>OW203772.1:14946285-16230465 GCA_934045905.1 Leuctra nigra
GATTGGGAGATGATGGTGAAGAGTAGGTAGGTAAGGATGGAAGGTGGGAAGGAGGCGGTCGTTGCCTATTAGTAGGGTACCTTCCCAGCATTTGTCTGTCGACTGAGGGAATACCACGAAAAAACCCCAGTCAGGAAGGACGGCCGCGGGAATCGAGCCCGGGCCTCCGGAATGCAAGTTCAGAGCGTTACCACTCAGCCTTACCTGTTTCGTTTTTTTAAAATTATTTTAATGTAATGTCAGCGGTCCCGCCCGTATGGATTTTGAACAAGATTCCTGATGTTTTGTATAAACTGGAATCGTTTGGTCGATCAATTTCAAATTTTGCTTGGTCATCGGGTCCTACATTTGTAAATGTTTGTAAAGATAATTGGCTTCATCTTAAATGTCCATCTTAAACAGTACGATCACAGTCTCAAAATGAGCGGACACTGCCGGAGAGCAAATCGGTGATAAAAAAAATGTATTTCGATCATGGATCGGACATTAAAAAAATTAAATTGTCAACATAACAATTAATTGAGCGAGTGAAGCGAGCGTCTCCTTTTGACTCTTTTGACACGGACCTCTGTTTTTTTGTTTTTTTTTTGGTTATATTTTTGGCTGTTATCTGGAGCAATAGAAGTCGCACCGTTTCACCGATCGATCTGAAATTTTGCACACATGTAGAGACAACCTTCTCTGTTTGCTGACCCCATTTTTTTTTGAAATCTATTAATTGGTTAAAATTTAAATAAACATCTCCTGATAGGCTAAAAAATAAAAATGGTCTTCGACAAATGTGATCAACCTTATATTTTGCATGGTCATTAACACCAACATTGTCTCTTATTTTACAAATTTTCAGCCAAATCCTCGCATTGGTTAAAATTTAAAAAAATATTCATGTGCTTTTTGAAATTTAAACCAGAACCGTTTGACCGATCAACTTGAAAATTTGCATGGTCATCGGGTCCAACATTATCTGTATTTTTGATAATTTTCAGACTAAACTGTGTTTAAATTCAAAAGTTATTGACAGTTTACGGATATTTTGCGTGTTGGCTGTCATATTTCTCGAATTTCACATTTCACGGCATCTTCGAATCTTCACTTCAAGGTTGTTAGAGCAGAAACTTTCAAACGATTGATAGATTAATAGGGTTTAACGGCGCGTCAACGACGAGGTTATATTGCGCACATTAATTATTTTACTTTAAACTTTGTTGAATTAAGTGGAGGACATGGGGAGGGGGTTGACCTAACGGGCCCGATCCGGGGGAGTCCAGCACTGGTGGGAGGGCCAGGCCGGAATGGGGACGGACCGGGGGGTGTAAGGATTCGGGCCGGCGGAACCCGATTTCAGGGGGATCACCATCTCGAGGGGGAAGGCCGGCCCGATGGGGACCGCAAATTCAAGGGAGTACATGGTTAGGCCAACCCTGGCTGCTCTTTGTCTGGACCTCACCACTGATCTGTCCGGCATGGGTAACCCTTACACATGAGCATATGCTCGCCGGCGTAGCTGCAATGGATCGTTGGCCAACACAAACCCCACCACCGCGATAAGGTGGCAGCCGTCGGTGGGGACTTTCAAACGTATATTTTTTTTTCAAACGTATATTATGAAACTGATATTACCGTTTAAATATTTTTTGAATTAGATCCTGTGATTTTTGTAAATTAACAAGGAATCGTTCAATCATAAAGGTTCAATCGATCAACTTAAAACTTTGCGTGGTTATTGGGACCAATATTTTAGGAATTGTTGGAGATTTTCTTACAAGTCTGTGACGAAATTCAAGAATTATTGGCTTTTAAGGACATTTTCGATAAACAGAATTTCGGTTCGAGGTATTGCGCGTATCCGTGCTCGCTCATCAACGCGTTACTCAGAGCGTTTTCCTAGTAATGTTATTTGATCAATGTTGTGAATGTTATGAAATTAATTGGAATTGAATTGAATCTAACATAGATTATCGCCTAGGGCCAGGTTCGAACCCCAGCTAGCAATCATGCGTTGGTTCAATGTAAACATATTGTAATGACCTTATGACGTCACTCCCACGCTGCATGATGTCATCTGCGACGTGATTGGTCGGTTGTGATGTCATCTGCGACGTGATTGGTCGGTTGTTTGATCACGTGGTGTGGTCGCGATGTGGTTCCCATGGGTCTGTGATAGGGAGGTCAGAGGAAAGCAGGTAACTTGCAATGTGTGACGTAGGTCCGAGTAGATTATAGGATCGTAATATTTCTTTAAAATTTAATAATTAAGCTGGTGCAAGCGCGAGCGATTTTGTTGATTGTTGCAGGCACATTTTTGGATATGATTGGAAACGAAATGATTTGAAATTTAAATCATGATTAGATAAAAGACAAACTTAGGGTTATCACTTGGTACATTTTTTTTAAATCCGAATAAATACCTTAATGTCAAATACAACCTAATATTATTTTTGTAAAAAATCTATCGTCGAAAAATAGTTTATCTAATATTTGCTAGGAAAATAACAGTGTTTTTTCAACTTGCCATGTTAAAGATAGGGCTTACTCACATTTATAAAGTGATATATCGTGGAAATTAGTTCAGCTATAGTATTTTCCTTGTGCTTATACAGGAACGGCGCCAGGAATTTTTGCTAAGGTGTGAGCGACGGATATTTATTTAGGGTGTCCACATAATTTTTACTCTGAAAGTAGGTGTTAGGTTAAAGAAAAACATGCCCCGCAGGAATTTTTCAGATTCTTAAGTCAATAGAAACGAATTCACGACGCCGAAAATACTACTTTTATGGTAAAATATGATTTGAATATCGTTTAAAATACTAAAATAGTAGTGGATTGTAAAGATATATTCTATCTGTGATGATGATAACTTGACATTAAATTATGCCCAAAAATTAAAAAAAAAGAAAATAATAAAATTATCTTTGATTGTTTTTGGGTGGGCAGATGGTGGGCAGTGGCAAATTTTGGGTGGCCAACATTTTTTGCGCCCACCCCTGGCGCCGTCCCTGTGACATATGGTGCACAAGGAAGCTATCTTTTAAATAAGCATATTTGTTCCGATAACTATGGGAGATCTCTACACTTGAGCATCCCCCTCGCATACTCATAATGAATTCTTCTTGTCCTCCTCCTCAGTGTCTATCTTGCAAATGTCGTGTCTTGATATTTCACTATGACGTCACCAAATCGCGTTGAATAATTCCTTGTGAATGACGTCATGGCCGTGACGTCACATCTTAGTGTCTACATTCGGATAATCCACTTAACTCTCCGCCGCGACATCTGTTGGTCGAAGACGTAACACTGTGATAACTAGAGCGAAGCGGCTGAGGTCGAGACGACAATTAGTCAATTACCATCAGACTAATTAGCAAGATCCTCAGTTGAGAGTAAATGATGGGATGGTTCCATACTAATAGGCCACGACTGACTCCTTCAGACCGTCTATCATTAAGACTTTGACCTTGAAGAGTTTTTTAATCGATTTTTATCAATATCTTTTACCAATATAATTGTTAACAAAATAAGGCTTTGTACGAGTATTCAGAACAGTTCAATGAAAATAATTCCAAAGCTTGTAATGGTTTATTAGATTTATTTTGTCCTACAGACGTTTAATGCCCGAAAATTAGTTAAATGATGGCACTAAACATCTGTTGGACAAAATAAAACTAATAACTTATTCCAAACTATGAAATTATTTTCATTGAACTGTTCTGAATACTCGTACAAAGCCCTATTTTGTTAACAATTACAAAAGATATTGATAAAAATCGATTGAAAAACTCTTCGCAAGGCCACGCTCACTACTCAGCCCTCTTAAATTCCCTCAACATAATAATCATTCATCCGTCGCCAATAGCCTAATTGCAGAACAGTGCGACGTTAAATATGTTACAAAAAAAATCTATCTATCTCAATTTCTGGTTTTAGTATAGGAACATTTCGTCTTAAGGAAAAAAATTTGAAAATCTGTCACTTGTGATCGACGATACAGCGTCAAAAACCTCTGCAGACATCTAACTAACAATACCAACCTCTTTACGATATCCTAATCAGTCATGACATCTTTATCATCATCTTCCAGCATACATCTATCCAAGGGACAGTCTCAACGCCCTCTACATGTCGATACCAACCTCTTGACGAGATCCTCATAGCATCTTCCTCTTCTTCCAGCGTACTGCGACCAACGGGACAGCCTCAACGCCCTCTACATGTTCATACCAACCTTTTGACGAGATCCTCTTGACATCTTCCTCTTGTTCCAGCGTACTGCGACCGACGAGACAGCCTCAACGCCCTCTACATGTCGATACCAACCTCTTGACGAGATCGTCATGACATCTTCCTCTTCTTCCAGCGTACTCTGACCGATGGGACAGCCTCAACGCCCTCTACATGTTGACACCAACCTCTTGACGATATCCTATCAGTCATGACATCTTCTCTTCTTCCAGCGAACATCTATCCAAGGGACAGTCTCAACGCCCTCTACATGTTGATACCAACCTCTTGACGAGATCCTCATGGCATCTTCCTCTTCTTCCAGCGTACTGCGAGCGATGGGACAGCCTCAACGCCCTCTACATGTTGATACCAACCTCTTGACGAGATCCTCATGACATGTTCTTATCTTTTAGCCTACTGCGAGCGATGGGACAGTCTCAACGCCCTCTACATGTTAATACCAACCTCTTGACGAGATCCTCATGGCATCTTCCTCTTTTTCCAGCGTACTGCGAGCGATGGGACAGCCTCAACGCCCTCTAAATGTTGATACCAACCTCTTGACGAGATCCTCTTGACATCTTCCTCTTGTTCCAGCGTACTGCGACCGACGCGACAGCCTGAACAACCTCTGCAGCCATCTCACCGGCGACGCGAACCTCTTCACGATGTTCCGGACGGAGGCGACGTCAACGACGTGTCCGTTCCGCGGCGGCCCTCCGTTCACGTTCACGTATAACCGGGGGAGCGGGGAGTGCGTGAGTCCCGTGTCACGCGTGGATCCGTGCACGGATGAGTCACGACTCTTGCTGAGATATCAGGCGTGTCCTGATGTGAAGAGCACTGAGAGCACAAGTAAGTCGATTGATAGTCATTTGTAAAAAAAAACATTTAGAATTGTGTTACAAAGTCAGGAAATAGTAACAATAGACTTAAACTAGGAAGAAAAACATCTGCATATTATAATTGTCTAATTTATCTACTGTAATTGTAGAATAAATACTATCTTAGCAATTCTTGGTTTAAAATCTATTCTATATTTTGGGTACAGAAAGTGGATAATTTGAGATGAATGGGCTCTAGAATTGAAGCAAATCTTCGAAATAATGAACAGAACTTTGTAATATTTGTGATGAACTCTTCTGCCAGCAATATTCGTGCTCAGAAGACGTTGTGACTCCAAATTTCGACGTTGAAAAGTAGGAAATGACCTCTTCGTCTTGCGCTATAATATGGGTGTAAAGTGAAACTTGGATCAGCAAAAACATATATTTTTGCCTTGGATATATAATTAACAATGAGTTTATTTTTCCATATTCTAAATACAATATAAAATAGGTAGTGAAACAAATTTCTTCGATTTCAAAATGTGTATTGAACCGTAAGGGATCGTTTACTTATTCCTCAGACTTTGTTGAGCGAGCGAAGCGAGCGACTCCATTTGGCTCTTTTAGCACGGACCTCTGTTTTTTTTTTGTTTTTGTTTTTGTATGCTAAAGGAAGCAATGGAAGTCGCACCGTTTCACCGATCGACCTGAAATTTTGCACACATGTAAAGACAACCTTCTCTGTTTGCAGACCCAATTTTTTTTTTAAATCCATCCATTGGTTCATTGTTAAAATAAGTATCTCCTGATAGCCTAAAAAATGAAAATGGTCTTCGAGAAATGTGATCAGACTCATATTTAGCATGGTCAGTAAGACCAACAATGTCACTTATTTTACAAATTTTCAGCCGAATCTGTCAAGAAAGTATGCACTTATTGACATTTTTAATAGCTGTCAGAAATGAAACATTGAAAATGAATGTCTTTCCAATGCAACTGAATCTGATTTGCTTTAGGTACAAGAGTGTTTTGATGGTATGTACACTTTTTTAGTGAAAAGCAGATATTTTTATGTTTATTGAGTTGATCAAATTTGAATAATTCAATTTGGATCATAGTTTACAACAAATTATTTCGAGTTTTTAAGGACCTTGATTGTCTTTTCGTCAATTCGTAGTTCTGATGGCCGTGCCTCCCGTGTTTCTACTTGGCTGATTTTGCATCCAGGAGGGATTAGAAACATAAGCTCACATTTCAATTATATCATTGAGTGGCGTTTGTTCTCTTCTAGCGTTCACACGTCATTCCAAATCTATCCTGCATTTTGCTTCTTTTCGTTGATAATTTTGGCAATTTGGTGTACTTTGTGAAGGTATTAGTAAAATTGAATTGCTTTTAAAGCATAGATATTAGGTATCTACAGTTTTTGTCCATGGGATTGATTATTTCAAATTATTTTCTTCTTGGAAACGTTGGATTTATTCCGTTTCTGAGCTTCTGTCTAGCCTGACATTTCCTTGAAGGTTGCTATTTTTTTTTGAAAGTTTTGATTCATTCAGTTCAAAACATTACGTTGTCTTATTTTAATTGTGGAACGTTGGATTCATTCCGTTTCTAAACTAGGTAGTTACTATTTTACTTGATTCGTTTTTTTGTGTGGAACTTTGATTCCTTTCGCTTATTAGTTGAAAGGTGTTTACTTTATTTTCATATTTGCGAAGTTTTGTTCAAGATTCATTTCGTAACATTACGACATTGAATACATTACGTCTTTGAGCACACATTTCGTGCATTTCAAACATTGATCACACAAATATTATTGTACTTTAATTAGGTAGGTACTCTACTTCTTACTTTTTCATTACCTATCTTATCCCTATTTAAACATGCCGAAAAATGGAAAGACTTCTGCTAGAATGAAAGCCATAAAGGCGAAAAAGCTTCTGCGTGAAATTGAAGATCAAGAAACTGACGAAGCTAAATCTAAAAGGTTGAAACAAAATGTCGTTAATAATAAAGCATCAAGGAGCAAAGAGACCCCCGACCAGACTGCTGCAAGGAGATACTCAAACAATCAACGCAATACCCGCTCTCGTGCAGCGGGTATTGCCGATTGACCGACCAACTAAAAACTTCGCATGGTAATTGGTAGCAACATTTAAGGTATTTTTGCCAATTTTCAGTCTAATTTGTAGTTATTTTCAAAAGTTTTTGTAATTTTAGGGACATTTTGTGTGTTGGCTGTCAAATTCACGGCGACTTCGAATCTTCAGTTCAAGGCAAGGTAGTTAGAGCAGAAAGTTTCAAACGAAATGAAACTAATAATGACCGTTTAACAGATTGATCTGATATTGTGTACACAGTAATATCATACCCATAAAAAACACTCCGTGTAAAAATACCCGCCAAGTCTCTTCAACTATAAAAAAATAGAATAAATCTAAAAATTCAACACTGAAAAGAAGTGATATCAAAAAATGAGCCAAGTCAAAAATTTATTTTAAAAACAAAAATATACTTGGCGCATCGTGTATATAAATAGTATAGAAGCATATGCCAAAAATTAAATGTACCTAAATATATATAATATACCTATAATGCCCTTAAAAACGATGCGCCAAGTATATTTTGGTTTTTAAAATTAAGTTTTGACTTGGCTCATTTTTTGATATCACTTCTTTTCAGTGTTGAATTTTTAGATTTCTTCTATTTTTTTATAGTTGAAGAGACTTGGCGGGTATTTTTACACGGAGTGTTTTTTATGGGGATATCACTTATTTTTTTAGTTTATTTACACAACTTGTAACACACATCGGAGCAACAATGACCAATTACTTTTAAAAAATACGCCATTTCCGAATTGGTTAATACGAAAAATTGTGTTTGGTGCTCAATATACCTAAGCTTAAAGTGATATTCCATGAAGAATTGCGCAAGCTTCGTTACAATCAGTCCAGCCGTTTTCGAGATATGGTATCACTTCCGGTTTTCAAAATGGCGACTAAAATTACTGCCACATAGAATTTATTTCTATAAATGTTATGTATCATTATAAGCCTTCTGAATATGTAGTTATTGTAGTAAGAGGTCATTTAAATCTAGTTCTTCATTTTCATGACGTCATTTCCGGTTTCAATAATAGTACATCTCTACTTTAACTATTGATATTCCATAAAGATGACCGTCTGAATCATTTGGCGCTGGTTTAATTCCTAACGGTCTAGCTGTTTTTGAGATAATACGTCACTTCCGGTTTCAAAATGGCGGCTTCCTGTTGGTTTTATAAAAAGGCACCTCAGACGCCAAAAGTGCACATGTGGTGAAAATTTCAGATCGATCGGCTCAGCCGTTTAGGCTGTGGTGGGGATTGCGGTGTTTCCTGATATCATCATCATCATCATCATCATCAGATCAAGATAGGTTTTAAAAGGGGTGTAATTTCACGTTTTTCACGGCCCTCTAGCTCGCAAACGGCATAACATATTGTTCCCTAATTTGGTATATGTAGTGGGGTGGGCCATAGCTCGAAATTAAGATATATCGCAACAATGTGAGATTTTCTAATTTTAAGATCCAGTAGGCCGAAAATGCCGTGTTGTTGCTTACAGTAAAAGTGGTTGGTCTGCTCCTCAGTTTATTATGCATATACGGTATGTTGAGTGAGTGTGAGTGTACGGTACGACTTGGCTGGGTGGAGCGACCGCTCCACTAGATCATATGAGTGGTCCCAGGTATATTGTTTGAAGGATATCATGTGATTTTTGAAACTTAACAAGGAACCGTTCAATCAAAGGTTTAATCGATCAACTTAAAACTTAGCAAGGTTATTGGGACCAATATTTTTGGAAATTTTGGAGATATTTATACAAGTCTGTGACGAAATTCAAGAATTATTGGCTTTTAATGACATTTTCGATAGACATAATTTCGTTCGAGGTGTTGCGTGTATCCGTGCTCGCTCATCAACGCGTTACTCAGAGCGTTTTCCTAGTTTATGAAAAACATAATACTTTATTTTCTCGTTTTCACCGAACTGTGAAGTGGAGTTGTAGTCGATGTGGCCTTGTACTTTGAAGTCAAAAATATGAATTGTTTTTTTTTCAATTCTACGTTTTGTCGCTGAGTTTTGACGTTTAAAATAATGGAGCGCTTCGTTTACTACATTGTTCCTCTGAGTTTAACGTCGAAAAAATATATAAATGTTCGATGCCCTCTGCGCCTTATAACATAGATATGAAGCTGAAAAATATGAGGTTCATTTAACGCCGATCGCCAGACAACGCTAGAATTTAGCAATGTTCTCTAATCGCATAAGCTATACGATCGAACTCAATACGAACCCTCTGTTTTTCACAATTTAAATTGCATGGAAATAATGGCTATCGTGATTACTTCAAACCGGGATTTCTTAAGAATATCAATTTATAATCGTACTTACTTACTGAACAACGTCAATGCCAATTACATCTAAGAGAGCCAAACCAACAGTAAATTAATCTAAGTGATATACATTTTAATGAGTCTCGTCTGAGGAATATTCTTCAGAAACTGACGTGGCTTTTTACACCGTACATAATTAAATGCATGTCTGTAAAATACGTTTCAATGCAACGTCACATCTTTGAAATCTAATTTTCATTCGTTTTTGACAAAACGTTTCGTGTAAATAACTTTTCACTTATTTATTCATGATTTCAAGAATTGTAATAATGTTTAAATGCAAATAGATTATTAAATTGCATGTTAAAGAGCAGGAAATGCAGTTTGTGAGGAAAGTTTATTCCTGAATGTTGAACTATTGGATGGGTATACAGGTTAGGTTACTCTGAAAACGAATCATGTCCCCTTTTATGGCGCTCTCTGTGTGTTTTCTTTTGTATGCCTGAACTGCCCAGTTCAAACCGTTTAACAATCGATCTGAAAGTTGGCACACACACTAATGTTATAAGTGCGGTATCGCGTATGATTATTAAAACGGGTCCTGCGATTATTGAAAATTTTATCTAGAACCGTTTGACTGATCAATTTCAAATTTTGCATGGTCATGGTACCAAAAATCTCAGGTAATTTTAACAATATTTAGACAAATCTGTTGAGAACTTCAAGATTAATTGATATTTTACTAAAAATGTTTGTGCCTGTTTTGAAATATGTACCAATTTCAAAGAAATTTCTGCTCACAGACTTTCAAGGTATGTAGAGCAAAAACTTGCAAACGCATATCATTTTGCTTTCGCATGCAATACGAAGGTTCAATTTACAAAGCGAAACACATATCTTTTTCCTAGTTAGAAGTAAATAACTACAAATAACGATGTAAGTCTATATTTGGAGAAATATAGATGATGGTATCATCTTCTGGTGATTTGTATGAGTTTTGAAAAAATTATGTCAGTTTTTAGGGAATATTGATACAATGCCATAAAATAAATAGGTATTTATGAAATTATTTGAATCGTTCTACCCGTTATCTCTTTTGTATTGATAATAACAATTATTTTTATATCTTTCTTATATGTGTATTCTAAAAATATTAATAAAGAGCAGTCTAAGAACTACATGAACTGGATAATTCCGTATCAATTATTTTTAATTGCATATTAATGTGTCGGCTGGTTGACGTTTGACTATTTATATTAAAAAAAATGAAAATTGAGTAAGTTCTTCTGAAAATCTAGTTCTAGAAAATATCAGTCTAATTAATTTAATGTACAATTGTTTTTCTTACAAATAATGTAGATCTCTCAACGTTTGATATTATTCTTTCATGTTCGAATGGTTATTGCTCTGTGACGTGTTTTTCAACATTATCTTAAATTCAAAGCATGTAAAGTGATACTTGTAATTGAGCAGTCAAACTCAAGTTTGTTTTGTTTTTAAGGTAATTTACATAAATTATAATGAACTCAAGCATTATATTACTTAGATGTTGTCTGTAATTTTATGCAAGATCCTGAAATAAGCTTAATTTTAATGTAAACGGAGCTGCGGAAAGAAAATAGGTAGCTGATATAGGACGAAGCTATATCCTTAAAAACTTTCTAGAACATAAACAATATTATTATTATTATTTCGGAAGTATCCCATTTTATAATCATAATTAAATTAAACAACAATGGAATTGAAAAGAAATTATAATTAAATAATAAAAAATAATATAATAATAATTTTATTAAATAATAAAAAAAATAATAAAATTTGAATGTAACACGGAGCTGCGGAAAGAAAATAGGTAGCTGAGAAATCTATATCCTTAAAAACTTTCTAGAACATAAACAATATTATTATTATTATTTCGGAAGTATCCCATTTTATAATCATAATTAAATTAAACAACAATGGAATTGAAAAGAAATTATAATAAATTGTTTGTAGTCCCTATCAAACTGATCGTTAAGTATATTTATATTCCATAATTTGAAAATTTAATTTCCAAGTAGTGTATCCTAACGTCAGTATTGATTTAGTTACAAGATTGCACAATACAAGATAATGTCAACAGTTTGCAACTCGTTTCTCGTCTTTGTTACAAGCATTAGTTTTTCTTGGAACGATTTTCTCTCATTAGAAGTCTCGAGAACAACATTACTTGGAAGCCACGTGTTATTTAGTGGAGTGAAGAGGAAAATGAAATCAGAGCTGAGATATGTTGACACAGATTGCGTAATTCAGTATTGTGTCCCATTACAAATGGTGGCAGAAGAGGGACTTTTTAAATTTTTTTCGTAATGAATTTTAAAATGATTATATAATATGAAAAATTGGATTGGGTATCATATGAAGATACTGTAGCTGTTTATTTGACATCAGTAGTATATCGTCCCCCCAGTTCAAGACTACGTTATCTGCAAAACTTCATTATGGAGAAACGGCGTTTTAATATTTCAAAATGCCTTACAAATCAGAATAACAGTTAAATGGTATCATTATTTGTATGTAATTAGTCTCAACAGAAATACGCATTATGTACTTTTCAAAATATTAATTGGATTATTATTATAATTGGCAATATTAATTAAGGCAATGACTTTGTTCAATACAGCGTTATTTGCAGATAGTGCAGTATTGAACTAACATTCTTCTCAAGTTTTATTTCTAATGACAGATTTAACATGGACAATTCCAGAGCAATACTGCACTATCTGCAAATAACGTTGTCTTGAATTTGGTTTTGACTCCAGGTTTACATAAAATTCTGGTACAAGACTACACTATTTGTAAAAAAAAACATAGGAAATTTGCAGATAACGTAGTATTGAACGAATTAAAAGTTGAAAATGAGCTACGGGTAATACAACGTTATGTAGTCTAGGATTACTAAATTATGAAATATTAGAATTTGCATCATTGGGGGCTAGACTATTTAGTAAAAAAGAAAAGATTTTTTGGGATAACGTAGTCTTGAACTGGGGGGACGATATTATTATATGTGAGTAGTACTACAATTGCTGGCAGAGGAAGGGCATTTTAGAGACTTACTAAATACAACATTCGGTCGTGAGATTAAGAATAATTGTTATTAAATAAATACAAAATATTTAATATGAAACGATCGTTGACGATTATTATTGGAATTGACAGATACTAAAAAACGAACATAAGCCCTAAAACCTAATTCTTGAGTTATCACGGTTTAAAACCATGTACGTTTGCATTGTATAAAACTTGGAATAGTTGACAACTATTGCTTAGCCTTCATTTTGTTAACGTTTTAAGCAATGAAAAAGTATGTACACTCGACAATTCATAAAACGGTATTTGAAAGAAATGGATTGTCTGAAAAAAATGTGATGGCATCATCCGATGAAGTCTATGCTTATTCGTCATCTACCTCTAGTAGGTGAGCACTGAATTCATTGATAATAACAAGGATTGATTGTCAATTAACCTGACAAGCAGCCAATCCGTTTTGTTCAAATACCGTTTTATTATTTGTTAGGTGTACATGGTTTCAAAACGTGAAAACTCAAGAATTGGCCTCCTGAGTTAATTTCTGATTTTTGCTTGGACATAAAAAAAAATAGTTTATTTAAACTTAACGCCGATAGGTGATGTTTCAATCGACACTAAAGTTAAACTGCATAATTAAACCATAGAAACGGCAACCTAAGTGAAAATATTGATTGAAAATAATAATTGAATGGAAGCGCAAGGAGTGAAACTAATTATTAGTTAAAGTTAAAACATGATACATTCACTGTGTAAAATATTTCTTCTGACTTCAGACTTGATTTTGAATTTCATTAAAATGTACAGGGTAAAGTTTTATTCGATTATGTAACCGATATTTCATATTATATTGCCTACATAATATTCAGATCAAGTTATTTGATGTTTTTATCAATAAAGTTTAAATATCATTAGTTATTATTATTTTGACATCCACGATGATGGATAACGCAACTTGTTAGAATGTTACTAGGATATTAATGTGTCAAACATATCAAATTAATTGATTTTAACGTTATGATAGCGACCTGATACCTTCCATTGTATGTAATAAACTACTGACACAATGTTAACTCCATTATACTAGAACTTATTACTTATCTAGACACTAGTTTAAGTGTTAAACTGTGTACATCGTAGTTTACATTGTTTAAATTTTTAATACATTTGCAATATTACTGTGAGTTATATTTTAGATATAATATTTCTACTGAAATAATTCAATTTTCAAATTATATATTTGTAGATGAAATATGTTATATGTTATACGTTCTACGTTATATGAAAAACTAACATGTTGGAAATTACATGACTTTCGTAGTGATTAAAGATGTACTATCAAATAACACCGTCCTAACTTAATATTGTTTACTATTTATTTGCATAATATCAAAATTGGCTACTTTTATAAACACCAGAAATTTCTCAGACACGGTACAAAAAAACATCTTTATTGTTGTCGTTGGCACCATCTTCAAGCAATTTGACCTATTTACAATACTATTGGAAATGCAATATTCAAACATAAATCACCGCAAATTCATATCATTATTCAAACCCCATCTATTTAAAAAGAAATGCATTTCAAAAGTACAACCTTTAAATTTATTGGAATAATATCCAATAAATAACATGAAATATCACAGTTTAGTTGTCTGGGTAAGATTTAGCTCTCGTGACGTCAAATAACCAATAAAACAAGATTTACGAGAGATCTTGAGAAGGGGGAGGAGTCTTCTTGCCTCTTAAGTACATTGTAGTTACATAAACAAGGGTGCTTCTTCGAATAGGCTGTCATGGAAAGAAAGGGTTGAAGCCTCTAGGGGATATATAAATTTTGTTCATTTTAAATGGAATGAGGTACATCCACGTAAATAAAAATGACTTGTTTCGCCTATAAGATAGAATGGGGTATGATGCAATATTTGTGTACGTTGGTGTACATAGGTACATGTTGGGAATTTGTTGGATGAAGGGGTGTTAAAAGCAAAATATATGAAAATTGTTTTTATAAGCGAGCGTAGCAGATTGTACCACCTTATGACACTTTCCCAAGTCAAACCGTTCAAATTCGAGATTAAATTTTGTACGCACACATTTGTCATAAGAGCTGTCTCGTGTACGAACAGGATCCTGGGATATATAGAAAATTAAAATTGGAACTGCTAGACTAATCAACTTCAAATTTTACATGGTCATTGGAACCGTCGGTAATTTTCCGACGCGGCAAGAACTTCAAGAGCTATTATATTGATAACATTTTATACTTGATTTGAAATATTTGTCAATTTAGGTACCTAATTCAAATTCAAATGGAAGGTTACTTATACATAATTACGTCGCGACCGCCTCCTCCCAACCGTGGAAAATAGGAATTTCTCTCTGGTTGTAGAATGAATGTAAAAAACGGGGAAATATTAAAAGTATACATTGTCTAGGATAATAGAGTCAATCAATAAATTATTATTCTGGGATGAATAGTCATCGGGAGACCAAGTCTTGAAATCGGCGTTTTGAAACCGTTTGCGTTTTCATTGTATAAAACGTGAACTTAGTTGCCAACTTGTTTTTGTTTTTGGCAACGAAAACGCGAAAGTTTTCAAAAAGTAGATTTCAAGACTTGGGGTTCAGGGGCGCAATTCTTGAGATTCACGTTTTGAAACCACGTACGTTTTCACTGTTTAAAACGTAAAAAAGTTGAAGGCTGTAAACAAAACTTGTCAACTGTTTCAAATTTTATCAAGATCTGGCCTCCAGACATAAACACAATGTTAAATCATGATGGCTCTTGTCGCAAAAAACACTGCTGTCTATGGGTTTCAATTGACTTGCTCTGTTTGTCTCGCTAAATTGCTAGTTGATATTTCAATGCGAAAGTTATCAGTGAAAATGTTGAAAACAAATGTTTCAATTCGTATTATTTGGTGTCCATTTTTATATTAAAGGAACACTTTTCTTTAGAGTGAGTAAATATGACTATTCTCTTCTTCCAGCGGAAGAGTTGGTATGTCTGGCGTGGTGGAAAGAAGGCTCCATGCGCTACCTGGTGGGCAAGTTGAACCACAGCAACGCTCACACCGACGAGGACCGCTACAGATGCTTCGTCTTCGAACGTAGCGCCAGCACTGGCAGAGAGAGGAGAGTGACGTATGAGGTGGCTCAATCTGGTGACGCCACTTGTAACGGGCTGCAGTCGGTGTCGGAGGGTTCACGTACCATGCGGCTCACTAAAGGTAAGGGACTGTCATGTCGCCAGTGTCATGTTAGTTTCACTGGCAGAGAGAGGAGAGTGACGTATGAGGTGGCTCAATCTGGTGACGCCACTTGTAACGGGCTGCAGTCGGTGTCGGAGGGTTCACGTACCATGCGGCTCACTAAAGGTAAGGGACTGTCATGTCGCCAGTGTCAAGTTAGTTTCACTGGCAGAGAGAGGAGAGTGACGTATGAGGTGGCTCAATCTGGTGACGCCACTTGTAACGGGCTGCATTCGGTGTCGGAGGGTTCACGCACCATGAGGCTCACTAAAGGTAAGGGACTGTCATGTCGCCAGTGTTGTTCACGTTAGTTTCACTGGCAGAGAGAGGAGAGTGACGTATGAGGTGGCTCAATCTGGTGACGCCACTTGTAACGGGCTGCAGTCGGTGACGGAGGGTTCACGCTCCATGAGGCTCACTAAGGGTAAGGGACTGTCATGTCGCCAGTGTTGTTCAAGTTAGTTTCACTGGCAGAGAGAGGAGAGTGACGTATGAGGTGGCGCAATCTGGTGACGCCACTTGTAACGGGCTGCAGTCGGTGTCGGAGGGTTCACGCTCCATGAGGCTCACTAAAGGTAAGGGACTGTCGTGTCGCCAGTATTGTTCAAGCTAGTTTCACTGGCAGAGAGAGGAGAGTGACGAATGAGGTGGCTCAATCTGGTGACGCCACTTGTAACGGGCTGCAGTCGGTGTCGGAGGGTTCACGCTCCATGAGGCTCACTAAAGGTAAGGGACTGTCGTGTCGCCAGTGTCAAGTTAGTATCACTGGCAGAGAGAGGAGAGTGACGTATGAGGTGGCTCAATCTGGTGACGCCACTTGTAACGGGCTGCAGTCGGTGTCGGAGGGTTCACGGACCATGAGGCTCACTAAAGGTAAGGGACTGTCGTGTCGCCAGTATTGTTCAAGCTAGTTTCACTGGCAGAGAGAGGAGAGTGACGTGTGAGGTGGCTCAATCTGGTGACGCCACTTGTAACGGGCTGCAGTCGGTGTCGGAGGGTTCACGCTCCATGAGGCTCACTAAAGGTAAGGGACTGTCGTGTCGCCAGTGTCAAGTTAGTATCACTGGCAGAGAGAGGAGAGTGACGTATGAGGTGGCTCAATCTGGTGACGCCACTTGTAACGGGCTGCAGTCGGTGTCGGAGGGTTCACGGACCATGAGGCTCACTAAAGGTAAGGGACTGTCGTGTCGCCAGTATTGTTCAAGCTAGTTTCACTGGCAGAGAGAGGAGAGTGACGTATGAGGTGGCTCAATCTGGTGACGCCACTTGTAACGGGCTGTAGGCGGTGTCGGAGGGTTCACGCACCATGAGGCTCACTAAAGGTAAGGGACTGTTGTGTCGCCAGTGTTGTTCAAGTTAGTTTCACTGGCAGAGAGAGGAGAGTGACGTATGAGGTGGCTCAATCTGGTGACGCCACTTGTAACGGGCTGTAGGCGGTGTCGGAGGGTTCACGCTCCATGAGGCTCACTAAGGGTAAGGGACTGTTGTGTCGCCAGTGTTGTTCAAGTTACCACCAAGTCCAAGTTACCTGCGGCTCCTTGGTGGTTCTTTAGTGGCTCTTTAGAATTTAAATAAAGATCTGGATTCGAAAAATTTGGATATTCTAAAAAATGCCCAGCGGGGCAACAATTGGAAGGCTATTTAATTCAGTTTGTTCATTTTTGAGTCCTAGAAACACTTTTTGTCGCAATTCGTAAAAATACGTTCTGCGGGGCAACAACTGGGGGGCTTTATCAAAATTACTCGTAATTCAATGTATTTTTTTTGGTAATTTGTATTCGACTGCCTCTACTGCGGCTCCCATTTTTATCTAATTTATTAATTTTTGGGAAATTGGCTCCTTCACCAAAAAAGGTTGCCGACCCCTGGCGTAGGCATTACATCCGCTCTGGGATTATATCTCTGAATATTTTCGTCCATGTCGAAGGTCCCATTTATACCAAATTCAGGCTTAATAAAGACACAATATTACTTCAGTTTGCGACTAGATCACATATGTATACACATTTAATATACGACCAGATCAGAAGTATATTGTTGTACTCTGTCAGGTTTCCCTGCAATCTGGTTAAATGTAAGACGATCTCAGCCGGACGCGTGAAGAATTTGCCTTGGTTAGAACCAATGAGGTTATATTATAACTATAGCCTCCTTGGTTAGAACTACGCGGTGTGCTTTGTCAACATACATTGACGACAGACATGCGAATCCCAAACAAAGAATCGTTTGTCAATGGGAAGTAGGGGCTCGAAAAGGGCAGGTTGACTATATGAAAAAGAACACTACAGCGCCCTACTGGATGACCTTGGATTTACTCTTGCCATGGTTTTTAAAGCATACTTTGGACAGAAAGTAGTCATCAGAATTATTGCAGAACAGTGCGATGAAAGACTCTGGGGATTGTAACCACTGAAATGAATAAAGAATATAACCTGGCATCAACTTGTCAGTAGTCTTTGCCAACATAAGCAACCAGAGTCTTCATTGATAAATCTTCTTCCGTAATAGTCCCTTTAGAGTCTACTACTTCTAGACAAGGAGCACAGAACATTATATTGAAGCTATTGGAAATAAACTTCATCATCTTTCAATGGAATTTATACCAGGATGACTCACATTTGTTTTAAAAAAATGAATTGGAAAATATTTTATTATTCGGTAAAATCAAAGTAGTTTCATAAACTTTACTGTTCTGAAGTTTATCAGAGGATGGCATGAATATTATATGAATTTTACTTGTGAATATGGAGAGTGCATGTTCGATGCATTAATAACTTCTGCAACCGAAATCGTGCTGAAGCAAAGGTAGATGACTTGAAATCAGGTTCATCAGCATAAAATCCCTCGGGCCGTATTCTGTAACTATTCTTACTAGTCGTCGTCTCACTGCAATGTTATTTTAATGCCGATGAGTAGATTTCACATGAAATGTCAAGTGAAATATGATTCGTACCTCAAAGGTATAAGAAGACCTGGAGTATTTTTTTCTCAATTTAGCGTTGATTATATTTTGAAATCATTAAAAGCTCAATTGCAATTTGACTAAAGTCAACAAATATAAATATCGAAGTATTTTCTTACACAATGACTCATGTCACAATAACAATCTATTTCCTTTCTTAAAGATTGAACTGATGTAAGCCAGTTTCCATTCTCTTGGCACATTTTCTCCATATATCAAACATGCATTAAATATCTTGGCCAAGATCTGTATTACACCAATTAAATTGGAAATTAGATCAATATTATTAAAATCACCTGCAACCAAAGAGTTAGATGGTCAGCTGTGACGTAAGATAGACCCATAAAAAACGCTCCGTGTAAAAATTCCAGCCTACGTCTCTTCAACTTAAAAAATAGAAGAAATCTAAATATCTAGCACTGAAAAGTAGTGATATCAAAAAATGGGCCAAGTCAAAACTTAATTTTAAATACCAAAATATACTTGGCGCATCGTTTTTAAGAGCATTATAGGTATATTATATTTAGGTACATTTGATTTTTGGCATATTCTTCTATACTATTAATATACACGATGCGCTAAGTATATTTTGGTATTTAAAATTAAGTTTTGACTTGGCCCATTTTTTGATATCACTACTTTTCAGTGCTGAATATTTAGATTTCTTCTATTTTTTTAAGTTGAAGAGACTTGGCTGGAATTTTTACACGGAGTGTTTTTTATGGGGATATCACTAATTTTTTTAGTTTATTCTCACAACTTGTAACACATATCGGAGCAGTAATGACTAATTCATTTAAAAAATAAGCCATTTCCGATTTGTTTACTAAGAAAAGTTGCGTTTAATATTAAATAATGATTAAAATGATAATACATGAAGAAAAGCAAAAGCTCCGTTCCAATCGGTCCAGCCGTTATCGAGATATGGCATCACTTCCGGTTAACAAAATGGCGTCTGATACCACTGCTACCTAGAATGATTCTATATAAAACGTATGTAACATTATAGGCCTTCTGAATATGTAGTATGTATGAGTATAGTATGTATATATGAGTATGTGTGAATATGTAAATTTATAAGAGGTAATTTAGTAAAATTTTGCATATTTATGACGTCATTTCCGGTTTCAGTATTAATAAATTTATATTTTGTCTATGGATATTCCATGTAGATGACCGTCTGAATCGATTGGCCTAAATCTCATTCTATCGGTTTAGCCGTTTTCGAGATATGACGTCACTTCCGGTTTCAAAATGGCGGCTTCCGGTTGGTTTTATAAAAAGGCACCTCAGACGCCAAAAGTGCACATGTGGTAAAATTTTTAGAGCGATCGGTTCATCCGTTTAGGCTGCGGCGGTGATAGCAACGTTCCCTGATATCATCTGAAGAAGAAGAAGAAGAAGAAGAAGAAGATGAAAGTGGTGTAATTTCACTGTTTTCACGGCCCTCTAGCTCGCTAATGGATAAACCTATTGTTCCCAAATTTGGTATACATGGTGGGGTGGGCCATAGCTCGAAATTAAGATATTTCGCAACAATGTGAGATTTTCCAATTTTAAGATCCAGTAGGCCGAAAATGCCATGTTGTTGCTTACAGTAAAAGTGTTTGGTCTGCTCCTCGGTTTATTAGGCAGTAACGGTATGTTGAGTGAGTGTGAGGTGAGTGTATAGTACGACTTGGCTGGGTGGAGCGACCGCTCCACTAGATTGCCATAATTATAATGCCGACTCCTTCCCACCGTATTTCCTGACCTATTCTTCATCTCCATCCATTTATCTAGTTGCAGAACAGAGCGACGTTAACCACCACTGAAACAAATAAGTTAAAATGTAATTTTTACTTCCGCGCCGACATTCAGTGTCAGTTTCCACGCGGACAGAAATAATCCTTGTTCTCACCGCGTTTACCAATGCATCACGCTGATAAACTTCCAGCCAACTCTCCGAGAGATAGCGTAGAGTGTAGACAGTCGGCCAATACATAGCCATGATCTCGTTCATCAGTGAGAGTAGTAGTAAATAGTGTTTAAGACGGCTGTGTAGTGAGTTTGAATTTGAATGGTTTTTAATCGATTTTTATCAATATCTTTTACCAATGTAATTGTTAACAAAATAAGGCTTTGTACGAGTATTCAGAACAGTTCAATGAAAATAATTTCATAGCTTGTAATGGTTTATTAGATTTGCTTTGTCCTACAGACGTTTAGTGCCCGAATAGTAAAATTGTGGCACTAAACATCTGTTGGACAAAATAAAACTAATAACTTATTTCAAACTATGAAATTATTTTTATTGAACTGTTCTGAATACTCGTACAAATCCCTATTTTGTTAACAATTACATTGGTAAAAGATATTGATAAAAATCGATTAAAAAACTCTTCAATGCCACGCCCAATACCCAGCCGTCTTAACTTTGTTGGGGAGGGGTCGACCTAACGGGCCCGATCCAGGGGAGTCTGAAACTGGTGGGAAAGCAGTTCAGAATTGAGACAGACGAGGGGAGGCTTCGGGTTGGTTGGAACCCGTTTTCAGGGGGATCACCATCTCGAGGGGGGAGGCCGGCCCGAGGGGCCCGCGAATTTGGGAAGGGCAAGGGGCTAGGTCGACCCTGGATTGCACTTAGTTGGAACCAAACTCGTAATGTGAGGCGGTCCCTTAAGCCCCACCACCGCGTCAATGTAGCAGTCCATTGGTGACGGGTTTATTCTGTAACTTGATGGAATCGGAATCGGGACTTTCTCTTTTGACTCCAATGTGAATCTTACGTAAAATACAAATGCCAATAATTTAGCTACGGAATCCGATTCTTTCCCATTATTCAACACTATAAGTGGACTGCATTTTATGTTATTTTTATGATGATAACATATTTTGACTATGGCCGTAACGTTTGCGACATGATCTCTTTCTTGTGACTTCTCGTCGTGATTGGACTTTTTGTCAAACGATCAATTCTTATATGTAGCATACATGTACCTCAGAGGCAGAAGGTCGCAAGTCCATAACAATGATTCTTGAAAGCACTGCAGTTATTCTGCCTTCATCTAAGACAATCACCCCCTGAGTTTTTTTTATCTCATCATGATTAAAATTTGAGATCAATTGGTTAACGGGTTTGGTCTCCATTCATATCGGAAATTTCATCGTTTTGCGCTGTTTTGTTGAATAAGCGGCGCCTAATTAAAAAAAAGCATTAATTAAAAATTAAAAAGTTTTACTTATATACAATCAGACTGACATCTGAACATCCTATCAAAGTAACACCCACTTATGAAACAATGTATCTCTCTCAATTTTCTAAAACGGCCGAGTGCTAGTATCACCATAAGTATCGGCTGTCTTGCAACACTCTGCCGCACGGTTGGCAGAGCTGATCGTGCGAGCGGGAACACCCGGCAGCAGTTGCAACGCTGCCAAGTCTCCTGATTGCATCCCGACACGCTATACAGACATCGAGGAGGCGCGTTGACAGAGTCGGTCACGTTACAACATGGCATAGCGTGCTCTGCGATCTTCCGTCGAGTTATGAGATACAACAGTCTTGTTATTGGCGGACTTCAATCAGGAATTCATTGGTGACTGAGAAAACGCTTATGGCTATCTCTTGAATCACAGCTGACCAAAATATATTGGGGACAGATTCTTTCAGTAAGACGGCTGGGTAGTTAACGTGACCTTGAAGAGTTTTTAATCGATTTTTATCAATATCTTTTACCAATGTAATTGTTAATTAAATAAGGCTTAGTACGAGTATTCAGAACTGATCAATGAAAATAATTTCTTAGTTTGGAATTGGTTATTAGTTTTATTTAGTCCTCCAGACGTTTAGTGCCATATTTTTACTAATTTTCAGGCACTAAACGTCTGTAGGACAAAATAAAAATAATAAACCATTCCAAGCTATGAAATTATAATTTCATTGAACTGTTCTGAATACTCGTACAAAGCTTTATTTTATTAACTATTACATTGGTAAAAGATATTGATGAAAATCGATTAAATAACTCTTCAAGGTTAAACTCACTACTCAGTAGTCAAAATTTATTTGAAACACTTTTGTCTTTTATTTACTATTTTTTGTTTAACAACTGTATTTGAAATACGATTAAACTACTGAAAAATTGTCTGTCCCCCAGCGAAATCAACAACCCATAGCAACCAGGGTGATGTTAACTGTTCGTACAGGTAGCACCGTTTCTCTTATCGAACTGAAATTTTGCAAAAAAATATAAGAACCAACTCGATGGTTTGAGAAATGAAATTTTTCGAAATTCGGCTTGTTACAATTTAAAGGAAAATTAAAATTATTAGATGAAGAAATTTGCATGCTCAATTATAAGACTACATATATTTTTATTATTATTTTAGCATATTTGGTGAAGAACGTATGTATTTATTGACATTTTAACTTTTTGAAATAGATGTCACTCAAAAGTGGGAATCCTTCTGTAACTTGACCTGTTTACCGTACCAGTGTACTCATTTCAATGAAAATCATATATATATTTTTATGTTAATTGAATGGATCATATTTCAATTCAATATGGACGAATATTATTCAATTCTGTGCGTTACGAAATCCCGGTGAGAGAAGACTTGATGGAGACAGAATCCACATAAAAAATGCTCTACTTCTTAGAGTACATAAATATTTTACAGCTATTTAATTCTCAAAAGTCCACTTGAAGCATAAAAGCTCGACCATTCAGGTTTACTGGTCTTTTAACGCCCCTGAGAGGAGCAAAAGTAGCTCAAAGTTCTGAACATTCGTGTGGTTTTACAGCGTTATGTTTTGTCAGAACGTAGATATTCATAAGTTTGTGGAATTGCAATTCCTGTAATTATTAAAGTAAATGTGGGTCTTTATGAACTATGCAAAGTAATAAAGTTTATTTGATATTCAGGTTTGTTTGATATTCTTTACGTCTTTTGAAAATGTAGTTTTGTTGAACTGCTATCAAATACAAACACTCTTTTGTTTGAAGGCAAAATAACGAGTTCAGTGCAGGAAGGAAATGCTGGTCCGACTAGTGATGTTTTTGTTGGCATGTTGGTCGCCCTGTTTCAATAACATGAAGAATATGAGGGGACCGTCTCGTATGATTCAGTGCTAATGAAGCAGGTTACCAACTTTATAAGAAATTTCATTTTGACATGACTAATATGCAGTTTCATTTTGGAATCGGCGCAAGTTTTGTTTATTTAAAATATGAAAGGAGAAGTTGAAAACTCTCTTTAAACTTAAATTGATAAAAAATATGTATCGAAACAGGAAATCAAGAACGACCATTTGGGGAGAATGACAAATTCTCAGTTCAGTTATATAAATATTGTTTTGTGATTTTTTTTTCTGTAGATTGGAATGCCATGTTAGCTTAGTGGTTAGAGCACTGGACCGGTAATTCAGGGCCGTGGGTTCGAATCCTACAGCGTCAGCAGCTGGCAGTTTTTTAAATTCAAATAAATATTGTTTGTAAGTATATTGTTTATTAATAGTCTATTTTGAGTTTGAGTAGTGCATAAGAGCATAACTTCATGAGATATATTTTTTTAGAAAATACATTATTTTAAACTCTCGCTTTACGTTTCTTCATGGACATTTTGCAACGAATACCACATATTTACATATTAAATATTTTCCGTAATTTCAAAATCCTGATAATTTAGCATCTTCGGATAGGTAACAATTGCTGGATTATTTTCTGACCCACCTCCTCCTTCCAAGCAACCATCCTTACCTATTCTTCATCATAACCATTCTTCCATCACCATTAACCCAGTTCCAGAACAGTGCGTCGTTAAACATGAATATAATCCATAAGAAACAGGAAGACAAGAACACGTCCTTCTTGCATGCACTTCTTTGTCCCGACTGCAATGAAACTTTTCATCCGAGACAAAGAGCTTTGAATGCACACCACCACTTGCATCTTCCTTGTTGTTCTCTTTGGCTGCCTCCATTTTGTCGAGTAGTCTTCTTTTTATCCTGTCAACAGTCGGGAATGTATTACTCGACTGTATACGATGCTGGGTGATGATGCTGTTTGTTTCATCGTTCTACAATAGATCATGATGTTTCAATTGTGTTTTGTGCTTTTGGTGTGGCATGTCCGGGTTTCGGGATCGGAATTAGTTTTTTTTGTTTGTGTTTTTTACAAACACATAATAAGATAACTGCATGATAAAATTAACTTAGAATTCTTTTAAAAAATAATCTAGGGCACCGATAATGAACAAATCATGTTAAACATTTGTTGACTTTGATAGATTAATATCAGTTAAAATGTTCAAATACCGCACAAATTAAGACTTATAAAACTATTTAGTACTCAAAAGCAAGATGTCCATGTATCAGGATTGGAATATGTGACATACGTATATCTAAAACGTGCAATGATGTTTGAGGAAGATTTGTTCAATCTCTTGTACAGTTTTATGTTTTATATTCAAAGATGTTCAGTTAGGTTGTTTCCTCTGTAGATTGACAACTTAACAGTGACCCATTTAGATGTATGGGTGGTTTCAGTGTCATAGGCGTGCGCAGGAGAAATCATTAGGGGGGCCAACATGGGCGCCAACAGGATTAATGACAGGGGGTGTAAAGTACAAGAAAAAAAATTGCCATGGGTTAAGGGGGGTGTGGGGGCGCGCCCCCCACCTTGGCCTGCAGGGCGTTTTTTGGTTTCTTGACACTTTGAAATCAATTTTGAGACGTTCTGAGGAGCATTTTCTTTAAATTTTTGTTTAAATTTTACACACCTTTTCACTATAATAAGGTGAGAGGGCCATGCCCAAAACATGCCATGGCTGAGCGTTTTTAGTATTTTGGGCACTTCAAAATGAATTTGAAACGTTTTAAGGTGCTTTTTGTTCCCAAAACATTTTTTTCACGACATAAAAATATAAATTGATATGAAAGGGTGTTCAGGGGCGAAGCTCCCGAGAAAATATTCTCTGAAGGTCATACATAAGAGCAATTTTGAGTCATATTAAAAATACATTTTTAGGAGAAAAACCTAGAAATTCATGAAAAATCGTGTTTTTGGAAGGTACCTTGTAGACATTGTTTTTCAAAATTTTGTGTTTTTGATCAACCTATTACTTGAGTCTAGTGATTTGTGCAACTCCAGTCTGCCCCGCAGGGAGATTTTTTGTTTAAACCCATTTAAAACAAAATTTTGACACTATGAGGACCACATTTTATAATTTTTTAGTTGAGGCTGACCCATAAGGGGGGGGGGCAAGGCCCCCCCGGCCCCCCCCCCCCTTGCGCACGCCTATGTTCAGTGGTAGTTGTCAAAGCCATGTTCTAATCAACTGTTTAAAATTTAGGACAGTATTGAAAAACTGACCCTGAGGCCCGGTTTAGCAATTACCTACTTAACCAGTAGTTAAGTTTAAAACGGGCATTCATAGATTGTCATTTGGTTGTTGCCATGACGACAATACAGTCCTAATCAACCGTTTAAAAGTTAGCAGAGTATGTCAGACGGACATTAGAATAGTAAATTTCTATACATTTATGATGTGAATAAATACCAACTGCAAGATGAAAAGATTTTCCTTGAGTGGGATTCGAACCCGGCTCCTCTCAATGTCCAGCCCAGTGCTCTACCAACTGAGCCAAGAAGGCAGTTCAAATTGCAGCGGCTGTGTTCCAATATAAACTGTCCGTAAACAGTCCAAGATTAAAGATAGGGTAAGAAGACCGTGGAAATTTTCCACGTTTGACAAATGACTAACTTCACTCGACATGAATTTTCTAACCCTATCTTCAATCTCGGACTGCTAACGCTGTTAATATTGGAACACAGCCGCTGCAATTTGAGCTGCCTCCTTAGCTCAGTTGGTAGAGCACTGGACTGGACATTCAGAGGAGCCGGGTTCGGATCCAGGAGGAGGAAGATCTTTTCATCTTGCAGTTGGTATTTATTCTATGTAGGTACACTTGGCCAAACAAAACTTGATCGTTCAATAAATCTGATAGGCTGATGAATGTAAGATCGCACCATCAGAAGTCAGTCGAAGCGATCTCATTGTCTCACTCTAGTAGGTGACCTCACATTTCAATGATAATAACAAGCTTTGATTGGTTATGGGACATGACCAGCAGTCATTCAAATTTGGTCAATGTTCAAGTTTTGTTTGGCCGAGTGTACATTGTTAAATCTACAACAAAAAGGCAACAAGAAAACAAATCCTACAGATAATTATTCTGGAATTTGCAAGGTATTCCAAATCTATTAAAACTCTTTAATTCAAAGATACGGCTCAAGTGACGTAACCAGTTTGGATTCTGAAAGGCCAGTGTTACCTCATCAAAAGCAACCAAACATACATGAAACACTTGACCAATGCACACGACAAATTATAGACACTTATTGAAAACCGCCCGCGCGAAATCATTAATATCCCTGAAGTATGTGACGGTTACATCAAGTTACATTAACAACCACTGTCAGACAAGTGACGGTTACATTGAGTTACATCTGGTTACACACCGCCTTGAATGTTGGCGAGGTGTACCCAAGCGTTTACGCAAACTAATAACAATTTATATTGCAGTCGAGGTTGTAGACGGGCGGCCAATACACTTAGATGTTTTTCTTCGGTATTGAAACTTAATAATATATTAGGTAGGTACCTAACCTAATTTATTG
This sequence comes from Leuctra nigra, assembly GCA_934045905.1. Taxonomy (NCBI): domain Eukaryota; kingdom Metazoa; phylum Arthropoda; class Insecta; order Plecoptera; family Leuctridae; genus Leuctra; species Leuctra nigra. The sequence continues at coordinate 14,973,662 of OW203772.1, forward strand.
CCTAATATTTAGTTATCAATGCATTTAAATTTTAATATAATAAAATATACATAATGGCAGTTAAATATTAGGACAAAAGTTTTATCAATGAAATTATCTCTAAAGCCCCATTTACACGGTGCAATTTCTTGAACAATTTCTATTCCACAAAAGTTCTGCACATGTGCAGAGTCACTTTATTATTTTAAAAGTGACATTGCGCACGAGCAGAATCTCTGTGGCACAGAAGTTGTTCAAGAAATTGCACCGTGTAAATCGGGCTTAATGTATATAAAAAACGATATTAGTTACTTCATAATTGGGTCACCGTCAGACTTGGCTGGCGTGTGGCGACCGCCCTTCACAATAAAATATGTAATTGTTAGAAATGTTCTTTCTAAGTTATATTACGTTTAAGTTTAAGTTTAAGTTAAGTTTATTATAGTTATATTTTCTTGAAGAAGATTTCAATAGAGGTAGAAAAACTGTAAAGAAAAATAATTTTAATCAAGTTCATACGCAATAACCTAATAATTTAAAAAAAAAATAAAAAATTTAACTATTGTTAGGTAAATGATAAATATTTTCAATAAACGTCAAAAAATAATAAACATAGTAGACACGAAATTTGATTGAGAAAAAAATCTCTCAAAAATCGAGTAATATATACTAAAAAATTATACGAAAAAGCGCGACCTTGACACTTTTCCATCAAGTTTCTGTGATTTTCCATCCATCAAATTTTTCACGTAACTTCTTGTAAATACATCAATGCTCGTATTATGTCTTCTAATGGCTATCCCACTACACTCTGCCATATACCACGGTGTTCGAAGAGAAAGGAGGGGGAGAGGGAGTATTTGATTAATGACGTACTTATATCATGGCCCGATTAATGATCTTTTCAAATACTTCCGAATAACGGCGATATAAAACTGACTGGTCGACAAGAAGATTGATTCTGGATTGATTATGACGCTGTTTTGTAGACAGGGTTAGTTTATAAGTACCAGTTTTATTCGTGCTCAGCGGTTTCTGATTGGCAGTTGGTGATCGATGCAGTATGAGTTTTTATACTTAAAATGATAGCGTGTTTTGAGATTGCAATTTGTAAGTTTGTCACCGTTTCGTTGAGGACTTTGAATAGTTGACCAAGATCAAAGTGAATTCATTATGATATTGCTGAGGGGAGGGTGGGGGGGGGGGGGGGCATTAAAATATTTTGGAAATGTATCGGTAACACTGTGTTGTTCCCTACGTCACTCAGTAGGGAAGTTTACCCTAAATTATATTTCAAAATAATTGTTATAGGGATGAATAGTTGTCAAGAATTTGATTTGAAAGATTGATAGAAATCCCCGAATTATAAAATTATTTAACCTTGTTTTAAAACAGTAATATCGGCATGAGGCTCAGTGCCATGGCAACAAAGTATTCGCCATGGCAGCACATTGTTGTGGACTTAGAAATGACATCACTGGGCATTGGGCACACATAACATTAAAATTCATTTTTATAAATGAAATTTTATATTTCTCTGGTGATAAGGCTTTTGTTATTATAATTTGTGTTAATAGATAAAATTTACAAATTTAATAAGACTTTCCCCGTTTGTTTCATTATAAATAAAAATATTTAAAACATTCGTAAAATATTACTAATAAAGCTCTTATAATAAATATATATAATGCTTGCAAGAGAAAAGTGTTCACTTAGATATAGCTTTCAGTTCATATTAGGAAATTAACTACCAACTTTAGTAAATCTCTTCCATTTACAAACAAATTCAATCCATTGATCCAATTCAGAGATTTCATCTCGTGAAAGCAACAAAGAACTAATTTCTCATAGACTCTCAATCGAGCAGAAAAACTACCAAGTCAACAACTTTTTCCCTCCTTTACCTTTGAAAGATGTACTAACTGAACAACGAATAGATATAAATGATTAACTCTAGAAGGGGTTTTTAATGCACGTAACTTTTATAGATGTTGTTGACAAACTTATGTCCCTCTTTCTGAACGAGCGTTTGTTTTTTTGTCTTCTTTCTGTTAGATGGAATGGGTTGGTGATTGTGTTTGATGGCCTTGTTAATGGGCTGTTTAGGTTCTTTAAAAGGATGCTATAAGCTAAATGTGTGGTTTGTGGGGAACTTTTAGAGTGTGGACGTGTAATGTATTACGAGAGGTGAAAGAATGATGGAGGGAGTAGGGAAACGCTATGTGTAACGCGTTGGCAATCGAGCACCGAGATTTTAAATTGTTTAAAGCCCCATTTACACGGTGCAATTTCTTGAACACTTCTGTGTCACATTCCCATTTTTCATACAATTTTGTATTTACACGACCCAACTTTCTGTCACAAAACTTAAAACATGTTCTAATTTCCATTCAAGAAGTGTGACACAGAAGTGTGGTACAAAAGTTGTACAAGAAATTGCACCTTGTAAATCAACAGGAGCGGTCGCTCCACCCAGCCAAGTCGTACTAGACACTCACAGTCAACGAACAGACCTAATCCTACTCGTAATCTTGTGTTGCAGTTGAGGGACAGTTCACACGATGTCGTTACCCGTCCTGGGTTACGGAACATCATCAGTGGCACACTCTCGACCACCGTCGCAGTTACCACTTCTCCCAGAAGAATGCGACGCTGAAGATCAAGAGGGACGGGGGAAGCGAGGACCAGGGGGAGAGAGTCGTCTGTCACTCCATAGAGAGCGCCACCGACAAGCAGGCCACGGTGGTGGCGCATAAGACGGCGGGATGGTGAGTACTATTCCGACAATATGCTAAATAACAGAACGCTCAATGTAACGCGTTGATGAGCGAGCCTTCGTACTGCATCTGATTTGTTATGTGTTTGCAAGTATCAGCTGCTCTACATGACTTGAAACTGAAGCATCAAGAAGGCAGAAATGAAAATTTATTATATTTTCGAAATCGTTCAAGATTATAGAAAAATGTCATTAAAGTTACAATAACTTTTGAAAATAACTACAGATTAGTCTTCTAATTGGCAAAAATACCTAAAATGTTGATCCCAAAGACCATGGATAGTTTTTTAGGTAAGTCGATCAGTCAATCGGTTCTAGTTTAAATTTCAAAACCCCATGAAAGATTGTTTTAAATTTTAAAAATATTAGGATTTGGCTGAAACTTTGTAAGATTGGGGACAGGGTTGGTTGAAAGACTTTGCAAAATTTCAAATTGATCTGACCAACCAATCGAAAGATATTTTTTTTAAAAATTTGAACCAATCACAGGATCCCGTTAAAAAACAATCCCAGAGACCGCATAGATTACGTTAGTATCCATTGTTTGTTGAGAAAATGACGTCACTCGACAGGAATGCTGTTTTAACTGAATTAAAATGTTATCTTTATGAATGAAATTGAACACTGTTTAGTGTGAAAATATTGTGTTTTACCAACAATTATGTTGCTATAATGAAATGCATTTTTTAACAAAAAACACGTAACTTACCTATTGACAGCGTCCAGGAGTGCAACAGGGCTCGGCACTGGGTCAGCAGTTTAGCGCTATTTATTGTGTTTATAATGTCTTGTTATGGATTCCACTCTGGGAGTTGTATTCGTCTTTTGACCTTGACCATTTGGCTGAAAACATGGCATCTTAGGGCCGGTATTACAATTAGTTTAAGCTACAGTTAGATTAAACTCCACTTCAGAAAACTCGGCGCATTACCATTATGCACTGCAATTTAATTCCGGAGCTTATGTCCTCAGTTTTAAATTAACCTCAGGCTATATTATTGACTGCTGTTTTCTTAAGCAATTATAATGGTGACACAACGTTCCTCGAAGTGGAGCTTAACTGTAGATTAAACAAATGGTTTCCCCTTAGTTCTGATGTAGAGGGTAGGAGAAGGAACTCAGTGGTGACCAGGGATGGGCAGTATCTAAGATACAAGTATCTTAGATACGTATCTTGAGATACAATAGTATCTTAGTATCTGTATCTTAGATACTTTTTAGTAAAGTATCTTATGAATGTATCTAAGATACATTTTTAAAGTATCTTGAATATTTATTTTTCCAAGATACTTAAGATACTTTTAAACTAAAAATGGTCAAAATATTCCCAATATTTTTGCAAACAAATACCTGAAACTCCATTATAGACGATTTTCTGAGAATGTCACATTAGGTGTCTGGGCAAGCATGAGATCTCAATCTAACTTCCTGTGGACTTTCTGAAGAAATTCTTTAATTTGTATTTGTTTCTTTGGTAATTAAAAACCCCATAAAAAACACTTCGTGTAAAAATACCAGCCAAGTCTCTTCAACTAAAAAAAATATATGAAATCTAAAAATTCTGCACTGAAAAGTATTGATATCAAAAAATTTGCCAAGTCAAAACTTTATTTGAAAATCAAAAAATACTTGGCGCATCGTGTATATAAATAGCTTAGAAGTATAGGCCAGATATAAAATATACATCAATATATACATTATATACATTTTATAGTTTAACTTACATTGTCAAGAAAATTTTAAATTAGTAGATTTACATAGTATGAGACCTTGGTCTATTGACATGATTTTTTAGAGAGTGATTATGAGTGATCTAGATTGCTCTTTTAATTTTTTGAATCATCCATGCTGTGTATTTCTCTGTTTTTTATTTTTTTGACATTCAAACTATTGTACTTTTTGCCTTGAAAAAGAGATCACCACGGACCTCGAAACGTCGGCACAAATAAAGTTGTTTCATACACGATAATAACCCATTTCATTTCAATAATATATTATGAATCGTGAAAATAATCTAAAAACATGCATATACATATAGTAAGTATACCTATAATTCTCAAAAAAATCGATGCGCCAAGTATTTTTTGATTTTCAAATAAAGTTTTGACTTGCCAAATTTTTTGATATCAATACTTTTCAGTGCAGAATTTTTAGATTTCATATATTTTTTTTTAGTTGAAGAGACTTGGCTGGTATTTTTACACGAAGTGTTTTTTATGGGGATATCACTCCTTTTTTTAGTTTATTCTTACAACTTGTGACACATATGAAATGAACAATTACTAAATTCTTTAACAAAAATCGCCATTTACGATTTGGTTACTACTAATGAAAATCTGTTATATATTCATATATAGTCTTTCGTGAAGAATAGCAAAGGTTTCATTACAATCGGTCAACCCAGTTCCGAGATATGGCATACACATCGGTTTTCAAAATGGCTGCTAAACTTACTGCACTGCCACATAGAATTTATATCTACAATTAATGTGTATCATTTTAGGCTTTCTGAATATGTATTCATTGTATAGAATGGGGAATACAATAATTTTTAAATTTGAATTACTTCATTTCCGGGCTCATAAATAAGAACATTCTAGTTTGACTGTTCCTATTACATTAAGATGGCCTTCCGAATCATTTGGCGCTAGTTTCGTACTGATCGGTCTACCAGTTTTCGAGATACGACGTTACTTCCGGTTTCAAAATGGCGGCTGAAATCTCTGACCCCTTGAATTTTAATTTACACATGATAACATCTTATTATAAGCTGTCTCAAATAGTGTTTATTGTATCAAAATGTAAATTTGTGAGATTTTTCAAATGTGTGACGTCATTTCCGGTTTTGCTATAAGAAACTGCAAATATTATTGTTGATAATACATAAAGTTGACCGTCTAAATTGTTTGGCGCTGGTTTCGTTCAAATCTATTTAGCCGTTATTAAGATATGATGTCACTACCGGTTTCAAAATGGCGGATTCCGGTTGGTTTTATAACAACTCAAATGAGATATCAAAAGTACATACGTTACATAAATATCAAAATAATCGGATCAATCTTTGTTGCCGAAATGCCAATCGATGTATTTCAAATTTCATGACGTCATTTCCGGTTTCGTTAACATAATTTTTAGTCTTTTGCTACTGATAATGCATATAGATGACCGTCTGAATCGTTTGGCGCAAATTTCGTTCCAATCAGTTTAGCCGTTGTTGAGATATGACGTCACTTCCGGTTTCAAAATGGCGGCACAAAAAATTCATGGGGTGAAGGTTAAATCAGACGCCAAAAGTGCACACGTGGTAAAAATGTGAGATCAATCGGTTCAGCCGTTTAGGCTGTGGCCTTGTTACCGGATTTGAATTCCAGGAGACTACTACTACTACTACTGAGATTATTATTATTATGAAAACCGCTTTAAAACACTGTTTTCACTGCCCTTTAGCTCGCAAAGGGCGTAACCTATTGGGCCCAAATTTGGTATATGTAGTAGGGTGGGCCATAGCTCGAAATTAAGATATTTCGCAACAATGTGAGATTTCCCAATTTTAAGATCCAGTAGGCCGAAAATGCCACTTTGATGCTTACAGTAAAAGTGGGTTGCTCCAGCCTTTTTAAATGAGAGTGTGCGCGCGCCGTACGACTTGGCTGGCGTGGAGCGACCGCTCCACTAGATAAATAATTGGAATGACTATGTTATCACCTAAAAGAGTTTTAAAAATTCTGAATTGACTCATATTTTTTTCCCGAATCTTAATTCTTCTTTTGTTTTGAAGTATCTTGTATCTTAAGTATCTTCAAGATACTATAGTATCTTGTATCTTAAGATACTCTTAAATAAAAGTATCTTTATCTTGTATCTTGAGAGCAAATAATCAAGTATCTTGTATCTTGTATCTAAGATACTTTTTTTAAGTATCTTGCCCATCCCTGGTGGTGACGCCATAACGCAATTAATTAGTTTCATGTGATGTCATCTCATCTCATTGTTGCCTGCCGCCATCTTAATGGCAAGCAGAATAGCTGCGATTCTCTGCTTTTTTGACGATATTATAGATAATGTTTACATGGGAAATTGTATAGGCTCCGGAGATTACTTTAGTACGAAGAGAAATCACTCACATTACAAAAATACATCGATTTACCTCAAAAATGTTATAATCTGACCCGTCAACGTGCCAACGTAATGTCCGTCCTCAGGTGGAAAATTCAATAAGTTAGCATTGCTGATATAAAACAAAAGGAGTTCGTGGAAGCTATGAATTTAGTTTGAGAAAAGTTTAATCAGAAGAACACACACAATTTACAAATCAGTCCACCAGCCGAAAGCGTCGACGCCGCGACGCCTAGTCGTCGGACATGCGTCGCACCATGACGGACCGACGCCGCAGGAGCACGCTTCCCGGGTTGATTGCCGACTCCATCGGCTTGTCGGGCACGTCGGGGGTGGACACCGTCTTCACCGGCTTCTTGGCGACCTTGGCGATCTCCTGCAGGTCGGTCTCCGAGGTCAGCTTCACGGACTTGCGCGCCTGCCGCGTCGCCGGGATGTCGGTGTCGGAGGGTACGATGTTGACCTTGACGGACTTGCGGCGGCCGCGCGGCGCTTCCGAGCCGTCGCCTTGGTCGGCGTCCACGTTGCCTTCGATCGGGATGTCGAGGGCGATCTGGACGAACAGTCAACATAGACTCCAGCGTCATCTGAGGCCACAGGGTTTTACAAGGCAAAAGAGTTGCTGGGCAGTGAGTTTGACCTTGAATTTATTTTACATAGATTTGTATCAATATCTTTTACCAATGTAATTGTTAATATAAGGCTTTGAACGAGTCTTCAGAACAGTTCAATGAAAATAATTTCATAGCTTGGATGGTTTATTAGTTTTACTTTGGCCTACAGGGGCCAGATTCACAGAAAGTATTATCTCCTAATACGTACTATCTTTGGTATTATCTTTCATTTAACATGGTGTTTTTGGTATTAAGACGGCTGGGTAGTGAGTTTGACCTTGACGAGTTTTTTAATCGATTTTTATCAATATCTTTTTCCAGTATAATTGTTAACAAAATAGGGCTATGGACGTGAATTCAGAACAGTTCAATGAAAATAATTTCATAGCTTGTAATTGTTTATTAGATATACTTGGTCCTACAGGTGTTTAGAACCCGAAAATTTAGTAATTTTCGGGTTCTAAACACTTGTTGGACAAAATAAAACTAATAACTTATTCCAAACTCTCAAATTATTTTCATTGAACTGTTCTGAATTCACGTCCATAGCCCTATTTTGTTAACAATTATACTGGAAAAAGATATTGATAAAAATCGTTAAAAAAACTCGTCAAGGCCACGCTCACTACCAAGCCCTCTTAAATCAAAAGATAGTACGTATTAGAAGATAATACCTTTCGTGAATCCAGCCCCAGACGTTTAGTGCCCGAAAATTAGTAAAAATATGGCACTAAACGTCTGTAGGACGTAATAAAACTAATAACCTATTCCAAACTATGAAATTATTTTCATTGAACAATTCTGAATACTCGTACAAAGCGATATTTTATAAAGATATTGATTAAAAAAACGATTAATTACTATTTAATATCACGTTCACTTCCCAGCCGTTTGGTGCTTACTTTCAAGGGTGGAATTTGGGCGGAAACTATCTTTAACTCCAAGTCCCTTGCTAAAGTATTGGCCGCACACCACTGGACTTTGTATTGGGCGCCGTGGAAAAAATCTTACGCCGTGAACGTTTTGATGAAACCAATGTTCTGAACCCGAGGCGCCTCTTGGCAAATTGGTCGTTCACACTTGAGCTCTGATTTGGGGCGCCGTGGAAAATCTTACACGATATAAGTTCACTGTGAACCGAAATGGTTTGGAGTTTCCACGCACCTTCTTCCCGGCCTCCCTGACGGGCACTCCCGGCATGACGGACATGCGCCGCACGGACGAGACTGCGGACATGCCGCGCAGGAGGCGGTCCATGTCCGAGCGCATCTCGGCGGGCGCGAGCTTCACCATCAGCGACTGGCGGTGCGCGATGGCGTCGTCCTTGATGTCGTCCAGGTCGGAGGCGTCGACGGCGCTTATCGCTGTGGGATCATGGGCACATTTCAGGGTCTTCTCGATCCGTTACCTTTGCGCCAATAGCCAGACTAAGGGTTGCCAACTGTCCAGCCAACCGTTTATCCGGACACTCCGGAACTGGAAAACGTGATTGTCCAGATGCCGGAATTACCTCATTCCGGACAGCATAATGTCCGGAATTGTTGAAAATATTGAACTTACTATACATAATTCAAAATGCAGTTAATAATAGTTTCAAATAGCCGAAGGTTGTAGTCCAGAACACATGAAAATGGCCCAAATTCACTTTCTAAATTCTATATTTTTCCCGGGCCTGTGCGGCCTGGACCCGCATATTGCTATGGGGCCCATTCCTCAGCCCATAATCGATTTCCTGCAAGATCGCCTCGTGTTTTCTTAAAACTATCATATTTTTGATACCTTTATCCCTAAAATTTTAGAACCGCAATGTCCTGAATTCAATTTTTGTAAATTTCGCAACCCTAGCCAGACTAGTTGCTCTTGCCACGTCCTCCCTCCTTCACTCACCGGTGTTCAGGTACTTGGTGACGTTCTCGTCCTTGATCCCCTTGGCCTGTCTGACGGCCTCCACCAGCGCGTTCCTCGCCTCCGTCTTGTGATGATGATGATGATGATGATGATGATGATGATGATGATGATGACTTGTTGAACTCCTACATCCTCCCTCACTCACCGGTGTTCAGGTACTTGGTGACGTTCTCGTCCTTGATCCCCTTGGCCTGTCTGACGGCCTCCACCAGCGCGTTCCTCGCCTCCGTCTTGTGAAGTGATGATGATGATGATGATGATGACGTGTTGAACTCCTACATCCTCACTCACTCACCGGTGTTCAGGTACTTGGTGACGTTCTCGTCCTTGATCCCCTTGGCCTGTCTGACGGCCTCCACCAGCGCGTTCCTCGCCTCCGTCTTGTGAAGTGATGATGATGATGATGACGTGTTGAACTCCTACATCCTCCCTCACTCACCGGTGTTCAGGTACTTGGTGACGTTCTCGTCCTTGATCCCCTTGGCCTGTCTGACGGCCTCCACCAGCGCGTTCCTCGCCTCCGTCTTGTGAAGTGATGACGATGATGATGATGATGATGACGTGTTGAACTCCTACATCCTCCCTCCCTCACCGGTGTTCAGGTACTTGGTGACGTTCTCGTCCTTGATGCCCTTGGCCTGTCTGACGGCCTCCACCAGCGCGTTCCTCGCCTCCGTCTTGTGAAGTGATGATGATGATGATGATACTGATGATGATGATGATGACGTGTTGAACTTCCCATATCCTCACCTGTGTTCAGGTACTTGGTGACGTTCTCGTCCTTGATCCCCTTGGCCTGTCTGACGGCCTCCACCAGCGCGTTCCTCGTCTCCGTCTTGTGAAGTGATGATGATGATGATGATGATGACGTGTTGAACTCCTACATCCTCCCTCCCTCACCGGTGTTCAGGTACTTGGTGACGTTCTCGTCCTTGATCCCCTTGGCCTGTCTGACGGCCTCCACCAGCGCGTTCCTCGCCTCCGTCTTGTTGCGCTGGAAGATCTCGATCTTGGCGAGGATGACGCCGGCGTTGATGCACCACGCGGCGTTGTTCAGCTCCTTGGCCTCGGAGATGCACTTGCGCGCGTACTGCCGGCTCTCGTTCAACTGCGGGCCAAGTCTTACATAGCAGGGGCAACATTCTAGAACTTTTAAATTTCCAGTTCTAATGGAAGTAGATTTCATGCAATGTTAATCCTTTTGGCCATGTCCGGATTTCATTAGAATGGAATTTATAATAGACATTCTGGCTCCACTGTAAGGTGCTGCAAGCGCGAGCCATTTTGCCGCGTGTTGCAGGCACTTTTTTTTGATACGATTGGAGACAAAATGGGTTAACCAAATAATTTGACATTTTAATTTTGATAAGTAAAAGACAAACTTAGGGTTATAACTTGGTACATTTGTATTTTTTTGCTTTAATTAGTAATTAGTAGATACCCACATTTTTGGTGAAAAATGGTTTATTTTCTTGTCTCGCTGGGTGCCGTATGCAATTTAATTTTAAAAATGTGCTAAGTGATAACCCTTAGTTTGTCTTTTATCGAATCATAATCAAAATTTGAGATCAATTAGTAAACGGGTTTGGTCTCCAATCGTATCGGAAATTTCATAGATTTGCGCGGTTTTGTTGAATAACCGGCGCCTAATGGCAATGCAAGAAGCAAAAATTAAAAACTGCTTCTAATATACAATCAGACTGATCATGAGAACATCCTATCAAAGAGTCACCAATTTATGAAACCATTTTGCTCTCTCAATTAACTAAAACGTCCGAGCACTTAAACCTCCTCAATTGAAATGCTGACATCATCAACCCGACGACCACTCACCTTGACGAACTCCCAGTAGAGCCTGGCCAGCTCGTGGTACACCCACGCCTTCTCCAGCGCCTGCGTTGCCAAGGAGACGCGCCGCTTTGTCTCGGCGATGTTCTTGCGCAGGTCGACGATGGGCATGCGCACCGGCTGGATGACGTCGTCGGCGGAGGTCGCCCCCGGGAAGGGGAGGCCGAAGTCGAAGTGGACGTGACGGTCGTTCTCGCGATCAGTGCGCTCTGGCTTGATGCGCCGCATGTCGAGGAAGGTGAGAGCGGTGATGTTGTAGACGCCGTCGAGGTACTCCTGCTTGTGCACTAGAGTCTTCTTCGTTTGTCCTGGAGAAGGGATGAAACATTCATGTGATGTTGTAGACGCCGTCGAGGTACTCCTGCTTGTGCACCAGAGTCTTCTTCGTTTGCCCTGGAGAAGGGATGAAACATTCATGTGATGTTGTAGACGCCGTCGAGGTACTCCTGCTTGTGCACCAGAGTCTTCTTCGTTTGCCCTGGAGAAGGGATGAAACATTCATGTGATGTTGTAGACGCCGTCGAGGTACTCCTGCTTGTGCACCAGAGTCTTCTTCGTTTGTCCTGGAGAAGGGATGAAACATTCATGTGATCAAGAGGGAACCTGCGAAATAAAAACGCGCACCCCGACTGGAAATCATGTGATGTTGTGGACGCCGTAGAGATACTCTTGCTTATGTACCAGAGTCTTCTTCGTTTGCCCTGGAGATGGGATCATTTATTAAGACACAGTCGACAATAACGAAAGTGTGATTTGGAACGATGATCTAAACCTATTTACAGCATTTGAGATGGGCAATGTTTATAGATTTTTTTTTAAATTGCAAGAAATAGGGGACGACGGATTTTTTTTCACCTTACAAGCAGATAGTAAGATTTGATAAGGAAAAATCTGAAAGAAAGAATGTGTGAGTATATGGAGTGCCTCAGGGCTCCATATTAGGTTCATAATATTTGTAATATATAAATGATTTAAATATTGGTATGTTAGTAGATTTGATAACCACTGTTTTGCAACTTACTAATGACGACTACTAGATTATGATGATGAAAGAGATATGATGATGATTTTGGATGGTGGACAGAATGCGGCTGTGGCTCATTAGTAGGGAACCTTGGAGTGTAGAGCGTCACAAAGGAATGTTTACTGACTTTTGAGGAAGTTGCCACGTGACAACTAAAGGTACCTTCGAAGTAGCCTATCGCGCGCGCTTGCACCTCCAAGAACTTCTTGAGGTCGCCCTCCTCCCTCGCCTCGCGCAGCTTGTTCAGGTAGCGGCGCGCGTCGGCCTCGGCCAGGTACTGACGCTCCGCCGCCTCCGCAGCTTGGCGCTTGCGCAGGGTCTCCGAGATCGTCGCCTCGCGGAACTTCTTGGCGTAGTAGGGCATGCGCGTGCGCAGTATCTCCTGTGTACCACGTCATGGAGGGAAGTTGCCAAGGACCTCAGACAAGGGATTTATAACAAAGACATCTTCTACAGTCCCTGTCACACGGAAGATATTTTGAATACCCCTTGTCCGAGAGAGAGGGATGGTCTCGGAAGACCGCGCGATCGCTCACAGCGACTGAGAAATGGACAAAATACCGGTTATTTGCCACATTAGGGGCCACGTCTGGCGGACAACTCCGCGTGTGACACGGACTGTAGTTCGACATTCCAATAGCATTACGACAGGATCTGCTCTTTCAAACGGTAAAATTTCCTATATAAAAATATCTGTAATAAATCTTTTATTCAACGAAATTTTACCGTGTAAACAAGACAATTTGATGGTAAAATGTTATGTCAAAGAGGGTTGTAAAATCTTTTATTATATAAAGCACGTTCTATTTCTGAAAAGATTTTATAAAATATTGATAGGAAATTTTATCGTGTAAATGGGGCTTTACATGAGGAGGATCCTGAATAACGCTTTGACTTATTTATACACATGAATTTGACCTTGGCCCACTACGCGATCGCGAGACGGCGCGCTGTCGGTATTCATCGACAACAGCGCTTCATATCCCAAACTAAGTGCGACTCTCAATAGCTATTGGGTATGACATTTAGAAAATGACTGATCGCTTCACAGCCAATTGATTCTCTAAGCTCTATACCAGGGGTCGGCTACCGGCGGCTCCTTGGTGTGGTGGTTCGTGAGTGGCTCTTTATAAGTTAATTAAAGATCTGGCATCGAAAAATATGAATATTCGAAAAAAACGCTCTGCGGGGTAACAATTGGAAGGCACTAATTTGATTCAGTTTGTTCATTTTAGAGTCCAAGAATCACTTTTAAATTGTTGAAATTAAAAAAAACGCCCTGTGGGACAACAATAATTGGAAGGTAATTTGATTTAGTTTGTTCATTTAAGAGTCCCAGAATCACTTAAAATGTTCAAAATTATTTAAAAAAAACGTCCTGGGGGGCTATAACTGAGGGGCTTCGTCAAAAAATCAAAATAAACTGGTAATTCAATGTAAAATTTTCGGTAATTTATATTTGATTGCCTATTCTGCGGCCCCCATAATTACCTAATTCATTAATTATTGGGAAATTGGCTTCTCCACCAAAAAAGATTGTCTGCACTATAAGCATGGTCGACTTCCTATTGACCTGTAGACGCAACAAGTGACACACCTGCTGTTAATGGAGCAGGTTGTAGGACTTCTCAGCCAGTCGCTTGAGCGCCTCCTTGTTGACGGAGTCCAGGTCGGAGTTGGCGCGATCACACACATACTTGATTCTCTAAGCTCTATACTATAAGCATGCGCAACAAGTGACACACCTGCTGTTCATGGAGCAGGTTGTAGGACTTCTCAGCCAGTCGCTTGAGCCCTCCTTGTTGACGGAGTCCAGGTCGGAGTTGGCGCGATCACACATACTTGATTCTCTAAGCTCAATACTATAAGCATGCGCAACAAGTGACACACCTGCTGTTCATGGAGCAGGTTGTAGGACTTCTCAGCCAGTCGCTTGAGCGCCTCCTTGTTGACGGAGTCCAGGTCGGAGTTGGCGCGATCACACACATACTTGATTCTCTAAGCTCTATACTATAAGCATGCGCAACAAGTGACACACCTGCTGTTCATGGAGCAGGTTGTAGGACTTCTCAGCCAGTCGCTTGAGCCCTCCTTGTTGACGGAGTCCAGGTCGGAGTTGGCGCGATCACACACATACTTGATTCTCTAAGCTCTATACTATAAGCATGCGCAACAAGTGACACACCTGCTGTTCATGGAGCAGGTTGTAGGACTTCTCAGCCAGTCGCTTGAGCGCCTCCTTGTTGACGGAGTCCAGGTCGGAGTTGGCGCGATCACACACATACTTGATTCTCTAAGCTCTATACTATAAGCATGCGCAACAAGTGACACACCTGCTGTTCATGGAGCAGGTTGTAGGACTTCTCAGCCAGTCGCTTGAGCCCTCCTTGTTGACGGAGTCCAGGTCGGAGTTGGCGCGATCACACACATACTTGATTCTCTAAGCTCTATACTATAAGCATGCGCAACAAGTGACACACCTGCTGTTCATGGAGCAGGTTGTAGGACTTCTCAGCCAGTCGCTTGAGCGCCTCCTTGTTGACGGAGTCCAGGTCGGAGTTGGCGCGATCACACACATACTTGATTCTCTAAGCTCTATACTATAAGCATGCGCAACAAGTGACACACCTGCTGTTCATGGAGCAGGTTGTAGGACTTCTCAGCCAGTCGCTTGAGCCCTCCTTGTTGACGGAGTCCAGGTCGGAGTTGGCGCGATCACACACATACTTGATTCTCTAAGCTCTATACTATAAGCATGCGCAACAAGTGACACACCTGCTGTTCATGGAGCAGGTTGTAGGACTTCTCAGCCAGTCGCTTGAGCGCCTCCTTGTTGACGGAGTCCAGGTCGGAGTTGGCGCGATCACACACATACTTGATTCTCTAAGCTCTATACTATAAGGATGCGCAACAAGTGACACACCTGCTGTTCATGGAGCAGGTTGTAGGACTTCTCAGCCAGTCGCTTGAGCCCTCCTTGTTGACGGAGTCCAGGTCGGAGTTGACGCGATCACACATACTTGATTCTCTAAGCTCTATACTATAAGCATGCGCAACAAGTGACACACCTGCTGTTCATGGAGCAGGTTGTAGGACTTCTCAGCCAGTCGCTTGAGCCCTCCTTGTTGACGGAGTCCAGGTCGGAGTTGGCGCGATCACACATACTTGATTCTCTAAGCTCTATACTATAAGGATGCGCAACAAGTGACACACCTGCTGTTCATGGAGCAGGTTGTAGGACTTCTCAGCCAGTCGCTTGAGCCCTCCTTGTTGACGGAGTCCAGATTGGAGTTGGCGCGATCACACATACTTGATTCTCTAAGCTCTATACTATAAGGATGCGCAACAAGTGACATACCTGCTGTTCATGGAGCAGGTTGTAGGACTTGTCAACCAGTCGCTTGAGCGCCTCGGAGCCCTCCTTGTTGGCGGAGTCCAGGTCGGAGTTGAAGCGGAGACTCTGCAGGAAGAACTTGTCTTCGCCGAGACGGCCCAGATACTTCTTAGCTGCGAATACAAAGATTTCGAGAGTTTGATTCTGACGATAGTAGAATGCACTCGATGGATCTGATCAATGTGAATAATAATCAGCGTACTAATTTTTTTGTCGACCTTTGTCCATTTTTTTGTCCATAAATTACGTTCGCGATTTGGGTTGAAGGGGGTGTTACACATTTGAGACATAGTTTGACAAGGGGAGGAGGGGGTGTAAGTAGTTATGTAACGTCACACTTCCAAAACTCAAAATTTTCATATTTTAGTTTGATAAATCAAAATGCATTGGTCAGAAATCCAAATAATATGGTATTAATTATTTTTAAAGGGGGGGGGGGGGGGTCAACAATTCAACGTGCGTGACAAGCTGTGACATTGTGGGAAGGGGGGTTGAAGAAGGCAAAAAAACTGTGACATAATTAATGGACGGCCCCTTAGACCAACTTAACACAATATACAAAATAAAATATATTTTTCCAAACTCGTGTCAAATATAAAAAAAACTGATAAGTACATTTTTAGTCATTTAAATCAGACTCGAAATTGAGCTACTGCTAAAAATGTGTATGGCTAGTCAGTAGATTTCAAGGTTATCTTACGGTGAATGGATATTATCGGCGTCAAACACATTGCGAAATGATTCCCGGCTGAATGACATGGGTGACGTCACCACTTGCGTATCCTTCCCAAGAGAACAATATTCCTAGACGGTACCAGTGTGAAGCTGGCTACTGACTCAAGTGCCTGTCCATCTGCATCTTGCGCTGTTCGCTCCGCCGCTGCTCCGCCTCGCTCCGCATGTCCTCCGGCTCGCTCAGGTCCTGCTCCAGGCGCTCCGCCTCCTGGCGCTTGTGCTCAGTGAGCGCCTGGATGGTGGGGATCGACTCGACCATGACGTTGCCGACGTTGCGTCCGATGCAGTCCTCGATGGTCTCCGTCGTCTAGGAGGACAAGAACATCCGTTGACGTTCCGGACTCGTCACATCGGGGGCTTCGGAGCGGTTTTGAATATTCGAACAAATAAGCGACACGTGATAGAGCCACTTCTGGCAGGGAACTTTTTAGATGCACTTTTTTATTTTGAAGTTCGTGTTTCCATAGGGCAGTGAAAAAGGAGAAACAGTTGAAATTTAAATTTGGTTACAAGTTTACTTTTTCAGCCATAACAAACAACTAAAGTAAATTTAATATAATTTATTTATATAAATATCCACATGATATCCTCCCTGGTCACCCCTATATCTAGTACCAAAGAATCTACCAGAGGTCAGTCGTGTTCCTTATTTTCTCGAATAGAAAAGCAAGAATAGCATCACTAGTCCAGAGTCTAAGCTGCATAACCTGGCTTTAACCCACCTCAAATTCCAACAGAAGATTTTTATGTGAAACGATTCATAAGATCACATATCAAAACATATCAAAAGATCTCCGAAAATGTATAAGCATGGATGGACCAAATTGATTAATTTGTAAAAACTAATTTTTGTCATTATCAAATTATATCAATCTTTTCGAGGAGCATAACAAATCAAAACATTTAATATCAATATTTTAATTTTAATTTTAATATAATAATAATCGTTTTAACATTAATATTTTATATTTTAAGTGGTTCATAAAAATTCTACGGCAAGAATTAGAAGTAAAATTCTGCTCAAACAGGGATGGTTTGAATGTATCACACAAGATACGAAAGAAGCCAAGAAAGATCACTTAGGTTATATCTTCGACCTCCGAATAAGACCAAACGTGTGAAACAATTGTATACTTGTTACTTTTAAATTGTGCTCGTAAAAGGAGAATAAAGTGTTATGAACGTGCAAAATAAAATAAAACTGGACTTACATTAACCTCACATGAGGGATTTTCCAATTCAGTTGAGTGGCTACACGAAGAACATTCTTTAACATGCTTTAACCAGTGTTCACACTTGTATCTCTTACAAGCGTTGTAATAACGCTTGAAATAGTACTGCAAGTACTTTTAAAATAGATTATAATACGCCAGTCCATAGTATCTACTCATTTCATATTAACAGTAATGAAAAATAACTGAGAGGAATTCTGCTGATAAAATTATTCAGCATACTTTTAATAATGACAGTCTTGATGTACTTATTAGTATAAGCATTGTGATGTCATTCCATGTCAAATCTATTGTAACTATACAGTAGTATTATCAATGTCAAATGTTTCTAAGTAGGTAAATGAAGTGGACAAATTTTGAATCCAACATGGCCGACAATATTTTGTAACATCCAAAGAGATTGAAAGTGCTTCTGCCTGTTATTATTTGTTCGTACCAATGGACCACTAGTCATTATCTTGCTATGTGACGTCACGAATAAAACAGATGACAGAAGGATGTGAGCCGTGACCGTCAATAAGGCTGTGACAGCACAGTAATCAATAGTAATCAAATAGCAAATGGGTCCATTTTGAAATTCAACTGTCTTTCCCCCACACGTTTGATTGGCTCCCTCTCCCACTATATGGACAGTGCTGCTCTAGTATGAGTAAAGAGAACTATTATGCTACATTGACTCCTCCCATCACCATTGGTCCACGGCTGAAACCTTAAATTTTAAATAGGTACCGATTGTAATGAGTGTACTGACAGTAAAAATACCAATCTGTACCTTGGTGGTGAACAGATACAAAGACCGGTAGCTGGACTCCTTAGGGAGCTGCTCATTTCTGTTCCACCAGACGAGGTCCTCGCTCCTCTTACCGTCATGACTCCCGTGTCAAAATCATGCGGACATGTTCTTCTGCGCAGTCCCTTGTGATGGTCGACGCACGACTTCTCGAACTCCCCCAAGTTGTCCTCCGCCTGCGCTCTGCCACTCAGTGCCCGGATGTCGCGCTTGTTCAAGGACAGCAGCTGGTTGGCGTCGGCAAGAGCTCCGTCGTGCTGGAAGTGGTTCGACTTGGCCTTGATGCGACCGAGCAGCGCCTGGCGGTTGTTCTTCTCGTACCTCAGCGCCTAGGGACAGAATGGTAGATTCTTATTCTTAAATATAATACGTAAAAGATAATACGTATTAGCAGATAATACTTTTCGTGAATCCAGCCCCTGCTCTCCTCATATCCACCTGTTAACTACTTGGAAACTTGATGATGGTGTATTACTCACAAAGTCGAACGCTTTGATGGCCTTGCCATACTGCTGTCTCCTCATGGATTCATAACCCTGAACTTGCGACAAGTACATCAGCTGTCGTAACTCCTTCTCGTTGACTCTCTTCACCGGAGGTTCGGCCTTCTTCACAATCGAAGCCATTTCGACTCGAGATAAGTGACGCTTTTGAGAAGAATTAGAGGAATACAGAGGAAATATGAATACAAATAGAACTGTCAAAATAATATCAGTTTATCAATGTTGTCGTTTTGTCATTTGGAACAGCCTTCTTGTTACTAGTTAATACAATGCAAGGTCAATTGAATCGGTCACGCACTCCACAGGAGGCCATGACTTGGAACTTACGCTTTCAGGAGGCAAACGCTCTCGGACGTCAATAAGACTTACAGTTCACTGTAAAGTGCTTCTTCGATGGTCACGGTTTTTTCGCCGCGATGCGGTTTTGCGGGACGATTTCGCACCCATCGTCTTCCATGATTTGCCGTTGCGGCGCGATATTTTGAGACGAACCTAGCGGAATTTTAAGCAATTACGAACAGCGCCAGAGCGCTCCTATCGGTAGTCATTTACAGCGCATGCGGCGAAACCGCCGCCGCGTCGCGGAATCGCAAGTATTGAAGTTGGCTCTGAGGCTTCTTCCTCAACCTTCGTTGGGGAGAGTCACAAATACTGCTGGCCTATCTGACCATGTCAGGCGCCATTAAATAACAGAATAATTCTGAATTTTAAACAACTACTAACTGGCCTATGTGCCAAAGTACAACGAGTGAAAATACCTATATAGCATAATAATAAATTAATACATTATAAATCTACATCGAATATAAATTAAAGCTGGCCAGTATGACCATAGATGTCGAGTGCCATTAAAACCGGAAGTGAAAGAAAGAAAAAGAAGAAGTTGGCTCAACATTCAGCTGCGGTTCGCGTGACGTCACGCGGCGCTGCGATTCGAGCACTGATTGGTTGAGAGGCCAAGATTGCGGCGCGGAATCGCGTTGCGAAAATCCGCGACCATGGAAGACGGGCTTAAGAGTGATCGACATTGATCTACTGTCAACTGTTATGTTAAATTTTGAATCAAGTTTTAATGACTGTATAATATGGAAATAAAATTATTAATGTAAATAAATTGTTTCCAATAGAACGCGGGATGCGGAATGGAAACGACAAAGAGTTGCTTATGGGAGAAGCAGCTGATTGAGCTGATTTGCTTTGCTGTGCAGTCAGATGCGCATACGTTTTACTGGGCAGCCTCAGGAATAAAACTCTCTATGGGTAGACAAATTCTAACTTGAGAAAATTTAAGCTGGACAACTTTAAATATAAAATAACTCTATGGTTAGGCAGAATTAAAACTTGTGAAAAATTCAATATAAAAAGTGAGACCGCGGCAAGATTCGAACCGACGTTATTTAGCACCACATGCCAATGCTTTACCAACTGAGCTATTGGGTCTGCGATGTCTGAATGCTTCATAATATACACAGCTTACGCGCATTGAACATCGCAGCGGAGCATCTCAGTGGTATAGCCGCTTCTCCCATAAGCAACTCTTTGTCGTTTCCATTCTCGCTTGCAGGATGCCAATCAAATAAGTGGCTTTATGTTTCAATGTCGATCATTCTTACAGTGAACGGTACTTATTGACGTCCGAGAGCGTTTGCGTCTTGAAATCATGGGGCGTCCACAGGGAGGGACAAGTGGGGGGGGGGGGGGGCGCTTACCTCCCCCCCTGGATGTCAGGAAAACCTAAAAAAATCTAGGGCTTTACGTATAGTTTCATTTTTTAACCAAAAAACTAAAGAAATTTGATTTCAAAGTATAAAAAAGACAAAAAAAAAATCATGCGGGGCAGGTTTGAACATGTCTACCACAAACCCAAAGTGCAATATTTAAAAATATTGAATATTGATCATTACGTCTCAAAATTGATTTCAAAGTGTCCAAAAACCAAAAACCACCCTGCGGGCAGGGTGGGGAGCGCGCCCCCCGTACCTCCCTTAACCGGTAAAATATTGTTTTCCTTGCCCTGCCCCCACCTGGCAGAAATCCTGCGGACGCCCATGTCTGAAAGCGTAAGTTTCAAGCCTTGGGCCTCAAGTACTATCCGAAGTACAAGTCCTTGGTATAGTTGCGGATCCAGGCTAGATAGTAATCTGTCTTCATATAATATCCATCTCCACAATTAATTCTGCGAGCGACAGTTCCAGCCAGAATCCAGTGTCCATTCTTGAACACAACCATCGGGCCTCCACGGTCTCCCTAGAACACAGGAAATATAGGTTAATTATTGTATTCATCGTCTCATCAACATCATCATCTTCGTCGTCATCGTCATCATCATCTTCGTCGTCATCGTCATCGTCATCGTCATCGTCATCGATCTCTACTTAGATTAGTGCAGAGAAAAACTGCATTAAAACAAACGTTTAAAACCTAGGAAGATGGCTGGGTGGACACGCAACTGCATGACGTCACCCACGTTAACTGAAGCAGTAGGCATTTTACAATGTGTGAAAGAGGGGCGACGGAAATGTCTTGTTTGGGTTTGCATTGTCAGGAAATACTGTAGAGATATGTGTGTGGCATCATTGTCTTCCTTATATTTCGGAGCAAATTCCAAAATGTTGTGTGGGAAAAAGTTTCGACAGTTTTAATAATTCGGGAACAAGATGAAAGTATTAAAACCAGAGCGAGCGGACAAAATATCACTTCAGCAAATTCTTAACTGCGTCTCACATATATGTGAGACGCAGTTAAGAATTTGCTGGATGCCTATAGGCATCGTATTGAGGTCTAAGATACACCATTGTCTTCCTTAAAGATTAACTGATGGTAAGATATTATATAATTTGTGACATTTTATTGAATGATTCGAGGTATTTTCATCTGTTACAAAAGCACGGCATTCCCTTTGTTTCACAAGTTGCAAACAAGATCCAATCCCCCCAGCCATCAACGTATCTAACTCAAAATTGATTTGTTTGGAGATGGCTGAGTTTGCATCTAAGATTTGTTGAATGAAACTCACTTCACAAGTGGCCTTGTGTTGGTTTGTGGAATTCTCACATAGCACAGGCAAAGTGAGATTCAGCTTCTCCTTCGTGTTATTTGCTATTATGAAAGCACTGCACTTTTCGTCGTCCCAGACCGTCAAGTTTACTTTTCTCAGGGTGGTTACTACTCCGCCAGGCTCTGCAAATGTAGTAGACAACATTATTTTCATTCTCGTTTACAAGATCATTGGCTAAGTCGTTCTCTCCACAGTCTAGAGCTAACACGACAAATCGTTCTGAAATTGATCACCCTAATTTTCACACTATTTGAGAAAATAAGGAACACGACTGACATTTTTTCTACCAAAAAATGACAGTGAAAGAATATATTTTCTAAATGCAATGTCAATCCTTATGACCGTGAGCCGGATTCCATCATAATGGAATTGGCAAAACGTTCTAGAATAGACCTCCAATAGTGAATTCCTGTCACATCTGACAGCCATTCAAAATGTAAAAAATTTAAATAAGTGCAAGAAATTATCAAAATGTTTTAAAAAATTATCCTAGCCGACATGAATTTAAATTTGAATTATGATTTGGGTTGTTTCTTGGTAGGTACATGTTAGTATAAAAAAAAATCAGGCTAGCTTTGCTTTTATAAGTCTCAGATATTAAATGAGTTCCTACTGTCCTTAAGATCCCCCCATCCCGTCACCCAAGCCTCCATCTTGTTGAAGTTGTCGCCGGACTCTGGAAGGCAGATCGGTTGAATATGAACGTCAAATTCCACTTCCTCCTTCATCTTCAGAAGACCAATGTCGTGTTCCAATCCATACATTGTGTATTCAGGATGCGCTATTGCCTCGGCGGATCTTTCGACGTAGGGAAGCGGCTCTTCGGGAGATGGATTTGAAACTTTGTTGTAATCGCCCAATCTTACAGTGGTCTTAACTTCCCTGGAAGAGTTGAAGTTATTACTTCTTCAGCACTCTGGTTGTAAAAAAATGTGAGAAAAGTAATGGTAACGTTTAAAACTATTATACAAACAACTACTTAAACTATTGTTTTATACCCAACTTCATGAAATTTTTCAGAATGACAACCCTTGAAAACCCTTGAACCCTTGAAATCAAAAGCGGATTTGATTTTGCCTTGCATAAATTAATGTACTGTTGCTTATTTCATTTATTTCATGATTGTTTGATTTACCTATTCTTAATTATTCTTTGTTTATTGTTAATTATTTTATATAGCTGGTAGTGGGGCACTTGTGTTCCGGGGCATGCCCTAATCCCACTACCAGCAAAACACTATGTAAGAGTAGTTGTTTTGCAAATAAATAATAATAATAATAATAAAACCATGATTGATTTCCATTAATCTCTTCACTAATGTTTAGGTTTGTTATTGCTATTAACTGCCCCCCCCCCCCCGTTCCTAGGCACCTGATAAGGAGTAAGCTCTATAACTAAGTGCCGGTATTTCCATTAGTTTAAAAGGGCCGAGTATATAGTGAGCGTGGCATTGAAGAGTTTTTTAATCGACTTTTATCAATATATTTTACCAATGTAATTGTTAACAAAATAGGGCTTTGTACGAGTATTCTGAACAGTTCAATGAAAATAGTTTCATAGTTTGGAATAAGTTATTAGTTTTATTTTGTCCAACAGATGTTTAGTGCCATAATTTTACTAATTTTCGGGCACTAAACGTCTGTGGGACAAAGTAAATCTAATAAACCATTACAAGCTATGGAATTATTTTCATTGAACTGTTCTGAATACTCGTACAAAGCCTTATTTTGTTAGCAATTACATTGGTAAAAGATATGATAAAAATCGATTAAAAAACTCTTCAAGGTCAAACACACTACCCAGCCGGTATACGCTTCATAAACTTCAACATAAACAAGTTTCATTTCTAAGAATAATGCAAAAGTTCTCAAGTAAAGACTGTCATCCACAGACCGAGATGCAACTTACGGATAACAACAAAGAGCCGCTGTTAATACGAAGTAGCTGTTGAGAAGGGCTCCTCCACACTCAAAATATGTATCAAGATACACAGCCGCTTGCCACGGCCACTCGCCGAACTGTGCTTCTTGAACACCCGTGATCCTTGTACTTTCATTCGCCGTGCTCCAATACTTAGTCTTCTTTATTGGTTGAGTGCCACATGCTGGATAACAGATGAAAGAACGAGATGTGAACAATATCCGGACTTACAGTGACTACCAGCTCTACAAACTACAAACTTATCCACCCGAATGGGACATCACACTGACGAGAGTTTGAGATCCCCTAAGAGTTCTTAAGAAGATACTTGTATTTGGTGCAAAAATAATCTGATCAAAAATAATCGAGACTGATTTTACTGTAAGCAAAAAGGTTGAGATAGGGAATCTGGTATGGTGTCAAAAAGACTTTCAGAGTGCTTCCAGAAGTGGCACGGACTCCGAACTCTGGAGG
Source organism: Leuctra nigra (assembly GCA_934045905.1). NCBI lineage: Eukaryota > Metazoa > Arthropoda > Insecta > Plecoptera > Leuctridae > Leuctra > Leuctra nigra. Next base: position 14,998,033 of record OW203772.1, read on the forward strand.
ACAATTCTTGCAATTTCATGTTTTGTATAGTATACTAACCCGGATTTGTGGATTGGGATTTTCTTGAAAAACAGGTATTTTACGAACCCCTTAGCGAGCTCAACCCAAGAGAAGGCTCGGCATGAACAATGGGGCATGGTGCGCATTCAGGTAAAGTAGGGGATGGGAAAGTAAAATTACCCATTTCCAATCCACAGATCGACTGCGGACGACTTTAGTTCTCACGTTTTGATTGTTTAAACTAGGCATGAGCATTCAAGTATTATACAACGTTTCAAAACGTGAATCTCAAGAATTGGCCTTCAGCTTCGATTCAGAAGGATCCTACGTCGAAGGGCTTTATCCCTCGTCCTACTTTTAACGAAATCACGTTTTGTCGGACTGCGGTCTTATATTTTACAGGACCAATGATACATACTTTGGTTTTCCGTCTTGTTAGTTGATTGCACATAGTTCGTACACATCACTGCTAGCACAAATAAGAAGACTACACATTTCATGTTGATGCGCAGAAGTTGAATACAGTGACACGTCAGAACTTCTGAATACGAGCAAGCTGAACTTACGACGTAGCTCGAAGTGAAACAGTGAATATTCAATCACCTTCATTGTAACTTTACGTATAGTAGTACTTAGTTTTAAAAAACGCTGTTAAATAACTGTTTATAGCAATAATTACAATAAAGTTTATTAGACTATTACTTACTGGAGAAAGGAGTTAAGTAAGTACCTATGAAGGAAATATAATTTCTACGCATTTAAAACCAGAAAAAACACTGCCTTTTTTACATAAAATTTATAAAATTAAAAAATTTCAAATTTCAAATTCAAATTTTATTTTTAATTTTGGCGAGAAGGAGTTTATGTGATGTACTTCTCATGTGACATCAATTCTATGTATCCAACAATGGTGTTACAATGGCAGAAATTATATAATTGAAAATTTTACTGTTTTAAAATTATAGATGAAATATTTCATACTTTTTAAATCGATTCCTTGAAAACATTTCACTCCACAAAAAATCGTGGTTCAAACATCTTAACTGTCATCCATTATTATAACGTCTAATTTCCACAACACTTCCCTATTGTGGTTAGGAAAAGAGGAAAGGCATAAATCACTCAAATCACATAATCAATAAACCACCATAAGTTACATCCCTGAGCCTACATTACGACCACCCAACACAACATAGCAAAGAAACTTAACTTCTTACATCGATGAAAACAAAAGACGCTATGAATTGATTACAACCGAAAAACAATTCCACGACATCTAAACTCGAATTCTCGGAACACTAATCTCTTCTCGAATCCCACAAGATGACATCACTCCGGGATAGAAACAGAAAAACCCCGCTGTAATCTCGCACTATCCTTCTGCGTATGCCATTCGTTCTGTCTCCAACTCATTGGTCTTGATTAGAAGAGAGCTACGTTAGACAGATGGGGGGCAATTTCCTGTCGATGCCAGGACCCCCCCCCCCCCCCACAACCCACCCACCACATGCTCGAGCTACATGGCGAGTTGTGGTGGCGGCTTTTTGTTTCATTTTGTTGTAGTGGTTTTTAACGTCGCATTGTTGTGCGACTTTAGTTAAGCGATGGATATGATTACGATTAGGGTTGGGATGTTGAGGACATATCGGTTTTTAATTTTTTCTTCTTTTCATTTTCGTTTTTTTATTTTAACATATAGTCATTGGGACCAATATTTTAGGTATTTTTGAAATTTTTCAGACTAATCTGTCGTTATCTTTAAGAGTCATTGTCATTTTAAGGACATTTTGTTCTATACAATCCTGAAATATTTGCATTTGTATGCCAATAATTTTCAATTATGTTCAATTATTTTATCAGATGCTATCTTCATGCTTCATAGTTCCAAGGCCTGTAGAGCAGAGTGCAAACGCATATCAAATCAAATACTGAATACAATAGAAGGCTCGCTCATCAACGCGTTACACGGAGCGTTTTCCTAGAACTATTTAGTGTTTCACAGATTGTTGAGACATTTGCGATGAAAGTGTCGATGTTTTTCAGTGTCATAACTACTTGATTTGTGAATATCGTTGAGACTCACATGTTGATGTTTTGTTACAGTCATGGCGGCTATGTTTGCCTGGCGTTCTACAGGCGAGATGGTCACGTGATAGAGCTTCAGCAGTCCGGTGAGTTGATCAAGCGAGCGCTTACACTTGAAGCTTATGGCTCAAATATAGGTATATTTTTTATTATTTGTGTTTTTTGCATTACATTTTAAACGAAGTAACAGATCTGGCCAATTTTTTCACAAAAGATTCATTACTATCCATTGCAGAAGGCTAAAGGCCGATGCACAATTGACGCGGACGGACGACGGAGACGGATACAATGTTAAAGTCGTCGTCCGTCCGCGTCATCCGTCTGCGTCAATTGTGCATCGGCCTTAATGATTCAAGCAAAATCGGTTAATTAGTTTCATCGGAATCTTGATTTGAAGTTTGTACTTAGCTTTGTGTAATGTGAAAGAAACTCAACTCTGTGAACCAATAAAACTGAAATCCTTTGACCGATCACCACCAAATTTTGCATGGTCATTGGTCATTATAAGTGTTTTGTGAAAAAAAAATGAATCTCAAGAGACATAGATATTTTACGGTCATTTTATGCTTAAGACGGCTGGGTAGTGAGTTTGACCTTGAAGAGTTTTTTAATCGATTTTTATTAATATCTTTTACCAATGTAATTGTTAACAAAATAAGGGATTGTACCAGTATTTAGAAAAGTTCAATGAAAATAATTCCATAGCTTGTAATGGTTTATTAGATTTACTTTGTCCTACAGACGTTTAGTGCCCGATAATTAGTGAAAATATGGCTCTAAACATCTGTGGGACAAAATAAAACTAATAACCCATTCCGAACTATGAAATTATTTTCATTGAACTGTTAAGAATACTCGTACAAAGCGTTATTTTATTAACTATTACATTGGTAAAAGATATTGATAAAACTCGATACAAACACTCTTCAAGGCCACGCTCACTACTCAGCCCTCTTAAACGTGTGTTCTTCCCATGATGCAGTGCTGACTGCTGCTAACGCTGAGGACGCCTGCCAACCGCGCTACTTTCAGCCATCGGCGCTGCCTTACATCACTCTTATCAGTAAGTCGGTCACTTGGCAACTGTTACACTTGCAGCCAACATCTTGGTACCTTGTGGGAACGCACCTTAAGGTGGCAGCATATCACGTGACTTTTCAACCAAAAAGCTACACATTTTCATTTGGAAGGGTTCAGTTTAGCAAATTTTTCTCACTCATCAGATAAGTTAGGACACATCTGTTGGAACTAATCTACGCAGAAAAGAACTGAGAAAATAACTTATTAGATGATTTTACTTCCTTGCACCTAAATATTCTCAAATCAAGACCTGAAGTTGAAGGAAATCCTACGAGTTGCCAAGAACAGCAAACTTTAATCTAATAAAAGGGCACATATGCATCACAAACCTGACACAATTTTGCCAACAAAACATGCGCTATTCTTCATCTTTCCAACGAAATGTTGAGATATTAATTATATCCACTATTATGAATGTAATATTTAAAATAACAGCACTGGGTTTTGACAGCTTTCAAACGCGTACGGATACACACGATTTTCATTTATTTTATTCTTAAACCACTGCAAAATTAAATAATATTGAATGAAAATATTGATAAGCTCCAGTATGCAGTGAATTTCCGTCATAAATCACCTTGGATTACTCAACATGAACGATGTAAGGTATGTACTCATAGGTAACTATTTCTTTTGATCGGATGTAGAGAAATAAAGTCACGTGATATGCAATGGCCTTAAATAGTAGAATATAAGACACATTGTAATATTCTGTTTGGACATTTCTGGGAAGTAGAAAGAGAGCAGCTAGAGACTACATTATTGTTGTAAGTAGAAAGTAGGCCACTAGCGAACAAAAACATTGTTATAAGTAGAAAACGGGCATATTTGCTTGCATGCGATATGAATACAAAATATTGTGATTAGTAGAAGGAGACAACATATTATTTGAAAATTAAATTATTTGAAAATAAGTTGAAAACTGGGAACCAAATGGAGAAAAATGGTTTGTAAGTTGATTGTGGGCCATGTGAGGAAAAAAATATTTCGACAAGTAGATGGCGGGTTTCTAGGGAGCAAACTATTGTTTAAGTAGAATGTGGGCCACAAGAGAACAACATGAATGTAAGTAGAATGTTGGCCTCGGAGGGTAAAACATTGCCAAATTTGATTGTGGGCCATGTGAAGAAAAAAATTATTTGACAAGTAGATTGTGGGCCTCTAAAGAGCAAATTATTGTTTTAAGTAGAAAGTGGGCCACAAGAGAGCAACATGATTATGTGAGTAGAATGTTGGCCTAGGTTGGTAAAACATATTGCCAAAGTTGATTCTGGGTCATGTGAAAAAAAAAAATTGACAAGTAGATTGTGGGCCACTAGAGAGCAGATTATTGTTTTAAGTAGAAAGTGGGCCACAAGAGAACAACATGAATGTAAGTAGAATGTTGGCCTAGGTTGGTAAAAGATATTGCCAAAGTTGATTCTGGGTCATGTGAAGAAAAAAATAATTTGACAAGTAGATTGTGGGCCTCTAGAGAGCAAAATTATTGTTTTAAGTAGAAAGTGGGCCATAAGAGAGCAACATGATTATGTGAGTAGAATGTTGGCCTAGGTTGGTAAAACATATTGCCAGAGTTAATTGTGAGCCATCGACACTAAAAGTTGCAAAACGCCACCTAGCGGAAAAAGTTAACATCTATACCACGAGTACTTGTGCTCATGCGCACAGGGCGCGTTCAGGCAAGTCACTTAGATGTCAATCGTAACGAGTTCAGTAAAAGTTATAATTACATTGCGAAATAACAGAAATTGATGAATACCTTAGTGTCAACAATCAAATACAATCGGCATATTTCATTACAGCACACATTCATTCAAATTCTTGTGAAAACGAGTTGTCTATTCACCAAAAATCACCATTTGACAGATGCAAATTGTTTTTCTCACGGCATTCTGAACACACATTTTTCTTGACGCATCGTTCAAACAATTGCAATCTGTCAAATGCTGCTTTTGGTGAATAGACAACTCGTTTTCACAAGAATTTGAATGAATGTGTGCTGTAATGAAATATGCCGATTGTATTTGATTGTTGACACTGAGGTAAGCATGAATTTCTGTTATTTCGCGATGTATTTATAACTTTTTACTGAACTCGTTACGATTGACATCTAAGTGACTTGTAAGTAAAAGTACGCACGCGCTGGGATTGTACTCGCGGGAGCGTCCATCTTATATTTACTAGCGCACTCTCTAGGTACTTTTAGTGTCGAATAGTGACAATTAGATTGTGAGCCTCTAGAGAGAAGAAAATTGTTTTAAGTAGAAAGGGGGCCACAAGAGAGCAACATGATTATGTTGAATGTTGGTTTTGGAGAGTAAAATATATAGCCAAAGTTGATTGTGGACCATGTAAGGACAAAATATAGTGACAAGTAGATTGTGGGCCTATAGAGAGCAAAATTATTGTTTTAAGTAGAAAGTGGACCACAAGAGAGCAACATGATTATGTAAGTAGAATGTTGGCCTCGGAGGGTAAAACATATTGCCAAAGTAGATTGTGGGCCTCTCGAGGGCAGATGATTGTTTTAAGTAGTATGTAGGCCATGAGAGAGCAATGATTGTTAATCTATTTGAACCTCCACAGCCGCGACACCGCGACCACGGCAATGTCCCTACCTCGGTCGGTACGCTGTGGCGGGACCAGTTGCGCGCCATCTGACGCGAGAAGATCCAACCAACGTCGCCGGCTCAGTCGATAACACGCAGCCGTGCACCAGCGAGCAACAGTTCCAGAGTCTCTCGGTAGGGTGCGGGGCGCTCGACACCATGGAGTTTCATTCGGCGTGTCACACGGAGGCGATATCAAGTGAGTTCCGTCGGTAAAGTAGTTCACTGTCACGTGCCAGTCAGTTCAGTCGGTATAGTAGGTCACGGTCACGTGTCACGTCTGTTCAGTCGGTATAACAGTTCGGGTTTGTTTAGTTTTATGTGTCTCTTGAGCAGGTACGAATTAGACAATGGCAATTTAACAACTTCACAGAAGAAAGTCAGTAAAACAATACAGTTTCAAATTTCATCCACTTTATAGTTTATCCTAGTAAATGTATTCAAAATTCTTAAAGCTATTTTCTAAGAATTACGTAAATCAAATGTCCTATGGCACCCAGCTAGACAAGAAAATATACAATTTTCCTCCAAACTTAAACTAATTAATACTTATTAACAAAGCAAAAAAATTACAATATGCCAAGTGATAACCCTAAGTTTGTCTTTCATCTAATCATGATTAAAATTTGAGATCAATTGGTTGACGGGTTTGGTCTCCAATCGTATCGGAAATGTCATCGTTTTGCGCGGTTTTGTTGAATAACCGACGCATAATTAACAATGCACCAAGTAAACATGAAAAGTAATATACAAGCAGACTTATCATGTGAACATCCTATCAAAGTTACACCGAATTATGTAATAATTTTTCTCTCTCAGTCTTGTATCACCTTAAGACATCCCTGTACTTGTTGCCTTAGCGTACTCGTGCCATGGGAGTTGGGAGGACAACGGCACCAGCTACTTGATCGCCTCCCCCGTCAGCCGGATGAGCGTCGCTACTGATCATCTACACGACGTGATCCCTGTACTTGTTGCCTTAGCGAACTCGTGCCATGGGAGTTGGGAGGACAACGGCACCAGCTACTTGATCGCTTCCCCCGTCAGCCGGAAGAGCGTCGCTACTGATCATCTACACGACGTGATCCCTGTACTTGTTGCCTTAGCGTACTCGTGCCATGGGAGTCGGGAACGGCACCAGCTACTTGATCGCCTCCCCCGTCAGCCGGAAGAGCGTCGCTACTGTTCATCTACACGACGTGATCCCTGTACTTGTTGCCTTAGCGTACGCGTGCCATGGGAGTTGGGAACGGCACCAGCTACCTGATCGCCTCCCCCGTCAGCCGGAAGAGCGTCGCTACTGATCATCTACACGACGTGATCCCTGTACTTGTTGCCTTAGCGTACTCGTGCCATGGGAGCTGGGAGGACAACGGCACCAGCTACCTGATCGCCTCCCCCGTCAGCCGGAAGAGCGTCGCTACTGATCATCTACACGACGTGATCCCTGTACTTGTTGCCTTAGCGTACTCGTGCCATGGGAGTTGGGAGGACAACGGCACCAGCTACCTGATCGCCTCCCCCGTCAGCCGGAAGAGCGTCGCTACTGATCATCTACACGACGTGATCCCTGTACTTGTTGCCTTAGCGTACTCGTGCCATGGGAGTTGGGAGGACAACGGCACCAGCTACCTGATCGCCTCCCCCGTCAGCCGGAAGAGCGTCGCTACTGATCATCTACACGACGTGATCCCTGTACTTGTTGCCTTAGCGTACTCGTGCCATGGGAGTTGGGAGGACAACGGCACCAGCTACCTGATCGCCTCTCCCGTCAGCCGGAAGAGCGTCGGCGCGCGTCGCTACTGCTTCATCTACACGACGGCGATCCAGACGACGCCCATGTCCGACGCGATGATGACGTCGTCGGACGAGGCGTGGCTGCAGGTGGCGTCGGTGACGGAGAGCTGTCACAGGAACATCGGGCATGCCGGCAGCATGGCGTGGGCGTTTAACCTCACGGCTTATGGTGAGATATTATCAGTGGTGTAGTCGAGGGTATACGCGGGTATACGCTGTGTACCTAAAAAAATAGTTTTGCTGTAGAGTGAAAATGTCAGGAATACTTAAAATGTTGTGGTGTTTTACGTCTAGTTTTATTGCGTAAGCAAAAATCTCAACAAATTCAATATCAAAGTGTCAAAAAACCAAAAAAGCTTTGCGGGGCAATGTGGTACCATGCCCTCCACCACCCCAAAGTGTCAAATTATAAAATATGAAAATTTTAACAAAATACGCCACATAACGTCTCAAAATTGATTTCACAGTGTCAAAGAACCAAAAAAAAGCCCTGCGGGGCAAGGTTGTGCCATGCCCTCCACCATCCCAAAGTGACAAATTATATAATATTATATTGAATATTTTAACAAAATACGCCTCATAACATCTTAAAATTGATTTCAAAGTTTCCAAAAAAAGAAAAACGCCCTGCGGGGCTGGTTGAGGGGGTATCCCCCCCTTATTCCGAGGAAAATTGTTTTCCTTGCCTTGCCCCCCACCCCTGGCAGAAATCCTGCGGACGCCCATGGTAGCGTAAACCCAAAAAATATATTAGGACTACGTACTACTGGATATTATCCTACAATTTACACTGTATTTGTATTCGTATTTATTTCAAACATAGGTACTTTTTTCCTGTTAAGACGGCTGGGTAATGAGTTTCCGCGTAGACTTGAAGAGTTTTTTAATCGATTTCTATGTATATATTTATATAATGTAATTGTTAACAAAGTAGGGCTTTGTACGAGTATTCTGAACAGTTCAATGAAAATAATTTCATAGTTTGGAATAAGTTTGGAATTTTGTCCAACATATGTTAAGTGCCAAAATTTTACTAATTTTTGGGCACTAAACATCTGTTTGACAAAATTAAACTACAGTACATTCGACACGGAATTTTCAGCAACGAGAAATCTAGTTTTTGTTTGGAATTCCTATTTTCAACGCTAATTTTGGCTAAATTTCTGGCACTGTACCTCCATTCCACCCCATATCAATAGAGGAGCAAAGAAAAATCACGTTTCTGAGGTGTATACAGCATTTTATTGGCGATTGTATTTTGGCATTTGCCCTCAGGCGCTGAAAGGTCCTGTCCGAATGGAATAATAACTTATTCCAAACTATGATTTTTTTCATTGAACTGTTCTGAATACGTGTACAAAGCCCTATTTTATTGGTACAAATATTAATAAAAATCGATTAAAAACCTCTTCAAGGCCACGCTCACTACTCAGCCCTCTTAACGGTCGGTTTCGAGCGGTTTTAGAGCGAAATACAAAATATAAATTGCCATATTTGGCAAACGGTTATGAATTTCTCAACGAAAAAGCAAGCCAGAGGTGACATGTGTATTGAACCTTTATCTACATTTTGATCGCTTAGTCATAACTTTGCTCCTACTGTGTGGTCAGCATTTGTCGGGCACGAAAACGCTCCGTGTGAGCGACGGACGAGCGACGGAGCGTTTTCGTGCCCGACAAATGCTGACCACATAGTAGGAGCAAAGTTATGACTAAGCGATCAAAATGTAGATAAAGGTTCAATGCATGTCACCTCTGGCTTGCTTTTTCCATATTCATAACCGTTTGCCAAATATGGCAGTTTATATCTTGTATTTCACTCTAAAACCGCTCAGAAGTCAGAACCGACCGTTGGCGGGAAAAAAAGTATGACCAGCCTGGTCAATCTTACTAAACTAAAAGTAGAGTAGGTAATTCCGTAACAACTCAACCCAAATATCTCAATTATTTACACGACCCTTTAAGATTTCAACGAAACTTGGTGGAGTTATTTCTTAACCAAAATGAGCGTTTACATTTTTTTTTTGTTTGCCCCCAATTTCAGCTGTATCCGAATTAAGGGGTACCAGAAATCCCAAAATTTTGTAGTTACGCCTTTGTTCTACCATTTCTAATTTTTCAGACGTTTGAGTCGACAATCGATTTTTTTTAGAGAAAGTTCGTTCTTTACAAATTATTTTATGCAAAACTTAAAACTGCCCCCCTCCTCCCCCCCCCCCCCCCAAAAAAAAGGAGTTAAAATAAAATTTTGACTTTTTTGTGCCCCCTATTAAATAAGCACATTTAAAATATTATGTAAACAAAAATTATATAGACAGATCATGTCAAAAACGTTCCAAAATGGTTAAAATTGAGTTAAAAATCCAAACATTTTCTAATTTTTTGATATTTTGTAATTTATAATTCTCCAAAATAGCTATATACACTGCGATTCAAAATTGCACCTAAATGAATGACCTTGATCCAAAATTTTCTTGGTGGCTGCGCCCCCGAACCTCTTGTTTTCCACTGTGATTTTTCAAAATATTAGTTATGTCCGGCCCCTCCCGAAATTTCATCCCGGATACGCCCTTGAAACAGTGACAAACTTCTCCCAAATGATCCACACTGAAATATTTTCTTCTCTTTCAGCCCAGTGCGGTGAATCATCGAAATCATCAATGAAATCATCATCAGCGACATCAATTCTGATCATCATGTACCTGTCATTGGGCCTCCGAAGATGATTGTAAATGTAACCGATCAGCGTAAAACTATTAGAAGTCTACTTACAGAGTAGAGCAATTGATCAGAAATACAACGTGTATTATTCTATAGAGTCGATTCGGATTGGTGAAGTGCCTAGGGTGATAATAATGATAACAAACTTAGATATGATGAGTGGGGTGAAAGGTCTATTCATAGTTGAAAGCTGGTTAAATGACCAGAGATATGGTCATTTAAGGGCAGGGACTGGAACCCAAATGAATATCGGTTCCGGTGCCGGTTCCGGTTCCAAGTTTTTAAAATATAGGTTCCGGTTCAGGTTCCATAAGGGTTTCAATCGGTTCCATCAAATTCAAACAATATATTTTTTTTTATCGACTTTTGGGTACTTATGTTCAGAAATGTCTAACATCAATTTGACTCGGTATTAATAATTTTTTTAAAAATCTGTAAATGGTAGTAGATTCAGATTTCAGATTTGAAAGGTAATGAAGTAAAAATAAAATAAAATAAATTATTTAATAGAACGGTTTTGAACCGTGACATGGAACTCAAATAATGTTTAATAATAATAATAAAGGTTCCGGTTCCGGTTCCTATAAAAATAACGGTTCTTTTCGGTTCCGGTTCCAGTCCCTGTTTATGGGTAATTTATGGTCTCAATCGTCTACAAGGACTTATTCTGTAACAAAAACTAAATGATTTCAGTCAGAATTCGTTTAAAAATCAATGTTATTCTTATGGCAGTGAAATGATTTCAGACGGAAATCATTTCGTTTTCTTTATAGAATAAGGTCCCAGTAATATTAATTAGGAACTACCCAGCAAACACAAGAGTGCACGCCTTGTATCGTTTTTGTACCTTCATGCGGTGTTGTATTTGTGTTGTACAGAAGTTACAGGGCCGGCAAAATCATGTCCCGAAAATATGCACATTTTCCATCATGTACAGCGTGCACCAACCCAGTTGCGGACCAGCATCTTTCTTGCACAAAACCAACTGCCATGTAAAGATACCTCGCCGTTAACTTACTTGCACTAATCTTGCAGCCATGAAAGGCACTCTCCCAACACCGGGCGTGCATCGTCCGTGCGGATTGCGTGCACAAAATTTGCGCCAACGAAACGGCATCTTTCTTGCACTTGCTCTTTCGCATGTAAAACGCTAGTCCCAAAATTAGCTACGGGGATCGCTACTAGTTCATGTTGCCGTATTTAAAACAAATATTATAGTATTCAAAATCGAAAAAATTATCTAGTTTTATACAAGGAGGTAGTTTGTACTGTGTGATAGAAGACATTGCAATTAGTACATGAAAGACAATTTTATGAGACATACACTGGATTCGAACTCCGGTCGTCGATTTGGCGCGCTCCCGATGTATCCACTCCTCCACGGTGACGATGGAGCTTCGAGGGTGAAATAAGACATTTGACCGGCGAGCGAGCGCGAGCGATCGTACGACACAATTCTGATACAAAACGGGTACCTACCTACTGCTGGGGCACTCCAATACCACGCAATTCAATTTGTTTAAAAGAATGCATTAAATATCATAGTATTTTCAATTTCCTCATCAATTTTAACATCAAATAATTTTTTTATGTTATTAATTTGTCCAGTGCAAAGAAATTAATATAATAAACATAACAAATAAAATGTGTTCATAATTAAAACATCCCGTTAAAATATTGATACATGAAATTATTATATACGTCATGAAAGTCCAATTCATACTTATATAATTAATTTTATATTTAAGTAACATTGAAATACTTGATTTCTTGTGGATGACCGTATACAATTTTTGTACCACGCCGGCACCATTGCGTGCACTTTTCGTGCACTTTATATTTAAAATGCTCATTTTGAAGACTTATTGCGAGTATTAACTGAAAAAAACACACGGACATGTATTAGGATGGGAAATAATACAACTGATATAGATTAGAATTGATTTCGCATAGATATATTCATGTTTTCTTTATTTATATTTTCGCTTTAAATTATCTAAACACATCCATAGCGTGACTATACAGATTGGGTAGGCAAGAAAGTGGAACGAATAACAGCGTTGTACAACACTGGGCCAGCAATGGTTTTGCATGTTTCCGATAGAGTTGTTTCGCAACGCAAGAAACATGCACTCCTGTTGATACCAGCCCAGCATTGTTGAGTGCACTCCTTGAGTGTATACAATAAACATGCACGTCGGTCAACACCGGCCCGGTATTGTTGCGCTTCCAGCTTCTGGTATGCAAGAAACATACACGTCGGTAGACACTGGCCCGGCATTGTTGCGCGTGTAGTTTTTCGGTATACAAGAAACATGCACGTCGGTCAACACTGGCCCGGTATTGTTGCGCGTGCAGCTTCTGGTATGCAAGAAACATACACGTCGGTAGACACTGGCCCGGCATTGTTGCGCGTGTAGTTTTTCGGTATACAAGAAACATGCACGTCGGTCAACACTGGCCCGGTATTGTTGCGCGTGCAGCTTCTGGTATGCAAGAAACATACACGTCGGTAGACACTGGCCCGGCATTGTTGCGCGTGTAGTTTTTGGTATGCAAGAAACATGCACGTCGGTAGACACTGGCCCGGTATTGTTGCGCGTGCAGCTTCTGGTATGCAAGAAACATACACGTCGGCAGACACTGGCCCGGCATTGTGGCGCGTGTAGTTTTTGGTATACAAGAAACATGCACGTCGGTAGACACTGGCCCGGTATTGTTGCGCGTGCAGCTTCTGGTATGCAAGAAACATACACGTCGGTAGGCACTGGCCAGGTCTTGTCGCGCGTGCAAATAAATTGCAGTGTTGTACGCGGGTACAGGCCCAGCATACAAAAGGTACACTCTCTAAAGGTGCAATTTATGTGTGTAGACGAACAGATATCTTTCTTGTATCAACTGTACAACGCCCAACACTTTCCTTGCACATGATGCGTCGGGAAGGCACAATTAATGTACAAAGCGTGCAGTGCTGTGTTTGCTGGGTATTATTTTCAGAGATATAACGGGACACGTACGGTTCTTCAGAGTGCTTTTTATTTAGTTTTGTCTTTACACTAACAAAATTTGAAAAAATGAGAACACATTTAGAAATAATGCTACACTGACACACTAGAGCTGAGACATTATGACCTCTGGTACGACCTCAAAGTGTTAAAATGCGATTATTTGTCGACATGTTACGTATTTGACACTTTAAAGTCACCAGTGATTAAAAATTGTTCCAGTAAGCGGCATTATTTCGAATAGGAAGCTTGAAATGTACTCTAATATCTGATTTTTTAAAATTCTGTTAGTCTGAAGGCAAGTTAGGTCGAAAATGAAAAAGAAATTAAGCTTTCAACTTTGTGTAACAATAGGCCATTTAAGAAAGTCAAAGCGCATGCGATAAAGCCTGACAGGCCCACAGCCGTCTAGTATGTAGTGACTAGTTCTGTTTAGTGTCTGTCATATTTACGTGTTGTGTTCGAGAAGGCTGTGGCTGGAGTGACGTCACGACGAGTCCATTGAAGTGCTCACTGCACATGCGTTTAAGCCTGATAACATTAGTACCCCACCTCACCAACAGATGTCTCTTTACTTTCTTAAATGGCCTATTCACTAGCAAGCATACTAATTTTGTATACGTGAATAGACCTTGGTACAATTGATTCATGTGGATCCATTGATGGATCATAATCGAAATATATATACGGGCATAAAATTGCGATATGGAACAAAGCGTGCTAAATTTTTTCATAATATGTGTCATATTTGAAAACTAAATGGAATTTGTATGTGTCATTCAATATTGGAGATAATTCTAAACTCATTGTTATATTTAGTATTATTTTTTATTTTATGTTATTGATCATTTTTGTGGAGGAATCTTGAATTTTTGAAAGAATTGTCAGACGATTTTTATAGTGTTGAAATAATATTTCCAATTCATCATTTAATGGCAGAAGTATTTGTAATTTAGTAAGGGCGAATGTGCAATGGAATATTTGTGAACATTTTATTCAATTTAAGAACTCAAGATTTCTGATTCCCACTAATTTAAATTACATATTATGTAATGATATATTAGTTTATTCACTCTGAGCAAGAAATGTTTTTGTGCAAAATACGATCTCCTTTGTTAAATACTATTAAACGAATTAACACTATTACTATAAAATTTATTATAAATCATATGCTGTATTTTAAATGTTGAGAATTCAATACCAAAGAACAAAGCTTTCATAAATCCTATATCACGTCTTTTCAGTGGTTAAAACTATTTATTTCTGTGTGTGATTTTTTAATTAATATAATACAATACGATAAAAATATGTAAATATATATTATCTTCATACAGGGATTTTATAGGATTTATTTTTATTTATTTCGAAGATTTATATAAAAAAAATGTATTTGTATGTAAGATTCTAAATGATATAATTGATTGAATGTCCAGATTTTAATTTGGTTTGTATAATTTAAAGTATATCTTATAGGGTTATGCCATGCTACTGAAATTCATTTGTGTTTTACACCAATGAAACCATACAACATACAACTACAACATCGCCCATTACAGAATGATATAAATATATTTTTGATTTAACTTTTACCCCAAATCAGCACATTTGCAGATTGTGATTCATCACTTTTTACTCACTTCCTTTCTTATTTCTTTTCTTTCTTATATTTTTAAGAATAGGTACTATTTTGAATATTGAATCCTTAGATCGTAAGGATTTAATATTCAAAGATGCTATCTTTAAAATTACAATATTTTCAATGTTTTGTCCCTCATTAGGCATTTGATGTCTCATCTAGGACGATTTCATGTCTGCCTGTGTTCTTATGGGGTAAAAGGAAAATTTCAATCAAGAATATTGTATCAAATGGTTAGAAGCAAGATGTTTTTACAGCTGTAGGTATGTGGGATGGTTTCATTAATCTTTGGTTATGAATAACATCTAATTTTCATTCCTATTACGAACCCTGGACGCATTATGTGATTATTTTCTGTTATGAAAATAGTCAAATATAAATGAAAAGCATTGTAGTAGTTATCATTTGCTTCTCTGTTATTTTGTTTTAGATATTTTGTTTAAATAATAAGTGAAAAGTATATTCCATATTGGAGTCAAGCTATCTAGTCACTAAAAAATAAATAATTTGATTTTTGAATAGTATTATTTTGGATCTTTATCATTGTGTGATATAATAAGTTAACGGTTTTTGCTGGGGACATAATTTTTAGGAAATAACGGTTAAAATAATCTGGTTTCTAAATACATTCATATGCTCTGAAATTTTCTTGATTCTTTGGTGTTTTTCAATAATCAGTAACAATGAAGACAATTTTGTCAAATGAAAAATGCATTTGAATTTTCTTAGAAACCAGAGCCATTTTGAAAATTCTTAATTTTATACCTATCTATTTAAATTATAGTCAAATTTATAAAATAGTATTATTTTACATGTTCCTATTTTTCCGTTTTATAATATATCAACATGGATAAAGATAAAAGAATCAACGCTTATTTTTAGTAATTATTCTGCTAGATAATTAGAATAAAATCATCATCATCATTACTCATTTACTAATAATTGTGTGAACATGATCGGACGTTTTTTACTTATCAATGGTTCAACGAATAGTTATCTTAATATTACACAGACGCATCTGTAATTCAATCTCCAATACCGATACGTCAGTTTAATACTAAGTTAACATTATGACAAATCTCAAACTAAAGTGTGTTTTTTCAAATCCTTACAACACTTTTTATTGTCAGTGTGCCACACAAAAAAAAATGTTATAAACTTTTCTAACAGATTGTGTTTTCATGAGAAATAATTCTAGGAAAGATGCTGAAAAGATCGCTACCAGAAGTTGTGTATCTAATTCATTTGTTCTTTAATTCATTCATTGTTGTTGCTTAAAGATAGTATGTAATTTTTTAAACGAAGTATTATTATACAGTGATTTGAAAGTAATGTATAATAAATTAATGTTCATCGCTATATTTACAAAAATACAAAATGTCTTTTATTTCTATCGCGATTTCATCCAATTTCATCATCCATCATACACGATAATGTAACTTGATTGGTATATTTGCTACGATTGAATAGTGCAACGTTCTATTAAAATTTGAAATTTTGTTCCATTTTAAAATTCGTAATTTACCTACAATATTACTGAAAATAAAAACCGACATTTTCAACACTCGAAAAGTATCATTTTTCATAGAAAAGTTCTCGAAAACCAAAGGAGTCTAGAGGAGGGCCTCGGGCAAAATATATAAAATGTGCCGCCCCCCTCCCTCCCCCCCCCCTGCATCCCGCCCAATATCGCCTTCTTGCGCACCTGTTCCGGGTTGATATCTCGCGAACTCACAAATTACATTGCATTGAGTGAAATATCCAGCAGGGAATTTGTTCGATTTCGGTATTTTTCATTCAAAAGTTGCTTTTCTTGGATTTATAGTGAGTTAAGAGTCTACGATACTTGATGAAATCCATGTTTTATGAAGCACAAAAAGGCGGCCCCTACTTTTTTCTAAACGGCTTTACCGATTGTCTTCAAATTTCAACGGTTATAGATAAAGAGTAGATCTGTGTCTCCAGTGGCCCCAAAGTTTTATTTTTTGTTAAGTTATTTCAGGGCAGAGGTGCCAAAATGACTCAAATATTGCCCATGTTAGCACTTCCTCAAAACGAGAAAAAACATTTTTATTATTTTTTCGATCACTAGAGACACAGATTTACTCTTTATCTCTATGCTGTTAAATTTTGAAAACAATCGGTCAAGCCGTTAAGAAAAAAGTAGGGGCCGCCTTTTTATGGTTTTTTGTGGTTTTCAATATTTGAATTAAAATAATTTATTTCACAGCAGTATATGCAACATGCAACACACGATTAAATGTCACAAATGTCACGTAGAACCCAGAGCTAATGCATTTTCATGCATTTCTATGATTTTTTTTTACATCGGAATCGATATTTTCTGCGAGTCCTGTCGACTGAGGCAAACGGAAGCGAGCGGGAATCGCACGGTTCGTCAGAGCGTTTTTTTGAAATTTTGTCTTCCCACTAAATAATTTAAAAAAATCAGATAGTAACGACCCATAACAGCCTAACATACTAAATAATGCCGCACACTGGAGTACTTTATGGCCTCTGGTGCGACCTCAAAGTGTTAAATACGATATTTTTAGTAAAATAATAATAAATAATCGTATTTAACACTTTGAGGTCGCACCAGAGGTCATAATGAACTCCAGTGTGCGGCAATATTTAGTCTATTGGGCTGTAATGGGTCGTTACTATCTGATTTTTTTAAATTATTTAGTGGGAAGACAAAATTTCAAAAAAACGCTCTGACGAACCGTGCGATTCCCGCTCGCTTCCGTTTGCCTCTTAAGGTTTAGTGGCAATCTTCTGAAGGAACCTACCCAGCATTTGCCTTGCGTCTGAGGGAAAGCATCAAAACAACTTCAGTCATACAGGGCGGCGTTTAGAAAAGTTTCATTGCAGCGTCAATGACTGTACAAAATTTCAGTTCAAAAGCCAAATAACAATAATTCAATTGTACGTGAACGAGATAAAATTCAGTAGATCCAAGTTTTCACAAGTTTTCAACTCAGTTGATGAAACATTTTGAACTTTGTCAATAAAAATTATATCAGATTGGTCTCAAGTAATATTGGAAACGGAAAGTGAATAAAATTAGAAACTTACTTCAATCTTGCTCCCCAATGGCCTGTATTTCGTAAGGTTAGGTCTGCACGTCAAATTTAATGGAAATCACAACTTCACAACACATAGTTTTCATGATTCATGTCAGATTTACACTTCATTATATTAATTCACTTTTATGACGTTTTTAGTTAATAAACACACGTCTTTTCGAGAAAATTCACGTGCAATGTCACTGGTGACAGTTCTGCTTTGTTTACATCGGCGCCATCTTGGACATCGGCCTGGTGGATGTCAGTCAGCTGAACATTCAATCAACGACCGTCATGTAGGAGGCAGTGAAATCGGAACGCCGCGCGACAATGAATGGATGAGACGGTCGTCATACCCGCGGACACCCGCGCGAAGGTATCTTATGGAGAATTTAGCATTGACGATCGAATTCCAGAAATTACTACTCTTTCAGAAAACATCAGGCTTCGAGCGGTAATTTTGAAATTTCGAATGATATTTATAAATCCCATAAAAATAAAACTACAAAACTCCGAGTGAACGCAGATATTGATAGTGACATCCGAATACGTAATTCAAGGCAAATGGAAATGTTATTCAATTATTCCATAGTGTAGTATAATATGAAATTTGGAAAGTTACAAAAATAATAAAATTATCTTTGAGTGATTGGATCATGTTTGGTAGAGATTTTATGTGTCGGGGCCATCGGTCAAAACCTCACTTTAAGTAAAAAAAAAAAAAGCAATATTGTTTGAGATATATTCACTTTGCTAATGTTCAAAACAGTTCATACGTGTAAATACTAAGAATTTATCATGAACATTCCATTCTTTCATATTCAAATTTCGTTGCTTCAATTTAGTTCACCACTCTCCCGTCAACTAGTACCACAACTCTCGATAGATGGCGCTACATGTTCAATCCGGTAGCTAGCGATGCGGAGGCCATGGAGGCCATCAGGGACCGGATTGAGGTGGTAAGTTTTTTCAACAATTATCATATTTATAAACAATAATCACTCCCAGCAATGTCATTAGCCTATAATTATACACTCATGCATCTAATGATATCGATTTCCGAGGGGAACAAAGTCGTCTTGTATGCAAATCGAGCACTTTCCTTTGTTCTCGAGGGGCTTTGAGACCGAATGGCCGCCCGTAATCTGTCAAATCTGCAATTTTTTTATGACATAAGATCTCAACCACTTATTTTATGATGTCAGTAATAATTGGATGATGACGTACAATTATTTTTATAACAGGTGTAATTTGTTTATTACTATCATCTTATTATTATTTTGATATGATAATTGATGTCAACGATCGCCAAGGAAAATGAAAATGAATTTTATTTATAGTCTAAAAATATTTTATCATTCCTGGAAGTACTTATCCTTTTCCTGTTATTGATTAAATTAATCAGAGCAAACTCCAGTCTACATTTTATGTGGTCTAGACAAAACAACATAACTGCAATAGTTTATTATTTTAATTTGTTTGTGTTGGCTACATAGTAATTTAAACAAACTGATGGTTTAACTAGTCTTGAGTCTACAATTAATTTTCAAGCCTTCAAATTAGGGAACTGTCAAAATTTTGAATTTTATTGAATATGCAACACAGCCTTGCTGGGTTTTTGACTGTTTTTTGTCGTTCATAGCAGAGGCCGGACTGTAGGAATTAAAAAATAATTGGGTAGGTACCTAGTTGTTTTGATTTACTATTTCCCAAAATCTCTGTTTTAAGGTAACAGTGAACAGAAATGTACCAAATAAAGTTGTTTCCAACGTTATTTTCTTATACAACAATTCTGATGTTTGCTTGGTTAATTTCCAACTAGGTAGGTAGGTAAAAACTAAAAATTCAAAAATCGACTACCTATGTATTGTGTAAAAAATCGAATAAAACCCAAGTTTCTTAGCGTCTTATAATCTAATATCAGAACGCACGTTTTGAAGGGTTTTGAAAGCGATAATTCTTCTGTTTTTTAAAGCCACACAAAATGTGCCAATTTGCCAATACAACTACAATTCTACTCAACCATTCTACACTGTCCTGATGCATTAATTGGTAATGGCAGTTGGACTCTGGCCAGACCCGTGGCGGGAAATAATGTCTCACTATACGCAGCACAAATCCCACATAACACACTGCCTATGCAAATACTTCGCCGTGCATGGGATTTGTAATTAGCAGTCCACTTACGTCGTCACTCCACCAGAGACAAGCCTTCACCTTTCCATCAGTCAGTGCGAAAACAAAATCAAGTTATTATACGACTTATATAATATGGACTTGATTTAAGTTCATTTAGACTTGTTTTTTATTTTATCATTGTGACGAAATTTATGTAGGAAGGTAGGTAAATGGTTACATAATTATTCCTTCGGGTTGACCTTATTTGGTAGTTTTAGAAGCTAGGAGTAACTGGCTTGTCATCTTAGGGGGGGGGGGGGGGGGGGGGGTATGGGGTTAGAATCTGAACAATTTAAAGGTGATTCTGGGGCTCTAAAATGCACAAACGGAAGCAAACTACCCTCAATTGTTGCCGCAGAACATTTTTTTTTTTATAATTTAAACAATTTATAATTGATTATGTGATGAATGGGGGGGGGGGGGGGGTCAGACTGCTCAAATGACGGTGGGGGGGGGGGGGGGGATTACCCCAGTTTGTATGTTAACATGGTATTACATACACGACTGAGGAAATCCAGGAAATCCATTTAGTATGTGGATTATTTAGAAGCGATGAAATGCATTTAATTTGGTTTCTATATAACTGAACATAATATAATAAGGGAGACTGGAGCACAGTGGGACAATTTTCACACTTTCTCAGTTTTCTCAGTCAATTGAGAAAAGAAAAAGCTCAAATTTGAGGAATGTTAACTATACTCAATTTTAATGTACCTACACATTTATAGCTTTTGTTGTGAAAGATGTCTTCTCCTCTAAAAAAAAGGCCCCGACCTCGGAAAATTGTCCCACCGTGCCCCATGTCCCACTGTGACCCACTCTCCCAACGTGAAAAACGTCCACGCTATTCAAACCAGGAACATCCGGTAACTCGTAAGTCAATAATAATAATAATGGTACCTAATTAAAGTATTGTAATAAAATGGCTAAGGTGATACTGGGAGTATAATGGTAGTAGGGCTATGTTAGCTTTTGATACATTCCTACCAACGTGCCCAATTAAACGAGTAAATATTGTCTGAATTCGGATCCTAGAGTCTACAGAAACAACCCAGATACACCATGTGCTCGGATAGTCGCTAAAAATAACCCCCACCTGTAGTAAATGACCTGGTTTCACCTCGGAGGTGTTTTCAACCGCGTAAATGGAGCACGTGGAGGCGAGACGTGGCCCGGAAGTGGGGTTAGAGTTCTCCTGTTCGTAGACTTTCTGTTTTATCTCGGATGATTGGGAGGCGAGAGAGTCCTCGTCAGCAGGAGACATTTATTCGCACAATTAAGATCAGCTCTGCACTCTAGTGGTAGAGATGTGGTTCTAGAGGAAGGGTGTACGCATTCAATTCTTCATAAGGAACGTGTAGAGTTTGGATACCTCTACTTCATACACTATTAAACATAGAACCCTGGAAAAAGTAACGAGTATAGAAAAGATTAGGCTTTCTCGATCTGTCACCTCAGAATTTTTCTCCGAGGTTAAATTAAAGCATAGTAATCGTTCAAACATGTAATGCATCAGCCAATGAGAGGACAGGAAATGGTTCAACGGATCAATCAGGCTACAGTATAAGCCGTATTTGCTTCATACGGAAAGATATTTATAATTATTATTTAGACAAACAATAAATTTCTGAGGGGACAGATCGAAAAGGCATAATCTCTTCTATACTCGTTACAATTTTTATGGTTCTATGTTAAATAGTGTATGAAGTAGAGATATCCAAACTCTACAGGTACCTTATGCTCCGCTTCCTGTCTATCGTGTTAGAACAATGAATATTCTAACGGGTTGTCTGGTACCATGTATAAAATACGTTTATAACCCAGCCTTCTAGAATATTGCTGCTCGGGTAGGGGTTCTTCAGATGCGTCGTCTGCTGACGCTGGGTGGAGTCTCACGGATTACTCCATGAACAATGACATGGGACGCTTGTAGCGGTCCCATGGGCTGACAGTGTAGAGTAGTTGATCCCTGATGAGCTGGTTGGGCGCCTCGTCCAGGGACTCGTAGAGCTGCTCTGCCTGCTGCATGAAGAAGTCCTCGATGGTGGGGACTTGAAGATCTCGATGGATGTCGGCGTTTCTGATGAACCATCTCGCCGAAGTGATTCGTCGTAGTGCTTTGTTCTGGACGATCTGCACTCGCTTCTTCACAGCCTCCGAGCACCAGCTCCAGACCGGAGATGCATAAGTCAATGTTGGCCTGATAATCGCTGTGTAGAGCAAGAGCTTGTTTTTGAGGCTCATGTCAGGGTTCCTGAACAGCGGTGTTAATGCTGCCAGCTTTCCAATTGCTCTGGAGCAGATGGTGTCCACATGCTGGCTGAAGTTCAGGCGGAAGTCGAGGGTCACCCCGAGGTACACGCTCGAGGGTTCCCAGCCTATCTGCTGGCCGTTAATTGTGATGACGGGGGGAATCAGACCATTATTCTTCGTGAAGAGGGTTGCCTTGGTCTTGTCGGCGTTGATGGCGATTCTCCACAGCGCATACCATGCCATTATGCGGTTAAGGGATGGCTGAAGATATGTGCCGAGCAGCTTCGTGTTCTTGGACTGGGCAATAACAGCCAAGTCGTCTGCATACAGGCCTAACTTGGTTTCAGGCAAGTCAGCTGGGATGTCATACGTGTAGATGTTAAATAGGTCCGGTGAGAGCGTAGAACCTTGAGGCACCCCAGCAGAAATCTTCTTGACAGATGAGTTCACTCCTAAGTAGGTTACATAGAAAGTTCTGTCAGTCAGAAATGATCTTATGGTTTCTATCAAGTAGGGCGGAGCTTGGAGCCGGTAAAGCTTGAGAATAAGTCCTTCGTGCCACACGCGGTCAAACGCTTTGGCAACGTCTAAGAAGACGATGCCTGTCTGCTTCTTGTTGTTGGATCCTTGAGTGATGATGTTCGTCACTCTCAGGAGCTGCTGTGTGGTGCTGTGCTTTGGTCTGAATCCAAACTGTTCTGGAGGGAGCACTGCGATCTCCGAGATATGCGCCATGAGACGACGCTGAAGGACACGTTCCAGAAGTTTGGCAATGTTGCTCAGCAAACTGATCGGTCGATAGTTGCGTGGATCTCTCGGTGATTTTCCGGGTTTTTGGAAAACAACTACTCGAGCCTTTTTCCAAATAGCCGGAAAATGTCGGAGGCGCATTGATGCATTGAAAATGTCAACTATCCTCTGGGCGGTTGATGGTGGGAGGTTATTGATCGTGATGGTGTTGATACAGTCATCTCCAGGGGCCTTTCTCAGCTTCATACTCTTGGCATGGTGGATTAGTTCGGTTATCGAGCAGGGATCCTCTTGATCACGGTCTGGTTCACTTGCTGCTATTTGCTGATGTTCTGCGGTGAAGTCACGGAGCTCCTGTTCAAGTGCTGCTGTGTCAGCGGTGCTTGCGTTGGGAGTGAATGTTTCCTCGAGACAGGCTGCCAACACTTCAACTTTGTCCTCGGGGCTACAGGCCAGATGGTGTGGACCTTGTATCGGTGGATTTGGAACCGGTTTCTTCTGTAGTTGGCGTGACATTGTCCAGATTGAGCGATCAGCGACTTTTAGCTTCCCCACTGCATCGTTCCATATCTTCTTACGATGTGCCGTGAGCTCTGTACGCAGTTTCTTCACAAGATCGTCGTAATGCTCTTTGAGATCCGGAGTTCTGACTTTTTGCCATCTTCTCCTGGCAACGTTTTATGGAGAATTGAATACGTACACCCTTCCTCAAGTACACATTTCTACCACCAGAGTGCAGAGCGGAAGCTTGATTTAGGTCCTCTCTCAAACCCAAAACAAATTGCAACATTTGGTTTTTTGGTGTCATTCTCTTCAGAAGAACGCCCTCTACAACATATAAAAAATCCGCCAAAATCCGCGCACCGGAAGTACTTTATAATCACTTTTTAAGTTAATTTCCCTTAATTTAAGGGAATTTCCCTTAATTCCCTTCACTTAATTTAAAAGTCAAAAATCATGTAACTCCGATTTTGACGAAACTTGGCAGAATTGTTCACCATCCTAAATGAACAAAAATAGCTCTCTGAGCGTTTTTCTCTAAATCTTATCGTTTGGGAAAGATGGACCTCGCAAAACGTCAAATTACATTTGAAGTGACCGAAATCGTCGAAAACTGACTAAAATATGACTTTTTGATGGGCCATATTTCACAAACGATAAGATTTAGACAAGTTAGATGTTCCACTGATATCAGTGGAAAGTTGGCTGACAAACAATTTTGAATCTCCACTGATCCTTCGACTAGGGCTTCCCTCTCTATTCTCATCATTATCATCTCCCTATTAGTCCAGTAATGTTGTGATTATACCCACCACTAATTGCAACAGAAGGTTTCAATACATGAATTGATTCAGAAAAATGCCCTCTACAACATACCTATCCAAAATCCTCCCGAATCCGAGTGCCGGAAGTACTTTTTAATCACCTTTTAAGTTAATTTCCCATGTTAATTCCATCTTCCAAAAAAAATAAAAATATAATGTAACTCCGATTTTGACGAAAGTTGGCAGAATTGTTCACCATTCTAATTGAACACAAATAGCTCTCTTAGCGTTTTCCTCTAAATCTCATCGTTTGGGAAATATGGCCCATTGAAAAGTAATATTTTAGTCAGTTTTCGACGATTTAGGCCACTTTGAGTGTAATTTGACGTTTTGCGAGGTCCATATTTCCCAAACAATGAGATTTAGAGGAAAACGCTAAGAGAGCTATTTGTGTTCCTTTAGGATGGTGAACAATTCTGCCAAGTTTCGTCAAAATCGGAGTTACATGAAAACAAAAAAAGATTAAAAAGTACTTCCGGCACTCGGATTCGGGAGGATTTTGGATATGTTGTAGAGGGCATTTTTCTGAATCGATTCATGTATTAAAACCTTCTGTTGCAATTAGTGGTGGGTTCAGCTCTTTTTTTGCTTTAAATTACTGGGCTATATCTTCATCATATCATTCACTATTAGCCGAGTTGCAGAATTAAAATAAAATATATGTCCTGGAAGTGGATGATGTCAGAAGACCATGAGAACGTTCTAAAATGTGCAGATATTATTCAAATGAATTCCCTTCCTCAAACGTTCTATGGACATTATAGATAAATGATTGCGAATCTGCCGGATTCTGACAAACTTCGACCTCGACGAATTCGCCAAAACTATTAATTCTCTTGGAAGCCGGTTTGCGCAGAATCCGACTCAAGATCAAATGAGTTTTTATAATGTCGTAAATTCAGTCGATCTGTCTGCACCCTGTTGGATTTATAGTCTCGAGTAGTTGAAGTTATTATTAGTTCTTCTGCGTGACCTTCGAAACGTTCGAATATCTACGACGTTGCCGCCAAAACGTGGCGAACTGCTGGAGAGTAAACAGGACGGCCATTAGAGAAACGTGTACATCATTCAATGTTTATTTATTACTAATTAGCCGATATTGCAATCTGTAACGGCTTACCAGAGAACGATCTGGATTAGAAGAAGGTCGACGTCATAGCATTGAGATGAGAAAATTGTCTCGCGACATTTTTTGTCTGGGGCGTAACGTCGCACTGTTCTGCAGCGAGGCTAATGGCGACGGATGAATGATTATGATGATGATTGGGAGATGATGGTGAAGTGTAGCTAAGGATGGAAGGAGGGAAGGAGGCGGTCGTGGCCTATTAGTAGGGTACCTTCCCAGCATTTGTCTGTCGACTGAGGGAAAACCACGAAAAAACCTCAGTCAGGAAGGACGGCCGCGGGAATCGAACCCGGGCCTCCGGAATACAAGTTCAGAGCGTTACCACTCAGCCATACCTGTTCCGTCATAATGTTTACTAATTACTAATTAGCCGATATGCAATCTGTGGCTAACCAGAGAACGATCTGGATTATATAAAATTACACCTAATTGTTCTCATCTCATCCAAGAAGGTCAACGTCATAACATCAGAGAAAATCACGCGACAATATTTTATATGATCGTATCCCAGGACTTGCACAAGGAAGGGGTCGTGGATGTGATTTTGCGACCGTACACTTCCCAGCCAGACAGATAAGAGGTTCTTCGTTGTTTCCCTCGGTCGAGGCAAATGCTGGGAAGGTACCTATCTTGCTAATAAGCCACGACCACCTCCTCTACATCCAGCCTATTCTTCAACATCATCTCCCTATCATCATTAATCATCAACTAGACTGCTGACGCCGGATTATGATGACAGGATGATGCAAAATCTATGCAATGAGTAGGTACCTATAATTGACGAAAAAGGTGGTTATAGGGACTAAAGTTAAAAAGTGGGGAGACTATGTTCTAAGTAGGGAGACCTTCTCAGCATTTTCCTCTCGACTGAGGGAAAACACAAGAAAATTCGACATCAAATAGTCATGGAATTCTGTAGTAAACTCGATAGACCTTTGCGACTCCACCGGCATAACTTTAGATGCTGCACCCCCCCCCCCCTCCCCCTCGCTACAAATTGTACTTCAAATTGTAGCAATTCAAAAAGCCACCAAAAATGGCACTGGACAAATATTTTTGAAAAAATCCAGGTTCTTTCCAACTTTCCACCCCCGTCTACATTGAAGAATAGGTTTATTGATACCAAAAACGAATCAGAAAATACTCACCCAAACAAACTCACCATTGCAAAACATTTTTTGTAAAATCGTTTTTCCAGCTCTCATCTGTAAAGGACGTTCTCTTGTGGCCTCTTCTCATGTTTCCATATGCAAGTACGGAAGGTGTGTAAACATGATGTAAGGAGTGTTTACAGTGAGCTTCTCTTGGCTAGGTATTAAAACGCGCAGTTTGCTATAACCGGTCGACGCCGGCTGCTAAAGGACATTTTGTCAACACATGGAGGCTCGCAAGGGAGATCCTAATGCGTAATTCTCTATTATGTCAACTTATTGTTGTTTTGGATTGTGTATTTATATAACCGGCGACTTCTTGCCTTGTTGTTGTCACTTCCTTAGCGATCGCTGCTGAAAATGTGTAACATGATCTTGGTAGGTAACTAGTGTCTCAGTTCTCCGTGGTAAAATGTGGTGTACACTGTTCATGTCATGGAATTGGAAATATATTCGGTAAGCGCGCCTTTGACCCCCTACCATATTCAAATAACTTTGCCAGTGTTACGGGTCGAGGGGGTGGAGCCTAAACTAAAGTAATTGCATGGAAAGGGAGAAGGAGCGTTTACCGAATATATTTCCATGACTGTATACTATGAGTAATACAGTTTCCAGGTTATTTTCTAATTTTGGACTTAGGGTCATCTCACACATGTGGAAATGCTCATTTTCAGGAACAAACTCACTCCAAACAACGAACAATCAATCCTTGTTATCAATGAAATCAAGATCACCTACTAGAGCTAGATGAAGTTACTACATCGGATGTTGCCACCAAATCTTTTTCAACCAATCCGTTTCTTTCTTTTGTCGAGTGTACACGATTATAAGCGTATATTTACTAGCTGTACCCAACCTAATGAATTTACAGCCTGTAATAACTCTATTACATCAAGTTGACCTTGAGTGTCGAGTAATTGACATGTTGGCATGTTGCTCATGTCATCAACATGTGCGGTGTAAGAATAGCAGCCGGCTCGAGTGCGTTGCCCCGTCTCTTAGCGGTGCGTAGCTTTCCATGGCAAGCAGCGCGGATAGAGACAAGACACCATTGATAGAGACTCAAATAGATACGGATTATAGAGGAAACTCGTTTGATTCACGAGAACAAGACCTTTTCCTGTCTCAGAATTAGTAGACCATGGAGCCCAATTCTAACCAAATTCTAGCCCTTGCCCTTTTCTAGCCCTTGCCCTACCCATCAGATTCACAAAGAAGTATTATCTCCTAATACGTACTATCTTTGGTATTATCTTTCATTTAACATGGTGTTCTTGGTATTCATTTAAAAGATAATACGTAAATTAGCAGATAATACTTTTCGTGAATCCAGCCCCTGGACTCTCATGTTAATTGGTCAAATTAGAGGAAACTTTCCGTTGCTAAATGTCGGAATTTGATCGCAATTTCGATTTCGACAAGTCTCATGAGATACGTTGGTATTCGAGTGCATCGCGTGTACTCTTGACCCGTGACGTCGAGCCACGTGACGAGTTGACCTCCTCTGACGTCACTGTAGGGTTGTTGTGTTCTCGTGTTGACGGTGGCCGTGCGATGACGCGCACCGCACGGGAACTGTCTCGGTGTAAAAACTCGGCCAAGCATCGGGGCGCTACATCACCAGTTTTGGGTGTATTTTTGTACTTATCTCTTATGGTTTTTGAGATATTGTTTGACATGAATTTTGTTTCACATTTTTTTACTTAGTTTTCTCCAAAAGGTTCACTTTATTTTTCATGTTGTGAAAATTAATTACTCTATCGAGCTGTTGAATGTTTAAATGTCATACGGAACAGGTTGGCTGAGTGGTAACGCTCTGAACTTGTATTCCAGAGGCCCGGGTTCGATTCCCGCGGCCGTCCTTCCTGACTGGGGGTTTTTCGTGGTTTTCCCTCAGTCGACATCCAAATGCTGATGATCATGTTCATAATCATTCATCCGTCGCCATTAGCCTCGCTGCAGAACAGTGCGACGTTAAGCCCCAGACCAAAAAAATCCCATTCTTCTTTGATAAATATGGATAGAGAAGAATTCCTTCTATTTCTATACTACGGAGCCCCATTCTAACTTAACATTCTCGATTTCGGATAGAATCAGATTCCATACATTGCTATTTCACAGCCGTGAATCGGTTTCTAGCAGAATCGGGCATTTTAAAAGTCAGGACCTCCGGTATCCTTTTCACAAGTTATTTCGGCCTTATAAAAATTTTTGTCAAAATTATTTTTTTGTTTTTGTTTTCGTATAAAAATTTTTGCGACTTGACAGCGTCGGGCTAACGTCTTTCTGGGTGCGCGCAAATTGTTGTTATCACACACTGTGTAAAAAATAGCACTACAATCCGTTGATCTTATGAGTTGCGTCATATCCTGCAAAAAATCAAACATCTTGTTGTTTGTAGTATCATTGACATTTTTATGAGGCTAAGGCCTTTTTTCTAACAATATAACTTGACATGTTGTCATAATGTTCTTTTATATTCTACTCGACATTGTATCAGGCAGTAATCATAAGTGTGTTTGCACTCTGGAGGTCTCGGGTTCGATCGACCGTCCTTATCAGTCGGTAGGCAAATGCTGGGAAGGTTCCCTACTAATAAATAACCCACGACCGCCTCCTTATCTGTTACTCTCTATCATCAATCATCATCATAATCATTCATCCGTCGCCATTAGTCTCTAGGTATAATTCTAAAATAAATTATTTGTTTTAATTTTGTATTAGGCTAGGCTTACTGAGAGTAGGTCTTGGCGTCGTGTCGTGGCCTATTAGTTGGTAACTATCCCGTGATTTGCCGTATAGAATACGATACGTTTCCACTTACGAAACCATAATGAGAGGAAATTAACTATTGAACGTGGGTATTTACATTTTTTATGCATGATTTATTGTGGCTAGAATTTCAGAGTTCAGGAAAACGCATGTCAAGAATAAGATATGACAGTAAGTTGGGTATACTTAAAGGTAATTATCTTCATTTTTAAAGTTGATAGCGTAAGACAGGCAATGATTGTTTCTGTCGCATTACGCCTTTGTAATTGTTTGCCGCTTTTACTCCTATCAGTAGTAGTGATAAAAGGGGTGTGTATATTGTGATGTTTAGTACAAACTGTTGGGTCATTGGGTGTGTTCATAAAGTCAGTTACGCTGTTTTTAATAACCAAGATGTCATAATCTAGTAATCATCTAAGTCCTTCATACTAAACATGCTAAAGCGAAGGGGCGTTCGGAACTAGGTTGGAATTAGCAAGAAAATAATCGACATCAAAGAAAACTTTTTGTTTGCAATACGTTTTCGAGTCACAAATATTTAATACTAGAGGGCCCCGTCATGTAAACCATGACCAATGCGCACCAGTGGAAACGCGCTACGGCGTTCTCTACAGACAGACATACAGACAGACAGACAGACAGACAGACAGACAGACAGAACTGGGTATAACTATGCGTGCAAATAAATTTTAAAAGTACAATACGAAAAAGAATAGATCTACAACCAATTCATGGCGGCGGCGTTTTGACATAGAAGAACCAGTTGAGTTTGAAAGTGATTTTTCCGAGATGAACTTTCCGCAAACGCCTCGCTTGCAGTTTCGCGTATCGCTTCCATGTAGTGTGCAATATGTATGTGCAGTGCATATGCAAGGGAAGTGAATGCAGTGAATACTTGGTAATTGATTCTGTAACACGTATTGTGTTGACATCCGCATGTGTAACGACACAGACGCTGACTTGCAAGATTGCTGTGAGATGAGATTATGAGATCGCGATCAACATGTGGCGTGATCGAGCAATGTTAGCCAAGGTCACAGAGACGGTGTACAGAGCTATCAGATGCTGGATTGCACGCCTAGCACACTGCTTGCAATGTACTCTTCACCGAGACTCCACTAGGAAAAACATTTTCACTTCAAGAAATAGCGAACAATTTTGACTTAAATATTTTTTTGTCTGGGGCTTAACGTCGCACTGTTCTGCAGCGAGGCTAATGGCGACGGATGAATGATTATGATGATGATTGGGAGATGATAGTGAAGAGTAGGTAAGGATGGAAGGTGGGAAGGAGGCGGTCGTGGCCTATTAGTATGGTACCTTCCCAGCATTTGCCTGTCGACTGAGGGAATGCCACGAAAAACCCCCAGTCAGGAAGGACGGCCGCGGGAATCGAACCCGGGCCTCCGGAATACAAGTTCAGAGCGTTACCATCTCAGCTAACCTTCCGTGACTTATAGAATTTGACTATTTCCACATTTTTTTTTCAATAATTGCAATATTTATAGCAATTTCCTTCCTATTTCATTTTCAAAAAGCTGCAATAATCCACTATTTCGCCACTTTTCCCACTTCTAAATTATAAAACTACTATTGCCACCCTATTTAATTTTTAAATATCGAATAAAAAATAACACTTTTCAACCAGTTTATTATAACAATGTATACCTTTTACTATAGTTACCGCATCTTAGACAGATTTTAGCTCCTCAAATAAAGTAGATACATTGATCAATTGTAATTTAAATTTTTATGAATTATATTTTTTGCTTTTTGTGCGATCTATTTTAAAGATAAAACTAAATGCATGTCTTGGCCATTCAGAATCGACCATTTTAGAAACTATAGATTTCTATAAATGATTGACGTCAACCGTGATTTACGATTATAAATCCATAGAATCGCATGACTTGATCCTACTTTTTCACCAGCTGTGACGTCAATTGTCCGGGAATGCTCGAGTGGATGCCCTGTAATATTATTCATCTATAACCTGAGCGGTAAGATATTCCGTGGCGAATGAGGAGAAATGATGCATTGACGTCAGAACCTGCGTGATGAATTATATTTTACATCTTAGTTAGAGAAGTTTTGCATGGTTCGTGATTCTAGACTGAGATTGTTACAGCGAAGTTGTTATGCTCTGGGAAAGTCTCTTTTAGAAGGAATGATGATGGTAAATGACGTGGATTGTTTTATTGTGGAATTCAGCTTTTTCGTTAGTCTTAGTAAATGTTTGTACAATACTTTCTTGAAAACGGATGCAGTGTTATTACTATTAGACCGCGAGTACGACTGGAGCAAATTTTGAGATGATTTCACGCTCACATGTGATGGGCTGGATCTTTGAACACTGCGTTGTTCTCACGCCAATGAAAAGAAATTCATAGGTTGCATGTGATGTCATCTCATTGTTGCCGTCGCCATCTTAATGGCACGCAGAATAGCTGTGATTCTCTGCTTTTTTGACGATATTTTATATTTAATAAGTACCTGATTGTATAGGCTCCGGAGATTACTTTAGTACGAAGAGAAATCACTCACATTAGAAAAATACATCGGTTTGCCTCAATAAAGTTATAAATCTGACCCGTCAACGTGCCAATTCGTAATGGGTGAACAATTCAATAATTTAGCATTGCTGATATAAAACAAAAGAAGTCCCACTTTTTTGAATAGATATATAAAAATAATTATTCCAAGGATTTTTTTTAGTATTTTTGTAGTAAAACATGTATTTAATTTGTTTATGATTTTACCTCATAGAGTTCTGTACCTCAGAGGTAGAATGCCGGAAGTCAATTTCAATGATTCACGTAATTCTGCCTTCATGCAATCATATTTGTAATGGTGTTGTGAGTCATTGTGTAAGTGAATATTTCAATATAACTGTATTTGTTGACTAACAGTCAAATAGCTATCAACTTTGATAGTCAACTTTACTTACAGAGCAGTGTTGTGATTAGATAATTTTATTTTTATCTAGATAAAGATAAAGATAACCTGCCAAAAATTTATCTAGATAAGATAATAGATAAATTTTCAAGAAATCATCTAGATAATAGATAAAGATAAAAAAAAATTATCTAGATAATTGTAATAGGTATAATAGATAATTTTTTTACCAAATACTACTGTTCCCTAATTATTTTTAGATCCTAAATTCGGAACTCTAGTTTTTATAAAAAATTGAGCCGTCAAACCAGCCTCCTAATGTTACTAAACGGAGATGATTTTTATTTTTTATCTAGATAATTGCCAATAGATAACAGTATTTTTTTATCTAGATAAAGATAAAGATAACCAATTATTTAATTATCTAGATAAGATAATAGATAAAAAAAATTATCTAGATAATTATCTAAATAATTTTATCTAGATAAGTCACAACACTGCTTACATCATTCCAAAAAGTGTGCAACACAAATCGAGAAAATGGTCTTCCGCCCTTCTACCTCTGAAGTACAGAGTTGTAATGCAGTAGGTAGATTGAAAAATAAGCCTGTCACGATGTTTGAAATTAGGCGAAACGTGACTCGGAAATGTATAAAATTGCAACTATCGATGAAAAGTTTCATGTAATTTTTATGAACTTTATGAAAACAACCAATGAAATTAATTTTATGTCACTCAAGAGTGTTCCTCTTAAATTCACAATCAAGAAATATACCCATCATTTGAGCGAGCGAAGCGAGCGTCTCCTTTTGGCTCTTTTGGCACGGACCTCTTTTTTTTTTTTTTTTTTTTTCTGTTACTGACGATATACAGGTCAGAGTTTTTCTTCGATCGAGCTGAAATTTTGCACACAAGTACGTAACATTTCTGATTGTTGCAGACCCTAATTTTTTTGAAATCCCCTGATTGGTTCAAATTTTAAAAAAATTATCTTTCGATTGGTTGGTTTGATCAATTTGAAATTTAGCAAAGACATTGCAACCAACATTGTACCCAATCATCATAAATTTCAGCCAAATCCACCCATTGGTTCAAATTTGAAACCATTTTTCCTGTGATTTTTGAAATTTAAACTAGAACCGATTGACCGATCAACTAAAAACTTTGCATGGTCATTGGTACCAACATTTAAGGTATTTTTGCCAATTTTCAGTCAAATCTGTAGTTATTTTCAAAAGGTTTTGTAATTTTAGTGACATTTTGCGTGTTGGCTGTCAAATTCACGGCGACTTCGAATCTTCAGTTCAAGGCAAGGTAGTTAGAGCAGAAAGTTTCAAACGAAATGAAACTAATAATGACCGTTCAACAGATTGATCTGATATTGTGTACACACTAATATCATATGATTTGAGTGGTCCCAGGTATAGTTTTTTAAAGAGATCCTGTGATTTTTGAATATTAACAAGGAACAGTTCAATCATAAGGGTTGATACTAACATTTTAGGAATATTTAGAGATTTTTATTCATGTCTGACGAAATTCAAGATTTATTGGCTTTTAATGATATTTTCGATAGACATAATGTCGGTTCGAGGTGTTCCGCGTATCCGTGCTCGCTCATCAACGCGTTACTCAGAGCGTTTTCCTAGTATTGTTAAAACTAGGAAAACGCTCAGTGTAACGCGTTGATGAGCGAGCACGGATACGCGCAAATTCTCGAACCGGAAATGCGTACATAACGCACAGAAAACATATACATCCATATTGAATTGATTATGATAAAAACTTAAAAGTGTATGCTTTTCATCGAAACTTTAAAATAGCATCTAAGCACCTGGTTCATAAAGCAAATCAGAATCAATTTTCAATTGGCACTGGAAAACATTCATTTCGATACTTCATTACTGACAGATAATAAAAATTTCAATAACTTCATACGTTCTTAACTGATTGGGATGAAATTTTGTAAAATAAGAGACAATATTGGTCTTAATGATCATGCAAAATATGAGTTTGATCAGAATTATCGAAGACCGTTTTCATTTTTCAGCCTATCAGGAGTTATTTATTTAAATTTTAACCAATGAATGGATTTCAAAAAAAAATTAGGGTCTGCAAACAGAGAAGGTTGGTTTTACATGTGTACAACATTTCAGCTCGATCAAAGAAAAACTCTGACCTGTATAGCCAAAATATGAGTTTGATCAGATTTATCGAAGACCAGTTTCATTTTTCAACCTACCATCAGGAGATGTTTATTTAAATTTTAACCAATCAATTTTTTCAAAAAAATTAGGGGTCAGCAAACAGAAAAGGTTGTCTCCACATGTGTGCAAAATTTCAGCTCGATCGAAGAAAAACTCTGACCTGTATAGCGTCAGTAAACGGAAAAAAAAAAAAAAAAAAAAACAGAGGTCCGTGCCAAAAGAGCCAAAAGGAGACGCTCGCTTCGCTCGCTCAATGAGGAAGCAAGTATACCTAAATGGTGATTTCTTGAACAATATCGGAAATAAAAAATGTGAAAAGTTTCCGAAAGTTTAGGAAATTTTTGCAAGTTTCTAAATGCAAAGTTGCGCTGCCCATCAATGTTGGATGCAATTCTGTCATGTGCTAAGTGAAGTGTTTGTTCTCTTCAGGAGGAGGGCTACTGTATATGGAAGGTAAACACCGGTTACATGCAGTGCAAGAAGCCGCTCGAGCCCCCGCTCCCCCTGCCGCTAGCTCAACTTGACACCCTGCAGTATGTCATGTGCTAAGTGAAGTGTTTGTTCTCTTCAGGAGGAGGGCTACTGTATATGGAAGGTAAACACCGGTTACATGCAGTGCAAGAAGCCGCTCGAGCCCCCGCTCCCCCTGCCGCTAGCTCAACTTGACACCCTGCAGTATGTCATGTGCTAAGTGAAGTGTTTGTTCTCTTCAGGAGGAGGGCTACTGTATATGGAAGGTAAACACCGGTTACATGCAGTGCAAGAAGCCGCTCGAGCCCCCGCTCCCCCTGCCGCTAGCTCAACTTGACACCCTGCAGTATGTCATGTGCTAAAGGAAGTGTTTGTTCTCTTCAGGAGGAGGGCTACTGTATATGGAAGGTAAACACCGGTTACATGCAGTGCAAGAAGCCGCTCGAGCCCCCGCTCCCCCTGCCGCTAGCTCAACTTGACACCCTGCAGTATGTCATGTGCTAAAGGAAGTGTTTGTTCTCTTCAGGAGGAGGGCTACTGTATATGGAAGGTAAACACCGGTTACATGCAGTGCAAGAAGCCGCTCGAGCCCACGCTCCCCCTGCCGCTAGCTCAACTTGACAACCTGCAGTATGTCATGTGCTAAAGGAAGTGTTTGTTCTCTTCAGGAGGAGGGCTACTGTATATGGAAGGTAAACACCGGTTACATGCAGTGCAAGAAGCCGCTCGAGCCCCCGCTCCCCCTGCCGCTAGCTCAACTTGACACCCTGCAGTATGTCATGTGCTAAAGGAAGTGTTTGTTCTCTTCAGGAGGAGGGCTACTGTTTATGGAAGGTAAACACCGGTTACATGCAGTGCAAGAAGCCGCTCGAGCCCCCGCTCCCCCTGCCGCTAGCTCAACTTGACACCCTGCAGTATGTCATGTGCTAAAGGAAGTGTTTGTTCTCTTCAGGAGGAGGGCTACTGTATATGGAAGGTAAACACCGGTTACATGCAGTGCAAGAAGCCGCTCGAGCCCCCGCTCCCCCTGCCGCTAGCTCAACTTGACACCCTGCAGTATGTCATGTGCTAAAGGAAGTGTTTGTTCTCTTCAGGAGGAGGGCTACTGTATATGGAAGGTAAACACCGGTTACATGCAGTGCAAGAAGCCGCTCGAGCCCCCGCTCCCCCTGCCGCTAGCTCAACTTGACACCCTGCAGTATGTCATGTGCTAAAGGAAGTGTTTGTTCTCTTCAGGAGGAGGGCTACTGTATATGGAAGGTAAACACCGGTTACATGCAGTGCAAGAAGCGGCTCGAGCCCCCGCTCCCCCTGCCGCTAGCTCAACTTGACACCCTGCAGTATGTCATGTGCTAAAGGAAGTGTTTGTTCTCTTCAGGAGGAGGGCTACTGTATATGGAAGGTAAACACCCGTTACATGCAGTGCAAGAAGCCGCTCGAGCCCCCGCTCCCCCTGCCGCTAGCTCAACTTGACACCCTGCAGTATGTCATGTGCTAAAGGAAGTGTTTGTTCTCTTCAGGAGGAGGGCTACTGTATATGGAAGGTAAACACCGGTTACATGCAGTGCAAGAAGCCGCTCGAGCCCCCGCTCCCCCTGCCGCTAGCTCAACTTGACACCCTGCAGTATGTCATGTGCTAAAGGAAGTGTTTGTTCTCTTCAGGAGGAGGGCTACTGTATATGGAAGGTAAACACCCGTTACATGCAGTGCAAGAAGCCGCTCGAGCCCCCGCTCCCCCTGCCGCTAGCTCAACTTGACACCCTGCAGTATGTCATGTGCTAAAGGAAGTGTTTGTTCTCTTCAGGAGGAGGGCTACTGTATATGGAAGGTAAACACCGGTTACATGCAGTGCAAGAAGCCGCTCGAGCCCCCGCTCCCCCTGCCGCTAGCTCAACTTGACACCCTGCAGTATGTCATGTGCTAAAGGAAGTGTTTGTTCTCTTCAGGAGGAGGGCTACTGTATATGGAAGGTAAACACCGGTTACATGCAGTGCAAGAAGCGGCTCGAGCCCACGCTCCCCCTGCCGCTAGCTCAACTTGACAACCTGCAGTATGTCATGTGCTAAAGGAAGTGTTTGTTCTCTTCAGGAGGAGGGCTACTGTATATGGAAGGTAAACACCGGTTACATGCAGTGCAAGAAGCCGCTCGAGCCCCCGCTCCCCCTGCCGCTAGCTCAACTTGACACCCTGCAGTATGTCATGTGCTAAAGGAAGTGTTTGTTCTCTTCAGGAGGAGGGCTACTGTATATGGAAGGTAAACACCGGTTACATGCAGTGCAAGAAGCCGCTCGAGCCCCCGCTCCCCCTGCCGCTAGCTCAACTTGACACCCTGCAGTATGTCATGTGCTAAAGGAAGTGTTTGTTCTCTTCAGGAGGAGGGCTACTGTATATGGAAGGTAAACACCGGTTACATGCAGTGCAAGAAGCGGCTCGAGCCCCCGCTCCCCCTGCCGCTAGCTCAACTTGACAACCTGCAGTATGTCATGTGCTAAAGGAAGTGTTTGTTCTCTTCAGGAGGAGGGCTACTGTATATGGAAGGTAAACACCGGTTACATGCAGTGCAAGAAGCCGCTCGAGCCCCCGCTCCCCCTGCCGCTAGCTCAACTTGACACCCTGCAGTATGTCATGTGCTAAAGGAAGTGTTTGTTCTCTTCAGGAGGAGGGCTACTGTATATGGAAGGTAAACACCGGTTACATGCAGTGCAAGAAGCCGCTCGAGCCCCCGCTCCCCCTGCCGCTAGCTCAACTTGACACCCTGCAGTATGTCATGTGCTAAAGGAAGTGTTTGTTCTCTTCAGGAGGAGTGCTACTGTATATGGAAGGTAAACACCGGTTACATGCAGTGCAAGAAGCCGCTCGAGCCCCCGCTCCCCCTGCCGCTAGCTCAACTTGACACCCTGCAGTATGTCATGTGCTAAAGGAAGTGTTTGTTCTCTTCAGGAGGAGGGCTACTGTATATGGAAGGTAAACACCGGTTACATGCAGTGCAAGAAGCCGCTCGAGCCCCCGCTCCCCCTGCCGCTAGCTCAACTTGACACCCTGCAGTATGTCATGTGCTAAAGGAAGTGTTTGTTCTCTTCAGGAGGAGGGCTACTGTATATGGAAGGTAAACACCGGTTACATGCAGTGCAAGAAGCCGCTCGAGCCCCCGCTCCCCCTGCCGCTAGCTCAACTTGACACCCTGCAGTATGTCATGTGCTAAAGGAAGTGTTTGTTCTCTTCAGGAGGAGGGCTACTGTATATGGAAGGTAAACACCGGTTACATGCAGTGCAAGAAGCCGCTCGAGCCCCCGCTCCCCCTGCTGCTAGCTCAACTTGACACCCTGCAGTATGTCATGTGCTAAAGGAAGTGTTTGTTCTCTTCAGGAGGAGGGCTACTGTATATGGAAGGTAAACACCGGTTACATGCAGTGCAAGAAGCCGCTCGAGCCCCCGCTCCCCCTGCCGCTAGCTCAACTTGACACCCTGCAGTATGTCATGTGCTAAAGGAAGTGTTTGTTCTCTTCAGGAGGAGGGCTACTGTATATGGAAGGTAAACACCGGTTACATGCAGTGCAAGAAGCCGCTCGAGCCCCCGCTCCCCCTGCCGCTAGCTCAACTTGACACCCTGCAGTATGTCATGTGCTAAAGGAAGTGTTTGTTCTCTTCAGGAGGAGGGCTACTGTATATGGAAGGTAAACACCCGTTACATGCAGTGCAAGAAGCCGCTCGAGCCCCCGCTCCCCCTGCCGCTAGCTCAACTTGACACCCTGCAGTATGTCATGTGCTAAAGGAAGTGTTTGTTCTCTTCAGGAGGAGGGCTACTGTATATGGAAGGTAAACACCGGTTACATGCAGTGCAAGAAGCCGCTCGAGCCCCCGCTCCCCCTGCCGCTAGCTCAACTTGACACCCTGCAGTATGTCATGTGCTAAAGGAAGTGTTTGTTCTCTTCAGGAGGAGGGCTACTGTATATGGAAGGTAAACACCGGTTACATGCAGTGCAAGAAGCCGCTCGAGCCCCCGCTCCCCCTGCCGCTATCTCAACTTGACACCCTGCAGTATGTCATGTGCTAAAGGAAAATTTGTTCTCTTCAGGAGGAGGGCTACTGTATATGGAAGGTAAACACCGGTTACATGCAGTGCAAGAAGCCGCTCGAGCCCCCGCTCCCCCTGCCGCTAGCTCAACTTGACACCCTGCAGTATGTCATGTGCTAAAGGAAAATTTGTTCTCTTCAGGAGGAGGGCTACTGTATATGGAAGGTAAACACCCGTTACATGCAGTGCAAGAAGCCGCTCGAGCCCCCGCTCCCCCTGCCGCTAGCTCAACTTGACACCCTGCAGTATGTCATGTGCTAAAGGAAGTGTTTGTTCTCTTCAGGAGGAGGGCTACTGTATATGGAAGGTAAACACCGGTTACATGCAGTGCAAGAAGCCGCTCGAGCCCCCGCTCCCCCTGCCGCTAGCTCAACTTGACACCCTGCAGTATGTCATGTGCTAAAGGAAGTGTTTGTTCTCTTCAGGAGGAGGGCTACTGTATATGGAAGGTAAACACCCGTTACATGCAGTGCAAGAAGCCGCTCGAGCCCCCGCTCCCCCTGCCGCTAGCTCAACTTGACACCCTGCAGTATGTCATGTGCTAAAGGAAGTGTTTGTTCTCTTCAGGAGGAGGGCTACTGTATATGGAAGGTAAACACCGGTTACATGCAGTGCAAGAAGCGGCTCGAGCCCCCGCTCCCCCTGCCGCTAGCTCAACTTGACACCCTGCAGTATGTCATGTGCTAAAGGAAGTGTTTGTTCTCTTCAGGAGGAGGGCTACTGTATATGGAAGGTAAACACCGGTTACATGCAGTGCAAGAAGCCGCTCGAGCCCCCGCTCCCCCTGCCGCTAGCTCAACTTGACACCCTGCAGTATGTCATGTGCTAAAGGAAGTGTTTGTTCTCTTCAGGAGGAGGGCTACTGTATATGGAAGGTAAACACCGGTTACATGCAGTGCAAGAAGCCGCTCGAGCCCCCGCTCCCCCTGCCGCTAGCTCAACTTGACACCCTGCAGTATGTCATGTGCTAAGTGAAGTGTTTGTTCTCTTCAGGAGGAGGGCTACTGTATATGGAAGGTAAACACCGGTTACATGCAGTGCAAGAAGCCGCTCGAGCCCCCGCTCCCCCTGCCGCTAGCTCAACTTGACACCCTGCAGTATGTCATGTGCTAAAGGAAGTGTTTGTTCTCTTCAGGAGGAGGGCTACTGTATATGGAAGGTAAACACCGGTTACATGCAGTGCAAGAAGCCGCTCGAGCCCCCGCTCCCCCTGCCGCTAGCTCAACTTGACACCCTGCAGTATGTCATGTGCTAAGTGAAGTGTTTGTTCTCTTCAGGAGGAGGGCTACTGTATATGGAAGGTAAACACCGGTTACATGCAGTGCAAGAAGCCGCTCGAGCCCCCGCTCCCCCTGCCGCTAGCTCAACTTGACACCCTGCAGTATGTCATGTGCTAAAGGAAGTGTTTGTTCTCTTCAGGAGGAGGGCTACTGTATATGGAAGGTAAACACCGGTTACATGCAGTGCAAGAAGCCGCTCGAGCCCCCGCTCCCCCTGCCGCTAGCTCAACTTGACACCCTGCAGTATGTCATGTGCTAAAGGAAGTGTTTGTTCTCTTCAGGAGGAGGGCTACTGTATATGGAAGGTAAACACCGGTTACATGCAGTGCAAGAAGCCGCTCGAGCCCCCGCTCCCCCTGCCGCTAGCTCAACTTGACACCCTGCAGTATGTCATGTGCTAAAGGAAGTGTTTGTTCTCTTCAGGAGGAGGGCTACTGTATATGGAAGGTAAACACCGGTTACATGCAGTGCAAGAAGCCGCTCGAGCCCCCGCTCCCCCTGCCGCTAGCTCAACTTGACACCCTGCAGTATGTCATGTGCTAAAGGAAGTGTTTGTTCTCTTCAGGAGGAGGGCTACTGTATATGGAAGGTAAACACCGGTTACATGCAGTGCAAGAAGCCGCTCGAGCCCCCGCTCCCCCTGCCGCTAGCTCAACTTGACACCCTGCAGTATGTCATGTGCTAAAGGAAGTGTTTGTTCTCTTCAGGAGGAGGGCTACTGTATATGGAAGGTAAACACCGGTTACATGCAGTGCAAGAAGCGGCTCGAGCCCCCGCTCCCCCTGCCGCTAGCTCAACTTGACACCCTGCAGTATGTCATGTGCTAAGTGAAGTGTTTGTTCTCTTCAGGAGGAGGGCTACTGTATATGGAAGGTAAACACCGGTTACATGCAGTGCAAGAAGCCGCTCGAGCCCCCGCTCCCCCTGCCGCTAGCTCAACTTGACACCCTGCAGTATGTCATGTGCTAAAGGAAGTGTTTGTTCTCTTCAGGAGGAGGGCTACTGTATATGGAAGGTAAACACCGGTTACATGCAATGCAAGAAGCCGCTCGAGCCCCCGCTCCCCCTGCCGCTAGCTCAACTTGACACCCTGCAGTATGTCATGTGCTAAAGGAAGTGTTTGTTCTCTTCAGGAGGAGGGCTACTGTATATGGAAGGTAAACACCGGTTACATGCAATGCAAGAAGCCGCTCGAGCCCCCGCTCCCCCTGCCGCTAGCTCAACTTGACGACACCCTGCAAGGTAAGACTACACTCATATTTAGAGTCAGGATTTTGAGGCAGAATGACCCCCAAAAAGGCAAAATCAATGTCTAAAAAGGCACAAAAGTTAGTGTCAATACCCAAAAATAGGCAATATCATCGTCAAGGGAATTAGATTAGATTATTATGGTTTAAGGCCGATGCACAATTGACGCAAATGGACGGCGCGGACGGACGACGGAGACGGATACAATGTTTAGATATGACAAATTCACTCTGCTGTTCACAATTCGGATGCGGACGGACGACGCAGACGTTATACCTAAACATCGTATCCGTCTCCGTCGTCCGTCTGCGTCGTCCGTCTGCGTCGTCCGACCGCGTCAATTGTGCATCGGCCTTTAACAGCGCGTCAACGACAAGGTTATATTGCGCACATTAATTTTTATATTATTTAACTTTGTTGATCATAAGTGGAGGACATGGGGAGGGGTTGACCTAAGGGATCCGGCCCGGGGAAGTCCAGCACTAGTGCGAAGGCCAGGCCGGAATAGGGACGGACCGGGGGGTGTGTGAATTCGGGCTGGCGGAACCCGATTTCAGGGGGATCACCATCTCGAGGGGAAAGGCCGGCCCGATGGGGACCGCAAATTCAAGGGAGGACATGGATAGGTCGACCCTGGCTGCTTTTTGACTGGACCACACCACTGATCTGTCCGGCATGGGTAGCCCTTACACATGAGCATATGCTCGCCGGCGTAGCTGCAATGGATCGTTGGCCAACACAAACCCCACCACCGCTCTAAGGTGGCAGCCGTCGGGGGGTCTTCGTTAAGGGGATTCCAAGGGGGGGGGGGGGGTATGACTTTTTAATTTCAGGGCAATTATTGCAAGAACTGTCAACTGAGACCGATATTTAGCAAAATCAACCCAATTTGGACAGTCCAAAAACTATCCGGAACGATCCAAACTGACTTTTTGCAAGTGTTATAGTTTTTAGTGGTTGAGGTCGAAAATACTGAAATGAAAACCTGCCAGTTGTGGTTATAAGAACCTTCAAAAATATTTTCTTGGGATATTGTTTGTCATACGCGCTGCTTACTGCTATTGAGGCGGTAGGAACTATTCTATTCAACTTCACTTTTCACCAGCGCAAGTGAACGTTTCTTCATGGAGTAATAGGTACTATAGTTGTTATTGTGTTGTAGGTGTTGGTGTTGTTTATAGGTGTATATTTGTTTATATCTTTATAGGTGTTGTTTACTGACTTGTTTTTATTTTGTAACATAGAAATGGAGTGTACAGTCATATATTTTATTAATTTATATCCTTATCTATGGGAATCTTTATTAATTGGTCTGATTTTATTGTTCGCATTTTATTGGCATTATCACGCCACCAAGTCAAGTGCCAACAATTAAAATATTCAGTACGTTGACAGATTCATGTGTGCACCTGTGCACGCGGCACTTTCTTGGCAATGGTAGCGACTAACTGAAATTGATGCGTACCTCTACGTGGCTACAATCGGCATTATATTTCATTGCAGCACATTCATTCATTTTCTTGCGAAAACGAAATGTTATATTCCGAAAATATTTTTTGTTGAAATTTACCATTTGTAAATTTATTTTTCAACATTTCAATTATATTTTATAGTAAAAGATTCATCAAATGTCTGGTAACTTGCAACTCTCGACTTATATTGAGTTTTCATTTTATTTCTTCAGAATATGAGGAATTTTAACACAATTAAGAGGCAAACGGAAGCGAGCGGGAATCGCACGGTTCGTCAGAGCGTTTTTTTGAAATTTTGTCTTCCCACTAAATAATTTTAAAAAATCAGATAGTAACGACCCATTACAGCCTAATATACTAAATATTGCCGCACACTGGAGTTCATTATGACCTCTGGTACGACCTTAAAGTGTTAAATACGAATATTTTTTATTACTAAAAATATCGTATTTAACACTTTGAGGTCGTACCAGAGGTCATAATGAACTCCAGTGTGCGGCAATATTTAGTCTATTAGGCTGTAATGGGTCGTTACTATCTGATTTTTTAAAATTATTTAGTGGGAAGACAAAATTTCAAAAAAACGCTCTGACGAACCGTGCGATTCCCGCTCGCTTCCGTTTGCCTCTTAAGATGTTGGTTTCTATAACTTTTAAAAACATGCTAGTTTTTGGTTTGAATCTATAGGCGGAAATAGTTTAAATCTAACGTTTACTAGTAAAATTACTGTATTTTTTTCGACTTGCCATGTTAAAGATAGGGCTAACTCAAATGTATAAAGTTATATCTTGGAAATTATAGTTCGGCTACCCCACTTCTTCTTGCGTTTATGGTGCGGTGCACAAGGAAATTATCTATTACAAAAGCATATTTGTTCAGATATCTTTCGAAGACCTCTGTGATTTTAGGGTATAATAAGCAGTTTTAGGTTATGCTACTTGAGGCTAGGTTATTGTGGATTATCGCAAAATGTTGAGATATAGCTTGACAGACACAAAGTGTCGCCATGTCAGCTGTAATAAAACTATGATAGTTAAGGTGCTGCAAGCGCGAGCGATTTTGCTGCTTTTTGTAGATACTTTTTGCGATACGATTGGAGACGAAATGGATAGACCAAATTATTTGAAATTTTAATCGTGATTAGATAAAATACAAACTTAGGGTTATCCCTTGGTACATTTTTAATTTTTTGCTTCGTTAATTAGTAATAATAAGTGGATTTTTGGTGAAAAATAGCTATTTTCTTGTCTCCCTGGGCGCCGTATAAAATAAAATTTCAAATATGTGCCCAGGGATAACCCTAAGTTTGTCTTCCATCTAATCATGATTAAAATTTGAGATCAATTGGTTAACGGGTTTGGTCTCCAATCGTATCGCAAATTTCATCGTTTTGCGCTGTTTTGTTGAATAACCGGCGTCTAATTAACGATGCAATAAGCAAAAATTTAAAAGGGCTACTGATATCCTATCAGAATGATCATGTGAACATCCTGTAAAAGTTACACTCACTTATGAAACAATTTTTCTCTCTCAATTTTCTAAAACGGCCGTGCGCTAGTATCACCTTAAAGTTGACCTAGTGGACAGTTTTAGTGTCAACCCAATAATCAACCTGTTGTATTTTTAGCCTGTACGTGATAAGGTTGATAATAAGTTGGATAAGTTAATAATTGTCGAGG
Organism: Leuctra nigra; assembly: GCA_934045905.1. Lineage (NCBI taxonomy): Eukaryota > Metazoa > Arthropoda > Insecta > Plecoptera > Leuctridae > Leuctra > Leuctra nigra. The sequence goes on from OW203772.1 coordinate 15,042,915, forward strand.
GGCGATGTTCTGGCGTACGTGACTTTGTGCATGAACCCTTCTGTACTGTCATGCGAGCGCCTCGAATGCGGAATCCCTCGCATGCGAGGTACGTGACAAAGTACATGATTCGTCTGAACGCCTTGTGTTGGGAATTTTATTAGAAAATTATCTTTGAATTTTGTAATTGTTTGAATTCGATCAGTTTTTTAAAATGAAATAAAAAATCTAAATTATTCTTATTTTTTTCTAAAAAAAAAATCATACAATGAAATATAATAAAAAATAATCTAAATCAATCTTAGATTTTCCCCTAAAAAAATAAATCATAAAAATAAATAAAATACAAACAAATCAAAATCATTCTTAGATTTTTTCCCTAAAAAAAAATCATAAAAAGAAATAAAATGCCAAATATCTAAATCATTTTAAGATTTGTTTCTAGTCCGAACACTAGAAAGGGTAGCGTGATTTGAACCTGGGTGTCTGGAAGGAGAGTCGACCTTCTAAGCCAATCATTCGACACGAAATAAGTCTAGATTAATTGTGTGAAACTTAAATAAACAACAACATATGTGTGGAAATAAAAACAAGTCGTTACAAAATGTAAAAAACTAGATATATCAGGTAAAACCAAGATTTTAATAAATACACTCTAGATAAGAGGTATTTATGGACTTCGAAATTACCGATAATTCACTAAGAGGTATTCACCTCAGAGGTAGAAGGCCGTAAGTCCATTTCAATGGTTCTGAGCAGCTCATAAACTAGTAATTCTGCCTTCATATTTTGTAATGATGAATATTTTAGATGAATATTTTTTGTGTAATATTTGTAGTCATTGTGTATGAGAATATTTGTTGACATCAGCCAAGATCATTCAAAAAGTTTGCAACGCTAAATGAGAAATGACTTCTATCTCTGAGGTTCTCGAGCAGTGGTACTCAACCTGCGGCCCGTGGGACTAATTTTGTGGCCCCCCAGTTGATGTTTCAAATACCTACTCATTCACAAAATGTGTACACTGTGAAAATCATATTTAAAAAAATAATGATATCTCGTTTCTTTTGAGAAAAATTTGAGAGTCGTCATGTTAGTTTCAGTTTCAGTTTTATTTATTTCCATTATACATTGTTATTTTCCATGCATCAGGCTGAAAATGCGACGAAAGCTAAATGAAACTTCGTACCTTTTACCAATCCGAAAATTTTAAAATAGTTTGTTGTTTTGGCTCGTGAAACATTGTTCGATTCGTTTCCTAACAAACAAGATACCTACTGAATGAAGCAGGCACGTAGGAAGCAGACTGCAGGGTGCTCGTAGGGTGCTAGCTGACTGACCCCCCACTCTCCATACAAAATTAAGTTAAGCGTCCCAGAATCACTTGAATTGCTTCAAAATCTAAAAAAAACGCCCTGCGGGGCTACAATTGGGGGGGTAGTTTGCTTCAGTTCGTGTATTTTAGAACCCCAGAATCACTTTTAAATTCTCAAAAACGCCCTGCGGGGTCAAGGCTGAGAAGCTTCACCCCCCCCCCCCCCCCCCCATGATAAGAGTAGTTTCTAAGCGCCTGGAATGAACCAACCTGATCACGTGAGCATTGTTGCATTTTTTTTTAAAGTGCGGCCCGCCAACAAAAGCAAATTTGTATTATTGGCCCGCAAGTCAAAAAGGTTGAGTATACCACTGTTCTAGAGAGATGTCTATTAACTTTTGATCGCCTAAGTCAGTTGTCTGTAGGTAGATGTGACGCGATCAAGGCCAAGGTTATTGAAGAGCAAGAGTGCATCACTCTCTCTCTGCTCCATACAGCATCCCAGAGGGATCGATATTCAGAGCTGCATTTCACAAACCCACAGTGTGCACGTTTCGTTTAGTGGTTTCACTTTTCTGTTCGGCCTGGGGTTCGATTGCCGACAAATGATGGGAGGGTTCCGTACTTACGTTCATGACCATTACCTTGGGGGGGGGGGGGGGGGGGGGGGGCAGGTGGGCGCGCGCCAACCCAAAAATAATCGACGATACTTGTATTGCTGTCTTTGAATTTTAATTTTTGGGTATAATTTAATGACATAAGTAATATAACACAGATATAGAATAATTTTCTAAAATTACACCGCGGTTCAAGTTGTGGCTGTATGTATAGATCATGACCTTTATTTGGTTATTTTCACAAGCCACTTATTTTATATGATATTTCAATCATATTTTACCCCAAAAGTAATATTTTCACTTTTCAGCGTCCCAAATTCGTATCGATTGATTTAAAAATCAGAATACAAACTTTAAAAAGTTATGCCCACCCTAGCAAAATGTCCTGGCAAACACGCCTTAATTTAGATTTAGATTACAACGACCCGCCGTCTTACGTCACAGGCATTGCACATGTTGCTTGCATACTGTAAATGTTTACAATTTCCATAAATATATTCTAAAATGTATGCGTTGATTCGAATGAAAACATTGAAGATTCATATTTACAAATAACTTTTGTACCATTCAATTGACGAAAAATGTGAAAATAATTACCGTAGCTAATTTTTTTTAGTTGATCTTACCAAGTACAATTTGTGCCCAAACTAGTAAAAAATCTGTAATTTCTCTTTTCTTCCTCATTTTATGATTTTTGTCGATTTGTCTATTGTTAATATTAGGAATTTTATAGACGATATATTATTGTTAGTTTTGAATGGTTCTATTAGAATTTTCCGTTATCACCTGACGTAATTGGTATTTTTAGTTATCTTTGTTAATAAATCAATACTGTGCTTTTTAGCGTCTGGAATTAGCATTAATTCCAGATGGAATTAGAATTAGTCTGGATTTAGCATTAATGTCTGGAATAATATGGTGTTTAATAACTAAAAATTATTGTGCTAATTATTTTTCACATTTCTCACAATTTGTACTGTTCAAAAGTTATAACGATGTTCGGGAAATATCTCCAATGTTTACCTTCTAGTACAGCCATTGTATGCAAAACACGAATTCAGATAAACAATTCACCATCACCACCAAACAACAAAATTACAGGATGAACAAAATAATCGTAATCGCTTTACAATCCTTTTCCTTTCACGCCATGTTATTTATAAACAGGTTACCTTTATATACCCTCTCATTACCTCATACCCAGACTGCAATTACCCCCCCCCCCCCCCCTAACCTTGAACAGGGGCACAAGGCCAAGGTCAGCGCAATGACAAGGCGGGTCGATGTGCCGTCAAGCTATTGCGTCGTTGGCCCCCCCCCCCCCCCCCCCCTACCATCACTTGCCCCCCTGCCCAAAACCGTGGTCGATACGCCGGGGGAGGGGAGGTGGGCGGCGGTTTTGGCGAAGTGGAGGGGGGCAATTAAGTTTGAAAGATGTGGTGCGTGTGTTTTGGAGTTTGATAGAGTGTGGCACTCTATTGGAATTGTGTTTTTAGAAGGATTTGGAGAGAGTGGCACGTATGTTGAAGATGATTATGGGGAAATGGAGGATGATTGTTTGATGGATGGCGACGGATGCATGATTGTGATGATGGTAAACAGATGATTATGAGGGATAGGTATGATATAGACCAGGGGTCGGCAACCTTTTTTGTTAAGGAGACAATTTCCCAAAAATTAATACATTTTATAATACTTATGAACCGCACCGCAGTACAGGCAATCGAATATAATACGCCGAAAATAATAAATTGAATTAGTTCTAGTTTATTTTGATATTTTGACAAAGCCCCCAGTTGTTGCCCCTCAGGAAGTTTTTTTTTTAGAATTTATGTAATTTTAAAGTGATTTTGTCCTCCAAAATTAACAAATTATATCAAATAACATTCCAATTATTGCCCCGCAGGGCGTTTTTTTCGAGTTTTCAAATTTTCCTATTCCAGATCTTTATTTAAATTATAAAGAGCCATTCAAGAACCACCTAGGAGCCGCATGCGTCTCCGGAGTTCGCTTTACTGATGGATAATCTTCAATCCAAGTCTCGACCAATTATTTTCTTATCTCAGCTAACAGCGTCTGATCATGGTCTGACCCAGAGTCTTTCCAAGCCATCATTGCTATCATCTTCGTATTTGTCTCAACTAGAGTCAAGAGTAAAGAGTTAAGGACACATCGCTACAAATGAAAGCCGTTATCTGAGTATCAAGTAATTAGTGCTGTCACCTCCAGTGTTGATTCGACCTGATACATAAGGTCATGGCTGGGTGGAAATCAGGTCTCCTTGGCTTAATCGTCTGGTTAGTCAGCCTTGTTAGAACCGTTGAACCCGATTGAATGTCATGTAATCAATATCAACCGCAGATATCATTGAGTTTTATTGATAATGCAGTTGTGACTATAAAGACCTCCATGGATTTTTTTTACGATTCAATTTTCGTATACCGTATACCAATAAGCCGGTTTGATTATTCGAAAAATTTATCAAATTTGCCACTTTCCATAGTCATTTAGGTTAGGTGTTATTCTGATTTTTAATAGTTCAATATTTTTATTGTTATTTTATAGTTTTTCGTGTACCTACCTTCTAATTTGTGGTTGATTACCTGATTTTTATAGGTACACTTGGCCAAACAAAAATTGATCGTTCAATAAATCTGATAGGCTGATAAATGTAAGATCGCACCATCAGAAGTCAGTCTAAGCGATCTCATTGTCTCACACTAGTAGGTGACCTCACATTTCAATGATAATAACAAGCTTTGATTTGTTATGGGGTGTAATGACCAGAGTCATTCAAATTTGTTCAACGATCAATTTTTGTTCGGCCGAGTGTACACTGGACCAAGTTAAAACGGTATTTGAACAAAACGGATTGGGTGCAGGTGATCAGTTTCCTTGACAATCACTCCTTGTGATTATCAATGAAATCAGAGCTAGGTACCTACCTGAGTTAGATGACGAGTTAGCTTGATGGAATGATGCCATCAAACCTTTTTCAGCTAATTATTTACTTTCGAGCATCGAGTGGACATCAACTGTTATTTTTCTCACAATTTGTTATTATTTTGATTTATTACTTATTATTTCCTGTACTTGCACTTCCACCCAGACTGAGGTTTTATGGTTTCTCTCAGTCGAGAAGCAAATGCTGGGAAGGTTCCGTACTAATAGGCCACGACCGCATCCTTCCCACCGTCCATCCTTATACGCATTCTGCATCATCAATCATTTATAAGTTACTGAAATGTGCTAATGCAAACAAAACAAATTCGTCACATCCGGATTAAACTGAGGCAAACGAAGTTTTATGTTGAAACTTGTGTCTATATTCCATACAAATTAATATTTCAATTGCGTTTTTGAAGACTTTGAGGCAATATTTTCTAAAAACCGAGGGTATATTCTGAAAGCTCATAAAAATCCCTGCAAGATTATTCAAAAAATAGACTATAACGTTCTTTTCCTGTATCATTCATTTGATCAATGAACGTCTCGAAAGTCCCTGGTTTCCTCTGCACTTCCTACAACACCGTATGAATGACACACCTTCCTGCAAACAAGTTCCTATCGTGACCAGCCCACACTCACTATCACATTACTATCAGCTCATTGCTAGTGGCAGGCGTAGTCGCGTTGCGAAGGACGCGGTCGTGGCGTCTAGAACATTCCATATCGTCCTCCGTCCGACCTTGTGCGCAACCCTTGCAAAAACTAACGAGCTACGTAAATAGATCTCTTTCTCGACACTTACCATACACAGATACAGTTATATGCATTTATTTTAAAGATAATATTAAAATTATAGAGTATACACTTTCTTGGGGATATTTTATCTTTTTTTTATTTTATAATGGAACAGTTTAAACTACAATGTTGGATCTTCTTCAGGGCAAAATTTCAATATAAAAACACAAATAAACAAAGTGAGCAATAACAGAAGCTTAAAAAAGTTAACAAAAAAATCAATGCTATCTTATTTATCATCTGGCTCGAAGAAGGTTTTCCCCTCGGCTTGCTTTGTATTACTTTCATCTATTTCGGATTATTTTCTAATATTATCAGTTTTCTCTTCTCGTCCCATCTTTTATATTATCTGTACAGGCCTAAAAGTTATACATATTATACAATTGTTGGTAGGAGAGTGCTATCTATTTAACATGGTAGTGACGCCGTATCAATTGATACTAGATGACAAGGGAATTTAGAATAACCGCTTAGGTCTCCTACTGCCTCCTGCCATCGAGTATGTGCCGATTTGGCTGAGTGCTGCTAGCGCTCAATTCGATCAACAAATCTAAAATAATAAATACCAACTGCAATGTGAAAAAATTTTCCTCGAGTGGGACTCGAACCCACGACCTTCCGATATCCAGTCAGATGCTCTACCAGCTGAGCTGGTAAAATAATTAAAATCTAAAATATTCAAATCAGCGTGTGAAGAAAAAACGACACAAAAAAATATTCCGATTCTTTTCAAGTACGTCCCTGTGTTCTACAACATCTATTTTCGTTTTATCTTCACCACTAGCCGTGCAAGTAACCTTCTTTTCCCCGACAAAACTTACAAGATCTTCGCCTTGGAGGCTGCGCGAAGAAAGCACACACATCTTGCCACTAATAAACCCAATCGAGCAGAAAGCAAATCTCTTCCGCGCGCGCGGAGATAAAAATACACACGGAGTACAACATCGAGAGCAAAACTGTGCCAATTCATCTGTCAAAGGTTAAATTCTTGCGAATGAAGATTGTAGGAAGCGCTTTATAGATTCCGACGGCCTTCCTATAGTTTTATCACTGTTTTATATGTGCTGAGCATTTATATAGGTTTCGAGTGGAATTTGTGTTTCCACTCCGGCCTTTCTGTCTGATGAAAACGAAATGTCAACAAGTCTTCAAACATTTAGGGGACAATTTGCCAAGTTTCCGTGAAGCGAGTCGTAAAGATTTTCACGGTCTTTTTTTATTTCTGCTTGAATTTTTTATTTTATTTTTTTATATTTATTTTTCAATGTCCGATGGTCGCGTCATCCCTGAGTTTTTACCTTGGTTCGCCTCAGTCCTGAGGTAAATGCCGGACAGGACTTACCTACTAATAGGCCACGACCTTCTACCCACCGTCCACCCTTACATATATACTTCATCATACCTAATCGTCCGTCGCCATTAGGTAAGATGTGACCATCACTAAAACCACCAGTATAATCTAAATTTGCATCCACTCCAAAAACCAGACGGATCATTGTCGGTTTCAAGAAAACCAAATTGAAAGAATTACGTACTTTCTCAAAAAAAATATATATTTAAAGAGTCCATGGGAACCGCTGTAGAAAATGACGGCTGCGTCAAATTTTCACAAAAAGCGAACTTTTTCAAATGGATTATTTACTTCACCGTTATGCAACTTGCTGAGGTAATTTTGAATTTTGATACATTTTCTGTTTATTAAAATCTTAGGTATAGGTACAGTTAAACTTTTTTTCCTTACAATATTTCTTCAATTTTCTCTCAAGCCCCAGAAATTGTGTATCAAAATTACCTCTCAAAGTTGCATAACAGTGAAGTAAATAATGCACCTGTAGCAAATGTCCGCTTTATGTTAAAATTTGACGCCGCCGCCAGTTTCTTCAGTAGCTACGGCGGCATATCATGTCAAGCAAGCAACTACGACGGTGTAAAATGCATGCTCATGCAGTACATAGTTCGCACGTAATCACGATGTGTTGGCAGTCTGTCTGTGGGACATAGACCGTGGCGAGTCTACAGCCCCACTTACGTTTAGTTACGGCTGCATATCATGTCAAGCAAGCAACTACGACGGTGTAAAATGCATGCTCATGCAGTACGTAGTTCGCACGTAATCACGACGTGTTGGCAGTCTGTCTGTGGGACATGGACCGCGGCGAGTGCATTTGGTTGACCCGGCTCTCTGTTCCACGCTTACGTCATCAAAATAGTCACGTGACGCCAAACACTGACGTGGAAGCAAGATTCACGAGTTCCAAGTTAAATTAGAACGTTTCGTTTTAATAGGGCTAGGTTGTTTAGGACATATTATTTTTTAATTTTTGTTCAGACAGGTCTAAAAATGACATATCTCTATGTTTTAAGTGTTCCTGGTTTCAAAAATTTGTTTTATTTTGCCTGAAAATTCCTTTTTCTAATTTTTTTTACGAACTCAGTCCATTTCTTGCTATTTTAAGGTTTTATTATCCTTTTTTAAATTATTGGGGAAAATAATATCAAATTTATTTGTTTCAAGATAAATAATTGTTGCCTTCACAAAAATCTAATCATGATCAAAATTTTACATCAATTTGAAATTTGAGACCAAACAGGTTTGGTCTCCAAAAGTATCGGAAATGTCCTAGTTTTGCGCGGTTTTGTTGAAAAAGTGCTACAAATATACAATCCAGACTGATCATGTGAACATCCTATCAAAGTTACACCCACTTATGAAACAATTTCTCTCTCTCAATTGCTAAAACGGCCGAGCACTAGCACCACCAATTTGTTTTTAACAAAACGTTTTCACTTTCAATGCCTCTGAATAGTCCAGAGCCGTCAATATTTTCTTCTAGAACCGAATAAAGAGCGCTGATTTTTGGATTCTCTTTTCTACATTTCTGCCACCTGCGAGAATTCCTTGAAGCATTCTCCGTTACCAGCCAGGACGAAGAAGAGATGTAGGGCGGCCCAGAAAACGAGGTTGACATAACATTTGGAACCAACAGGCATTTATGCCTAATCCAGGATAGAAGAAGAAGAAGAAGACATTTCTGCTCGCATCCATCAGTGTGGAAATGACGTACGTAGTCGCCATCTTCCCGTACACCTGGTCTATATGCGCTGGTTGTACGACGCCGAGCAAGAACTGCGCGCTCGTGGAAATGACATTCTAGTGGCCATCTTCCCGTACACCTGGTCTTTATGCGCTGGTTGTACGACGCCGAGCAAGAACTGCGCGCTCGTGGAAATGACATTCTAGTGGCCATCTTCCCGTACACCTGGTCTTTATGCGCTGGTTGTACGACGCCGAGCAAGAACTGCGCGCTCGTGGAAATGACATTCTAGTGGCCATCTTCCCGTACACCCTGGTCTATGCGCTGGTTGTACGACGCCGAGCAAGAACTGCGCGCTCGTGGAAATGACATTCTAGTGGCCATCTTCCCGTACATCCTGGTCTATATGCGCTGGTTGTACGACGCCGAGCAAGAACTGCGCGCTCGTGGAAATGACATTTAGTCGCCATCTTCCCGTACATCCTGGTCTATGCGCTGGTTGTACGACGCCGAGCAAGAACTGCGCGCTCGTGGAAATGACATTCTAGTGGCCATCTTCCCGTACATCCTGGTCTGGTTGTACGACGCCGAGCAAGAACTGCGCGCTCGGTTTCCGGTGAATTGACGGCCATTCACGCCGTGCCAAGTGTGTGGGCGAGCACACAACACATTCCTGCCTAGCTACAGATAAACCATCCCGTCCTAGTTACAATAAATACACTACAGTACAATCAAACTGTTTGGTCACTTTTGGGATACTGCAATCAAACTCTCTCTATCAATTGCCATTTTACTGAGGTCAACAATAACAGTTATTGGAGGGTGATACTAGCGCTCGGCCGTTTTAGAAAATCGAGAGAGAGAAATTGTTTCACAAGTGAGTGTAACTTTTACAGGATGTTCATGATCAATCAGTCTGATTGTATATTAGTAGCACTTTTTAATTTTTGCTTATTGCATCGTTAATTAGGCGCCGGTTATTCAACAAAAGCGCGCAAAACTATGCAATTTGCGATACGATTGGAGACCAAACCCGTAAACCAATTGATCTCAAATTTTTATCATGATTAGATGAAAGACAAATCCCTTGGCACATTTTTGAAATTTAATTTTATACGGCGCCCAGGGAAACGAGAAAATAGCTAATTTTTCACCAAAAATCAACAAATTATTACTATAATTATAACGAAACAAAAAATTAAAAATTTACCAAGGGATAACCCTAAATTTGTCTTTTATCTAATCACGATTAAAAATGTCAAATAATTTGGTCTACCCATTTCGTCTCCAATCGTATCGCAAAAAACGTCTACAAAAAGCAGCATAATCGCTCGCGCTTGCAGCACCTTAAAGCCCCATTTACACGGTGCAATTTCTTGTACAACTTCTGTACCACACTTCTGTGTCACACTTCTTGAATGGAAATTAGAACATGTTTTAAGTTCTGTGACAGAAAGTTGCGTCGTGTAAATACAAAATTTTACGAAAAATGGGAATATGACACGGGTTGTTCAAGAAATTGCACCGTTTAAGCCTGAATTACACGGTACAATTTCTTGTACAACTTACTTAGAACTGTGCCACACTTCTGTGTCACATTTCTTGATAGAAATTAGAACATGTTCTAAATGATTTAAAATTTGAGCTCAAGTTCTGTAACAAGAAGTTGCTTCGTGCAAACACAAAATTGTATGAAAAGTGCGAATGTGACACAGAAATTGTTCAAGAAATTGTACCGTGTAAATCAGCTGCTTGACAAATATTATTGGAAGGCAGAATTAATTGTTTTTGAGCTCACCTCAAGAATCAAAGAAAGGAGATGATGAAAGGAAGCATGAAGGAGGCGGTCGTGGCCTATTAGTGAAACCTTCCAATCATTTGTCTCTGATGATGACATCTGAACCATCTTGCTCATGAATTGGAAATATTTGACGATGCTCAGAAGTGAATCCTTGGAATTGGCGATGTTCTTGCAAGTTGCGTGTAATACCGAGCTGGCGGAGAGGCGAGTTGGCAGAGTCGAGGCTTCCGCGTTGGCAGGCTTACCGACCTCGTGGTCGTCCGAGACAGCCCACGTGGTCGGACCACGTGCACCTTTAGCATAGGCCGGGCCATGCTATTAGAGCGGGTTCATCTTTGCCTGTCACCGACCGTAGGTATACGCCTGATTTTTTAAATTCATGATCAGCACTTTGGGCATTATCTTGGGAGACGTTCCCATACCCCCTACTAATTGTCCACGACCGCCTCCTTCCCACTGCGTTCATCATCATCATCATCATCATCATCATCATCATCATCATCATCATCAGCATCATCATCATCATCATCATCATCATCACCATCATCATCATCATCATCATCATCATCATCATCATCGTCATCGTCATCGTCATCGTCATCGTCATCGTCATCGTCATCGTCATCGTCATCGTCGTCATCGTCATCATCATCATCAGCATCATCATCATCATCATCATCATCATCATCACCATCATCATCATCATCATCATCATCATCATCGTCATCGTCATCGTCATCGTCATCGTCATCGTCGTCATCGTCATCATCATCATCATCATCATCATCATCATCATCATCACCATCATCATCATCATCATCATCATCATCATCATCACCATCATCATCATCATCATCATCATCATCATCATCATCATCATCATCATCATCATCATCTTTCATCCTGACACATCTGACACTCCACGGGGTCCATGGAAGATAAGCCATCAGAATTGATGATTATACATTTCCGGTGATTGGGTACTTATTAATTATACGATGTGTCAGGGAGATAGTGGAATTCAGAGATAAGAACAAATCGAAGATATTGAATATTTTGTCGAATAATCCTTCGAATTGTGTTTGAAATTTTTGTTTTTCATTATTGTTTTTAATTTTATATCAAGACTTATAGATCAAGATCATACCTTGATTACCGAACTACCTAGGGTCCTAGCTATTTATAGATTTTATTTTAATATATATTTTTTTATATAGTTACCTACAAAAAATTGCACCACTTGTATGTTACATCATTTACGTTATTCTAATTTGTCATAAATGTGTCATAACATGTGTCATAAATGTGTCGATTCACCGCAAATATTCCTCGATTGCATCATAAACTGCACTGCTGTCTTTTGTTCCAATGACGCAATCTCTTCCTATAGCTTTAAATAAGGGTTGCGAGGGTGATGCAATAGTTATGAGTTCTTGCATAGAAGCCAACGTGGAAGTAATGAAGATTGTGCCATTGGATGTCTGAATAGTTTACAGATTTTACGAGCTGTTTTGTAATAAATGTTTTTATTCACATTGTTCTGCTACTGGGCTAATGGCGACGGATGATGATGGACAGTGGGAATGTGTTGGTCGTGGATTATTAAGACGGCCGAGTATAGTGAGTTTGACCTTGAAGAGGTTTTTAATCGATTTTTATCAATATCTTTTACCAACATAATTGTTAACAAAATTGGGCTTTGTACGAGTATTCAGAACAGTTCAATGAAAATAATTTCATAGTTTGGAATAAGTTCTTAGTTTTATTTTGTCCAACAGATGTTTAGTGCCATAATTTTTCTAATTTTCGGGCACTAAACGTCTGTAGGACAGAGTAAATCTAATAAACCATTACAAGCTATGGAATTATTTTCATTGAACTGTTCTGCAGTGCGATTGTATTCTTAGCTGAGATAATGGATCGTTATCTACACCAATTGATGAAAGTAATTTAGCCTATCAGAAGGTAAAGCAATTCAAAGTGCTTAAAGTCGACTTCCTGAGATAAATAATGTGATTATATCTAGTGGAGCGGTCGCTCCACCCAGCCAAGTCGTACCGTACACTCACACTCACTCAACATACCGTAAATGCCTAATAAACTGAGGAGCAGACCAACCACTTTTACTGTAAGCAACAACATGGCATTTTCGGCCTACTGGATCTTAAAATTGGAAAATCTCACATTGTTGCAAAATATCTTAATTTCGAGCTATGGCCCACCCCACCCCATATACCGAATTTGGGAACAATAGGGTATGTCATTTTCGTGCTAGAGGGCCGTGAAATATGTAAAATTACACCACTTTCTGATTCTGAAGATGATGATTCTGATGATATCAGGAAACACTGTTGACAGCGCCACAGCCTAAACGGCTGAGCCGATCGATCTGAAATTTTTACCATATATGCACTTTTGGCGTCTGATGATACCTTGTCCTTACGAATTTTTTGTGCCACCATTTTGAAACCGGAAGTGACGTCATATCTTAAAAACTGATGGACCAATTGGGACGAAACTAGCGCCAAACGATTCGGATGGTCTTCTCAATGAAATATCAACAGTCAAAATAGAAATGTACTTTTACCGAAACCGGAAATGACGTCATAAAAATGCCAAATTTGAATGAAATCATCTCTTATAACAATAACTACATATTCAGAAGGCTTATAATGTTACATAGCATTTAAAGACACAAATTTTAGGTGGCAGTGAAGTCAGCCGCCATTTTGAAAACCGGAAGTGATGCCATAACTCGAGAACGGCTGGACCAATTGGAACGAAACTTCCGCTATACTTTATAGCATATTATTTATAGCATATACATAGTAACAAGCACAACTTTTCTTAGCAACCAAATCAAAAAGGCGTATTTTTTTAAAGGAATTATAGTCTTTGGTTCCACAATATATGCTACAAATTGTAAGAATAAACTGAAAAAAGGAATGATATCCCATAAAAAACACTCCGTGTAAAAATACCAGCCAAGTCTCTTCAACTAAAAAAAAAATAGAAGAAATCTAAAAATTCAGCACTGAAAAGTAGTGATATCAAAAAAAGGCCAAGTCAAAACTTTTAAAAATTACTTGGCGCATCGTTTTTCTATGGGATTATAGATATATTTTATGTATAGATGAGTATATTTGATTACCGACCTACTTCTATACTATTTATATGCACGATGCGCCAAGTAATTTTTAAAAGTTTTGACTTGGCCTTTTTTTGATATCACTACTTTTCAGTGCTGAATTTTTAGATTTCTTCTATTTTTTTTTTAGTTGAAGAGACTTGGCTGGTATTTTTACACGGAGTGTTTTTTATGGGTTTCATATTCTCGTAGCTTTTGCACAATTCAAATGGTTAACAATGATATTAATAGTTTACTTTCATCAATTGGTATAGATAACGATCCATTATCTCGGCTAAGAAAGTTATACAATCGCCCTGCAGAATACTCGTACGAAGCCCTAACAATTACATTGGTAAAAGATATTGATAAAAATCGATTAAAATTCTCTTCAAGGTCAAACTCACTACCCAGCCGTCTTAATATGGAAGCTTCCCTGGAATTTAACTCTCGACTGAGGGGACTGCGATAATATCCTCAGTCAGGTAGAACGACCGAGGGAATCGAAGCCGGACATACAATGATAATTGAGCATAATGATGTCTGAGGTAACAATTTGACTTGGGTTATGACATGGGTGTTGCAATAAAATCAGAGTAATTTACTACAATTTTTATCAGCGGATTAATTTTTTGCGTGTTATTTTTTAAAATATTTGCAAAACATTGTGATAAAAATAGATTTAGGATAAGAAAATTTACGTAATTTCGCCAACGATTATTGATAAGTTTAGTGTTATTCGAATTTAAATTATTAAACGAAGAAGTAATAATGTTTCAAAAAAAAAATGATTACATTTTCTCGTTCTCACGAAAATGCAATTCTTGGTATTTACGCTTTGAAAAGGTTTTACGGTTTTACGTGTAGTTGTCATAGTTGTTAACGGAATTGAAAAATGAAAACGTGTAAATATATCAGTTTTGTGTTTCTGGAAGGAATTGTCTCTCCGGGTTTTAAAAGGAAAATAGTGGATGTGTCGATTTTGACTACATTTGTCAAGTTGTCCTATTGTAATTAATTCTAAGGTTTTGTTCGATGAAAATCGGGGAAGTATGAAACATGGGATTGGGTGTCATGTGACCAGATAGTAGGGAACCTTCCCATCAACACCTCTCGACTAAGGGTAACCACGACAAGTCTGTAACCCCAGACTCTAGTCCAGGGCTCTTTATAATTTAAATAAAGATTGGAATTGAAACATTCGAAAAAAAATCTTTCTGCGGGGCAACATTTGGGTGGTTTTGATTCAGTTCGTTAGGTTTTAGAGCCCTTGAATCACTTTTAAATTGTTGAAAATGTAATAAAACGCCCTGCGGGGCATCAATTGGGGCGCTTCGTCAAACTATCAAAGTAAAAGTAATGACATTTATTATTTTAAGTGTATAATATTTGATTTCCTCTACTGCGGCTCCCATTATTATCAAATTTATTAGTTTTTAGGAAATTGGCTCCATGACTAAAAATGGTTGCCGACCCCTGCACTACTGTTCTGCAACTTGGATCCAGAGAATAATTAGGTAAGGGTGGATGCTGGGAAGGATGCTGTCGTGGTATAGGAAACCACTCATTTGGAGATGACCTTTCGGCGCATGGCAAATGCCAAAATATAATTGACAATAAAGTACTCAGACATGTGGGTTTTCTTAGCTTTTCTATTGTTATGGGGTGAAATGGAGGTAGTGCCAGAAAAATAGGCAAATTTAGCGTGGAAAATAGGAATTTCAAACAGAAAAGAGTTTTTTTGCTGCTGCAAATTCCGTGTCAAACGTACTGTAGCTTGCCACTCACGTAAACAATTGCCACGTCGGGTAGAGATAGATCATGACTTATCTACGTCACTGATATTACCGATGCGTAGTGCATGGAATTTTCCTCAACAATCCCCAAGTCACGTGCAAGCTGCGAACTGCATCGTCTGCAGAAACCGAGACGCAATTGCTGATTAAAGTCGAGGGCAATGTTGTGTGTGTTGTTGCGCCGTATGTCGCCGTCTTATTGCAACTGCATGACGCAGGATAGGACGACAATGATGAGGAATACAAGGGCATCGGATACGGCGTAATAGCTGTTAAGTCATGTGAGTGTGCTCGCTCCATTTGTGGTTCGCTATGGAAACTGACGGATTGTGTCAAATTTTCCCAAATTACCTAAAAGTCTCCCCAAGGCTAATTATTTACTCCACTGTTATGCAACTTTGGGAGGTAGTTTTGATACCCATTTTCTCGTAATATTATTGAGAAATTTTAAGAAATAATTGAAACAAAAAAGTTTTTTTCATATTTTTTCATGAAATATGTGCGGTGTTTTGCCCCGCACCCTTTATATTCGATAGATAATACAATTTTCTGACATTTTTCCTGTTCCAAAACACCAAAATTATCAGAATTGAGTTAAAATGTAACAAAATTACCCGGGGCTATATGCACCCCCCCCCCCCCCCCCCCCCCCCCGACACATATGAACTTTGACAACTTCCTCTCCCCCTGAACTGGCAGAAACCTTGCGGACTGATACGCCTCAATTCCCACATTCTTCATCATCATAATCGTCATCATCATCATAATCGTCGTCATCGTCATCGTCATCGTCATCGTCATCGTCATCGTCATCATCATCGTCATCGTCATCGTCAATCATCATGTCATCATTTGCAGAACAGTACGACCATGTACGACCAAAGATATTATTAAAACTAACGTCTTTGGTACGACCGTTGGGCGTTGAGTACGACATTGAAATCCGCAAACAATTGCCATCATTGTAAGAAGTAACTGTCTTATTATTGTAACAATTCATAAAACCACCGTTGTTGACAATATTTTGTATCTGCGTTGATCAATAGCACCTTCAAGGTCATAGCCATAACCTATTATAACCTGTTACCGTTTTCCATCAATATTTAACATTTTAATCATAAACGTTCATAATATTGACATGCCTCAAACCAAACACGTGGTGTTGTTAATAATCCGTAGGGACAATGACATTCCGTTAGCATAGCAACCCTGAGTATATGCTGTTGTTATTCTTGTTTTTAATTATTATTGTCTTGATTAACTGTGCAAGAGTAATGATATTTTTAATAGTTATAATATGTTTAATATTATTACAACAAACACATTCTCAGGTTGTTATCAAACATGCATTACTTTTTTTTTTTTTTTTTTTTTTTTTTTATTTTACAAAAATAACATACAAATACAAATAATTACAAAATTGGTCGCAGCCACAAAGCCCCATTGAGACTTGAATGTGGCAAATAACACATATATAATTAACACATTGATATACACTTTAGTTACATATAAATAAATATAAATATAAATACAAATAAAATGCACAGAGAGAGAAGGTAGTACCTGTACTGTATGCAATACTTCCATAACAACGATTGGCGGAGGCAAATGTCAGGTGTTGCAACTATTTATTGATCAAAACACAGCGAAACATGTATTGAGTATACCTAAGGGGAAAACATCATGTGGTGTGAGGGTTGCTAAAAAACTGAAAAATATATCATGTCATATACCTTGAAAGTAATGTGTTGGTATTTTTTATTTTTTTTCATATACTTCATTACACTTGTTCAATTATTTTATAGTGCCGTAGATTTTTGCAGTATTGGTAATTAAGAAGGTCAATTGCTATATTAGACCGATTTGGACTTGGGGAGGGGGTATCACAAACGCGGTTCCGGGCCACGCAGGCCTATAGAAAATTTTTGAATTTCACAATATAATTTAGTGCATTTTAACGCGATTTTATCACAAATTTTGGTCGATTTAATCGTCTAAATTCTTCAAGTTACTACTATTTAATATAGGGCCGGAAACCCGAAGGATCTGGGTTCGATTCCCGGTAGGGGAGCGCGTTTGTATTATTGAGCGAGCGAAGCGAGCGTCTCCTTTTGGCTCCTTTGGCACGGACCTCTGTTTTTTTTTTTTTTTTTGTTTTTGTTTTTGTTTTTGGCTGCTAATAGCCGATACACAGGTCGCACCGTTTCACCGATCGATCTGAAATTTTGCACACATGTAAAACCAACCTTCTCTGTTTGCAGACCCTAATTTTTTTGAAATCCATTCATTGGTTGAAATTTAAATAAACATCTCCTGATAGGCCGAAAAATGAAAATGGACTTCGACAAATGTGATCGACCTTATATTTTGCATGGTCATTAACACCAACATTGTCTCTTATTTTACAAATTTTCAGCCAAATCCTCCCATTGGTTAAAATTTAAAAAAATATTTCATGTGCTTTTTGAAATTTTAACCAGAACCGTTTGACCGATCATTTTAAAATTTTGCATGGTCATCGGGTCCAACATTATCTGTATTTTTGACAATTTTCAGACTAAACTGTGTTTAAATTCAAAAGTTATCGACAGTTTAAGGATATTTTGCGTGTTGGCTATCATATTTCTCGAATTTCATATTTCACGGAATCTTTGAATCTTCACTTCAAAGTTGTTAGAGCAGAAACTTTCAAACGTATTATGAAACTGATATGACCGTTTAACATTTTTTTGAACGAGATCCTGTGATTTTTGGAAATTAACAAGGAATCGTTCAATCATAAAGGTTCAATCGATCAACTTAAAACTTTGCGTGGTTATTGGGACCAATATTTTAGGAATTGTTGGAGATTTTCATACAAATCTGTGACGAAATTCAAGAATTATTGGCTTTTAAGGACATTTTCGATAAACATAATTTCGGTTCGAGGTGTTGCGCGTTATCCGTGCTCGCTCATCAACGCGTTACTCAGAGCGTTTTCCTAGTTTTATTATACTGTGAATTATCAATAATTTTATCCAAAATGTTGCCCCCCCCCCCTCCCCCGCCAACTTTGTGGGCTACAACATCGAAGTTACGCCAGTGTTCGCACCACTAACCGTGAAAAAACAGCTCAAGCCAGAGTCACAAGAAATATCCATGTACTTCGTTCTATTCTTGTTCATGATGTTTGCGGCAAGATTAGTGCTGAAGTGGTAGTTATTTGTCCAGCTCTGCGACTCATGTAAACGTCCTACTCGGCTATATCGGGTGGCAAAGTCACCTGACAGTCCGTTGCTATCTCGAGTATAAATACACCGTGTTCGAATTAGCCGGGTGAACTTATCAACGCCTCATGGAATTATACCAGTGGAGGCTATTTACAAACCGGGCTGTCACTTGCGTTTTAACTAATTAAAACTTGTAAATTAATGCATTAAATTGTGTCATTTTGTTCTGTTAGAACTTAGAAGGGGTTAGTTTAATCATTGACGTAAAAGGTAGTGTCAATGTGATTTCTGTTTGGGGGCATGGGAAGATTCACACAATGTTCAAAGGTCTAGCCCATCTCTTGTTCGGCATGAAGCTAGACACAAATAGTCGTAATCGAGTAAACACAGTGTCCATTTTCAACCAATTTCATGCTTCATTATTGATATTTTGCTTAATTATATATATATTTTTAATTCTTCTTTTATATTTTGTAACTCTTTGTTTCTTCATATTTTATGTCATTTTTTATTTGGCTTTTGATATGACCTTGTTCCATTTTTTTTGTTGATATTGGTGTTTTCAAAATATAGTCTAATTGGATTTAATCGTTATTTTAAAGTGTGCTCCATTTTATAAAGTTTTTCACTCATGTTTTACTTCCAAATCAAACTACACACGAGGCGGTTTTAACACGCGGCGTTTTTTTCCACGCCGGCCAGACGCGATCATGTCGCGTTTATTTTCATGCCCACCCCGGAAGTCGTTAAAATGAAACACATTGATGTAAATGAGAGCAAACACACGGGCGTTTATTTCACGTGACGTTTTTGTACAGCTGACATAGCTGCTGATAAAGCTGATAAAACCGTCGCGTGTGTTCGACCAAGAAAAACGTCGCGTGCTTTTCCACGCCGCGTCTGGGCATGAAGAAAACGCCCCGTGTGTTAGCAGCCTTGTTCCAATCTCCATGGAAGTGTCATCATTCTAACCAAAGACAGTGATGTCAAACGTATAAATACACCTGTGCCATTAGCCACGCCATGCGAACTTCCACGTAGTGCTGGCGACTTGGCAACAGCGCTCACGCACTAATTGTAAGAGGTTGCACACGGTCAGCCGGCCACGTGACCATTGTCTCGACACACATTAATGACGCACGGCTGAAGGTGCTACAAGCGCGAGCGATTTTGCTGCGTTTCGCAGCCACTTTTTTGGATACGATTGGAGACAAAATGGAGTGACGAAATGATTTGAAATTTTAATCATGATTAGATAAAAGACAAACTTAGGGTTTTCACTTGGTACTTTTTAATTTTTTGCTTCGTTAATTAGTAATAATTAGTTGATTTTGGGTGCCGTATGAAATTTAATTTTAAAGATGGGCTAAGTTAACCCTTAAGTTTGTCTTTTATCTAACCACGATTAAAATTTGAGATCAATTGGTTCACGGGTTTGGTCTCCAATCGTATCGGAAATGTCATAGTTTTGAGCGGTTTTGTTGAATAACCGCGCGCTGCAAGAAGCAAAAATGAAAGTGCAGCTACTAATATACAATCAGACTGATCATGTGAACATCCTATCAAAGTTACACCCACTTATGAAACAATATGATCTCTCTTAATTTTCTAAAACGACCGAGCGGTTGTGTGACGCACGGCTAATGGCCGACGCCCGTCAATCTTATCGCTAACCCGACATTACTTGATGTGTGACTAAAACTATCAGGTATCAAGAGTGTTGACCGATGACAATTCGTCATAGATTATTTATACACTTTTTACACAAACGACTCATCTATTTCTCGTATTGGATGTTTTTTTGTATCTCACTGTTCGTCAATTGATTATGCTTCGGTGGGAAGGAGGCGGTCGTGGACAGACTCTCTAGGGGCTGTTTGTTGTAGATTGAACGGTTTAGCGACGCATAATCACTGATAAATTGTTAATATTACGAAAACACGCCCTGTGGGGCAACTCAACTGAGTAGCTGCTTGTTAGAGTTTTGTTACAGTTTTACCTACTTCTAAATTGGTTAAAGGTACCCTGCGGAACAACAATTAGGGGGTTGTTTGTTGTTGGCCTTTTTATAGCATCCCATAAGCACTTTTACATTGTTATAATTAAAAAAACAAGTCCTTGCGCAGTAATAACTGCTGGGATCGTGGGTTATTGGTAGGACACCTTCCCATCATTTTCCTCTCGACTGACGAAAAACCTGTCTGGAAGATCGGCTTCCTGAATCGAAACCCTGCAGACTTCCAGAAATAGAGTATTTTCCCTGTTAAAATATGCTCAGTATTTTGAAATCATATCGTCAAAAATTTCAAAATCGTTAGGTAAGCCGTGGATAAAACGGCAAAGAATGTGAACGCAAGAAATAAAAAAATACTTGATATTTTACGAAGTTGGTTTCGACAAATGAGGTTCCCTACTAATAAGCCACGACCTCCACCTTCTCACGTTCTATCAACGAATACTCGAAAGTACTTGCGAGTACTTGAATCAGAATACTTGAACTTGAAAACTCGTTGTTACCTATTCATCATCGTAATCATGAACAGACTCAAAAATTACCTCCCACGAACAACAAATGTTTGTGTTACAATCTGATAAAATATTTGCTATAAATGGAACAGTTTCAATTACTCTGACGGATAATGAGTTCACCTACTCTTTGACCGTCTAAGGTTTCATTTAGTGCTGATTTGTGGCTGACAACACAGGTGGAACCCGTGCAAAGGTTGAGGGGACACGTTGCCAACCTTGAGAAGCTGACGAAATTCTCGATGATTCTTGCTCATGTGTTTTGTTGAACTATTAATATAATGTATAGGTATTTCGTGAATCATGATTATATCTTGAATGACTCAATAGTCTAATGGGAATATAGGAACGTTTTTATATTCGTATCGAAGCAAGTTGGTTCAGGCTGGACTATTTGTTTTTCATGTTATTATTTTCCAGAATTCCTATAAAACCAAAAACTAAATCGTCGGTATAGTGTATGAGCCAATGAGACAGTCAGCCCCCCCCCCCCCCCCCCCCCCCCCCCCCCCCATTAAAAAAACTTTTTTGAGCGGTCGCTCCACGCCAGCCAAGTCGGACAGTGCTCACACACTCACACAACATACCTCTAAAATGCCAAACTGTGATGTAAAAGGCTGGAGACTGTTACGGAAGCCTGAGCAGGCCTATCATAAAAAACATAATTTTCCTGAAGTGTCTATTTTACACTCGGCGCAGACTATACCCGAGCTACGTCGCAGAAATCGTATGATAGCCACATGACTACTGCGCATGCGCCCCTCTCCGCTCGCTCGAATATTCTCGTCTATTTGAATCGGCCGAAGTTTCGAACGTCGTTCAGCCGGAATTCAGCCACTGAGCGAGTAGGTTGGTAATCGAGGCGGCCGTGCATTTGGAAATGGAGTGACAACAACTTTGGAATTCTGTGATTTCGTGTGTGAGTGTGAGTGAGAGGGTATAGGCGTGAGATTGTGATGTGATATAGGCTTACAACGGAGTGAAGTATTTGTTACTATCGATAATTACAATGGTTGAGAAGATTTTGGAAGAGGTGGAAGAAGCCGACAACATTTCTTGTAAGTTGGCTACCTACTCTGGGGAGAATGTTTATTGTTTACGTTATGCATTTTTGTGAACAATCGTCCAGAATTATGTCTCTTGGGTGAATGCGTGGACCTTTAACAATTTAAAGGGCCGTAAAAAACGCAAATATCCCAAATGGGGCATCTTTTTGTTGATTTTATTTCCCTGTCATGCAACTGACAATAAACTAACCCTACCTAATATAAACAACAATACACACAATTTCTTCGTTTATTTTCTATGCCAGAAAACACAAAATTATTATTTTTGTCGACACTACTAAAATTTAGATATTTTTCCATTCCAATTTCCTTTGTGTTTCAGACTTTCATTATAAAAATAGCAACATGCAAGCTCGAAATTTCACGTTTCTATCGTTGGCATTGTATGGAATGAATTTAGATCAATTTATTTTGTAGAAAGCTATGCCTTGCTTGTTTATGACAACGTCGAGCCGGCCGGCGTTTATGTTATTAGAATGGCTGTATAGCACGGTGTTTGTTGATCAAGTCGCTATTTAGCACGGTAGTAAATCTTGCCATTTCGTTCGGTTTCTGCGATAAACTAAACTCGGATTCCATTTCTCGAAGTCCGCGACTCGATCCCGCTTTCAATTTTGGGAATGGCAATTCCCAAATTACTTACAAAAATAGTCCTAGACCAATATTTGTGTACACTGGACACAAATGTGAACAATGATACTACCTTTATTTTGAGTTAGTCTGTAAATTATTATTTTGTATTCATTACAATTTTAACAAAATATTCATACGCTAATTAGGATCTATTGTCTATTTACCTATTGATGCTTTTTTATATTTTGCAATCTTATTCATCATAGATAGGTTTTATTGCTGTATTTGGAAATGCCAAGAGAGGTGAAATCTGGCAACGTAGTCGGTCATCGACTGGACGATTTGTGACAATGCAGGTGGGTGATTTTTTTAGTAATAACAACATGATGGACCCTTTCCGGTCTTCCGGCGAAGGCAGATGTGGCCAGCTTTTAAAGGGCATTCCTTTGTTCGCAGATTTTAATGTTTCTGAGAAGTGACCATTTAAAACTGTCTGCCTTTTAAAAACGTTGTATTGTGTCAAATAACAATATTTTACAAACGTATTGTTGCTTTCCACATTCTGCAGGCAATATCTTGATTGTTACTTTGTGCACTTCCCCACAATACGAATGCAGAACTGTCAACTGAAATCTATGGTCGGTGACTGGGTTCATCTTTGCCTGTCCTCGACCATAGCTCATTTCGTTGAATTGGATAAATTTCACCAGTAAATTTCCTAGAATTTCAGTGTTTTTCTTATTTTAAAATACAAAGCGACCGTTTCCACTGTTTCCTGCATTTAGAGGCGGCCGGCTTCTGATAGTTTCTTTCAATATTTTTCATTGTTCCGAAAGGCGTATTTTCAACTAAATTCAGTAAGAAACTAAATTGTAAATTTGCATTTACAAAATCTTCTAATCTGAGAATTCTGTTATGGAACGTAAACCATTTTATTTAATATCTTATCCCCTTCTCTATTACAAGTTGTCAAGTACTGAGTTATTATTAGACATTGATAAGTGGAAAGTGCACTATATGGACTGTGCTTCTACACCGAGTCAGACAGTAAAGATTGTGCGGAAGTCGGTCCAAGGACGTGTTTCTATAAGTATATTCTCTCTGCGTGTCCCTGTTTTCATGCTGCCTCGAGTAGACTGTACCGTCTTCTTTGTTATTACATCATTGAGCAACGCACCCGAAATCCATGGACACTCTGTGCGGGTGAACATAGACCGCGGGATCGTCGCGTTTACATTAATTGCATGCGTTGTCTTCATTAGTGAATTACCAATAGGGAAGTCTCGTGAAGATTAGAATTCAGAATAATATTTATTTTATGAAAGTTGATATGTTGCTGAACACAGATGTGGTATTATTTTTGTTGTTGGACGAATAGTTCTCAAGTAATTAATTTACAAAGTTTGATAGATCTCCTCTCATTTAAAAACAGGAAAATTGGCAATGACATCACAGTTTGCTATATTGCCATGGCAACAAGGGAATCCCCATGTCAACACAATGTTCAAGACTTGGAAATGACATCACAGTTCTGATTCTTGTTAAAGGTCGTTTTTCCCGCCAAAAATCATATGATATTTGAACTCGATTTTTATGAATGAAAATTTAAGATTTCACAGGTAATAAGTGTATTTGTCATTATTATTTGTGTTTATTTATAGAAATTTACTAGAATAAAATTTCATGAGACTTCCCTATTATACTCTATTTTATATTGTAGGACTGTGCAATTGGTCGAATTTCCATATCGATTTTCTATGTTGTTCCAAATTGGCTGGCCGGTTTGACCGTCTTGTCCCCCCTGATGAATCTTTGCAAAATCTTGTAAGTTCTTGTAAAATCTTGCGCGATTTTGTCCAATTCTTGTAAAATCTTTCACGATCTTGTCAAGTTCTTGTAAAATCATGCATTGTCAAGTTAAAATCTTGCACGATCAGGAGTGGAACTTCAAAGATTTTCCACAGGTAGGAATACCAATATGTTACCAATAATTTATACTTTCTACGAGGCTACAATTAGTATATTTTTTCAAATTTGTCATTATAATTTATCAAAGTAATTGAACAATCGTCAAAATGTAGCTACGATTTATCTTCTTCCCTTCAACAAATGGCCACGACTAACCTACAGACTAGTCTACAGTTAGCTCGATAGTTCCACATCCAATAAGGCACTGGACCAACTAGAAACCATGTCGCCGACATCTATTCTAGAACTAGAAGTAGTACTCTAGGAAAAGTTGCTGCATGAGAATGTGTAACGTAGGTATAGACTCTAGACGCCTGTACGGGAGGGAAAGTAGGTGTTGGTTAGGCGAGTAGTGAACCCAGCCCCATACCTTTGTTACAAGCATGGATAGAATCTACGGAAGAAGGCTCCATTCCCAATGAAACATTTGAAAGTAGGTACGCTTTGTAGCGAGGGGCTCAAACGTTGAGGTTTTTCAGAATTTTTACAAGTGACATTTTGGCAAGATGGCCCCAAGAAATCTGTCTAGACAGATTTCTAGATTACAAATGTTGGTTTGATAGAACAAGGGATTTTTATTTTGAATAGTTTTGGTGAAATAACCAAATACAAATTCGTTCGAATTTCCTTCCAGTCACACACTTGTTTGTACTTCACTTTGCTATGTAATTGCTACATGTATAACTAGTAATTGCCCGCAATGTTATACATGTAATTATGTACTTGCTTGCATGACTCATTCGAAAACCTGTACTATCTGATTGTTACTCACCTATGTTGATACGATGTTTCGTCTTTTTTTTTAAGAATTGCTGCGAATACTGAATTTTTGGTTGGTGGGGAAAATTAAATACAAGAAAATTAAATCGGTGGCAAATAATTTTAAACACGTTTTTAATTTAGTTTTTGTTGTAACGTACACTCAAACCAATAAAAATTGGTACTCGAAAAGAAAATGAATGGCTGTTGTTAAGGTTCCTGGACAATCAATCCTTGTTTTATCAATAAAATAAGAGCTCACCTACTAGAGTTAGATGATGCGTTAACACAGCCTTCATGGGATGATGCCATCAATCCTTTTCTTTTCGAGTACCGATTTTTATTGGTTTGAGTGTACATAAATCGAGTTATTTAAACTAAACCGGTGTGTGATCATGATGATGACGAAACGAATATGTATAAGGATTGGGCAGTTTGAAGCAGACGGTCGTGGCCTATTCGGCATTTGCCTCAGTCGCGGTAACCGACCGCCATTACTTCAACAACTGTCTGTTACGGAGTGTCATTTGATTTGAGATCGCGTGCTTGAAAGTGGGCGAGGCGTGTTGCTACATTGTCTCCGATGATCTTGCGTGTCTCGCCAGCGCTCTCTCTCGCTCTCCAGGCAGATGTGTGTGAAGATCATTTTCTCCAGCCTCTGACTCGCTTTATGACCTGTGGATGACTCAGCGCTCGAGCGCATTTCAATATTATTGCACCTTTCTTTGGGTTTAGTTTAATTTTCTCATCTGTTTTTGTATATATTTTATTAATTTACCATGTTGTATTGGCTTTCACATTTGGTCCAAATCTACATTCTGACAATAAAATTTATTTTTCAACCCTTTCACTGTTTACGAACATGATGAATTATGATGAAGTATCAAAATCGAAATTAATACTTAACTTCTGTCATGAAATGTGTCTTCACAAATTTTTAACCCGTTTGAAAAAGATACATTTTGTGGATTTTGGATTATCCAAAGGGTTAATTTTGCCCATGGTCGTTATTAGAAGAATAGAGGGTTCGGGAAGGTCACTCATAGGAATGGAACTATAAATGGCATGTCATTGACAAATCTCCCGCGTTTGCGTGTTGCCGAGAATTGTCTAAAGTGTTTTCGTGTTATTTTTTGTTTCGTTCTCTGTGGATTATCTCAACTATGACCTATCATTTATATCTGTGTCGCTTGCATCACATTATTTTATACATTTCGGCCGCTAATTTACCCGTTTCGTTGTTACAACGGTTACACATTTTCCTAAATTTGGCAAAATTGTGTAAGACTTGCAACTTGGCCATACATAAATTATACACATTATTGTGTTCGATGCGCAATTGGTACAGTGACGTTCAGATGTTGTTAACCTGTCTCTTGTATCATCAAGGGGATCTGGAAAACACCTTTTGAATGTCACTGTACATGCCCGATTATTTCTCTCGTCCTCTCATTAAAAATTCTTTCAAAACCTTTATCACAAAATCTTTCGATCCATTCAGAGTCTATAAAAAAAACGTCACATGGCAACATTCTATAAAGCCAATTCTTTCATTAATAAATCAATAACAGCTGTTTACTGTAAAGGTTATGCGCCTCGCATAAACCTTATTTATCACTACTCCAGATACCGCGAAAGTATTTTAAGTCTGCCATTGTCTTCCGACAGATATCATCAGAGATATGTCACCATGATAACAGGGCTCAAGCCAAATGCCGAAAAATTCGGGCAGTTTCCATTGTTTACTCTTTCTGAGCTGGTGATAGCGAATCTCGATAGCTTTACGATCTGGTTTTGTCCGGTTTCACTCCTGTATGCTATCTGGTGATTAGGATGTCGTTAACTTTTGTGTTATTAATCACTAAACCACAACAATTATTATTAAAAATTTACCTACGCTTGGCCAAACTTAGAACGGTATTCATAAGAAACTGATTGGTTGAAATGATTTCATTGCATCATCCGAAGGTTCCAGGAATGAAGGGGAGTAAATCTATCTACTTAAAAAGGATTCATTGGGATTTCATGCGGTAAATCTGAAGAGATTTTGATACCACTAAACTCTTGACATGTGGAGAAGTACACTTGGCCAAACAAAAATTGAACGTTCAATAAATCTGATAGGCTGAAAAATTTAAGATCGCACCATCAGAAGTCAGTCTAAGCGATCTCATTGTCTCACTCTAGTAGGTGACCTCACATTTCAATGATCATAACAAGCTTTGATTGGTTATGGGACATGACCAGCAGTCATTCAAATTTGGTCAACGTTCAATATTTGTTTGGCCGAGTGTACAAATACTATAGAAATTGGACCTGTTTAGGACCCGACTGCCCTACACCGCGATTATGTAACAAAGTCGATCGCCAACTCTTTCACTTCTGCATGTTATTCTCCCATCTCGAGGCTTCTCCGTCTTTCTTTGTCCCTGAGCTCTGGCTTCTGGAATATTCCACTCCGCTCTCTCCCCGAGTGGCGCGACCATGAAGCCACCCCGACCTACCCCACACCCCTCCTGGTTCCACCCTCCCTCGGTTTCAGGCGACCCTCGCCGCGGATGATCCGAGACCTCGCAGCGGATTCCTTTGTCCCGAGCTAGCGCATGCGTACGGACGACTGCGGTGATTGAACTGGCTGGCAGTCGTCACTAAATGTGGCGGTTTTAAATCTCTTTGTTGTGATATATTTTAAGCAAATTGCGGTATAATGATAAGCTGACTGTCATTACTTTATGAAAAGTTGCTTTGAAACCTTGCTAACGTCAATAGTTGAGCTCCATTGCACAATTACTCGAAATGGAAAACGCTCAAAGAAATTAGCCTTATTGTCCAGATTTAACTTTGCATTGTGCACTTCATTGAGTACCTATATAACTTCAAAGTGTTTATTTCTTGTTGAAATCTCAAACTCTGTCCGTCCCACCCTGACATGTCAGTGGAATATTTCAGCGGAACAATTATTTTGATGTCAAGAAACTCCTACTTCTATGAGACTGTTATGGTACCTAACAAAGTAAACAATGACGTTCTACTGCCACGTTCTAAGGGTGGGACGGATAATACCTTTCGGTTATTCGGACGTCATTCGAACAATTGTATCTGAGACTTGACAATAATTAAACTAATTTACCTCAATTTTATTTTGAATCAAATATGGTGACTTGGTTCACTCATTTTTTGGTACAACCGATTGTAGATATCAAACTTGTAAATCCAAATGTATTCGGGACCTTGGTTTATGGTTGAACTTCGAATATTGCTTGTTTCAAGCTGTATATTTTGAAGAGTAGCTCTGCATCTGTTGAAGAGTATTCTATTTCGGGAGTGACTGATTGATCGAAGCGTCCAAGTATTTTAATACTCGAGCTATCCACGTCGTTATCATCGCCACCTGTTCTCTGTAATACATCACATCTACATTCTGCGGAGATTCACAACCTGTTCCAGCAATTTCACGGTTTGAATTATAATTTTGTTAATTAATGCTGATATCGGGTATATTGTCGGTGGACAGCTGCCGTCGCGTGTTCACAACAGATGAACAGGTTTTCGGTCAATATTTGACCGAAAATCATCTGAATTTTTGCATCTGAATGTATTGTTTATGTATAATAGTGCCTAAAACTGGTCCCAGAGTTAATTAGTCTTGAGTCTGGTTCAATTATAGAAAATATAGGAGTGGACCTAAAACTAGTTCCTGAGGGACTCTTCAAATATATATATTTAAAAAAAATATATATAGGAATGGGCCTAGAACTGGTTCCTGAGGGACACTTGAAAATGTTTATTGTCGCAGGCGATATGTTGTCGACCCGACAGTGTTGTTGATTGGTGTCTGTTTGTCGCAGGCGAGGTGCTGTCGGCCGTGCTGCGCGACAAGACTGCGCTCACCGCCGACGTGCTCCAACGCAAGGAGGAGGCGCGGCGTAAGCGACGCAAGAAGAAGCGTACCGGCTCCAGTCTAGTCTCCTCGTGCTTCCAAGGTAAACATCGAGACATAGACAATAAGCATGGCAACAAGCATGGCGATACGCCGAGCAATGAACATAGCAGTACGCCGAGCATTTAGCATGTGCCGAGATAATGGATGATAATTCTTACGTGCGCGATTATTGAGACGTGGCAAAGTGTTTGCATACCTTCAGAGTTCTCTCTTGGAGAGTTTGACGGCAGATATTTTGAGTGATGAAAAACGGAGGAAGGGAAAAACGGGGTGACTGCCTACTAAGGGCAGACGCATTTTTTCTCTTTTTCAAAACTGAATTGAGTTCAGTAATTTCTCAAACTGAATGGATGCATTTTTTGCTTCTACAAGAGCGAAATGGAACAATTTTAAAGAAAACCGGTGACGTTTGGCGATCTAAAGAGAGCTTCAAGAATCAAGGTTGTTTACATTTTGATTACCTATATTTTTGCTCTACATTTTATTCAAAATTCAGTTGTTTACAATGGTCGTCAACCATAATTTATGTTTAAAATGTATCACATAATTTTGATCAGATAACAAAAACAATGCAAATGAAGAGATAGTATATAAAATAGAAGTGCATCCTTTAGTTGGGTTAGGGAGATGTGGTCATAATTGTCTCTGCGCCAACCCATGGTCCACAATTTCGGAAGGAAGTCCAGTCCAGTTTGTCCCTGTACCGAGTGGGATGTGTGCAGAATGACTGTCGACGTCGTGAAGGTGACCGCCAGACAAAGCTGCGGAAGCAGATCGTCTCCCGCGTTGCTCTGTGCATGCAGCGCGTCAATGCCAAGTCGGTGCGCCAGAGCACGTCCGACTTTCAGCGCTTTCAGCCAAGGTCGGCGCGGAGACAGTTTCGTGCGTAGAGGACACTTGTAATGTGCAGTCAGTCCGTCGCCGTGCTGGTCACGTCCCAGAGTGTAGAAGCCGACTTTTGTACCACTAGTACGACTCCAATGTTGGCCACATTTTGCAATGGTACACTTGGCCAAACAAAACTTGAACGTTCAATAAATCTGATAGGCTGATAAATGTAAGATCGCACCATCAGAAGTCAGTCTAAGCGATCTCATTGTCTCACTCTAGTAGGTGACCTCACATTTGAATAATAATAACAAGCTCTGATTGGTTGTGGGACATGACCAGCAGTCATTCAAATTTGGTCAACGTTCAAGTTTTGTTTGGCCGTGTGTACTTTTTTGTCTGGGGCTTAACGTCGCACTGTTCTGCAGCGAGGCTAACGGCGAAGTAGGTAAGGATGTAAGGTGGGAAGGAGGCGGTCGTGGCCTATTAGTAGGGTACCTTCCCAGTATTTGCCTGTCGACTGAGGCCCCTGATTGAGACGTCACTATATCGAAACTACTGTAGATAGGATTCTGACCAAAATTTAATATGTGAAAGTTTCAAACATATTCATTCGTGAGGAAAAAGTGACAAATTATTGAAATTACAGTTGAAAACAACGGAACGTTTTCATATTTGTTCTATAACATGTGAAAGTTTCAGCACTTTGTCTTTTATAGTGTTGATGTATAGTGACCCCCAAACGGGGATTTTTTGCGCGTCTTTCAGGGATTTCCCTCATTCGATGGGGCAAATGCTGGGATGGTTCTGGCACTACCGCCTCCTTCCCACCGTCCATCCTCTCCTCTGAGGATGATCTGTCACTGTCCTGTCAACTATCAGAACAATGCGGCAAACCGCGACTAGAATAAAAAGCCATCTATGTATGAACTCTTTTTGGCGGGCTGATGTAATCCTTTTGTTCTCCACCGTCAAATCTTCAAATCCATTGTTCCAATAAGATTAGATAATAAAAAAACGTGGCTCCATTATCTCTGCCATTCACTTTTATATTATATAGACTATAGTGGGCTTTGATGAATTGCTATTGTATAATTTTCACAATATCAATTCAGTGGCTATTTTTACAGCTGTCACTATGCCATATTATTGATTGATTGATTTATGCTGTTTATTAATGCGAGTTCGATCACTTTTCTGACGGGTTCAACAGCTTTCTATGTACTGGTTTCTGATAAGAAGGCCGTTGAGGCAAAACCGTTCGAAATGGAGATTTTCGATTCTATATTTGGATGCCCTATTCTGTAACTAGAAGATTCCCGATTCGAGCCGAATCGGGAATGTTCAATGTTATAGAATAGGGTCCCACGATTATTTGCAAGATTTATATTATGTTTCTAATTTTATAAGACCTGGCTTTTTTGCGTATCTGGTACTGGTGTTAAAAAATGTTTTTGTTCTTGCGTCATGGGCCAGTGCCCTAGATTTATTCATCCATACAAATATCTGTTGCTATTTTGAGACCTAAACATTCTTGTAATACCTCTAATTATTATCTTTTTATAAGTAAACGCTCCAACTTCTAAACTAAATGGCTGTGTCCTCGAATTATCATGTCTGTAATTTATTTTTCAACTACTCACTTCGCCAGTTTTCCTTTGTTTTGTGTAAATTAAGGAGTCTTGGTTCTTCGTTAGGTTTTCAAGGCCGTTCTATTTTGCATACTCACTGATGACCACCTTCAAATGTTATGATATAATAGAACTAGAAAATACCGGTAGGTATTGAAACTGCCATATAATAGCTGCCCGAAATAATTATGTGGTCATATTTTCAAGCTCATATTACACTAATGAGTCCAGATCTAACTGGTGTAGGTACAGATGTTTTCATGAAAATAATAGTAATCCGTATATTTCTTATTTTATTTAAATATCCTTATTATTTCTGTACTACATTTTCTTTCAAAACTCGATTTAAAATACGACGAAACTTTTCAAAAATGGCCTGACCACCAAAAATAATTGAGGGACTATGTTACCTTGCAACCCAAGTGATCCATACTCTGTATACCTATACATACTATTTTTAATATTACCTATTTTTCCAAAAGGAGCCCCCCATTCCACTCCAGTACCTACTGGGGTCCATTGGCATTATCTCAGGTTGTAGATTTTAATTTGTATTGTCTTGGGCACACTGTTCACAATTAACAGCCATTACAAAGTAGAATTTTAATGTATTCAGCGGAGCGCGTGGAAATTATTCTCGTAGGCATTTTAATTGGGGCGCGAGTTGTCATTGGTGACCTAATCAGGTTCTATTTGCATACCTCTTGGATGCCGAGTGGGAATTGCATGGATTAGCATCATTAAGGTGGATAAATATTGCCTAAATAGGACAAGTTTATTTCTGAATTGTCATCAAATGTATTTAGATAGTGGGCGGTACACGAAATGCCACTTAAGGCTTAAATATTTATTTTAATTTTAGGTATAGCTAGAGAAGAAGTACCTAGTTTTCATTTTTCATACACACACGAATATATGTCCACAAGTATGAAAAATTTTCGTTAATTCTCTAATTCCTTTGTAATCTCATTCCTTTGTATTGTGGCATTTAGTGCCAGATTTTCTATCTATCCAAAAATTGGACGAACCAAGTCACGCGTTTACAACTTGTAAGAAGTAATATTTTAATTTTGGACTTGTGTAAAATCGCATTTGACCAAGAACTAAAAACTTTTTGTGGTGATTCTATCATTTACGTTTTCTTCAATCGACGGTAGTCAAACAAAATCAACAATGACTAGCAAATACTAACCCATATTGCCTCATTATGATGCATAAAGTATAAACAACACCATATGGCACTTTTATTTACCTCACAACCGTTTTTCCTATTACCGGTATAACACTTCCTGTATGATTATTATCTATTTGCGGGGAACAATTCGAGCACTGTGCCGCAATATGTTGTGTTTGCGGTGAATGTATACATCATATCGTCTGTTTACATTACGATTCCCTCCCCAAGCGCTTCGTCCTTGAACGCCCGCAGTTTTGTCTGCGTAGATTCGCCAGTCGTCTGCGTACAGGCGGCGTCGCCTAAGATCGCGGTGGCGGGACGCAAGTGGGCCAGCGACGAGCGGGTGTGTCGGATGGCGAGCTTAGTGGTTCTCGTCAAGGTCAGACGACAGCTGACAACTGGTGTAGGAAGCCAGGGACTCGGATACAAATGATATTATCCGCTGTGATCTGGATTCTCTAGTGCGCATTTCCTGATAGGATATTTTGGCGGAGGTGTTTTTGTGACCGTTTTATTTCGTTTATTTGGGGCATGTACAGAGCTGATTTAAAACAGAAGGCGCCAAAATCATCTAATTTAGATTATACTCTCGGACCAAATAATTCTTCAGGAAGATGCATACATCTTGTAAATTACAGAAAATTTGTAATGCTGCTTCGTTAGAAAAACAGATAAAATTAGGTACCGACATTATGTGACCATAAATAAGTATATTTTGCAAATAAGATACTAATAATATAACTTGAATAAGATGATACCTCTCTGTACCCCAGATGTAAATGGGGGCGACCATTTTCTCGAATTTGCGTTGAACCTATCGATTCATATGATACAATTGCAGTTCTTGTAACCATTACAAATATGATCGGTTGGAAGAGAGAATTACTGGTTTATGAGCTCCCCTCCAGAATCTTTGAAATAAATGACTTCCACCCCTCTACCTCCTAGTTACTGATGCACATTGTAATTGATAAGGTTCAGTTCTTCCAAAAGACATGATAACACTTCTAGCCATATTCTCCATGCCTAGAAGAATTATCGCCCCATCTTTATCGTGACATATTGCGCGCAATTTCAACAGCAGATGTGTTTTGTTACTTCCTTCCTGTCATCCTCCTAAAGAAACCTGTTCTCGATATCCTTTTGTATAATGCGTTCGTGATTACCATTTCGTTTGGCCCGAGTTGGTGTTGAAATGAAAAGCCTGCTGGCCGCGAACAGAGCACAATGATCATTGAAACCGTCAGCCTACTTGCATGGAGTGCAGTTTAGAACAATCAGCATGACATGGGGAAATTGACAATAGACACAGGAAATGTTCATATTTTCACTTTCCATTATTCAACTCGCTTAAAAATGAAATCCAATCAATATTTTTTTATTTATTTAAAAGCAATAAGTATATTGTTTTGTTTTGATAAAAAGGTGTGATTGTTCAAGAGAACTGAGTTCTTTATTATTTTACTTCTTACCTTACCTGTTGATTTCAATCAAGAAAAAGCATGAAGTGGAAGAAATATTATTGAAACACTGTGATTCTTACACCTTCTACTTGGCCTGCCTTTATTATTTGCTGTCTGACAGTGGCAGACTGGCCCTTGATAAGATCCCAACCAAAGCCAGGCCTTTAGTTTTGCAGCACTTTTAACTTTCCCAACCCTTTCTCATATTCCTCAAGCATTTTTATTCATTTTCCATTCGTTAATCTTCCAATTTTTTCTCATGCCCTTTTACTACCTCAGCTCACCCTGGACCAATCCTCGCCTAACTCTGCTAATGGTCGTTGAAACTCTGAAAGAATGTCTCCATGTCAAACAAGAAGGAAATCTCGAAACCTCCACTGCACAAAGTAACGCTAAGCGCACTCGCGTGACTAGCAGCTAATTCGCTGACTTAGTCAGCTGCGCAGTCGGATGCGCATACGGTTTACTGGGCAGCCTAAGGAATGCAACAGAGCTCTATTGGTAAAAAAATTCGAACTTGCCAAAATTAAAGCTGGGCAACTTAAAAAAAATAACTATGGTTAGGCAGAATTAAACCATTGACTTCCGCTCTATATGGGATTCGTGACTGCTATAGCTGCAGCACTGATGCTTTCGCCGATGTCTGAGGCCGCACTGCTTTATCAAATTCAGGCAATATAAAGACATATTATTAATTTTGTTTAATGCTACGCTGTGTCTACATATTTATACTACAAGAGCATCCAAAGCATATTGTTGTGCTGCGTCAGCTTTCCGTGCAATCTTGTCCTATGTAATACGATCTCAGCTGGCCGAGTGAAGGCGACAGATGACTGGCCAGTCGCATGTCCCCAACCCCAGTGTACGTCAATGTTTAAACATGAAAATTTCAACAACAAAAATGCGACCCTGGCCAGATTCGAACCGCAAGCCAATGCGCTGTCCACATGACCACGGAGATGGCAATGCTGGATTGCATTCTTAACTATTTAATGAATATAATACATGCAGGCATAATGTACGCTCAACCGACTGTGCAGCTGGCAGCTGAGTAGTCCACTAAATAGCCGCTTCTCTCGCGTGTCCGACCTAACCTCACTCCTCTCTCTCTCTCTTGCAGAACTGTACCACCTGACTGGCGAGGTGCTGGGAAGCGGGGCGTACGCCAGCGTGCAGACGTGCGTCAACAACTACACCGACGACGAGTTCGCCGTGAAGATCATCGAGAAGATACCGGGACACTCGCGCGCCCGAGTGTTTAAGGAGGTGGAGACGTTCCACCACTGCGCCGGGCATCCCAACATCATCCAGCTGCTCGAGTTCTTCGAGGACGAGGACAGGTGGGTGGGAACACTCGGAACATTCTAGTGATCGGGGGCAATAAGATAAACATTAGAGGATCCAACAAGTTTATTTAAAATCAGATTGAAGTAGTTACATCACTTACCAAAAGTATAACTTTGTGTATTTTTTAAATTTCAAATTAAATTAGTTGATCCTGTCTTTATTATTATAGGTTATATTTTTTCCCGCCAACGGTCGGTTTGGAGAGATTTTAGAGCGAAATACGAAATATAAATTGCCATATTTAGCAAACGGTTATGAATATCGAAAAAGCAAGAAACACATGACTTGTATTGAACCTTGATCTATATTTTCATCGCTTACTGTCATAACTTTGCTCCTGTGGTCAGCATTAGTCGTCGCTCGCACGGAGCGTTTTCGTGCCCGACAAATGTTGACCATATAGTAGGAACAAAGTTATGACAGTAAGCGATGAAAATGTCTATAAAGGTTCAATGCATGTCATGTCTTTCTTGCTTTTTACATATTCATAACCGTTTGCCAAATATGGCAATTTATATTCTGTATTTCCATCTAAAACCGCTCCAAACCGACTGTTGGTGGGAAAAAATATATGACCGGCCTTAATAAAATACATCAAAGTAGATATTTCATGTTTTCAATGACACTTGAAGTAACGACGGTCTCATCTCCGCCAGGTTCTACTTAGTGTTCGAGAAGGTGAACGGCGGGCCGCTGCTGACGCGCATCCAGCAGCAGGTCCACTTCACGGAGCGCGAGGCGGCGGACATCGTGCGCGAACTGGCGCGCGGCCTGGCGTTCCTGCACACCAAGGGGATCGCGCACCGCGACCTCAAGCCCGAGAACATCCTCTGCGTCGACCCGATCAAGCTGAGCCCAGTGAAGATCTGCGACTTCGACCTCAGCTCCGGCATCAAGTTCAACGCCAACCTGACATCTCCGTTGGCGACGCCGCAGCTGCTGACGCCGGTGAGTCGCGGTGCTACGTTCAGAGGGAGACTTCAGCATCGTGTCACGGCTGACCAGTGATCGAATTGGAAGTTAGTCTGTGGGGGGATGGTGAATTGTTAAAAAAAAATTGTGCTCCACGATAATTTTTTTTTGTGGGAGGGAGCTGGGAAGTGCTTGAATTCATGGCGTTTTTGCATATTTTACTCTCCTTTGCACTTGCCAAAGGTTTATTGTACGTAAGCTTCCATTTACTCTTATATTTAATCAGTGGCGAAGCGTACCTCCAAAAATTGGGGAGACACAAGACAACAAATAAATAGAAAATAGC
The DNA here is from genome assembly GCA_934045905.1 of Leuctra nigra. Classification (NCBI taxonomy): domain Eukaryota; kingdom Metazoa; phylum Arthropoda; class Insecta; order Plecoptera; family Leuctridae; genus Leuctra; species Leuctra nigra. The sequence goes on from OW203772.1 coordinate 15,080,078, forward strand.
GTATTTTGGCTTACCTAAATTTTTTGTATATTACGACTTATTTTACCATCTCTCTGGCTAATATCGAGATGAGGCGTAAGCCGGTTTGATCTTATTGAACACTTTTATTCGTATGAATGCAAAATATGAAATGCGGCAAAACTGTTTGTAATAAATAAATAATCGATAACGTCATTGTCAACGTCAGTTTCCATTTTAGTGATACATAAATTATTAAATAATACACCGTACACAAACACAATACAAACGATTAACGAACTAAAATATCTGGAGGAAATAATACGTCTAATCAATGCAATTTCAATGTGTGAACTGACTTGTTTTCAAGTCTGACTCATTTTTCTAGATATTTTTAGTTTTACTGCTGACATAGTGCGTTTATGCGAATGTCGTGTGTGTTGCACAACGGCGTAGGCGAGGCGGCTGGCATGGCACTGCGGTGTGTACAGTCCAGTCAATATGTTCTTGTTGCTGTCAAGGGACATTATAATAACCAAGGAGACACGTCTACCTCGGAGTCTATTTTTCAAGACTGTTATCGCATGGAATGTCCATACGCGGGATAGGCTGGCAGATGTTAGTGCGAGTGCGAGTGTGAGAAAACATATGAATGCGTGAACAACGAGTGGAAGAAGGAAGCAGATACTTCTGCGTTCGCCTGCGAGGACACAAGTAGCTTATGTCTCCCGGGTTATAAGATAGGAGATGCGCGCGCAGCGGCAACACTCGCTCGCTCGTAAAGACACCAAATTGAGCATGGTTTTCAACTGACAATCAATGTTTTTCATTACAACACCAATTAATACATCGAATAAAAGTACGATACATAAAAATAAAATACCATTACAGCAAATTTTAATGTATGAAAGATATGAACAGCACTGTCCGCTTTTTCCAGGGGAGACACTGTCTCCCCTGTCTCCCCTGACGCTTCGCCCCTGTATTTAATAGATTAGTACCTATGTAGGTTTTGAAAAACATTAAAAAAATAAGTTCCAAATTACTTCGATTGAATGAGGGGGGTCAAAATACTAAGAAATACGAAGATAACTTCATAGTAGATCTCTACTGCAGACAACATTTCTTTGTAGTTTGTAAGAGACGAGAGATCTTGCGAGATCTCTCTTTGCTGCTAAAGAGTGTCAACACAGTCGCATGTTGACGTACTCTCAGTGTTTCTGCACACGACAAATGTCCACAAGACCGACTGATAAGGCGTTATACTTAGTCTTCTTCTTGACTCAGCCAACAAGCACATTGGAAGTGCAAACACCGGCACAATCGCATGTTCCGTGACGTACGTTCAAGATCATAAGTACCAGTTGCATACAACACTAATCACTTGGTAATGTGTGACTTGGTTGAGGGGACAAGTTCAAGGCTACGCTTAAGACCTTCGCATACATCAGGTGGAATCACTTACAAATATTGTGACGCAGGACGCCGATATTATATGTTGTGTCTGACAAATATTTGAGTTCTGATTTTTACCAACAAGAGAAAATACTTTTTTGTAAGTTTCAAGGATGACAGATTGTCAAATCTTTACCAGGAGGTCTCGGGTTCGATTCTCTGGGCTGTCCTTCCGCGTCGCGAGGCAAATGATGTAATGGTTCCCTTATAATTAGCCACGACCTCCTCCTTCTTACCATCCATTCTTGCCTTTTCTTCGTCATCATACCATCCATTTTTCTAGTAAATTATAAAATATAAACGATGTTTCTAGACACTTTTATTTTTTTATCTACAAATCAAAATTTAGAACCATTAGGTACTAGTTAGTACTACCCAGTTTACCTTCAGAGTACTTGCAAAATTTGAAATTAAAATCTGATTTATTAACTGCATAATTGAAGGTGTGTTGATTTTATGTAAAACTTAAAGGAATAGCTATGAACAAGTGCCTTAACATCACCTCCATTGCTATTCCAAGTTCAAGGTCAAATGGGTTAACAAGTTGACAGGAACACATAATTGCATAATTCAATCAACACAAACAAGATACCATGTTGTTTGTCAACAGATTCATTACCTTCATGCTCGGAATGATAAAGAATTGTTGGGAGAAACAAATAAAACTTGTTTTGATGTTTTTCTTGACACTTTGTTAATAATGTGACAAGGTTGTCTGGGTGGTGTTATGTCATCTGATTTTATCATGGTCGAGTGGTTACAAAACAGACAACAATGTTGATATTTTTATGCTGAGATAAGCTTCCTGGATAGGGGATCAGCTGATGTCTACACTTGTTTTTTTTTCTTTTATGGAAAGATTAGGAAGTTGTGAATAGATAATTATTATTTAGTGACTAGGAAAACGCTCTGTGTAACGCGTTGGGGAGCGAGCACCAATACGTGCAACACATCGAACCGAAACAACGTATACCTAACGTACAGAAATCGTCCCAAGTCAAACTGAAAAAAATACACGACCACCCAATCTATATGAGATAATTGAGTGCCATTGCATGTGACAATATAATCAGAAACAAAGTTTGAATTTTAAATTGAAGAGAGTTCAATTAAATTAAAATGCAGCTATTAGCAAGAAACTAATTAATATGTATAGTTAGTGATGATACATAATTAGAGTCTCCAGTAACCAGGACCCACGACGTGGACGTTGCTGCTAACAGGTCCCACCCGACCCCCTTTCACTTATTCTCTGTGACGTTGATGTAATAGTAAGTGTTGCATAGTTAATAAAGGGGGTCTCTCTGTTCAATTCTCGGGTAGAGGAAGGGCTTTAAGCCTTGCTTCCTCCTTTCGTCTCTGTTGCAAGAAACTTGAGTTTTTGAGGGAATTAGCAACCTTCAAGGAAATGTCAGGCTAGATCGAAGAAACGGAATAAATCCAACGTTTGCAAGAAGAAAATACTTTGAAATAATCAATCTCCTGGACAAAAACTGTAGATATCTAATATCTATGCTTTAAAAGCGATTAAATTTTACTAATACCTTCTCAAAGTACACCAAATTGCCAAAATTATCAACGAAAAGAAGCAAAATGCAGTAGAGATTTGGAATGACGTGTGAACGCTAGAAGAGAACAAACGCCACTCAACGAAATTGTTGAAATGTCAGATTATGTTTCTAATCCCTACTGGATGCAAAATCAGCCAAGTAGAAACACAGGAAGCACGGCTATCAGAACTACGAATTGACGAAAATACAGTCAAGGTCCATAAAAACTCGAAATGATTTGCTTGAAACTATGTACCATATTGAATTATTTAAATTCGATCAACTCAATCAAAATAAAAGTATCTGCTTTTCACTTAAAAGTGTACATATCATCTAAACACTCTGGTACCTAAAGCAAATCAGATTCAGTTGCAGTGGAAAAACATTAATTTTCAATGTTTCATTTCTGATAGCTTTTAAAAATTTCAATAAGTTCATATTTCTTAACCGATTAGGATGAAAATTTGTAAAATAAGAGACAATGTTGGTCTGAATGATCATGCAAAATATAAGTTTCATGAGATGTATCGAAGACCATTTTCATTTTTCAACCCATCAGGAGATATTTATTTAAATTCTAAACAATTGATAGATTTCAAAAAAAATTGGGGTCAGCAAACAGAGAAGGTTGTCTCTACATGTGTGCAAAATTTCAGATCGATAGGTGAAACGGTGCGACTTCTATTGCTCCAGATAGCAGCCAAAATTAAAACAAAAAAAAATAAAAACAAAAAAAAAAAACAAAAAAAAACAGAGGTCCGTGTCAAAAGAGTCAAAAGGAGACGCTCGCTTCGCTCGCTCAATGAATGATAAAAATTGTTGACACCCTACTTAAATAACAAAACACTTTAGAAGCTACATGTTTATGTTTGTTTTCTTAGAGTGTTTGCACATTTTTTTATTTTTAGAAGGGATACAAAAAAGTTGATTTGATTTGAGGGGTTCGATTTCTGCACCCAACCATTTACATGGTGTACCTCACAATAGGTCACAACCACCCACTTCCTTCATCATCATCATCGTCATCGCCTGTCACCATTTGCCCAGTTTCAGAGCAGTTCGACATTAAACACAACTACAACACTACACACTGTCAACTTCTGCGAGAGGGGAGGGCAGCTCTATCATTGGCTGACAGCTGTCAGGTGAAATCTGTCAGCCGATGAGAGCTGCTCTTCACTCTCGCAGATGTAAACAGTGTGTGCAGTTTTTACCAAATACCACTTAATCATTTCAAAAGTATATTACAAATAACACTGGTCATAGTACAGAACCTTGAGTAACTCCCTCGTCTGAATCTCGCCGTGTTTTCTCTCCCGCAGGTTGGCAGCGCCGAGTTCATGGCGCCCGAGGTGGTGGAGGCGTTCACCGGTGACGCCAGCTGCTACGACAAGCGCTGCGACCTGTGGTCGCTCGGCGTCATCGCGTACATCCTGCTCTGCGGCTATCCGCCGTTCTACGGGTCGTGCGGCGCCGACTGCGGCTGGGAGCGCGGAGACAACTGCAACGCCTGTCAGGTACGAGATCTCGACGATTATAGCTTGTTTCTTTCCACTGAGCTTTCCACTATTAGCCCATTTTTTATAGCATTCCACAATGTATGGGCCTGTCAGAAGACATTTAACTAAGACACTTCAGGGGTAGATTGATTAAAATATGGGTTTCATTATATTTAGAGTCGGTACCTGGAATTGAAATACCTGGAATATTTTCAAATTTACAAGAAAAGAAACATAGAGGATAAATTGAGGAATTCACTGCCTAATTTTTCTAATTCCATAGCTTGTAACGGTTTATTAGATTTACTTTGTCCTACAGACGTTTAGTGCCCGAAAATTAGTAAAATTATGGCACTAAATATCTGTTGGACAAAATAAAATTAATAACTTATTCCAAACTATGAAATTATTTTCATTGAACTGTTCTGAATACTCGTACAAAGCCCTTTTTTGTTAACAATTACATTGATAAAAGATAAAAAAACTCTTCAAGGCCACGCTCACTACTCAGCCCTCTTAACACGTAAGGCTCGAGCTTGACATCCTCGTTCTCCTCCCGCAGGACCTGTTGTTCAGCAGCATCCAGGACGGCCGCTACGAGTTCCCGGAGCGCGAGTGGTCGGGCATCACCGGCGAGGCCAAGGACCTGATCGCGTCGCTGCTCGTCAAGAACGCAGCGCAGAGACTGAGCGCCAACGCAGTGCTGGCGCACCCCTGGCTGGGGCTCGCCGGACACTCGGCGCCGCTCGTAACGCCGCATAACATCCGCAGGTAAACGCATTGACATGCAGACGTATAGTTTAAGAGTCGGTACTGAAGGTATTTACATAACAGATGAGTTTTCCTAAATATCGCTATGACTTTTGAACCATTCAGATATAGAGAATTTTTTTGTGTGTGAATAATAGTACGTGTTGCTAATTTTTTAGTCGATTTTAGCTGATAAATACCAACATGAAAAGACAATATTTGTGCCCAAACTCGTGGAAATTCTGAAAAACTAGAGAATTTTCAGGTTTTCCACAAGTTTGGAAAATTCTCTAGTTTTTCAGAATTTCCACGAGTTTACACATAAAAATAAATATGTAAAATATAAACACAAGAATCAAGATAAATATACTTTACAAAAATTATACAAAAAAAATTATAATATTCGTGCCCAAACTCGTGGAAATTCTGAAAAACTAGAGAATTTTCAGGTTTTCCACAAGTTTGGAAAATTCTCTAGTTTTTCAGAATTTCCACGAGTTTGGGCACGAATATTATAATTTTTTTTGTATAATTTTTGTAAAGTATATTTATCTTGATTCTTGTGTTTATATTTTACATATTTATTTTTCACATATTTCATAACTTGAATGATTCAAAAGTTACAGCGATATTTAGGAAATATTATCACCAATGTTTACCTTTTACTACAGCCGACTCTCCCAAGGACAGTACAGTAATTTCCAGTGCAAAATTCATGCATTTTAATGACCTACTTATTTGAAATTCTGGAGATGTAAATTTACAAAATTAATTACTATTAATCAGTTGATTCTTTAATCATTATTCATTGGTTTACTTGATAAGGTTACTTGATATCAAAGGATTGAAAATGTAGCAACAAAATGACATAAATTTGAATTGTTCGAAATTGCGCCATAATCTGAGGAATTGGAATTGTTTCGATAAATATTAAATATTTAAAGTAAGTTTAAAATACTTGTTAGTGTTACTAAATACTTTACAACTATCCATGATCGTCTGTGTGTAGTGTTGCTAGAGTTTGAGAATGCATGTTCGCGTCCCGCTAACGTCACGCTCCTCTCCCCGCAGGAACAATTCCGCGCGCGAACTGTCCGTGTTCGCCGAGTCCGCGATGGCGTGCAACCGTGTCGTGCTGCAGCACTTCTCGATGAACCTCGACAACGGCTGCTCGAACAGCGGCCGCGCGTTCGGCCTGAGCCCGCCGTCCGAGTCGACGCTCTGTCTCCGACGCAAGGCGCAGTCCAAGTCGCTCTCGGTGGAGCCGCCGCTGATCGCGACTCCGAGCGGGTGATCGCGCGGCGTCGAGGGTCGGTAATGCAGCGCGCTCTACGTTTTCACCTGATTTTTCACACGCGATTCGGGATTGGGCTTTTTTGTTTCTCGACGATTTCGATGGCTCTCCGACACTCATTGTTGATTATGTATAAAATATTTTGTTCCATTGAATATAGTCTCATGATCTTCATTCGTAACTCGACGCGAAGGTCTATTTTCGTGGACTTTAGCTCGCTTTCATGCCCTAAATTCCACGAAAATGACAGCTTCGTAAGTAATTCGGCCATAAAGTAATTTAATCGTAAATATAGTGTCCATGTACAGATATGACTGTGGAATAGTTGAAAAGTTCTTCGAAGTACGATTTTCTTATAACTTAGTCACCTATGATTATTCCACGAACTCAGATATTGTGCTTTAAATTTGTGCCGGTTGTTCAGATAAAGATGAGAGCACTATTGACAATGTAGTAGACAATACAAAGCCTATTGAAGATTTCTCAATGGTCCCTCATTTATATTCGAACGTGCGGTACAGTACAAATGTAAAGTTAGATTATCGTAGTTTCTTTCCAACCATATACTGGATGTCACGAATTCTTTGGTACATTGTTTCGTATCGAGATTCGCGTCTCAGTGGTTACGACATCGAAATCGTCAAGTTCCGGTTTTCTGATTTTGGACGTATGAACTGGTCACTTGATTAAAAAAATTGCTTATTCCAAAGCAAATAGGTGTAGGACCAGTGCAAATTAAAAAAAAAACAGCTCTTCATTATAATTTTGTAATACTTGTGTAATATCTGTGATAATGTGTATCGTTCAGTTCGTTTGCCAACGGCTGATCGTTTAATGCGACGTATTGCCCGGCTTACGATCGGCGTAACCTCGGAATGCACCCTCTGCGTTCCTCTCGGTACGCCGGCGAAAGTTCAGTCATGTCGAATTCCGTCAACTTTTGTAATTACTAAAAATGAGAACCTCCGATTCAACTACTTTTTAAGTTGCCGTCTCAAGTATTTAATTTGGTGAACAATTTGTAATTGAAAGTTTTTTTCTTTTTCTGTTGTAAATTACTTGAAGAAGTGTGTCGATCAAGTAAGGAAGAACATTTTACGTTGTTTATTTCTGTAAATGTGTCGGGTGAAGGAGAATTGGCTTTGTCCTATCCTCGAAACTGATTCGCCATATTGCTTTACTACTACTTGAAAAAAAGAAAAGAAAACATTGATTATATGACACAAAAACATACAATAAATTGATTTTTTTACCAATAATTATGATTTATTTTATTTCTTAGTCCTGGGTTTTTACCACTTCCTTAACCATTTTATTTCTAATTAACAAATTCAATTTTTAAAAGTGTTTTATCTTCCATTTTTAAGTTCAAAGAATTGACCAATGTAGATCTGACCAAACTACGACGTCTTAAAACAAAAGTCAATGTTTGGTCACAACCAAAGAGCTTATATACACAACAAATTGTACACATGATATTATTAGAATAATGATGAATTCGAACAGAATTTAACAGTTTTACAATCAACAAATTGCTGTTAATAATAGTATTGCTTTAAGCTATCTACTTGAATATTGTTTAGTCTTAATTAACTTAAAAAGTAAAACGCTTTGGCAACATACCTGGCAAAATATAATTTGTTTCGTTGTAGCATCCGTAAAAATTGTCCAGCATATCATCAAACATGATTTATATGAGTTTAAATATATTGATTGTACTATTTCAAGTGATAAATTAAACTAGATTAACACCTGTTAGCTATTTCTTTGATTTTTCTGAATTTCATTTGTTTGAATGAAAAATTGTTATTTTCTAAGAATTCTGGAGTTGCCATGGTAATACTTTTGTCTTTCAAAAGGCAACGCCCACCTACATTGGTCAATTGCAATTTGGTATTTTTTTAAATTTAAAATAGAATATTGATGTTTTTCATTATTTGGCAAGGAGATCTAAATGCAGTTACCATTTAGTTTACAAACTTACACTTCAATTATTTTATACAGCAGACAACCTCAATAAGAAATCCTTTCCCAGTTTTCAAATAAATATATTTCATATGTATTACATATTATATCAATATATATTCCACATAAATACCTACATAACTAGTTTAAAAATTCACTGAAATATGCTTGTCAGAAGACAAGGCAATCGGGATGTTTCTAGCCACCTTGCCTGCATTACCGAGCCCAATACAAACTATATAGTCGCTTTTAAGGTACTATAATAATTGAAATGAGACTGCGATATGACACATGTTTTTTGAGTTGGCTGAAGATTTAGGTTAGAATCACAAAAACTAACCATATTACCTAATAAATTGAAGTATTGTGAATAGGTAAGAAGGGAAGTTGTATAATAGGGGTGTGCGAACCAAGAAAATTTTGTATCAAATCCGTGCTCGATTTCGGAAAAAAAAATTAGATTTGAATTTTTTGTACCTCTCGCTCTCTAATATTATATTATAATAAGGAAACATACATTACTTAAACCTAATACAGGTTGTAGGTACAATTAGGTATTGCAAAAGATTAATTGTTAGTATCAACAATACTGCTTTGGGTCACTAAATTTGATACCCTCTCGGAAACATCTTTTACAATTATACAGCATAAATTAATGCATGAGAATATAAGGTCGAAGTTAACTTATGGTCTGTAGATTCTTGTTCGGATTCGAATTTAAAACCCTGGATTCGCACACCCCTAGTGTGTAAGATGAATTTAATTTAGTCACACAGTTAGATTAAAATGTAGGGAATGTCAGGCGAAACGATTTAGTTGCAGTGTTATTAGAAAACATGAGTAATGGGGAGTCTGAATTTTATTAAAGTCGTAAATTTAATCTTTTTCAGAATCAAAAATTAATTTCGTATATGGCGAGTATAGAAAATCTAGACAATGTTTTTCTTGGTATCTGCTAGACAAATAATTCGTTTGATAAAATAAACAGGAAATTCCCCATTCATTCAAGTATTTCTCAGCATTGCTGAACTTTTGTTGATGGTTGTTATATTTAGAAAGCTGTGATCAGACTTGAACTTAAGTTTAATTGTAAACTTAAAAAAAGCATCAGACTACTTACAAATAATACTAAAACTAAAGTTAATACATGCTGATTTGTATAATCTACTTTTTAAGTTTTTTAGAATCATGAACTGTAGTAGGTACTTATTTTTAGAAATTAATGAATTTTGAGATCTATATCGAAGTGTCAGGACATCATCCAAGGAGATATGAAAATGTCCAAAATGAATTGTTATCATTCTGTTTTTGTAGCACCATCATCATGAAAGCTGCATTTTAAAATATTTTTTGCATTTTATCAAAATTTGTAATTTTTTTAAATGGCTTTTGTAATATTGATCAAATGAAACCAAACAATTCTCACTATTCTACTTTTCAAAACAAAATTATTTATTTCAAGAATTAAAACTCATATGATTTATTCTGTTTTGAAGGCCCATTTTTACCATTTATCTGTGCTGCCCTAAATTGATGCTCTAGGATGTGTAGATATTAACGTTTATTTTACCACCTTTAGTTTTCTCTGCAAATATCTCTTATTGAGCCTACGTAAACAAATAGAGTACAAAACAACATAATTGTAATTTTAAAATTATTCCAATCCATCAAATTTGAATCAAAGCAATAGGTTTAGTACTGACTATAGCTTTATTCTCGAATAAGCAATAATCTGAATTATGCATTCTCAACTACTTATTTCAAGAGAGAAATGGAATGGACGATACCATTATGTTATAAGACGGCATAAAAGTACTTTCCCAATCACCAGTTCATTGCTCTCTTGGAATAGGTATTTCGACGGCTGGGAAGTGAGTTTGACCTCGAAGAGTTATTTAATCGATTTTTATCAATATCTTTTACCAATGTAATTGTTAACAAAATAAGGCTTTGTACGAGTATTCAGAACAGTTCAATGAAAATAATTCCATAGCTTGTAATGGTTTGTTAGATTTACTTTGTCCTACAGACGTTTAGTACCCGAAAATTTGTAACATTATGGCACTAAACATCTGTTGGACAAAATAAAACTAATAGCTTATTCCAAACTATGAAATTATTTTCATTGCACTGTTCTGAATATTCGTACAAAGCCCTATTTTGTTAACAATTACGTTGGTAAAAGATATTGATAAAAATCGATTAAAAAACTCTTCAATGCCACGCTCACATCTCAGCCCTCTTAAATTGAAAAAATTATGTGTTCCTTTTGTTCATGCATTCAATATATAACGTTTAAAATAATAAACTACAAAATATTTCATGTATTAAAACTTAAAACAATAGTTTAAAATGCGTATTCAGTTCTGTGCCTCAGAAGAAGGCCCATAGAAGGCCCGATGTCCATTCTTGCGGTGAGCTCAAAAATCAGTAATTCTGTCTTTATCTAAACATTTTGTAATGGTACATGAGTCATTGTGCAAGAGAATACTTCAATCTAACGATTTTGTTTGCATCTAGTTAAATTACAATTGATAGAGAGCTTGATAGCAAGACTCCAAAAATGTGCAACGCAAAATCGAGAAAATGAACATCGTGCCTTTGTAGGTGTTTCTGAGGTACAGCGTTTACTTTTCAATTACGATTAAATAAATATTTAAATGTGCTTTTGTTATTCAAATATGTTCTAATGTTGTCTATGAGGAATTTTAATAATCCTGGATAGATGAACAAATTGTTACAAAATATCTTTTAAACTGGTCTCCAATATTCTCAATGTTAATTTCTTATACCAAATAAGCTTTTATAGAAGCAAATCGAATGAACATTGATTATAAAATATCCCATCCAAAATGCAAAACTTGGGAGAACTGCTAAAGTTTGTAGAAGTTTTGTAGTTGGTTTCGTAGCAATGGTAACGTGTGAATGCTACTATCATCCGTAAACAATTTAACATGATTTCACATTCTAAATATTAATGTGGAAGAGATTTTTAAAGTTGTTTAGGTGAAATTGACATAGCGTCAAATAGGTCTGCTTGAATTTAGCATGTGAACATTACAAGAAAAATTTAAATAGACCTAAATAAATTAATGTCATCAAATTTTGCCTCCGGTTACTAATAAGAATAAAGTCAACATTTTGGAACTTAACCATGCACTGAAGTTTCTAATTTGTAAACTGTAGAAAATGAATTTTGTATTTTTTATAACATAATTTCTTGATAGTAACCCAAGATTTTTAAAATATTCCGAATCAATTAACTAATATACAATTCTGAAACCGTCAACTTTTGGCTTGCCCTCATAGGATAAAATCACATTTGAAATTGTATGTTAAAAACAATTATTCTGTATATTCAATCGTACTTTTAACTAGACTATGTAATCGAATAAATAAAATATTTAATAGTATTAGACCCAATAACATAAGAATACAGCGACCGCATCTATACATCAAATAAAAATTCATAATTGTATTATTAATTACTTAATTACTTGCTGTCAAACTTTCACATGATTCTTAATTTGACAGCTCTTACGGTTGATACATAATACTGTTAACAATCTCAATATTTAATTTCCTATTTCAAAATATTAATATTTTTGCTGTTCTCCGAGGTGGCCAACTGAGGGTTAAAAAGTCCATGGTTCAATCAAGACTACAGATGGGCAAAAAATATCGATATATCGATACAATTGATACGATATATCGAAGATTTCGTATCGATACACCTCATTACGATATATCGCGATATCGATAAAATCCATGTCGGTATTTTGAAATCTAATAAAACCTGTTTTTTCTTAATTTTCAGTCAGATTTCTTGAAACATCACTTTTAAAGACATATTTTTGGAAAATGGTATCGATCTTTTGATATATCGATACAACGGTCTTGATAATATTGATATATCATATCGATACAGCATGAACGTAGGTATCGATATCTCTTTGTAGAAACATCGATATTTCGATATATCGATACACTGACATATTGTGCCCATCTCTAATCAAGACAACGGGCCAGCCAGGCTTTGAAAACTTAGAAAAATGTTCCAAAAATTCAAATTATGCGCCTTCTGACGAGATTTTTTCGTAACATACACGTAACCTAACATAATTTCATTATCACATGTTTATTGTTGGGAACTGTCCTGATAATGGTGCGTGTAGCTTCGACAATTATACAGGTGTAAGAACGAAATCTAAATCAATTGATGAATTGGGAATTAAAAGAGTGAGTAGAGAAACTAAGATATAGATTCAATTTGTTTACTTTTCTAGAAGGCTATGACTGATCAGATCATGAATAAATTGTGATGAGGAAGATGATGTTGGATGATGACAATGATGATAGAATGCATGCGAGGCATGACTTATAAAATAAAACTATTACAGATTTTGTAAAAATATTCAGCGTAGTTATTTACCTATTTTGAACCTAGGTACCTAGTTCCCATTACACACTACAATTAAAATTTGTCAATTTCAATTTTGTAAAATAAAATAAAATTAGTCAATTTCAATTTTGTTAAATAAAATAAATTCCTTAACGTTCTTTCTTCCTTTCAACTGTTGAAATTGTACAAACGTACAGAATACTGTGACAAATTGTGAAATACTACTTGTCCCTAAATATTATTTTATTAGATGAGGGAGTGGGAGTGATGAATTGAATATTGGATAAGAATATGGTCAGTGGAGTGCAAAAACGCATAATCTGAAGACCACGTCAAATTACAACCTTCATTCGTTTATTTGTCAATAACTTAGGGGTAAAACATTGTATACAACAGATACAGTTAATTTTTTAATTTTTTCGAATTCTTCATTCTTCTTTGACTTGTAGGTGGGGACACTGAACATTTTCTTCGTGGACAAATTATATAAATTATTTCCGATGTAGGTAACATTTGAATTAAAAAAAACACTTATTATGTTGATCAAATCGAGTAAAACTCCATCTGCATTTATATAATTTGCCTTTTTCATTATTTATATTGTTATTTGCCTGCAACTTTCATGTAACATTTCTAAACAAAATGGGAATCAAATAAATTCTTGATAACATTTTCATCTATTTTAACATTTGTATAGGTTTGTCATCAACATTGTAACTTGTAAGGTATTTAGTCCTACCTAGGTTATTATTCATTGTATAAATATTCGTTCTCTGAGATATTTTATGTAGTTGGCACAGTTTGTTTACAATAGGTACTCATAGTTTCTGTAATCTTAAAAACGTTAGGATATTTGTTATTTATTTTTGGATTTAACAAATTACTCGATCTTTATCCATCCAAGGTGGATTCCAATACCAAAATATTACATTATGGTCAATCCCAATTAAACTGCTAATTCTCGTTTTTTTAAATTCGCTATAATTGGAATCCACCCCTAGATCAATGGTTACATTCATTGCACATACAACATTGTGACAATCTTTCCTTTATCCATCCACAAAGCTCGAAGCTTAGCCAGGTATAAGTTAGAACTTATTTTACAATAACTTATTTCGTTTATGCCAAACTGGACCAATATTCTTGATGCCTTATCACATTATTAACTCCCGATGTGACCCTTTTCTGACCAATTTGACTTGATTTCTTTTTTGTATTTATATTTTTTTCGGTTGTTGATGCAACATCCTTGCGAGATGATATTTTGCATAAATTTTTATTCTCTTCTTTGTTCAGAAAAGTGAAAATGTTCCGAACAATTTTAAATTTTGCAATCTTTTGACGACTATATTTTATTGAGTGAAAGGACATTGGTTTATTTAGTCATTACAAATAATTTAAAGATGTTGCACTCTTACCCTATCATTTTCCTAAGTATCTCAAAGTTATGACAGACAAGATTTATTTTATCTCGCAGCTGTCATAAATAGATGATGTGATACTAATATCAAGAATATGAATCCTTTTCACACCTCAACCGTGCCTCTTCGTTTACCAGTGTATCTATAGCCTACATGGATTCAAAATCTACAGTAGGTAGGTAGGTACGAGAAAAAGGACTATGATTGCCATTTTCTTATCAATTAGATATATAACTTTAGATAGCTAATTTTAGATTTGTAAAATTTCCTTCGCTCAGCAAATATTACCTAGAGATATTTTAAACGTTGCATTTTTTACCGTTTTGTCGTATTTTAAATAATTCTATGTCCAGAATTATTTGCGATCAAAAAGACATAGGGTTGAAGTTTGAAATTTCAGAGATCTTAGCCAAAAAAAATTGTTTCATTATTCTGTGGGTTCTATTTATGATATTAGTTTAGTTTTATGATATTGATAGATAAACCATTGCTCCAGAAAAAAATAATCAAATGTGGAAGAACAATAAAAACATTAGGTATAATTTAAACTACTTTTCAAACTTTCATGATAACAGTAATTATTTACACTTTCATTGAGAAATGTAGTCTTGTTTATTTTAATTATTTTTCTAAATCTTCTTTTCCCTGTCAGGATTCTTTCGAAACGGTAGACATTATGACTAAAAGTTAAAAATAAAGCTAAATTAATTTCCCAAAGACAGTGAAGTAATAAATTTCTAGACGACAAAAATTAAAATTTTTGATATTATAGGCTTCTGGCAAGTGATGTCATGCACAGGCTAAAGGTAAATAACTTTTCTTGCAGATAACTGTGCAATTTGTATGGAGAAATATTGCTTATAGCACCTGATAAGGACCATTGGCGACGTTTCGAAAGTGTTACAACTTTCATTCTGCTATCACTGGATGGTTCCGAAAACATCAATGATATCATTGTTTATTATTTTCTTTACTTACTCAGTCATAAGTAATCACTCTGAAATTGGATGAAATTTATGGACAAAGTCAGATTTGTTTATACCTTGCCATGGGTTATGGCAACAATTTCTCATGCAAGAAGCCTATAATTTACATAAGAATACCAATGGATTCAATGGATCTACAGTGTGATTTTTTTAATGCCGAATACAAATGAATGTATTCAATATGAATGTACAGTGACGAAATTATATTCTCTCAATTACTTGACCCTTATAGTCATTACGCTTTAAGGGTGAATTTCTAGCAACATATTATAGTAATTTCGACCTAATGGTCGAATTTGGTTAATCCCAATAAAGTCGAAAATCATTTTGACAGGTCAGGAAAATTCTGAATAGGTAGGTATTATGTTGTATGTGGAAAGATCCATTCAATCATCAACCGTATAGATATTAAGAGGCAAACGGAAGCGAGCGGGAATCGCACGGTTCGTCAGAGCGGTTTTTTGAAATTGTGTCTTCCCACTTAATAATTTTAAAAAATCAGATAGTAACGACCCATAACAGCCTAAAAGACTAAATAATGCCGCACATTGGAGTTCATTATGACCTCTGGTGCGACCTCAAAGTGTTACGATATTTTTAATAAAATAATCTAAAATAATCGTATTTAACACTTTGAGGTCAGACCAGAGGTCATAATGAACTCCAGTGTGCGGCATTATTTAGTATATTAGGCTGTTATGGGTCGTTACTATCTGATTTTTTAAAATATTTAAGTGGGAAGACACAATTTCAAAAAACGCTCTGACGAACCGTGCGATTCCCGATCGCTTTCGTTTGCCTCTTAACAATTGTTATTTTCAGGAAAAATAATTATATAGCCATCGTTTAGATGTATTTTATCTAAGACATGTAATGCCCAGTTGTCTGTAGGTAGTTGTTATTATAAATGTTATCAAAAACGGTGTTTAGTTTGGATCTCTTTAGCTCTAAGTTAAAACTATTGTTACAGTTGTTGTGTTGTCTTTTGAGCTTCGTAAATCATCTCCATGGTTACAAAAATATCGGCAGATGTGAATATTTTTCAAGCCTTTAACTATTTAAGTTTGCTATAATAGTATTACATTTTCATAGGCCTTCTAATACCTTGCATTTTATTATTGAGGGCTAAAGTGCCTTATTGAAAGAAGTTTGCGCCTATTTTTTACCTGGTTGACATTATTGTTACTCTCCTAATGTGGGTTTAAAGCTTCAAAGCAATCTAAATACGAGGTGATTGGATTAATGATCTTTATCTACCAACCAGGACGGAAAGTTATCTACATCAAAGGCTCCATTATTACGTTATTCCGCGTCTAAACAGTTAAAAGTTCAGTAGCTAAAAGCTTTAAGTTTAACAAACTTTGAGAAGAACCTCTTTTCACGAAATGAAGTCCAATTATGTAGATTAAATTCCCTTTCTCTAGATGGTAAAGATTAAAGCATTTACTTTGTTCATGTCTTTATAGTGTCAGTGTAGAGCTCCACCGTGGTGTAGAGGCAACAGGCAAGATATGGGAATGCAGACGTTGTATTGATAGAAAAGGAGTGAAGATTTGGTTGCATCTTTAAATTTTTGATGGAAGTGCAATATTGTAAGCTGTGTTGGTGGTAGGGACGTTGAGGAAGGCGTCAAGAGTGCAGGAAATTACGTAAAGCGGTGTGCATAGGCGAGATATTGTGGAGTGCGTTGTGGCTTATAGAGATCAGTGCAGAAGGACATTAAGGATGGCGTCAAGAGGGCAAGAGTTAACTTAAAAAGTTGTGCCGATTGAGGTAGGCGTTTTGGCTTGATTCGTAAAGATGAGTGCATACAGAAGTTGGTTCCATTTTGATTGGGACATTTATGTTGCCGACAAGAGTGTGGTATATAGACTAGGAAAACGGTGTGCAAGCGAATAGTGAGGAGGGCTTTGGGGCATTGTTGTGAGAGGGTGGTACAAAAGTAAACAATTGTCATGAAGGCATTTATGTAGCCGACAAGAGTGTGGTACATAAACTAGGAAAACGGTGTGCAATCGAATAGTGAGGTGGGCGTTGGAGCATTGTTGTGAGAGGGTGGTACAAAAATGAACAATTGTCATGAAGGCATTTATGTAGTCGTCATGAGTGTGGTATGGCTAGGAAAACGCTTTGGAAATTAGAAGGCCTGCGTAAGCGAAAGGGAAAAGCACGGTTCGTCAAAGCGATTTTTTGACATTTCTTTTCACGCTGACAAAATTTTAAAAATCTTATAGTAACACTGGAGTACACTATGACTTCTGTTACGACCTCAAAGTGTTAAATACGATATTTTTCGTAAAATAATCGTATTTAACACTTTGAAGTCGTACCAAGTGTCATAAAGTACTCCAGTCTGTGGCAATGTTTAGTCTATTATGCTGTTATGGGTCGCTACTATCTAATGTTTTTAAATTTTATCAGCGTGAAAAGAAATTTCAAAAAATCTTTTTGTCGAACCATTAAGGTTGCATGAGGGGATGAGATTTTAAAACCCAAAAGTGACTGAAATTTGGACTTTCACAATTATTTGTTGTTGAACCTGAAGACTCACGGCAATATAAAATAGCTTAGTCACACCGGGCATTATCTGGCTATTTTATGATATTTAAATGAGTTCTACCAATTTGCCCTAATTAGAATGCAGGTTGTACGAGTGAGTACACTTTAATGAAAACTTCATTCGGGCCACCTGCATAAGAAAACGGCTGAATATAAAAAATCGGTATTTTTTGTGCACATCCGGAATCATTACAATTTGTCAGTCTGCTATTTTATAATGTAATGTCATTAATATTTAATTAGGAAAAAATTAAATACTGAAATAAAATTAATTGTGATTATGTTAGTGAGGCCTCAAGATATTCAGTACTTCCCCCCCCCCCCCCCCCCCTAACTCAAGAGTTTCATTGTTTACAGCACGTTCCATAGTCATAAATTTCCCAGACCCTCATAAAATAAAACCTTTTTCATACAACCTTTTTGGTTATTGAATAGAAATTGACCCTCGCAATATTGAACACTTTAAGTGCCAAGACAACAATGTCAGGTAGATTGGCGGAAGGATTCGAACCCCCTTAAGGAGGAGTTCGGGCTTTAGGGTAGCTAAGTGCAGAAAGGACACAATAGGGAAGTCTAAAAGAGTATGGAGACATCATACATGAGATATGAAATAGAAATGAGAGACGAGTGCAGGAAAGTACGCATAATGTGAGGACTTTGATGAAGCCGTCAAGAGTGTGAGAAATCACGTCAAGTGCGGATTGCGTTGTGCCTTGAGGAGTGTGCGAGGAGAAATGTATTCAATTGTGATTGGGACATACATGAAACCTTCAAGGTTGTAATTTAGTTTACCATTTATATCGATCTTCGGGGACGTTGGATGCGTGCAGAGCTGACCACGATTGGGGACATTCGGGGACATATTATTTACAAAAGTACATGCCGTACGCACGATATCACGAATATACCAACAATGTAGTTTACTCTCGTATTTACAATTACTACTCGAATAGGGAACATTCAAAATTTAAAACATAGTTAGAAATCAAAATTGTTTGCAAAATCGTGTCCCAGCCTCCAGGACCTAGCTACATTGAATTACACAGATAAATAGTTTGAATGAAGACTCGAGATTAAGACATCATGTTTTCAGTACTCTGATTAAACCAGTGGTTAAGTTAACCAGTTGACTAGTGGTCAAAAACTATTCAGTACGGAACATCACAAAACACAGTGACATTTGGGTGAAACCAACATTATCCTGGAAGAATGGACGTTAAAACATGTAAAATGTATTGGCTAGGCTCAAATCTTGATCTCAAGTCTTTGATTCAATCCTTTGATCGGTGTAATTCAGTCTTTACTGATGGACAAAGATAACGAAAACATTGCTCAAATCAAACACCTTCACACATTGTGTCATATCAATTGACTCTCTACTGGTTTGGAATGTTTTATCTGGCCACAAGCTTATAGGAAATAGAACCCAAACAAAAGCATCAATTTCTTTGAAAACAAAAATGCGTTTTCGCATCCTTTATTGGCAACAGCCAATGAAACAGCCACTTTAGGCTAATGCGAACATAGTTATCTTACATATCAGGACATTGTACAACCGCGTCCTAAAACAGCTGTAAAACTCAAAAGAACCTTAAGATATGGAACCTTTTGCCTGGATTTTATTAGAAATCTTCTGAACAAAATATTGAAACACAGATTGACAGCCGTTCTGACAAGTTACACCAAGATGGTCGCCAACAATGAGATGATCTCTCTGAATTTTCATAGAAAGGACAGAAATGGTTTCACCCAAATTGTTGTATCTTGGCAACTACTTGCAACACTCGGAAAACGGGAGGGGGGAGGGGATCGCATATCAGTCAATATATTTGTTGGCCATATAAACCTTCCGGAACTTCAACATCTCAACTCCAGAAAACATTATGAATTAGTAAATGTTTTGACACGTTGATCTCCTTCGTTGACAGGCCACCAGTTTCAGTTAGAAGCTGAGAGAAAAGATGTGCAAAGTTCTTATCTTGAAGACCTCTCCAAATGTTATGAATTATCTTCACTAACATTCCAGACATACGACAGTTAGTGTATGGGTTATCGACTCCTAAACGCTTGAGGAGAGAATTAATGGGGAGGATTCTTGACTACAGACACATATACGGGTCTGTAGAGAACTGTCGTCTCTCGCTGACAGTTGGTACCGTCGTAGACTTCTCCCATTAGGAACTCCGGAGAGATGTAGAGTCCACCCTCGACGTGGTCGCAAGCACCGTCTGCAACATAACAGGATTCTTGACTACGGACACATATACGGGTCTGTAGAGAACTGTCGTCTCTCGCTGACAGCTGGTACCGTCGTAGACTTCTCCCATTAGGAACTCCGGGGAGATGTAGAGTCCACCCTCGACGTGGTCGCAAGCACCGTCTGCAACATAACAGGATTCTTGACTACGGACACATACACGGGTCTGTAGAGAACTGTCGTCTCTCGCTGACAGTTGGTACCGTCGTAGACTTTTCCCATTAGGAACTCCGGGAAGATGTAGAGTCCACCCTCGACGTGGTCGCAAGCACCGTCTGCAACATAACAGGATTCTTGACTACGGACACATACACGGGTCTGTAGAGAACTGTCGTCTCTCGCTGACAGTTGGTACCGTCGTAGACTTCTCCCATTAGGAACTCTGGAGAGATGTAGAGTCCACCCTCGACGTGGTCGCAAGCACCGTCTGCAACATACCAGGATTCTTGACTACGGACACATACACTGGTCTGTACAGAACTGTCGTCTCTCGCTGACAGTTGGTACCGTCGTAGACTTTTCCCATTAGGAACTCCGGGAAGATGTAGAGTTCACCCTCGACGTAGTCGCAAGCACCGTCTGCAACATAACATTGTGCCTTCTTAAGGAGGGACCATCATATTTCCCCTTTCCTATGAAATCGTTGAAATTCTACATGTATAGAACAATTCATTCTGCACCATAATATGCCAAGAAAAAGTAGACGATCTGAACTTATTATCGAGATATAAAACTTCAAAGTAACAGTTTTCTTTGAATTTAACACTGAGACCATACAGAAAAAGACATGCTGATATTTTCAAAAATATTAATCTGCTTGCCCACCCTAAGATTTCTTAAAAAAACTACTATGTCTTATATCACGCACAATATTTAATTGGTAAAACGGTTTTCTAGAAATTCGGATTTCTTTGAAAATTTGTGGAAATTTTAAGAAGATCGCGATTATTGCTAGTTCGTGATTATTGCGTGATTATTGCGTGATTATTCTTAATCCTTTTTGCTGAGAAATGCGTCGGGCCGGTGGGACTCGGTTCTGGGGGGACGACCGTCTCGAGAGGGCATGAAATTCAAGGGTGGTTACGGAAAGAGCAAAATTGAATGTTAAATTAAGTTTCTGCCCAGTGAATTAATAGTTAGCAACTACTAACTTACCGTATTGTAAGGACGGCTGCTGGTTTGAGTTTGGAATGCGGAACGGAACCGTTGCTATTGTGATCGGGTAGTGCATGTGAAGATCGTCACCGGACTTTCCGAACTCCAGGCTCACCTGAGAATGCATAATGGAAGTCCAGTATGTATGGTAAACACAAATGGTAGATACATTAAGACATTAAGATTATGGTGAGACATTAAGAAAAAAACTGTGTCTATTGTTATTAACCTCGACGATTGATTTCTCTGAGCGCTTAACAAATGAGGGGTATAGTTGCAAATCATGTATTTCTAAAGAAAAAAAGTTAGATTCGTAAATGAGGGGCCGCGCTCATAAACCAGCTAATGTCAGTTAGCTGGTTTAGGCGCGCATAGGCTAGCAAGTCATGCATTCAGTGCTTACTTCAACTCTAAACAGTTGGAGACTTTATTATTTCTTACAAAATGATTTTAAACCCAATTATATTACTAGTTGTCCCACTAATGTAAAACTTCAAATATCTCAGTTAGCCAAGCCGGTTAGTAGATGGTTCATCGACGCGGCCCCTCAATAAGGAAGTCTCATGAAATTTTATTCTAGTAAATTTCTATAAATAAACACAAATAATAATGACAAATACACTTATTACCTGTGAAATCTTAAATTTTCATTCATAAAAATCGAGTTCAAATATCATATGATTCTTGGCGGGAAAAACGGCCTTTAACCTGAATCAGAACTGTGATGTCATTTCCAAGTCTTGAACATTGTGTTGACATGGGGATTCCCTTGTTGCCATGGCAATATAGCAAACTCTGATGTCATTGCCAATTTTCCTGTTTTTAAATGAGAGGAGATCTATCAAACTTTGTAAATTAATTACATGAGAACTATATTCGTCCAACAACAAAAATAATACCACATCTGTGTTCAGCAACATCTCAACTTTCATAAAATAAATATTATTCTGAATTCTAATCTTCACGAGACTTCCCTATTATGCATAGCCTTGCAATACGAAGCGCAAGAAAAATTATACTCTTTCCAAACATGGATGAAAATTGATTCCGCTAGCTATTAGTATAGGATATTATGAAAGTTGTTTTTCCTCTCAGAATTAATCAATTCTGAGATGACTTGGTTTTTCATCAAAACCCTTCAATATGTCGTGAATGTCTGTCTGTCTCAGACTCACGTGTCGTATTAATACGACAATTTACTACTAATTAGCGACATCTAGCGTCATGGTTAGGAACTACGCACGGGACTTGTCATTCCCTACGAATAGATTAATGGAAAAACTCTGTGAAGAGTTTCCTTTGGGCTTCCTATGGAACTTGAAAGTTTTTTTTGTCTGGGGTTTAACGTCGCACTGTTCTGCAGCGAGGCTAATGGCGACGGATGAATGATTATGATGATGATTGGAAGATGATGGTGAAGAATAGGCAAGGATGGAAGTTGGGACGATGGCGATCGTGGCCTATTAGTAAGGTACCTTCCCAGTATTTGCCTGTCGACTGAGGGAATACCACGCAAAAAAACCCAGTCAGGAAGAACGGCCGCGGTAATCGAACCCGGGCCTCCGGAATACAAGTTCAGAGCGTTAACCACTCACCCAACCTGTTCCGTTGAACTTGAAAGGTGTTTACCTGTAATACGTAGTATATCTGCAGTAGTCTGCATATGCCGACTAGTGTCGGAGGTATGGTAGGAACGACAAGTGTCTGGCCGGAGTCCCACTTGGTGAGGGAGTGCGGCTTGACGGGATCACCACGGTACTCCAGAACCACGTGTTGCACCTCCTTGTTGACGCCCAACACTCCGCGGTCGATGAAGAACTCGACGTACTGTGGGACAATCGTAGGAAGAAGATTGTGGAGGCGGCAATTCGCTAAATCAAGCTTCCGCTCTGCACTCTGGTGGTACAAATGTGTAATTGAGGAAGGGTGAACGCATTCAATTCTCCATAAGATACCTGTAGAGTTTGGATACCTCTACTTCATACACTATTTAACATAGAACCATAAAAATTGTAATGAGTATAGAAAAGATTAATATGCTTTTTCGATAATTTATTTTTTGTATCTAAATAATTATAAAATAACTTTCCGAATGAAGCAAATACGGCTTATACTGTAGCCTGATTGGTCCGTTGGACCATTTCCTGTCGTCTGATTGGCTGATGCATTACATGATTGAACGATTATTACGCTGCAATTTAACCTCCGAGAAAAATTCTGAGGTGACAGATCGATAAAGCATCATCTTTTCTATACTCGATACTTTTTTCAGGATTCTATGTTTAATAGTGTATGAAGTAGAGGTATCCAAACTCTACACGTTCCTTATGAAGAATTGAATGCGTACACCCTTCCTCAAGTACACATTTCTACCACTAGAGTGCAGAGCTGATCTTAATTGTGCGAATAGGGCTCCAAGCCCTGTAAGGCCAAACAAGAAGAAGAATAAGATAATATTGACTAGGGTGAATACGTTAATCGCACAATCAAGATCAGCTCTGCACTCTAGTGGTGGAGATGTGGTACTAGAGGAAAGGGTTCAACATTCAATTCTCCATAAGGAACCTGTAGAGTTTGGATACCTCTACTTCATACACTATTAAACATAGAACCCTGAAAAAAGTAACGAGTATAGAAAAGATTATGCTTTATCGATCTGTCACCTCAGAATTTTTCTCCGAGGTTAAAGTGCAGCGTAATAATCATGCAAACATGAAATGCAGCAGCCAATCAGAGTACAGGAAATGGTTCAACAGACCAATCAGGCTACAGTATAAGCCGTATTAGCTTCATACGGAAAGTTATTTTATAATTATTTAGACACAATAAATGCATTTCTGAGGTGACAGATCGAATAAGCATAATCTTTTCTATACTACTTACAATTTTTATGGTTCTATGTTTAATTGTGTATGCTGTAGAGGTATCCAAACTCTACAGGTTCCTTATGGATAATTGAATGTTGAACCCTTTCCTCTAGTACCACATCTCTACCACTAGAGTGCAGAACTGATCTTGGTTGTGCGAAAACTATAAAATGTTCAGCTCTTATAGCTTGGTACGTCACCTAGAAATTTAGGATAAGTCGGAGAAAACGTATAAAAATATTCGTGACGGGAGTTTTTTTTGTATCACGACCCAGATTCACAAAAACATAACACCAAGAGAATTGTAGGGTTGATTCCTCTTAGGTTGTATTTAACTTATAATTAGCTATGAAGTCGTAGGTTATCTCGAAACCACGGGGTCTGTGCTCTTGGCCCCGATATATTATTCCATGGGTCACTTTTACGATTTCCCTGCAAGGTTATGTTCCTTTTTCACGAGACCCTTTACCCTGCATCAACCGTAACTGAGAAGCATTCATAAATAATAAAAAATAACACATTTGAAGGTTTAACGTCAGAAGCTACTTTGATCAACGGATGTGCAAATCTCAGGAGACAAGTACTACATGGAGCGCTGTTTATATTTGGCTGTACCAGCGATCATTAAAATATACATTGTACATGGATAGTAAGTACAAGCTTTTGTTTAAATCCTAGGACGGCGTTTAATTTCTCAATATGTATTTTACCGCTAACCGCTATACCCACCTAGGTAAAAAGGCATTAACCGCTATAGGCACTAACACAAAGCGTAATATCGTTGCTGCTTGTGCTGGTACCTAGCGGTGGGGCGAGAGGTACCTTTTACGGGATACAAACAAAATATAAAAAAACGCTAAGAATTTAAACAATAGTTTGAACTATCCCTATAGTTTATGATCGCTGGTTATACCTTTAGAATATGTACCTGTATGAGTTTGGCCTTGATGCGTACTTCCTCATCGCCCTGGTTGTCTATGCTGGCCTTGACCTTGAGGGACTCCCCACAGACGTAAGCCGAGCGTTCGATCTGGGTGCGCATCACCACGCGGTCTCGTTCACAGCATAGACAACAGGTGGCGCGCTTGTCGCAGCCGACCATAGGTTTCTGTAGGACGAAAACACATCAGGTTACAACATCTTGCATAGATACTTTGTCTATGTTATTATTGCTGCTTGTCCATTAGCATAGACAACAGGTGGCGCGCTTGTCGCAGCCGACTATAGGTTTCTGTAGGAAGAAAACACATCAGGTTACAACATCTTGCATAGATACTTTGTCTATGTTATTATTGCTGCTTGTCCATTAGCATAGACAACAGGTGGCGCGCTTGTCGCAGCCGACCATAGGTTTCTGTAGGAAGAAAACACATCAGGTTACAACATCTTGCATAGATACTTTGTCTATGTTATTATTGCTGCTTGTCCATTAGCATAGACAACAGGTGGCGCGCTTGTCGCAGCCGACCATAGGTTTCTGTAGGACGAAAACACATCAGCTTACAACATCTTGCATAGATACTTTGTCTATATTATTATTGCTGCTTGTCCATTAGCATAGACAACAGGTGGCGCACTTGTCGCAGCCGACCATAGGTTTCTGTAGGACGAAAACACATCAGCTTACAACATCTTGCATAGATACTTTGTCTATGTTATTATTGCTGCTTGTCCATTAGCATAGACAACAGGTGGCGCGCTTGTCGCAGCCGACCATAGGTTTCTGTAGGACGAAAACACATCAGCTTACAACATCTTGCATAGATACTTTGTCTATGTTATTATTACTGCTTGTCCATTAGCATAGACAACAGGTGGCGCACTTGTCGCAGCCGACCATAGGTTTCTGTAGGACGAAAACACATCAGCTTACAACATCTTGCATAGATACTTTGTCTATGTTATTATTGCTGCTTGTCCATTAGCATAGACAACAGGTGGCGCGCTTGTCGCAGCCGACCATAGGTTTCTGTAGGACGAAAACACATCAGGTTACAACATCTTGCATAGATACTTTGTCTATGTTATTATTGCTGCTTGTCCATTAGCATAGACAACAGGTGGCGCGCTTGTCACAGCCGACCATAGGTTTCTGTAGGAAGAAAACACATCATGTTACAACATCTTGCATAGATACTTTGTCTATGTTATTATTGCTGCTTGTCCATTAGCATAGACAACAGGTGGCGCGCTTGTCACAGCCGACCATAGGTTTCTGTAGGACGAAAACACATCAGTACAACATCTTGCATAGATACTTTGTCTATGTTATTATTGCTGCTTGTCCATTAGCATAGACAACAGGTGGCGCGCTTGTCACAGCCGACCATAGGTTTCTGTAGGAAGAAAACACATCAGGTTACAACATCTTGCATAGATACTTTGTCTATGTTATTATTGCTGCTTGTCCATTAGCATAGACAACAGGTGGCGCGCTTGTCACAGCCGACCATAGGTTTCTGTAGGAAGAAAACACATCAGGTTACAACATCTTGCATAGATACTGTGTCTATGTTATTATTTGTTCTGTATCAGAAAGCTCTTATATCCTACTTGTACACTTTTATTAGAGTTTTTATTGTAGGTACACTCAAACCAATAAAAATTGGTACTCGAAACGAAAAGGATTGGCTGCTGGTAAGGTTCCTTGACAATCAATCCTTGTTATTATCAATGAAATCAGAGCTCACCTACTAGAGGTAGATGATGCGTTAACACAGCCTTCATGGGATGATGCCATCAAACCTTAATCAGCCAATCCTTTTCTTTTCAAGTACCGATTTTTATTGGTTTGAGTGTACATTTTTAAGTTATCCGGACTTTTGTCACGATTAATGTTTAAGGACAGCGACAGGAATTTTTATAGGGTGGACAGTGGGCGGCGGACAATTATTTCGGGTGGGCATAACCTTTAAGTTTACCTCTGAGAGGATACAGCTGGTGTTGTGTTAAAAAAAGCCATGCCCCGCAGGGCGTTTTTCGGATTTTTTAAATCAATGGACACGAATTTGGGACACTGAAAATACTACTTTTGGGGAAAAATATGATTGGAATATCATTTAAAATAGGGGTGGATTTTGAAGTTACCAAATAAAAGTTTGATCTTATACATACAGCCACGCACAAGATATTGAGAACGGGAGAGCCAAAGTATTTAAATGATAAGTTGAGAAAGCGTCATGATATTCACCTACGAGACACGCGGTCCAAAGATAAGCTAGACTTTGGAACTCATCGAAGAAAAAATTCAAGAACTGTTTTTCCTATTTAGCCTCAGTAGCATACAACACAACAACAACAGAAGAGCAGACCCTAAGTTTAAAAGCTTTCAAGACGCTCGTTAAGGATAAACTCGCTATCATTCAAGAAAGAGAATTCGTGAAGTAATGATATTGGAAGACGAGAATCAAGATTACATCCTGCTGAGAATGTTTTTTCAGTGGTTTTCCCTCAGCTAAAAAGCAAATGCTTGGATGTTCTTCCAATATTACCACTGATATTGAAGCACAATTTTAATGACTATTATGAATTAAGAAGAAGTAGGTAAATAGTGAAGATGTGAAGCAGCTGAAGAGAAGAGATGGATGTATGGAAGATCAACGACTCGATTGTTGAATACAGACCAATTATGTACCTATTTTATGTGCTCAATAAATTACATTATTATTATTATTATTATTAAACTTGAAAGCGATGTAATTTTAGAAAATTGTTCAATCTTTGTGATTTGATTAGGTACTTATTTCGCAATTATAACCACAAATTAAAATTAAAAAACAATAATAAAAGCATTTTAAAATATTGGGGGGAGGGGGGCAGTAGGCAATTTTGGGAGGGGGCGTGCCTACCTGCGCTCACCCCTGGCGATTCTTTATGTAAAAGCTTTGAACATACCACTTTATTAAATTTCGTATTGATATTTGTTCCATTACGGATTGTTGTACTCACGAGGTATTGCTCGTCCATGCAGTCGATGTGTGGACCAATTAGAGTGAAGTATTTCATCCCCTGTGGAGGACTGGCGTAGGGGATGTCGATAGTGACCTAGAAAATAAAGGAAAATCATTTCGAATTTGGTGTATAACTATTAAAAAAGCACAAGTTGGTATTGTTTTAATTTTTTCCCTGGTAGTATGTCCGTATGTCTACCAGATTTTTTTTTGTTATAATCTAACGGTACAAAAAGATTAGAACTTCATTTTCGCTTAAAAATGACACGATTTTACTTGGCTGCCATAAGATAACATGAGGGATAAAATTAGAAGTGTTTCATTTTTTCAGGGATTGTGTATTGTATGATTATCAATAAGTACACAAAAAACGAAGATCTGAGACTATGCCTCGAGTGATCGCACCACCTTAAATAATAGTACAGTTCGTTTTTCCTATGTTTGAACTCTCACCAGATGGAGCCACAGTCAGTTGTTCTGTTAGGCTGAGAAAGACGTCATTGCACGGTGAGCGCGCAATGAAGTCTTTCTCGGCCTAGCAGAACAACTGCGTGGGAGTTCAAACATATAGGAAACACAAACTGTATGTTTCAGTAAATATGTCGAGACCATGAATTTCGTTAAAATCAATGCTGAATTCTGTACCTCAGACGTAGAAGACCGGAAGTCAATTATCTCGATTTTGCGTTGAGCACTGTTGTAAAGATGGAATCATGCTGAAATTTGACTGATATCAACACAAAGTTGAAGTATATTCTCTTACACAACTACTCATGTCACCATATTACAAAATATGATTGAATGAAGGTTTACTGGTTTATGAGCTCACCTCAAGAACCACTGAAGTAGACTTCCGACCTTCTAACTCTGAGATAATTAGTGCAGAACTAACTACTTATTAAATCATGTGCTCAGGCGCGTAAGAACTAAATTTGCAGGGGGGGGGGGGGCAATTATTTATTGCAAAATAACTGTATTGATACTATTGGCTACGAAGGCAATGG
Organism: Leuctra nigra; assembly: GCA_934045905.1. Lineage (NCBI taxonomy): Eukaryota > Metazoa > Arthropoda > Insecta > Plecoptera > Leuctridae > Leuctra > Leuctra nigra. The sequence continues at coordinate 15,109,150 of OW203772.1, forward strand.
GGGGTCTGGGGGACCCCAGTTACATGCGGGCAAAGCCCCGTTTTTATATATATATATAATATATATAATTAATACCAACTGCAAATTGAAAAGATTTGCCTACTGTGGGGAACGAACCCACGTCCCTGAATTGCCGGTCCAGTGCTCTAACCACTAAGCTAAGCAGGCTATTCAATCTGCAGTGGTTCTGTTCCATATAAACTGTATTTCTACAGTCCGAGACCCGTGATGAAATCTTTTCAATTTGCAGTTGGTATTAATTATCATCACCCTATCTGAGGTCATCAGAAAAAACCATGTTAGTCATATATATATATATATATATATATATATGTGAAATATGATTTTTGCTGATAACCTCAGATGGGTCGATGTAAATAAATACCAACTGCAATGAGAAAAGATTTTCCTCGAGTGGGACTCGAACCCACGACCTTCCGATATCCAGTCAGATGCTCTACCAGCATATATATATATAGTATTATATTTAGGCATGAATTTGGTGCATTCTCTACGCGATCATTTTGACACTTTTTTTATCTTGACATAAATGTATAAAAACATATGGCGGGGAATTGAATCAGAGGGGGTGACTCCCCCCCCCCACCTTCCTACGCGCCTGCTTGCTGACCTTCAAGTAGTAGCGAATGAAGCCGGTCTTGCTCTCGAAGGAGCAGGGAAGCGCGCTCTCCGGGAGTTGGAACTTGAAGGGGAACGTGTGCATCCCCCGAGGTAGGATTGGAACTATCCCATCGGGCTTGTCTGGAAGAAAACAATACATTTCAATAGGGATTATGTATTTTATTTATTAAAAACTATTTTTCAAAATACAGCATTTTATCTGTTTTGATAAAACACACGACACTCTCAAAGTAGTAAAATACAAATATTTGAACAGAAACACTGGTATTGTCAAGAAATAAAAATAAAAAAAGAGTCCGCAATATTTCGCCGATGCGTTCGACCGGCTTTGTCAAGCGAGACTGACAAAGCCGGTCGAACGCATCGGCGAAATATTGCGGACTCTTTTTTTATTTTTATTTCTTGACAATACCAGTGTTTCTGTTCAAATATTTGTATTTTACTAAGTTGTTTCCTGGTATATTATCTTCTTCTTTGTGTTTATTACTCTCAAAGTGTAAATTTTCATTCATAATAAACTTTAAATTGAGTGGTGAATGGACCACTATAGTCATTATCTTGCTATAAGACGTCACAAATAAAACAGATGACAGAAGGATGTGGGCTGTGACCGTCAAGAAGGCTGTGACAGCACAGTAATCAATAGTAATCAATAGCAAATGGATCCATTTCGAAATGCAACTGTCTTTCCCCCACACGTTTGATTAGCTCCCTCTCCCACTATATGGACTGTGCTGCTCTAGTGTGAGTAAAGAGAACTATTATGCTACATTGACTACTCCCATCACCAATGGTCCATTTGTCGGTGGGAAAACGATACCCCATAAAAAACACTTTGTGTAAAAATAACAGCCAAGTCTCTTCAACTAAAAAAAATATGAAATCTAAAAATTCTGCACTGATAAGTAGTGATATCAAAAAATTTGCCAAGTCAAAACTTTATTTGAAAATCAAAAAATACTTGGCGCATCGTGTATATAAATCCCAGAAAAAAACACTCCGTGTAAAAAAGGCAGCCAAGTCTCTTTACTTTAAAAAAATTCAACACCGAAAAGGAGTGATATCAAAAAAGAAGCCAAGTCAATGACATTTCCAAATATTTAATCGTATCTTTGAAATAAAAGTATAAACACCGAGAAATACTTTACAAAAGGACTTGGCGCATCGTTTTTTTAAAGACATCATTCTATCCTATAAGTGGAAATAAATTTACAATTAGGTACATTTTCCTCTTTTTTTTAGAGCCAGTATCTATGAATCAAGCTACTTTTAGTAATGGCTATTTTATAGTTTTGTCAATGGCGATAGAAGAAAGATTTCATGCTGTAATAGATAGGTAATATAAAGTGGGAAGAATTAAATAACAATTGGAAGTGGGCTCATTTATATTTTTATAGCACTGTTAATATGGTGATATTAGAAGGGTATGTTTTCATAATTTGATCTTGATTGAGGGAAATCATGAAACGTTGTAAAATAATTACTAACTATCTATGGAACACTATTATATATTTTTGAAGTGTCAAGTGTATAAAGTTAAAAAATTTAAAGAAATTCCATGTGCCGTCTCTGTGTACTTTGTGAAATGTATTGTTATAAAATGCGGATTAATAGAAATGTATTTCATGTTGAGAAGGTTTAACGCATGAGACTTAATTATGTTGACCACGAAACAATATTACGAAGATAACTATTGTGTATTTATAGAAAACATAGGCAACAAGTTTCATAGCGTATATATTCAAATAGAAAATATTTTACAGTAGGTATGTATAATATGTAATTGAAAGATGTGTCCCTATTATTCTAAAAATTCTAAATGACGGTTGTATATAAATGGCATATGCTTATGAATAGAAAAATGTCTTTAAAAAAACGATGCGCCAAGTCCTTTTGTAAAGTATTTCTCGGTGTTTATACTTTTATTTCAAAGATACGATTAAATATTTGGAAATGTCATTGACTTGGCTTCTTTTTTGATATCACTCCTTTTCGGTATTGAATTTTTTTAAAGTAAAGAGACTTGGCTGCCTTTTTTACACGGAGTGTTTTTTTCTGGGATATCACTTCTTTTGTTAGTTTATTCATACAGCTTGTAGCACATGTCCTACCAAGGACTAATTTCTTTAAAAAAATACGCCTCAACCGATTTGGTTAGTAAGAAAAGTTGCATTTGGTACAAGCTTAAAATGATTATCCAAGAAGAATAGTCTAAGTTTCGTTACAATCTGTCCAGACGTTTTCGATATCTGACTTCACTTCCAGTTTAAAAAATGGCGCTCAATAATACTGCCGCCTTGAATTCATAAAAGTGCAACATAATTGCATAATTAAGCTGCAATCTCTGCAGTTGTTTTCGATATATGACGTCACTTCCGGTTTTGAAATAGCGGCCGAAAATAATGTCATCTTGAATCCATAAATATAAGGGCTATATAATTACATAATTTAGTTGCAATCGGTACATCTGTTTTCTATAAATGACGTCACTTCCTGTTTTAAATATGGCGGCCAGAAATAATGTTGTCATGAATTCATAATTATAAGTCCAACATAATTAGATAATTTAGTTGCAATCGGTACAGCCGTTTTCGACATATGACGTCACTTTCGGTTTTAACAATGGCGGTCGAAAATAGTGTCGTCTTTAATTCAAAAATATAAGTCCTACATAATTACATAATTTAGTTGCAATCGGTACAGCTGTTTTCGATATATGACGTCACTTCCGGTTTTAACAATGGCGGTCGAAAATAATGTCGTCTTTAATTCAAAAATATAAGTCCTACATAATTACATAATTTAGTTGCAATCGGTACATCCGTTTTTGATATATGACGTCACTTCCGGTTTAAACAATGGCGGCCAAAAATAATGTCGTCTTGAATTCATAATTATTAGTCCTACACAATTCCAAAATTTGGTTACAATCGATACAGCCGTTTTCGATATATGACGTCACTTCCGGTTTTTGCAAATGGCGGCCGAGTACACCGCAATCTTGAATTTATAATTATTCACAATGTATGTTTACTAAATATCTATTTAAAAGTATAGATTGGTAAATTTAGTGTCGTTTAGCATATTAATGGCGTCATTTAGCATATTTAAGACGTCATTTCCGGTATAGGTAATAAGAAAACAATCTAGTTCTATCTAGTTGATACTTCATGAATGACCTTCTGAATTCTTTAGCGCTAATTTCCGTCAAATCGATCATGCCGTTTTCAATATATGACGTCACTTCCGGTTTCATTTAGTGGTTCCTGCCGCCATTTCCGGTACCGTTTATTTGTATATTCATTTATCCCAATTGATTTTTCAAAAAGATTGCAGAATGCATAGACAGGAGCTAGTTCAGTGGCAATCTGTAAAGGTGTTTTTGATATATGACGTCACTTCCGGTTTCAGGAATGGCGACCGAGAACACTGTATTGATATTATAATTATTTTGTATTGTCTATGTTACAATGTAAGCTAATTATATGTGTATTTAAAGTATAATTTGATGAAATAAGCTAAATATTGTGAATTTATGACGTCACTTCCGGTTTAGAAAATAAGAAAATAATGTTTTTTAGTATCATACTTCATATAGATGACCATCTAAATCGAATGGCGCTAATTTCGTACCGATCAGTTTAGCTGTTTTCGAGATATGACGTCACTTCCGGTTTAAAAATGGCGGCACAAAAAATTTATATGAGGCAAGGTATCATCAGACGCCAAAAGTGCATATGTGGTAAAAATTTCAGGTTGATCGGTTCAGCCGTTTAGGCTGTGGCGGTGACAGCAACTTTTTCGGGAATCATATGAAGAAGAAGAAGAAGAAGAAGAAGAAGAAGAAGAAGAAGAAGAAGAAGAAGAAGAAGAAGAAGAAGAAGAAGAAGAAGAAGAAGAAGCAGATGAAAGCGGTGTAATTTCACGATTTTCACTGCCCTCTAGGTCGTAAACGGCATGACTGGTTGTTGTCGCGTGATGTATATGTTGTTAGGTGGGCCATAGCTCAAAATTAAGACATTTCACAACAATGAGAGATTTTCCATTGTTGAGATCCAGTAGGCCGAAAATGCTATGTTGTTGCTTACAGTAAAAGTAGTTGGTCTGCTCCTCAGTTTATATAGGCATTTACGGTATGTTGAGTGACTGTGAGTGTACGGTAAGACTTGGCTGAGTGGAGCGACCGCTCCACTAGATAGCTTGGAAGTATATGCCAATTATAAAATATACATAAAATATCCATATACATAATAGTACACCTAAAATGCCCTAATAAAACGATGCGCCAAGTATTTTTTGATTTTCAAATAAAGTTTTGACTTGGCTAATTTTTTGATATCACTACTTTTCAGTGCGGATTTTTTAGATTTCATATTTTTTTTAGTTGAAGAGACTTGGCTGTTATTTTTACACGAAGTGTTTTTTATGGGGATTTCACTCATTTTTTTAGTTTATTCTTACAACTTGTGACAATCGAATGAACAATTACTAAATCCTTAAAAAAATCACCCTTTACAATTTAGTTATTTTCATGAAGAATAGCAAAGGTATCATTCCAATCGGTCAACCAAGTTCCGAGATATGGCAACATATCCGTTGTCAAAATGGCTGCTGAACTTTCTGCACTGCTTCATAGAATTTATAACTATAAATGATGTGTATCATTTTAAGCTTTCTGAATATGTATTTATTGTATAGGAGGGGACTATAATAATTTATAAATTTGAATGACGTCATTTCCGGTCTCATAAATAGGAACATTCTAGTTTGACTGTTCCTATTCCATAGAGATGGCCTTCCGAATCGTTTCGCGCTAGTTTCATACCGATCTGTCAAACAGTTTTCGAGATATGGCGTTTCTTCCGGTTTCAAAATGGCTGCTGAAATCACTGACTCCTTGAATAATAATTTAAACATGATTACATTTTATTATTAGCTGTCTGAAATAGTATATTTATTGCATCAAAATGTAAATTTGTGAGATTTTTAATAAGTGTGACGTCATTTCCGGTTTTGGTATAGGAAACTGCAAATATTATTGATGATAATACATAAAGTTGACCGTCTAAATTGTTTAGCGCTGGTTTCGTTCATATCTATTTAGCCGTTATTGAGATATGATGTCACTTCCGGTTTCAAAATGGCGGCTTCCGGTTGGTTTTGTAACATGTCAAATGAGATATCAAAAGTGCAAACGTTACATAAATATCAAAAAATCGGATCAAATTTGTTGCCGAAATGCCAATCGATGTATTTCAAATTTCATGACGTCATTTCCGGTTTCGTTAACATAAATTTTAGTTTGTTGCTATTGATAATCCATAAAGTTGATCGTCCGAATCGTTTGGCGCAAATTTCGTTTTGATCGGTCTAGCCGTTGACGAGATATGACGTCACTTCCGGTTTCAAAATGGCGGCACAAAAAATTCATGGGGTGAAGGTTAAATCAGGCGCCAAAAGTGCACACGTGGTAAAAATGTGAGATCAATCGGTTCAGCTATTTAGGCTGTGGCCTGTTGACCGGATTTGAATTCCAGGAGACTACTACTACTGAGATTATTATTATTATGAAAACCGCCCTAAAACACTTTTTTCACTGCCCTATAGCTCGCAAAGGGCGTAACCTATTGTTCCCAAATTTGGTATATGTAGTAGGGTGGGCCATAGCTCGAAATTAAGATATTTCGGAACAATGTGAGATTTCCCAATTTTAAGATCCAGTAGGCCGAAAATGCTACTTTGATGCTTACAGTAAAAGTGGGTTGCTCCAGGCTTTGTATGAGAGTGTGCGCGCGCCGTACGACTTGGCTGGCGTGGAGCGACCGCTCCACTAGATTCCTGCCGAGTTATGTAATATTTTATTGTTACCATGGCAACGCCATTGTTGGTTTTATTAATAACATCATGCGACAGGAATACCGTTTTCCCTCCAAATGTCAAATTAAATTCCATGAATTTAAATTTCTAGCTTATTATTGAAAATTTTCACATTCGAGTGTGAAAATTGTGTGTTTTTCCAACAAATATGTGATTATTTTGAAAGAAATACATATGCATTAAAAAAGTAATTCGTCAACTGCGAATTTTAATGGGACGGTAATCCTTATGATGCACGATTCTTAAAATAATTAGGGATGTTATGCACCTCCCTATCATCATCATAACAATCATCCGTCGCCATTAGCCGAGTTGCAAAACAGTGCGACGTTAAACACTACTAAAGTACACAGCATCTGATAAAGCCCTTCGCGAATCTTCTTTGATATCGACAAAGAATTTCCAACCAAGAGATTTTTGGTATGCAAAGCTCTCCATTAAAGCTTCGCAAAGCTTCCAGCATCTTTGAGCTTTAGGATACTTTACAAAAAAAATCGGAAAATAAATGCCAGTCTTCTACGTTGTATTTAATTCGCCCACACGCTTTACTTGGTTTTTAAAACAAGCTGCTCCAAGTTTTTATTAATAATAAAAATGCTATTTTATCAGCCATGGCTTCGAGGTGTTAATTTTAATGAAAACAATTACTTTGGGCTTCACGTTGTACCCAGTGTCAACAAGATTAAAACAACGATTGTGATATTTTATCGAGTCAAAATACATCGTTTATGTTTTTAATGTGAATAAACGCCGTTAGTATAGCTAACGGAAATGAAAGCATCATCGATCTTCAATAATATGTTGAGTTCTGGAGTTTGTATACATGCAGCAGAATCAACCAATCTGTACTGGACTTTATTTATTGATTTAGAAGGCTGGTATTTTCGCTGGGCTAACGGGGAAAATATTGGATAATGTCAAAGCATCCCTACCAGCAGTTAGCGACCTCCGGTTTTCTTTACTGAAGTGATGAAAGAAATAATCTTGTCGTTGCTTTAAAATTAATATATTAAAAATTGAGTTGACTTTTTAGCAGGACTCAATTATTCACGCATTGTTCAATTTGAGTCAAAATATAATTAAACATCTCATATATTGTCTTATGAATCTTATATGTTAATTCTTATAAAACTATGTTAGCCCGAAGAAAAAATCTAAAATATTATCAAGAGAAAAATTTCCACATCACAAAATTATACAGACAAAACGTGCCAAAAATCACCTACCTAATAAACGAAGAAAATTATAAATCGCGAAAGCGTAAGCGATTTCCAGACAAATTGTGATTGGTTAAGAGGCAAACGGAAGCGAACGGGAGTCGCACGGTTCGTCAGAGCGTTTTTTGAAATTGTGGCTTCCCACTATATAATTTAAAAAATCAGATAGTAACGACCCATAACAGCCTAATATACTAAATAATGCCGCACACCGGAGTTCATTATGACCTCTGGTACTACCTCAAAGTGTTAAATACGATTATTTTCGATTATTTTATTAAAAAATATCGTATTTAACACTTTGAGGTCGCACCAGAGGTCATAATGAGCTCCAGTGTGCGTCAGCTGTTATGGGTCGTTCCTATCTGATTTTTTAAAAATTTCAAGTGGGAAGACACAATTTCAAAAAAACGCTCTGACGAACCGTGCGATTCCCGTTCGCTTCCGTTTGCCTCTTAATATGAAAAACGCATTCCTCTTTCCTCTTTCATGATATTTCATGATGTCTTCCATCGGATCGTGCTTGTGTGTCTTTACGAATCGCATCGTTGTAATTCACTTGTTATTATCACCGCCACTTAGGTTCACACTTGACTAGGAGTTTGATACAGAAGGGCGAGGCAGACAATCATTTCAAGAGCCTACTTCCTGTCCTGAATAGGTGCTGAGCACGCAAACCCAATATATCCACATTACAAAATAATACTAGGAAAACGCTCAGTGTAACGCGTTGATGAGCGAGCACAGAACATGCAACATCCCCATAGTAACGATGCACGACACGGCACAAGACGATTTTCTCTGCAATTTTTCAATCTCCATAATACTCTGGATGAATAACAGATCCATTGTGTCGTGAAGTCTTACCTGCATACCTTCTCCAGAAATCTCTTGTGACATCCCATACTAAACTCGTAAAATTACAATTAATACTTACTTGACTGATTGGGCTTACAATATGTAAAATTTAATATTAAGTTGGTCTTGATCACCATGCAAAATTTGAACTTAATGTGAACATTTTGATTGTCGACCAATCAGAAGACATTATTTAAACTTAAACCAATTAGAGGATTTGGCCTTCGTACTGCATCCGATTTTATGCGCTTGCTCAAAAATGCTTTCATTTTACTGTACATTGTGGATAGCTTGGCTGCTCTACAGGCCTTGCCTTGGAACAGAAGCTTAAAGAAGGCAGGGATGACAATTTAGTATACATTTTTCAAGATTATGGAATAAAATGACCTTAAAATGACAAAACTTTTGAAAATAACGACAGATTAGACTGAAAATTGGCAAAAATATCTAAAATGTTGGTACCAATGACCACGCGAAGTTTCAAGTTGATCGGTCAATCTGTTCTAGTTTAAATGTCGAAAATCACATGAAAAATGGTTTTAAATTTGAACCAATAGGAGGATTTGGCTGAAACTTTTTATGATTGGTAACAATGTTGGTTGCAATGTTTTTGCTAAATTTCAAATTGATCGAAGCACCCAATCGAAAGATAATTTTTTTTAAATTTGAACCAATCACGGGAGCCCATTCAAAAACGATCCCAGGGACCGCATAGAGTACGTTAGTATGTGTACAAAATTTCAGATCGATTGCTTGAGCGGTTTGACCTGGGCTGTGACCACAAAAAAAAAAAAAAAAAAAAAAACACACAGAGAAAGTGCCATAAGAGTACCGTGCGTAGTGACGCTCGCTACGCTCGCTCAACAACAGTTTCAAATTTAAGAAAGAAAAATAACGAAAAATGTGAAATAATTTTTAATAAAAAACGAATCGATACATTTTTGTTATTGGTTTTTAACGTCGCACTATTCTGCAACTAGTATTGTCGACGGTAAATGATTTTGATAAGGGATATGAAGGGCACAGGGAAAGAACGCTATGAGGAAATTATTTTCAAAAAATTACTTTAAGATGTCATGTGATTATTATGAGCATTCAGAATATTCCCTCGGTTTCTATTGCTACAAAGTCTTGAAAAAAGCAATTAAAATATCGATCTGTATGGAAGATCAATAGAAGTTTCAACTAAAACTTCGTTTATCTCAGTTTCATCCGAATGTGACTAAAATGTGTATAGCGTCATAATATTGATATGTTGATGAAGATAGGTAACTTAATGGACGTCGGGAAGGAGGCAGTCGTGGACTATTAATAAGGAACCTTTCAATAATTTGTCTTTCGAAAATGAAACACCGATCAAATCTCATTTAGAATTAGGTTAGCAGCTTGAATCGAACCCTGAAAGTCCGGAGTTCTTTCCAGAGCTATTCGAGAAAATAAGGAACACAATTGACCTCTGGTGGATTTTGTGGTACTAGGTAAATGGCGGCTATCAAGGGCGCATTTGCATAAATATAAATACAAATATTTGATACTTTGCTTGTTATGGCCAAAAAAGTAAATTTATAGCTAATTATCAATTTCATTTGTTTTTTGTTTTTTCACTGCTTTATGGAAACACGAAATGTAAAAACAAACGAATTAATATGTGGACCTGATAGTAGCCATCTTGCCAGAAGTGGCTCCATCACGTATCACTTATTTGTGGGAATAAGTAAAACAGTATTCAAAAATACAGATTTAATTGATTGTCAATGTTACTGACATTTAAAAATTCTCCGAATTTTTAGCTTGTCCTACTTGGGTCTATGTTATATTTTTTCAGCCGAATAAAAAAGTAAATAAGTATATTTGTTCATCCTGTGGCCACGTGATCATGACCACAGGAAAAAGAGAGAGAGAGAGAGAGAGAGAGAGAGAGAGAGAGAGAGAGAGACCATTTTCGAACTTCAAACAGCCCTGTGTTTTCCTACCCGAGGCTTTTTCCAACCGGAGAGGAAATCTACCAACTTTCGCGTGCTCAAAAGGTCGTATAGATTCTAAAACTCTGCCCCCTCCCCCTGCCCCCCCCTCGACCTCTGGCCTGGATTAAAATCCAATTAACAAACCCGTGACTGAACTGCATTGATCCCCCACCCCCACCCCCCACCTGATCATACAAATTACTAATTCAGAGACTCAAAATCAGAATCTAATGTCTAAATCCAGATGGAAACTGATTTCAGAATCACAATGTGTTTTCTTTATAATGGGGCAGGTTTTCAAACTTCAACATTATTAATTGTTACGCGAGTGAATAAGTTGGGATTTTCAGGGTATATACTAAATTATAATAATAATATTAATAATCTATCCGCTGGTTCCATCCATACAATGGGTCAGGGGTGGATGGTCATTAAATATAAATATTTTCTGAAATCACTGCACGTTACATGAAGCTATGATAACTTTTCTCATACGATATTTTTATTTGGCAATGTCATAAATATTGTATGAACTGTTTTTGTATATCTATTTTGGTAGACAAAATATTTTCTTTTAATAACTGCAAGAAAAATCAGTTAAGTTGATAAATGGAACACAGTTCATAGTATATTAATTAATTATGTTGTAAAATTTCATTTTGATCAGGTAAACTGTCTGATCTGTAGCGCTAACAAAACAACAAGAAAACACATACGACATCTTGGTAGTTTAAAAGTTCATCAATCCTTTGAACTAATTGTAGCCAAGAGGAATAATGTGGAAATAAATGGGGTCCATTTATAATTGCATTTATGCTCTTACAACATTTAATTTGGCAACAGTCCATTTTGAAGCCCAATAAATTGTCGCGTTTGTTTGTTTAAACGGAATTTTGTTAAGTTTGTTTTAACATTTAGAATGGCAAAACAACAATAAAAAACGATCGAATAATCAGATTAAATATTATATCGCTTCATCAGAAGTCAGTCCAAGCGATCTCCTTGTCTCACTCTAGTAGGTGACCTTACATTTAATTGATAATAACAAGCCTTCATTGTTACGAAACATGACCATCAGTCATTCATATTTGTTCAACGATTTGTTTTCTTTTTCCAAGTGTACCTAAAAAAAATGGCACCTATCGATCCCTCTTGGTAGCTAATAGGGAAGTGAAGTGAAGTTTAGATTTTAGAATAATAAATTATATGAAAGTTGAGATGTTGTTGAAGACAGATGTGGTATTATTTTTGTTGTGTGATGAGTAGTTTTCAAACAACGAATTTACAAAGTTTGGTAGAATTGTAGCTGTCCATGAAACACAATTTGACGTCACACGCCGAGTCGGGGGAAATAAATGAATTAAAAAAATATAATAAAATTTCACATTGCTCTTTGAGGCTATTCTGTATATAAACAAAATATAATCTCAACATTCACCTATTCCCCATTGTTTTACCTTGTCCCCAGATGATGGCTCTGTCGTCTAAGAAGTACTGGTCATCTTTCAGTGTTCTTCTGTCACCGCTGACAACGACCTTCCATTCTGCGTGCGCTTTTCCCCGCAACACAACTCGTACAGCTGGAACACAATCACAAACACAACTATCATCCTGGAACACAAGTCACAAACACGACTATCATCCTGGAACACAAGTCACAAACACGACTATCATCCTGGAACACAAGTCACAAACACGACTATCATCCTGGAACACAAGTCACAAACACGACTATCATCCTGGAACACAAATCACAAACACAACTATTATCATGGAACACAAATCACAAACACAACTATTATCATGGAACACAAATCACAAACACAACTATCATCCTGGAACACAAATCACAAACACAACTATAATCCTGGAACACAAGTCACAAACACGACTATCATCCTGGAACACAAGTCACAAACACGACTATCATCCTGAATAGGTATTATTTATGGCAGGGGTCGGCAACCGTTTTTGGCCAAGGAGCCAATGGACCACTAGTCATTATCTTGCTATGTGACGTCACGAATAAAACAGATGACAAAAGGATGTGGGCCGTGACCGTCAAGAAGGCTGTGACACCACAGCAATCAAAAGTAATCAAATAGCAAATGGATTCATTTTGAATTCAACTGTCTTTCCCCCACACGTTTGATTGGCTCCCTCTCCCACTATATGGACAGTGCTGCTCTAGTGTGAGTAAAAAGAACTATTATGCTTCATTGACTCCTCCCATCACCATTGGTCCATTTCCCAAAAATTAATAAATTAGATAATAATGGGAGCCGCAGTATAGAGACAATCTTATAAAAAACTGATAATAATAAATTGCATTACTAGTTTATTTTGAGTTTTTGACGAAGCCCCCAGTTTTTGCTCCGCTGGACGTATTTTTTGAATTTCAACTAATTACATGTGATTCAAGGGCTCTTAAATTAACAAATTGAATCAAATAACCTTACAATTGTTGCCACCTAGGGCGCATTTTCCCTAATTTTTCGATTCCAGATATTTAATTAAATTAAAAGAGCCAGTCAAGAACCACTAAGGAGCCGGAGGTTGCCTACCCCTGGTTTATGGTGTACTGCATCCATGGGCGCCCGCAGGGGGGGGGGGCAAGGGGGAGGGGGCACTTGCCCCCCCCCCCCCGGGATATCCACAATAAATAAAAATATATAATATTTTTAAAACTTATACATTTCTTAGTACCTATATATTACATTTTCCCTGGAAAGAGTATATTTAGTCTATACCCACCTACTACTGTCTGTGTATTGTTTTTGTCTTGTAGAAAGCTAGACCGAATACCTAGAAATTTACTGCGGTACAAACGCCGTAGTTTCGCGCCAGATAATTCATAATGTACAGTATTGGAACATCGAACTTGGAATTAGCCAGGGGAATGGGATAAGAGGAACGAACTAGACTAGTTGCAACTTGACTTGCCAGTCATGTCAGCTTTCAGTATGTTTTTATAACTACTTATTCGTGATATTTGTTGTGAAAGTAAGTCCAAGTATAAGTAATAATATCTAAAATGGATAGAATGGATATTTCCAAAACGAACCAAAATGCCTCAAATTTGAATATAAAGCGTATAGTAACGTATAGTTTCAATATGTTAACAAACAAAAACAAAAAAATCATTTCAAAGTGTTCAAAAAACAAAAAATGCCCTGCGGGGCATGGTAGGGGCATGCCCTCCACCACCCCAAAGTGTAAAATTTAAAAAATATTGAATAGGTATTTGAACAAAATACACCTCATAACGTCTCAAAATCGATTTCAAAGTGTCCAAAAACCAAAAAACGCCCTGATGTGGGGGGCGCGCCCCCCACATCCCCCTTAACCCTGGATTTTTTTCCCCTTGCATTGCCCCCCCCCCCCCCTGGCAGAAATCCTGCGGGCGCCCATGGCTGCATCTTAGTTATTTTTAAGCGACATAGAAACTTAGCCATACTAAAAAGATACTATAAAACTGTAGCTGATGAATTGAAGAAAATACCTACAAACAAATGCAAATGCAATTTTGTGAGAATAATACTATAACATTGCCGCAAACTCTTCTTCCATTAATCTTCTTTACTTTCTCGTATACTCTATCCAATCCATTAATTTCAGTCCCTTTTCTTTTGAACTCTTTACTGTTCATATTTTCTGTCAAATCTAGTTCATTTTTCAGCAGGATCCAGTCTCGGAGAGTTCTCATTAAATAGAAATATTTTCCCGAGTCAGTTTTAGCAAATATCTCCCACGACATTCCTGTTTTGATGTATTTTCTTTAGCTTTCCAGACATTCTTTCCAACCAACTTCACAAACGATTGACAAGCGCTTCTTTGTTCGGGATTTGAATCTCTGTTATCGATGTATAATGGCAAAGCAGGCCGCAAGGTCTAATTTTCGCTACGATGGCTGAGATCATATTTGAGCGAGCGTAGCGAGCGTCACCACGGTACTCTTATGGCCCTTTCTCTGTTTTTCTTTTGTGGTCACACCCCAGGTCAAACCGCTCAAGCAATCAATCTGAAATTTTGTACACATACTAACGTACTCTATGCGGTCCCTGGGATCGTTTTTGAACGGGATCCCGTGATTGGTTCAAATTTAAAAAAAAAATATCTTTCGATTGGTTTGTTTTATCACTCTGAAATTTTGATAAGTCATTACCACTAACATTTTACCCAATCATACAAAGTTTCAGCCAAATCCTCCCATTGGTTAAAATTTAAAATCATCTTTACTGTGATTTTTGAAATTTAAACTAGAACCGTTTGACCGATCAACTTAAAACTTTGCATGGTCATTGGGACCAACATTATCTGTGTTTTTGAAAATTTTCAGACAAATCTGTGTTTAAATCCAAAAGTTATTGTCATTTTACGGACATTTTGCTTGTTGCTATGGATCACGGCAACATTGACGCCTCAGTTCCAATGTTCCAAGGTAGTTAGAACAGAAACTTTCAAACGCATAATTATGACACTAATAATCAACAGATCGATCGATCTGATATTGTGTAAACACACTTATATATCATATGAGTGGTCCCAGGTATAGTTTTTGAACAAGATCCTGTGATTTTTGAAAATTAACAAGGAACCATTCAATCATAAAGTTTCAGGTTCAATCGATCAACTTAAAACTTTACATGCTTATAGGCAGCGTGTTTAGACAACAGATGGCACTGCAAAAGTACAGACAGAGCCACCTAATCTGTGGGAAGGAAGCTTACCTTTTGGCAAGGCGTCCAAGTCGCTGCAGTTATATGTTATGTTGCTGCACATATTACGCATTATCAATTCTTAAAATTTACTCAAGTTTATCTAATGTTTATTAGCCTACAAAATATTAACAACAAAGTGTTCACAATTTCACTGAATCTGATCACAATATTAATTTGCGCGACTAAGTTCTGATTCCGAAATATTTTGGGTACATTTGTTGACATCTGATCGGTTGCTAGGTCACGGCCAATGAGAAATGAAACAGTTGACGATCTTCCCACAAATGTTGCTAATTTCTCTCACTCGTGGCGAACACTCGGTGCCTATTGGGACCAATATTTTTGGAATTTTTGAAGATTTTCATACCAGTCTGTGACGAAATTAAAGAATTATTGGCTTTTAATGACATTTTCAATAGACAGAATTTCGGTTCGATGTGTTGCGCATATCCGTGCTCGCTCAACAACGCGTTACAAAGAGCGTTTTCTTAGTACTTTATTAAATTACTGGTAAACCTGACACAGTACAAAAATTGCTTATAAATTGCTTATTATATTGCTTGCTTATAACGACAATTTAGTCATTTGTCGTATTTTAAATATATGTACTTCAGAGATAGAAGGTCGGAAGTCCATTTCAATGATTCTTGAGGTGAGCTGATAAACTTGTAATTCTGTCTTCATCCAATGAGATTTGTAATGGTGACATGAGCCATTGTGTAAGAGAATATTTCAATATCACTGTATTTGTTAATAACGGCTTATAGAGGTATGTAAATACACTAATCAACACAAACTTGTAAGCATTTGAAAAATAATAAACTTGAAACTTTTCATCATCGCATACTAGAGGAAACTATCAGTTTGTAACCCACACAATAGTTTTCTACATGGATTTATCGGTGAATACTTGTGCCGGGCTGCCTCACATTCCCCTATAATGCGCCAGCGTGGCCTACGTCTACTATATTATGAACCATGCATTTCATAAACTACCTCCGGCATAAAAACCGAGTCCCGAGATAATGAAAAGAAAGCTGTTTGTAATAACATTTGCGCAGGTCCCCAATGCTTTAAACACTCGTACATCCCATGGGCTAGATGGCATATTTTAGGTCGTTCATATTCAAACTGTAGCCAAAAAGCTCTTCCCAGCTACAAATTCAATTTGTCAAAAAAGACTTACGTTGTCCTTAAAATTCCGGGTTCATATAATTGAATGTTTATTAAGGGAAATCAGTTAGGGACGCGCTCGGTTCCTGAAAGTATGTTTTTGAGTTATATTTTAAATTGTAAGTGGTCTGGCAAAATACAGTGCAAAACTTTCTCTCATCGTTTTCAGTCATAACTCTTGATAAATACATTTTTGTAATCGGTATCGTGTATAAAAATAAGTATATACGACACTTAAACTAACTAAAAACGGTATTTGAACAATATTCGCTGATTGTCAGGTTCCTTGACAATCAATCCTTGTTATTGTCAATGAAATCAGAGCTCGCCCACTATAGAGTGATGCCATCAAACCTTTATCAGCCAATCCTTTTATTTCCAATACCATTTTTAATTTGCCCAAGCGTATACATAACTTACACTCAAACAAATATAAACATAATTCCAAGCGAACTCGCATCATCTAACTCAAAAATAGGCGAGCTCCGATTTCATTTATAACAAGGATTGATTGTCAAGGAACCAGCAGCCAATCCGTTTCGTTCAAATACCGTTGTTTTTACCAGAGTACTGATCCACAATGTAATTTGGCATATCGACCACATGGGCGGCCACAGGGAGGGGCAAGGGGGGCGCTTCCCCCCCCCCCCCCCCCTGGATGTCAGGAAAACATAATTTTTTCTGGGGGGTTACAATAGTTTTATTTTGTAACCAAAAAAACTAAAGAAAATTGATTTCAAAGTGTCAAAAATCCAAAATATACCCTGCGGGGCAGATTTGAACATGTCTCCCACCACCCCAGTGCAATTTTTTAAAAATATTAAATATTTCAACAAAATACACCTCATAACATCTCAAAATTGATTTCAAAGTGTCCAAAAACCAAAAAACGCCCTGCGAGGCAGGGTGGGGGGCATGCCCTTAACCCATGAAATAATATTTTCCTTGCCCTGCTCCCACCTGGCAGAAATCCTGCGGCCCATGATCGACCATACTAGTCTGAAGTGAAAATGAAGCTTTTACTGACGTTGCGCTTTTCAAGCATATCCAAAGGGAAAATGGCGAGTAGACAAGTTTCTCTTCAAACACTTGAAACACAATGTGCAGTCTTCATTGAGCAATTGAATGGTGCATTTGAGGGAGTCTATCACAAGAATAATGACTAAATCGATGTATAACCAAATTAGATAAACTCTTTCAGTCTTCCCTCATTTCCATTAACCTCATTTGACCCCTTGTAACCTTTGGGTTACATGAAAATGGACGAATTCGGTTTTTATATTTTGAGGCACAGATGCCGTAGTTCAGTTTTTTAGATGTCTTTGAAAATTATGTGATTGGCCGCTCTGGAAATTTGCGGCCAACAACGGCCGAGTCTTTGGCAAACGCTTTTGAAAATATTTTTATTACATTGTAATTATTCATTAAATATATTAAGTTGTTTTATTGTAAAAAGTCCAGCATAAATGTTGTATTTATAAGATTCTTAGATTTTGACACCTTACATTAATTTTTAGTCAACATATCCCTAGGATGACACAATAATTTTAAACAATTTTTTTAAGTTAAATATTTAAAACTGACTGTGTAACTCTTCATCCCGAAGAGAAGAGAACAAAAAGGCTTGATAATATTTTAGCAACTTCTCGGTCTTCTTGCATACGGTGGGCGAATACTTTATCTTTATATACCTACTTGACGTGACAAATCGCTGTATAAAACTCTTAAAACGCGAGCGATTTTCCTGCTTGTTATAGACACGTTTTGGACACGATTGGAAACGAAACGGGTTGACGAATTGATTTGAAATTTTAATCATTGATTAGATAAAACACAAACTCAGTGTTATCACTTGGTACTTTTTGTTTTAGTTAATTAGTAATAATTAGTTTATTTTTGGTGAAAAATGGGATATTTTCTTGTCTCACTGGGTGCTGTATAAAAATTAATTTGAAAAATGTGCCAAGTGATAACCTTAAGATTTTTTTTTAACAAATCATGTTTAAAATTTGAAATCAATTGGTTCACTTGTTTGGTCTCCAATTGTATCGGACATTTTATTGTTTTGCGCGGTTTTGTTGAATAACCGGCGCCTAATTAACAAGGCACGAATCAAAAATAAAAAAGTGCTACTAATACAATATGTAAACATCCTACCTATCACAACCAATTTTGGAGTTATTTTGTTAAAACGGCCGAGCGCTTGTATCACCATATTACGTTATCTAAAAAACCAAGCCATATTAAATTGACGATTTTGAAAACCCAGAGCAACAGGGGAAACATCTGAATCGTATTGTATTTTTTCAACAAAAAAAACTCTACTAGTCCGTCAGTGGTGTAAAAACTTTTAATTACTCTAAAAGGTTTTAGCCATTAGAAGAGTGAATATTCGTCGCCATAGCAACGACCCGTTATAACCCGCCTGCAGACTTTTAATTCTCTTAACGAAAACATATTTTAAATGAGGACCACCCAGAGGTCTAACCCAATTAAAGAAAACAGGGGAAAAACGTTACAATTCCATATACGATTCCAAGTTGAATGCGAGTGGAACAGGTTGGCTGAGTGGTTAACGCTCTGA
Organism: Leuctra nigra; assembly: GCA_934045905.1. Taxonomy (NCBI): domain Eukaryota; kingdom Metazoa; phylum Arthropoda; class Insecta; order Plecoptera; family Leuctridae; genus Leuctra; species Leuctra nigra. The sequence goes on from OW203772.1 coordinate 15,128,186, forward strand.
ACTTGTATTCCGGAGGCCCGGGTTCGATTCCCGCGGCCGTCCTTCCTGATTGGGATTTTTTCGTGGTATTCCCTCAGTTGACAGCAAATGCTGGGAATTTAACCTACTAATAGGTCACGACAGCCTCCTTCCCACCATCCATCCGTACCTACTCTTCACCATCATCATCATAATCATTTATCCGTCGCCATTAGCTTCGCTGCAGAACAGTGCGACGTTAAGCCCAACAGCATCAAACCATTATATCTTACCGTTTGCTCCAATTATTTGTTCTTAATTGAAGTTTCAATTAAATTATCCCAAAATAATTCATATTTGTAGTGCAACGTTGCCAGATTTATGGTAAATTTTTCACATTATACACATTTTCTTTCTTATTTGGCCGGTGACCCTATATTTTCAAACTGCAGTCTTATTCTAAAAATTATTATCTTTAATTTGAGACTTTCAATATTTTGTCATTACTCTTGCAGTTTTAGGAGCAATTTAAGACCAATATTACTGGACGATTTCAAGTCTCCCCGTGTTATCTTATGGGGGAAAACAGATCTTCTATCAAGAATTTCTAATTATATCATACGGTAAGGGGAAAATATTTTTTGCTAGTTGTAAGTAATATAGTTTCACTAATATTTGGTATGAATTACAGCAAATTCTCATTCCTATGCCCTTACCCTGGAATACACTTATGCCTGGTTGTACGATGTCCCGATAAGTAAGATAAAGTTCACTTTAGCCTAAAGTGGACTTTAGCGGTCTAGATGGCTGTGTTTCATTGGCTGTTGCCATGGTTTCAGGCGATAAATCCTACCGCTAACTTTATCGGGACTTGGTACAACCGGGCCTTAATCTCCCATTTGCCTCACCTCTTAGTTTGAAGTTCTCTACAGTGTCTAGAATTACAGTTCCAGAGATGGTTTCTCCAGCGTAAAACATCTCCTTGTCCAGACGGATGTCGAACTCTCGGATGTAGTCCATTGTTGGCTGGAGTCTTCCTGATGTCCACACAGGTTACCGGGAGCGCATTGTTGTCACAACAATGGAGCTGTAATAAAACGAAGAAAAATGCCTAAAGTGTTATGATAGAAGCGATGATAGAAATATTGTTAGGGCCGGTCTTTCAATACTCTGCTAAAGTCTCAATTAGCTGTTAACAGGTAGTTAGTTGGTTGTTGCCATGACAATAAAGTCCTAATCAACTGTTTAAAAGTAAGCAGAGTATTGAAAGACTGGCCCATAGTATTTTTATTGAGTATACAGGTATTGTCCAGAATAGGAGTATTATCAACCTGAGAGAGGAACACAACTACATTTTAAAACTAATCAGTGACATATTATAACTTAAATTAGTTCTATCTTCGTTGTTGCGCGTTCTTAACTTCACACTGTTCTGCTGCTAGGCATTGATGTAGATAAAGAACAGGTTACGATGGACGGTGGGAAGGAGGCGGTCGTGGTCTATTAGTAGGGACACCTTCCAAGCATTTGCCTAGTGACTGAGAAAGCAACGATGATTCGGGAAAAACGGCCACGGGTATTGAGCCTGGGACCCCTGCAGTGCAAGTATACTCCAACTACAAGCAAATTATTTTGTCTGCACAGAATCATTCGATGGCAATTATTAATGTTCTATAATGCCCCCAAAATATCGTTCATTTTGTTAATGATAAGGATAATTTATCGTAATAAAAAACGTTAAGTCAGTAATTGTAATGACTTGAAAATATCAAGCAACTGAGACCATTTATTATTTCCATTCACTTATTCTGTCACGTGTCAGTAATGAACAAAGTTACACCTGTTATAAACATGACAGAGAATGTGGAAAGTGTCTGAGTCCATACTTCGCCAGTGGCAGTAAAAAAGACAAAGTTTAAAGTTGAATAAAAGTGGCCTTGAAGAGATTTTAAATCGATTTGTATCAATATCTTTTTTAATAAAATAAGGCTTTGTACGCGTATTCAGAACCGTTCAATGGAAACAATTTCATAGTTTGGAATAAGTTATTAGTTTTATTTTGTCCAACAGATGTTTAGTGCCATAATTTTACTAATTTTAATGCACTTTCACTCACTAATTTTCTGAAAGAAGTGTTGCAAAGTGTTAAATTGTCCATATTGCGATCGAGATTCGATCGTCGACGATATTGAAGCAAATGTTAACTTCAATATTTCATTTACAATCGGTCCTATGTTTTAATTTAATAGAAATTCATGAATTTGATGAAGCATTGAACCGTATAAATAATTGCCCAAATATATTTAAAATATGTTTCCACTTTCTTTATGAATAATCTTCACTGGATACGTTTTTCGCCTCTTATTTAGCTCATAAGTAAGTAGAATGTATGTAATGCGGGCGCAAGTAACACAATTAAGTAGAATGTATGTAACCCATGCACAATTTGACAGTGTACATTAATTTGTAGATGGACACGGGATTTTTTTCACGTCTCAAAGTATGTGATAGTTAAAAACTTAAATACCACATGAGCTATTTCGCACCGTCCTTCCATTTAATTAATCATAAAATAAAGTATATCACTATTTCCAACGTAACAATGCCACTAGATCTGAAATTAGATTACTTGTGTCTAATTGAGAATAATTTTAAGAATGTATCCGCTAACTCCTCAGAAGTATGCATTTCCTGACAGAAAGTAATTTTTTTATTACGTATAAAGCTGAATATGCGCCGTATTTTATTAGTCTTTTTCAATATTCTTATAAGATTTTGAATATAAAGTTATTGCTTTGAGATGTATACGTTTTAAATTATATTACATAATAGAGAGTGGGTTCAACAAACCTCCCAGGTTCCAGAATCTTATCTCCGTACCAATCTCAGCATAGCAACTTTATCTAAATATTTTTTTAATTCTCACAACATATTTTAGCATTTTCTCGAATAAAATCGTCTTTATACCGACCTGTCATCACAACAGTTCATACCTGTCAAATAAACACAAGTCTAATATAGAATTTAATTAAAATGTTTACTTACGCAATCACTCGAATTTCTTCGAATTTCCCCTTCGTACTTTGACGAGTAGGCTTCACGCCGTGCAGAGCTGTAAGTGTTTTTGCCTATCCTGTCAGGCGCAACTGTCAGCCGGATTCAATCGATAAAACAACATGGCGGATGGGATTTTAGCTGGCTTATATAGAATCCAGGTTTGCTGGGAATGCGCACTGATTTTCATCGCGTGAATTGAAAATGGCTGACGCACAGATTTCACGTAAATCGTTTTTAAATGGACAAGGGAATTACAGGAATTGGTGGTGTTTGTAAAAATTGAGATACAAATTGTTTATACTTATTACCAACTCTTTAATCATATCTAACATTTATATTAACTACATTTTCATAAGGTGAGATTAATATGAATCTGACAATGAAAGCACGTGTTATTGAGAGTAGAATGGTTCATTTTTAAATTTAAATACTTATTTGGTTATATGCTATCAAGAACTAAACATAAATTGCATTACATTTTAATTTCATTAATTTGTAACGCCTGCCGTATAGGCAACTTATGTTACACGGGAGTAATCCGTGACAACCTGTGCAAGGAGAAACCGGTACCAACACTATAAAATCTTTACTAGAATATCAAATGTGAAATATTTATATAAATTTCAGCATTATTCACCTAGATACTCAGTTCTAAGGTTTAACGTAAATTAATATCGTTTACAATTAACTTACGTAAATTTAATTGATGAATAATAAAGATCTTGCAGTGAGATGAAATTATTAATTTGGTTTATTTCGCATTGTATGTTGGTAGCGGACCATATGATCAGAAAAAGAATAATAATGGCAGCTGTCATTAAAGCTGAGGTAAGGTTTTCTGTCTACATTGTGAACTTTCTTCTATATTAATTATATTATCATTGTAATTATTGATTTGGATTGCCGTCAATAAATTCATTTTTTATTTGGCACATTTAACTTGGATCACAGTGCAATCGTTATTTGTTTTAATGCTTTTATCATTTTTTACAACCTGCTGCTTCTGTCTAATTTTACAAGACACATTATTTTTAACTAGGTACCTACCTACCTAATACCTAGTTAGGTAGGTATATATTATTTCAAAAGTTTGTACAGTACACCTTGGGATATTTTCGACAAGCTATCCCCAGACTTTTGTTTGTAAGTTCGTGCAAATTGTGTTGAATGCAATTTTTAACTAGGTTACCTTGTCAAAACCTTGAACTCAAGCTAATATTTTATTTTCAGATTGTGTTCTGCTAAATCACCATGAAGACTCATTCATATTCGTAGTCAATTATTTATAATATTAATAACGTGTTTATAACGTGTTAAAACTCGATCAAGATGTACGACTCCCCCGTGTCGTTACAAAACATCTGCATCGACTTTATCTGCGACAATTTGGAGGCACTCTGCGAGCCTGCCATGCCACCGACAGATGCATCGGAGGCGGAATGCTCTACCTCTGCCGCGCACACAACCTCCCCTGCTACGGGACTGAAATGTCAGTTCCGAGAAGAAGGAGTTTACATCCATGCCGATATCTCCGAACTACTTTTGACCGCCCTGAGCGAGAAGAAGAAGTTGACGGATTTTACCATGACATTGTTCGATGCCAGTACTACTAGACTTAGGTAAGAATGAATTTATACACAGCAAACGTATCTCTGAATGTCAACCAATTTCCATTAGCACCCCCTGTAGTAGGTACTTGGAAACTTCTTGCATTCCAAGAAAAAAGCCTTGAAGCTATTTTTTATTAGGTTGTACCTTATTTTGTAATATATTTCAAGGTAGTAATGTACACATATCTTGTATTATTTCAATGCATTTTGCAGCTCTGGTACTATCATTGCCAAAACATGATTTGAACCAGCTTTCTCTTTCATTATTAAACTAGAGTTTGTTCTTACTTTTTAATTGCTATAGGTATTAAAATGTCCAAGGTTTCTTTGTTAGTTTGCAGCCTGTAGGTACCTAAATGATTCACATGAATAATTGAATAGTATATAAATTTTTTTTTTTGATTTTGAACTAGTAGCTCATTTAATGCTATAGGTAACATTTTTAACCAACATAATAAGACAATATTATGAATTGCTAAGAGTTTCCTAATATTTCTATTAGCTAGTTTTTTTTGTCGACATAAGAAATATGAAAACCAACTTAAAACAATCACGATGTAAAGTATGAAATTCATGAGAATTTATTTTGAATGGCGAGTTTATTTTAGAGAATGGATTGCAAGAGGCTTGAGCTTGACCAACAATAAACAATAATAATTAAAATCCATCTTTGATTAGGAGGTATATAATAGGTAATTTGAAAGGATCATCTATTTTAATCAGTCATCAGTAATCATGTAATAAATAATTGCATGTTACACAGATCTGGTAGTTCAGACAAACACACTATGGTTGGTGACAGGCAAAGATGAACCCTGTTTAGCATTGCCAGTGCCAGGTATTCGCACAATTAAGATCAGCTCTGCACCCTAGTGGTGGAGATGTGGTACTAGAGGAAGGGTGTACGCATGCAATTCTCCATAAGGAACGTGTATAGTTTGGATACCTCTACTTCATACACTATTAAACATAGAACCCTGAAAAAAGTAACGAGTATAGAAAAGATGATGCTTTATCGATCTGTCACCTCAGAATTTTTCTCGGAGGTTAAATTGTAGCGTAATAATCGTTCAATCATGTAATGCATCAGCCAATCAGAGGACAGGAAATGGTCCAACGGCCCAATCGGGCTACAGTATAAGCCGTATTTGCTTCATACGGAAAGTTATTTTATAATTATTTAGACACAAAAAATACATTTCTGAGGTGACAGATTGAAAAAGCATAATCTTTTCAATACTCATTACAATTTTTATGGTTCTATGTTAAATAGTGTATGAAGTAGAGGTATCTAAACTCTACAGGTGCCTTATGGTGAATTGAATGCGTACACCCTTCCTCAAGTACACATTTCTACCACCAGAGTGCAGAGCGGAAGCTTGATTTAGCGAATAGGCCGGCCCATTCTAGCGCGAGTTCAACTTAGCCTGTCCCCGACCTTATGCATTATTTGCATATTAATTTGACTATTAATTTTTTAACACTGATTAGTGGACAGCTTTTTGCTATTGTTACACATTTTATGGGAGGTACTTACTTCTTACTTTAGCACCTTTTGATTCTATAAGTTTACAACCACATGCAGTGGATGCGGATAAGTTGTTTCTTGATTGGCTGTTTAGTGTTTTTATTTTTAATATTTTATTTTTAGCATAGGTAGGTAAATAGCCAGGCTATTTGCATTGATTTTATTTTTAGGTTTGGATTAAAAAATAGTTGATTCATTGTTGATACGAAATCATCAACTTAAATAATAATAATCCATCCCTGGTTCCAATTTAATGGGTCAGGGGGTGGGTATTCCCACCAACACTAGGGCCGCAGGACTCCTGGAAACCGGCTGGCCACGCCTGGCGTTTCCTCCTCTTCTTCCTCCTCTTCTTCTTCCACTTCTAATTGTTCCACAAATTCCTTCCACCATGTTCTGTCCTCCCACTGTCTCTCAGCCTCCAACTCACTCCACCTTCCTCCTCTCTCCAGCACATCCTCCTTGATCAGTCCAATCCACCTGTCTCTTGGTCGTCCCACTCTCCGAGTTCCCACTGTAGCCGCTTCAAACACCCGCCTTGGCACTCTATCGGTTCCCATCCTCTTCATGTGGCCGAACCACCTAAGCCTCTCTCTTCCCAGCTTGAACACCAATCTTTCAACCCCAAGCTCTTTTCTTATCTTCCTACTTTGGATCCTATCCATTCTTGTCACCCCCTTCACACTCCTCAAAAACTTCATCTCAGCTGCCTGTAGCTGATTCATTTCCTTTCCACCTGCTGACCACGTCACTGCCCCATATGTTAGAATTGGCAGGAAATACATCTTGTACATAATGATCTTGCAGACTTGTGGAAACTTCTCATTCCACAGCAACTTCCTCACTGCTTGATAAAATGCCTCCGCTTTCTTTCTTCTTTCTTGTATTTCTCTGTCTACTTTAGCCTTGTTGGTGAGCAGGCTACCCAGATACTTAAACTCTTCCACCTCCTTCAACCATCCCTCTCCAAGCTTGATCCTAGCATGACCTTGTTTAAACTTCTTTCTTTCCATGGACATTACTTCGCTCTTCTCTTCACTTATTTTCAAACCCATCTTCTCCGTCTCTTCACTCCACTTATTAATCTTTACCTGAACTTCCTCCCTAGTTTCTCCCCACACCACCACATCATCCGCATAATTCAACGTTTGAGTATCGATCCCCTCATTCGGCTCTGCTTTCTTCAACAACTCGTCCATTACTATGATGAACAGTGTTGGTGACAACACACTCCCTTGCCGAAGCCCTTCACTAATACTAAACCATTCCATTCCTTAAAATTATTGAAAATTATTTTCAATCTAAAATGCACTTGGAAATGTTTTGGCGGCTGCTTAGATTTGACATCACCCGCCACGATCAGCTTGCTGAACCAGTTTGCCTTACTTTGTGCTGTGTTGTTCAAGTAACTAGTAGCTGGTGATGTCACCAGCCACTAGGCAGGTTTGTCCACGTTTTGGCGCGCATTCAAAATTTTAAAATTATCACAATTAATATGGGGATAGATAATTGTCCAGAATATTTGATTTTAGGAAACTCTTTTCCTCAATTAGGTAATAGGTACACTCCCCCAAATAATAAACGGTACTTGGAACAAAACGTATTGGCTGCTGGGCCGGTTCCTTGACAATCAATCCTTGTTATTATCAATGAAATCAGAGCTCACCTAAAAGAGTTAGATAATGCGTTAGCACTGACTTCATGGGATGATGCCATCAAACCTTAATCAGTCAATTCATTTTCTTTCGAGTACCGTTTATTATTTGGGGGAGTGTACTAATTAATATTTGATCAAAAAAAAAAAAAAAAAAAATGCCTATTCGCGTTTTTGGGCTGACCAGATGGCAGCACTGACCAGCACTGACAATGCGTCTATAACAACCGCGACACGCAATTGTCATGGTTACGCGCATTGGTTTGTTGTTGTTGCCGTTGGTTTGGTGTCATGGCCGTTTTGTGCGGAATCGAAGTGTGAGTGAAGTGGAATAACTTGTGAGTAGTGATTAGACTTCAATTTATTTTTTCCACCAGATTCTTTACCATTGTGGTTCATTTCCGAAGATAATAAGTATCTAGGTAGGTACTGCCTTTCTGATTAAAATGACATTGGCATTGCAAACATCAATAAAAATGGCGGCTGAGGCCGAAACGAAAACAATTACGTCTACAGCACTTATACTTTTGTGCGAATTGTCCGCACTTTATTATGTTGCGGGACATGAGATTCGAAACATGCTATTAGAATTATTTTCCCTTAGATGTTTGTTGTTTGCATGTGATCACTCAGATCTTCGACTACTGGCTCCACATCTGTAACTAATCACTCTACACCTGTGACTAATCACTCCACATCTGTAACTAATCACTCCACATCTGTGACTTATCACTCTCCATCTGAGACTACTTGCTCCACATCTGTGTGACTTATCACTCCACATCTGTGACTAATCACTCCACATCTGAGACTACTTGCTCCACATCTGTGTGACTTATCACTCCACATCTGCGACTTATCACTCCACATATTCGACTAATTGCTCCACATCTGTGACTAATCACTCCCCATCTGAGACTACTTGCTCCACATCTGTGTGATTTATCAATCCACATCTGTGACTAATCACTCCACATCTGTGTGACTTATCACTCCACATATTCGACTAATTGCTCCACATCTGTGACTTATCACTCCACATCTGTGCCTAATCACTCTACATCTGTGACTATTTGCTCTACATCTGCGACTTATTACTCCAGATATTCGACTAATTGCTCCACATCGGCGACTAATTGCTCCACATCTGCGACTATCTCTCAACATCTGTGCAACAAATCACTCCACATCTGCGACTTATCGCTCCACATCTGTTCCAGACACGTTCAAGTGCGCAACGCCGGGCTGCTGACTGCGCGGGGTTTGCGCACGTTGAAAGGTCACAAGGTGTACGATCTCGAGATGACGGAGAGTAAGATCTCCATCAACGATCTCATCGGTTGCCTCGGCGACTGGACTTTACAGAATCTACGCTCGCTCAATCTCTCACGGAGCACGCTGGTGGACGGTAACCGGTACGCAAACTTGATGTTCTTAAGGTGATACTAGCGCTCGGCCGTTTTAGAAAATTGAGAGAGAAAAATTGTTTCATAAGTGAGTGTAACTTTTACAGGATGTTCACATGATCAGTCTGATAGGATATTAGTAGCCCTGTTTAATTTGTGCTTATTGCATCGTTAATTAGGCGCCGGTTATTCAACAAAACCGCGCAAAACGATGAAATTTGCGATACGATTGGAGACCAAACCCGTAAACCAATTGATCTCAAATTTTAATCATGATTAGATGAAAGACAAACTTAGGGTTATCCCTTGGCACATTTTTGAAATTTAATTTTATACGGCGCCCAGGGAGACGAGAAAATAGTAAATTTTTCACCCAAAATCCACTAATTATTACTAATTAACGATGGAAAAAATTAAAAATGTACCAAGGGATAACCCTAAGTTTGTCTTTTATCTTATCACGATTAAAATTTCAAATAATTTGGTCTACCCATTTCGTCTCCAATCGTATCGCAAAAAGTGTCTACAAAAAGCAGCTAAATCGCTCGCGCTTGCAGCACCTTAATGATGATAGCAAGGTTTCCTTGCGCATATTATTTCCCATTATTTTTTGGTGACTATTTTCAACTTACTTATAGTAAGAGTAGTAAGATTTCCAATCTTTTTCACTATTATTTTAATTTTTGCAACTGTTTTATAGGCACCACTTTTGAGTTTTGATAATCCCTGTTTTCGAGATAGTTACATTGCAATTTTTGTGTAAGCTTTCTTCTTTAAATTAAATCAGTTTTTACAATTTTGCTTAGTGACAACTGAGGGAGTGATGGGTGGTATTCAGACTTGGTTTCGATAAATGATTTACATCGACAATGTTTATGATTAAAAATCGATAGCATCACCACATTATTTTTGTCACTTTCTAGTAAAGTTTTACCAGTTTTCGTCACGATTTGTGCACTCTTTCATACATTATTTTGTACTTGGCACTAGGTCCCTTTTCATCGACAATGGTCCCATCTTCCCTTTTTGGAAGATGCTTTTTTAGAAGGTGGATGGAGTACTACCTAACTATGCTTTATTTTTTCAATTTTAAAAAATATAGAAGTTAAAATATCTCAAGATCCATAAATCAATCAATATTCATTTAATATTTAGGTAATATTTTAATAAAAAATAATAATATTTTTATTGGTCCTACCTAATTGAAAAAAAGCGAAGCATTGTTGACGCAAAATTTCCGATTCCCGTCTCTACCAACGCAATATGTTGCTTCCTATCTGGCATTGAACGCAATGTGTTGTGTGCCGCCAGGTATTGCGTTGTGATCGCTCTCTCCAAGCTGAAGTCGCTCCACTCTCTCAACGTCAGCTGCACGGAGTTCAACCGGTTCGGACTAGAGACGGTCGCCGACGATCTCCCCCAGCTCGAGAGTCTCGACATCTCGTCCACGAGGGTCGACGACATCTCCGCGCTCAAGAAGTGGAGGACAACTCTCAAGACTCTGGTCATGTTTAATCTCAAGGTATCTAGATGGAATCATGTTTGAGTCGGCCCTTGCATAGACTTTCGAATTGGGTAGAGGAAGCAGAACGGGAAAAACTTGAAGCAAACATCTCTACTCGGTTTATTCATTGACTTCCGCTTTATGGGATTCGTGACTGCTATAGCTGCAGCACTGAATGCTTTCGCCGATGTCGGAGGCTCCACTGCTTTACCAAATTCTGGCAATATAAAGACATAATTAATTTTGTTTAATGCTATGCTGTGTCTACATATTTATAATACGAGACGAAAACTCTTGCAAATCCCTTAGAGAGGAAGTCAATGGTTTATTATCAGTATTATCAACATAAATAACTGAACTATACACCTGGAAACCTTATTTATGTTTATTATTATAATACTGAATACTGAACCCAACATTTGATTAGTGTTTTAAAAGTTACACGGATTAGATATTGTAATTTGTATGCAGCATTGCGCGCTGGCTATACACAAGTCGCGTGGCATTTCCTCCACTCAATCACTGCAGCGCTTATGGACGAAACACATGATATGTGACATTGGTTTCGATATGTTTGCTTCAACTTGTACAGTGGCGGGATTGTGCAATGATTCCTCTACCCAACTATTAATGGTCGAAGGCGTAGACTTTAGAAGCAGGTTGTCTGTTGTTTAGGATAACCTCAACGTCATCCATTGAAGTTCTTTACAATATTTAAATTGTTTTGAAACATTGTATTCATTGGGATATGTAGAAGATAATTAAATTGCCTCTTTTAAATATTTTTCGGGAACCAGCCCAATACCTATTTGCCTTTTTGTCAAAATAAGACTATTTGAAAAAAACACAGTCGGGAATTATATCAATGGGAATTGAACCTGGGTGTCGATTCTCACATCGAAACCGCATTTGGGAATGCCCCACTATGTGCAAACATGTTTTAAATAATTTATTCTTTTAAATGTTAAGCCCAATTTACATGGAACAATTTCTTGAACAACTTCTGTGTAACATTGGCAATTTTCATACAATTTTGTATTTACTCAAAGCAACATGTCACCGAACTCGAGTTGAATTTTATATAATTTAGAACATGTTCTAATTATGCATGATGATGCATGAGTTGAATAAGAAACTGCTCTAGGTGTAAATTGGGCCTGAATCCATTGTGCAGTGGCACAAAATTGGCAGTATGAAAAATGGACGCACTGTGACTGTTTATTTTTACTAATTTCTTAGTGGATGGGAAATAGAACAAGGGGGTCAGTAAAAAATTATCGTAATATTTTCTGGGAAATACATGCCTGGAAAATTTTCCCGTCTCAAATTTTTAGTCACAGTTGGCTTTCTCTTGTAGATACTGAGCGGCGATTCCGTTGCGCCAGTGCTGTTCGAGTTGGAGGAGCTTCGAACTCTGGACATCTCGGACGACCGCGACCACCACCCCTTCGAGATGTTCAACCCAGCACGCTCCAAGGTCGCGCAGTTCCTCCGCTCCAGTCGCGCGCTGCCGCTTCTCAACTCTCTAGACATCTCCGGTAAGAATCAATGACTTAAGGGTGATGACCACATGCAGATTCAATATGTCTAGTTTTGGGATTTTTCATGAAAATTTTCAATGTTTTGGAATCCAGAGGTAGGTAAATTTATTTTATTATTTTTTTATTTTTATTTTAGGTGCACCGACATTTTTAAACGTATTTCTATCACGCATAATAATGTAACACACCTCCATTATTACCTACTTTACAAAAAAAAAAATTGAAAATATGCTGAAAGGTCCTAGGTAAATGAACTAATGTGCTTGTTTAATAGGTATATTGTTTCCTTGTGCTCCATAAAAACACAAGGAAAAGAGTAGTACTAGTGGAACTAGTAGGACAGTCCAATTTCCACTTTATAATATGTTTGTTAGCTTTCAATATGGCAAGTTGGAATGGAAAGAAACAGTAATATTCCTAGTCAATATTTGATTTAAACTATTTTCTTCGTTTGTAGTTGATGTATTTCATCAACCTTTTTTGGTGAAGAAACCAATTTCCAAATAGTATTGGGAGCCGCAGTAGAGGCAATCAAATATAATACACCGAAAATAATAAATTGAATTATGTACCTACCTACTAGTTTATTTTGATATTTTGACAAAACCGCCAGTTGTTGCCCCCGTAGGGCGTATTTTTAAAGAATTTTAACAATTTAAAAGTTATTCTGAGACTCTAAAATTAAAATTGAATCAAATAACATTCCAATTGTTGCTCTGCAGCATTTTTTTAGAATTTCAACAATTTAAAAGGGATTTTGGGACTCTAAAATGAACACACTTAATCAAAATACCTTCCAATTGTTGCCCCGCAGGGTGTTTTTTTCCCCCGAATTTTCAAATTTTTCATTTACAGATCTTTATTGAGCGAGCGAAGCGATTCATTGGTTAAAATTTAAATAAATATCTCCTGATAGGCTGAAAAATGAAAACGGTCTTCGATAATTCTGATCAAACTCATATTTTGCATGATCATTAAGACCAATATTGTCTCTTATTTTACAAAATTTCATCCCAATCAGTTAAGAACGTATGAACTTATTGACATTTTTAATATCTGTCAGTAATGAAGTATCGAAATGAATGTTTTCCAGTGCCAATTGAATTGTTTCTGATTTGCTTTATGAACCAGGTGCTTAGATTCTATTTTAAAGTTTCGATGAAAAGCATGTACTTTAAAGTTGATATCATAATCAATTCAATATGGATGTATATTATGTTTTCTGTGCGTTGTGTACGCATTTCCGGTTCGAGAATTTGCACGTACCCGTGCTCGCTCATCAACGCGTTACACTGAGCGTTTTCCTAGTTTAAATTATAAAGAGCTATTCAAGAACCGCCAAGGAGCCGCAGGTTGCAGACCTCTGACTTACAGATTTTTTCCTAGAGTCACTCATCTAATTCTAGTAGATGAGCTCTGCTTTTATTGATAGGTAATAGGTAATAAGGTTTATTGATCGTCAATACCATTTTTTCTTTCGTTGACTGTACATTGAATGCCGTAACGTCGCTGCTTGGAAGTAACGGATGTGTTTTCCTCCAGGCAAGGAGGAAGTGAACAGCACGGAGTTGATCCAGTTCGTCCAGCATCATCCTCGACTGGAGTTCCTGGGGCTGATCCACTCCGACGCTTGCTACGACGACGCTTTCACCAACCCCAAGCATCCGGACTACAGGCCAAACTTAGTCGTGAGTCGGCCGGAGTAGAAAAACATTCACTGAAATGTCTTCATTTCTTTTGTGCGAAACTGTTCAGTGTGGTTTGTAAACTAAACCCGATGAGCTTGTTTTACGGAGGCCCGGGTTCGATTCCCGCGGCCGTCCTTCCTGACTGGGGTTTTTTCGTGGTTTTCCCTTAGTCGACAGGCAAATGCTGGGAAGGTACCCTACTAATAGGCCACGACCGCCTCATTCCCACCTTCCATCCTTACCCACTCTTCACCATCATCTCCCAATCATCATCATCATCATCATCATAATCATTTATCCGTCGCCATTAGCCTCGCTGCAGAACAGTGTAACGTTAATCCCCAGACAAAAAAATCAAATATTTTCGGCCATCTTTTCTTTTTTTATGCCAATGTTTAGATTTGATTTCAATACTATTTGGTAAATACTGTTATGAATTAAGACCACTGATTTTGATAGTCACATTACATGACATAAATTCAAGACAGTGACTGGACACTTGTCCAGTGGTCCACTGTGCCCAGTCTCCCCTATTGTTGGTAATTGTAGCTGGAGGCCAAGTCTTGAAACTTACGCTTTCAGGAGGCAAATACTCTCGGACGTCAATAAGTACCATTCACTGTAAGAATGACGACCTTGAAATCTAGTGTCAACTGCTTAGCTTAATTTTGTATAAGGTTTTATTGACTGTATAATATCTGTATTCTGTAATAATAATTATAAAGTTAATACATTTTTTCCAACAGATAGCTGGATGACAATCAAATAAGTGGCTTGACTTTAAATTTCAATGCTGATCATTCTTGAACAGTGAAAGGTATTTATTGACGCCCAAGAGCGTTTGCGTCCTGAAAGCGTAATTTTGAAGACTTGCCCTCATGTTTTTTTTCAATGATTATTGAACGGAAACCCCAATATCCATTGCTTTGTGATCAACTTATGTAGTCTCCTTTTACAAGAAGTATTATTTGAATATGAAGCTAACTGTTTGGAAGTCTAGAGGTTCATTTTGTGTTCTGTTCGCCTTCAACATGAAGGTTTGCACAACCTTATGGTTCTCTCATGAGCCAACTTGTAAACCGTGCTACGTGTCTCGTGCAGATAACCGGGACAGCTAACGAGGCCCAGATCCTAGCCGGCCTCGCGAGGTACTCGAGTCGACCGCTCTACGTGCAGAAGTGTCTCTACAACCTGTTCCGACTCACTCCCAACTTCACCGAGGCAAGAGTCGACGTCATCAAGGTGAGCTTGCTGTCACACTTCCAACTAGCTCGTGCTGAACTACAATAAATCTTGTTATTTTGAAAATATGACTGTATCAGTGTATCAAGAGAAAAGTTCATTATCTAAAGCCCGATTTACACGGTGCAATTTCTTGAACAACTTCTGTGCCACAGTTTATCTGCTCGTGCGCAATGTCACTTTTGAGATAATAAAATGACTCTGCACATGTGCAGAACTTTTGTGGAATAGAAATAGTTCAAGAAATTGCACCGTGTAAATGGGGCTTAAGCCTAATTTTTTTTATTTTTTTTTACATGTATGTTTTGTCTGAAAGTTGTGAACCACTATATTTTTTAATTCATTCTAAAAAAAGTTATTGGCTGATTTCATATTTAGAATTTTGCTTCATTTCAAATGGATCGAAATAAGTACTACCTATATTACTTTTTTGACTGTGCAACTTCTGGCTGGATGATAACCTATATTTTTTGAAAAAGTGGTTTACTCTTTCCAAAGATCAATTCTTTTACCACAACTTCGTTGCTTCAAAGTTTTGTCTGTCTTCAACGACACTTTTATTCTAGATTAAATTTCCCTGTTTCATGAGTAGGAGTTCTCTTTTCAATGCTCATGAATGCTTCATGGAATGCTCTTTTCATGTATATAAAAATTAAAGATACATTTTGTTGCTACATTTTTATTGGATCGAAAGCTTTTTAACTATCCCTTCCTCTATGGAATAAGTGAATTGGAATTGAACTTCTCACTCCTAGTTAGTATATCCTCATGCAATCTGTGAGAAATGTAAGAATTATTTTAAATGCCATTGGCATAGTTGTAAGTGAAGATTGATCGTGAGCTAACGGATGTGTTTTCCAGCTGGTGCTGCGCGGCATGGGCCAACACCCGCAGCAGTTCGGCGTGCAGATGGCGGCGACCGCCTGCCTCTACAACCTCACCAAGGGGGACCTCTCGGTGAAGATCCACCCGTCGGTTCTGCGCAGGGTCGTCGAGTTAACCCTCATCGCCATGGAGACGTTCCCCAACCACTATCAGCTGCAGAAGAACACGCTGTTGACGCTCTGCAGCGACAGGATACTGCAGGAGGTCACGTTCAACAAGTATTACTGCGCCACGCTCGTCATGAACTGTCTCTGTTCGTTCGACGACGCGTCGATGAATAGGATGTCCGTCGCTATTTGTAGCATTCTAGGTGAGTTTACACTTAATAATGTACTCAACCCAACGGCTGGTGTATTGGATACCTCAGTTCCGTAAGATCACTGAGGTTAAGCAACATTCAGCGGTTGGATGGGTGACCGTTCAACTCTGCCTTGCCAGTTGCTGCCATTGGGCCAGAGAGACTGGGGTGTTTGGAGGTTAGTGTGACGACCTCCCTCCACCTGTTATCAGTCTCTCGACGGCGCGGGTTGTGGAGGCCCGTGCTGTGAATGATACACCGTCCTTCGGATGGGACGTTAAGCCGTTGGCCCCCTTGGTATCTTTCGTCAGGAGTAGGCTACATGCCGGTAGTGATGCCCAGCGTGAATATTCCCGAGCAAATTTGGGGAATATTCCCCAAATCGGGAATTTACTTTTCATTATAAATTAAAATGTATAATGTTATTATTTTGTGGTATCTCATTACCTCTTAGTATTCTCTATTTTGTCATTAATTTTCTTCTTATGACAGGGGTCGGTAACCTTTTATGGTGACGGAGCCAATTTCCGAAAAATTTATAAATTAGATAATAATGCGAGCCGCAGCAGGCAATCAAATATAATACACCAAAAATAATCAATTGAATTACTAGTTTATTCTGCTATTTTGACAAAGCCCCCCCCCCCTCTCCCTCTTGATAATGCCCCGCAGGGCGTTTTTTCGAATTTTCAAATATTTCGATTCCAGATCTTTATTTAAATTATAAAGAGCCATTCAAAACCCACCAAGGAGCCGCAGGTTGCCAACCCCTGTCTTATGACATCTCAAAACATAAACATGCTTTAATAATGTTTTCTCTTAAAGGAGACCTTACATCTTGGTAAAAACCCACTTTTTGCGCTCTACTATATCAAAATCATTTACCAAAAAAGAATAATAATATTCCCGGGAATATTACATCACTACATGCTGGTACTGGGTTTCCTCTCCTCCCTTCTCTATATTACATTCTCACTTGTGGAGCCTCGGCTCTGTTGAGAATATAGGCTTAATAATTATGAGTTTGATAAACTGCTCTGTAACGCATTGATATGCTAGCCTTAGGCTGCATTTCACCAAGATTCTAAACCCGGTTTAGAGTCGGTAAACCTGGTTTAGGGACCTCTAAACCAGGTTTACCGCCTCTAACCCGGGTTTAGAATCTTGGTGAAATGCAGCCTTAGTATTGCATGGAAAATAATACGCTGCTATAAGATTGTGAAACTGCATTCTCTTTCAACCTTGAAGCCACTGTTAAGTTTGTTTTGATCAAGGTGCGTTGCAGCTATCTACGTAGTACCTTATTTGTTATTTCCCAAATATTTCAAAATAATCTGAAACATTGAATCGCTATAAGTTATTTATTACCCAATTAGTATGCTGAAAATTTGTAAAATAATATATAATTTATTGTTCTTTAAGGTCTTAAAAAAGTAATTTTGAGTGAAGCATTTTCACTTTTCAACCAATAACTTGCCAGAAACCAGACAAATAATCTGCACATGTATGCAAAGTTTCATCTCGCTCAGAGGAACTGCGTGAGCTGTATTTTACCAACATCCGGAATGAATCGGTTTCTGAGCCAAAAGACTCTGTTCACACTGATGATCCAAAGTCGTCAATCGTAATCGAAAATGTGTGTGAACTGAACTCGATCGAAATCGAACATGATCCAATATCCATATCTCAATTGAGTTGTAACGAAGTCAAGGCCAAACAAATGAAATCATGGATTTTAAAACAAAATACATAACTTACAAAATAATGCTCTAATCTGCATATAAGCATTTTAAAGTTCAACTTTATAACTACTTGCCGCTATTTTGATTTCAATTGTAATCAGGGCTCGAAATTTAAAATTTAAGTTTAAGAAACCAAAAGAAATCTTTTGCCCGGTGACGTATCTACTCGCCGTCCTAATTTTCATTAGGTATATTATATTAGAACTACAATTTTGTGCCTGCTAATTTTCAGCTCCATAGCCAACTATTATATTGTACTGAAAACATCATACCAACACACATCCAAAGTTACAAATGTAATATGTAGGCAGATGCAAAACTGTTCACACATTTTATTATCGAAATATTATATTCAAAATATGAAGTAATAAAAAGGGGTGTGCGAATATTCGAAAATTTCAAATACTTCGAAAATATTTGGTTCGAATTAGGGCTGTGCGAGATTGAAATTTTTCATGTCGAGCGAGATCGAGATTATTTCATAAAAGTCGAGCGAGATCGAGCGAGATATTTTACCTTCGAGATCGAGAATATTCGAGCAAGATTATACTTTTTTAAAAAGTTTTTTTTTGGTGGAAGAGAAACACAATGCAAATTGTCCAGCCCCACAAGAATAACATTTGACTAGTAGGCAGAACTGTGTGCTTTATATATAAAACAATACAAATCAAATTTATGGCCGATACAAAGAAAGTTAGCGTGCGTAGTCCTGTAAAAATAACAAAAAATTGGAAATCTTGATGGCTCTTACAGTACGTTCTACAAGGACCTTTCAGCGCCTGAGGGCAAATGCCAAAATACAAACGCCAATAAAATGCTGTATTCACCTCAGAAATGTGGATTTTCTTTGGTCATCTATTGTTATGAGGTGATGAAGAGGTAGTGTCAGAAAACTAGCCAAAATTAGTGTGGAAAATAGGAATTCTAAATGGAAAATAGATTTTTCGCTGCTGCAAATACCTTGTAGAACGTACTGTAGTTGATATGCTCGAGACTTGAAAATTCGAAATGGTAATTTGTACAAACGATCGAGATCAAGATGGAGTTTCATATTCGAGATTCGAGAACTTTCGAGACTTGCACAGCCCTAGTTCGAATATTCGATTCGGTATTCGAAAAAAAAGTATTCAAAATTTCGAATACTTCGAAAATTCGAATACTCGAAAATTTTCGAAAAGTTCATGTCTTTTAATTCAAAATAATCCCGCCATTTCTCATATGGGAGTGTTTTTCAATGCTGCCAACTGTTGCAAAGTCTAAAACTTCAACCGAAAATTGTCATGGCCGCCATTTTGATTTCGAGGGATATTATTTGTAGGTCATTGTTCCTCCAGGTAGACCTTCCTCATACTCCATTTGTTCCTGTTAATTTCATTTTTTGTGATGATTAATGACAACAACATAATCCTGGCATATTACATCATAATCAGTACATTCATTAATATGGACATCTTTCATTCTGGTCATATGAAAAAGTTTGGTGTCCATTTTTTTTTAAAAATTGATATTATGTATTTTAATTTAGGTTCCAACTATTCGATATTCGATTCGATATTCGAAATATTTTTGTCAATTATTCGATATTCGTATTCGAAGTCAAAAATCATTCGCACACCCTTAAGTAATATTCAAACTATTCAAAATAATATTCAAAGTACTACTTCTATCTAAAATGTAGAATGCACAAATAGCACAAAAAGTGGCTCGCCACTCGGGCAAGTAACTGTCAAATTTTACTCGCCAAGCAGTCATTCTACTCGCCCGGGGCGAGCGGGCGAGTGCTAGTTTCGAGCCCTGATTGTAATTGAATTGTATCTATTGAAACTTCAGTGTGCACAGGGTATAAGGAGCCGCTCTCCTGGAATATCGTATCACATCGGGTATGACTGATGTTTCAGCCGCCAAGATCTCTACGAACGAGACGTCTCAATTGGGCGCGCATCCGCAGTACATGCGCAAGCTGTTGGACATCGTGCAGAACAAGGTGCAGTGCAAGCAGGTGGACATCACGGTCAAGTTCACGCTCAGCGCGCTCTGGAATCTCACAGGTGAGGTCTGCCAGGAGGGAAATGGAATGGAATACATAACGAACTCTTGATTGTTTCAGAGTTTTGTTGTTTTTATATTAGGGAAGAATTTACCAACCAGGTTGACCGGATTTCAATGACGACAAGTCATCTCTTCAATTGCTACGAAATTGTATAGTGACACCAAAACTTGGATCCTTTAGTGTAGATAATTTTCCTCTTTACAGATGGTGTAAATAAATCTAAAAGTGAACTGCAAGAGACTCTACATGATATCACAAAATGATGTGTTGTGTTGCCAATTATATTCATGGAAATAACCACAATGAAAAATACTCCCATTTACTAGTATGTAGTATTTATGTTTTGGTGTTAGGCTTACGTTCAAATAATCTAAACCTTTTGCACGACAAATTGCCACTAACAGCGTGTATTTCCAGTAACCATATTTGATACTAGGAAAACGCTCGGTGTAACGCGTTGATGAGCGAGCACCGACACGCACGACATCGCCAATCATAGCACGATCCATTCAATCAAAGATAACTAACTATACATTATTTATTACCAATTTTCCTTGCAACTTTTCATAAACACTCTGGATCAATTAAATAACAGATTATTGTACTGATATTTTTCCATCAATCTCTTTGGACAGATATTCAAACACTTAAAACAATTCGCACAATTAAGATCAGCTCTGCACTCTAGTGGTAGAGATGTGGTACTAGAGGAAGGGTGTACGCATTCAATTCTTCATAAGGAACGTGTAGAGTTTGGATACCTCTACTTCATACACTATTAAACATAGAACCCTGAAAAATGTAACGAGTATAGAAAAGATGATGCTTTATCGATCTGTCACCTCAGAATTTTTCTCCGAGGTTAAATTGCAGCGTAATAATCGTTCAAACATGTAATGCATCAGCCAATCAGAGGACAGGAAATGGTCCAACAGACCAATCAGGCTACAGTATAAGCCGTATTTGCTTCATACGGAAAGCTTTTTTATCATTATTTAGACACAAATAAATAAATTTCTGAGGTGACAGATCGAAAAAGCATAATCTTTTCTATACTCATTACAATTTGTATGGTTCTATGTTAAATAGTGTATGAAGTAGAGGTATCCAAACTCTACAGGTACCTTATGGAGAATTGAATGCGTACACCCTTCCTCAAGTACACATTTCTACCACCAGAGTGCAGAGCGGAAGCTTGATTTAGCGAATAAGTCTGTAATTCTTGACCGATTGGGCTGGAAATGTGTAAAATATGATGTTATCTAGTCAAAACGTCGTTTTCATAACTGTGCAACACAATCCATATCGTAAAATAAATTATTTTAGATAAGGTATACCTATACCTATGTATATGAAATACCTACATTACATTTTGACTACATTATGTATTGCAATATGATCAACTAAGAAAAGAATCTGTCTTACTTGATATTGAGAATAGCCATCTATAAACTTTGCTTTGCTACATAGAGCAACCCAGAATGCAGTGGAATTTCTGTTTTGAAATGTCATTTCTGACAGTTATTAAAACTGTCAATAAGTGCATCTATGTTCTTGACTGGTAGGGCTGAAAATTTGTAAAATAAGAGACAATGTTGGTCTGAACGACCATGCAAAATATGAGTTTGATTGATCAGATTAATCGAAGACCATTTGATAGGTCAAATGGTGGTGTGGCTATAGGCCGTTTTAAATTAAGTATACAAATGAAAAATATTGGTGCCAATCCTTGCTAAGTTTTAAGTTGATCGATTAAACCTTTATGATTGAACGGTTCCTTGTTAATTTTAAAAAATCACAGGATTTCGTTCAAAAAATATACCTGGGACCACCCATATGATATGATATGTAGTGTGTGTACACAATATCAGATCAATCTGTTGAACGGTCATTATTAGTTTCATATCGTTTAAAACTTTCTGCTCTAACTACCTTGCCTTGTAGATTCGAAGTCGCCGTGAATTTGACAGCCAACACGCAAAATGTCCCTAAAATGACAAAAACTTTTGAAAATAACGACAGATTAGAGTGAAAATTGGCAAAAATACCTTAAATGTTGGTACCAATGACCATGCGAAGTTTTTAGTTGGTCGGTCAATCGGTTCCAGTTTAAATTTCAAAAATCACAGGAAAAATGGTTTCAAATTTGAACCAATTGGAGGATTTGGCTGAAATTTTTTTTGATTGGGTACAGTGTTGGTTGCAATGACTTTGCTAAATTTCAAATTGATCGAACCAACCAATCGAAAGATAATTTTTATAAAATTTGGACCAATCACAGGATCTCGTTCAGAAAAGATCCCAGGGATCGCATAGATTACGTTAGTATGTGTACAAAATTTCAGATCGATTGGTTGTGCGGTTTGACCTGGGCAGTGCAGGCAAAAAAAAAAAAAAAAAAAAAAAAAAAAACACACAGAGAAAGTGCCATAAGAGTACCGTGGTGACGCTCGCTACGCTGGCTCAATAATTTCAAAACAGAAGCTCTTGTTTTAAAATGGTATGCTTGTAGCGATATCACACGCTCGAACTTGAGGTCGCGCATGCACAGACACGTCTTACTTTATTCATATAGGGCAGAGGTCGGCAACCTGCGGCTCCTTGGTTGTTCATGAATCGCTCTTTATAATTTAAATAGGTAAAGATCTGGAATCGAAAAATTTGAAAATGAAAAAAAAAAAAAAAACCTGCGGGGCATCAATGGGAAGGTTATTTAATTAAGTTTGTTCATTTTAGAGTCCCAGAATCATTTTTAAATTGTTGAAATTCTAAAAAAACTCCTTGCGGGGCAACAATTGGAATTGTTTTAAATCAATTTGTTCATTATAGAGTCCCAGAATCACTTTTAAATTGTTGATATTCTTCTAAAAATAAGCCCTGCGGGGCAATAACTGGGGGCTTCGTAAAAATTTCAAAATAAACTAGTAATTAATAGACAACATTACAAACCTACTTCGCATGCGCGGAAACCATATTATGGCGGTGCATTTGGGGCGTGACTAACCTACAGTCTTCAGCTCCAGAGCAGAATGCTTGCCTCTCATTGGCTGAGGAGCGTCATTCAAAAGGAAATTCACCATTATCTCATTATTTGACGTGGAAATGTCCCGATATTATATTTTATTCGTAATTATTGGATTTGTTTACATCTAAAAACAAGTTGTTCAAATAGTTTTCATTTATTCAATGTCGTACAGACTTGAATTTATACCTAATCATATGAGATGTATACGGACTACGCGTAGAGACTGCAGGTTGGATTGAACCAGGTACCCGATAGGCAATGCGCGCCGATATTTCTCCCGCCAGAGAGCTCTGATAGTTTATGATGTTGTCTATTGTATTATTTTCGGCGTGTATTATATTTGATAGCCTCTATCATTATCTAATTTATTTATTTTTGGGAATTTGGTTCCTTGACCAAAAAAGGTTGCCAACCCCTGATCAAGGTAGAGGCGCTGGCAACTTTCCGTTGTGGTCTATTACGCTTTATACAGGATATTTTCCTAGTTAGTACTTAGTATCAGCTGGATCGGGTGTTGGAGATTATTTCAGTAAAGTAGTCGCGGATTACTGTGTTGAATAACGACTGTGGACGTTGTTCCGCTTCCAGACGAGTCCCCGCAGACGTGCAAGGTGTTCCTGCAGGAGAACGGCATGCCGCTGTTCCTCGAGGTGCTGGAGACGTTCTCGGGCGAGGCGACCATCGAGACCAAGGTGCTCGGCCTCATCAACAACATCGCCGAGGTCACCACGCTCAGGCACAAGCTCATGGTCGCAGAGTTCCTCGTCATACTCAGGTACAAAGACGTATGGAACCAGTGTCTCATGTATGCTGCCGTACCAACCATAAAGCACCCAAGTGAAATTTTTGAAAATATGGAGTTATTGGTATCGTTGGAATCAGCAGATCATTTCCTATCTTTTGTGCTCGTTAAGAAAGCCCTAAGTCAACTTTCAATGGGTCAAAACATGGTTTGAAGTTGTGGGTGTTATCGAAAAATGCCGTCAGTACACAGGTAAAAGCACCCAAGTAATTAATACTATATAGTTACTATGGGAAGATGGAGCTTATTAAACGAGTATCGACACCAGAAAAATCAGGTCGATGCATTATGATCAAGCATCTAACATTGAAACGGTCAATAGCAATACTCCAGTAAAAGGCCCTAAGTGCCAAAAAAGGGTTAAGGGATGAAAATGCCCTATTTTTTTCGTCATATTCAGATAAAGCACAAAATTTCATGTCACCTAGCACTTTAAAAAAATATTAAAAGTTAATGTTAAGGCATGGCAGAGATTGAAACACGTTTTGTCAATTATCTCGGAACAAGGTTTGTGTCACTTGGGTGCTTTATGGTTGGTAGGGCAGTATGGATGTATGGAATAATATTCCATATCTTTTAACATCACCTACTGAAAAGCTAGGTATCATGCAATAGATAGAATAGTCATACAAATAAAACCAATTTCCTTTGGACGTTACACAAACTATTTTTATTAAATCATTTAAAAATGATTACCACACATGATTATGAATATGAATGATTATATAAATCATTATAAATGATAAATGATGAATGAACTAAAGAAGGAAAACGTAAGTTAATTAATCGAGTGGTGTCTCATAGGCTCTCTAGTTGTCGAATGAATGATAACTTTGAAATATTGGAAGTATCATGTCTGGGATATCGAAAAACAAATAATTATTATCCTGAGATGAATAGTCGTAAAGAATCTTTATTTAAAATCTGAATAAAACGAGTACATTTTTGATCGCACGAAAACGGCTCAATGGCAAAAGGCAGTTGTTAACACATAAAAACGAAGATGAATCATGATGGCTCTGGTTGCAAATAACATTGCTGTCTACGTCATCAGGCAGTTTTTCCCGGTAAAATGCTAGTTGATATTTCAATGCGAGTGGTATCTATCAGTGAAAATATCAGACTACAAAATTGTAAAATAAATATTTTTATTGATTTTTTGAGGTCTATAGATTTTTATTAAATTAAAATAAAAAATTGAGAGAGTTGCAAATTAAGCTGTGAGGCTGTAGGGACTTGTTGTTTTCATGTGGTATTCATTTACTCTCTTGATATAAAATAATTACTAGACATAAAATTAAAAATGTAGGGCTCTTTTCCATATCTGTAGCTTGTAAAATATCGACACAAATGGAACATTTTCACCTTTCAACCAATGGGAAGATATTGTTAATAAAAACTAGACTTGAAAGCAGCCAAGCGCTCTGTGCATGAGAGTGACCGTCGCACTGACAACGGATGTGTTCTGTGCCTGCAGACAGCTGCTGCACTCTGGCTGCATCGACGTGAGCTACTTCGCCGCCGGCATCATCGCGCACCTCGCCAGCGACTCGCCGGACGGATGGAGCGAGTCTGCGGTGCCGCGCGCAGAGATGCTGGACGAACTGGTCAGTGTCTCATGTGTTCGCAGTATAAGAGATCAACCCGAAACCCCCAAAATATTATTGAAATGGTTCATACAGTGGGTTTTTAATTACTCTCCAAATAAAATTTGTAATATTGTATCAATAAATAAAATTAATATCGCGACCCTGCTTCCAACTACTGTCGGGTCAGGGGGTGGGATGATTCCACCAATGTTCTAGAGAACTTGTGTTCTCAGAGCCGACTTGCCAAGTAAGACACTCCACACTTCTTCAATCTCTTCTTCCACTTCTTCAGCCTCCTCTTTTTCCACCAGTTCCCTCCATCTCTCTCTGTCTTCCCACCACTTCTCTGTTGTCATTACTCCCCAACACTCTCCTCTTTCTAATTTAATTTATCAATCGACTTGCAAAACTATATATTTAATGAAATTTTATTACTGAAACTAATAAAATAAAATTAATAATAAAATTAATAAAGTAATATAATTTCATTAAATATAGAGTTTTGCAAGTCTATTGATTAATAAAATTAGAATAAATATCAAAACTAAGAAAATTTGAACTCACCTCTTTCTTCAGCGGCTGCCTCTATTCCGTTGATCTATTTAGTTTTAGGTCTTCCTGCCTTTCTTCTGCCACCCCTTGCTGCCCGCTCTGCCTCTATATGGTATCCTCTCTTCTCCCATCCTCTACATATTATGTCCGTAGCAAAATTATTCTTTGCACAAGACGTAATGGAGTCTAGGTCTGGCCCTGAGTATATCTCTCAACTTTTACCAAAAAGGGTATTCGACTGCCAATTGACCAGTGTTGGGTAAGTTCCTTTTGAAAAGGAACTAGTTCCAGTTCCTAGTTCCTCACCGAAAAAAGGAACTAGTTCCAGTTCCGGTTCCTTCAATAATGAAAGGAACTATTTCGTTCCTAGTTCCTTTATAAAAGGAACTTAGTTCCTTAAAGTTCCTATAAAAGGAACTTAGTTCCTTAGTTCCTTTTAAAGAAATGTGTAATTTTAATTGGATCATTAAAATTGCAATTCGCAAATTACAAATTGAAAATCAAAAATCGAATCACTGTATCTCAGCAGATTCGAAAAGATTATAAGAGATGTAAGAAGATTCGTAAAAACTAAAAATTCAGTGGCGATGTGATATGTCCTACACAGTGATCGGAAAGGAAATGTGACGAAGGAAACAATTAGTAAAAGCTAAAAAGACGACGATCTGAAATCTGTGTGCCTGCGCACTGTCATTACTAGGAATGAAGTTTGGTCTGAAGGGTTGGCCACACGACTACAGGTAGATAGAGGTCCATGATTGTGTCCATGATTTAGGGAAGGTGACGACTGGTTTGAATTGTTTTTAGATGCCAAATTATAATAGCTGACTTCTGACAGAATTAAACAAATATGTGGCTTCTAGACGAGTGCAGTTATTCGGAGTAAAAGTACAGTCAAGTTAAAAAAAAAGGAACTTAGCAAAAATCGTTACAGTTCCTCAAAAAAAGGAACTAAACCGTTCCATAGTTCCTCCCTAGAAAAAAGGAACTAAGGCGTTCCATAGTTTCTAAGAAAAAGAACTAGTTCCTAGGAACGGAACTATTTCGTTCCGTTCCTACCCAACACTGCAATTGACCAAAAAAGCATTTGACTTGTGAAATCCCATCCCCAGTTGTCATCTTCTCGTATTCCTAAACGGCTTGTTGCCATCATGCCGTGATGTTCCGAGCGCTAACGCGTGTGCTTTGCGTCCAGGGCAGCGCGGTGTCCAACTGGACCACGCCCGACGGCGAGATGGTCGCGTACCGCAGCTTCCGCCCCTTCTTCCCGCTGCTGTCGTGCGACGCGACGCCGCAGGTGCAGCTGTGGGCCGTCTGGGCCATCCACCACGTCTGCACCAAGAACGGTAAGCTTCGTAACTAGCGAGGGGGAAAGATGGCCGAAATATTTCAGTTGATATTAAGATTGAGTTCTTTTCGAATTTAGAGTGAATGAAAAATATGATTTGTTGAAAGTAACTATAGGTACTAGAGCTCAGTTAGGGTACCCGTTCATGCCATTACCCGGGTACAATGGCGGGTACTCGGGTAATTAAAGCGGGTACCCGGGTACAAAACATTACCCGAATCCAACCTCTAATAACACGTTTATGGTCTTGATGAACAGAAAGTTAGTCTTATGATTAATAAATCGTGGAATCTTTATTCTAAATCTGATTAGAGTACCTGCATATGATGTCACAGCTAGTGATGGGAAAATTCCCGGAATTTATTTTTTGGGGAATATTCTCAGGGAAAATTCCCGGGAATATTCCCGAAGGCAGGGAATATTGGGAATTTATTAATTCTACAAAATGTACGCTTAAACAGAATAAATAGGAAAATAGTTCAACAAAAGTACTTATTGATAGGTAGTTGATTTGTTATTCATGATTCACAGTTCAAACCCAGTTGCAGAAAAAAATCAGATATCGAATTTTGGAAGCGTTTGACAATAATTTTTAAGCTTTGGGTTAAATTTAGTTCACCTGCAGCAGTTCACACTGGTGCACTGAAATGACTGCACTAAAATATTTTAAAAGTACAAATCGCGCATTATGCGAGTCCAAATAAGCTCAAATTTCTTTCGATTGTGATAAAATTATTAAGTTTAGTTTAAATAAAAAT
The DNA here is from genome assembly GCA_934045905.1 of Leuctra nigra. Taxonomy (NCBI): domain Eukaryota; kingdom Metazoa; phylum Arthropoda; class Insecta; order Plecoptera; family Leuctridae; genus Leuctra; species Leuctra nigra. The sequence continues at coordinate 15,156,423 of OW203772.1, forward strand.
GGCAGCGATGCCAAAAATGATCAAAAAATTAAATCGTCATTTTTAAACTTAAAAATCTGGACTTCTCGGTAAGAAATTTCTACAATACAGCAAACGGGTAGATTAGGTACCGAAATATTTCTAACCTACATAATTTCACAAGCACCTAAAATCAAATCGGAGAACCAGTAATGGGACTGCGAATCTCTTACAGATTCTAACCCTATCCTGTGTAACTGGAGTGTTATTATGCCACATTTGAATCTGTACATAAGAATCCAAGTACTGATACCTAAGGTTCTTTTAAATAAAAAATTCCCAACTTTAGGGAATTTATATTTTCCTTGGGAAAGTTCCCGGGAATATTCCCATGTGCGGGAATATTCCCACGGGAAAATTCCCGGCTACCCATCACTAGTCACAGCTGACAAAAATCTTACTGGGTAAGGTGAAAAATGTAAGTTTTGTTTGCCCTTTTTTCTTTGAAATAGATATGTACTTCGCTTCGCCTTATTCTCAATAATCGAGCATTTTCTAATTTCTTTTACATATTTCGATTCTCTATTTATATTTTCGTTAATTTCTGTAAGGAAATTTCGGTACGTACGTAGCTAATAAAAGCAAGTTTTTGAAGGCCATTCACCGTAATAATAACGACCTTCAAATCTTCTGTCTAAATTTTGAATATGATTTGAATGCTTGTAAAATATCAGTGATAATATTTAATGTTAATAAATAGCTTGACTTTTCCGTTTCAAGGTCAATTATTCTTACCATGAACAATCTGTAATATATTTTCCATAGAAGAAAACCTTCACGTAAACCAAAATAATGCCAGTTCAAGTATTGACTGTGAAAGTCCTTGAAGATGATATTGTGGACGTTTTCGGAACCATCTTGTAATGAATTGGCAGTGGTGATGGTTTGTTCGGAACAAACCGTCACCACTGCCACGTCCTTGAAGATGACTGTCCTACAACTGGCGCTTCTCCCGCAGGTAAGCGCTACTGCCCGATGCTAGTCGACGAGGGCGGAAGCGCCATCGTGCGCCGCCTGTCCGAGTGCGCCGACGTGGACGCCAACGTCCGGCGCATCTGCCGCCAGATCCTAGACGCCCTCGGCAACGAACTGAGTCCCGACGTGTTTTAAGCCCCGGCGATCGCGATTTAGATACCAATGTTACCTTGTACCTCATTTAGAACGCCGTTCGACGCCAGATAACACTTCAGCAACGTTGCCATGACCGTTTCATTCCGGGCTCTAGGGTGTGCGATTCGGAAAGTATACACAAATAGGCTCTTTCTTGAAAATTTACTGTTAAGTTAAGACTGCTAGGTAGTGAGCGTGGCCTTGAAGAGTTTTTTAATCGATTTTTATCAATTGTTATTGTTAACAAAATAGGGCTTTGTACGAGTATTCAGAACAGTTCAATCAAAATAATTTCATAGCTTGGAATAAGTTATTAGTTTTATTTTGTCCAACAGATGTTTAGTGCCATAATTTTACTAATTTTCGGGCACTAAACATCTGTAGGACAAAGTAAATCTAATAAACCATTCCAATATATGAAATTATTTTCATTGAACTGTTCTGAAGACTCATACAAAGCCTTATTTTGTTAACAATTACATTGGTAAAAGTTATTGATAAAAATTGATTAAAAAAAACTCTTCCAAGGCCACGCTCACTACTCAGCCCTCTTAAATAGTATTTCAAGGGTAGGTACAGGGAAAGAACGCTATGAGTCACATTCAGATGAACTGAGATAAACGAAGTTTTATGTTGAAACTTGTATTATCTATCTTTCATACAGATCGATATTTCAATAGGGAAGTCTCCTAATTTTTTCTTAAATTTAAATTAAAAACTAGAGGAAAAATGATAAATGTCAACACATGTTTTCCTTGTCTAGTCCGTCATTTTCATTGTCAAATCTCGCTTTGAAATATCGCCTAACATTCAGGCTGGTAAAACAGAGTTGGACAACATGAACGATTTTGACGTAGACAGCAATGTTATCAGCAACCGGTCTCATCATGATTATACATTGGGTTTATGTGATTCAGTACACGTTTTTGACGTCATTTGTCCCTTGGGTCGTTCTTGCGCTCTCGATAAGTTACTCATTTTATTCAGATTCGATTAAAGCTTTGCTACTAGAGTATTTATCTCACAGAATAAATTTGTTGATCATCAAGATCAGAAACAAGTATATTTTTAAAAATCCACGTATTTATTTCATTCTACATTCTAAGAGACTTCCCTATTGCGTTTTTCAAGACTTTGTCACAATATTTTCTACAAAAACGAGGGTATATTCTGAAAGCTCATAAAAATCACTGCAAGATTTAACTCATTTTTTAGAAAAATGGACTCACAGCATTCTTTCCCTGTACCCTCCATTTAGTTTGTCAAAAGTCATATTTGAAGTCTGTTAAAGTGGTTGATCTTTTTTACTTCGATGTATATTTTAGGCAGCTACAAGGGCCGAACCGAAAGTAACGTGAAAGTGGGTATAACCTTTTTATTAATTGACATAAAGACTTCAAATTGCACGTGGTGGTCGACTAACTCTTAATCTATGAAACAGTATGATTCACCATTGTCTATGTTAAAAGAGACACGTTTGCGCGATCGTTAAACCCGTCCCACCAATAATATGCGGCAAAATACAGTCTATGCGCTGCTGTTTTGCAATGACACTATTGACACTTTTAGCGTTTTGCAGATTGGTCCTTGTAACATTCAGAATCTTACACCTTTCTGTTTGGACCTTACTGATTAACTAAGAACAGTCTTTGGTACACTATTTTATGACGTAATTTGTGAAGAACTACTATAGCACCACATGTTTTTGACCGACGGAATACCTATTATTTTATAGAGTGATGTTCAACGATCACACATCGTGATCGTATACTCAGAAAATGTTGCGTCACACCGTCGTATAGAGGCTCTAAAACCATGTGTAATTTGACGACTTTATGTCAATTAATAAAAAAAGTTATACCCACGTCTGCATTAATTTCGGTACAGCCCTCATATAAAGCTGTTAAAATGTATAAATTCCTCCTTTAATGGAGATTTTTATGTATATTGTATACTCCTTCTAGTACTTCAAAGTTTTCTTTAAAACAATGAAATTATCTAAACAGTTTTTAAAATTGTTCAGCACTCTCTGCAGGACCATACTAAAAATTACTTGACCAATTTGGTCAAACTTGTTATGAGCTGTCACGGATAATGAGGCTGAAATCTTAGTTGACGTGAACCGCGTTTCGGTTAAGTATATTTAAGTTATCTTTTTGAGATAGTTTACAATTAGGCTAGTCCTTCCCATCATAATCATTGTAATTTTAATTTGATGTTTTGTTTCTTTGGTGGTCGCTCGTCGACTTTATATCATCATGACGATCAAATGTGGCGATGTAACCGTAATCTCTGATTCCGATTCGAAACTAGAACACTTTTCAGTACTTTCCTTACTTTTTTACTTACCGATTTCTAATCCCTCAAATTATTATTTGGTACCAGGAAACTACTTAAATGAGAGGTAGGCTTTTTTTTTTTTTTAATAACAGTTTAGAACAAAAAGAAGTTAGTTTCTAAATTGACTCTTTAAGTTTTTGAAGTGAGAGAATTTTGATATCCTAATTTATCTTACACTGTTATTTTTTAAAACAAGACTAGTTTTTTTTATATGATGTTTGGAAATTTGGAACTTCTTGTATGTAAATGTGCCGTTGTGGTTCCTTCGGTTGTTGAAATTATAACTGTTAAAGCTCTTACATCTAGACAATAGTTTGACTTTTATGTTTTCTTCGACTCTTTCCCCAACATAAGTACTTTTGGTTGGAAGTGTACGCGATGCTTTTCAAGTACTGTTGTTTTCATTTTGGAAATATAAATGGTGAGTAAGAGCGATTGAGAAATGTTTTCAGTTTTAATTTAATAAATTACTTTGGCAGGAGAGTGGAAAAAAATAGAAGTTGAACTTCACAATCTGTTAGTTTGGTGTAAAATATGGTTTAATTGGAGAAATGTGGGCAAATGATTATTTGACATTATTGAATGAAAAAGACATATTTCTTTTGCCAACTTCCAAACAATTTTTATGTACACGCATGGACTCCAAAATTGCTTGCAATATTCTAAATCTAAATCCTTTTTCAAAACGCTATTATACAGACAACACAGCGGAAAATGCGGGTGGTTTGGAAAGTTTGATTATAAGAACCAACCAATCACCTCCACTAATTCCTCCTTTAAACAAATTTTGACAGTAATTCTTTCTCCAACGTCAATTCTTCTGACCATAAGTGTACCTATAATTCATTCTAGGAAGTAAACAGTTTACACTTAGATAACATGAGGTCATCCAAAGTTAATTTATTTTAGAAGCAGATATACCTAATAATAATCTAAATAGCACACAACTGTGACATATTTTTTATATTTATTTCCAAATGTGACAATTTGGTAATACTCGTGCAATATTCATGTCTCATGTTCAAACTTTGGGTACCTAACATAATAAGTTACTTTAAAACCAATTTCTTCGTAAGCCCCTCCTGCCAGAGTTACTTTGTTAAAATCATCATAGCAATGTCAATTTATTGGGTTGTGTAGAAAAAGCGCAGCCAAGTAATCCAAACGTTTATACCCATGTATAATGTATTACCCGTTTCATGTTAATTTGTTGTTCCTGTTGGCGGACATATTTTGATGAGCTGTACCAAGCATCACTGGTTGCCAATTTGTTGATATATATATATTAGAATAATGAGTAAACTAGGTATATAATATACAATGAGGAATCTCGACTATGTCAACTGTTGCCTAAACTTGCCTTCTGTGTGTTTTTGCAATATTTGTTTGTTTCATCAAATCTGTTGCTAAATTCCGTTTGTCGGTGCCTCGAAGTTAAACTTTTTCTTAACTACTTTAACAAAACATAAACTCGCTTCAAATTCATGACAGATTAAAATATTGTCACTTCAACTATTAATATAGTGGTGGAAATGATGTATTATTAAATGAACAAAATTGTCAGATTTGCTCATTTCTTGACAATTATGAAAAATATTTAGAATTCATAAAATCGTCAGTAATTCTATTTCAAGTTTCAATAAATAATACAATGAAACTTCTCGGTACATAATCATAAGTCTTCGCAGCTCATTTTTTTACGAAAACTCAAAATTTAAGTCACTATTTCTGACAACTAAACGGCAAGATAGATTCAGTAGTTATTTAAATCTTATTGACAGTTACCATGGTAACTACCAGTTTTATCTGGCCTACAGTTGTCGGACATTTTATTGGGAGAGTCTTTCTTGCCAGTACCATTACCAATAATTGAAGCTAGCTTATGTCTAGGTGCAGATTAAAGAATAAAAATTATAATTTGCAATTTACCAGTGTCATTATTACAGTTATTATGCAGTAGTACCTACATTTAAATTGTTGGATCTAGTCATGTAATAAAGATGTACGAGTAATAATAAAAATGCATAATCATAAGCAATGTATTTGTTTTATTAAATCATCATGTTTCATCAAAGAGTTTTAAAATAATATTATGCGGACATCATTTTAAGGGTAATAATTGTCTCGATAAGTAGTAGGTAGTAGTACAAATATTATTTAAATCTATCTGAAAAACAATAGTTAACTAACATAAAATAATTTTCATTAAAATCAACTTACTATCTTCATAATATCATTTATAAATTAGTAACCTCTGCATAACTTAATTTTGATAAATATTTACAGATATTACAATTTGCCGATTTTTTGCACAAGGGATTAGATTGCTTTTGGTTTCATAATGGCTGCCAGAGGCAGTAATTTGGTTTATAGTGCCCTTTAGTGGCAGCGGTTCGGACACCTGGTCGATTGATTTCACCTTCAAACTGTAATTATTCCCTGTGGTAAACACCCTCGCAGTGAATGAGCATCGAGAATTTCCCAGATGCTGAAAGTGAGAGTAAGCGTGATAATGACTTTCAAATGCCGTAACAATTAATCGAAAGATATGTCCGTCAATAGACATCAAAATCTGCCCATATGAAGATGAAGCAAGGCTTAATATAATAGTACCATATTCGTTGGTATAAGTAGATATGTTTGGATGATTGTTCTTTACATGTGCCCACATTTCAGTAAAATCACCAGTCCACTTACAAGTATCGTAAGCACTAGAATTAAAGTCTATGTCGATTATAGGACAGTTGCGATCCACACGGCAATAGTTTTCCTCATGATCTACTTTCTTGGACAAAAACATGATTTCTTTACATCCCTTTGCCGCGTTCTTGCAAGGAATGCTAACCATCTCACTGATTTCCTCGGCATACCAATTGCGGGCGTTCTTGGGCAATGGGCCTCGACACTTTGGACAATTCTGGACCGCTGAATGGCATTTTGAGCAGATGTTGTGGCCGACGCTGCAGATGTAGATCGGAGGGCTGCAGATGTTGAGGCATACTGGACATTCCAGAGCACGTAGAAATGCATCCACTGCTACAATAGTTGCCATAGCAATAACTGAAACACAAGGATTGCAATATATGTGAAACAAGCTTTGGTGCATTGGCACTACAAAAAAGTTACCTACCTATTTGAACGAAACAGATTGGTTGCAGGTCAGGTTCCTTGAATCCTTGTTAGTATCAATGAAATCAGAGCTAGAGTTAGATAACGAATTGGCATAGACTTCATCAGATAATGACATAAAATCTTTTTCATCAAATCCGGTTTCTTTCGAACAACGATTTTATGTGATCGCACCCCAGGTAGCACAAGTTTTTGAGCGAGCTACTCCATTTGGTTCTTTTTGTATGGACCACTGTTTATTTTTTTATTTACTTACGATCACCACACTTTACAGTGATTGGAAACGGTCTGACTAGCTGGCCATGGGTCTGGTCCCATAGAACAAAACAATCATAGAACAAGCGGCTGTAATGTCGCTCTCGTGACTAGTAATGGCCAAAAAATTTGAAATTTTTTAATTATGTGTTTAAATAAATTATATTTTATTTAATACTTGGGATGCATACTGAACTCTATTATGATGCATGTTGTTGTCTGAGTGGTAAAATGTGCTAAAAGATCTTTAAATTTTAAATACAGCATTCAAATTTCCCGCTTGTACCTACTTAGAAATTACAGTCTGGCCAAAATTACAATGCAGAAAAACTGAGATTTGGGCTTTTATTTTGATTTTGATTTTACGCTTTTTTCAGGCATTATTAACAATTGTGTGAAATAAAGCAAAAAAAAAATCATAAAAATTTTCAAAAATATGTTGTTTCAGAAAATTGCGTTACTACTTGTGTTGTGACACAATGTCTTTATCTCCCGCTTAGAAGAGAATTCAAATGGTCGACAATGCGCTATCATCACTAGCAGCGGCAAGTTTGAGAACCTCTTTCAAACCTGGCGGCAATTGTGTGAATCAAATTTCGCATATTCTGTGCAAAGCTCCAAAAGCGTACTTTTTTTAAATTTCGCGGGTCACCGGCCGGAAGTAAACGGGTGCAGGAAGTCATCAGGTGCAAATCGATGAAACAGACTCTGGACCGCCTTCATTTAGCATTGGTATTATGAGAGTGATGTCACAATGTGCAGACCGTTTCCAATCCATGTAAAGTGTGGTGATCGTAGAGCCGACGTGGAAATCGAAACACTAGTGAAACATCCTTAGAAAGAAACCACAGCCACTCTGATACTTTTTTAACTCGTTAAAAGTGAATGTGCACAGGACGTCAAAATGTGCACAGGACGTCCAAGAGAAGATCGACAGATGGGATGTAGTAACTCGGGAATACGGGCTCAGGATAAGCAGAGAAAAGAGTGAGGCCATGGTGATGAGTAGGGATAAGAAAGCCCAAAATACTAACATCCAGCTACAAGGAGAAGTACTCGAAGTAAAGCAGGAGTTCAAATATCTAGGAAGCATAGTGACCAATGAGGCTAGGATGGGAGCAGAGATATCTAGGCGGATACACCTTGCCAGTGGATTCTACCAATCAGTCAGAAATCTGCTGTGGAACGAGGACATGCCAACCAAATGCAAGATGCTACTCTACAAGACCTACTTCATACCAATACTAACTTATGGTGCAGTTACATGGACATTGACCAACAAAGAAGCAGGAAATGTGAGGCGGCCGAGATGAAATTCCTCAGAAGCATCGCTGGAGTATCGAAGATGGAAAAGCAAAGAAGTACTGACATAAGAAAGAAGCTAGGTGTTGAGAGCCTCAACTATAAGATAGGAAGAGACAGACTACGCTGGTATGGTCATCTTAGAAGAATGAATCCCAAGAGAATACCGAAGAGAGAATTTGAAAGAGCGAGAGACCGGGAAAGCAGAAGGGGTAGACCGAGAGTGAAGTGGGAGGACCAGGTGAAGTGGGATGTAGAGGAAAGAGGTGAGGAGTGGGGAACAGTGACTGCAGAAAGATTGTGGGAGGACAGAGAGAGGTGGAGAGTCATGGTGGAGCGGCAGCAACCAGAATACGAAGAGGAGGAGGAAGAAGAAGAGTGTGATGTGTCAGGACCGGCCACCCGACATCACTGCAAAGCAAAGGCCCAAGATGGATGGTGGAATTCCACCCCCCGACCCGACATTGTGTTGGAAACGGGAGACAGATATTTATTATTAATTAAAATTTGAAATTTTGAAATTTTGAAAATGCATTAGCTCTGGGTTGTACGTGACATTTGTGACATTTAATCGTGCGTTGCATGTTGCATATACCTACTGCTGTGAAGTAAGTTATTTTAATTCAAATATTGAAAATCCCAAAAAAACATAACAGCTTAGAGATAAAGAGTAAATCTGTGTCTCTAGAACCTAATCGAAAAAATATAATAAAAACGTTTTTTCTCGTTTTGAGGATGTGGGCAATGAGTCTTTTTGGCAACTCTGCCCTGAAATAACTTAACAAAAAATAAAACTTTGGGGTCACTAGAGACACAGATCTACTCTTTATCTATTACCTGTGAAAATTTGAAGACAATCGGTAAAGCCGTTTAGAAAAAAGTAGGGGCCGCGTTTTTGTGAGTTCATAAAACATGGATTTCATCAAGTATCGTAGACTCTTAAGAGTGGAGTACCGAAGGGATTTCAAGAGATTATTTAGGAAAAAGTAAAACGTAAGTCACAACACATGGATCTGTTTAGATCTGTTGCTTCTGTTCTTCCAAACCAGAGTTTATAAAGACGGGTGTGTTGCCAAGATCGTACCTATCATGTTCGTACTACCTACCTATCTCTATTGTGTTTGGCTGGGGATGTTGGACGTATCTGTGCTTAAGGCCGATGCACAATTGACGCAGACGGACGACGGAGACGGATACGATGTTAGGTATGACATATTCACTCTGGCTATTCACAATCGGACTCGGACGGACGACGACTTTAACATTGTATCCGTCTCTGTCGTCCGTCCGCGTCAATTGTGCATCGGCCTTTACACTGAGCGTTTTCCTACCTAGTAATTTTTAATTGATAATGAGACAAAATGGCAAATACATACATGAGACCTAAGGACCTATAGATTGTAGGTACATTGCACTAAGCTTGCATTGATTGAAGTGTCCACTAAATTGAGGTTACGTAGCACGTGCGAGCTCAACCTTGATCCCTGAAATTATCTACAAACCTAATCAATCCAGGAGGTAACGATCAACTTATCAAGTCCATTTGACAATGAAATCAAACGAAACGTCAGGTAGGGCGGCACCAGAGCCGGCCAAGGTTAAAACAAGGTCCACTCGATCTCCGCCTAGCGGACAAGCCCATCTGGCGGAGATCGAGTGGACCTTCATCTTCATCTTCGCTCTTGTTGGCTACTACATACTTGTAGTGCCTGAATTTTCAGATACCGTACACATAATGTTTGTACATAACTCTGTCATGACATTTGGAAATTATAAAAATTGTAAAACATTGACACAAATTTAGACTATAGGAGTCAAGAGTTAGGAAGTAACATCAGCCAGTCTGCTGATTAGTGGATTTCCATGGTCTCCGAGTGCTGCGTAGAACGACTCTCTCTGATTTTCCATGACTTCGTGGAGATAGGCAAATCCTATATCTTGGTGTATGCTCTTCGTCCGGGTGAACATCGGAGTGCGCAGGGCGATCTTGAGGGCCCTGTTCTGCACCCTCTGCAGCATTGTTCTCGCTCCCGCTGAAGTCCTCTCGTACCACACTGGTGAGGCGTACGTCAGTGTGGGCACGATGACGCTCTGGATAAGAAGCAGCTTGCTGGTGAGCGGCATGGATTTGCTTTTGAGCAGTGGGAACAGCGCCGCCGTCTTCCCGTTGGCCTTGCTGGCAATCTTCTCAGCGTGGGCCTTCCAGGAGAGCTTGGCATCCAGGGTGACACCCAGGTAAACATTGCTGGGAGACCAGGAGACATCTGTACCAGAGATGTTTATGGTAGGGGGTTGAAATTTCCGTCGCTTGGTGAAGAGTGTTGCCTCTGTCTTAGATGAATTTAGGGCTATACGGTTCTCTGTATACCAGTGGCTGAGTACGTCTAATGCTTTTTGCAGAGGCGGGCCAAGTTGATTAGATGCCATAGATTGGCAGATGACTGCGGCATCGTCAGCATAGAAAGCTACTTCGGTGTCCGGAATGTTAGTTGGGATGTCATTGGTGAAGATGTTGAAGAGGATGGGGCTAATGATAGATCCCTGAGGAACTCCAGCCAGAATAGGCCTCGCTGAAGAACAGGCACCGTTGATGTGTACGGTGAAGGATCTTTGATTTAAATAGGAGTGGATGATATTGATTAAGTAGTTGGGGAATTGATATTTAATTAGTTTTTGTAGTAGGCCTTCATGCCAAACTCTATCAAATGCTTTAGCAACGTCCAGGAAAACTATACCAGTTCCTTTCAGCTTTTTAAATCCATCGTTTATCTTGTCAACCACACGTAGAAGCTGATGTGTTGTTGAATGCTTCTGTCGAAAGCCAAACTGCTCATTGATCAGCAGCTTTGTAGCGTTTGCGTGGCCTCTAATTCGAGCATGAAGGACCTTTTCAAAAAGCTTCGATAGTGATGAGAGGAGACTAATCGGCCGGTAATTTGCAGGGTCACGAAGATTCTTTCCCGCTTTCGGGAACACAATGACTTTGGCTACTTTCCATTGGGTGGGGAAGTGTTGAAGACGGAGACTGGCATTAAATATTTCAAGGATACGTTCACCGGCAGGTATAGGAAGTTCTTTAAGAATCGTGTTTGTGATCTCGTCAATACCAGGTGCCTTGCCATTTGCAAGTTCATTTAGATATATAATTACTTCGTCCATAGAGCAGAGAACGACTTCATCATCTTCAGCCTGCGCCTTGTGTATAGCAAGATGGGTTCTTACTTCAGCCTCGATATGTGCTGATGAATTAGTCGGCGGGTTTGGGGAAAACTGATTTTGAAGCGAATCTGCTAGAACTTCTGCCTTATCATGTGGGCTGCATGCAAGGTGTGTACTACCTTGAATGGGTGGATTTGGTTGTTTGCTTCTTGTCAGTCGTTTTGCCATGGACCAGAGTGGACGACTCCCTGGTTCTAGTGTGGCTACAGCATCTTCCCACCTCTCTCTCCTGTGTCGACGAATTAATTCCTTTACAGATCTGTCTAAGAGCTTATATTCTTCATGTAAATCAGGTGTTCTGAGCGCCTGCCATCTCCTACGTGCACGGTTTCGAGTGGCTATTGACAGTTTAATTCCACGTGGAAGATCAAATATTGTGCACCTTTTTGTATTACAAATGGGAACACTGATCGCTCTTGCTTCCATAATATTTTCCGTTAATTTATTTACTGCTAAATCTATATCCTGATGCGAATCAAGTGGTCCACTCTCCAACTTATTTGATAAATGCTCTCTGAACTTTTCCCAGTCTGCTTTTCTGTAATTGAATCGAATGATGGGATCAACGGTCTCGTATGAGTCCCCTACGCTCAAAAGTACAGGATTATGATCTGAAGACAATTCTAAAAGTGTTTCTAATTCAATGGAATGTCGCAGATTTTTCACCACCGCAATGTCAAGAACATCAGCTCTTCCTGTAGGGATATGAAGATGTGTCGCTTCTTGCGGTCCAGTCACAGTAAAGTCACTTATACGGGAGAGTGAAAGGAGAGTGCGGCCATTGGCGTTGACAACTCGCGAGTTCCAGGCTGTATGCTTAGCATTAAGGTCGCCACCGAGAATAGTCGGGTAATTCGAGTCCATTAATGCTTCTATATCTGCTGTGAGAAGCTTAGTTCGCGGAGGACAATACGTGGCTATAAGCCGGAGTGGACCCAGTTTAGTAAAAAGCAGGATAGCGGTAGCCTCTATTGATTTCGTTTCAGGTAAAACAATCTCGTAGTGACTTACTCGATTGTCAATGATGATTGCAGTCCCTCCTGCTCTCCTGTCTCCTGGACGATCAGTTCTATACACTGAGTGATTGGCAAGCTTAAGCTTGTCCTTAGGGTTAAGATGGGTCTCACAGACAAGGGCAGCCATTAAATTTCGTGATTCCATCAATAGAAGTAATTCGTCTTTACGAGAACTTATGCTATTAGCATTCCAAATGATTAGATTAATTGAATTAATCGCTGGCATTGCGATTTTGTACAGACAAAAGAAGAGTTGGCACAAAACTTGCCAGAGACGTAATGATGGGGTGAATGTTCATATTAACTATAAAAATTGCAATGCCGTTTATAAGGGCTATCCAATCAATAGTTGATTGTTGAGGTACTACCGGTTGTACGAGTTCAGGAAGAGCATTGGGTGGCCTCTCTGCTTCTTCTAAGGCAGTGGTGTTTGAGGACGAGGGTTGCTCTGGATTTATCTGAGTGTTCAAAACAGAAGCAAAAGTCCGTGGTTGCGCCAATGAGACTCGTGGCACGGGCGTGGGTTGCGTCTGAGTATTCCCTCGGTTATCATGCTGTGGAGAAGAGCCATCTTGCTGCTGTGGACGTCGGGCTCGAGTAGCATGACGAGTTGCTGCCTTGATGACATCACATCCTCGGTAGCAAGCGGCATGCTGCTGATTGCAGTTACAGCACTTTGCTGTTTCTGGTGACTCCTTACACTCCTTAACCTGATGCACACCTCCACATCGAACACATCGTGGCTGGCGATGACAAAATTTGGCCGTATGACCCACTCTTTGACAATTAAAACATTGTATGACATTAATCTTCTTGCTCCGTGGGGCCTCGGTGGAGACCATGCAGTAGAGGAGTCTCTTGATTTGGCTGAGGTCCACTGGAGCCTGACCACTCGTACTTACTAGCGTACATTCAAAAAGGGGCAAAAGACGTGTACTGTCTCCAGGCATCTTCATCTGCCGCACAGAGCGGACATTGAAGCCTTGCTGCTTCAGCTCCTCTTGAATGTCTTCTGTTTCAGCAGATTGTGGCAGACCTCTCAGAACAAAACGCTGTGATCTAGTGCGCTCAGTTGGAAACGTGTAGTACTCTATTCCCTCAGTCGAGTCTAGGGCGGAGGTAATTAGTTTGTACGAGGTAATATCTCTAATGATTACTCGAGAAACTTCGAGACCAGGTTTGATTATGAATGCCCCTTGTTCTGGACATACAGCGGAGAGCAACTCAACTAATGCCTTATGAGATTTCATATTTTGAATCACTATTGGTGGGATTTTATACTTCTTATCTGGCAAAGTCTCCGCCGTCATCGGGGTCGTATCCATATCATTTGCACTTGCAAGCGGCTCAAATGAGTTCTGCGTACGCACAAGGTTGATCACTCTCTTGGATGATGGGCCTGAAGCATCTGACCCAGATGATCGTGTGCTGGGACGATCGTTACAATTACGACGCCTTTTATTTCCTGTCACCATAGTGAAACCATCGGGAACTATGTTCAAAGACATCTCATTGGTTGCAGACTCAACTTGCATTAGCTCCGTGTCCGATTCATCACTAGACGAAAAATCATTTATAGAAGCTCCTATGGGTTGACTAGAAATGTTTATGACATTGTCTACAGCTGAAGGGGCATCTAGCCGGTTTACTTCATCACTCCAAACTTTATATATTCCACTCATTGCTCACATTACTTCAAGTCCAAATGAGCTACAAGCGTCTCTTGGTAGGTTTCGTAGACCTAGTATATAAAACTATTTTCTAATACTTTAAACAGATTCTGACGCGGAAAAATGGTTTGAATGGCTCCCAAAATATCTAATATCACCATTCAACACAACAAACATGCAAAACTAGCGATTAATCCACAAATATAAGCGAAAATACTGAGAATAATTCAGAGAACTAACTTTCATTTATGAAGAAACAAATGAAGTCCTCGAGTGGACCTTGGGTTAAAACTGACTGTCAAGAAGGCTGTGGTTAAAAACGAGCAGAATCTTTACAGTGTTGCCAATACACTCTAAAGTTGAAACAAGCAAGTGTTCAAATTCTGGCGGCAAAATAATGGAATTACCACTTTTCGCCACCCTGGTCCATAAAGGGTTGGGGGACTAAACCCAAAAATGTTGTTAAAAGACGGAATAAGGAATAATGTGAAGGTCACAATTTTGATTCTATAATTTTGTTTATGTAGGTACATTTTGTATGAAATACGTGCGAGTGTGAGAAAAAGCAGTGAGAAAATTGTTATTATCAACCAATAAAAATCCAAAAGACTTCGATTCTATTGGTGGAAACATAATTGTTTTCATATAGTATCTCTAGTCACCACTTTTTTATCAACTATTTTTAATGAATATTTTATTTATTTAGGTTATGGCATAGTACATCAAAGTTTAAAGAAAGTTTGTTAGCTAATTCGCAAGCTAATTCGCTAAATCAAGCTTCCTCTCTGCACTCTGGTGGTAGAAATGTGTACTTGAGGAAGGGTGTAGGTCGTTTCCGGATTACCGGAAACACTTAACATCTTAAATAAATAAATAATTCAATTCTCCATAAGGTACCTGTAGAGTTTGGATACCTCTACTTCATACACTATTTAACATAGAACCATAAAAATTGTAATGAGTATAGAAAAGATATTGCTTATTCGATCTGTCACCTCAGAAATTTATTTTTTGTGTCTAAATAATTATAAAATAACTTTCCGTATGAAGCAAATACGGCTTATACTGTAGCCTGATTGGTCCGTTGGACCATTTCCTGTCCTCTGATTGGCTGATGCATCACATGTTTGAACAATTATTACGCTGCAATTTAACCTCGGAGAAAAATTCTGAGGTGAAAGATCGATAAAGCATCATCTATTCTATACTCGTTACTTATTTCAGGGTTCTATGTTTAATAGTGTATGAAGTAGATGTATCCAAACTATACACGTTCCTTATGAAGAATTGAATGCGTACACCCTTCCTCTAGTACCACATCTCTACCACTAGAGTGCAGAGCTGATCTTAAAACATAACGAAGATGGTTGTCAATTAGATATAAAATATGAACATAAACAAAAATAAAGCTCATAACCTAACGCCGTATACTACCTAAAAAAATTGTTTTGTTGACGAGTGAAGATGTCAGGAATACTTAAAATTGTGTGGTGTTTTACGTCTAGTTTCATTTCGTAAGCAAAACACTCAAAAAAGTTAATTTCAAAGTGTCAAAAAACCAAAAAAAGCCCTGCTGGGCAAGGTAAGTGCCATCATGGAGGTATAATTAAGTTATTATAACTCCATGGTGCCATATGACCTCAAAGTGTCAAATTATAAAATATACTGAATATTTTAACAAAATACGCCTCATAACGTCTTAAAATCGATTTCACAGTGTCCAAAAACCAAAAAACGCCCCCCACCCCACCCTCGCCCCTTATTCCGAGGAAAATTGTTTTCCGTGCCTTGCCCCTCCCCCCCTGGCAGAAATCCTGCGTACACCCATGGTAGCGTATAACCCATAAAAAATTAGGACTACACCACTGTGCGGGGAAGCTCAAGTTCATCCCGGCCACGGTCTTTAAAAATTGATTTCAAAGCTTCGGGGGCCTTGGTACTAATCTCCATTTCCCACATCTCCATGCCGCTGTAGCCATCAGAATCCAGTTTTTATCGAGGCGGTGGTATCCGAGTGACTAGTGGGTTTCACGCTGCCATTTGCTCTCAGTACGGAGCGCTAGGGTGAATTGTCCTTTTTCCTTCCACGCATGCGTCTGTACAAAATGACAGCTAGATGACAGCTCACTTATAACTTCTTGTATTTGAAATATAATGCCAAACTGTTGTGTTCGGAGTGAAGGTAATTGTTTTAAAATGTAATATATACTTATTAAATAAAGAAATAATTTCAATTACTTACTTTTTATACTGGAAGATCACTTTATGTTAAACAACTTCTTTTGTTTTCAATTCTGACAAAGTAGCAACCTGTCAACAAACATTTGACTGTTGCCATAGCAACCAGGTATGATGGTTGGTGGCGCGCTCTATTCTAGCTTGGAGTTTGGAAGCCCATTGGAAGACTAGGATTTTTTTTAAATTTTGTCATACTCCCTAGAAGCAGATTTATAGTCCTTCTAACGTATAATGGCTCTAGGTATGATACACACACACACATACACACCCACACACAGAACACAAAACCAAAAACATTATACATATTTGATTACAAATAAAATATTTATTTAGAGAAAATGTCTAAGGTACACACACATTTCAATAATCTTGATTCACTTTTAACATGTGACTAAAATCGATTCACCATAAGAATGACGACCTTGAAATCTACTAAGAAGCCAAAGTAATTTCGATTGACTGTCTGTAAAATATCTGTAATGATATCTAGGTAGGTGGGTAATGGGGGGGGGGGGGGGGGGGGATTCTGAAATTCTGTTAACTGGTGGTAGTTTCAATGAGCTTACATGGTAAATTGGACCTTCACTGATTGTTAAAGCGGCGTGTCAGAGCATGTGATTGGTCAGTACATGTGCATGAGTCATAGACAAGCTTCTTGCCACGCACTGCGACCACCAGGTCCAAGTGATTGGTGACGTCGTATTCAAGCTTGACCACGGCGTGTGTATGGCTTGTCAGAGCATGTGATTGGTCAGTACATGTGCATGAGTCATAAACAAGCTTCTTGCCACGCACTGCGACCACCAGGTCCAAGTGATTGGTGACGTCATCTTCAAGCTTGATCACGGCGTGTGTATGGCGTGTCAGAGCATGTGATTGGTCAGTACATGTGCATGAGTCTGAGGACCTCGTCATAAACAAGCTTCTTGCCGCGCACTGCGACCACCAGGTCCAAGTGATTGGTGACCTCATCTTCAAGCTTGACCACGGCGACCGTGTGGGACAGTTGCTTGCTCAGTCTCTTCACGGCCTGGAGACAGACAAGAAGATCAGATAAAGACGGTCGCTCAGTCTCATGCTCAAATGAACTTCCAGATTTATCGACACTAGCGCTAGTGGAAATTAAGACGGCTGGGTAGTGAGTTTGACCTTGAAGAGTTTTTCAATCTATTTTTATCAATATCTTTTACCTATGTAATTGTTAACGAAATAAGGCTTTGTACGAGTATTCAGAACAGTTCAATGAAATAATTCCATAGCTTGTAATGGTTTATTAGATTTACTTTGTCCTACAGGTATTTAGTGCCCGAAAATTAGTAGAATTATAGCACTAAACATCTGTTGGACAAAATAAAACTAACAACTTATTCCAAACTATGAAAAAATATTCATTGAACTCTTCTGTATACTCGTACAAAGCCCTATTTTGTTAAAAATTATATTGGAAAAAGATATTGATAAAAATCAATTAATACTCTTCAAGGCCACGCTCACTACTCAGCCCACTTAATAATAAAAATAAAAGGAAAACTGTTAAGTTTTTTTCTGGACGAGGACGAATACTACTTTCTTTAAAGGGAAAGAGGCCAAAATTTCCACTAAAAGTGGGCATAGCATTCAATTTCATTCCAAATTCAATTTTAATGTTAATGTACTGAAAATTCGAAAAGCGCCTTGTGGGGCCAACTGAAGGGAGGGGTTCCCCCAGGTCACCTATTCAAATCTTCGCCTTGGCGCTGATATTAAAATATAAAATTTTAGCAATAAATAGGTAGATACTACCCTTGTTGGTACGATGTGAAACTTAAATGCATAGTGGCATCATATGTGCTGCCATCTAGTCACATGGATTGATACTAGAGTTGCAACTTGCAAATACACACCTCTGGATGCAGAAGTGCGTCGTTCTGTGCGTAATGCAGCGACACCGGGGCAGTGACCTTGGACAAGTCGTACTCGGGCATTGCACGACCCCGGCGCGTGCGGTCGTACATCTGGAATTTGTCTTAAGTGGGAGAAACAATATGTAAATTAGTAAAGGCATAAACAAGTTTTAACAATGTTGCAGATACAGCAAGAACCCCCAAAATGCCTAATTTATCTACTGTTAAGTGTTGGTACAAAAGATTTTACACCAGGGACCCTGTCCAGATTAGAACGTTTTCCCAATTCCATTCTGATGGAATCCGGTCACGGCATTTAAATTAACATTGCAAGTAATCGAATTCCATCGAATTTGGAAATTCAAAAGTTCTAGAATAGGGCACATAGCTTTGAATCGAATTCCATGCTAATTGAATTGGGAAAACGATTTAGCCTCCAGGAGCCCTATTCTAGAACATTTACCATCCCAATTCTGATGGAATTAGATTCCATGCAATGTTAATCCTTATGGCCGTGACCGGATTCCATCAGAATGGAATTGGGAAACCGTTCAAGGCGGCATCCTGCGTGAGAAAAGGTTGCCATAGTAACCTAAATAAAAGTATAGGGAATAAACAAATCTGACAGTGGCAATCCAAATCTCATATTTAGAGTGATTACTTGAGAAAGAAATATATTTAAGTAAGTACAAGCTAATATTAATACGCAATATTTATCCATACACATGTTCAAGTTAAATATTCATCTGATAAATATGATTTATAGCTATTATTTATAGCTTTGACACATTTCCCCTACCCCCTCAACCACCATTTTTCATCCCCTGTGACGTCACGAGCAGGATTCCTATAGCTATCTAAAAAAATGTGTCTAACGCAATCAGAACACATGGAACACATGACAAATTCTCCATCATCTCTCAAGGACGAATTGTCCTTACCCAAAGGAGCAAGCATATCAGTAATCCTACATAAGAGAACATTAATTAACAAAGAATCATACGACAAATTAAATAATTAAGGAGATTCAATCAGGCGCGTAGGAACTAAATTTGCAAGGGGGAGGGGAATAATATTGTAAAATAACTTGAACCGGATATACTAGTGTCCACGAAGACAATGGGGGGTCTGGGGGGAGGGCCCCCCAGCAAAATGCGGGTCCGGGGCGCACAGCCGCGGATTTTTTTTGAATTTTAGACATCAATTTGGTGCATTTCTACGCGATTTTAACACTTTTTAAGCAATTTTTTTCTTGACACATAAATGTATAAGAACAAAGGAAGGGTAAATGAATCAGAGGGGGGGGGGGGGGGGGGGATTTCCCCCCCATTCCTCCCCCCCCCCCCCTTCCTACGCGCCTGGATTCAATATGCATCAAACTGTTTGATGCTGTTTAAAGTAATAAAGTAGGTGGCAAGTGTTGACGTACCAACTTCTATGTTGTCCAAGAAGTGAGCAAGAGTGTTAGTGGAACATCCTGAGAAGTGTGCGTAGAACTCGGGCTGCGTCGACTGGAGGAAGAAAACAAGTCTTCTCATCTCTACATGTACACTCTCTTAGTAGTGCGATGGGTTTTACACCACACTGTTCAGCAACTAGTGCAGTGGCGTGCACTCAATGGAAGCAAGGGAAGCATTGCTTCCCCTTCCTTTTCCATTCCAACAATATTAAAATATAATAATTATATGTATAATAATTTAATCTTTTTACAAAAATATTCATCACTTAATACTACTTATAGAATTCTTATTACGAACACAAATGTCACCACTTTCGCTCTGATTTCAAAGTAAACGCGGTTTCTAAAAACAGGAGGTGGGCAAGGCGCGTGCGCACGCATACACTTGCCTCGGCTCGGCAGTCGGCCGGCTCCAAGGGATTCACTTTTCGAATTGCTTCCAATCTCTCGCTCTATATACGGGAGTTACGCATGCATTAGGTGATTTGCCTGCAATCAAATATGTTAATCTGCAGCCACCTGAAAGTAATGTGAATAATAAAAACTTATTTTGCCATGATAATAACATTATTTGCCGGTCTAAACACAAAGCATTTCTGTGTAAAATGCGTCTATTTCTGCAGGCGTATTCTAGCCAAGGGAAGCAAATCGGAGAGTTGCATCCACAGTCCGAACGCAGCCGAACTACTCCCGAGTTGACACGATTGGAACGAACATGTGATCGGTCGGTGACAGTGCTCAAGAGCGGTTGAATGTCTAAACTTGTAATATCTATACAAAATATTGCAGTTTCGGATTCTCAGTTCAGTTTACGCATTTCTACAAAGTTTTTGTATAACTGTATTTGCCCTCGTATTTGCCTTCAAAAAACTAATGATTAAAATATAAAAAATTAGTCTGAAAATCCTCCTTTGACCATTTCTTAAATTCAAGTAATCTTCCAAAAAGGTACTTTCAAAATCGTTTTTAACCATCTAAAATTAGTCAAATTTTAAAAAATTCCCTGCGGGGCTAAGCTGGGGGGCAAGCCCCCCAGACCCCCCTCCGGGTCTGGGCAAATTTCTTTCCTGGCAATTTGCTTCCCTCACTTCAAATGTCACGGCACGCCACTGAACTAGTGTATGATGATAACAGGGAGATGTTGACGCAGATGGGTACAGTGGGTAGGAAGAGGTCGTGCATTTAGTAGGAAACCCTCCCAACTTTGCTTTGCTCACGAAGTTTTATGTTGAAACATGTATCTATCTTCCATACAAATCGATATTTCAATTACGTTTTTCAAGACTTTGTGGCAATATTCTCAAGAAACCGAGGGTATTATTCTGAAGGCTCATAAAAGTCACTGCAAGATTACACCTTAAGGGGATGCCCAAGTAGAGGTCTCCGATAGATATTTGAATTAATATGCTTATTTAATTGATATTTCCTTGTGCACCATATAAACGCAAGAAAAAGTGGGGTAGCTGAACTAATTTACAAGATATATCACTTTATAAATTTGAGTTAGCCCTATCTTTAACATGGTAAGTCGAAAAAACACGGTAATTTTCCTAGTAAATATTAGATTTAAACTATTTTCCACCGATAGATTTTTTCCAAAAACTAATATTATGTGTATTAGACATAGAGGTATTTATTAAGATTTTTATATATACACCTAGCCGTACGTTTTTAAAAGTTAGGCACCAAATTCTAAATAATTTTCCTATACCTCCTGTATTAAAATTTCTTAATCTTCCGAAGACATCATATTGAAAACTCAATATAATTCGAGTGTTGCAAGTTACAAGACATTTGATGAAACTTTTACAAAAAAATATAGTTGACATGTTGAAAAAATTAATAAAAGTCGTACATTTCTACAAAAAATATTTTTGGAAAATCTACTTGTGCATCCCTCCTTAAACTCATTTTAATTATTTCATTTTAAACTTCATTTTTTCGATGTCAACAAAAACCGTTAAATAATATAGTATTCTCTTACACAATGGTTCATGCTCCTACTTCAAATATGATTAGATGAAGGCAGAATTACTTTGAGCTCACCTGAAGAATTAATTGAAATGGACTTCCGCCCTTCTCTCTCTGAAGTCTCTGTTTGATCAACAATAATGATGTGAGAATACTGTGTGATGTTGATGTGTATGAGTGAGCCTCACCGTATTGAAGTTTCTGCTTGCTCCGAAGAGTAGGCGGTAAGTAGTGAGACAGATTTCTCTCCCCACCATACGTTCCCTGCAGATGACGTCAGCAAGCGGCGCCATGACCCTGCGCGGTGACATCTCCACCATTCCAGCATCCAGAAAGCCGTGCTGGAAGAGCCAAGAAGATGAACCAACAGCATCACACCTGCCTCAAGTACACACATTATGCAATTCTCTTTCATAATGACAGCACCAATACAAATAAGTTTGGTCGAAGGAAGAATGGCTGGTTTCTGAGCTCACCTCAAGATCAATCAAATTGGATCCCGCCCTCCTACCTCTAGAGTTTACTAAGAATTACTAAAATAATTATTTCTGCGTGGTTTTTATTGACACAAATTTGTAAATTTTCATGATATTTAAGGTATCCAAAATGAATATGTCCCCATCTCCCCTCTTACAACAAGGAATTAGTAATATACTATATAGTACGCCTTTCAGACGCGTAGGAACTGCTTTTATCAAGTGGTGGGGATTGCGAACTCCCTAGGCCCTAAGGGTGGTCTGGGAGTGAAGTCCCCCGTTTTAGCCACGCAGGGCGCATTTTAGAATTCAAACTGAAGTGCTTCTGGGCTAACAAATAGCTATTGTTGCCCTGCAGGGGTTTTTTCAGAATTTCAGGGATTCTGGGACGCTAATCTTAATATTGTTTGGTAAATGGGGTTCAGACTGCTCGATTGATGAAGTTCCTACGCTCCAGAAGCTTTTAATTACATCCCATGTACGTTTGCTTCGTATTCATATAAAGCTCACTTACGACTATATTGGTCAAGAAGTATCGGACTAGAGTATGTGTGAACGTCCTCGGCTGTCCTGTAGTCGCTACCGGCGCCAACGCAACCACGAGTCTGATCTTGTCGTTGTACTCCGGCTTGGTCGACAAGAGGGTGAACATCATCGTCGTCCCCATAGAGTGTCCGATGTAGAAGAGTCTCTCTTGTGTCGTGGTGGACAGGATGTAGTCGATGACGGAGGGCAAGTCGCTGACGCCCATCTCATGGAAACTGTAAAGAAGTAACAGATGGGTCAGACAAGAGGGTGAACATCATCGTCGTCCCCATGCAGTGTCCGATGTAGAAGAGTCTCTCTTGTGTCGTGGTGGACAGGATGTAGTCGATGACGGAGGGCAAGTCGCTGACGCCCATCTCATGGAAACTGTAAAGAAGTAACAGATGGGTCAGACAAGAGGGTGAACATCATCGTCGTCCCCATGCAGTGTCCGATGTAGAAGAGTCTCTCTTGTGATGTGGTGGACAGGATGTAGTCGATGACGGCGGGCAAGTCGCTGACGCCCATCTCATGGAAACTGTAAAGAAGTAACAGATGGGTCAGACAAGAGGGTGAACATCATCGTCGTCCCCATGGAGTGTCCGACGTAGAAGAGTCTCTCTTATGTCGTGGTGGACAGGATGTAGTCGATGACGGCGGGCAAGTCGCTGACGCCCATCTCATGGAAACTGTAAAGAAGTAACAGATGGGTCAGACAAGAGGGTGAACATCATCGTCGTCCCCATGGAGTGTCCGACGTAGAAGAGTCTCTCTTATGTCGTGGTGGACAGGATGTAGTCGATGACGGCGGGCAAGTCGCTGATGCCCATCACATGGAAACTGTAAAGAAGTAACAGATGGGTGAGACAAGAGGGTGAACATCATTGTCGTCCCCATGGAGTGTCCGATGTAGAAGAGTCTCTCTGGAAAGTATTGTTGCAAGGCAGTCAACATGCCATCTTTGTACTGCGGGCTTGCTTGTCAATGCGAGACTGGCTTGGTTTGTGTTACCTCAGATGCCTCATTTACAAAGCGGGGTTAGCTTGGATTAGCTCGTAGTCCCATAAGAAATAACATTGACCGCCCTCGGTATAACACCGGCAAAAAGTTACGTGAATGACCACCTCAGGGGTCGGCAACCTTTTTTGATGAGGGAGTCAATTTCCCAAAAATTAATCAATTAGATAATAATGGGAGCCGCAGGAGAGGCAATCAAAATTATATAATACACCAAAAATAATAAATTGAATTACTATAGATTATTTTAAAATTTTGAAAAAGCCGTCCCTCCCCCCCCCCCCACCAAGTTGTTGCCCCGCATTACGTATTTTTAAGAATTTTCACGATTTAAAAGTGATTCTGGGACTCTAAGGCCGGGTAGGACCAACTTTGGATTAAGTTAATTATCGATGGTTTGTGGAAATTAGTGAATCTTATTGGCTGTGGAATTCGCGCCAACTTGATTCATTTGGTTAACCATCGATAGTAAACTTAATCCAGAGTTGGTCCTACCCGGCCTAAAATGAACAAACTGAATCAAATAACGTTCCAATTATTGCCCCACAGGGCATTTTTTTCTTCGAATTTTCAAACTTATATAAAGCCATTCAAAAACCACCAAGGAGCCGTAGGTTGACGATCCCTGTTTTACCTGAAGTCCCAGAAGGCCGGATCGTCTGGAGACAAGGTCACGTGATGTCTGGAGTAGAAGTTGCCTCTGGCGTTGCCCATCCAGACGTCGTAGCCGTTGTCGGCCAGGATGAAGCCTGGAACAAGTCGAGTCCTGTCTACTCAGTCGGTCAATCCGGATTGAGACTGTGGAAGTTCTGTTCAATCAAACATTCTCATCGCCAGAATATCGTCTAAGTTTAGTGATCTCACCCAAGGCCCTCAGGACCCCAAACCGTTTTTCAAACCGTTTGCGTTTTCACTGTTTAAAACGTTAAAAAAGTTGAAGGCTAAGGCTTAGTTGTCAACTTTTCCGAGTTTAAAACAATGATATCACGAACGGTTTCAAAACGCTGATTTCGAGGCCAAGTCTTGAAAAAACGTTTTGAAACCGTGGACGTTTTCATTATTTATCGCGAGACATTTATTGTCTAGTATTGCGAGACAAGTATAATTTTTATCTATGTTTTTGTTTAGATATTCCCCAAAAAAATGATTTTAATGTCTTCTACTTGCCGGCATCCAAACCAGTCTAATCTCATATTCCACATCCAATTAATTTGTAATGGTGACACGCAATCAGAACTTCATGACTTCAGTCAAATTGCAGCATTTGAGCTTTAAAGCTTAATTAAATGTTTTCAAACGAGTGCAACTAAAATGGAGAAAATCTTACGAATCAACATCTTCTGAGAAAGGAATCACAGAAATTAAGAGGCCTGGGTAAGCGAACGGGGAACGGAACGTTTCATCGAAATTTTTCTTCACACTTACAGAATATTAAAAAATCAGATAGTAACGACCCATTTCAGCGTAATATACTAAATAATGCCACACACTGGAGTACTTTATGACACCTGGGTGCCTATTCTCGAGTTGAAACCGCATGTGGAAATGTTCACATCCGCATGCAATGGCGTCAAATCATGCGAAATCGTATTCTCGAGTTTGAAACCGCCGCCCAAATGCGAAAATGACATGCGGAAATGTTCGTTCGGTGTAGGGCCCTTGAAATCACTTCCGCATGCAGTTTTCAAGGTTATGTCAAACGAAACAGTCAAACTTTGTCTTTATTATGGACGCATTTATCATAATGCTGGTTTGGAAAATGTAGAAACAAGAGTAAATATTATAAATACCTTGGAGTATAATATAAATACAATAATTTTAATAAACTTTTCCTTTCCCCCGTTATTTGCTTCATATTTCGACAACAATGAATATTCTTATTCTAAATTCTAAAGATGAATGACAAAAGATGTCTACCTCACAGCCAGTTTTAATCAGACACGGCCTTCGTGAAATTCTTAAATTCAAATTGAAAATCTTCGTTCCCATTGGTCAATTCGTATAATTCCGAACTTTGCCTAAAGTCGACACGCCTTTGTTTTGTTGTTTGTGCGGTTGCTAAGGAGGATGTAGATGTCAGTTTCGCCACGCGAAAGTAAATCTCGAGAATAGGTAAGTTCGCATCATGACTTTCGTTGACGAACTTGGCGTGCGAACATTTCCAATTCCGCATGGTTGATGCGAACTTTCGAGAATAGCCACCCTGGTACGACCTCAAAGTGAAGACGATTATTTTAAATAAATATCGTATTTAACACTTTGAGGTCGTACCAGAGGTCATAGTGTACTCCAGTGTGGAGTCTATTGCGCTGCAATGGGTCGCTACTATTTAATATTCTGTAAAGGTGAAGAAAAATTTCGAAATAACGTTCCGTCGAACCATACGATTCCCGTTCGCTTACCCAGGCCTCTTAAACATGTTTACCAAAATTTGAACGTATTCTGTTGTTATGGATTATGTCCATAAGAATGAGTTCTACCTAGTGAGTTGTCCGGTTCCGACAGCACCCAACTGTCCGAAGCAAGGATCATCCCGTGCTGGAGCAACACCGGGGCTCGAACTCCTGTCTCCTGCTTGCCCTTGCCGCGAGGGATGCGATGGAGCTGCAGGATGTAGCCGTCGTCAGTGACCACCTCATGCGTCTCCATTTCGTAGCCATGTTTCTTGACCAGCTCCTCCTATAGAACACCACAGTCATTTCAATAAGTATAAAGTCGCGAAGAGTGTAGTACCTACAGTCCGTGTCACACGGAATTGTCCGCTAAGGTATTTTGAATACCCCTTGTCCGAGAGAGAGGGATGGTCTCGGAAGACCGTTCGATCGCTCGATTCCCGGATGATTCGCCTGCGGAAGATTCGCCTGACCCTCGATTATACCTGTCGAATGAGAGGTTGGAAGATTCGCCTGCATGGGTTCAGGTAATCAGAAGGGTACACGGAAGATTCGCCTTACAGCAAGGGTCAGGCGAATCTTCAAACACAACTTGGAAGATTCGCCTGACCCTCAAATATACCTGTCTAACCATGGAGGTTTAAATAGTACTGCGTACTGGAGAGATAACTTAAGGAGGGACGATCAATATAAACACGGTCTTCTTGAAATTTCCACTAATTTGCAAAAAAATACGAATTTCTAGAAGACCGTTTCACCATGGCAACACAATTTTATCAGTAAAACTGCATTTTTTATTAGGAAAATCGTCGAAATAAAGCAGTAAAACCCTCGTATCTCAGTAAATCATCCAGGAACGTGTACATTTAAAACTGTTAGAATTAAATATTGTACTTGCTACACGATATAGTAGTTTTTTAAAGAAATCTTAGGGTGGGAAAGCAGCTTAATACACTTTTGAAAATATCAGCATGCCTTTTCCTGTATGGTTGCAATGTTAAATTGAAAGAAAAACTGTAACTTTGAAGTGATATATCTCGGAAATTAGTTCAGCTTGCCTACTTTTTCTTGGCATATTATGGTGCAGAATGCAATTTTCTATAACGATTTCTTAGGAAAGGGGAAATATGATGGTCCCTCTTAATGTTAGCGAGTCGTACAGCTAGATGGCGCAGGAAATCGAACTCGCGCGTGGGGTTCTGGGACTAACGGCGGCCATGTTCGTCGACCCACAGCTGTCAAACTGTACTCTCTCCATGTTGTTTACGACCATCTTTGAGATTGTTTGCTATTTTATACGGTATTTATATCGGGATTCAGTGTAGTGCGGACTTGTTTTATATCATTGATGTTACGTTATGTTTATATTTACTTTAGTTGATAATAATGTTGCCAAATCGTGGCAAAATGTGGCATTTTCAAATTACCGTCTTTCAATCGCTCCCTGATCATTTTTTTACGATGTATGAATCTGTTTGATCTACGGATCAAATTCAGCATGTTCAGGAAATTCAGGATGGTCTGGAATTATTTCAGCAAAATGGCAAAAACTTGTTTTATTGGAATTATGTATTAAATACATTAGTATTACTATAGATTGATATTATTTACTTGATTATCATTGAGCCACGGTACTCTTATGACACGGTTTCTTTTTTTGTCAGCTGTTTGCAGACATACAAATATGCAAAGTTTTAAGTTGAGGTCATACTCAATAGGTAAATTTAAACAGATTTCTTTTAACCGTTTCAATGTTTCAAAAATCTCCTCAAAGCATCTCTAAAGCGTCCTCTTTCTCACTTCGCGCCGTGGTCCCGTGGTTAGCCCGCCAGTCTTCTAACCACAAGATCGTGTGTTCAAATCATGTTGGGGTAATATAATTTGTATTGGTGTCATAATTGTAATGTCACGATCATAATTGTAATTGCCCCTGTAATTTCGTTCACAGAATTGAAATCCGATCAAAACTGACTGAGAAATCAATTACTTATTACAATTTTATTTTGTTGTCCAAGGCATGTCACAGCCAAAGGCTGTTATTTAGTTCTCTAACAGAGGGCACCAGTAACACGATTTCTTTGTGACATGGCGGGGACCTCTTTGGGACCTCCCTGGGACATGGCGGGGACCTCCCTGGGACCTCTCTGGGACATGGCGGGGACCTTCCTGGGACATGGCGGGGACCTCCGCGTTATTGGAACATGGCCGCCATGTCCCTGGGATGTAAAGGGGGCCTCCCTGGGACCTCTTTGGGACGTGGCGGGGACGTCCCTGGCATGTCCCAGTGTTTGCTGGGGCCAAGTCAAAAATGGGCCAAGTCAAAACTTAATTTTAAAAACCAAAATATACTTGGCGCATCGTGTATATAAAAAGTATATGACAAAAATAAATTGTAGGTACCTAAATATATATAATATACCTATAATGCCCTATATATAATATACCCAAAAGTAAAATGCCCTAACCCAACGGCTGGTGTGTTGGATACCTCGGTTCTCGTCAGATCACCGAGGTTAAGCAACATTGAGCGCAGTCGGTAGTTGGATGGGTGACCATTCAACTCTGCCTTGCCAGTTGCTGCCGTTGGGCCAGAGAGACTGGGGTGGTTGGGGGTTAGTGTAACGACACCCCTCCACCTGTTATCAGTCTCTCGACGGGCGTTACACCGTCCTTGGGATGGGACGTTAACACCAGCAGAGCGCAGGGAGCTAACTACTCACTCGCTTGACATCCCTAAGTTACGAATCCTCAACCAACTTCACCTCCGATATAGTGGCGCATCGTCAAAGGAGTAGAGTTGTTGAGGCGGCAGTAGGACTACCAGTCCTGTAACGCCATAGCAAAAAATAAATAAAAAATAATGCCCTAAAAAACGATGCGCCAAGTATATTTTGGTTTTTAAAATTAAGTTTTGACTTGGCTCATTTTTTGATATCACTACTTTTCAGTGCTGACTTTTAGATTTATTTTATTTTTTTATAGTTGAAGAGACTTGGCTGGTATTTTTACACGGAGTGTTTTTTATGGGGATATCACTAATTTTTTTAGTTTATTTACACAACTTGTAACACATATCAGAGCAACAATGACTAATTCCTTTAAAAAAATACGCCATTACCGAATTGGTTACTAAGACAAATTGTGTCTTTATGCTAAATATAAGCTTAAAGTGATATTCCATGAAGAATTGCGAAAGCATCGTTCCAATCGGTACAGCCGTTTTCGAGATATGGCATCACTTCCGGTTTTCAAAATGGCGGCTGAAATTACTGCCACCTAGAATGTATTTCGATAATTGTTTTGTATCATTATAAGCCTTCTGAATATGTAGTTATTGTAGTAACAGGTGATATAAGTCTGATTCTTAATTTTTATGACGTCATTTCCGGTTCCGGTAAGATTACAATTCCACTTCAATTATTGATATTCCATAAATATGGCCGTCTGAATCATTTGGCGATAGTTTCATTCCGATCGGTATAGCCGTTTTCAAGATATGACGTCACTTCCGGTTTCAAAATGGCGACTTCCGGTTGGTTTTATAAAAAGGCACCTCAGACGCCAAAAGTGCACATGTGGTAAAAATATCAGATCGATTGGTTAAGCCGTTTAGGCTGTGGCGGTGATAGCGACGTTCCCTGATATCATCAGAATCATCAGAATCAGAAAGTGATGTAATTTCACTGTTTTCACGGCCCTCTAGCTCGCAAATGATATAAGTAAGGTTTCCAAGGGCGGAATTTTGACGCGTTGCGGGAAATATTTCGCGACGGATTTGTTCCGCGGAAGTATCCCGTTTCCAAGCGCGAATTTTTCTCCGCCTAGTTTGTAGTGGTACCTAGCGGCCAAATTAGGCAGCGCTGAAATAAGTCGATCTATCGAGATCGAGATCTTAAAATCGTAAAGACAAGGATTGTCCTGGACCACTTAAATAAAATATTCTGGATCATATCCCATGATAAGTACATATTTTATTAATAAACAAATATAAACTTGACAACACATGTCACTACCTGACGGCAGACAACATATTTG
This sequence comes from Leuctra nigra, assembly GCA_934045905.1. Taxonomy (NCBI): domain Eukaryota; kingdom Metazoa; phylum Arthropoda; class Insecta; order Plecoptera; family Leuctridae; genus Leuctra; species Leuctra nigra. Next base: position 15,186,479 of record OW203772.1, read on the forward strand.
ATTTATATCGAATATCGATATCGAAAGTCGACTGAAAAACGGAAACTATAACACCACGAACCTGGCGGTAATCGTGAGAAAACTACCAGCTTCCGGTGCGCGGAACTAATTTCGTCCCGCTAAAGTAGAAGTAGATTCAACATTCTCGGCGGCGACTTCGCCGCCGGGTTTCTGGCTTGTGATTGGTCAAAGTCGGCCATTTTGCGGAATTTCTCCCGCAACGCGGCGAAATTCCGCCTTTGGAAACCTTACTTTAACCTATTGTTCTCAAATTTGGTATATGTAGCGGGGTGGGCCATTGCTCGATATTAAGATATTTCGCAACAATGTGAGATTTCCCAATTTTGAGATCCAGTAGGCCGAAAATGCCATGTTATTGCTTACAGTAAAAGTGTTTGGTCTACTCCTCAGTTTATATAGGCATTTACGGTATGTAGAGTGGCTGTGAGTGTACGGTACGACTTGGCTGGGTGGAGCGACCGCTCCACTAGATTCATGCCTCTAATTCGTCCAAAAAAGTGATAAGAGATGGCGCTGCGGACGCTGTGTGATGCCCGCTGAGAGGAGGATTAAGTTCAAAGCTTACTTGGTTTCTTATGGCAAAACATGGTTCAAAGACACGCACTTTGCAGGATATTCAGACCTATGACGTCACTTTCAATATGATACTAAGTACTATTATGAATATGTATATACGAATAAGATAATGGTTTCTTGATTATAAGCCGTTGATAATTAATAAATTACTTTCAAAATCAAGTCAATTCAGGTGATAGAGTGCCGTGAATGGTTTGAGTATCCGTTTCCTGTCCTCTCATTGGCTGAAGCCGGCTGAAACATTTCATGTTTGAAACACGATTGCACCGTAATTTGAACTCGGAGAAAAATTCTGAGGTGACAAATCGAACAAGCATAATGTTTTCTTCATTCCTTATGAATATGATGTATATATTTATAATAGTGTCGGATGTAGACCTATCTACATTTAGCACGCTTCGTATGGGAAATACATTCAGTCCTCCTCTCGGTAGTGTCAACTTCTACCGCTAGAGTTCTCACTGTAGCTTTTTTGGTCGAATAGGCACCGAGTGTTGACTCTCATTTGTTTCTGGAAATGAGAAACAGCGCGATGGGTGGCAAAAATTAGCAACTCTTTACGGGATCTTCATACCCTTAGTTGCAGCAGTTAGTAAACACCCCATAAAAAAACACTCCGTGTAAAAATACCAACCAAGCTTCAACTATAAAAAAAATAGAATAAATCTAAAAATTCAGCACTGAAAAGTAGTGATATCAAAAAATTAGCCAAGTCAAAACTTAATTTTAAAAACCAAAATATACTTGGCGCATCGTGTATATAAATAGTATAGAAGCATATGCCAAAAATCAAATGTACCTACCTAATCTAGTGGAGCGGTCGCTCCACCCAGCCAAGTCGTACTATACACTCACAGTCACTCAACATACCGTAAATGCCTAATAAACTGAGGAGCAGACCAAACACTTTTACTGTAAGCAACAACATGGCATTTTCGGCCTACTGGATCTCAAAATTGGTAAATCTCACATTGTTGCGAAATATCTTAATTTCGAGCTTGGGCCCACCCCACTACATATACCAAATTTGGGAACAATAGGTTATGCCATTTGCGCGCTAGAGGACCGAGAAAACAGTGAAATTACACCACTTTCTGATTCTGAAGATGATGATGATTCTGATGATATCACGAAACGTCGCTATCACCGCCACAGCCTAAACGGCTGAACCGATCGACCTGAAATTTTTACCACATGTGCACTTTTGGCGTCTGAGGTGCCTTTTTATAAAACCAACCGGAAGCCGCCATTTTGAAACCGGAAGTGACGTCATAACTCAAAAACGTCTGGACCGATTAGAACGAAATTAGCGCCATTCGATTTAGATGGTCATCTATATGAAGTATCAATAAAAAAAATATTATTTTCTTATTTTCTAAACCGGAAGTGACGTCATAAATACGCAATATTTAACTTATTTCAACAAATTATACTTAAAATACGTACATAATTAACTTACATTGTAACATAGACAATACAATTTATATATTCAAGGTAGCAGTGTTCTCGGCCGCCATTCCTGAAACCGGAAGTGACGTCATATATCTAAAACGCCTGTACCGATTGCAACTGAACTAGCTCCTGCGTATTCATTCTGCTATTTATTTGAAAAATTAATTGTGAAAAATGAATAAATAAATTAATGGTACCGGAAATGGCTGCAGGAACCACTAAATGAAACCGGAAGTGACGTCATATATTACAAACGGCATGACCGATTTTACGGAAATATAGGGATTAGGAATTCAGATGGTCGTTCATGAAGGTATCAACTAGATAAAACTAGATTGTTTTCTTATTACCTATACCGGAATTCGGCCGCTATTTCAAAACCGGAAGTGACGTCATGTATCGAAAACGGCTGGATCGATTATAACGAAACTTAAGCTATTCTTCTTGGATAATCATTTTCATCTTATACCAAACGCAACATTTCATAGTAACCAAATCGGTTGAGGCGTATTTTTTTAAAGAAATTAGTCCCTGCTCGGACATGTGCTACAAGCTGTATGAATAAACTAACAAAAGAAGTGATGTCCTAGAAAAAACACTCCGTGTAAAAATACCAGCCAAGTCTCTTTAACTATAAAAAAAAATAGAAGAAATCTAAAAATTCAGCACTGAAAAGGAGTGATATCAAAAAAGGAGCCAAGTCAACGAATTTTCCAAATTTTAATCGTACCATTGAAATAAAAATATCAACCCCCGAGAAATACTTAAAAAAAGGACTTGGCGCATCGTTTTTTTAAAGACATTTTTCTATTCTTAAGCTTATGCCACTCACATACTACGTAGTTCAGAAATGCCTAGAAAAATTGGGACAAAACTTTCAAATTAAATATTGAACATTCTGTAAAATATTTTAAATTTAAATATAAGTACGCAAAGAAACATAGCATTGTCTTACAAGCAATAAATACAGAACAGTTGTGTTTGTGATTGGTAGGTACCTATAGTTTTGTGGGTACATCAACATACCTACTACAGCATTATACTTTGAACCTTCTCGCCGTGTAATTAATTGCTATTAATTAACATTTTATACCAAAAAAATTCATAAATTACATAACGTATTACTTTAGATAAAAATCTAGTCAGTAATTATTTGAGCAGCATGGCTCAGTGCACTAGTCACTTATACAAATCTCATTGACGGCCTTCTTGTAATGAGCGCTTTCGCTATTTCCCTCAGTCACGATATTGAGAAGTATGATTGATTAATATGACCCTAGAAATAGTGGCAATAACGAATAGACTAGGCCGCTTCCGTTTATTCGTTATTCGTTTATCCGTTTATTTCCTCTGAATATTGACAAAATACCAAAACTGCCAGTAGGTAAGAGTACTAGTTATATTAAAACGTAGTATGATTCGTCGATAATGAATGTGATATACTCAGGAAAATATACTTGTAGAGTTCTTCCTATACTTTAAGGATAGAAAAGTGTCTTTAAAAAAACGATGCGCCAAGTCCTTTTTTTAAGTATTTCTCGGGGGTTTATATTTTTATTTCAATGGTACGATTAAAATTTGGAAAATTCGTTGACTTGGCTCCTTTTTTGATATCACTCCTTTTCAGTGCTGAATTTTTAGATTTCTTCTATTTTTTTTTATAGTTAAAGAGACTTGGCTGGTATTTTTACACGGAGTGTTTTTTTATGGGGATATCACTTATTTTTTTAGTTTATTTACACAACTTGTAACACACATCGGAGCAACAATGACTAAATACTTTTAAAAAATACGCCATTTCCGAATTGGTTAATACGAAAAATTGTGTTTGGTGCTCAATATACCTAAGCTTAAAGTGATATTCCATGAAGAATTGCGAAAGCTTCGTTCCAATCAGTCCAGCCGTTTTTGAGATATGGTATCACTTCCGGTTTTCAAAATGGCGACTGAAATAACTGCCACCTAGAATTTATTTCTATAAATGTTATGTATCATTATAAGCCTTCTGAATATGTAGTTATTGTAGTAAGAGGTCATTAAAATCTAGATCTTCATTTTCATGACGTCATTTCCGGTTTCGGTTATAGTACATCTCTACTTTAACTACTGATATTCCATAAAGACGACCGTCTGAATCATTTGGCGCTAGTTTCATTCCGATCGGTTTAGCCGTTTTCGAGATATAACGTCACTTCCGGTTTCAAAACGGCGACTACCGGTTGGTTTTATAAAAAGGCACCTCAGACGCCAAAAGTGCACATGTGGTAAAAATTTCAGATCGATCGGCTAAGCCATTTAGGCTGTGGCGGTGATAGCGGTGTTTCCTGATATCATCTGAATCATCATCTAAAGATCAAAGTGGTGTAATTTCACTGTTTTCTCGGCCCTCTAGCTCGCAAATGGTATAGCCTATTGTTCCCAAATTTGGTATATGTGGTGGGGTGGGCCATAGCTCAAAATTAAGATATTTTACAACAATGTGAGATTTTCCAATTTTATGATCCAGTAGGCCGAAAATGCCATGTTGTTGCTTACAGTAAAAGTAGTTGGTCTGGCTCCTCATTTTATTAGGCATTTACGGTATGTCAAGTTAGTGTGAGTGTACAGTACGACTTGGCTGGGTGGAGCGACCGCTCCACTAGATTATTGATTGCATGCATTCTTACAATAATACGCAACAGGTTATTTCGCTGTGAAAAATGTATGAAGTGTAAACAATTCCACTGAATCTGATAAAATTATTAGTTTGCTCCTTTTTTTTACCAATTCTGAGCTATTTTGAGTTTTCTGTTGATTTTTAACGGTTGCTATGGCCACGACCAATGAGAGTTGATGAAACTAAAGATTCTTCTACGTACAGTTTTGCCGATTTCTCTCGCTAGTGGCGCTGGGGGTATGCACACTTGGTGCCTATACCCATTGAAGCCCAGACAAGCGGCATTGGCAAAATTCAGAAGAAAAAAAACGTACAGATAATTGAGCGAGCGAAGCGAGCGTCTCCTTTTGGCTCTTTTGGCACGGACCTCTGTTTTTTTTTTTTTTTTTTTTTTTTTTCTGTTACTGACGATATACAGGTCAGAGTTTTTCTTCGATCGAGCTGAAATTTTGCACACAAGTACGTAACATTTCTGATTGTTGCAGACCCTAATTTTTTTGAAATCCATTGATTGGTTCAAATTAAAAAAAAAATTAACTTTCGATTGGTTGTTTCGATCAAATTGAAATTTTGACAAGTCATTACCCCCAACATTGTACCCAATCAAACAAAGTTTCAGCCAAATCCTCCCATTGGTTAAAATTTAAAACCATCTTTCCTGTGTTTTTAGAAATTTAAACTATAACCGATTGAACAACTGGTTGGGACCAACATGATCTGCATTTTTGACAATTTTTTTTAAATCCAAAAGTTATTGACATTTTACGGACTTTTTGCGTGTTTGCTGTCAAATTCACGGTGACTTCGACTCTTCAGTTCATGGCAAGGTAGTTAGAGCAGAAACTTTCAAACGCATATGATACTGATAATGACCGTTCAACAGTCGATCTGATATTGTGTAGACACACTAATATCATATGAGTGGCCCCAGGTATATTTTTTGAAGGAGATCCTGTTTTTTTTTGAAAATTAACACGGAACCGTTCAATCATATAGGTTCAATCGATCAACTTAAAGCTTCGCATGGTTATTTATTGGACCAATATTTTAGGAATTTTTTGAGATTTTTATACAAATCTGTGTCGAAATTTTAGAATTATTGGCTTTTAATGACATTTTCGATAGACATAATTTCGGTTCGAGGTGTTGCGCGTATCCGTGCTCGCTCATCAACGCGTTACTCAGAGCGTTTTCTTAGTTCTAAGTAGGTATACCAGATGCATTACCTAGTGAAATGAATTGTAAATGTTTGGATCATTCAGATAATTATAACTACAAGGATTATCTTGGTCCGATAAGTTGTGATAATTTTAATTTAAAATCAGGAATCAGGATACTGGATTCCTATTTTCCTATTTTACAGGAAAATAATTGTAAAATAGCATGAAAATTGAAATTTAAAGTTCAGTTTTATTTTACTTCGAACATTCAAGGAGTCATATAAAAGGTAGGTAAACCGTTTGAACGCAATTATTTGTAAATCATCAATAGGACTAGATTGGTAACTATTAGTTCACTGAAGTATCCCATTTTTCAAGTATCTAATAACATTATGTAATAACATTATGTAATTTTAATCTAACCTAATTTTAATAACATGCCCCGCCACAAGCTATGCTTATTGGGGTATGTACACATACGACTGTAAATACAATGTACCACTTCGAAAAATAAATCTTTGAATCTCTTTGAATCTCTTTGAATCTCTTTGGACTCTTTTGCAAGAGTAAATAGAGATTTTGGCTTATTAAGCGGAGGCATCTTGATGTGTTTCGTTATGTTATGATGAATATCACAATATCACATCACTACTCAACACATTGCGCAGGCAAACCGGCAAGTAATGCACAATGGCGGCAGAGGCGGCAGGCAGGCAAGATTTTTTCCAGAGCCTTCGTGATCCCACGCCTCAAACCACAGCGCTGAAGTGGTACTATTTAGAACTAAAATGCGGGCTTTTCAAAATCTGATATTATGCAATCAAACCAAAAAGATGTAAGTCAATGATCAAAACAATGAAGTAATTCAATGAATGAACAAATATTTCTCCATGCTTAATATAAATTTAAATTGGTTGGATCGATCGGTTTTCTGGTTGAAATAGTTGAAATAGACAACATTTAAATGGTGGTAATTATACATTTTCTTATAATTTAGAGCCTTTTTAATTCCACAAACAAGTTAATTATGAACACTTCCAATATAGACGATTTCCCTTACCTACTAATTCATATGGAATTTTAAATGTTGACACTGGTGCTGCACTAGGGTTGCATTGAAGTGACGTCACCATACAAAACTCAAAGCAAATTTCAACCCGAGTGCAAACCCAGTGCGTCCAGTCGAAAACGCCATTAGGACCGGTTCTGGTAATTGTACTATTCATGCCGCCGACACCTCAATTGCAGTGGCGTGCCGACCTATGTAAATTTGGCGCAAATGCGCCGGAATTTTTGGGGGTGGGTGGGTGGGTACCTGACCGGGGTGGTGGTGCTGAAGGTAGTTTGGAGGATCGCAAAGGAACCAACATGAAATGCGTTCAATTAATGTTAATGAAGATGTTTGGATCAGAAAGAATACGGCCTAGAAGCACTTATTACAAAGGTTTATATCCCCTAAGCACTGGAGTGTCCAGCAATCTAGGAATGTTCAGGTGATGGATGATGCAGCTCCCTGCTCCAACTGTTGAGGTTAAGTCATGTGAAAGTAAATAGATACAGTTATTGTAATACGTATAACACGTTGTCACCTAAATTGATGACCAAAATGCTATTTGCTGGGCGAAAGTAAAAAATGCATGTGCTTATTTATCTATATTGCAAATTTCTCACACGTCCGTCAATTCATACATCAAAATCAAATTATACTTTTAAAAAATATCGCTGAGCGGCATTATTATGGTAGACATTTTCTCACAAAAAATAATTTTTGACTACGTTTTTTTCATTTCTTTCAATATATTTAAAGATAATGAACATTGATTTTATTTAATATGCACCAAAATAATTTGTTACCTCTTCAAAGGGGTCTGGAATTAAAAAATTTCGCTGCGCGGCATTATTTTCATGGCATTTGCCAAATAAAATTATTTTTTTCTGGTCTGTTTCCCGTTATTTTATACACACTAAAATTATTTTTAACCTAGCTCTTAAAGGTCTAAACTTCAAAAAAATTTCTGCGCGGCATTATTGTCATGACATTTTTGTATATAAAATTAATGCTTTATGGTATGTTTCCCGTTATTTTAAACACACCAAAATAATGTTAATATCTCTTAAGGGTTAAAATTTAAAACTTTTCCTTGCGCGGCATTATTTTCATGTCCTTTTCCAAATAAAATTAATTTTTCTGGTCTGTTTCTTGTTATTTTATGCACACTAAAATTATTTTTAACCTCTCTTAGGGCCGGTCTTTCAATACTTTGCTAAAGACTCAATTAGCTGTTACCAGTTAGTTAGTACAAAACTCTGTCATTCAATTGGTTGTTGCCATGACAATACAGTCCTAATCAACCACTTAAATGTTAGCAGCGCGGCATTATTTTCATGACATTTTTCAACTGAAATAATTTTTTCTTGTCCTTTTCCCGTTATTTTATACATATTAAATAAATTTTTAATCTCTCCTAAGACGGCTAAAATTCAAAAATTTCGCTGCGCGGCATTATTTTCATGTCTTTTTCCAAATAAAATAATTTTTTTGGTCTGTTTCTCGTTATTTTTAACACTTCTAACTCTCTTACAGGTCTAAATTCAAAAATTTCTCTGCGCGGCATTGTTTTCATGACATTTTCTAACTTAAATAAATTCCCGTTATTTCCCGTTATTTTATACATATTAAAATAATTTTTAACCTCTCCTAAGAGGGCCAAAATTCAAAAATTTCGCTGCGCGGCATTATTTTCATGTCTTTTTACAAATAAAATAAATTTTCTGGTCTGTTTCTCGTTATTTTTAACACTTCTATAACTCTCTTAAAGGTCTAAATTCAAAAATTTCTCTGCGCGGCATTGTTTTCATGACATTTTCTAACTTAAATAAATTCCCGTTATTTCCCGTTATTTTATACATATTAAAATAATTTTTAACCTCTCCTAAGAGGGCCAAAATTCAAAAATTTCGCTGCGCGGCATTATTTTCGTGGTTTTTTCTAAATAAAATTAATTTTTGTGGTCTATTTCCTACTAACGAGTATTTTATAAACACTACAATTAGGTACCTAGGTCTAAAATTCAAAAATTTCGCTGCGCGGCTATATTTTTATGACTTTTTTCAACTAAAATTAATTTTGGCATGTCTGTTTCCCTTTATTTTGTACACCACCTCTGGCCTGAAATTCAAAAATTTCGCTGCGCACTTACTTCCCGGGCAATACTCATTTTCTAGCACAATCGCTTGACAGGTTCAAGCCTAACGCCTGCAAGGGGTGGGTGGGTCCCTGTGAACCGAAATGCGCCAAATGTTTTGGAGGTTCGGCACGCCACTGCTCAATTGCCTTTTCGAAAACATGGTGAAGCCTAATTGAAATTTTATATGCCCCGTGCTTATGCTCAATAGTCTTCACAAAATGACCATTCACCCCCAATCGCGACTACCAGTCGTACGAAAACTTAGTAAGTTGGCTAAAATTTAGATATTTGTATACAGAGGGGTGATTTGCAGACTGTTTTTTTTTCGCTGGCTTTTATCAGAACGTACGAGGCGGCTGTACATATTTATTCAACACATTCTACGCAACAATGTGTTACATAGCAAACTTTGTGCAAAGGTAATACACTTCACTTCGACTTCGATTTTACAGTTTGATAATAATGTAGAAGGTTAGTATTTAAAAATATGTGAAAAAATAAAATTTATTTCTCTCAATCTTTTTAAATCGACTCAAATGTAAAATCATCCCACCACAAAAAATACCGTACCTATTGCTAATGTAAACATTATTGTGAAATCTGATCAATCTTTCTAGTGAGAGCCTAGCACATAGCATTGGCAAAATGTGATTCGAATGTTTCCTTTTTATTTCACTAGAATTCACACTTTTCGCACTTTTGGAAGCTCAGGAGCCCAAATTTGCCATCCAAATGTGTGAAGATCTAAAAGAAAACTAGTTATTCGTATCACATATTTTGCAAGTTATTCTTGTGGGAGCATCCCTCGCTATTCAGGGTAAACGGCATGCAAAATAACGGAAAGAAATCTTAAAGTTCAGGTTTATTTAACTTTGATAGGTACATTCAAAGGGTCATATAAAAGGTCAACCTTTTATACCTGTTTAAACTACATATTATGTGTAAATCATCAATAGGCCTCAATTTGTTTATAATTAAAATAATTGTTATATACCAATATTTATTGGTTACATAAAATGATGTAAGTTTTAAAATAATTTCTCTATACCTGCGAACAATTTGTAAATCAAATATTCATAGGTACCTGTTTATCTAATCAATTAAATTTTAATTGTACATCATTAGCTACCCAAATAATATAATCAATTATGGCTATCGCACGATGAGAATAGATAGGTACATGTTAATATATAAGAAGTTAAAAAACTGTGTGAAATAATAGCTGCGGGGTCTGAGCGATACACATGTACTTTCACAGAAATTTCTTATGTATATTGTACTTTTAGTGTGGTTTTTTGTTTCCTTCTAAAGCCCAGACCACAATACTGCGTATACTCAAAATTCGATCTACACAAGTGAAGATAGAAGCATATGTACAGATAGAAATCAACGATCAAAATGATCATAGTGTGGAGTGTGGACTCAACTATAAATAAACGGGAATAGAAACAAAATTATAAACAAACTTAACATTTATATTAATATTGATATTATTGGCACGAGCATCTTCACGGATCATCTCAATGAGTGCATAAACAGGATTATGTGCCGAGTCTACAGTAAAATTTGTCAAGTTCGGTGCGTGATCCATGAAATAATGTACAATTCTTTCTGACACACACATGTTGAGTTCCAACACCTGCAACTTCTTAATTCCTGCGGAACAAAATATGCTTTCAATTTCATTATCAGAAGGATACTGACTTCCCCAGGTCGACATTTTCAAAGTGATCTCCTCCAGTGACGGGGAGTTTGCCACCAACGCAGCAATCATTTTCGTTTCTTTGCGATCTTCGTCTGTCACTTCATGCTCAACATAATCATAGTCCAATAAACCTGTCAATTCTTCAGAATCATTCTCCACCTCAAGTTTTTTAAGATTAACAAATGATGAATTCTCATTTACGTTGTACTTGTAGCATTCTTTGTCAGCAACACGTGAGTGATTAATATTATGTAGGACAAGCTTCTCCAAGTTCTTGCAATGCTTTGCAATAAAACTAATAAAGTTTAATAACTCAGTAACATAACACTCAGATATTGACAGAAATTTAATATGTTCACCTTTTTGAACGAAAAATTTCTCTGCACTGGTATTAGCAAGGTCAAAATTTCCCATCAAAATACTTTTGATTTCCAAAGTAGTCGCAGTAAGTATATCCAAGATTTGCCTGGAGTAATTCATGTCTTTCAGGTACATCACTAATGCACGAATACATGGACATAGAGTGACCGCTGCTTGGATGTTGCTTGGTGTTGCATTGAGCTCAACAATGGCCTCTAGGTTTAATGGTCCTTGGATTTGACAAGATTCTAACACCTCAGCCTCGCATGTGTAACTCAAGCACTTGAGGTCTGGAAGGTTTGTGATCTAAAAACAAAGAAATACATCGATTGAAAACAGAAGATAGCAAATGATGTCTGAACAAATTTGAATGAATAATAATGGTGGCTTATCTTGAAAATCATTGTTTGGAAATGTCAAAGAAATGACAGCATCAACTAGAGAGATGTGAGAATAAGTACTAAGAGGTAAGAATCTATTAGCTCGTTCGAGTCAAAATCAATATCGATTCGAGTCGATGGCACTTTTAGACAGAACAAAATCAAAATAATATTTTGATATAGCAGCATCATTCGTGTGAACGTTGCTGCGCTGTAATAAACTTGGTTAATAAAGGAAAGGAATGTACCTAAGTACTACTTAGTAGGTACTTACCGCAAAAAGCATATTCTCCTTCATTTGATCAGCTCCGCCCGAATTGGTTTCAATTACGTTAAGTTTGGGACAGTTCTTCACCAACGTACGGAATGAGTCGCTTGATGTATTCGGAGGCAATTTAATCCCTTTCAATTTTTCGCAAATCTTGCTGACAGCGATGAGATCATCAGAATGTAGTCCGCCACTCAGGTCCAGCTTGACAATGTTCATCAGACTTGGAATGAAATGTTCAATTTCACACTTTGTTTCGTAATCCCCAAGTCCGCGGCGTACTTTCAAACTTGTTAAATTCTCGTTTACCAAGACACCATACAAGATTCTTTTATCACGAATTTCAACTTTGATGTTATCATGATAAGACAGAGCTGCTTCGCAAATAAAATTAAACATCGGAGGCGGAATGTAACCAAGCAATGCATCATGAAGAAGCAGAACTGATGCAGCACATTCAGGGTTTTCATAGGTTATGTTGTCCTTCGTTGACGTTTCATACCTTTCTTCAATTGCCTTGCATTTGGTAACAATTAGTTCGCTGATGGTCTCTTTTGCAAGAGTAAATAGAGTTTTTGGCTTATGAAGCGGAGGCATCTTGAAGTCTTTCGTTACGAATGAAGCACAAACAAACTTAGCGCATGCCTGCAACCTGCAAATGGGTTTTCCCAAGACTTTCCAGTCACTAAAGCCTGCCTCCTAGGTCGACCTTGAATAAATGTGCGAAGCAAACACCTCAAACCGCAGCGCTGAAGTGGTACTATTTCTAACTAAAACGTGGGACTTTCAAAATCTATTATGCAAACAAACCACTGAAGAAATTCAATGATTTAAAAAATCTGAATGCTTAATAAAAATGTAAACACATTCCTAGTAAACAAGACAATTCTTTGAACTTGTACGTAAACTTATTTATTATTTATTAGATAATACAATATTTCGTCCTGTTTCACAGGACTTCTTCAGGTAGTTTGAAAAAACTAGTAGTAGTTTGAAAAAAGTTTACGTACAAGTTCAAAGAATTGTCTTGTTTATTATTTATCGTGAACTAAGATCTGAATAATTACAAACATTCCTAGTATGTTTTTTTACAGTGAAAAAGAGTTTGAGTCTTGTAAAGACATACGAGATGGCCTGAAAAAACTTGCCCCTTACAGTCTACTACCAGTCGTACGCTGACGTAGTATAAGTTGCCTAGATTGATTGATTAGACTGGTCACGTCACTGGCTTTTAACAGACGAGTGACCACTTGGCATAACTAAAAACGGTGTGATGAGCTGTTACTTTTTTTCAACCGACACCGTTTTTTTTTTACCTAATGTAGATTTGTAACAAATTTTCCTTCATTTTAACTAAATATTTTCAGTACAAATAAGGGAACGTCCAATTATTATGTCACAGTTTTCAAGGCCTTCGTCAACCTCCTCTTCCCCCCCCCCCCTCGCATTTTCAAAAGAACAAGGTGTACATTTTGATAAAAATTATTTGGATTGACTGAATTTGGTTTTACTGCATTGCATAAAATGGGTATATTCGTATTTTTAATACATAAAAAAGAAGGTAGGTAACTGTTCTCACTTCAATTCAACAAGAAATTAAAATTCAATCTGTGTGTGTGTGTGTGTGTGTGCCAACTTAAAAACTTGAAAGCCATTATTTTTTTAAGTAATACAATTTTAACGAAATTTTAGTTTTAAGGATGTGTTACGTCACACACTCTTACTCCCGTCACACTAATGTCACAAATTGCGATACCCTCCTTCTCCCCCCTCCCCCCCCCCCCCCCAACCCAATTATGTACGTAATTTATGGACGCCGTCCCCTAAGTAATTTTATGGATATGAAAACATTAAAACAACTCGATCTCTCATTTCACACATTGAACACAATTCTCAAACAAATTAATTTTTGTGAGTTGCTTCTCTGTGTATATTGAATCCCCATAAAAAACACTCCGTGTAAAAATACCAGCCAAGTCTCTTCAACTAAAAAAAAATATGAAATCTAAAAATTCTGCACTGAAACGTAGTGATATCAAAAAATTAGCCAAGTCAAAACTTTATTTGAAAATTAAAAAATACTTGGCGCATCGTGTATATAAATAGCTTAGAAGTATAGGCTAGATATAAATACATATACTTATAGTATACCTACAATGCCCTAAAAAACGATGCGCCAAGTATATTTTAATTTTCAAATAAAGTTTTGACTTGGCTAATTTTTTGATATCACTACGTTTCAGTGCAGAATTTTTAGATTTAATTTTTTTTTTAGTTGAAGAGACTTGGCTGGTATTTTTACACGGAGTGTTTTTTATGGGGATATCACTTATTTTTTTAGTTTATTTACACAACTTGTAAAACTTATTGGGGCAACAATGGATAATTCCTTAATTCCTTTAAAAAAATACGCCATTTCCGAATTAGTTACTAAGAAAATTTTTGTTTGGAGCTAAATATAAACTTAAAGTGATATGCCATGAAGAATTGCGAAAGCATCGTTCCAATAGGTCCAGCCGTTTTCGAGTTTCGAGATATGGCATCACTTCCGGTTTTCAAAATGGCGGCTGAAAGTTCTTACACATTGTATTAATATGTATCCCAGAAAAAAACACTCCGTGTAAAAACGGCAGCCAAGTCTCTTTACTTCAAAAAAATTCAACACTGAAAAGGAGTGATATCAAAAAAGGAGCCAAGTCAATGACATTTCCAAATATTTAATCGTATTTTTGAAATAAAAGAATAAACACCGAGAAATACTTTACAAAAGGACTTGGCGCATCGTTTTTTTAAAGACATCATTCTATCCTAAAAGTAGAAAGAAATTTACAAATAGGTAGGTACATTTTCCTCTTTCTATTAGAGCCAGAATCTATTAATCAAGCTACTTTTAATAATGGCTATTTTATAGTTTTGTCAATGGCGATAGAAGAAAGATTTAATGCTGTAATAGATAAGTAATATAAGGATGGAAGAATTAAATACCAATTGGAAGTGGGCTCATACATATTCTTGCAGTACCTACTGTTAATATGGTGATATTAGAAGGGAATCTTTTCATAATTTGATCTTGACTGAAGGAAATCATGAAACGTTGTCAAATAATTACTTACTATCTATGGAACACTATTATATATTTTTGAAGTGTCAAGTGTATAAAGCTATTTTTTTAATAGAAATACAATGTGACTTCACTGTGTACTTTGTGAAATGTATTGCTATAAAATGCAGTAGAAATTTATTTCATGATGAGAAGGATTAACGCATTAGACTTACCTAATTAATATGTTGCCACGAAACAATATTACGAAGATAACTATTGTGTATTTATAGAAAACATAGGCAACAGTTTCATCGCGTATATATTCAAATAGAAAATATTTTACAGTAGGTATGTGTAATAAGTAATTGAAAGATGTTTCCCTATTATTCTAAAAATTCTTAATGACTGTTGTTTATAAATGGCATATGCTTATGAATAGAAAAATGTCTTTAAAAAAACGATGCGCCAAGTCCTTTTGTAAAGTATTTCTCGGTGTTTATTCTTTTATTTCAAAAATACGATTAAATATTTGGAAATGTCATTGACTTGGCTCCTTTTTTGATATCACTCCTTTTCAGTGTTGAATTTTTTTGAAGTAAAGAGACTTGGCTGCCGTTTTTACACGGAGTGTTTTTTTCTGGGATATCACTTCTTTTGTTAGTTTATTCATACAGCTTGTAGCACATGTCCGAGCAAGGACTAATTTCTTTAAAAAAATACGCCTCAACCGATTTGGATAGGTACTAAGAAAAGTTGCGTTTGGTAAAAGATTAAAATGATTATCCAAAAAAATAGCTTAGGTTTCGTTACAATCGGTCCAGCCGTTTTCGATATTTGACGTCACTTCCAGTTTTGACATATGGGCCGAAAATAACGTCTTCTTGAAATCATAATTAGAAATCCTACAAAATTACATAATTTGATAATAATCGGTTTAGCCGTTTTCGATATATAACGTCACTTCCGGTTTTGAAATGGCAGCCGAAAATAATGTCTTCTTGAATTCATAATTATTATTCCTACATATTTCCAAAATTTGGTTGCAATCGGTACAGCCGTTTTCGATATATGACGTAAATTCATGTTTTAACAATGGCGGCCGAAAATAATGTCGTCTTTAATTCATAATTATTAGTCCTACACATTTCCAAAATTTAGTTGCAATTGGTACAGCCGTTTTCTATATATGACGTCACTTCCGGTTTTGAAATGGCGGTCGAAAATAATGTCGTCTTGAATTCATAATAATAAGTCCTACATAATTGCATAATTTGTTTGCAATCGGTACAGACGTTTTCGATAAATGACGTCACTTCCGGTTTTAACAATGGCGGCCGAAACTAATGTCGTCTTTAATTCATAATTATTAGTCCTATACATTTCTAAAATTTGGTTGCAATTGGTTCAGCCGTTTTCGATATATGACGTCACTTCCGGTTTTAACAATGGCGGCCGAAAATAATGTCGCCTTAAATTCATAATCAATATTCTTATGTCCTACATATTTACACAATTTAGTTCCAATCGGTACAGCCGCTTTCGATATATGACGTCGCTTCCGGTTTTAACAATGGCGGGCGAAAATAATGTCGTCTTTAATTCATAATTATTAGACCTACACATTTCCCAAATTTGGTTGCAATCAGTACAGCCGTTTTTGATACATGACGTCACTTCCGGTTTTAAAAATGGCGGCCGAGAACACTGCAACCTTAAATTTATCATTATTCACAATGTACGTTTACTAATATCTATTTAAAAGTATAAAGTGGTGAATTTAATGTCATTTAACATATTTATGACGTAATTCATCAATCATCATATTTATGACGTCATTTCCGGTATAGGTAATAAGAATACAATCTAGTTTTATCTAGTTGATACTTCATGAACGACCATCTGAATTCATAATCCCTATATTTTCGTAAAATCGGTCATGTCGTTTGTAATATATGACGTCACTTCCGGTTTCATTTAGTGGTTCCTGCCGCCATTTCCGGTACCGTTAATTTGTTTATTCATTTTTCCCAATTGATTTTTCAAATAAATAGTAGAATGAATACGCAGGAGCTAGTTCAGTTGCAATCGGTACAGGCGTTTTAGATATATGACGTCACTTCCGGTTTCAGAAATGGCGGTCGAGAACACTGCAACCTTGAATTTATAAATTGTATTGTCTATAGGCAGCGTGTTTAGACAACAGATGGCACTGTAAAAAGTACAGACAGAGCCACCTAATCTGTGGGAAGGAAGCTTACCTTTTGGCAAGGCGTCCAAGTCGCTGCAGTTATATGTTATGTTGCTGCACATATTACGCATTATCAATTCTTAAAATTTACACATGTTTATCTAATGTTTATTCGCCTACAAAATATTAATAATAAAGTGTTCTTAATTTCACTGAATCTGATCACAATATTAATTTGCGCGACTAAGTTCTGATTCCGAAATATTTTGAGTACATTTGTTGACATCTGATCGGTTGCTAGGTCACGGCCAATGAGAAATAAAACAGTTGACGATCTTCCCACAAAAGTTGCTAATTTCTCTCACTCGTGGCGAACACTCGGTGCCTATATTACAATGTAAGTTAATTATGTACGTATTTTAAGTATAATTTGTTGAAATAAGTGAAATATTGCGTATTTATGACGTCACTTCCGGTTTAGAAAATAAGAAAATAATTTTTTGTCTATGGATATTCCACAAAGATGACCATCTGAATCGAATGGCGATAATTTCGTTCCGATCGGTCCAGTTGTTTTCTAGATATGACGTCACATCCGGTTTCAAAATGGCGGCACAAAAAATCACAAGAGGCAAGGTATCATCAGACGCCAAAAGTGCACATGTGGTAAAAAATTTAGATCGATCGGTTCAGCCGTTTAAGCTGTGGCGGTGACAGCGGGGTTGCCTGATATCAGAATCATTATTATAATAATAATAATAATCAGATACCTTTAAGAAGGGGTGTAATTTCACGGTTTTCACGGCCCTCTAGCACGCAAACAGCATAACCTATTGTTCCCAAATTTGGTATATATAGTGGGGTGGGCTATAGCTCGAAATTTAGATATTTCGCAACAATGTGAGACCCAATTTTGAGATCCAGTAGGCCGAAAATGCCATGTTATTGCTTACAGTAAAAGTGGTTGGTCTGCTCCTCAGTTTATATAGGCATTTACGGTATGTTGAGTGACTGTGAGTGTACGGTACGACTTGGCTGAGTGGAGCGACCGCTCCACTAGATATAAATACTAATATTTCATTATTCGCTAAATCAAGCTTCCGCTCTGCACTCTGGTGATAGAAATGTGTACTTGAGGAAGGGTGTACGCATTCAATTCTCCATAAGGAACAAGTAGAGTTTGGTTGCCTCTACTTCATACACTATTTAACATAGAACCATAAAAATTGTGAGGAGTATAGAAAAGATTAAGCTTTTTCGATCCTGTCACCTCAGAAATCTATTTATTGTGTCTAAATAATTATAAAATAACTTTCCGTATGAAGCTAATACGGCTTATACTGTAGCCTGATTGGTCTGTTGAACCATTTCCTGTCCTCTGATTGGCTGATGCATTACATGTTTGAACGATTATTACGCTGCAATTTAACCTCGAAAAAAATTTTGAGGTGACAGATCGATAAAGCATAATCTTTTCTATACACGTTACTTTTTTCAGAGTTCAATGTTTAATAGTGTGTGAAGTAGAGGTATCCAAACTCTACACGTTCCTTATGGAGAATTGAATGCGTACACCCTTCCTCTAGTACCACATCTCTACCACTAGAGTGCAGAGCTGATCTTGATTGTGCGAATAAGCCTTCTGAATATGTAGTTGGTTTTTATATAAAGGGGAAGTGAATTTAGGCAGATTTCGCTAAACTATGACGTCATTTCCGGTTTCAGTAATTAGAAAACTTTAATTTCACTGTTGTTATTTCATATAAAGGACCGTCTGAATCGATTGGCGCAAATTTCGTTCCGATCGGTTTAGCCGTTTTTGAGATATGACGTCACTTCCGGTTTCAAAATGGCGGCACAAAAAATTCATAAGGGCAAGGTATCATCAGGCAGACGAGCTGTATATGTGGTGAAAATTTCGGGTCAATCAACCCAGCCGTTTAGGCTGTGGCGGAGACCGCGGAATTTATTGGAAGATGAATCATCATAATTATTATTAATTCGATGTTCCTTCTTTCTTGAGGTTATATGTATCCCAGAAAAAACACTCCGTGTAAAAATACCAGCCAAGTCTCTTTAACTATAAAAAAAAATAGAAGAAATCTAAAAATTCAGCACTGAAAAGGAGTGATATCAAAAAAGGAGCCAAGTCAACGAATTTTCCAAATTTTAATCGTACCATTGAAATAAAAATATCAACCCCCGAGAAATACTTAAAAAAAGGACTTGGCGCATCGTTTTTTTAAAGACACTTTTCTATCCTAAAAGTATAGGAAGAACTCTACAAGTATATTTTCCTGAGTATATCACATTCATTATCGACGAATCATACTACGTTTTAATATAACTAGTACTCTTACCTACTGGCAGTTTTGGTATTTTGTCAATATTCAGAGGAAATAAACGGATAAACGAATAACGAATAAACGGAAGCGGCCTAGTCTATTCGTTATTGCCACTATTTCTAGGGTCATATTAATCAATCATACTTCTCAATATCGTGACTGAGGGAAATAGCGAAAGCGCTCATTACAAGAAGGCCGTCAATGAGATTTGTATAAGTGACTAGTGCACTGAGCCATGCTGCTCAAATAATTACTGACTAGATTTTTATCTAAAGTAATACGTTATGTAATTTATGAATTTTTTTGGTATAAAATGTTAATTAATAGCAATTAATTACACGGCGAGAAGGTTCAAAGTATAATGCTGTAGTAGGTATGTTGATGTACCCACAAAACTATAGGTACCTACCAATCACAAACACAACTGTTCTGTATTTATTGCTTGTAAGACAATGCTATGTTTCTTTGCGTACTTATATTTAAATTTAAAATATTTTACAGAATGTTCAATATTTAATTTGAAAGTTTTGTCCCAATTTTTCTAGGCATTTCTGAACTACGTAGTATGTGAGTGGCATAAGCTTAAGAATAGAAAAATGTCTTTAAAAAAACGATGCGCCAAGTCCTTTTTTTAAGTATTTCTCGGGGGTTGATATTTTTATTTCAATGGTACGATTAAAATTTGGAAAATTCGTTGACTTGGCTCCTTTTTTGATATCACTCCTTTTCAGTGCTGAATTTTTAGATTTCTTCTATTTTTTTTTATAGTTAAGGTTCTCTGAAGGCCGCCATTTTGAAAATAACGGTGAATTTCGGGTTTTGCATTTAGTCCGGCTCAGACCGTCTTAGAGAGTGGTCATGTTTCTCATCGCTCTGACCAGTTAATCAACCCCGTAAATGCAAGTTTTGCATAGAATCAGAGATTAAGATCTCGTCGCCCCTTCTCTCGACCTGTCAGCGCGAGCGACGGAAGTCAAACAATGGTTGATTAGTTCCTCTTCTACCCTCTCTCTGAAAAGGTATGGATCTGTCAAATAGCTGACCATAAGTTTCTGATATTATTGTTACACAAGTGCCTCTCAGAATATGCGAAAAATATTTATGAATTGGTAATTAGAAATGCGATTGTGACATATGTTCGTTTTTTAATTTTTCTTTAGCGCAACTTTTGAGGGACCTATTATTAGAGATCCGATTATACCGGGTGGCGCCAAAAAAATCACCCTGTTTGAGAGTTCACTTTATCGAGACTATTATAGATAGGATTCTGAAGTTTATACACCTACTAGGAAAACGCTCAGTGTAACGCGTTGATGAGCGAGCACAGAACATGCAACATCCCCAAACACGATTAACGACACGGCACAAGACGATTTCCTCTGCAACTTTCCAATCTCCATATAAATACTCTGGATGAATATCAGATCCTTTGGGTCGTGACTTTCCTACGTCATACTTTTTCCAGCTTTGACAACCCATACTAAACTCGTAAAGTTACAACTAGGAAAACGCTCAGTGTAACGCGTTGATAAGCGAGCACGGGTACGTGCAAATTCTCGAACCGGAAATGCGTACACAACGCACAGAAAACATATACATCCATATGGAATTGATTATGATATCAACTTAAAAGTGTATGCTTTTCATCGAAACTTTAAAATAGCATCTAAGCACCTGGTTCATAAAGCAAATCAGAATCAATTTTCAATTGGCACTGGAAAACATTCATTTCGATACTTCATTACTGACAGATATTAAAAATGTAAATAACTTCATACGTTCTTAACTGATTGGGATGAAATTTTGTAAAATAAGAGACAATATTGGTCTTAATGATCATGCAAAATATGAGTTTGATCAGAATTATCGAAGACCGTTTTCATTTTTCAGCCTATCAGGAGATATTTATTTAAATTTTAACCAATGAATCTGAGTAACGCGTTGATGAGCGAGCACGGATACGCGCAACACCTCGAACCGAAATTCTGTCTATCGAAAATGTCATTAAAAGCCAATAATTCTAAAATTTCGCCACAGATTTGTATAGATATCTCAAAACATTCCTAAAATATTGGTCCAAATAACCATGCAAAGCTTTAAGTTGATCAATTGAACCTTTATGATTGAACTGTTCCGTGTTAATTTTCAAAAATCACAGGATCTCCTTCAAAAAATATACCTGAGACCACTCATATGATATAAGTGTGTCTACACAATATCAGATCGACTGTTGAACGGTCATTATCAGTTTCATTTGCGTTTGAAAGTTTCTGCTCTAACTACCTTGCCTTGAACTGAAGAGTCGAAGTCGCCGTGAATTTGACAGCCAACACGCTAATAGTCCGTAAAATGTCAATAACGTTTGGATTTAAACACAGATTAGTATGAAAATTGTCAAAAATGCAGATAATGTTGGACCCAACCATCATGCGAAGTTATAAGTTGATCGTTCAATCGGTTATAGTTTAAATTTCTAAAAACACAGGAAAGATGGTTTTAAATTTTAACCAATGGGAGGATTTGGCTGAAACTTTGTTTGATTGGGTACAATGTTGGGGGTAATGACTTGTCAAAATTTCAATTTGATCAAAACAACCAATCGAAAGTTAATTTTTTTTAAATTTGAACCAATCAATGGATTTCAAAAAAATTAGGGTCTGCAACAATCAGAAATGTTACGTACATGTGTGCAAAATTTCAGCTCGATCGAAGAAAAACTCTGACCTGTATATCGTCAGTAACAGAAAAAAAAAAAACAAACAAAAAAAAAACAGAGGTCCGTGCCAAAAGAGCCAAATGGAGACGCTCGCTTCGCTCGCTCAATTAGAAAACATACCAATATTTCATATGTGCAAATTTCAAAAACATTACTATTGTAGGAAAAAAGTTACAGCTGTTCAAATTTGGTTGTCAAAAAATTGATTATACGGAGATCAAATAGCGCGCGTCCAGAAAACTCCAATGGCCGGGACGCTGTTTCTTCAAAACTATGTATGATCAAGCTGAAAATTTCAAATTATATTGAAAATAGATTTAGGTCGATTGTGTAAATATTTCAATCAATATCAAAATATGGAACGAAAGTTATTGAATCTTGAAGTTGATCTTGAAAACAGAATAGTGCACGGGAAATAATTCACTTTTATAACGAGTGTAATAAAAGTTTAGAAATAATCTACATTCTGATTTTACGCTCGACTTCAAGATTCCATAAATTTCGTTCCATTCATTCAAATTGATTGACATTTTTACACAATTGATCTTAATATATTTTCAATATAATTTGAAATTTTCAGATTGATATCGTACAGGTATAGTTTTGAAGAAACAGCGTCCCGACCATTGGAAGTTTTCTGGATCAATTTTTTGACAACCAAATTTGAACAGCTGTAACTTTTTTCCTACAATAGTAATGTTTTTGAAACTTGCACATATGAAATTTTGGTATGTTTTCTAATATGTGTACAAATTTCAGAATCCTATCTATGAAAGTTTCGATATATCTAGTGACCTCTCAAACAGGGTGATTTTTTTTGCGCCTGCACCCGGTATGGTGATCGCGAAATTTTTAACGTGTTGTAAATGAAGATAAATGCGTTTCCACATGTTTCTGGCCCAAAAACTCTGGAATCTAGTTGCGACAAAACGCGAAATTTACCCTTAGCTTAACACCACCAAACTGACTAAATCGCGAAATATACCGCGAAATATCACCAAATTGAATATATTATTTCCTGTATTTTGTAAATTTCGCAGTTACTTTTCTAATTTTTCTCAGGATCACCAAGGTAAACCCCAATATTCAACTTTTTTTATTTCTATAATCAGTCAGTGACCCCCCCTTTTAGCGTAATTGACAGAAGAGCTCTGACCTTGTAGAAAACTACTTGGGGAGTGTGAGTGGCAGTGACCTCGCATTATCACGTGAAAATAAGTTGACATTATGTATTTTTACAGTCGCAATACATAAACAAACATCATGAAACAGCTTATCATAATTTTATTTCTGATTTTGCATTGTGAAAAACCAAAGTGAACAGTTACATACAGCACTGGATCTAGGAGTTCTAATACTCATAATCTGAAGTTTATCTGTATTTTTTAAAAACAAACACGAAATTAACAATTCTTAAAACCACAAAACGCGAAATTTCCAATTCTAAAAACGAAATGTTGAAGTTTTTAAAACCATAATCGGATCTCTACCTATTTATTTATTATTGGTCAATAAAATACCTTTGGAAACAATTTATTTTATTGATCTTATAACTGTCAGAATTATAGTTTAAATACGTTTAAATAGTTTAAATACGGAAATTAATGAAATTAAGTCTTAGTCATAGTCTTAGTCCTGATTTGATAATTTAAAAAATTATTGACAATACGAAATAATTTATTTTTGAATAAAATGTAATTTAATTAACATTTACAGAATACTTACCTTATCTAAAACCTTCTAAAACTCAGAAAAGATACCATGCTCAAGCAAGATTGTAATCTTAGAAACAGGTTGTCACTGGCTGACAGGTATAATTGCCGAGCGACATTCTCACCCCATTCTCGTCCCCTTCAACGCGACGAAAATATACCTGAATTCGGCTGACGTGATTTTAGCATGTTTAGTGGGCCGCCTGAATTGATACTACTTGCATTACACCTTACTAATCAATTATTATATTAATATCTAATAAAGTTATCGATATGAAACTCTTTTATATCCAGTAGACTATCATAATGCATCTTCAAAAAAAAAATCAGCCCTTTCGAGCCACAGGATTCTGTTAAAATGCGTTTTCATTGAAAAATCGTCAAATTTGTGTCGATTTAATACGCATTTTCTCCAAAATTTGAGGTAATACAATTTTGAAAATTATTCCATTTAAAAGCCAGTAAAATTCCGCTGGATATAACACATTGTGTAAGTTCATCAGGCTTCTGAATGTGTAGCAACAAATGTTTAAAGTTGATATTTCCATTCATTGGGTTGACCTATTCAAACCACCTTAAAGAGACTTGGCTGGTATTTTTACACGGAGTGTTTTTTCTGGGATATCACTTCTTTTGTTAGTTTATTCATACAGCTTGTAGCACATGTCCGAGCAGGGACTAATTTCTTTAAAAAAATACGCCTCAACCGATTTGGTTACTATGAAAAGTTGCGTTTGGTATAAGATGAAAATGATTATCCAAGAAGAATAGCTTAAGTTTCGTTATAATCGATCCAGCCGTTTTCGATACATGACGTCACTTCCGGTTTTGAAATAGCGGCCGAATTCCGGTATAGGTAATAAGAAAACAATCTAGTTTTATCTAGTTGATACCTTCATGAACGACCATCTGAATTCCTAATCCCTATATTTCCGTAAAATCGGTCATGCCGTTTGTAATATATGACGTCACTTCCGGTTTCATTTAGTGGTTCCTGCCGCCATTTCCGGTACCATTAATTTATTTATTCATTTTTCACAATTGATTTTTCAAATAAATAGCAGAATGAATACGCAGGAGCTAGTTCAGTTGCAATCGGTACAGGCGTTTTAGATATATGACGTCACTTCCGGTTTCAGGAATGGCGGCCGAGAACACTGCTACCTTGAATATATAAATTGTATTGTCTATGTTACAATGTAAGTTAATTATGTACGTATTTTAAGTATAATTTGTTGAAATAAGTTAAATATTGCGTATTTATGACGTCACTTCCGGTTTAGAAAATAAGAAAATAATATTTTTTTTATTGATACTTCATATAGATGACCATCTTAATCGAATGGCGCTAATTTCGTTCTAATCCATCCAGACGTTTTTGAGTTATGACGTCACTTCCGGTTTCAAAATGGCGGCTTCCGGTTGGTTTTATAAAAAGGCACCTCAGACGCCAAAAGTGCACATGTGGTAAAAATTTCAGGTCGATCGGTTTAGCCGTTTAGGCTGTGGCGGTGATAGCGACGTTTCGTGATATCATCATCAGAATCAGAAAGTGGTGTAATTTCACTGTTTTCTCGGCCCTCTAGCTCGCAAACGGCATAACATATTGTTCCCAAATTTGGTATATGTAGTGGGGTGGGCCATAGCTCGAAATTAAGATATTTCGCAACAATGTGAGATTTACCAATTTTGAGATCCAGTAGGCCGAAAATGCCATGTTGTTGCTTACAGTAAAAGTGTTTGGTCTGCTCCTCAGTTTATTAGGCATTTACGGTATGTTGAGTGACTGTGAGTGTATAGTACGACTTGGCTGGGTGGAGCGACCGCTCCACTAGATAAACAATTACAATGTTAAAGACTTTTTCACTCAAGAGTTTTTAGAATTATTTATTGAAATATTTCGGCTTTTTTTACAAATGCCTTCATCAGTCAATAATAATCTAATTATTATAATAATAATAATAATAATAATAATAATAATAATAATAATAATAATAATAATAATAATAATAATAATAATATAATTATATAATAATATAATAATAATAATAATAAAAAAGTGAAGTGACGTAGCATCCAAGTTCTGATGCTCGTGATATAAAGTAAGGTATTTACATATTTACTTACATTTCTAAAGTAACTTTTGTATTGAATCATTCTGTAGACATTTCTCTACATAATGGGACATAAATTTATATAATATTTTTGGAAATAATAAGTATTTTGAAGAAATTGATTTTGAATCTCTAGAAGATTCATTAGAAAAACGGAGGAAGAACGCCTTGGAATTTGAGATGCCAGGTCACTGCATAGAGGCGACTCAAAGCAGCCCTGGATCAAGGAGTCAAGATGCGGTTGTCGATAAATCTTCTGTCACATTTACAAAGAGACAGCCGTGGACCAAGGAGGATAATTTAGAATTAATTTGGTGTCATTTATATATAGTTAAATCAAGTGGAACTGGAAATCTCACACAAACCTTTAAGCTGTGGAGGAAAAGAAATCCAAATGCTCGACAGGGAATGGATGCTAACAAGCTGGCTTCTCAGAGACGATACATCGAGAAATCTAAGAAATTGAGTGAAGACGAATTGGATGGAATTCTGCGCTCAGTGTTGGAAGAAATCTCTCAAGATCACCAAGACCAAGATAACACTGCGAGTAGACAATCTGCTCATCTAGATGTTGATGAGAGTTCTCCTTGTTCAGTTAACTCTGAAGACGATCGTGATGCTCCTGTCAGTAGCCAGCAGACAAGTTCACCGGACATTGTGGCAGAAGATGAGGATGCTGATGAGGTAAGAGAGGAGATCAAGAGTAATATAAGACGTGCATTTGGCAATGTAAGTCAAGAGGACATAAACCAACGATTAAAGTTACCCAAAATATGGATGAACAAGCGAAATTGTAAGATTATAAAATCTGTTAACATAACCCTTTTGGATATTCTAGATGAGAAATTATATACTCTTACAGAGATTAATTGTTGGGTATATGCTTCTGGACTAGTAGTGAATGATATGATTGGTAGCAAAGAGAAACAAGCAACAGTAAACCATCATGCTTCAAAACCAAAGTGGGAAGAGAGAATAGAGAAACAGATTAGAGAGTGGAGAAAGTCGCTGTCAACTATTTATGAGATTAAGATGGGAAACAAGTCCAAGAAAATTGAGAGGAAGAAACATGTATTATATTCCAAATTTAATATTAGAGTTGACAAACAATTGTTAGAAGTTGAAGAGATGCTGAAACAGAAGATACTCGCCAAGGCTCAAAGACTCAGACGTTATCGGAAGAGAGTGCTACAGTTTAGACAGAACAAGCTGTTCTCTAAAGACAAGAAGAGATTCTACAGGGAGCTTGGTACCAGGCAAATAGTAGTCAGTGATCCTCCTTCAAAAGAAGAGATTGAGCTTTATTGGAGGGGTATATTGGAAGATGGGATAGAACACCAAAGAGATGCTGAGTGGATTAATGAATTTGAGAAAGGGACAGATGATATTCCTATTATGGATTGGCAAGACATAACAAGTGAAGAAATTTCAATCGCCATTAGGAAAGCTGCAAACTGGAAGTCTCCTGGTATTGATGGGATACAGAACTTCTGGCTAAAACAGTTTTCATGTACACATAAACACCTTGCTCGAATATACAACGATATATTTATGCATCCTGATATTATTCCAACATGGATGACAGCAGGAAGAACGACTTTAGTGCCAAAATCCCAGATGACCAGTGAACCTAAGAGCTACCGACCAATCACTTGCTTATCAACAACCTACAAGTTATTGTCGACCATACTTACTACTAGAATCCAATCATTCTTATATGAGCACCAATTAATGCCCCTTGAACAGAAGGGGTGTGGTTCTGGTACATATGGATGCAAAGATCATCTAATGTTGAGTAAGGCGATATATGAAGATTGCAAGAAGAGGAAGACTAATTTGAGTGTAGGTTGGATAGATTATAAGAAGGCATTCGACAGCGTTCCACACAGCTGGATTATAACTGTATTGCGCATGTGCCACATTAATCCCGGCTTGGTTTCTTTTTGCGAAGAAATAATGGCAAAATGGAGCACACGCATGACACTACATAGTACGAAAAGTACAATTACAACTGACCCGTTCCACATCAAGAGAGGTATATTCCAAGGGGACTCTCTGTCTCCATTGTTATTCTGTATGTGTCTCGTACCGCTGTCAAAGCAATTAAATGAATCAAAGCATGGATATATGTTAGCACGGGAAGTTGAGAAAGTTGATCACTTGTTGTATATGGACGACTTGAAACTATTTGCGAAGAATGATGTCCAGCTGAAAAGTATGATTGAAATAGTCGAGACATTCAGCAGCGATATTCGTATGAATTTTGGTATGGAAAAGTGTGCAAAAGCTACCTTGATTAGAGGAAAACTGGTTACAACTGAGGACATGCATTTGGACGAAGATAATGTAATTCAAAGTCTAGGTGATAACACGTACAAATATCTAGGAATTGAAGAGGGAAATGGCATACAAAATTCTTTGATGAAAGAAAGGGTGATTAGAGAATACAAGAAAAGGGTCCGACAAATACTTGAAAGTGAACTTCATGGAAGAAATAAGTTATTAGCTATAGGAGAATATGCATTGCCGGTGCTGCACTATAGTTTTGGAGTGCTCGATTGGTTACAGGAAGATATATTGAAATTAGATCGAAAAACTAGAAAATTATTGACAATCAACATGATGTATCACCCTAAATCTAATGTTAACAGATTGTATATACCAAGAGAGAATGGAGGAAGAGGATTGATGGAGATATCAACATCATATAAAACAGCAATTGTTGGCCTTGAATATTACCTACGACATAAGACAGAGGACAGGTTCTTGACGATGGTAAGAAATCACGATTTGAGAAGACCTGTTACAAAATCTCTGAATGGGTTGGCTATCAAATTTAAGGGTGACATGACTGTTGATCTAAAAGAAGATGCTCCTCTTCTCGAAAAAGTTAAGTCTATTAGAAAGTCACTGAAAGCGAAAATCCTGAGAGAAGCGGAGAAGAGTTGGGGAGAAAAGCCAATGCATGGACAGCAAGTAAGAAAAGTTGAAAACCCTGCATATGATAAAACATCCACCTATGCTTGGCTCAAAAAGGCAAATTTAAAAGGCGAAACAGAGGGACTAATAGTGGCAGCCCAAGACCAAGTTCTACGAACAAGATATTATGAAAAGCACATATTGAAGACCAGAGGTGACGCTAAATGCAGATTATGTCAAACTAGAGATGAGACCATTGAGCATATTATGTCCTCTTGCTCCATACTTGCAGCCAATGAATATTTGTATAGGCACAACCGTGTCGCTACGAGATTGCACTGGGATCTATGTGAACACTTTCTGATCCCCGTATCTCAACATTGGTATGATCACAAGCCGCAAAGCATCACAAGTAGCAAAGATGTCACGCTTATATGGGACACGCAAGTACACACGGATCGCACCATCCCCCACAACAAGCCGGATATCATTATAAAACTTTCCTGGACTAACTACCTGGCAATTGATATAGCCGATAAGGCAACAACAATTAAGCGAGCCGCCAGACGGCAAATTCAACACAATTGATGTAGCAATCCCTTCAGACTACAACATAATATCGAAGGAGGCTGAAAAGAAGACCAAGTACAAAGACCTTCAGATTGAAATTGAGAGGATGTTGGGGGATGAAGACTTGTGTTGTTCCTATAGTCATTGGTGCAACTGGAGCGATCAGCAAGAACTTCCACACATGTCTGCAGAAAGTTCCGGGCTCACATTCCATGATCGAGCTTCAGAAGACGGCGATATTAGGAACAGCTTATATTATTAGGAGATTTATGTAGAGATTTTCAGTGTCACTTTTAGATATATGTCATTTTTTGGTTCATTTTCACAAATTGTTGTATTTTATACTGTATTGTAAAATGTTGGCACCTTAGTGATTTGGGTAGTTACCGGTGCCATGCATTATGAAACCAAAGTGCAATTGTAATTTTGTGAATAAAAGGAAATAATAATAATAATAATTATTATTATTGACTGATGAAGGCATTTGTAAAAAAAAGCCGAAATATTTCAATAAATAATTCTAAAAACTCTTGAGTGAAAAAGTCTTTAACATTGTAATTGTTTATATCATAATTATTATTATTATCTAATGGAGCGGTCGCTCCACGCCAGCCAAGTCGTACGGCGCGCACACTCTCACACAACATACCGTTCAAACCTAAAGGCTGGAGCAACCCACTTTTACTGTAAGCATCAAAGTGGCATTTTCGGCCTACTGGATCTTAAAAATGGGAAATCTCACATTGTTGCGAAATATTTTAATTTAGAGCTATGGCCCACCCAACTTACATTCCAAGCTTGGCAATAATACGTTATGCCATTTGCGAGCTGGAGGACCGTGAAAATCGTGAAATTGTACGGCTTTCAGATGATTATTCATCTTTCAACAAATTCCGCGGTCTCCGCCACAGGCTAAACGGCTGGGTCGATTGGCCCGAAATTTTCACCACACATACAGCTCGTCTGCCTGATGATACCTTGCCCTCATGATTTTTTGTGCCGCCATTTTGAAACCGGAAGTGACGTCATATCTCAAAAACGGCTTGACCGATCGGAACGAAATTTGCGCCAATCGATTCAGACCGTCCTGTATATGAAATATCAATTGTAAAAAAATAATTATACTATTACCAAAACCGGAAATGACGTCATAAAAATGAAGAATCAGACTTAAACACCTCTTACTGCAATAACTACATATTCAGATGGCTTATACTAATACAAAACATTTATGTAAATAAATTATTGGTGGCAGTGATTTCAGCCGCCATTTTCTAAACCGGAAGTGATGCCATATCTTGAAAACGGCTGGACCGTTTGGAACGAAGCTTTCGCTATTCTTTATGGAATATCATTTTAAGCATTATTTAGTACCAAACGCAACTTTTCTTTTTGTCCAAATCGGAAATAGCAGTTTTTTTAAAAGGAATTAGTCATTGTTGCTCCGATTTGTGTTACTTACAAGTGTGAGAATAATCTAAAAAAAGAAGTGATATCCCCATAAAAAACACTCCGTGTAAAAATACCAGCCAAGTCTCTTTAACTATAAAAAAAATAGAAGAAATCTAAAAAATTCAGCACTGAAAAGTAGTGATATCAAAAAATGGGCCAAGTCAAAACATGATTTTAAAAACCTAAATATACTTGGCGCATCGTTTTTTTAGGGTATTTAGGTATATTATTTATATTTAGGTACACTTGACTTATGGCATATACCTACGTCTATATTATTTATACACGATGCGCCAAGTATATTTCGGGTTTTAAAATCATGTTTTGACTTAGCCCATTTTTTGATATCACTACTTTTCAGTGCTGAATTTTTTAGCTTTCTTCTATTTTGTTATAGTTAAAGAGACTTGGCTGGTATTTTTACACGGAGTGTTTTTTATGGGTTATTATTATCTGAAGAAAGCCGTCGAATTTCACGATATTCACGGTCCTCCCGCTCGCAAACGGAATAACCCATTGTTCCCAAATTTAGTAAATGCGGTGGGGTGGGCCATAGCTCGAAATTAAGATATTTCGCAACAATGTGAGATTTCCCAATTTTAAGATCCAGTAGGCCGAAAATGCCACTTTGATGCTTACAGTAAAAGTGGGTTGCTCCAGCCTTTTTAAATGAGAGTGTGCGCGCGCCGTACGACTTGGCTGGCGTGGAGCGACCGCTCCACTAGATATTAGTTGTAAATACCATTGCAAACCCAAACCCAAACCTAATAATTTGCAAGTGATCAAGGTGTTGTTTACAAATTCCAACAAACCATGAGTGTTTTGGGTCTCACTGTAAAATATTTTTTATAATAACAACCATAAGGTTTACTGTATTTTAAAAACAAAACACACTCAATAAAAGTGGAATAAATATGTACTTACGGTTATCATAAAAGCGGTCTTCTTATTCTCAATCGTGAACGAGTAGGGTGGTGTTTCCACCCGATAACCTCTCGATGCGTTTTGGCCCGCAGTGCAGTTCAAGAATGATGTACAGACCAACACACACAGCACAATCCGACACCCCATAGTCACTTTGCAAGATAATTATAAACAAGTCACTTTATACGTTCGAAAATTTCAAATTTAAATAAGTTCACAGAAAAAATTCGAATTAAAAAATTTAAAAAATTTAAAACACGTGAATCCCAAATACTAAGTTTAAATTCCAATACGTACTTTAATCTCTCTTAAAATTTTAAGTTCAAATACTCAATTTATTCCCAAATATAACACTTTCAAATGCTAAAATTCCAATACGCACTTGAAGTCACAAAGTTACAAAGTTTAAATACAAAGTTTAGATTCTACGCACTACGCACTTTAATCCCAAATCGAAAGTTTAAATAATTATACGCACATCCAATTTTTATAAATCTTTCACTCTAATATTAAGCACAATTTAATTTTGATAATTAAATCTGTCGATGTTTTTCAAACAGTGATCTGTATGGTTTAGCATTTAGCCGAGAAATGAGAAAGAATTAACGATTTGCACAAATCCTCAAATTATCATCGTAATATTTTGTATTAACCTTGTGAGTGCAGTCTTCCTTGGACGAGTATATTGGTGAAGTTTGAAGTTTGTCGTGAAATCGAGGCAGTCTGGTGTCACTTTCCTAGTATGATCGACTATCGTATCAATAATTATTAGAACGCATAATAATTGCCCTGCAACTGTGTATGAACCATATTAGATGGATAAAGATCAAGGACAGGTACAAAAACTCGTTGACTAATTTTAGTTTTACCTCCAATTAGTATTTTTGTATGGCATTCTGCAATTACCTTAGGTGGTTGAATTTGAATGATATTCTTTTGGTTGATCATGGCTCTGCATGTGCAGTCACTAAAGTTATGCAAGTAAACTGTGCATAAGCAGAACCAAGTCAACCAAAAGTTGCTCGTGTGGATTGGGCTTATGGATGGACGGTGGGAGGGAGGGGGTGGTGGCATATTAGTAGGCAACCTTTTCAGTCAGCAAGGTATGCGGGAAACGATCAACCCCGCTTCTTAGGAATGCAAGGTATAAGCGTGATCAGAGATACGGAAAGTAAGGGAAAGTGATGAACAGAAGGGAAGGGACAACATATTTGTACTACAGAAGTAGAAGGTCGGAAGTCCAATTTCTCGACTTTGCGTTGCACACTTACACCACGAAAATTGATCGATGGACATATATGAATGACTGCTGGTCATGTTCCATAGCAATTAAAGCTTGTTATCATTGAAAATGTGAGGTTACTTACTAGAGTGAGACAAGGAGATTGCTTTGACTGACTTCTGATGGTGCGATCTAGCATTTTTCAGTCAATCAGATTTATTGAACATTCAATTTTAATTGTGCGTAGTGTTATATTGAAGTATTCTCTTAACACAATGAGTGACTCATATCGCCATTACAAAAACGATTGGATTAAATCATAATTAACAGGTTTTTGAGCTCACCTCAAGATTCATTGAAATCTACTTCCGCCCTCCTAAGTACTAATTATCCTGTAGAGTCAAGTAAACTGGAACTCATGGATTTCATTTATTTCGTATGATTAATTGTCAGTGGTTTGACCCAGTCCCTGAATGCTCATGGCTCTAGCAAGGAGATTTGGACCGGTCAACTCTGTCCTTGACCCTGACAACCTGAGTAGATCCTTGTGTTACTCTCTCATCGGATCAAGCAGTCAGACCTCAACAAGTAAAACACTCGCAATTTTAGTGTAGGATTACATTAGGTTCTCTTATTATTATATTTAGTGATTTAGTCGAGGATTTAGTTATATTTTTATGCTTTTATTAGCTGTCTGTTTATTATCTTTGATTTTTATTATTTTAATGTGATTATAAAATGTTTAGTTTTTTTTTCAATGTGTTTACTGAGTTTTTAATGTTGTTTACCCCTTAGATTTTTCGTATTTCTTTTTCCATAATTGTATTATTTGTTCTTCATTTTCATTTAAAATTATATCTAAATTCGGCACAGACTCGTGAGGTTCGCTACCCTGACCCCCCCCCCCCCCCCCCGTTCATCCTTGACTGGAATTTTCGCTGGGAGGGGGTACCCTACTAATAGACCACGGCCGCCTACTTCCTACCACCTCACCGATGGCTGCCACCTTAGCGCGGTGGTGCGGTTTGTGTTGGCTAATGATCCATTGCAGCTACGCCGGCGAGCATATGCTCATGTGTAAGGGTTACCCATGCCGGACAGGTCAGTGGTGAGGTCCAGACAAAGAGCAGCCAGGGTCGGCCTGACCATATCCTCCCTTGAATTTGCGGTACCCTCCGATCCCCTAGGGCCGGCCTTCCCCCTCGAGATAGTGCTCCCCCTGAAATCGGGTTCCGCCGGCCCGAGTCCTCGCACCCCCCGGTCCGTCCCCATTCCGGCCTGGCCTCCCCGCCAGTGTTGGACTCCCCCGGATCGGTCCCGTTAGGTCGACCCCTCCCCATGTCCACCACTTATATCAACAAAGTTAAATGCAAAAATGCAAAAATTAATGTGCGCAATATAACCTCGTCGTTGACGCGCCGTTAAACCACAATAATCTAATCTAATCTACTTCCTACCATCCATTTTAACCTACTCTTCATCATCATCGTAATCTTTCATCCGTCGCCATTAGCCTCGCTGCAGAACAGTACGACGTTAAACACTACTAACACTTCTTAAACACATATTTACTGAGGTTTTTAGTAGATTTACTCAGTTGAGTAAATGCTGTGAAGGCCGAAGGGTACTTGCCTACCTGCCTTATCTATCCTTCTTCGTCATCCCCCTATCATAGAATAGTACGACGTAAGAACTGAAAAATAAAAAGTAATACGACTAAAACGCGATGAAATGAGATCAAAGTTTGATTTTATTTTGTGCAATAATTCAATGAATCAAACGTTGGACCTTAGCGTAAGGAGGATGAACGCCACGAGGGTAGGCAATAAGTGTGACACTGAAGCTATGCGTGTAGCCTACCTACAAGGCGTATAAATGTATAAATGTCTATGAACAGATGTTGCCAGGTAACTACAGGTAACGGCTTTTAAGCCACGCCTCTATTATCCAATACATTCCTTAAAATGTATATTACCAATTTATTACAAATAATTGTTAAATGTAAAGATGCAATAAGAGTGAATTGTAATAGATATAATTTAGTCGCATCTAAGTACATTTTTTGATTCTAAATAACTGAAGTACTTTATGTGAAAAACACCTATGTTCGAAGGTAAAGGTTCACGATAACATTCCTGATTGGCTCAAAGTTGCAAAGTGTCAAAAAGCGTAAATAGAGCCACTTTGGATTTTTGAAATCATTCGCAGCAGCTTCTTCGAGACTTCTCTTCGCAAGAACCCAGCAGCATCATGACCGGACGAGGCAAAGGAGGCAAGGGATTGGGAAAGGGAGGCGCCAAGCGTCATCGCAAAGTGTTGCGAGACAACATCCAAGGCATCACCAAGCCGGCCATCAGACGCTTGGCTCGCCGTGGAGGTGTGAAGCGTATCTCCGGACTCATCTACGAGGAGACCCGAGGCGTGCTGAAGGTGTTCCTTGAGAACGTGATCCGTGACGCTGTCACCTACACCGAGCACGCCAAGAGGAAGACCGTCACCGCCATGGACGTTGTCTACGCTCTCAAGCGACAGGGACGCACTCTCTACGGATTCGGCGGTTAAACGCACTACCTACGACGACTACAGCAAAGCAACGGCCCTTTTCAGGGCCACAAAAACCTTAAAAGAACAATAAGTCTAGCTGTGAATCTTTATCTCTTGTCTCGGCATCGTGGCCTTTTCTACGTGGCCATCCAGTCACCACCACGAGTTAACATTTGTTAAAATTTGCTCCATCATCAAGTACAACAACACAACACAAAAAATCACGTGAGATCGTTGGGATAAGTGAAAAAAACAAGTTTATTTTTTTAGGTTGAGTTCACAGAATGGGTTGCCATCTTCAGACACACTCATTGTTCTCACTTACAAGGGACCTGCTAAAAGTGTCAAAGCTCTTGCCGCAGGGCCTCAAATATGTCTACGTTCTCACCCACTACCCTTAGAGAGCTAAGAGCTACAGTGTTGTAAACGACCTCGAACAAATCATCGAGCAAATGAATTATAAAAGGAATAAAGTGTTCTAAGTAATCATTTTTAAGAGCATTTGCTTAGGTTTTACGAATCGTATTCGGGCCGAATCCGGGGTTTTTGCTAGTTACTTTCAAAGGGTCGAGGCTAGACTCTAGAGTAAGTTCATCAGAAAAACGTCAGTTGGTTTGAGCTGGGGGGATCGAACCCGGTCCATACCTTCCCCTCCCGCCCCTCCACACAGGTGTGAGTAACCGCCATTCATCTCCCCTCTGCGCATGTGTTCTGCGCACGCGGAGGTTCTCACACCTCCGACCACGTGCGTGCGCAGAACAGATGCGCAGTGGGTTAAGAATACCGGTTTCTCATTCTACCTCAGTGGAGGGGCAGGAGGGGAAGGTAAACGTACGCAACTGACAGTTTTTTCTGAAGACAGGTGTGAATCTCAGGTATCACGCTAGTTTTCATTGGTTCGCCTTGGTTCAGAAAAGTTTACAACAAGGCGACAAATTTGAAATTTGGTCATCATCGACTTTTCGTCGTTTCATCTCTTCGAGGAACTCTACTCAGCTCATCATGTCTGGACGCGGTAAAGGAGGAAAGGTGAAGGGAAAGGCAAAGTCCCGCTCGTCTCGTGCCGGACTTCAGTTCCCCGTCGGTCGTATCCACCGTCATCTGCGCAAGGGCAACTACGCCGAGCGTGTCGGCGCCGGAGCCCCCGTCTACCTGGCCGCCGTCATGGAGTACTTGGCCGCCGAGGTGTTGGAGTTGGCCGGCAACGCTGCTCGCGACAACAAGAAGACGCGCATCATCCCGCGTCACTTGCAGCTCGCCATCAGGAACGACGAGGAGCTCAACAAACTGCTCTCCGGCGTGACGATCGCCCAGGGAGGTGTTCTGCCTAACATCCAGGCCGTTCTCCTGCCCAAGAAGACCGAGAAGAAAGCGTAAACCTGTCCCTGTCCATCCTAAAAACAACGGCCCTTTTCAGGGCCACGAAACACATGAAAGAACAAAGTAGCTGACCACTGTTAAGCAGGTGAGAAGGTGTAGAGCCTCTCGACTGAGCTAAAACTCAGTCCTCAAGGCGTGGCTTCAGAGTTTCGAGTGCAGAGTCACTGTCCGAGTGTAGAGGAGAACACAGGCAAGAAGTCGAGTGTCCCTTTTTGGTCTCATGCTAAATCGCTAGTAGTTCCGCTTCCTTTTGCGGATCCCAAAGGGAACTTTGATTTTCTCTCAGGAGTTTGATGACTGTGTGGCTACTCTCGAAAATCCTCTTGTGAAGTCTCTAAAGTCTCTAAAGTCTTTAGATAATTAACTGATTGAAAATGTAAAGGACAAAGTAATTAAAAGATCGCTTTCCATTGATCTAGTGGCCCTGGGGTTACTGTGGATGGACAGTAACTAGGTACCCCTCTGTGCAGTCGACACCCTGTAACAGACTGTCCCGTAACAGTTTACACGGTTGAGGCTAAGGTTGAGGAGGTTAAAGTTTCTGAACAGAAATAAGAGGATTTAATGATCCTTAGAGATGAGATCGTAGCTCAGGTGGTAGAGTTCTCGCCCGGCTTGTGAGGTGAGAGATCCCTGGTTCGAGCCCCGTGGCAGATCTCCACAGATGAACGTTTCTCCATGGTACAACAAACAACAACGTGCCAAACAGCGAAGCATCAGGAATTTGTTTCCTGAGAAGTAGGCTACACGCAGTACACCGAAGTTACATTAGGAAGTAGCTTGATGTTTAAAGGCGGGGGCTGTCCCCTCGGGAAAGAGGGTTGCTGTAGCTGTCAAGTCAAACAGACTTTGTTCTTTTGGATATTTTGGTGGCCCTGAAAAGGGCCGTTGTTTTTAGGAAAGGATGGCAGGGTCGATTTACTTGGAGCTGGTGTACTTGGTGACAGCCTTGGTGCCTTCACTCACGGCGTGCTTGGCGAGTTCACCGGGCAGAAGCAGACGGACAGCGGTCTGAATCTCGCGACTCGTGATCGTGGAGCGCTTGTTGTAGTGCGCAAGACGAGAAGCCTCGGCGGCGATGCGCTCGAAGATGTCGTTGACGAAGCTGTTCATGATGCTCATCGCCTTGGACGAGACGCCGGTGTCGGGGTGGACCTGCTTCAACACCTTGTAGATGTAGATGGCGTAGCTCTCCTTGCGCTTGCGCTTCCTCTTCTTGTCTCCCTTGCTGATGTTCTTCTGAGCCTTGCCGGCTTTCTTCGCTGCTTTCCCGCTAGTCTTCGGTGGCATGATGAGTTTTTCGGTGCAAATCTGCTCGAAAAGATGACTTTGGCAGAAATCGGCTTTATTATATTACGTAAATATAAAGCAAGGCTCACGAATAAGAATTCTGTTACATTACCGCCGATCCTACGGTGTTATAGGAGGGGGGAAGACAATGGCATTGATATGATAATGAGGGGAGTGCCCAGGTAACACTGCAGCTGCCTCGGGTTCCCCCCACCACTTTGTCCCCACTCCCAGGTAGACTGACTTACACCAGGTGCCTCGGGCTCCCGCCAGAGCTGTGACGTCATGACATGAATCAAAACTATCGATGTAGGTATCGATATATCGATACAAGAAAATATCGAATATCGCTGTTCGATATTTTGAAAGTAATATCGAGCATTCGTTAATCTGGGCTTACCGAATCTTGAAGGAAAAAGTCTTCTTCGATTGTATATGTCTCCTTGATTTCATGTAAGTACACCCAACAAATCATAAAACGGTATTTGAACGAAACGGATTGGCTGCTGGTCAGGTTCCTTGACAATCAATCCTCGTTATTATCAGTGAAATCAGAGCTCACCTACTAGAGGTAGATGTCTAGTTAGCAGAGACGTCTTCATCGGATGATGCCATCAAACTTTTTTCAACCTTCCATTTCTTTCAAATACTGTTTTATGTTCAATGTTCTATATTTTGCCCATACCTATAATTACAGGCATGTCTGCTGAGATTGCTGGGTAAACGTTCTGGTTGAAAGGCTGCAAATAAGACCAGACATGCATACAACAAATTCAACAAAAATTAGCTGTGATTAATCCGTATAAGTCAAATTTTACTTGTTTAGTGTCAAAATGATGGTGATCATTATTAAAATGTTGTGAATTTGAAATTTTAAAAATTATAATAACGATAAATTTCGATAATTCTAGTCGTATACCCACTAATCAAAACTCTAAAACAGACTTGTAAAAATGTGTAAAAATCAACACCCATGAGTCGATTTTTACATGCCTTTTGCGTGTCACCCACTGACTACACCAGCAGATTCTGCGAATCAAATAAGCGTGACGTTTTCAAAACTGCGTTTTCAACATCCTTATTTCACGATTCTTTCAAAAATAATTAATTGTATTTCTATATGATCAGGTTAACTTATTTCGAATTAGAAAAGAAATCTTCTGTTTAAGAAAGTTTAATCCACAATGTTTTCAATATTTGGGTTTTGAGTGTTAGTGGTCGATCACACGCTGCAGAAACGTCATTACTTAGCGTAACATATTTACTAGATCTGACCTATGATCTGACCAAGCACAGAAAGATATTGGCTTTCTCGCTATTTTACAACCCACGGAAATCAAAATGAGATGAAGATCACATTCGAAAATAGGTATAATTTCGTAGAAATTACCAGCACAAAGAAGATGAATACTTCAGATGAAACATTTTCAAATCTTTAGTCCGATTCCTGTATTATAATCTTGTATCTGATCCCTCTATCTTTTCTCTTGAGTTTGTTGTAAATATTAATGTCAACAACAGTAGGATCTTTCAAAAGATTCTTGACACTTGTGTCCTTACACCCGACAAGATACGAACATTTGAACTCTCCGTCTTCTGAGACAAACTCAAACCTATGCTCAAACCAACACTTAAACTTTGCTGCATGTTTCCTTGGACCGACGTAACGTACGTTAACACACAATCCCTTAGCATCCACAACAAACACATATCTAAAAAGACCACCGTAGCAAGAGATAGATCTTACACTAACTCCAACATTTGTTGTTTCTTCCCATTCGGTTCCTTCATAGCATACTGCTGGATGATTAGAGGAAGTGTGCTGTATAAGACCAGACAGATCACCCTGGTAATCGCTGCAGTAAAGTAACAACATGTATATCTGTACTCGCAATCAAACAAATGCTCCTCCATATCACTTGTCAAAACAAACATAATATTCGAACTTTCTGTTCTTGCAAGAAACTTCTATCTGAGTGATGAACGCCTCAGCGAATATGTTCTTGATGTTTGGTTTGTCCGGGGCACGGCAGGTAGGACATGATTTGAGGTTATCTACGCAGCTGGAGCAGACGTTGTGTCCGTTACGACACATTGTGATGGGCGGCAGACACGTTTCCAGACACACCGGACACTCGAGTTGAGCCAGAAGATGGTCCCGGTCCTTCCGAAGTTTTTCGTTTGACCCCCATAGATCGTTATTTTCCTTCTCCAATTCATTGACAGTTTTCCTTTGATCTTCGTTTGACCCCCATAGATCGTCGTTTTCCTTCTGCAGATCTTCAATTGTCAGCCAGAGATCTTCAATTAAATTCTGTTGTTCTTCGTTCTCTTTGGATAACGTCTGGGCTAGCTTCTTCCAGTACTCCATTGCCTGTTCTGTAATGCCAATGGAATAAATATGAATTGTTGATCCTACGGTACATAGTTTATGACTTGATTTTAAATTATTACAATCATCAGTCTAGGAAGAAAGCATTCGCAAACCTTTTTGTTGGACAGTGTAAAAAGAAAATAAGTTATGTATAGCCTATGCAATAAATTACCTTCATGGCCTATGCAATAAATTACCTTTACTTCTGCTGCAGCTGAGTCCTGCATTCAAGAGAGCTTCAATCACTTGATTACATTTCTTGACGCTGAGAACGCGGTCGCAAATATCGCATAATCAGTGGTTGTCAGTTTTTAACCTGATAAGAGAGTAATTATCTTACAGATAAGACTAGGACACAAGCTAGAAATTCAATGGCACAAGTCACAAGTGAGCAAGAGAAACAGAAACAAGTGGTTAGAAAATAAAATAGTTTTTCTATTCATTGTACATCATTATATGATGTTGCTAGGCCTCATGAATTACGTCTCTTTAATTTTAAAGTAGAAAAAACATGAATTTAAAAAAATGATTAAAATTCAAAATAAAAAAAAAATTGTAAAGAAGTAAAAAAACATAGTATTTTATTTTCTACCATTTTTGAACTAAGTTTGAGGGTTAATCTACAGTTGAATCTACATCAAAAGATAGCTTATTTGGGAAAATTTTTGGCACTTTGTACAAATTTTCAAAATTCAACCTAGAATAGCTCAGAAATTAAGGTTTACTAGAAAATTGGTATTTTTATTTTTTATCGTTTTCTACAGCAACTCAAGGCCGTTTTCCACATCCCAGATTCCACCTCCTCCTATCCACACAATCATAATCTTCCTAGCAAGTATTTTTATGTTATGTATATAAGGATTAATATCCAATTAGTAATATATATGTAATATCCAGAGGTATACCTAACTAGAAAATTTGAAAAAAGGGATAGGACAAACAAGTACTTAGGCCAACTGGAGGCCAAGTCTTGAAACTTACGCTTTCAGGACGCAAACGCTCTCGGACGTCAACAAGTCCCATTTACTGTAAGAGTGATCGACATTGAAACATAAAGTCAAGCCACTTATTTGATTGTCATCCAGCAATCTATTGGAAACAATTTATTAACACTAGGAAAACGCTCTGAGTAACGCGTTGATGAGCGAGCACGGATACGCGGAACACCTCGAACCGAAATTATGTCTATCGAAAATATCATTAAAAGCCAATAAATCTTGAATTTCGTCAGACTTGAATAAAAATCTCTAAATATTCCTAAAATGTTAGTATCAACCCTTATGATTGAACTGTTCCTCGTTAATATTCAAAAATCACAGGATCTCTTTAAAAAAATATACCTGGGACCACTCAAATCATATGATATTAGTGTGCAGTGTACACAATATCAGATCAATCTGTTGATTAGTATCATTTCGTTTGAAACTTTCTGCTCTAACTACCTTGCCTTGAACTGAAGATTCGAAGTCGCCGTGAATTTGACAGCCAACACGCAAAATGTCACTAAAATTACAAAACCTTTTGAAAATAACTACAGATTTGACTGAAAATTGGCAAAAATACCTTAAATGTTGGTACCAATGACCATGCAAAGTTTTTAGTTGATCGGTCAATCGGTTTAAATTTCAAAAATCACAGGAAAAATGGTTTCAAATTTGAACCAATGGGTGGATTTGGCTGAAATTTATTATGATTGGGTACAATGTTGGTTGCAATGTCTTTGCTAAATTTCAAATTGATCAAACCAACCAATCGAAAGATAATTTTTTTTAAATTTGAACCAATCAGGGGATTTCAAAAAAATTAGGGTCTGCAACAATCAGAAATGTTACGTACTTGTGTGCAAAATTTCAGCTCGATCGAAGAAAAACTCTGACCTGTATATCGTCAGTAACAGAAAAAAAAAAAAAAAACAGAGGTCCGTGCCAAAAGAGCCAAAAGGAGACGCTCGCTTCGCTCGCTCAATTATAATTATTATTACAGATATTTTACAATCATAAAACCTTATTCAAAATTATGCTAAACAGTTGAAGGTAGATTTCAAGGTCATCATTCTTACAGTAAATGGGACTTTATGACGTCCGAGAGCGTTTGCGTCCTGAAAGCGTAAGTTTCAAGACTTGGCCTCCTGTCTTTTAAATCAATTTAAAAATATATTCCGTTATGCTCATCTGGCAATAAGTACCTATGTGATGTTTGTCTAGAATGATTGTCTTTGTGTCTGTTCTGTAACCCATGGAAAGCAATAGGATGATGGAGATAATCGTATTTGAAATATATTTCTCATTACTTTATTGCAGAAAACAAAAATACAAACAAGAACAATTTTCAAATCTATTCCTCGTCCGACTCTTTTATTTTAATCTTGTATCTGACGCTTCCGTCTTCTCTCTTCAGTTTGTTGTAATTATTGATGTCGACAGTAACAACATCATCAATATTGATATCGATACTTGTGTCCCGACATCGAACAAGATAGGAAAATTTCAGTTCTTCGTTACTGGATATAAATGTAAACCAGCACTTGTACCTGGCGGCATGCCTCCTCGGCCCAAAGTATCGCATGTAAATGAACAATCCATTTTCTAAATATAAACCATATCTAAATAAGCTGCCATAGCAAGATATATGTCTGTGCTGTCTGG
The DNA here is from genome assembly GCA_934045905.1 of Leuctra nigra. Lineage (NCBI taxonomy): Eukaryota > Metazoa > Arthropoda > Insecta > Plecoptera > Leuctridae > Leuctra > Leuctra nigra. The sequence continues at coordinate 15,229,683 of OW203772.1, forward strand.
TAGAGCAAACTGACACAGTTCCTTCCCATTCTGGTCCTTCGGAGTAGGATGCACCATAAGAAGTGGAAGTGTGCTGCAGAAGACTTGGTAGGTCACCCATATACTGACTACAGTTGTAGCATTTATACCGGTATGCACAGTCGAGCAAATGATCCGCCATATTACTTGTCATCACCAACTTCTTGCAGCCGAACATCGTGAACTCGCAAATGCCTCCGAACTGCGCAATGAACGCCTCAGCAAACATGTTCTTGATGTTTGGTTTGTCCGGAGCGCGGCATGTCGGACATGATATCAGGTTCTCAATGCAGCTGGAGCATACGTTGTGTCCGTTACGACACATCGTGATGGGCGGCAGACACGTCTCCAGACACACCGGACACTCTAGTTGAGCGACCAGTTGGTTTTGACCATTCCGCAGTTCTTCGTTTTCTTTGGACAATGCCTGAACCCGCTGCCTCAATGCAATCATTCTCTGAAAGTCAATTGAATCAGGTATTTGAGAAAGGGCAGGCGCGTAGGAAGGGGGGGGGGGGATGGGGGGATTATCCCCCCCCCCCCCCCCCCCCCCACTCGAGCAGGCTGACACCCCATTCACCATACAAAATTAAGTTAAGTGTCAAAAAACCACTTAATAAAGGTTTAAATTATAAAAAAAATCTCCCTGCGAAGCAAATAAAGAGAGTTATTTGTTGTAATTTAAGCAGTTTAACATCCCAAAATCGATATTAAAATGTTTATATTCGAAAAAATGCCCAACGAGGCAACAATTGGAGGGATTTTTGCTTCAGTTTGGGCATTTTAAAGCCCCAGAATCACATTTAAAGGGTTAACATTCTAAAAAACGCCCTGCGGGGCTAAGCCTGGGGGGCTTTGCCCCCCAGACCCCCTTCCGGGTGGCGCGATCCCCCCCCCATGATGAAAGTAGTTCCTACGCGCCTGAGAAAGGGCATTAGGACAGCCGCCTCGTTATGTTCTGATAAAAGCTAGTCATAAAACCAGTCTTGCAAATCATCCCGATAGGGCTAAACAAATTTTTTAAATAGTATGTAATGTTGGTCTTGATCACCACACAAAATGTGCGGTGCCTAACATTTCCAAAAAGTTATGATACCAACCTGTAGGCATATTTTTATTTTTTTGAATCAATTTGTATATATTTTTTGTCAAATGTGATGAAAAAATGTTGTTCTTTGAACCTTGCAAAATTTCAAATTGATATGATCAGTTTTGAGAAGATATTTTTAAATGTTAAACAATATCAGAGGATTCGGCTGAAACCTAGTGGTTATCATCATTTTATCAATAAATTGCAAATTGATCGGAACACCGCATTTTTTTAAAATTTTATTGAGCGAGCGAAGCGAGCGTCTCCTTTTGGCTCTTTTGGCACGGATCCTCTGTTTTTTTGTGTTTTTTGTGTTTTTTTGTTTTTTTCCCGCTATTAACCGATGCACAGGTTGCACCGTTTCAGCGATCGATCTGAAATTTTGCACACATGTAAAACCAACCTTCTCTGTTTTCAGACCCTAATTTTTTTGAAATCCATTCATTGGTTAAAATTTAAATAAATATCTCCCGATAGGCTTAAAAATGAAAACGGTCTTCGATAATTCTGATCAAACTCATATTTTGCATGATCATTAAGACCAACATTGTCTCTTATTTTACAAATTTTCATCCCAATCAGTTAAGAACGTATGAACTTATTGACATTTTTAATATCTGTCAGAAGTGAAGTATCGAAAGTAATGTTTTCCAGTGCCACTCTATATTTACCAGGGTGCTTGATGCTATTTTTAAGTTTCGATGAAAAGCATATACTTTTTTATTGATTGATAATATTTGAATAGACAACAAAATTGAAATTTTTTTTTCAAAAAATTTCTTATGCAGTATCGTGATCTAAGTATCTATTATGGTTTTTCAACAATGGATCATAACCATAATAGATACTTGGATCACGGTACTGCATATGAAATTTTTTGAAAAGCAGAGCTAACTAGATAATTTATGATGTTGTCTATTAAATGTTATTATTATTATTAAGTCTATATTCTCAACAGAGCCAGGCTCCACTAGTGAGAATGTAATATAGAGGGGAGGAGAGGAAACCCGGTACCGGCATGTAGCCTACTCCTGACGAAAGATACCAAGGGGACCAACGGCTTAACGTCCCTTCCGAAGGACGGTGTAACATTCACAGCACGAGCCTCCACAACCCGCGCCGTCGAGAGACTGATAACAGGTGGAGGAAGGTCGTCACACTGACCCCCAAACACCCCAGTCTCTCTGACCCAACGGCAGCAACCTGGCAAGGCAGAGTTGAATGGTCACCCATCCAATCGCTGACCGCGCTCAATGTTGCTTAACCTCGGTGATCTGACGAGAACCGAGGTATCCATTACACCAGCCGTACACCAGCCGTAGATAAGTTTTCTTTGCGTTGTGTACGCATTTCCGGTTCGAGAATTTGCACATACCCGTGCTCGCTCATCAACGCGTTACAATGAGCGTTTTCCTACGAATGAATTTGTAAAAAAAAAATGAAACCCGTTAAGGTAAGACTGTACTAAAAAATAAAATTTGGGGAATAATTTTTTTTATTTTTTTAATAATTAGTTTAATTATATACATAAAAACACTCCGTGTAAAAATACCAGCCAAGTCTCTTTAACTATAAAAAAATAGAAGAAATCTAAAAAATTCAGCACTGAAAAGTAGTGATATCAAAAAATGGGCCAAGTCAAAACATGATTTTAAAAACCGAAATATACTTGGCGCATCGTGTATAAATAATAGGCGTAGGTATATGCCATAAGTCAAATGTGCCTAAATATAAATAATATACCTAAAGACCCTAAAAAAACGATGCGCCAAGTATATTTCGGTTTTTAAAATCATGTTTTGACTTGGCCCATTTTTTGATATCACTACTTTTCAGTGCTGAATTTTTTAGATATCTTCTATTTTTTTATAGTTAAAGAGACTTGGCTAGTATTTTTACACGGAGTGTTTTTTATGGGGATATCACTTCTTTTTTTAGATTATTCTCACACTTGTAAGACACAAATCGGAGCAACAATGACTAATTCCTTTAAAAAAATAAGCTATTTTCGATTTATCTAGCTATTTATTTAGCTATTTTGGTACTAAATAATGCTTAAAATGATATTCCATAAAGAATAGCGAAAACTTCGTTCCAAACGGTCCAGCTGTTTTCAAGATATGGCATCACTTCCGGTTAAGAAAATGGCGGCTGAAATCACTGCCACCAATAATTTATTTACATAAATGTTTTGTATTAGTATAAGCCTTCTGTATATGTAGTTATTGCAGTAAGAGGTGATTTAAGTCTGATTCTTCATTTTTATGACGTCATTTTCGGTTTTGGTAATAATATATTTCTTTTTTGACAATTGATATTTCATAAACAGGACGGTCTGAATCGATTGGCGCAAATTTCGTTCCGATCGGTCAAGCCGTTTTTGAGATATGACGTCACTTCCGGTTTCAAAATGGCGGCACAAAAAATTCATGAGGGCAAGGTATCATCAGGCAGACGAGCTGTATATGTGGTGAAAATTTCGGGCCAATCAACCCATCCGTTTAGCCTGTGGCGGAGACCGCGGAATTTATTGGAAGATGAATAATCATCTGAAAGCCGTACAATTTCACGATTTTCACGGTCCTCCAGCTCGCAAATGGCATAACGAATTATTGCCAAACTTGGAATATATGGTAGGGTGGGACATAGCTCTAAATTAAAATATTTCGCAACAATGTGAGATTTCCCATTTTTAAGATCCAGTAGGCCGAAAATGCCACTTTGATACTTACAGTAAAAGTGGGTTGCTCCAGCCTTTAGGTTTGAACCCGTACGACTTGGCTGGCGTGGAGCGACCGCTCCACTAGATAAATCGTTTGTGAAAGTGTATTGCCGTGGCTACACTCTAAAAACGTTATTTTTAATTTACTATATTTTCGTCGAAAAATAGTCTCCTGCATTAGTAAATGCAATGGCAACTTGTTCTGTATATTTCAAATGCGTTTATCTCTTTTATATTATTTTTCAAGGTTATGTTCCTTTTTTTGGAATCCATAAGAGATAATGAACTGAAATTTTTATTGTACCTTCAGCATATTAATTAGGACAAACAAGTCCATTTTGAATGCAATACCATTGATATTTATTGTTAAAAAAAATAAAATGCAATGAAAAATGTTGTAATTTTGACAATGTAAAAATATTTGACCTTCAAAAATTATTAAAAGAGAATTACACCATAAAATTGAACAAAAATGGACTTAAATTGATCTCCATGTGACCTTTATGCATGGTTAAAATTTCAAAGATGTAGGTCAAGTACTTCCTGAGAAAAAGGTACATAAACAAACTCAAAATCACATTATTAGTATAGGGCGTACAGTCTTACCTTAAGAGTCCTGGGTAAGCGAACGGGAAACTCACTGTTCTGCACAGTGATGTTTTAATTTTATCTTCCCACTAAATAATTTTAAAAAAATCAGATAGTAGAGCGACCCATTACAGCCAAATACTAATATTGCCACAAACTGGAGTACTTTATGACTTCTGGTACGACCTCAAAGTGTTAAATACGATTATTTTCCGATAAATATCGTATTTAACACTTTGAGGTCATACCATAAGTTATAATGTACTCCCGTCTGTGGAAGGCTGTAATGGGTCGTTTCATCTGATTTTTTAAATTTCTTTAGTGGAATGACAAAATTTCAACAAAACTTTCTGACGAACTGTGCGATTCCATTTACGCTACCAGACCTCTTAATTTGGTATTTAAATTAGTTGAAATGTTTAACTTGATCGGAGAAACAGTGCAACAAAACAAAAGAAGTCCTTGTCTGAAAAGGTGCCACACGGCCAATGTAAAAAAATATATATTGCAATTACAGTATGATGCCAAATAAAAATGTAGAGCGGTGAAAGAATGATTAAACGTTACAATTAACAATTAAACGTTACAATTAAACGTTTAGACGTTACAATGAGACCGTCGTATGCTGTCTGACACACATCGCAAGAAAACCTGTCAGGAAATTCTGCCAAGTGAATCGAACCGGGAAATCCGGATTAAGGTGAGATGTGAATTACCTAGGTTGTTCTGCTGAGCTGTCTTCTTGCCATAGTTTCTTGTCATAGTTTGATTTTGAGGACATGATCACGAATATCACACTATCAGTGGTAATCAGTAGTTACCTATTCGGAAGATTATGGCGGAGATTAATCATCTCACCGATAAGAGAGGAAGATTAGATATTAACAAAACTGGAATTTTTCTTCAGCTTATCAAAATACATGGCTTATGACTTTTATCTAATTATTGCTTGGACCTTATCATGGGAGAATCGTTGACAAACTGGAACAGTTGTCAAGACAAAACTATTTTCACGTGAGGCGAATAATATTCTTTTCTCACAAAATGTTGACAAATTTAACTTGTGGTAAATTTTGAAGTTGACCTATTTGACTGACAATTTGTGAAGTATTATTAAATGTTGGTTGCAATGATCATGCAATATTTGAAATTCTATCTATAGAAAAAACTAAATTCACTCAATAATTTTAAAAGTCTACGGCCAGTCACAGGTCATGCACACACGACTTTTAAATATTTTTTTCTGTATTGTTCTTGAATTGATCGTCGCAAAACTTGGAGTATCAGACGATGTAGCTCTCGATGTTCATGCTCTGTCAGTAGGGTTGCGGACAATGTAGTTCAAAAATTCTCTGGGAATAAAATATCCTTATAAATACGGTATTATGGGGAAATTGGAATGCACAAAAAGATGATCTCGTTGAGTAGTTGAGTTTGAAAACAGATTAGTGGGAAAAAATTCACTTTTATAACGTGTGTAATAAAAGTTTAGAAATAATCTACATAGTCTGATTTTACGTTCAACTTCAAGATTCCATAAATTTCGTTCCATTCGTTCAAATTGATTGAAATTTTTACACAATCGATCTTAATCTATTTTCAATATAATTTGAAATTTTCAGCTTGATATCGTACGTAGGTTTGAAGAAACAGCGTCCCGGCCACGGGAAGTTTTCTGGACATGCGCTATTTGAGCTCTGTATAATCAATTTTTTGACAACCAAATTTGAACAGCTGTAACTTTTTCCCTACAATAGCAATGTTTTTGAAACTTGCACATATTAAATTTTGGTATTTTTTCTAATATGTGTACAAATTTCAGAATCCTATCTATAATAGTTTCGATATACTGACCAGTGACCTCCCAATCAGGGTGATTTTTTTGCGCCACCCGGTATAGCTTCTTATGACAATCTTCAAAATATTTGATATACTAATGTCTAAAAGTAATATGTGAAAGTTATTTATTCATAGATTGCACATGACATCATCTCATTGTTTGCGACCATCAATTGATAGCACAGTTCAGAATAGCTGTGATTCTGTGCTTTTTGGCAATTTTTGATACTTTTAATAGTTACTTGAGCACAGTGGTTACTTTGTATTAGAAAAGGTGGGTAAGCCCAAGATATCTAGAGTAACCCATATATTCTACATCTTGGGGTAAGTCACCCCACAATTGTCATGGGAAACGCATTACCGTACGGTAATGCGGCCCTCCCCCCAACTGGGGGGAGGGCCCCCCAGAAGAACGCGGGTCCGGGGCGCGTAGCCCCGGAAAAATTTTGAATTTGTGGAATGATTTTGGTGCGTTTGTGCGCTTTTTGTAAAACATTTGAACCAATTTTTATCTCCAAGAAAAATAAGTTTTATTTATATAAAAAGGTGCGTAAGCCCGGCTTACCCTCCAAAAAAGGTGGGTAAGCCGGGCTTACCCGGGCTTACGCCCAAATTAAGCACTGCTTGAGCAGTTGTAGACTCCAGAGAGATCATTAATACGAAAAGGAATCACTCACATTACATAAAAAACATCGATTTACCTCAATTTTAATTAAAATATGACCCGTCAACTATACTTTAACAACTTTAATCTGTTAGGTATTCTTATTTCGGCTCTAATGTTAGTTTGTCTGATGTAAAACATGGCCGATGACTGAATAAAGCATAGGTACTTGTAACAGCGAAGTTTATTATTACGAAACAAATAATAAGACATCAATGTGCCAACATGATGTCCGTCCTTGGGAGAAAACTTAATTTTTTATCATTGCTGATATAAAAGAAATTAAGTTCGTGCAAGGTTTGAATACCTGTAACATTGTGGTACTTGGTCACAGATGTAAGGTAACAAGTGGTAACAGATTTGTTAATTGGGCTATTGAAATTATAGTTGTCTTTAAAAAAAAAATTACATTTACGATTGGTTGTTCAAAATATTACCAGTCCTAAAATTTCTTATATCAATAGACAACATCATAAACTATCAGAGCTCTCTGGCGGGAGAAATATCGGCGCGCATTGCCTATCGGGTACCTGGTTCAATCCAACCTGCAGTCTCTACGCGTAGTCTGTATACATCTCATATGATTAGGTATAAATTCAAGTCTGTACGACATTGAATAAATGAAAACTATTTGAACAACTTGTTCTTAGATGTAAACAAATCCAATTATTACGAATAAAATATAATATCGGGACATTTCCACGTCAATTAATGAGATAATGGTGAATTTACTTTTGAATGACGCTCCTCAGCCAATGAGAGGCGAGCATTCTGCTCTGGAGCTGAAGACTGTAGGTTAGTCTCGCCCCAAATGCACCGCCATATTATGGTTTCCGCGCATGCGAAGTAGGTTTGTGATTAGTAGGTGGCCTACCCAATATAAAATACTACTTTTGAAACTAAGTGTAAAACTAGTGTAAAAATAAATATGTGTGACGTATAAGTTGTAGTCACACACACAAACTGCTGCAACATGTAATCCATTTAAGTACATATTAAATTAAGCAACCAACCCTTATGAAAATGAACTATCATCATTTCATAGTTTTTTCAACATACTATGAATTTACTCTCAATATCAGAGAGTTTTTTGAATTTACTCTCAATATCTCATAGTTATTTGTGTTAACTCTCAAGTTAGTCAGAGTTATTCTGGTTCACTCTCAATCATTGATAGTATTTGTCATTAACTCTGAACATCTTGTGATAGTTTTTGACTATTGTCTGGTTAACTCTCGCCCTTTGATAGTTTTTCTATTTTACTCTGAACATCATGTGATAGTTTTTGAGTAATGTCTGGTTAACTCTCGGCCGTTGATAGTTTTTGAATAATATCTGGTTAACTCTTGGCCATTGATAGTTTTTGTATTTAACTCCGAACATTATGTGATAGTTTTTTAATCAACTCAGTTTAGCTCTCGGGTATTGATAGTTTTTCTATTTTCCCTGAGCATCATGTGAAAAACCCATGGTTAAAATTCCAGTAAGAGCAAGACAGAAACAGCTAGAAATGGATGAAGCTGGGATAAGCTGGAAGTAACTTATTAACTGTCTATAACTTGCAAAGTTTTGGAAAGACTCTACTTCGTTAAAATCTTTGATTTGTTTACAGTTTCTATTCTATTGAATAACAATCGATTTGTTGGAAAAATATTCGATTATTAGACAGCTTCAATTCAAAAAACTTTTGTTTCAAGGGGAAAAACTTTGATTATTGATAGTTTCGATCGAAAACACGTCGGTCTTTATGCAATTCTTCGTTTTGTATGGATTAAAGTTCGATAATGGGATTGAATCTATGCTAACATCCTTGATTATTAACTAGTTCCTATTGAATAGCAATCGATTTTTTGGAAAAAATTTGAATAATAGATAGTTTCTATTGAGAAAACACCGATTATTTGGAAAAAATCTTCACTACACTTTAGACAGTTTGTGTGAAATATCGCAAATTGTGGAGCAAGGGAAAAAGATTTTGCAGTGCCGTCTTTGAATTCTAAAACTACACAAAAAACTAAGTATTATTCCAGAAATCCAGGCCTCAAATCCAAAAATTGTAAGAGTGTGCTACATTTTGATTTCTATGTGAATTCCGCAGCGCCCCCAGTACTCAGTAGATCCACTTGATCTTAGATGTATGTAAATTTGAAAAACTCGCCCCAATCTCTCAATTTGGCTTAATTACGTTGCAAATGGAAGATTTATATCGATAATGGCGTGGACAACAGCTTTTTCTCTTCGTAACATGCCAAAAATTGAAGTTTTAACGTAATTTTCGTAGCTATTTAAAAACGACTTTTCGAGGTGAGAAATATTTATATTTTTGATCCCATCCCTTAACACAAGGCACCTGTCATATTCTCCACATTATTTTGCATCTTTTGAGTTCCCACTCGAAAATTTTGGATTGTTTTTTAACTCAATTTTCTAATAAAATCGTCGAAAAACCCGGAAAAGTCCATTTTCCCCCCATTTTCACGACTACATATTGCTTATTATCAATTATTACCCATTAATCAGGCTTAAAAAGGCATGATTTTGCTCACTTTGCCGTCTATGCGATGGGTTTTGAAATATCGCGTTTGAAATATCCCGCGATTTCCCCCCCTATCAGGCGCGGACAACCTCGCCTTGACAATTCGCACAACCAAGATCAGTTCTGCACTCTAGTGGTAGAGATGTGGTACTAGAGGAAAGGGTTCAACATTCAATTATCCATAAGGAACCTGTAGAGTTTGGATACCTCTACATCATACACTATTAAACATAGAACCATAAAAATTGTAAGTAGTATAGAAAAGATTATGCTTTTTCGATCTGTCACCTCAGAAATGTATTTATTGTGTCTAAATAATTATAAAATAACTTTCCGTATGAAGCAAATACGGCTTATACTGTAGCCTGATTGGTCTGTTGAACCATTTCCTGTACTCTGATTGGCTGCTGCATTTCATGTTTGCATGATTAATACGCTGCAATTTAACCTCGGAGAAAAATTCTGAGGTGACAGATCGATAAAGCATAATCTTTTCTATACTCGTTACTTTTTTCAGGGTTCTATGTTTAATAGTGTATGAAGTAGATGTATCCAAACTATACAGGTTCCTTATGGAGAATTGAATGTTGAACCCTTTCCTCTAGTACCACATCTCCACCACTAGAGTGCAGAGCTGATCTTGATTGTGCGAATAGGTCTGTTCGTTTTGCTTACTGCACTTTACTGCTCACTGCAAATCCGTTCGTTTTGCATCAAACTTGCTGTTCCGTCACTGCGATTGTGTTCGATTTAACACTGACAGTAGCTGCGCAGTGACTGCTCTTACAGCTGGGTAGGGAGGTGATGTAAATGCAGTAAGTTTGCAGTAGGCGGCAAAATGGCCCATGTTTGAAATGTAAAATGTGTTTCTTATGGATGGATAGTGAAAAAACGCCTAAGGAGGAGGGAAATGAGTATTTGTTTCAGAGTTTAGTTTAGTTATATGTTATGAAATGATACATATTTATATAAAAATGCATTGGGATTAGACAAGAATTCTATAAATGCAGAACATAACCTCACTAATTTTTACATTCTTCCCGCCAAATTCACAAACCTCCCAACCAATAGGAAAAGGCCAGCCTGCCATCCTGCTGCAAATGCGTTCGTTTTGTGTTGGTACAGCAAGCTACTGCAAGAGTTACCAGGGCCTACTGTAAGCTGTTGCTACTGCAACTGCAGTAAGCAAAACGAACAGACCTAATGCAGAGTCAATCAGGCGAACTAATTCAGTGCTAACGGATGTCTTTCGGAATCCCCCCTTCTCCTGCCCATTCAGTTTCTGCGAAAATAGATTTGGTTACAGGATATGAACAACAATACTGGTTGAAGTCTAACACCCCCCTCAAGTACAAATGTTCATTTAATTAATATTTGCCAAAACAGAGAAAAATTATTCAAGCTTGCAGCACAGTGATTTTTCTCCAGTTTGGTCAAATTTTTTAAAAAATTTAAATTTCAAACTGGAATTGTATTTGATTCAAATTTCGTGAAATAATACGACAATAATTAAATCATGACGACAAAAACACATTATAAGTATAGGATTCTTAATATTTTTGCCTTCCTGGCTGCCAGGAATGGAATGTTGATGCAGAATAAAGGTCACTGTGTTGAGAGGGGGCCGCTACTACCTGCTCAGTCCATCCTTGTCTCTCTATTGTTCTTCTCCCTCACCGAGGGAGGTTTGGGTAGAGGGGTCTTGAATGTCTGCACTGCAACCCTACCCTCTCTTTCATTCGACATTCAGCTTGGTCAGAAGCAACAACTCACAGAATTCATAGCCGTTGCAATGTGTTAGCTTAGACTAAATAGTGTTGTAAAGATAATTGGATTGTTAATAATAAGTTAACACTTATTTTAATGGTCTTTTTAAAGAAAATTAATACAATGTTTAATCCAGTGATAAGTTAATAACATTTAATTCATTATTATAAACTGTGTCCTCTATCGCAACGTGTCCGTCTTCTAATGTGAAGTGTTTGTCTTTACAGAAGAAGTTAAACGGTGTCCTCTGTCGCAAAGTGTCCGTCTTCTATGTTATTGTGTTTGTATTTACAGAAGGAGTTAAACTGTGTCCTCTATCACAACATGTCCGTCTTCTATGTGATTGTGCTTGTCTTTACAGAAGGAGTTAAACTGTGTCCTCTATCGCAACATGTCCGTCTTCTAATGTGAAGTGTTTGTCTTTACAGAAGAAGTTAAACGGTGTCCTCAATCGCAACATGTCCGTCTTCTATGTGATTGTGCTTGTCTTAACAGAAGGAGTTAAACGGTGTCCTCTATCGCAACATGTCCGTCTTCTAATGTGAAGTGTTTGTCTTTACAGAAGAAGTTAAACGGTGTCCTCAATCGCAACGTGTCCGTCTTCTTTGTGATTGTGTTTGTCTTTACAGAAGGAGTTAAACTGTGTCCTCTATCGCAACGTGTCCGTCGTCTATGTGATTGTGCTTGTCTTTACAGAAGAAGTTAAACGGTGTCCTCTATCACAACATGTCCGTCTTCTATGTGATTGTGCTTGTCTTAACAGAAGGAGTTAAACGGTGTCCTCTATCGCAACATGTCCGTCTTCTATGTGATTGTGCTTGTCTTTACAGAAGGAGTTAAACTGTGTCCTCTATCGCACGTGTCCGTCTTCTAATGTGAAGTGTTTGTCTTTACAGAAGAAGTTAAACGGTGTCCTCAATCGCAACGTGTCCGTCTTCTTTGTGATTGTGTTTGTCTTTACAGAAGGAGTTTAACTGTGTCCTCTATCGCAACATGTCCGTCTTCTATGTGATTGTGCTTGTCTTTACAGAAGGAGTTAAACGGTGTCCTCTATCGCAACGTGTCCGTCTTCTATGTGATTGTGCTTGTCTTAACAGAAGGAGTTAAACGGTGTCCTCTATCACAACATGTCCGTCTTCTATGTGATTGTGCTTGTCTTTACAGAAGGAGTTAAACGGTGTCCTCTATCACAACATGTCCGTCTTCTATGTGATTGTGCTTGTCTTTACAGAAGGAGTTAAACGGTGTCCTCTGTCACAACGTGTCCGTCTTCTATGTGATTGTGATTGTGCTTGTCTTTACAGAAGGAGTTAAACGGTGTCCTCTATCACAACATGTCCGTCTTCTATGTGCTTGTCTGTCCGTTTAGTTAACTCATTACTGTGAATTCATTCATGACTGTTTTTTGTAATTAATTCATTTGAGTAAATTTGACCTCCAATAGGTAGTTGGGATAGATACTGGCTTTGTAAGAATATTTTTAAAGTGAATGCCACAGATTAGGATTTCTGAAATACTCTCAAGCCAACTGTGAGTAATTTAATTATTGTACAGAGTAAATGGTCATAGTTAATCACCCAGAGTAAATAGTCATAGTAATTAATCCATAGTAAAAGTCTCAAATAACTCTCACTTATGTTTAAGAGATTTTACAGAGTTAACCCAGAGTAAAATGGTCATAGTTAATCACCCAGAGTAAAATGGTCATAGTTAATCGCCCAGAGTAAAATGGTACTAGTTAATCATCCAGAGTAAATAGTCATAGTAATTCATCCATAGTAAAAGTCTCAAAAAACTCTCAGTCTTACTGAGAGTTTTTTTTTGATAGTTTTTTGATAGTTATTTTTCATAAGGGAATCCACGATGCAAGCAATAAAAGTAGAAACATTCTTGCAAGTGTCAACAGTCGCATTATGGAACCATGTCTTTTGAGATTTTTGCCCTACTAGATATTATTTTCAGCATTTTTATATGATTTCTATTAGTGACAGTAATTATAAAAGGGAATACTTTTTGAAATCGAAAAATCGAAGAAGATAGATTTCTGCCTTCTGCTTAACACTTTATCCACATTTTCATGAAGTTCAAAACATTCATGCTTTCATTTGCGTTCCTAAAGGGTCAGAAATGATATCCAAGAAAGATGAAAGATGAAATAGTCAGGGTTTATTGAACTGTACAAGTACAAGAGTAATGAGGAATATGCCGAGAGTTTCATGCGACGAGATCTACTTCTGCCAGAACTTGGAGCTTGATCCACGCAGGCCGGCCTTGAGTTTCAGTTGCTTCTTGTTCTTGTCGCCCGACTGCGCCACCATCGCCTCACGCGACTCGACCGGCATAGCGTCGTCGCCGTCTTGGTGCGAGGTCTTCAGCGTCTTCTTGATGTTGCCAACCTAGAAGCACAACATAACAACAATGATTTGTAATGCATTCGGTTCATATGATGTTTCTTATTCAAAAACACTCACAAATAATCTGAATGTGGTTGGAGCGATCGAGGCATAGTCTAGATTCATAATTTATTGTGTACTTATTGATAATCAATGCCATACAAAATCCCTGAAAAAATTATACACGTGTCTAGTTTCTGAGATAGTTTGAGTTTTCTCCCCTTTGTTATTCTATGGCAGTCAAGTAAAATCGAGACATTTTTAAGCTTTAATGAAGTTATAATTTTTTTGTACCGAGAGATTTGAACAAAAACTTTTTTCTTGTAGATATACGGACGTACTATCAGGGAAAAAATTGAAAACAATACCAACAAATGCTTATTTAAAAGTTAGGAACCAAATTCGAAATGATTTTACTATCTCTACCACGTTAAGGCTTCCTCATTCCCCTTATAACATAAAATAATAACCTCTTTTTTGCACTGGATTTGAAACTAAAAGACATTAAAATAATCTTTTATACTTAAATAAAGGTAGTTGAAATATTGGAAAACGTTTTTTGCACTTAAATACTTTCAAGAAAAAAATATTTTTGAATATATTGATCCCTCCAGCCACCTTAATGTGTTTTAGTCACTCCGAATGTCCTGATAAAAAAAACCTTTAATAAAACTTACCCCTTACTACACAAACATAGTACGTATTAGATGCCTAGATTGATATTTGCATACAAAGACTTGCAAGACTCATTTTATCACTGGCTTTTTACACTTCATACGGAGGCCGCGAAGCGGTTGTTACTTTAATGATTTATGGGAGAGTACCTAGGGTGTTCATTTGAAAGGAAATTAAAATCCCTTTTAGATATATTGATCGATGATTCCTAACCACAAGGTATTGACGAGAAAAAAATCTGTACATTAGAAGTTGAACGGCAGATCCATTTCAATGAATCTTGAGGTGAGCTCAAGAAACCTGGAGGGGGGGGGCTCCAATACAAATTTTTTTTGATCCTTACCGATTTAAAATTATTTTAGGAAAATAATTTCAATCTGTAACTGAGTGTTTGCCTCAGAAAAAATGTGCAGTTCAACACGTCAAAATTATCTTAAATTTTCATTTTTTTGTGTGTAAATGTTCAAAGGCAAGTGGGGATGTGGGTTGTTCTTGTTGTACTTATTATTGTAAAATCATTAAATCGTACATTAAATGTAAGACTACTAATAATTGATATAAAAGTAACCGTACAATATGCCAGAACAGTCGTAGAAAGTTTGAAAAAGTGGAAAATATTCAATTCATAATTTTCTGGATAATTTACATATTGTTTGCAGTTGCACCAATCATTGATCGAAGTCTATCTAAAAGCACGGACACACTGCTTTGTAACAGCAGAGAGCTGAGTGAAGAGCAGCTCTCTCATTGGCTGACAGCTGTTATGTGACCTCACTTGCCTCTTTCCAATTCGGTCATGATTGAAAAAGCAGAGAGTAACTTGACAGTGTTTAAGGAGGGATCTCCCAATTGCACTTATGTATAGAAATCGTTCAAATTTCGCATATAAATAGATTTTTATGTTCTGCATCATAATATGGCGAGAAAAAGTGGTCAACGTGAACTAATTTTCGAGATCACTTCAAAGTTACAGTTTATTTCTCAGTTTAACATTGCGACCATAAGGAAAAAGTCATGCTGATAATTTTAAAAGCGTATTTGGCTGCTTTCCCACCTATAGAATTTTTTGAAAAACTACTATAGCGTGTATCAAATGCATTATTTTATTATACATTTTTTAAATGTATACCTTCGTGGACGTTTTACCGAGCTATGAGGGTTTTAATGCATTATGTTTACGTTTTTTCATCTGAAAAGTGCAGTTTTACATGTAAAAATGTGTTTCCATGGTGAAACGGCCTTCTAGAAATTCGAAATTCTTTGCAAATTTGTAGAAATTTCCAGAAGACCGTGATTATATCACTCATCCCTACTTAAGGTGGCTGGATCGATCGATATCATAGTCTCAGATCTTCATAATTTTGTGTGTACTTATTGATAATCATGCCATACACAATCCCTGAAAAAATTAAACACTTCTCGTGTCTAGTTTCTGAGATAATTTGAGTTTTCCCTCCCATGTTATCTTATGGCAGCCAAGTAAAATCGTGTCATTTTAAGCTAAAATGGAGTTCTAATCTTTTTGTATCGTTAGATTTTAACAAAAAACTTTTTCTGGTAGACATATGGACATACTATCAGGAAAAAAATTGAAAACAATACCTACCAACGTGTGCTATTTTAAAAGTTATTAACTAAATTCGAAATGATTTCCCTATACCTCCCATGTTACGGTTTTGATCATTCTCAAAAGACATATCGAGTGATCGCGCCACTTAACATTGGAGGTATAGGGAAATCATTTCGAATTTGGTTAAAGTTCATTCACGATTAGAATTGCAAGCCGTAATGGCTGCGTGTACTACCGTAGTCAAGTGAACGTATGCCTAAACATGTTAATATCAATATAATAATAATCAAAAATGTGTATAATACGGCTGTAGATAAAAATAAATCAATTTTATTGAATTTTTATAATATTTACTACTTTAAAAATTGTGTATTTGACATAATTTATACAATTTCAATAATACAAAGAAGAAAGTCTTGCCATTGACAGGGCAGTGTTCAAGTGACTGACCAATGAACGACGTGATCGACTTAAACGTCAGTGATATTCTTATCGTGAACGAACTTTAATAGCTTTTAAAATAGCACACGTTGGTATTGTTTTCAATTTTTTTCCTGATAGTATGTCCATGTGTCTACCAGAAAAAGTTTTTTGTTAAAATCTAACGATACAAAAAGATTAAAACTCTATTTTAGCTTAAAAATGAAACGATTTTACTTGGCTACCATAAGATAACATAGGGGAGAAAACTCAAATTATCTCAGAAACTAGACACGAGAAGTGTTTAATTTTTTCAGGGATTGTGTATGGCGTGATTATCAATAAGTACACACAAAATTATGAAGATCTGAGACTATGATATCGATCGATCCAGCCACCTTAATAAACCAAGTAACAAACAATTCCATCGTCCTCATCTCCTGTTAGAGGTTTTCATTAGGGCTGTGCGAGTTTGATATTTTAAGGTCGAGTCGAGTTCGAGTCGAGTCAGTGAGATGAATCGAGTTTTTCGAGTCGAGTTCAAATCAGGTTCAGCAAATGTTCACCTATGTACTATTAGGTCATAAAATTATTATTCGACCATCACAAAATGAATAGAAATATTTACTAGGGGTGTGCAAATAGTGATTTTTGTCTTCGAATAAGAATATTGAATAATTGACAAAAATATTTCGAATATCGAATCGAATATCGAATAATTGGAACCTAAATTAAAATACGTAATATATATTTTAAAAAAAAAATTAAGCAACAAACTGTTTTCATATGACCAGAATGAAAGATGGCCATAGTGAGAATGTACTATGATTATGATGTAATATGCAAGGATAATATTGTTGTCTTGTCACTAATCATCACAAAAGATGAAATTAACAGGAACAAAAGGAGTATGAGGAAGGTCTACCTGGAGGAACAATAACCTACAAAATAATATTCCCTCGAAATCAAAATGGCGGCCACGACTATTTACGGTTGGAGTTTTAGACTTTGCAGCAGTTGGCAGCATTGAAAAACACTCTTATTTGAGAAATGGCGGGATAATTTTGAATTAAAAGACATGAACTATTCGAAAATTTTCGAATATTCGAATTTTCGAAGTATTCTAATTTTCGAAGTATTCGAAATTTTCAAATATTCGCACACCCCTAATATTTACATTAATCATACATCATCTATACATTGTAGGGCTGCTAATTCATGTAATTTCTTATAATAAGATAAGATGTATATAGATAGGTAAATAATTTTAATTCTCATACTACTGGGGTTTGAAGTGCTGCTACTAGAAATTTGTAGCTTGGAATGACAAGTAAAGATCTAAGCTTTAACAGCTACTGTATTTTGGGGGAAAAAATCCATGCAATCTGCAACTAGAAATACTACTAGGTACTAGGCACTACATAGAATGTAAAGGCCAAAGACCCTAGAACTTCCTTAGGCCAAAATTCTGGGTTTTTGCATTCCTAGAAGTATTGTCAGAAGCTCTTAGACGAGTTATGTCACTTATCAGCAGGAATATCATATTTCCCAAATCTCAACAATTTCATCCAACAATGCGTCATTATTATTTCATTGTGTGACATTTTAACAGAAATTCATGTGTAAGGATGTAGACAAGATAGATATTGTCTTAAAAAAAAAAAAAAAAAATTTTTTTTTTTTGAAAACTCGAAAAAGTTGAGTTTAACCCTTTTTGACTTGATTCACCCCCCAAACTCGACTCGAACTCGAAATTTCGAGTACTCGCACACCCCTAGTTTTCATTGCTATTTTAGATAAATTAAATATCAATTAATATGATGAACATACTTTTGCAGTTGCAACCTTGAAAAAGTAATTTAATGGCAGCCATTTTAGAACTTTCCTGCCGACATCTTTATTTTCTAAGACTAGGAAAACGCTCTGTGTAACGCGTTGATGAGCGAGCACCGACACGCACGACATCGCCAATCGAGCACGATCCATTAATCAAAGATAACTAACTATATATAATTACTGGTTTTCATCGCAACTTTCCATTAACATTCTGGAAAAAAACTAATAACAGATCAATGTAGTACCATGAATTTAATAGTACTTCTCCAACAATCTCTGTGAATAGATATTCAAAACAATTAAAATATAAATAAGTCTGTAAATTCTTGACCGATGGACCAATGGTGATCGGAGGAGTCAATGTAGTTATCTTTACTCACACTAGAGCAGAACTGTCCAGTGTGGGAGAGGTAGCCAATTAAACGTGTGAGTGAAAGACAGTTGAATTTCAAGGTGGATCAATTTGCTTTCCATTAGCATTAGCTAATTAGCTGTCACAGCCTTCTTGACGGTCACGACCCACATCCTTCTGTCATCTGTTTTATTCGTGATGTCACATAGCAAGATAATGACTAGTGGTCCATTGGGCTGGAAATGTGTACAATATGAGACGTTACATTGTGCTATCTAATCGAAACGTTGCTTCTAACATAACTGTGATACACGATCCATATTCAAAAAAATATATAATAGTAATACCTATAGGTACATAATAATATACATCCCTTATGAATTGCAATATAACCCACACAATCAACAAGAATAATGATCTTCATTGAAACTCAAAATAGCCATCTATACACTTTGGTACATAAATAAAACAATCCAGAAAGCAATGGAATTTCCCAATACCATCAATTCTGACAGTTGCAAACATTGAAAATTGTCAATAAATGCCTAAGTTATCTAATGATTGGGCTGAAAACTGTAAAATAAGAGAAAATGGTAGGTAGTCTTAATGTCCATGCAAAATGTGAACTTAAAAGGAACATTTTGATTTTCGACCAATCAGGAGATATTTTAATTTTTGAACCAATCAAATGACAGCTCTCAAAAACTATACACGATTAAGGGGGGAGTATACTGAAAATAACCCAAAATAATTTTTTTGGTCGATTTATTTTTTTGGTTTTAAAATGTTCTAAACATGTTAACATTTATTATTTAGTAAGAAAATTAATGACATTGACTCACTTGAAAGCCGAGGGAGCAAGAGAAAGATGTGATGGAGCAATGCTGCTTTTATATACTGCCCACTTTAAACCCGAATTACTAAGGAACTACTTTCTTCATGTTTTCAACCATGAAAAACAATGCATCTAGTAAACCGTTAATTGAAAGTGCCTGAAAATTTCAGTGAATATTCTATGTTCATATTTTAATGAAATAATGCATCCATTTGGATATATGTCCTATAGAAGTCTATTAAAAAAATAATATAGATATCAAAAAAATTTATTTTTCATTGTTGGAAATATTGTAATAGAAATATATACTACAACTTGAAAACCAAAACTAGCAATGAAATGACCATGCACCATTCTCTTTAATATACTTCAAATAAAAATAAAAAAAATAAATGAAGTGCATACTTTCTTCACACCTAATTTTTTACACGTTTTGATATCACCTTATTAAAAAACCAATTAAATTAAAAAAAAATGTAAAAAAATTTTTTGGGAAAAATTAATTTTTATTTATTTTTTTGGATGGTCTAATAGTCATGTTAGCATATTTCAGCTCGATATGTTATATATTAAAGAAAATAGACTTTTCAGTATACTCCCCCCTTAAGTTAGAATGAAATTAGTGTGTGTGCAAAATTTCAGCTCGATCGGAAGAAAATTGTGGCCTGTGCCGTCGGGCCAAACAAACAAACACAAAAACAAAAAAAAAACAAAAAACAGAGAAAGTGTCCAAAAGTGCAGAATGGAGACGCTCGCTACGCTCGCTCAAAAATACAACTTTGGTTAACCCTAAATTTTTTATAATAAATAAACCAAAGTCTTATAATTTTACTACAATATTACCTAACAAATATTCTTAGACTTTGGACAGCCCGTGGGCCCAAACTTTAAGTCCGATTTTTTGAAGATCTCGGAATTATGAAAGAGCGAAAAATTTCCTATCAATTTTCTAAAGGAAATATTAGTATCAAGTTTTGCACTATTTTGCCAGTTTTATGTGAGCGATAGTACGTGATAGAGCCACTTCTGGCAGGAAACTTTTAAGATGCAATTTTTTATTTTGATGTTCGTGTTTCCATAGGGCAGTGAAAAGGGAGAAACAATTGAAATTGAAATTTAGTTACAAGGTCACTTTTTCAGCCAACTTGTTTTTAACAAACAACTAAAGCAAATTAAATATAATTTATTTATATAAATATCCCCCTAATATCCTCCATGATCCCCCCTATGTCTAGTACCAAAGAATCCACCAAAGGTCAGTCGTGTTCCGTATTTTCTCGAATAAGAAATAATTCCATCTGCTGCCTACCTCCTGCTCGATGGCCTCCTTGTGTTTGATCCGCCGGGCCTTGTCCGCGTTGGCCTTGATGATCTGCGTCTCGACGCACGTGAGGGTCGCCTCGCACGAGTCGCACCACTCCTGCAGCGTGGACGTGATGGAGCCGATGTCGCTGGCCGGCACGTCGCGACCGATGGCGAAGTCCACCTCCAGCTGGCTGTTGCGCTGATCCAGCTTGCCCTGGATGATGTCTGCAACACAACAGTGATGGGATTCATCAGGACACTTTCATGACAAGTAGATATATTCATTTAGGATGTTTTATTCTGTGTACAGGCATTTATTAAGCCATGTTTTATAAGCATGATGAAATAAAATAATAAAATATTCAACGGAGCTTATTTATGTTTTTACTAGTCAATGTTATGTTTCTACTGACTTTTTTAAGAAATAGCTTAGTACCTATTAAATAATTTGTATAAATTGTATACAAGATAAGTAAACAGTAGCTAATGACCAGCATTGTCTCCCTCTACACAGTTTCCAAACAGAATTTTACTTTACTAAAATTTAAAAATGTCATCATACAAATCATAATCAATTTCTGGAAATGGGCATGTGATAACTGATGAGAACAGGGGCGCCGGAACCGGGGGGGCTGAGGGGGCACGTGCCCCCCCTAGACGTCTGAAGGGGGGGCAAGAGTATCAATCTGCCCCCCCTGGTAACGCATAATATCTTTAAAGAATTACTTGATAAGGGCTGAATTTCATAAAAATTCGCTGCGCGGCATTGTTATGTGAGAGTCTAATGACCGTAATTCAATTGATATTGTTATTTTACACCAAAATCAATAAAAGTTTACTAAATCGCTGCGGGACATATTTATATAAACTTTCCTAATATGAGTGATTGATTTGTTTTCTTACAATTAAAATGCACCAAAATCATTTGAAACCTACCTGTGGGCAGAAATTTAAAAAAATCCGCTGCGCGGCATTTTAATGTGTATGCCACTTTTCCACACTCATTTTAGTTACTTTAATTAATACATTTTTTGGCAGTCCTCGGATTTAATTTACGTTACCTACCAATGATGTCGTCCATTTATTTGGACGTAGAAACGCACCACATTCATTCCTGAAATTCAAATTTTTCCCGGGGCTATGCGCCCCGGACCCGCATCGTGCTGGGGGGCCCTCCCCCCAGACCCCCCATTGTTTCTCTGGGAAATCGTGTTTCCCACGCACATTTTCATTTACTGTATTATTTTCTCCCTTACAAATTTAGTCCCTACCCTACCTAGATCCTAAGCAAAATGTGCCCCCCCTGAGAAAACAGACTTCCGGCGCCTCTGGATGAGAATCAGATAACCAGCAAGGTGTTACCATGGTGAATCTTTTGTTGTCATGGCATTATAGCAATTTTTTTTTGTCATTGCCTATTTTACCTACTGTTTGCAAATTAGAAGAGATCTACCAATCTTTGTACTAAATTAATTCCTTGAAAACCAAGTTATCCCACAACAAAAACAATACCACCACGTTCTGCAACATCTCAAATTTCATAAAATACCTACATAGGTACTAATTATTTAATATTCTGAAATCAAATCTTCACAAGATTTCCCTATCGAAGAGCTTGTTTTCAATTAACATGTTGAAATCATGTGTTTACATAATTAATTCCAGTGTGGATATCAAACAAATTGTTGATTATCCATATGTTTCCACCCCTAACAGAAGAATGTTCTTCATGAACACATTGCGATTTGAAAACACGCTAATAGATCTCAGCCTTGTAGTCGAGCTGTTCAAATGAAACTGACGAACGTTCTCGACTCAATCCACTATGAGGTGATGTACAGTGAGATTCAGAAGAAAGCGGTCGTAGTGCCCCTGTGCACACTGCCTGGCACAGGGGCACTACGACCGCTTTCTTCTGAATCTCACTGTACACTTGACTAAAGTAAAAACGGTATTCAAACGAAACAGATTGGCTGCTGGACCCTTACCTAATATCGCCAATTTTTAGTAGCACCGTGTTACTGCAGCACGATCGGCTAGTTGCCATGGCGACAATGTTAGCTCTTATGGCTAAAACTTTTAAAACAAAAGTTGTGCTACAGTAACACGGTGCTACTGAAATTTGGCGATATTAGATAAGGGTCCTGGTCAGGTTCCTTGACAATCAACTATGAGGTAGATGAGTTAGCATAGACTTCATCGAATGATGCCATAAAATCTTTTTCAGTCGATACGATTTTTTCCTATAGGTACCATTTTTGTTTGGCCAAATGTAGGTACAGTTAATGCTGTTGACAATTGCAAACCTGAATATATCGCCTCGATGATGAGATCTTCCAAGTCTCGCACGTTCATGATGTCCAACTCTTCCAGCAGCTTTGCGTACGCGATGCACTGAAAACAACGAACAGATCGTCAACAATACAAGTCACAACACATGCAGTCAACAGCAATAGCTTAAAGACAATAGATGTTGGAACTACTTTCCAGTTTCATGTAATGAGTAAACCGTATCCAAACTTACTACAATGGGGATGAATATTATCGACATAAATATGCTACAGTTCTTTGGGTTAGTTGCCACAAGTCCACACAAAAAAAATCTAGGTTCCTACCACCTAATTTACTTTGACAACACGTCGGACAATTTAAAAGGAGCTTAAAATGTAATGGAGTCACTTTATGTACATTCTCTGACATGTCTATTGTGGTCAGTGGCGTCGGAAGTCTATTTTCTCAGGGGGGGCACACTTTGCTTAGGATCTAGGTAAGTTAGGTACTAAATTGTAAGGGAGAATATAATACAGTAAATGACTATGTGTGTGGGAAACACGATTGCCAAAGGAAACAATGGGGGGTCTGGGGGGAGGGCCCCCCAGCACAACGGGGGTCCGGGGCGCACAGCCCCGGGAAAATTTTGAATTTCAAGAATGAATTTGGAGCGTTTCTACGTGATTTCACACTTTTTAAACCGATCTTTCTCTGAACAAATAAATGGACGACATTATTTGTTGGTAAATTGGATCCGATCCACTTCACGTCAGGACTGCCAAAAAAAGTGATTAAAAAAATATGTGTGGAAAATGTGTCATAAAATTATATAAGTAGGTAATATGCACTTGAAAAGTGATTAGTTTTGGATGATATCTCCGCATTTTTTCACATTCACAATAGGTCCAATTTGAAATGCGTTATGAAATTAAATCTCAGACATTTCACATTAAAATGCGCGCAGCGGATTTTTTTTGAATTTCAAATGATTTTTGTGCATTTTATTTTAATTTTAAGAAAACAAAGGTTAATCATTCACTCATATCAGGAATGTTCATATAAATATGCCCCGCAGCGATTTTCTCAAACTTTATTACTCTAGGCAGTGTTAAAATGATTTTGGTGTAAAATAACAAAATCAATTGAATTTCGTAAGAAGACTCTCACATGACATTAGGTAACAACAATGCCGCGCAGCGATTTTTTTGGATATTCAGACCTTTTAAAATATATTATGCGTTGCCAGGGGGGGCAGATTGATACTCTTGCCCCCCCTTCAGACGTCTAGGGGGGTCACGTGCCCCTGCTGCCCCCCCGGTTCCGACGCCACTGATTGTGGTACAGAATAGGTCTATAGATCGTCCCACCCTAACATTTCAGTAAAAGGATGTTGTTCTACTTTGATAAAAAGTGATGTAACTATATAATGATCTACTTTGATATGATTCAATTGTTTATCATGCAGATTCGTTGTTCCGACTTGGATAGGAAGCGCAGTTTAAAGTGCAGTGAGTATGAGTTACTCTGACTCAACATCTTGGCTGGGAATAATCAAAAAAATTGTTTTACTGATAGATTCCCCTGCCACTAAAGTAGGGTTTCCATGACCGGAATTATTTTCGTGACACAGAACGATTTTCGTAAAATGGCGGACATCAACCAATCACAAGACAGAGAAAAAATCGGAGCGAAATCACTCTGTCTTGTGATTGGTTAATGTCCGCCATTTTACTAAAATCGTACCGTGTAACGAAAATAATTCCGGTCATGGAAACCCCACTTTGTATTGTATTGTATTTTATTATCATCCCGTGGACAAGTACATAATACATGTATGGGTATCGTCAAGAATGTATGTACAAGTTATGACAAAGTCAGAAATATTTACAAGTCACAATGTTTACAATGACAGTTATATGTACAGTAAATAATAAAACTAATAATAGTAATATTTATACCTAAGAAAAATAATAATTAAAATGATTACATGTAGAATAAATATAAATAAATGAATAAATCGCCTCGGCTAAGACAATGCCGTGTAGTACGTGGCCGATAGTTGAATAGGAAGAACAATGGAACGAGAGTGCTTGAGGTTAAGATGATTGACACTGAAGTGCTGGTACAGTTATGGGTCTAGAAATTCCTGCAGGCTGTAGAATGGGTTTAGGAGGAGGTAGGCATTGAGACTGGATTGGAAGCTGGCCCAGGTGGGAGAGGTGGTGATGTGCTGTGGTAGCTTATTATAGATAATTGTGCATATATAGTGGGGGCTGCTAGTGAATGAGGAGTGAGAGTGAGTGGGGATACGTATGGAGTTTCCCCCTCGAGTGCCATATTGATGAACTGACGAGTTTAGGGGGAAGAGGGTTGGGTGCTCACGAGCAAAGGAGCTGGCAATACGGATGAGAGTGCAGGTGAGAGTCAGGATGTGTAACTTAATGAACTCGGGTTTGGCAGACTTGCGGCGAGAGATGCCGGCAATAATGCGGACTGCCTGTTTCTGCAGGATGAAAATGCGGTTGGCACCGGGAGAGGTGCCCCAGAAGAGGAGTCCATAGGAGAGATGGGAATGGAAATGAGCGTGGTAGACCAGTTTGAGGGAATGGGCGTTAACTATGGGCTTGAGTCGGCGTAGTAGGAAGCAGCTACTCTGGATTTTGGAGACCGTGTGTTGGATGTGCGTAGACCAATTGAGGGTAGCAGTTAGATGGATGCCCAGGAATTTTATGGATGGGGTGCTCGGAATAATGTGGTCATTGATGCGGATTAGGGGAGAGATAGACGGCTTGTGAGATTGGGTGTGGAAGTTGATGAAGGTTGTTTTGGAGGGTTGGAGAGCGAGCTTATTGTTCGAGCAGTAAGATGACATGATTGCTGCCTGCTCATTGGCTGTCTCGATGAGGGAAAGGAATGATTTGGATTTAGGAGCTGTAAGGAGGTGGTTCGTATCATCAGCGAACTGAAAGAGGTTGCCGTAGGTGATGAGGTCAGGGAGGTCGTTCACATAGACGAGGAAGAGTGTTGGAGCAAGAACGGAACCTTGAGGGACACCGCAGCGAATTAGTTTAGAGGAGGAGGTGATGAGAGATGGAGAGCGCGGTTTGTTGGAAGGGATGATCACTGTCTGCGAGCAGTTGCAGTTGGTTAGGAAAGAGGATATCAGTCGATTGGCCAGACCCGTTATGCCACAGAGCTCCAGCTTGTGAAGGAGGAGGCAGTGGTCGATGGTGTCGAATGCCTTCGACAAGTCATAGAAGAGGCCTATTGAGTGGTCCCCCTTGTCGAGTGCAGCATGGAGTGTGGTGAGGAATTGGTATATTGCCGTACCTGTAGATTTACGTTTTTGGAAGCCATGTTGGCAGTCGGCAAGGATTGAGTGGTCGGAAAGATAGGAGGTCAGACGGTCTAGGATGACTTTTTCAATGATTTTGGAGAAAGAAGAGAGGAGAGATATGGGTCGATAGTTGTTAATGTCAGATTTCTTTCCCTTTTTATGGATAGGGATGATGTGAGACATTTTGAGTTGATCGGGGAAGATGCCAGAGGAGAATGAGCGGTTGATAATGAGGGAGAGAGGCTCAGCAACATGAGCCATGCATCTTGCTAGCACAGAACCAGGAACACCATCGGGACCACTGGAGAACTTAGCGCGCATGGATTTGGCCAGATGAATCAGTTCGTACGGCGTAGTGGGACGGAGGGAGAGAGGTGGGCGACAAGTGGAGCTGGTCACCGGCGGTAGATGGGACAGAATGGCTGTGGACAAAGGAGGGGCGACGTCACCTGAAGTGATGAAGAAGTCGTTCAGGTGATTGGCCAGGGTGAGCGGCTCAGTAGTCTCTTTGCCATTGATGAGAAGCATGAGGTTAGTGGGATGTTGAGTTGGCGTGGAAAGAGTTTTGATAATGTTCCAGGAGGTTTTGGATCTATTGTTGGAGGCTTCAATGAGATTGTCAAAGAATAGGCGCTTGGTGAGACGGATGTTTTTGCTGTGAGATTTCTTAAGGGAGTGATATTTGGACTTCAGGATATGGCAGCTAGGATTGGTTCTGAGGAGGAGATGTAGGCTACGAAGCTCGTCGGCCGTCTGACGGATTTCAGCAGTGATCCATCTCTTTGTGGGATTGGGAGATTTTTTCGTCTTTTTGAAGGGAAAGGCCTGATTGAAGTGGGATAGGAACGTGTTGATGAAAGTGGAGTACATGTCATTGAGATCCGGGGACGAGGAGAGGTGTTCCCAGGCTTCTTCTTGGAGTAGGGAGTGAAATTTGTTGGAATTGGCCTCGGAGAAGATTCTCTTCTGGATTTTATGATCCGGTTCGTCTAGAGAAGGCGGTATGTTAAGAGAGAGGGTAAGGGCCATATGGTCTGAGAGTCCGCTGTCAAATAGGGAAGCGGAGTAGGCGGACTGGTTGAGAGTGGTGAATATATTGTCTATAAGGGTGGAGGTGCTCAGAGTGATCCGAGTGGGGGAGGCAATGGTTTCTGTGAGATGGAAGGAGTGGAGAAGGTCCAGGAACGTAGTGGTGATCTTGGAAGGTACCAGTATGTCGATGTTGAAGTCACCGCAGACCGTAAGGTGAGCTTTTGGGAACTGTTTGGTCACACTGATAAGCACACGCTCTAGGATACTGAGGAAGGTTGCCGCGTCTGCTGAAGGGGAGCGATATGTGGAGAGGACCACCATGGTGGACGAGGTAGAGTGCTTCCACGTCACACCAGTGCATTCAAACACTTTATCTATACAGAAAGAATGGAGGTTGGGGATCGGAATGACTGAAGCAGTAGGCTTCGAAAAGATGGCCACGCCACCATGGGAAGAGGAGGAGCGATGGTAGATACTCGAGGTACAATAGTTGGGTATATTGAAGGAATTGTTGGATGAGGAAAGCCAGTGCTCAGACAAACAGAGAATGTCTGGACTGTGGTCGGTGGTTAGGAGTTCAAGTTCTTCTATTTTGTTTTGGGCGGACTGGATGTTGAGTGAGATTATGGAGGCAGCAGAGTTTGCAAAACCTGTCAGGGATTTGTTCGAGCTAGTTTGGTTGGCTGAAAATCCCTACGCCGGATGACACTGTGCCTGTCCTTGGAGGATCGGGAGGGTTGGGATCGCACTGTTGAAGAAGAAGTAATTATCTTAGGGAGTTTGGGGATTGAAGCTGAAGTCGGGCGCGTCAGCGTGACAGACTCTGGAGAGAAGGCTGTCAGCAGGTCAGCTGCTGGTGAGGCTCTTGTCTGCGGTTCGGATGTTTGTGGCGGACTAGTCGGAACTGCACATTCCAAATCGTGGCTTTCCGTCTGTGACAGATCACGGCAGGCTTCCGAGCAATACATTGCTTTATTTACAGCTGGCTTCGCTGTCACGACGACTGGGCTGGTGACCGCATTCGCTGCTGGCTTCGCTGTCACGACGACTTGGCCGGTGACCGCATTCGCAGCTGGCTTCGCTGTCACGACGACTGGGCCGGGGACCGCATTCGCTGCTGGCTTCACTGTCACGACGACTGGGCCGGGGACCGCATTCGCTGCTGGCTTCACTGTCACGACGACTGGGCCGGGGACCGCATTCACAGCTGGCTTTGCTGTCACGACGACTTGTCCGGTGACCGCATTCGCTGCTGGCTTCGCTGTCACGACAACTGGGCCGGTGACCGCATTCGCAGATGGCTTTGCTGTCACGACGACTGGGTCGGGGACCACGTTGGCAGCAGGCTCGGGCAGAGTAGAAGGCTTTGTCGGTGTGTTGGAGCACTGCTTCGTGATTCTAGCACTTGATGGTGTGAGCTGCAGTTGAGTGCTGGTGATCAGTGGAAATTGGCTGTGTACTGTGCTGTCCATTCCATCTTGGCTCGCTGAGTGGATGAGACTAGGGGCTGGACTGGAAAATAGGTCGATCAGGCAAGAAGCTGCATCGAAAATTATTTTTTTCTCTTGACCAGGAACTTGACTGGGATTTTCTTTTGCTGGTGGATTGAATGATAAGTCGACTAGGGGGAAGATGGAGTCGTCTTGATTCAGGAAATAGGTATCGGTCTTTCCGAGGCACGATGTCGGACTAGCTGATGAGACCGGAACAGTGTAGTTTCTTGTAGAGATGGCCGGGATGACTGCGGTAGCTGCATCTTGTTGCTTGTGCTTTTTAGATTAGCAACTTTGGTTTTCAGGATGGATTGGATCTAGGGGGTGAGGAGGATTGATCCATTTGGTAATATCGACCGTATCGAGGTCTCTCCTTGATTGCTGAAGGTAGAAGATGGTTGCATGTATGTTGGACTCTCGGAGGATCTCTGCCAGCATAGGCTTGATGATGTGCCATGTCTTCTTGTCGTGACCGCATGCGATGCGTGGTAGAGCGATGTGAGTGATGTGGTTGGCTTTGCACAGGGACATCAGCTGCAGAAGGGTGATCTTGAGGTCTCTGATGTCTGGTTTGTGAAACCTTTTTCTTTTGGTTACCATATGGAAGATGGTGCGGTCGTTGTGTTGCTGTATCAGGACTTTCCCGACTTCCGGATTCTGACTTTTCAATTTGTCGATTCCTCCATATTTTTCTCTGATTGACAAGGCAAGGCCCTTGCTGAGTGCCAAATCAGCAGAAATGCAGTGAACTAGGGGCATTGATGGATGTGAGTCAAATATGTCACCAATTGTTTCTGTCAGATGGGTTGAGGGGCTGTTGTTTGGATGGAAAGTTCTGGTTTTTGTTTTTGGATGTTGGACTGACTGTGTGATTCTAGCTTCACGCCTGATGAATGTTGTTTTTGGGTGTTGGACTGACTGTCTGGTGCTACTCTCACACCTGTTGGGGGTAGGTGCTGTGAGGTTGATGCTATCTTCATTCTTGTTGTTGTGGTTGAAGTTTTTGCAGTTATTTGAGTTGTTTGAGGCGTGCAGATAAGAGATATCTCCAATGGATGATTGAGAGAGTAGATGTGAAACAGTTGACTTAATGAGGTTGATTTCATATACTAGAATTGAATTAATCACCTGCTGACTTGTTGAGTTTGCCTCACAGGCATGCTGGAGCCCTGGGCTGAGTTGAAGCCAGCATGGCTGGATTTGTTTTGGATCCATTTGATCAGTAACTGAAGTAATTGTAGTTAAAAAATTGATGGAACACACGGAAAACTTATTAAATTTCTTAAGTTGATCACTCACTTTGACCTTTGAGTAGATAATACAAATAGTTGATGATTAAGCAGCAGAAAATACAGGCTCCACTAGACGGCCGCCATCTTGAAAAGCTTTAGAGTAAGGCCCGGAATAACCAAAGTTAAATTGTGCTGGATTAACTAACTTTTGGATTAAATTCAATTGTTTCACTCATTTTTAGGTATCTGATTGGCTGTGCCGCCAATTTAGTCCAATATTTAGTTATTCCGGCTCAGATTAACTTTGGTTATACCGGCCCTAAGACAAACTATAGGAGGGTACACCTGAAAAACGAAAAGTGATCACTCAAACAATCTGATTGACTGAAAAATATAAAATCGCACCATCAGAAGTCAGCCAAAGTGATCACAACGTCTTACTCTAGTAGATAACCTCTCATTCAATTATAATAACAAGCATTGATTGTCAAGGAACCTGGCAACAAGTCTTTAAGATTCGTTCAACAATCATTATTTAATATTTTCTTTTGCCAAGTGTACCTACCTACCTACCTAGCAGGTAGAGATGTAGTATGGAAAAGTTTCAATTGAATAAAAGTTACTGCTCTGGCTGCAGTTTTATTACTCCCTCCCATTGCAAGCAGAAACGCAGTCGGCATTTAAAGTGTAAAAAAAGAGAAAACTACTCTATCTCCCCCAATGAAGACAATAGGAATAGGCTCCTCCCCCTACCTTGAAATCTCGGCGTAGGGCCATCAGGCCAGTAAGATGCAGCAATAGCATGTATTAAGGGTGATTGTTTTCTTTGTATAGATAAAGTTGTGCAAGAACGATATTTAAAAACAAATTATGTGAATAGGAAATAGTGGGGTTACCAGTGTAACGTTTTATATGTTTTTAAGGATTTTTGTGAAGGAGGTTGCCACCCAATGCCATTTGATAAAGCAAGATTTTAGATGTATGAAAAGTCGAGGTGGCAACCTGGCAACCCTTTAAGGGAGCGGGGGCGGAGTGGTCTGAGGGCCACTTTCCAAAAATTCAACGGTTTCATATAAAATTCTGAAAAAAATTGGGGATATTAAAATTGGATTGAGGAATTTAAAAAAAAATAGTTGAAAAAATGTGAAAAGCCGCCATCTTGGAAAAAAATGCGCTTTATTAATACTTTTGTACATACTGAACAACTTAAGCCAAATATAAAAATTTGTTTCATAAAAATTTGATAGCCACAACAATGCTTGTTTGAATATTTTTTTGAAATTGAAAATCGGTGCAACAATACTCTGTATAGACGAGTTTTTGTAAAAGAAGAACCAGTATCTAGTCAATTGATAGTCCAGAGTCTAAACACTTTGACCCATCACTAATTGCAACAGAAGGTTTTTTGATGTCAATCGATGTATAAAGTGCCATCTATAACATATCAAAAGTTCTCCAAAATTTGATTGTGGTGGGTGGGCCAAAATGCAAAATTTATTAAAAAGTAATTGTTGTAATTATTGAATAATCAAATTATATCAACCTAGGCGAGTAGCATATCAAATTAAATCTTATGTTTAGTACAATTAATAAAAATATGTATCACCATTATAAAATAGATACAGAGGTCACAAGGGGTCAAAAAGTGGTCAAAATCTCATTTCTGAAGTGTTCCAGGACAAGTGCGATATCTCCATCCCTAATAGAGATAATGCATACTTCTTTATATTCATCTATCCGAAATGAATATGTTTATAACTCATAAAAAGAGCTCCGAATTTTAATAAGGGTAGTTGGGCCAAATTTCTAAATTTGGCAAAAACTCATTGTTGTCATTATAAATTATTATCAAATTAATATCAACCTAGTCGAATAGCATATCAAATGAAAGCATATGGTAAGTGCAACGTATTAAAACAAGTATGACCATTAAAAAGGTCATACTAAGGTCATGAGATGCCAAAATTATTGGCTTGTTCACTGCCTTTTGTTCTCACCACGGCGCTAGCAGCGCAGGGCTGTATTCGAATCTCGAATCTCAAGATGGCGACAATCAGTGTTGTGCTGATAGACGTCAACTCAAGATTATTTTTATTTCGAATTTAAATTGTCTTAAATAGTTTTTATTGAACGATGCCAAACTGCTGTGTATTTGGTTGCAATCGAAGTGGAGGTATCAGGTTTCCAAGTGACCCAACATTAAGAAAGCAGTGGATACATGCGGTGAGAAGAAAAAATTGGGTGCCAACCAAATACAGTGTTGTCTGTCATTCACACTTCAAACCTTCTGAATACATTACAGAAGGATATTATTCGGGTATGTACCTGTGAATACATGTTTAGTAGAAGAAACACCATATATTTAATGCTCGCCATAACTCTAGTTAGTAAGTAGGTACCTACCATATTAGGTCGTAGGTACCTAACCTAACAGCAGCTGTCACAACATTTTAGAACCATTCTTACCATTACCTTCTACTATGCTTCTACTAAATAACTGTGCCCCATTACCCATTCTACCATCTAGCATACTTCTTGTTGGTGTTATTCTAATATCTTTTATGATCCCTTCAGGTGTACAATCAACTCGGAAATTATTGAAACCTGGTGTAGTTCCTACAGTTTTTACATGGCTCAAAAGCAAACCACACGGGGAAGAAAGAAGGTTACGTTTGGAGAGAAGGTCGACACAGCCACAACCCACAACACTGGAGCCTGTACTAGAACAAACAGAAGATGTTATTCTGCAGCCATTCCCTGACCACTGTGATGTGCATGAAGAAATCATCGATGCTGCTACAATAATCTTACCGAGTTCAAATTCCTCAGCCGAAGTTGGCTGTCAAACTGTCACCGAAGGCCCTCGATTCTCTATAAGTGCTTTCATTACAAACTCAAAAGCTTTACATTTCTATACTGGTTTAGAGAATTATGCTAAATTTACTCTAGTTTTACAAACTCTAGGCCCTGCAGCGTATCAGTTGAATTATTTAAAAAACCAGGTACTTAACATTTCTGTTGAAGATCAATTCTTCCTAACACTGATCAAACTCCGTTTAAATAAACAAATATTTGAACTAAGCTTGATGTTTGAAATCTCTGAAGCCACTGTGTCAAATATTTTTAATACATGGGTAACTTTCATGGCATTACAGTGGGCCGAATTAGATATTTGGCCTTCTCAAGAGTTAGTTCAGTACTACATGCCGAAAGACTTCAAGCGAAAATTTCCGAACACTAGAGTTATCATGGACGGAACAGAATTCCCAATCAATAAACCAACAGAACCAAATGCCCAGCAGGTTACATTTTCTACGTACAAGAACCGTAATACATTGAAAGTTCTTGTTGGGGTAACGCCAGGCGGCTTAATAAGTTATTGTTCGGATGCATACGGGGGCTCGGCCAGTGACAGGCAGATCGTTGAAAGAAGCCAGTTTGTAAGCATGTGTGATCGTGGAGATACAATAATGGCCGACAGGGGATTCAATGTACAGGACTTATTTGCACCGAAAGATATCAGTATAAACATTCCAGCTTTTCTTAAAGGTAAAAATCAATTACCCGGCCTTACCGTTGTTCATGATCGAAAGATAGCCAGCAAACGAGTTCACGTAGAGCGCATCATTGGGATGACGAAGACATACAAGATCCTCAAGCATGAACTGAACACTCACTTTGTGCACTTGGGAACCAAAATTTACTTTGTTTGCGCTATGCTTTGTAATTTCCGTGAGTCTATTGTGGGAAGGAATGCGTAGGTTGTTTGTTTCATTCTCCCATTAGTAACTTTCAAAATAATTTCTTATCTTAAACCCTATTGCTTGTAATGATAGAG
Organism: Leuctra nigra; assembly: GCA_934045905.1. Taxonomy (NCBI): domain Eukaryota; kingdom Metazoa; phylum Arthropoda; class Insecta; order Plecoptera; family Leuctridae; genus Leuctra; species Leuctra nigra. The sequence goes on from OW203772.1 coordinate 15,263,496, forward strand.
AAAATTGTGTATATTGTGTGTACTATGGACTTCAAACACTTTGATCAATAAAATTGGTACGAACACAAATATTCTTATTTCCTAAAAGGTTTTTTTGGAGTGACCCTATGAGTAAAATCTATGAACTGGAAACATGATTGATAGGTATGATTTTTATTGTAACGATCCATTCCTGATCATACATACCTAATCACTATAAATACTTTCATATAAAAATTAAATTAGTGATTTGCCTGTAATGCTTAGAAAAATATTAAAGTCAATATAGCATAATGATATAAGCACAGCCAGCTGAAATAGCAAATCAATATTCATGATTGTAGGGAACTGATTTAGTTATTCAAACCCAGTTCAATAGCAACAATTTGACAGCAAATGACATTCAATTTTAAAATATCCAGAGCCTTGACAGCCAAAAACAGCAAGAGATATTACTCGGGTAAAACTATTAATTCGTGGCCCATGACGAGTAATCACAAAATAGGTACCTAATAAAAAATCACAGTTCATGTACAAAATAATAAAAAAAATCAGTCAATAAGTAGGACCATTGATAATGATACAAAAAATAGTTGGGTAAAACAATTAATCTGTGGCTCATGAGTAATCACATAACAGACCAATAAAAAATCACAGTTCATGTACAAAATAATAAAAAATAATTCAATAATTAGGACCATTGATAATGTTGCAACAAATAGTTGGGTGGTAAAACTATTAATCTGTGGCTCATGAGTAATCACAAAATAGGTACCTAATAAAAAATCACAGTTCATGTACAAAATAATAAAAAATCAGTTAATAAGTAGGACCATTGATAATGTTGCAACAAATAGTTGGGTGGTAAAACTATTAATCTGTGGCTCATGAGTAATCACAAAATAGGTACCTAATAAAAAATCACAGTTCATGTACAAAATAATAAAAAATCAGTCAATAAGTACGACCATTGTTAATGCAATACAAGAACTAGTTGGGTAGGTAAAACTATTAATCTGTGGCCCATGAGTAATCACAAAATAGGTCATACAAAATCACAGTTCATGTACAAAATAATAAAAAAATCAGTCAATAAGTAGGACCATTGGTAATAATGATACCAAAATTAGTTTGGGTAAAACTATTCCTACGGCTCACGAGTAATCACAAAATAATTTAAAAAATCACTGTACACAAAATATTAAAAAAATCACAGTCAATGCAGGACCACTGGTACCTAATGATAACCAAAACCAGTTTTGGTAAAACTATTAACGAGCTCATGAGTAATCACAAAATAAAAAAATCACAGTTTGTACAAAATAAAAAAATCACAGTTTGTACAAAATAATAAAAAATCACAGTTTGTAGGTACGAGTAAATAAGGTACCTAATAAAAAATTACAGTTAATATGTAGGACCATTGGTAATAATAGTCAAAAACAATTCAACATTTTCCAGTTCAGGTAAAACTTGACCTACGGCTCACAAAGAGTAATCACAAAATAGGTAATAAAAAATCGCAGTTAATAATAGGTAATAATAACTTTTCACTGTGGTATCTGATCTTCTACTGCCCTTCATACCCGTGGTAAAAATGTTTATCCATTAAATGAGGGAAAAAATGATCATCATAAAACTTCTTCAGTGGCGGTATCATCTCATCGATGAAAGTTTGGTCGCGTTCTATGCTGATGCGAGCCATGTCAACATATGTATAAACCAGGAAATCGACGTAATCCCTGTTTGTTGCTAACAACTGCCCCATTACCTGGTAGTAATAAGCGTGGGTTTTCTTGAGCGCAAGTTCACCGCTGGCGTCTAACTCCAGGTAAGGTACTGAACTTGGGGATATCTTCATGTTCCGCGAGACGTATGGGCATTTAACTTCGACACAAGTCAGGCTGCCCACAAGACCATCGGGAGAGGCCCCCAAAAATGGATAATCCCGAACAACCATCAGGCCGCATTCCGTGACTTGGGCTCCATGAAGCTCTTCAAATTTTCGTAGAGCAATGGTCTCGTTGACTATGCCGTGCTCCGTCGCTTTGCTGAAGAAGGGCTGGGGATCTGCAATTGAAGCCGCCAACTTCTTCATGTCGCGTCTTTCAGTGGCGTGGATGATTTCTTTGAAGCGGCTGGAAGTAAGGCGGCACGCTCTCTCATTCTTCCAAGCATCATTCTTCGACTGACCTCTCGTACTAAACTCAATGGCGTCACGTTCTTCGGAAGTGATGTGGTCCAATTTTAATTTCCTTTTCAACATTGTCTTTTCATCGCCTGAGTAGGTATGATCATTCTCGATGGCGAATGGATTTGCTGGAGACGTCACATGCATGAATGGCATTCTATTAATGTAGGTCGCCGAGTAATTAATGCACAAGTTGCGCACCCTGTCTTTGTACCCAGCAACATGGCGAAGGTGCGTTGGCCGTGGATCGAATTCTTCACAAGAGACAGCCGTGCGCTTCATTCGATTGGCTTTAACTGGCGAGCCGTTGAATGGTCTCTTGGGCTTATGGAAAGTTTGAAGCTGCTCCGTACACACCTTGGCAGTCACAATTGTCTGGCGTGACGTGACATCTTCAAGAGCCAGAAGAAGCACAAGAATGTGTTTACAGTGGGCATAGGGCCCAACCCCTGCTGCACATTCGCATTGGCTTTCATGGACGCCACCATCCGCATTTACATTAATGTCTACGTTATAGCACACTTGCTTCATCTGTGCCCGGCAGATGCCGGACACAAGTAGAACCGGTGGGCAATGTGGTGTACCTGGCACACTGCAAATATTCACCACGGTAGAGGTTCACCGGACCACGCGTAAGCGATTTACCAAATCGCATGAGGAAGAGATCCACTCGTTGAGGAGTAACAGGAGGCAGCGAAGAAGCACCATGGATGTCCCGATATAAGTCTGGCGACGGTTTCACCATCTTATATGTGGCTTCCTCCTGGCATTGCAAATCTTCCTCCACAAAGTTGTTGTTCCTTATGTAGGCCTTTAACCTGGAAAAAGGTTCATTATTTGTTAGCACCTATTTACTTTTTAATAACCAGCCCCTAGCATGTAAAAGAGACTATAATAACACTTAATTTCATATCTAAAATCAACAAAACATATTTTCGTTCGCTAATTTACTTTTTTTTGTTATTATTAGATATCATGAAAAGCTGTCAAAACAAACCTTGCAAGTAGATCTGCTTTCTTGCCGCGCAAAACTGCACCACGTGACTTCAACTCTGCCTTCAATTGTGGAATCGTCCACGTCTCCATCACTTATTTATAGATTTAATTAATACTAAGTAAATTTACAAAACAGAGTTAAAAACAATAAATATCTTCGCCGAAAACTGCATCAATAGCATGGTAAACAAAGAAAAAATGGCTGACGGATGGCTACTGGAACAGCAACGCCATCTACGACGAGCTTTGCGTGAAGAAGCCAATTGACTAGGTACTGGTTCTTCTTTTACAAAAACTCGTCTATACAGAGTATTGTTGCACCGATTTTCAATTTCAAAAAAATATTCAAACAAGCATTGTTGTGGCTATCAAATTTGTATGAAACAAATTTTTATATTTGGCTTAAGTTGTTCAGTATGTACAAAAGTATTAATAAAGCGCATTTGTTTCCAAGATGGCGGCTTTTCACATTTTTTCAACTATTTTTTTTAAATTCCTCAATCCAATTTTAGTATACCCAATTTTTTTCAGAATTTTATATGAAACCGTTGAATTTTTGGAAAGTGGCCCTCAGACCACTCCGCCCCCGCTCCCTTAAAGAGTTGCCAGGTTGCCACCTCGACTTTTCATACATCTAAAATCATGCTTTATCAAATGGCATTGGGTGGCAACCTCCTTCACAAAAATCCTTAAAAATGTACAAAACGTTACACTGGTAACCCCACTAAAATACTGATCCTTACGCACCAGTTCAGAATGCTCATTTACTTGGAGATATATTTCCAATTATTTATGAACATTGAGGGGCCTGACCCACGCCGAGATCGTGACGGCAGGTGAAATCACTCTATAGGCTGCAGCAATTTCATGACATGCATTTTGTATTGTTTGTGCAGTTTTTAAAATTTCTTTGACCTGCACACACATCAAACACAGGTAAAAATTGAACCCTAGATGCTTAGTATTTTGTAAGATTTGGTTTAATTTATCTATGAATAATAGTTAAGCGTGGTGATGTCGTGTTTGCAGTTTGTGATCAAATGGTGATGTTCGTTTACACGATATGACGCGTTGATAGCATCTTACCTTATTTTTTGTAGCGATTGTGACAATAGTGAGATGTTGCAACTTCTTCTTTTGAACTGGTGTCAAGTCAAGTAGCTCTGCTTTCCTCTCCAAATACTGCCGATACGTGCCGTACGCAAAGATATGGAGAAGATTGTAGTACTTTGCGTTTGGCGTTCCTTGCAACTGCAAATCGACATTAGATTTATCAAATAAAGTATAAACATTGAAACCCTGTCCTTTGCACAGTCCAACTTACCTCCGCAATGTGTGGCATGTCGAGTAATTCACCAAATACATGGACACCCGGTGCTTCGAGGACTTGTTTGATGAGTTCGACAGCTGCAGCGCCTTTAGCCGACTTCGCAAGCAACACAAACTGTTCGAGTGGGTTATTGCTTGTAACCTTCTCCGGGGAACTTGAAGAAATATCGTCTTTCATTGTAGACTGCTGAAATTAAAACATCATACTCAATTTTACTACCAAGTAAATAATTGTAAGTCTTTAAGTTTGAATTGTCATTCCAGAAAATTGTAGGGTTATGTGAGTCTATTGAAAACACAAAATAAAATCTTCATTAGAGGTAAAACAATAAGTTTACGAGCTAATTTGAAATAAGCGGCAGATATACAGGAGTAGCAGGAATACTTACCACTATTTTAGACGAATTGAGTGAGAGAAATGGGTAAAATCAAATTTGACAGCTTCTCGTATCTTTTGTTTGACTGACAGTATTGGCTGAAGTTAACTTCAATCTTCTCACACATACAAGATGCACGTACCAACTTTTGTTTCGGCAGTACCAACTGGTTAGTTCAAAAATAAGGCGCGGTTATTGACACCTTGCCTGGCAACTGCACCAATAATAATATGGCAAAGACGCTATCATGAGTTGATGTTTTTACATTATTTATACCTTTGTGTTCAAAATAATTTTTTCACCTACCATCTCCTACCAAACATGATCCAATCACTCAAAGATAATGAATTTGTTTTTCCATTTTTCCAAATTCCATATTAACTTGGAATAATTGAGTAACACATCATGTGTTATTTTCGATAAATCTAATATGACTGAAAATATATTGTGTAAATGGGATCATGTTTGTCTTGATCACCTGCAAAATTTGAAAACTAACTAATCGGAACATTTTGATTTTCGACCAATAGGGCACTAGCCAAACTATCTCCCGCTAGGGTGCTGCCATCGGTTTTGTGACAAGTGTGAAGTAAGCTGTTCGTACCACTCAAAATTAAAATTCGCGAAACTTTATTTTGACATGCGTAAGAAGATGTACTTACTGTTTAGATACATAGATTTTTTACTCTAGTATAATAAAATGTGTAAAAATAAGAAGATAGTGCAATATCTAAAGCAAATTCTAGTTCAATCTGAAGCGACACCCTCTCAATTGTTTTAATTGAAAGTTACAAAATTCCATTAAGCAGTGAGTCATTTCAAGAGAGCACTGGAAACAAAAATAATTCTGTGAGCTGTCATTATATGATCAAAATATCATTATTACACTATCATTTCTAATAATTATCCACTCTTTCGGTAAATAACCAATTATCAACATTAATTCTTATAATATAACATGAAAATACAGACTGTGGGGTAAGATACGTTGATTTGAAAAGCACAGCCTCGACGCTAGCGCCAAAGTGGCCGATCCTGTCGTCAGCTAGCTTGGCTTCGCCCCATCGTGAGATGTTTTTTTTAAAATTAACCTACTAAAGGATTTGGCTGAAACCTTGTTTAATTTGGTTGGTCTAAATGACCTTGCAAAATTTAAAATTGATCGGATCAATCAACCGATGAGAAGATACTTTTTTATAACTTGAACCAAATGATTTTAAAACATTTTCAGTCTGCAAGCCGCTGAGTTGGTCCTATGTGTGCAAAATTTAAGCTCGATCGGGGAGACGTGAATTCCGTCATCAACAGAAAACAAACGAACACACAAACAAACAAACACACAAACAAACAAATAAACAAACAAAACAAAACAGCGTTCCGTGCCAAAAGAGACGAAATAAGAGGCTATCACTTTCCTTGTAATTCTGGTGATCGCTTATCAATATCAACGCGTTCACTCTGTGTTATCGTAGTTACCTACAATTTATGCGATTTATAATTAATTATTCGAAATTTCAAAATTACCGCTCGAAGTCGAATGTTATCAGGAAGAGTAGTACTTATTTGAGAAAACTGATGTTTTCTGAAAGAGTAGTATCTTTTTCGATCGTCAATGCTAAATTCTAATTACGACAACTTCGCGCGGGTGTCCGCGGGTATGACGACCGTCTCATCCGCTTATTGTCGCGCGGCGTTCCGATTTCACTGCCTCCTACATGACGGTAGTTGACTGAATGATCAGCTGTCTGACATCCACCAGGCCGATGTCCAAGATGGCGCCAATGTAAACAAAACAGACTGTCATAAGTGTTTCCATTGACATTTAACGCGAATTTTCACTATAAGATGTGTGTTTATGAACTAAAAACGTCATAAATATGAACTTTCTTTTTTTAATACAGGAACTAATTAAGTGCAAATGTGACAGAATCATGAAAAAGTCTGCGTTGGAGTTGGTCTTGTTGTAATCAAAACAAGAGAAGTTGTGATTGCCATTCATTGAATTTTCAAGATTTAAGATTGAAGTAAGTTTCTTATTTTATTCACTTTCTATTTCCAATGTAGTATAAGTTGAGACCAAACTCATACTAATTTTTGATTGACAAAGTTGAAAATGTGTCAATCAACAGATTAAACAATTGACGTGAACATAAAACTTAGAATTTGCTAAATTTTATCTCGTTCACTTAGTCGTGATTTTGCTTTTGACCTGAAATTTCAAATTTTGTGGGTAGACACTAGACAGTCATTGACGCTTTACACCATTAACTTTTCTAAACGTCCTTTATGACATAAGTATTTTTGTGGTTTCCCTCAGTCCCGAGCAGTGTTCTGACTTAGTATCTAGATAATTTATTCTTGATAATTTCTAGATAATTTCTAAATAATTTATTCTAGATCTATAATTGGTTATCTTTATCTTCAAAATGTACGTGTGTATGAACATGCAATAATGTAAAATGTCAGATGATATGAAAAAGGAAAATAATCTCTGTTTAGTCGCATTAGGGCCGATCTTTCAATTACTCTGTTAAAGTCTCAATTAGCTGTTAACAGTTAGTTAGTACAAAATTCCGCCTTTCAATTGATTGTTGCCATGACAATACAGTCCTAATCAACCGTTTTTAAGTTAGCAGAGTATTGAAAGACTGGCCCTTAGTTGGTTTGTATTGACGGCCCCATTTTTTAAATACTTGAGTTCCGAATTGAGGATTCGAAAATAATTAGGGAACAATTGTATTGGGCAAAAAAAATCTATTATCTATTACAATTATCTAGATAAATATGTTTTGTCTTTATCTTCTATCTAGATAATTTCTTGGCAATATATCTATTATCTTATCTAGATAAATTGTTGGCAGGTTATCTTTATCAAGATAAAAATTATCTAATCGCACCCACTGGTCGCGAGGTAAATGTTGGGTAGGTTCCCTACTAAATAACATTCAGAAACTGGGAAGATTTCCACAAAACCTGACACTCGCACTTTTAAGCCAAGAGAAGCAAAGACTTTTAAAATTACTATTGAAAATACCAAAATTGAACAAATTCACGCATTTGAACGCGTTTGATTCGCATTTCACCCCCGTAAAATGCAATGTTAATTTGTAAGTTTGCGAGAAATTAACCCTGGAAAGGTGCGCAAGAAGGCCTTCATTTAAATGAAATGATAATCAAACCATTTCAAATTCATTGAAAACTATTTGTACCTACCACAACAAAAAATAATACTACCTAAATCTGTGTTCAGCAACATCTTCTCAACTTTCATAAAATAATTATTATTCTGAAATCTATAATCTTCAAGGGACTACCCTACAAGGATGTAAATAACATGAAGGCTACTTTCAATAGAAGATTGTGTACAGGCTAGAGATGGGCAAAAAGAATCGATTTTTTGAAAAATCGATTCAATGGATCCGATATATCGATTTTTTTGAATCGATTCTGGAGCATTCGATTTATCATAAGAATCGATTCACTTGATTCGATCTTTTGAATTTTGTAACTACTTTAAAAAAATGACGCAATGTCTCCCTGACCATCGATTTTCGACCATTTTCCTACTATATTATCTGATTTTTTCTTAAAATAATACGATCTTTTGAATCGATCTTTTGAAAAATCGATTCAAGAGGTTCACAAAAATCGATTTTTCGAATCGATTCACAGCCCTCCAAATATCGATATCAAAAAATCGAATCATGAAAAATCGATCTAGATCGAAGAATCGATTCAATGACTTTTTGTGCCTTTTTGTGGAGATGTTTGTATACGGACACGTCGTGCCTGCTTACTTTTAGGCCAAACACTAGAGTACACGTAATTGTATGTACATAGTTTTAATATCACAATTTTGTTTGCTGAACAAGTTATAAATACACAAAATGATACAGAGAAACAGAACCGGACATTCAACATACTCGCCCTGCCATTAGGATCTGTAGGCTTCATCTTTTCTTCTTCGGAAGTTCCTTCTTCAACGTCCTCGTACTGGATAACTTCCCAAGATCGCTTCTCTCTCTGAATATCTGTCTTGGAAGTTCCTTCTTCGACGTCCTCGCACTGGATACCTTCCCAAGATCACTTCTTTCTCTAACAATCTGTCTTGGAAGATCCTTCTTTGACGTCCTCGTACTAGATACCTTCCCAAGATCACTTCTCTCTCTAACAATCCTCTTAGGAAGTTCCTTTTTCGAAGTCCTCGTACTAGATACCTTCCCAAGATCGCTTCTCTCTCTAACAATCCTCTTAGGAAGTTCCTTTTTCGAAGTCCTCGTACTAGATACCTTCCCAAGATCGCGTCTCTCTCTAACAATCTGTCTTGGACTTGTTGAACTAACTCTTCCCCTATTCACATCTCCTCTAAGACTATCGCTCCTACTGTTGCTTCCTACCGAACTTCCCTCCTCTTTCTCCTCTGATCCCGTGAACACCATCAGCTTATCGTCCGACGCCCCGCCCCACGCCTGTACGGGGTCATACGTCACACTTAGCACGCTCGTCTCCGACTCCTCATCGGGCAGCTCGGACTGCTCGTAACCGAACACGAAGACCGTGGTGGTCGGGTCGACGTGGCGCGGACGATTGCTGTCGAAGTTGAACATGTATCCGACCACCTCGCTCGACGACGTCGTCTCCATGAAGTCGCTCTTCACCGTCTGCGTGCTGGCGTCGACGCCGACACTGTCTGACGACGTCGTGACGTCGGGAGCCAGGACGGCCAAGACCCAGGATAATGTCGAGCCTAGTGCTTGTTTCTGGATGTTTTGGGCGTGGCATAGTCTTTTGAAGGATACTCCGTCGCCGACTTTCTGTTTAGATTCTTCTGAGGGTTGTTTGTACTTGAATTGTGAACTGCCTGTTGAGTAGTTGACGGTGTTGACGATCTCCTCCGTCTCCCAAGCGGAGTTCGCGTCCTTGTCCTCGACATCAACCTGTAAATACAAAGCACAACAATTAGTGAATAATAAAGCGAATGTTTCTACGGCGCATTTTAAAGACAATACATTATAGGCACTCTCCAAGTCCACCGCATAAGATCGCTAGGTTGATTGATGTGTCCTGGGCGATGCAAACAAACAAATTAACAAATGAAAAACAATTAGATAAAGTGCTATGAGTCGCATAGTTTTATTAACAGTATCTCTAAATTTACCAATAAGGGGTAAAGAAGTAAAATCAAGCCATATCCACATTTCATTTTAAGATAATATTGAGAAAACCAAATCATAATGCCGAATGGTAGCATTCAACTATAGACTGATGTCTCATTTTAGTTTTAAGGAAAGGTCCTGTTATATTTACATGAGGTTAAGAAACATAACAGCATATCAAGTTTACAACCTACATAAATAGTGATATAAAATAATGATCGCACCTGTATATTTCCTGAATCTTCAAGGTTCGAGGTCCTCGGGGATGCCAACTTTTTCAAGCTCTTCTCGTCGTCAGCATCCACACCTTTCATGTCTCTGGTTCGAGAAACAATGAAGATAAAGCAGAATGTTACAGACAGTCCAGTCAAATGAGAGTATTACTCGAGGTCAAAACAATCACTTCAATGATATAATTTGGATTTTAAGTATCATTTCTCTTCAGAAATAAGCCCTCTACAACCTCTCCCTTAATTCCTAAGATGCTAAAAGTAAAACAATATTCAAGTGTCTTGTTTTGACGCAATTCAACACACGCTGTCATCATCTTAGATATAGAAACGAATGTTTCTATCCTTGAGGTTTTTACTATATTACAACTTTTGTGGAATATGCCTCTCCCCCCCCCCCCCCCCAGCCCCGGACAAGTAATGGGGGGACTGAGTTTCGGGGAGCCATACTTCCTGAACGATATGATTTTTTAGAGAAAAACGCTAAAAAATATATGTTATGTTTCTTTAGATGCTACAATTCTGACAATTGTTTCCTCAATATCGGAGGTATGGTCAGTACTACTTCGATAGCACTCCTGGGTTACAATATCTTTCATATGCATACTCACTTCTTTTTCTTCTTCTTCCTCTGCTTCGTCTTCTTCTTCTCTGGTTTCGGGCAGCAGACATTGTTCGTTCCATTCGCATCCATCTCCAAGAGACAGCGACTCCCGTCCCTCTTCCTCTTCACCACAATCGGGAAGAGGATGTTCCCGAACCGCATCGCCGGGTCGCCTTTCACAGTTGGATCTATATCGAAACTGTTGTGTTTCTTCACCGGCGGCTTCTCCTTCCGCCTCTTCGACTTTATGCACCAACAAGTCGTCGTCTTTTCGTCCTCCTTGACCTCTTCAACGACAGCTGCCTTCTTGAGGTTCGACTTCAAAATGGGGACCGGTTCCGGTGGGGCCGGAAGTTTCTCCTTGGTGACTTTCTTCTCCGGGACTTTTATAGTAACCGACTTCTTTGTGTATATATTCTCGTGACTGGACTTGCTGCTGAGCTCTGTCTTCGATGTGGACGGCTGAGTTTCGAGCTCCTCGTTGCTGTGGGCGATCTTCATGAGGGAGCCCGGCAGATACATCGACGAGAAGCGGCTCAGCGACGACTTCTTGAGGTCGAGGGCGGAGCTCTCGGCGCTGACGGAGTGGTCGTCGCGCGGCGGCGACTGTGCGTGAGTCTTATCGGAGAAGACGACTTTCTTCGATCCCGAAGACGATTTCTTGGCGATGGGCGAAGCTTTGGTTGGAGGTGGAGCGACGGTTTTCTAGGTTACAGAGGAAACATGTTGATTGATCCAAGTCGTCGAATACCTCTTCGAGCACCTCCCCCAGAAGACATTACGGGAGGGGTCGGCTACCTTTTTTGGTGAAGGAGACAATTTCCAAAAAATTAACATATTAGATAATAATTGGAGCCGCAGTAGAGGCAATCAAATATAATACACTGAAAATAATGAATTGAATTAAAAGTACATTTTGATATTTTGACAAAGCCCCCCACCAGTTGTTGCGGCCCCGCAGGGAGTTTTTTTAGTTTTAAATATTATCTCGGTGGCTCTGCTTTCTAAGAAAAATCATATGCAGTATTATTTCCAGACACCTTAGTCCCTGTTTTACCTATTGTTGAAACAGGGACTAAGGTATCTGGAAATCAAACTGCATATGATTTTTCTTAGAAAGCAGAGCCACCGAGATAATATTTAAAATGGTCTATTCTGGGACTGTAAAATAAACAAACTTTATTAAATAAGCTTCCCATTGTTGCCCCGCAAGGCGTTTTTTCCGAATTTTCCCATTTTTAGATTACATCTTTATTAAAGTTATAAAGAGCCATCCAAGAACCACCAGGGAGCCCCTGAAGAAGCTGGAGGTTTCACTCACCCCTGGTTTCGGCTGGCTTGGAGTGGCTGGAACCTTGCTGGGTGTCCCCGAGGTGCCCGCTACAGCCGCGTCTGGTAGCGAGGTGGTGGACATCTTGGCTCGGGCAGCGATGAAGGAGACGCTCCCAGGACGTCGACGCAACGAGGCGTCTTCTCGCAGAGAGGCGTCGCTCTCTTCGTGAGAGTAGACGTCTTCGACTGTGTAAGTCTGTTGACAAAGGTGCAGCTTTAGTTCGGTGGGAAGGATCGACTAGAGCTCGATCGTTTTAGAAAATTGAGAGAGCATAATTGTTTCATAAGTATGGTGTAACTTTGATAGGATGTTCACATAATCAGTCTGATTGTATATTAGTAGCTTTTTTCATTTTTGCTTCTTGCATTGTTAATTAGGCGCCGGTTTTTCAACAAAACCGCTCAAAACTATGAAATTTCTGATAGAATCAGAAACCAATTGATCTCAAATTTTAATCATGACACACGATCTCTTGGACATTACGATCTCTTGGCACAATTTTTAAATTAAATTTTTATACGGCACCCATTGAAGCAAGAAAATTGACAATTTTTCTTAAAAAATCAACTAATTATTACTAATTAACGAAGCAAAAAATTAAAAATGTACCAAGAGGTAGCCCTAAGTTTTTCTTTTATCTAATCATGATTAAAATTTCAAATAATTTCGTTAACCCATTTTGTCTCCAATAGTATCCAAAAAAGTGCCTGCAAAACGCGGCAAAATCGCTTGCGCTTGCATCACCTTAACTATAAGAACTTCGAAAGATGAGCAAAGATTTGCCCTTAATAATTTGCTTAATTAAAATGTTCTAAATTTATTGATACTCAGTTATTAATAACTAAAGTAAAATTATATTCTGAGTATCGTCATGTTCTCAACTAAGTCTTTGTATTTTCATTTAGAATAATCCATAATCTATATAATGGGCTATTAAGAGAGTTATAGTCCTAGAGTATATTTAAATGACTGATAAGTCGTCCAGCCTACCTATAAGACGTCTAGACTGACGTGGTCTGCTCTGGTTTCTGCAACATCTCTCCTACACATTTAAATTTATTCTTATGCAAAAGTGATACACGAAGGCTACAATATTGGTACATAATATCTTTAGATTCAACAGATATCTTTAGATTCAACAGATATCTTTAGATTCTACATTGATTCAACAAAAACATCAGCTCAAGAGTAGGTAAGTGTTACTGAATGCCAAGAAATCTACTTGGATATTTATAAATATTTTTTTATGTACACTCGACAATTCATAAAACGGTACTTGAAATAAATGGATTGTCTGAAAAAATGTGATGGCATCATCCGATGAAGTCTATGCTTACTCGTCATCTACCTCCAGTATGTGAGCTCTGATTTCATTGATAATAACAAGGATAGATTATCAAGGAACCTGACCAGCAGCCTATCTGTTTCGTTCAAATGCCGTTTTATGATTTGTTGGGTGTAAATTTATTTTAGTTTTTTTAAGTTGTTTTGTTACATTATATTATATTGAATATTATATATTTTATATTTGAATAAGTATGATAAGTAGAATTACTTTAAAACATTCGTGAGTCATACAGACACGTTCCAGCTGAACTGAAAAAGATGTTTTCATAATAAAATTGAAGTATTTGTTTGTTAATAGATTTTTTTTGTTACGAATACAAACCGGATGATTTTAAAATAAGAGGATCGCGACTGTGGTGAGTTTATGTTTTCAATGAATTCGGCGAAAGTAATTTTAGACACGATTGGCAATGAAAGTGTCCACCTTAAAGTTCTCAAAAGCATAGGCGGACTATTTTGTTTGGGTGAGTTGGAGTAATTGTGGCACGTATGGGGAAATTGTGGCGAGAGTTATTTATTTCTGGAGATGGTAATGTGAGTTTAATAAAAATATGATTTCCTTTACCAACCATGATAGTATACATATATTTTAGGATAAATAATTTTGTTAGGTATTCGAACAAATAAGCGATACGTGACTTCTGGCAGGAAACTTTTTAGATGCACTTTTTTATTTTGAAGTTCGTGTTTTCATAGGGCAGTGAAAATGGGGAAACAATTTAAATTTAAATTAAAATACAAGTTTACTTTTTCAGCCATAACAAACAACTAAAGCAAATTAATTTAATTTATTTATATAATTATCCCCCCCTATATCCTCCCTGATCCCCCCTATGTCTAGTACCAAAGAATCCACCAGAGGTTAGTCGTGTTCCTTATTTTCTCGAATATGGGTATATTTTTGTGCGTGACAGCGTTTAAAAAAATGAGGTTCATTGCATGAAGCCACAATTCCCCCTTTTGGTGTGGTAACTGTAGCTCAAAATCTGCGAGTAACAGAAATTAAAAATAGGCAGCCAATGAGTCACTGAATCACCATATTTTTCAAAACTGTGCCATATTCACCCCAACTCACCTTACAATTGAAATTGTATTATTGCAGAGAAGAGAAATAATAAATCAGCGAAGAGCCAACTCCATGATTGCGATGATATTGTTGTGAAGTTGAAACAGGAAGACATTCTAATAACATCGACATGAACTACGACAAGACTCCAGCAACATCCAACAAAACATTGAACGAACAAAACCCACAGGACATTGACAAAAATATGCTTGACTTCAACAATGAATAAACAGAATAAATCAACAATGAACCAGCTCCAGGAATCCGATGGTATTGTTGTGAAGGTAGAACAGAAAGATATTGAAGATTCTAATAACATTGAAGACCCCAGCAACATCCAACAAACATTAATGAAAGAAGAGCAGAACATTCCAGACAGAAATTTACTTGACATCCCTTCAACATCTGGATTGCCTAGCAAGGACAACGTTCCCCCTAGAGACTGGCTCTACTGTTGCTATGCATGCAGCTACAAGACCGACATCAGACACCACTGCTTGGTCCAACACTTGCGCTGTCACTCAGCAGAGAAGAAGTATTACTGCGGCCAATGTGAC
Source organism: Leuctra nigra (assembly GCA_934045905.1). NCBI lineage: Eukaryota > Metazoa > Arthropoda > Insecta > Plecoptera > Leuctridae > Leuctra > Leuctra nigra. The sequence continues at coordinate 15,278,661 of OW203772.1, forward strand.
TTCACATCAAGACACAGCTCCTCTCTAAAAGAACACTTGAGAACGCATTCCAGCGAGCGGCCTTACGCATGTGAAATTTGTCATCACACCTGTAAGTCCAGAAGCAGATTGAACGACCCCAAGAAAATCCATTCCGCGGAGAAAATGGTAAAATGTAGCCTATGTGAGTATAGATCAAGTCGTAAGAGCCGCCTAGAAGATCACATGAAAAGGCATTCGAGAGAGCGGCCGTACGCATGTAATCTGTGTTCGTACACTTTTGTAACCAGCTGGCATCTCGTCGTACACAAACGTCGTCATATCGAAGATAAGAAGTACGCATGCTGCCATTGTAAATTCAAAACCAATTACAAATACAACTTGTTGAATCATCGCCTCACGCATTTAAGGTGGCTGTATATCACGTGACTTTATAACCAAAAAGCTACACATTTTCTATTGGAAGGGTTCAGTTTAGCAAAGACTTCTCACTCATCAGATAAGTTAGGACACATCTGTTGGAACTAATCTACGCAGAAAAGAACTGCGAAAATAACTTATTAGATGATTTTACTTCCTTGCACCAAAATATTCTCAAATCAAGACCTGAAGTTGAAGGAAATTCGACGAGTTGCCAAGAACAGCAAACTTTACTCTAATAAAAAGGCATATATGGATCACAAACCTGACGCAATGTCAGAATATATAACATGCGCTCTTTCTTCCTCTTTCCAACGAAATGTTGAGATATTAATTATATCCACTATTATGAATGTAATGTTTAAACGAACAGCACTTGGTTTTGACAGTCTTCACACGCGTACGTATACAAGATATTTGTGTTGTTTTTATTATAAAACCACAGCAAAATTAAATAATATTGACTGCAAATATTGATTAGCTCAAGTATGCAGTGAATTTCCTTCATAAATCACCTTGGATTACTCAACATGAACGATGTAAGGTATGTACTCATAGGTAACTATTTCTTTCGATCGGATGTAGAGAAATAAAGTCACGTGATATACAGCCACCTTAACCGCGAAGCCGTATGCGTGCGACTTGTGTTTCCACGTGTCTGCGACGGAAGGTAAACTCGCGGTCCACATGCAACGTCACAAGGAGGTCAGGTACAGATGCACGAAATGTGACTACAGATCGCGTGTCACGGCGGACGTGGTCGAGCATGAGAGAGTGCATGCGGGAGAGATCCCGTTCAAATGCGAGGAGTGTAGCTACAAGTGTGGCTCGTACAGGAAGCTGGGGAGACATATGAAGATGCACCACAGCTGCACGGCTAAGGAGCAAGTTAGAGTTTAAGGGGGAGCCGGAATAGAGGTATCTGATAAATATCTCAACAAAATTGCTTATTTAATATTGTATTACCTTGTGCACCAAACGCAAGAAGTGTTAAACTTTTTTCCATTGATAGTTTTAACCAAAAACTAATGTTATGTGTAACACATTAAGGTATTTATTAAATTTTTTTGTAAACCCCTACCCGGACGTTTTTAAAAGTTAGAAATCAAAATTTATATAATTTTCTTTTACCTCCTATTATAACCAATGGCAAAGCATAGATTCAAACTTGTTTTGGCCGATTACTTGAAAATTACTAGAGCATATTATGTTGTGCGTATTGCATATTGTTGGATCAACCATGGCGTCCACTCGTTCTGTGGCTACTCACTTGACAAACCTACCTGTAGAGGAGACATTCGATCTTGACTCGGCTCCTTCTTGCGCAGACGGCGGTGATTATGACTCCTGCACACGCAGCACTTGCAGCAGAGATAGTAGAGAAGAATATTCACGTGGGTCGAGTCAGTTGTGGAAGACGAATCTTCCATTACAGCACTTCACCATAGGAAGCAGCGCTCTGTCCTTGATGACTGAAACACAAAAGATAGTAGAGAAGAATATTGACGTGGGTCGAGTCAGTTGTGGAAGACGAATCTTCCATTACAGCACTTCACCATAGGAAGCAGCTCTCTGTCCTTGATGACTGAAACACAAGAGATAGAAGATAAGAATGTTCACGTGGGTCGAGTCAGTTGTGGAAGACGAATCTTCCATTACAGCACTTCACCATAGGAAGCAGCGCTCTGTCCTTGATGACTGAAACACAAGAGATAGTAGAGAAGAATGTTCACGTGGGTCGAGTCAGTTGTGGAAGACGAATCTTCCATTACAGCACTTTACCATAGGAAGCAGCTCTCTGTCCTTGATGACTGAAACACAAGAGATAGTAGAGAAGAATGTTCACGTGGGTCGAGTCAGTTGTGGAAGACGAATCTTCCATTACAGCACTTCACCATAGGAAGCAGCTCTCTGTCCTTGATGACTGAAACACAAGAGATAGTAGAGAAGAATGTTCACGTGGGTCGAGTCAGTTGTGGAAGACGAATCTTCCATTACAGCACTTCACCATAGGAAGCATCGCTCTGTCCTTGATGACTGAAACACAAGAAATAGTAGAGAAGAATGTTCACGTGGGTCGAGTCAGTTGTGGAAGACGAATCTTCCATTACAGCACTTCACCATAGGAAGCATCGCTCTGTCCTTGATGACTGAAACACAAGAGATAGTAGAGAAGAATGTTCACGTGGGTCGAGTCAGTTGTGGAAGACGAATCTTCCATTACAGCACTTCACCATAGGAAGCATCGCTCTGTCCTTGATGACTGAAACACAAGAGATAGTAGAGAAGAATGTTCACGTGGGTCGAGTCAGTTGTGGAAGACGAATCTTCCATTACAGCACTTCACCATAGGAAGCAGCTCTCTGTCCTTGATGACTGAAACACAAGAGATAGTAGAGAAGAATGTTCACGTGGGTCGAGTCAGTTGTGGAAGACGAATCTTCCATTACATCACTTCACCATAGGAAGCAGCGCTCTGTCCTTGATGACTGAAACACAAGAGATAGTAGAGAAGAATGTTCACGTGGGTCGAGTCAGTTGTGGAAGACGAATCTTCCATTACAACACTTCACCACAGGAAGCAGCTCTCTGTCCTTGATGACTGAAACACAGGAGATAGTAGAGAAGAATGTTCACGTGGGTCGAGTCAGTTGTGGAAGACGAATCTTCCATTACAGCACTTTACCATAGGAAGCAGCTCTCTGTCCTTGATGACTGAAACACAAGAGATAGTAGAGAAGAATGTTCACGTGGGTCGAGTCAGTTGTGGAAGACGAATCTTCCATTACAGCACTTCACCATAGGAAGCATCGCTCTGTCCTTGATGACTGAAACACAAGAGATAGTAGATAAGAATGTTCACGTGGGTCGAGTCAGTTGTGGAAGACGAATCTTCCATTACAACACTTTACCACAGGAAGCAGCTCTCTGTCCTCTGTCCCGACGGCTGGTGTGTTGGATACCTCGGTTCTCGTTAGATCACTGAGGTTAAGCAACATTGAGCGCAGTCAGCGATTGGATGGGTGACCATTCAACTCTGCCTTGCCAGGTTGCTGCCGTTGGGCCAGAGGGACTGGGGTGTTTGGGGGTTAGTGTGACGACCTCCCTCCACCTGTTATCAGTCTCTCGACGGCGCGGGTTGTGGAGGCTCGTGCTGTGAATGTTACACCGTCCTTCGGAAGGGACGTTAAGCCGTTGGTCCCCTTGGTATCTTTCGTCAGGAGTAGGCTACATGCCGGTACCGGGTTTCCTCTCCTCCCTTCTCTATATTACATTCTCACTAGTGGAGCCTGGCTCTGTTGAGAATATAGACTTAATAATAATAATGACTGAAACACAAGGGCGCAGTTTGTCGCTAACCCAAAGTACAATTTAGTGAACATGATATTAGTTAATAGAAGTTCAATGGCACCATTGAGCGAACAGCAGTCTTGGAATTAAGAAATAAAACGTAGGTATTTTCATTGTTTAAAGGTTTTAATACTGATTCTGATTTATTCTCTAATATAAGACACCTCCAAAAAATAAAAATAAATCTTTTTTCTTACCAAGCGTTAAACTATTGATTGTTTACTGGTGCCCGATTGCCCATTAGTATACCGACACCCTACTCTATGTCTACTTTCTAAACTGTGTTCACATCTCATAGTACCTAGATTGTGAAATCATTTGCTCTCATTGTATTCTCAACCATTTATATTGCACATTCCTTTTCAATGTCGTTTACAACCTTGTTGCTCTAGCTCAATGAAGGTTGCGAAGATTATTTTTCGTCACACTGACAATTGAAATAAATTTATTGGCACATTTACCTAATTATCACAATATTACTAAATAATTTGACATACTATAGAGTCAATATTATGTAGTACCAGAGGTCATAATGCTCTCCGTGCACTGCGTGACATTATTTACCTACTAGTAGGAAAGTATCACATGTGACTTACATTTTAATATCTTAAAATTCTGTTTGTGTGACAAAAATTAAAAAAATAAACATTTTAAAAGGCTTGAGCGACCCGTTACCTTTCTGCAGCCTCTTGAATCCACGGCGATTTTTCTCTGAAAATGATTTATACATTTTTCTGTTATTTTGGTGATTCGTCAAACCGGTCTACAGAGAGATATTCTTCATAAAAGCAGGCAGTGATCATTTCAATAAGCTCTCTGATTGTTATTGAGTCATTTGACCATAGACATGACAATGATTTTATTTGCTTGAACTGTCAATTAGTAGAAAAATATATGACATAAATGTATTTTCAATTCACATAAGAATTAGACGTGTGATATTAAATCACATAACAAAGGTAAGTAGGTAATCGTCTGATTCTTATGTGAGGTTAAGGTTCGTTTTAATTCAATTTACCCATGTAGTCAGAAGTTTTACGCAATGACAATTCCCTAACTTCTATCTGATGAGTGACAAAAGGTAATGCATACTACCTAAAAGTAATATTAGCTATCTATAAAATTATATTGGAGGAAAGTGAACTGACAGAAAATGAAGTTTTCCTCATGTACTGTCAAAACAACATGTTAATTTTAGTTTCCACTCACCAAACACTAATCATTAAACATCCTGGCAGTGTTCTCTGCAACGTGGAAGGAAATATGAATCTTAAAATACACTGTAATTTATTGATACCTGTAAACACATGACATAGTTCAATCAAAATAAAACGGATTTTGACATGTAGAAACTAAATTTGTTCTTTTAAAGCCTTCTAGATCAATTGCATTTGAAAGTGGGTGCTTAGATGTTTAAAGAATTGATTAACTGCAGAATACTTCACTTTTCACTGAATTGTCGCTAATGCTGTGGTTATAACTGCGCTTCAATGAGATTTCAATGGATTGCTACGGCGTATGAAGTACACTTTTACCATAGCAACCGGAAGAAGCGCACTGTAGTCAATTTTGCATAATTGACATAATATTTTTGGGGGGCAGGGCTTGGAGTCTGAAAATTTAGATCCAATGATAACCATCAATTGCAAAAATATCAATAATCGATAGTTAAGATAATCAAAATAATTTATATGATAAAAACAACCAGAAGCATTGTGGTCAGACTCTCCCGCTCCCCCAAAACCAAATCGAACCCAAGGTTATAATATTTTACCTCTTACATACCTTTACTATACCTACCTACTATTACGCCCTAGGGCTACAGCTCTTAATTGTACACATTTGATTTTTAAGAATTTAAAACATATGATTCTGGTACTCAATACTTGACTTTTTACAACCCCCTTCCAACGCGCCTGATGCTAAAGGGCATGCTTCAGGAGAAGCCAACATTCTGATCGGGGGGGGGGGGGGGGGGGAGATTGTCTAATACAGGTGATCCTCAAAATATGTTCGTATGATCATAATAGAGTTATGTCTTAAACTATGTTTTAATGACTTAAGTCGCAGCGCAGCCTACCTACATGATTGGCGTGCTATACTTATGGTTACTCGTTCATATAAAATTTGTAATTTTCCATACTATATATATCCTCAATAATTTTATCTTAATAGTTGTAAACGTGATCGACCAAGGTCCATCAACAGCGTTAGTTACGATTAGCTCTCACGTGACGCAACAGTATTCAATAGGTCGGACAAGCGATGCTAAAAAATTCAAAATAGCCAATCAATAAAGAAATTTGTGTCTGACTTTCCACTGCACACTTGAGTAGTCAATCTATTTATAGATTCGTAACCAACGCTACTACTGGTAGATAAAGTTCGATTCAAGAAAGATTTTGAATGCAAAGCTGAAGGTAGGTATTTGATTTACGTAATATTTTAAATAGATTATCCCAACATATAGCATGTTTGAGTAATTATTCTGAAAAGTAGCTTGCTTCCAAATTTGTTGTGTCAGAAATAATATCAACAGTTTGTGGACTTTCCTCTCTATTTCGTCCGTGCACGTGAGGAGGCTGTCTACGGTTGTGATTGGTTCGAAGCGTCGGAGAGCTTCAAGCGATCAATGCGGATCATGATGTCGATGGCTAATCAACCTCTTGTCCCGTGTTACAGTGTGAAAGAGAAAGGGAGGCTGTCTACGGTTGTGATTGGTACGAAGCGTCAAAAACCTTCAAGCGATCAATGCGGATCATGATGTCGATGGCTAATCAACCTGTTGTCCCGTGTTACAGTGTGAAACAGTTAGGCGAGGCTGTATACGGTTGTGATTGGTACGAAGCGTCGGACAGCTTCAAGCGATCAATGCGGATCATGATGTCGATGGCTAATCAACCTCTTGTCCCGTGTTACAGTGTGAAAGAGAAAGGGAGGCTGTCTACGGCTGTGATTGGTACGAAGCGTCAAAAACCTTCAAGCGATCAATGCGGATCATGATGTCGATGGCTAATCAACCTGTTGTCCCGTGTTGCAGTGTGAATTTTCCGTTAGGGAGGCTGTATAGGGCTGCGATTGGTACAAAGCGTCGGAAAGCTTCAAGAGATCAATGCGGATCATGATGTCGATGGCTAATCAACATGTTGTCCCGTGTTACAGTGTGAAACAGTTAGGCGAGGCTGTATACGGTTGTGATTGGTTCGAAGCGTCGGAAAGCTTCAAGCGATCAATGCGGATCATGATGTCGATGGCTAATCAACCTGTTGTCCCGTGTTACAGAGTGAAGCAGTGAGGGAGGCTGTCACTGGTTGTGATTGGTTCGAAGCGTCGGAAAGCTTCAAGCGATCAATGCGGATCATGATGTCGATGGCTAATCAACCTGTTGTCCCGTGTTACAGAGTGACGCAGTGAGGGAGGCTGTCTTCTGTTGTGATTGGTACAAAGCGTCGGAAAGCTTCAAGCGATCAATGCGGATCATGATGTCGATGGCTAATCAACCTGTTGTCCCGTGTTACAGTGTGAAACAGTTAGGCGAGGCTGTCTATGGTTGTGATTGGTTCGAAGCGTCGGAAAGTTTCAAGCGATCAATGCGGATCATGATGTCGATGGCTAATCAACCTGTTGTCCCGTGTTACAGAGTGAAGCAGTGAGGGAGGCTGTCTACGGTTGTGATTGGTTCGAAGCGTCGGAAAGCTTCAAGCGATCAATGCGGATCATGATGTCGATGGCTAATCAACCTGTTGTCCCGTGTTACAGAGTGAAGCAGTGAGGGAGGCTGTCTACGGTTGTGATTGGTACGAAGCGTCGGACAGCTTCAAGCGATCAATGCGGATCATGATGTCGATGGCTAATCAACCTGTTGTCCCGTGTTACAGTTTGAAGCAGTGAGGGAGGCTGTCTACGGTTGTGATTGGTACGAAGCGTCGGAAAGCTTCAAGCGATCAATGCGGATCATGATGTCGATGGCTAATCAACCTGTTGTCCCGTGTTACAGAGTGAAGCAGTGAGGGAGGCTGTCTACGGTTGTGATTGGTACGAAGCGTCGGACAGCTTCAAGCGATCAATGCGGATCATGATGTCGATGGCTAATCAACCTGTTGTCCCGTGTTACAGTTTGAAGAAGTGAGGGAGGCTGTATACGGCTGTGATTGGTACAAAGCGGCGGAAAGCTTCAAGCGATCAATGCGGATCATGATGTCGTATAGAAACCGTCAGATTTTGATAAGAGCAGCACACTTTATACCTTTGTCAATAGAAACCTTCTATCATGAGAGTAAACCAACATAATCGTCATTCTGACTGAAAGGAAAAACCACCAAATATCACATCTATTATTGTATTATCTTGTATTGTCGTAATAATGCTCTAAAAGTCCTGATGTGGTTAACGCTCTGAACTTGTATTCCGGAGGTCCGGGTTCGATTCCCGCGGCCGTCCTTCCTGACTAGGTTTTTTTTCGTGGTTCCCTCAGTCGACAGGCAAATGCTGTGAAGGTACCCTACTAATAGGACACGACCGCCTCCTTCCTACCTTCCATCCTTACCTTTACTCTTCACCATCATCTCCTAATCATCATCATAATCATTCATCCGTCGCCATTAACCTCGCTGCAGAACAGTGCGACGTTATGCCCCAGAAAAAAAACGATTAAAAAACTCTTCAAGGTCAAACTCACTACCCAGCCGTCTTAATAAATTTGTATTCACTTCTTATCTTCTTCAATTTACGTTATTCAATTATCTTTTTGACCTTCGTCTGCTGATGTGTTTAAAATGTTATGTAATTCATAGACCAATAACTTAAAGACCACTTTGTCCATCCATCTCCATACCAGCAACGCACAGTGATACAGTGCCCTCAAGTTCAAATGATAAGAACTCATCTAATAACAATGTAAGTCAATGTATAAGTCAGTCCACCGACAGCCGACATGGGTGTCACATCTCTGCTTCTGCTGTCAGTTGTGAGTGCAGTGTTGGCAGTGCCAGGGCCGGAAGTGGCAACACTGCAGGGGACTGTGCGAGGAAGCTATCAGCAGTCTGCTAATGGCAACACGTATGCCGCCTTCCAAGGCATACCGTATGCCAAGCCACCTGTAGGCAAACACAGGTTCAAGGTGAGAGGCGTTATTTTGACTGGTTTTATTTCGTGGTTTTCCCTCAGTCGACAGGCAAATGCTGGGAAGGTACCCTACTAATAGGCCATGACCGCCTCCTTCCCACCTTCCATCCATACCTACTCTTCACCATCATCTCCCAATCATCATAATCATTTATCTGTCACCATTAGCCTCGCTGCAGAACAGTGCGACGTTAAGCCTTAGAAAAAGGTGTTGATTTAAAAGCAACCATGGTCCAAAATTTCCAAAAATTGAATAATGGGGCCAAAATATTAGTTGTTTTAATTGCGCTCATTCTTGACTCGATTTTGTCTTCAATAAAAGACACATTAATCATATACTTTTACAAGTCCTAGCATTTCTTGATCACTAAAAGTCCATAATCCGGTATGACTAAAGTTGTCATGTGAGAATTTTGTACATTACTTCACTGCAAAATGAACAGAGTGAATGAAACAATATACTCTTGTATTAATATTTTCAACAAAATAAATGATTTGTAATAGCATACTATTTGTGTTTAAACTTGCTTGACATGTTTTTGGATAAATTATATTTTTTGAGCGGGCGAAGCGAGCGTCTCCTTTTGGCTCTTTTGCCACGGACCTCTGTTTTTTTTTTTGGCTGCTACCTGGAGGCCAAGTCTTGAAACTTACGCCTTCAGGACGCAAACGCTCTAGGACGTCATAAAGTCCCATTTACTGTAAGAATGATGACCTTGAAATCTACCTTTAACTGTTTAGCTTAATTTTGAATAAGGTTTTATGACTGTATAATATCTGAAATAATAATTATGATGTTAATAAATTGTTTGCAATAGATTGCTGGATGACAATTAAATAAGTGGCTCGACTTTATGTTTCAATGTCGATCACTCTTACAGTAAATGGGACTTGTTGACGTCCGAGAGCGTTTGCGTCCTGAAAGCGTAAGTTTCAAGACTTGGCCTCCTGGAGCAATGGAAGTAGCACAGTTTCACCGATCGATCTGAAATTTTGCACACATGTAGAGACAACCTTCTCTGTTTGCTGACCCTATTTTTTTTAATTAATTGATTGGTTAAAATTTATATAAACATCTCCTGATAGTTTGAAAAATGAAAATGGTCTTCAATAAATGTGATCAAACTCATATTTTGCATGGTCATGAAGACCAACATTGTCTCTTATTTTACAAATTTTCAGCCCTATCAGTTAAGAACGTATGCACCTATTGACATTTTTAATAGCTGTCAGAGATGAAGTATCGAAATAACTGTTTTTCCACTGCCACATGGATCTGATTTGCTTTAGGAACCACAGTGTTTTGATGCTATTTTCACGTTTCAATGAAAAGCAGATACCTACTTATGGTGACTGAGTGGATCCTTTTTCAATTCAATATGGATGTATATGTATTCTGTGCGTTCTGTGCGTTCTGTACGCATTTCCGGTTCGAGAATTTGTACGTACCCGTGCTCGCTCATCAACAAAATCAACGAAAGTCGTCTCGAAAGCTGGTGAACAGGCGATAATTCCAGGGATGCCATTTCCTAAAACCACGAGCGAATTTGTAATAATAACGCATATTTCGAATACATTTTCATACATAAATCCTGAAGTTCTGAACAGATTTGTCTGAAAACGTTGTCGTTATTGAGCGAGCGAAGCGAGCGTCTTCTTTTGACTCTTTTGACACGGACCTCTTTTTTTACTTTTGGCTGTTAACTGAAGCATTAGAAGTCGCACAGTTTCACCGATTGATCTGAAATTTTGCACACATGTGGAAAAAACCTTTTATGTTTGCAGACCCAATTTTTTTTGAAAACATTCATTGGTTGAAATTTAAATAAATATCTCCTGATAGGTTGAAAAATGAAAATGGACTTCGATAAATGTGATCAAACTCATAATTTACATGATCATTAAGACCAACATTATCTCTTATTTTTCTAAGTTTCTTCCCAATCAGTTAAGAACGTATGAACTTATTGACATTTATAGCTGTCAGGAATGAACTATCGAAATGAATGTTTTCCAGTGCCAATTGAATTAAATCTGACTTGCTATATGTACCAGGGTGCTTAGATGCTATTTTCAAGTTTCAATGAAAAGCATATTATTATACTATTATGTTGATTGAGTGGATCATATTTCAATTCGATATGGATGTATGTACCTATATGTTTTCTGTACGTTGTGTACGCATTCCTGGTTCGAGAATTTACACGTACCCGCGTGCTCGCTCATCAACGCGTTACTTACACTGAGCGTTTTCCTAGTTATTTTTCATAGTAGAATAATATTGTGAAATATTATTCCGTTTTTTATAATTTTATTTTGTAATTTCATTTTATTTTATTGATGTATACCTAATAGGTACATAAAGATATTTCTTTTAACTCATATGAACTCATAAACTCATATTATCACTTATCACTATTATCACTATTAATCACTTTTTTGGACCATGGTTGATTTTGTAAAAAAAAAAAAAAAAAAAAAAACGCCTCAATCGAAAGGTCAGAGTAAAGATATAATTGGTCAGTGTCAAGTGAGAGGCCAGCCCAAAATGTATTGGGTCTTAACTCTTAGTTGGTAGTACTGGACCAGGGCTCGAATCCCAGAGGAAGAAAATCTTTTCACTGTGCAGTTGGCATTGAATTTCATCGACCTGAGGTCATTGGAAAATATCATATTTCAAATGAATATTTAATAATTATACCCCATTTGACGCAAATAAGACCCAAAACTTTCTTTTATAGGAAATCATGTTTGAGCAAGGTGCGAAAACGACCACGTGACAAGGTGAGTCACGACAGCACGGCACTGGAAAATTACAATTTCAATATTATTATGCGGTTTGGTCTAGAATTTTCGTCAAAGTACAAATGATCACATAAACTGTAAACTGATCATTATACTTTATTATTGAACTGAATCTCTATAGATTCAATATATTTTAAAACAGTGATTTTCTGAACAATCCGTAAATAATCAGAAATTCTGGGACCCCCCCCCCCCCCCCCCCCCAATCCAAGCTTATCATGGTCACACCATTGATGATGAAAATAAAAGCCAATTTTGCCAATTTAAGCGATACTTTGGGTTGAACACTTTGGAATCATGTAATCAATCATATGTAAATTTATTGAAGTCTTCGCAAATACAGTTATATTGAAGTGTTTTCTTAAACAATGCCTCTTCGTGTAAATTTATGAGAGAGAATTCCTATTTCATGAGCATAATATTGAATTTGACTTCGGGCTTTCCACCTCTGAGAAACGGATTTCATATCTATACACAAATAACCGCAATCTTTAGAACTGGCTGGACTTTGTTCTTGGACTTTGATGTCCAGCAGTATACTACCCAATCTCTAGATAAAACTATTATTCAATTGTAGCCGAATGATCTTTTCATTACGCATTATTAACTTGTTATCACGCTGTCTGCAGTGGCGGCTCCAACCTGAAGTCAGATTTAACATTCATAATATCAATGAATTTACCCAGCGAGATAGAAGCAGAATGGCGGATGTCCATTTACTCGATTTTAAGTTTAGCTATATAAAATCCCCATAAAAAACACTCCGTGTAAAAAAACAGCCAAGTCTCTTCAACTAAAAAAAAATAATTATGAAATCTAAAAATTCTGCACTGAAACGTAGTGATATCAAAAAATGAGCCAAGTCAAAACTTTATTTGAAAATCTAGTGGAGCGGTCGCTCCACCCAGCCAAGTCGTACTGTACACTCACACTCACTCAACATACCGTAAATGCCTAATAAAATGAGGAGCCAGACCAACTACTTTTACTGTAAGCAACAACATGGCATTTTCGGCCTACTGGATCATAAAATTGGAAAATCTCACATTGTTGTAAAATATCTTAATTTTGAGCTATGGCCCACCCCACCACATATACCAAATTTGGGAACAATAGGCTATACCATTTGCGAGCTAGAGGGCCGAGAAAACAGTGAAATTACACCACTTTGATCTTTAGATGATGATTCAGATGATATCAGGAAACACCGCTATCACCGCCACAGCCTAAACGGCTTAGCCGATCAATCTGAAATTTTTACCACATGTGCACTTTTGGCGTCTGAGGTGCCTTTTTATAAAACCAACCGGTAGTCGCCATTTTGAAACCGGAAGTGACGTCATATCTCGAAAACGGCTAAACCGATCGGAATGAAACTAGCGCCAAATGATTCAGACGGTCGTCTTTATGGAATATCAGTAGTTAAAGTAGAGATGTACTATTACCGAAACCGGAAATGACGTCATGAAAATGAAGATCTAGATTTTAATGACCTCTTATTACAATAACTACATATTCAGAAGGCTTATAATGATACATAACATTTATAAAAATAAATTGTAGGTGGCAGTTATTTCAGTCGCCATTTTGAAAACCGGAAGTGATACCATATCTCGAAAACGGCTGGACTGATTGGAACGAAGCTTTCGCAATTCTTCATGGAATATCACTTTAAGCTTAGGTATATTGAGCACCAAACACAATTTTTCGTATTAACCAATTCGGAAATGGCGTATTTTTTAAAAGTATTTAGTCATTATTGCTCCGATGTGTGTTACAAGTTGTGTAAATAAACTAAAAAAATAAGTGATATCCCCATAAAAAAACACTCCGTGTAAAAATACCAGCCAAGTCTCTTCAACTATAAAAAAAATAGAATAAATCTAAAAATTCAGCACTGAAAAGTAGTGATATCAAAAAATGAGCCAAGTCAAAACTTAATTTTAAAAACCAAAATATACTTGGCGCATCGTTTTTAAGGGCATTATAGGTATATTATATATAATTAGGTAGGTACATTTGATTTTTGGCATATGCTTCTATACTATTTATATACACGATGCGCCAAGTATATTTTGGTTTTTAAAATTAAGTTTTGACTTGGCTCATTTTTTGATATCACTACTTTTCAGTGCTGAATTTTTAGATTTATTCTATTTTTTTTTATAGTTGAAGAGACTTGGCTGGTATTTTTACACGGAGTGTTTTTTTATGGTTAAAAAATACTTGGCGCATCGTGTATATAAATAGCTTAGAAGTATAGGCTAGATATAAATACATATACTTATAGTACCTATACCTACAATGCCCTAAAAAACGATGCGCCAAGTATTTTTTAATTTTCAAATAAAGTTTTGACTTGGCTCATTTTTTGATATCACAACGTTTCAGTGCAGAATTTTTAGATTTCATATTTTTTTTTTTTTTAGTTGAAGAGACTTGGCTGTTTTTTTACACGGAGTGTTTTTTATGGGGATATCACTTATTTTTTTAGTTTATTTACACAAACTTGTAAAACTTATTAGGGCAACAATGGCTAATTCCTTTAAAAAAATACGCCATTTCCGAATTAGTTACTAAAAAAATATTGTTTGGAGCTAAATTTAAACTTAAAGTGATATGCCATGAAGAATTGCGAAAGCATCGTTCCAATAGGTCCAGCCGTTTTCGAGATATGGCATCACTTCCGGTTTTCAAAATGGCGGCTGAAAGCTCTTACACATTGTAGGTATTAATATGTATATAAATACTAATATTTCATTATAAGCCTTCTGAATATATAGTTGGTTTTTATATAAAGGGAAGTGAATTTAAGCAGATTTCGCTAAACTATGACGTCATTTCCGGTTTCAGTAATTAGAAAACTTTAATTTAACTATTGGTATTTCATAAAGAGGACCGTCTGAATCGATTGGCGCAAATTTCGTTCCGATCGGTTAAGCCGTTGTGAGATATGACGTCACTTCCGGTTTCAAAATGGCGACTACCAGTTTGATTTATAAAAAGGCACCTCAGACGCCAAAAGTGCACATGTGGTAAAAATTTCAGATCGATCGGCTAAGCCTTTTAGGCTGTGGCGGTGATAGCGGTGTTTCCTGATATCATTATCATCATCATCAGATAGGTTTTAAAAGGGGTGTAATTTCACTGTTTTCACGGCCCTCTAGCACGCAAATGGCATAACCTATTTTGCCCAAATTTAGTATATGGAGTGGGGTGGGCCATAGCTCGAAATTAAGATATTTCACAACAATGTGAGATTTTCCAATTTTATGATCCAGTAGGCCGAAAATGCCATGTTGTTGCTTACAGTAAAAGTGGTTGGTCTGCTCCTCAGTTATTAGGCATTTACGGTATGTTAAGTGCGTGTGAGTGTACGGTACGACTTGGCTGGGTGGAGCGACCGCTCCACTAGATGCAAATTAATTGAAGTCAACAAACCTATACCTATCAAGTCTGCCTGTCTGTCTATGTTCTTCATACATTTCTACACCCTTTGACCGATCTTAACCAAATTTAGTATGGAGATTCTAACTGATCCTGCGCACATCGTAGGGTACTTCCCTCCCTCAAACCAACCCTTATTGAAAAAATCACCCCATTTGAGAAAATTAAATTGACACTTTCGGTCATATACTCCTACACCATTGACCGACCTCAATACAATTTTGCCCACATGTACTTCGTCAACCTGCCCGAATTTGAGGCTACTCCCCCTCTCCCCCAAACCACCCCTAATTGAAGAAATTCAAGAAATGAAAATAATAATGTATTCACTATGGGCCACATTCCTATTCCTACACCATTTGACCGAACTCAACAATATAATGCAGAGGTGTACTTTGGGAGCCCTCGCATATAGTAGGCTATACACACCCCTCCCCCAAACCACCCCTAATTGAAAAAAAATTAAACTTACAATAGTATTTTCGGAAATGAACTCCCACGTTTCTTGACCAAATGTCTGCCACATTTGTCAGACATTCTATGGAAACCAGCCTACATTACAGGGTAGTATTCACCCCGTCCACCAAACCACCCCTAATTTGAAAAAAATATATAAAATATACTCGTTTTCTACGCGCGCGAGCATGACCATAATATTAGGCACACATTCATGGCCGTATTATCCATAAGGCAGCATAGGCAGCCTGCCTAGGGCCTACGAAGCTTTTGGGGCCTACGAAAGTGCCAGAAAATTGATTTCAAAGTATCAAAAAACCAAAAAATGCCCTGCGGGGCAGCTTTGAACATGTAGCCCACCACCCCAAAGTGCCAAATTAAAAAAATATTTAATATTTCAACAAAATACACCTCATAACGTCTCAAAATTGATTTCAAAGTGTCCAAATACCAAAAAACGCCCTGCGGGGCCCTCCACGTCCCCTTGAACCCGTCAAATATTGTTTTCCTTGCCTTGCCCCCATTTGGCAGAAATCCTGCGGACGCCCATGCCCTTTGTTTTCTTCAGCAAAACACTAAAGATCATAGATCGTATCCCCGCTTATTATTTTACAAATTAACCACTGGAAAAATTAAAATATTTCGGACAAGTGGGGGGGGGGGGGGGGGGCCTACAAAAAAAGTACTGCCTAGGGCCTACGAAGGTCTTAATACGGCCCTGCACACATTCTACGAGAACAAGATCACATTATAGGGCTGTACTCACAACCACCCCCAAACCACCCTAATTAGATTTTTTTAATTTTAAATATTAAGGTGGGAATTCACGTTTGACTTTGGCCTATTTTGTAAAAGGCTGGCTGAAATAGCTGACGTGCGAAATCACCCCCCACTCCCAAGTGGCGACATGTGAAACGCTGGAGGAGGTCATAAATTTTAACGACTAGCCAGATTAGATTTCATTCATTCCAGACGTGTTTACTTCCGAGTAAATGAATGCGATAACATTTGGTAGACATGAGCGTTTGCACTTGTTTATTGATTTTCAATGTATTCACAATGTAGTAATTGTTAATTTGATTAATTATGGACGTAATTATTATTGTTAATTATTATTGGACTTTAATTTATTATTTATACTTTAGAATGTGTTGATTTTGATTTTCAATGAATTTATAACCATTTATTTAACAATGTATAAACCATTTTCAATAATTTATTTTCTCTTTGTATTGTTATGAAGTTGGTAGATGTATTCTATCGACACGTTGGATAAGTAAAGATTGTCCAAGAGAAAATACTATACGAACTTATTCCCGAAAGAATAATCTAGCATGTAACCATTAATTTCACAATATTGTAATTATTTTATAAATAAATTAAACAGTTCTTTAACTTTATAAGGGTATTTAGAGCAATGGGTATTTAGTATTTAAAGAAATAGTAATGTGTATAATCTGTACAATATGAATTCACAAAGAGCATGTAGCATGTAATTTTACGCAAACATTACTATCCTAAAGAGCAACAAGTACTCTACCATGTTTCCACTAAACTTTATAAATTAAATAAATCGAGTATTAAAAACATACACAGCAGCGAGCGTGCTGATGCTTTCTTTGGAACTAAGCGGTGACAGGCAAAGATGAACCCGCTCTAACATACGCCGGCCGGCCGATACCTGGCAATGATAAACAGGGTTCATCTTTGCCTGTCACCGACCATAGGTATTGTTTTGACAGAAATATTATGTGATCAGATCATAATAAGAGATTGATCAGTAATTTTAAAGCAAAACTTAGTTCACATTTATTGTTTTTCTCGCAAAGACCACATCTAAAATATTTCGCTCTGTGACGTTGTACAGCATGTACCTAGATCCACAGTGGTCATCCCACCCGGACGCGTCTTTCCATACCCTAATCGAGCCCAACTCATTGTTTTGAAAATTTGCATTTTACTCGCATTTAACGCCGAATCAATTTGGTATAACCAAACATTCTAACACTCCCATTTATTATGAAGCAGCTAAGTGAGGTGTCTCCGCAATAATGGAGGTTTTACTCACGTAATTGTTGACAGTTTGAAAATAAAGAACATTGTTCGGAAAGTAGATTTAAACACTTTATAAGGAGATAGAAATTTTTGGGTAACAAAATTCGGACACAAGACAAAAATGCATTTGATTATAAACAAGGCGAAACAAAATGAGCAGAAGTGGTTGGGTTTAATCAATAATTATAATAATCATGAAAATTAAATTATGACCAATATTTCAGGTCAACCTCATTGGCCTACGCAAAAGTACCAACTACTTTTGGACTTCGCATTAATACCAACGAATGTGTTGATCAGAATAGATTCTCTAATATTATCAGCTAGGTTTATAGTAGGACCAATATACCAATTTAAGATGGTTGTTAATAAGTGTTTTTGTGTTACAAAACAGGTACCAGGTGTTTAGGTGCTTAGGTACCTATACCTAAGGTACTAAGAATTTACAGTAGGAAGTCACTTGAAGGACGTCATAACATAATTTGAATTGCTAGAAAATATTTAGTTCAGTTATTTAGTCTCTAAACAGCTGTATTGAGTTGGGCTCGATTAGGGTATGTAGTTGGATTTATACATACTTATACACTATGCACTTATATGTCCACTCAAACGGTCACCTGGGGGCCAGGGTCGGGCCAGGGTTAGATTACCGCCATGCAGGCGCGTGGAAAGGGTGGGGGAATGGGGGGGAAAATCCCCCCCCCCCCTATGATTCAATTCCCCTCCCTATTTTTCTTATACATTTATGTGTCAAGAAAAAAATGTGTATAAAAAGTGTTAAAATCGCGTAGAATTGCACCAAATTGATGTTTGAAATTCACAACAAATCCGGGGCTGTGCGCCCCGAACCCGCATTTTGCTGGGGCGCCCTCCCCCCAGACCCCCCATTGTCTTCGTAGACACTATGTCCAGCTCAATTTATTTTACAATATTATTCCCCCCCCCCTTGCAAATTTAGTTCCTACGCGCCTGCCGCCATGTCATTCGATCCTGAGACATTTTACACGATTTGAAAATGATGAATGCTGCAATAGTATCATCCTAATAACAAGATAAGCATATTCTGAAAAGTACTCGTAAAACTCATAAAAGTACCTACTTTGGAAAAAAGAGTGGAAAATATCTATGTTGCGTAGTACTTGGTAGTACTTTGGCGACTGCAATGCCGCAATTACCGATTAGCATGCCATAAGTGTTAATTTCTTCCGATAATTCCATTCTAGAAACGTTCGGTAATAGGGAATCTAATTCCATTTTTATATTGTACATTTGTAAATATCAACACTACAAATAATGACAAATACACTTTTATTACCCTAAAAAATTAACATTTTTAATCATATTATATTATATCAACGTTTTAAAATAATAAATAATGTTTGAGTAAATGTATTTCATTGCGTGCACAGCGATGCAGAGCGAGCGCATGTGTTTCTCAACAATGAATGACGTCATTCTGCCCACACCACAGGGTGAAACTGATCTGCCTTGCTCTCGACTCTGAGTCGTGTTATCGCTAAGTTGACAGTTAAATCATGGTTAAATTAATGGCATCTACGTGACTCAGTCCAGGAATGCGAAGGGGAAATTTTCGCTGCAAATATGGACTCGAATTGAGCTGGAAAAGTATCATTTTTAGAGGTAGAATGCATTTTTCTCTCAATCGCGAACACCAAACGGATTGACCAATTAATTTCAAATTTTCAGCAAGTGTCACCAATACATGCACAATGATACTAGTCAGTTTATATTTTCGATAAAAAAATATGTACGGCAGTTGTGATAGCTTAAAGTTGACCATTTTCAATATTTTCCATGCGCTTTTCCAGTACAAATGTTTAAAAATCAATATGATCAGAATTCATTCAAATATGTTATGAACATGAGAAAAAAATTTGGGGGTGCTCCTATAAGCCGTTCGTCAGTCATAGTTGAGTAAAAAATGGTCCAAAAAAATGGAGCTTGAATTGCCACCTTAAATATGCACGTTTTCAACACGCACGAGAATGACTTTATTTGGCAGGGAGATTCAATGGGAACAAACGTATGTGGACGTACTCACCCTAACCCCCAAAGCACCCCTAATACAGGAAAACTGACATGCAAATTAGACACGTTATATACGCGTGGGGTGGGACCATGAACAAATTATGCGGACATTCTACGGGGAGCAGCCCACAATCCTACACACTCAATCGCCGTGCAGTACACAATACTTTGTATAGTTACCTCAATACAAACGTTAATAGAGTATTAATTCTCGGGCAACGCCGGGTTCAAGTACAAGGTGTGGAAGACAAACATATTAGAGTCTAGGAATGAGTGTTTAAAAAAAGTTGAAGTAACAAGAAAAAATAGAAAGAATATTCCGTGGCTAGGTGGGGAAATTAAAGAAAATATATCTAGCAGAAACTTATTGTATTAGAGGGCTAAAGTGTCGGGTAATCATGATGACTGGATACAGTATAAAAAGAGTAGAAATGTGGTTACCAGAAGTCTCAAGTCTGCTCAAAGAAATTACTATGAAAGAAAAATTGATGATGTTAAAGGGGATAGTAATAAGTTATGGCGTACACTTAAAGGAATTTGTAATACAGAAATGAAATGTGATATTCAGAATGAAATTGTAAATAATGAAGATATCTTGTTGACGGAGGAAAAGGATATTGCTAATGCTTTTAACAATTATTTTCTTGACAGTATCACTAAGATAGTTGAAAGTATTCCAAATTTGGATCATTATACAGTAGAGGAAGAAAATGTAAATACTTTTGAATCTTTTAAAAGTATATCTCTTGTGACTCTAGAACATGAAATGAAAAGTTTGAAAAGCATAAAAGGTGATGTAGATGGTATACCGTATAAACTTTTCATGGATTCCCATAAAGTGTCCAAATACTTTGTTCTTGATTTTATAAATATGTCATTATCGCAGGGCTGTTTTCCTACTGATTTAAAGGAATCTACCATCATTCCTATTCCTAAGGTGAAAAATACGATTCAAATGTGTGAATTTAGACCTATAAACATGTTGGCAATCATGGATAAAATACTTGAGCGTGTGGTACACAGTCAATTAAGCGAGTACCTGGATGTAAATAAACTTTTGTACATTAATCAATCTGGTTTCCGTGAGAAACACTCATGTGAGACAGCAGTTCAGGGTCTCCTAGCTAAATGGATGAAAGATGTAGATGATAATAAAGTTACGGTAGCAGTTTTTCTGGATCTTAAAAGAGCGTTTGAGACCGTTAATTTGGATAGATTACTCTACAAAATCAGGTATAAATATGGTATAGAAGGAACTGTTCTCAAGTGGCTACAAAGCTATTTAGTTGGAAGGTACCAAAAGGTCAAATATGGGAAGTGTTTGTCTGAGAAGAAATTGTGTATTCATGGTGTTCCACAAGGCTCTACATTGGGACCATTACTTTTTATTATGTATATTAATGATATTCCGAGTGTTGTTGAAAAATGTTTTTTAAATTTGTATGCGGATGACATGGTGATTTCTGTAGCTTCTGAAAATGTAAATGAAGCCATATGTACAATAAACCATGAACTTATAAACGTAGTAAATTGGCTTCATGTAAATAAACTTAAACTCAACGAAAGTAAATCAAAAATGATGGTAATTGGTAGAAAAAATGTAATGAAAAACACTCAGCCGCATGATAATGTAACTATAAGTGGAATTAATATTGAGTGTGTGGAATTTTATAAATATTTGGGGGTTTTAATTGATAATAGACTATGTTTTAAAAAACATATTCAAGATGTTATAAGTAAATTAGGAAAGAAAATCGGATATATGTATAGAGTTGGAGGTAATCTATCAACATGGACTAAAGTTATGATATATAACTGTATTATAAAACCGCATTTTACATACTGCAATACTTTGTTTTATAATAACACACAAGAAGATATTAATAGGTTGCAGATCATGCAGAACAAAGTAATGCGATGTATTCTTAGAGAAAGGAGGATGACCCCAACGAGTGGCATGAGAGAAAAACTTAAATGGTGTACTATCAGAGAAATGATAGACATAGCTGTGTATATATTTGTTTTTAAAATTTATAAAGGGTATATGCCAAAGTATTTTATCATTGACAAATCTCTGCATGAACACATGACTCGTCATGCAGATGATGCTTTTCTTACGCATTGTAACTACAGTAGGTTAAATAACAGTATATTTTATAAAGGGTTTAGGGATTTTAACAAAATCCCTAGAGTAATCAAAGATAGCAAAGATGTTCACGAGTTTAAGTTGGCTATAACTAAACATGTCAAAAGTGAGAGCAATTAATATGCTGTGTATTAAATAGTGTTGTGGATGTAGTTTAATAAGTTTTATAATGAACAATGTTTATCAATGACTGTCTTTTATAATTACAATGTAATTCACAAATGACAATAAAAAATACTGAATACTGAATACTGAATTCAAACAGCTAGTATTAAATAATTTGCATGTACAAAGGTCTTCCATGCAACCATGTAAGCAGTGAGGGGCTTACAAAATCAAATTAATGATGAACAAATAAATTTAAAAAACATCATAACATTGAAATGTACACTCGGCCAAACAAAACTTGAACGTTGACCAAATTTGATTGACTGCTGGTCATGTCCCATAACCAATCAAAGCTTGTTATTATCATTGAAATGTGAGGTCACCTACTAGAGTGAGACAACGAGATCGCTTAGACTGACTTCTGATGGTGCGTTCTTACATTTATCAGCCTATCAGATTTATTGAACGACCAAGTATTGTTTGGCCAAGTGTACCTCTAAGACACAGAACGTCTCTCCAGGAGCCAGTCCCGGCAGAGCCATGGCTCGGAGTCTGGAACGCCGAGAACCTCCCCAGCCCCTGCCTCCAGTACGGCGTCACCGGCGCGATATTCGGCGTCGAGGATTGCCTCTACCTCAACGTCTACACTCCCAAGTCCGCCGACAACCTCGACGTGGTCGTCAAGATCCACGGAGGCGCGTTCATGCAGGGGTCAGGAGCCGACAACGGTCCCAAGTATCTGCTGGACAGGGATGTCGTCGTCGTCAACATCAACTACAGGCTGGGACCATTTGGTGAGCTCGTTGTCAGATAGGTACTCAACAGTAGGCACGAGAGTTCATGCAGGGGTCAGGAGCCGACAACGGTCCCAAGTATCTGCTGGTCAGGGATGTCGTCGTCGTCAACATCAACTACAGGCTGGGACTATTTGGTGAGCTCGTTGTCTGATAGGTACTCAACAGTTAGCACGAGAGTTCATGCAGGGGTCAGGAGCCGACAACGGTCCCAAGTATCTGCTGGACAGGGATGTCGTCGTGGTCAACATCAACTACAGGCTGGGACCATTTGGTGAGCTCGTTGTCAGATAGGTACTCAACAGTAGGCACGAGAGTTCATGCAGGGGTCAGGAGCCGACAACGGTCCCAAGTATCTGCTGGACAGGGATGTCGTCGTGGTCAACATCAACTACAGGCTGGGACCATTTGGTGAGCTCGTTGTCTGATAGGTACTCAACAGTAGGCACGAGAGTTCATGCAGGGGTCAGGAGCCGACAACGGTCCCAAGTATCTGCTGGACAGGGATGTCGTCGTGGTCAACATCAACTACAGGCTGGGACCATTTGGTGAGCTCGTTGTCAGATAGGTACTCAACAGTAGGCACGAGAGTTCATGCAGGGGTCAGGAGCCGACAACGGTCCCAAGTATCTGCTGGACAGGGATGTCGTCGTGGTCAACATCAACAACAGGCTGGGACCATTTGGTGAGCTCGTTGTCAGATAGGTACTCAACAGTAGGCACGAGAGTTCATGCAGGGGTCAGGAGCCGACAACGGTCCCAAGTATCTGCTGGACAGGGATGTCGTCGTGGTCAACATCAACTACAGGCTGGGACCATTTGGTGAGCTCGTTGTCAGATAGGTACTCAACAGTAGGCACGAGAGTTCATGCAGGGGTCAGGAGCCGACAACGGTCCCAAGTATCTGCTGGACAGGGATGTCGTCGTCGTCAACATCAACTACAGGCTGGGACCATTTGGTGAGCTCGTTGTCAGATAGGTACTCAACAGTAGGCACGAGAGTTCATGCAGGGGTCAGGAGCCGACAACGGTCCCAAGTATCTGCTGGACAGGGATGTCGTCGTGGTCAACATCAACTACAGGCTGGGACCATTTGGTGAGCTCGTTGTCTGATAGGTACTCAACAGTAGGCACGAGAGTTCATGCAGGGGTCAGGAGCCGACAACGGTCCCAAGTATCTGCTGGACAGGGATGTCGTCGTGGTCAACATCAACTACAGGCTGGGACCATTTGGTGAGCTCGTTGTCAGATAGGTACTTAACAGTAGGCCCGAGAGTTCATGCAGGGGTCAGGAGCCGACAACGGTCCCAAGTATCTGCTGGACAGGGATGTCGTCGTGGTCAACATCAACTACAGGCTGGGACCATTTGGTGAGCTCGTTGTCAGATAGGTACTCAACAGTAGGCACGAGAGTTCATGCAGGGGTCAGGAGCCGACAACGGTCCCAAGTATCTGCTGGACAGGGATGTCGTCGTGGTCAACATCAACTACAGGCTGGGACCATTTGGTGAGCTCGTTGTCAGATAGGTACTCAACAGTAGGCACGAGAGTTCATGCAGGGGTCAGGAGCCGACAACGGTCCCAAGTATCTGCTGGACAGGGATGTCGTCGTGGTCAACATCAACTACAGGCTGGGACCATTTGGTGAGCTCGTTGTCAGATAGGTACTCAACAGTAGGCACGAGAGTTCATGCAGGGGTCAGGAGCCGACAACGGTCCCAAGTATCTGCTGGACAGGGATGTCGTCGTGGTCAACATCAACTACAGGCTGGGACCATTTGGTGAGCTCGTTGTCAGATAGGTACTCAACAGTAGGCACGAGAGTTCATGCAGGGGTCAGGAGCCGACAACGGTCCTAAGTATCTGCTGGACAGGGATGTCGTCGTGGTCAACATCAACTACAGGCTGGGACTATTTGGTGAGCTCGTTGTCTGATAGGTACTCAACAGTAGGCACGAGAGTTCATGCAGGGGTCAGGAGCCGACAACGGTCCCAAGTATCTGCTGGACAGGGATGTCGTCGTGGTCAACATCAACTACAGGCTGGGACCATTTGGTGAGCTCGTTGTCTGATAGGTACTCAACAGTAGGCACGAGAGTTCATGCAGGGGTCAGGAGCCGACAACGGTCCCAAGTATCTGCTGGACAGGGATGTCGTCGTGGTCAACATCAACTACAGGCTGGGACCATTTGGTGAGCTCGTTGTCAGATAGGTACTCAACAGTAGGCCCGAGAGTTCATGCAGGGGTCAGGAGCCGACAACGGTCCCAAGTATCTGCTGGACAGGGATGTCGTCGTGGTCAACATCAACTACAGGCTGGGACCATTTGGTGAGCTCGTTGTCAGATAGGTACTCAACAGTAGGCACGAGAGTTCATGCAGGGGTCAGGAGCCGACAACGGTCCCAAGTATCTGCTGGACAGGGATGTCGTCGTGGTCAACATCAACTACAGGCTGGGACTATTTGGTGAGCTCGTTGTCTGATAGGTACTCAACAGTAGGCACGAGAGTTCATGCAGGGGTCAGGAGCCGACAACGGTCCCAAGTATCTGCTGGACAGGGATGTCGTCGTGGTCAACATCAACTACAGGCTGGGACCATTTGGTGAGCTCGTTGTCTGATAGGTACTCAACAGTAGGCACGAGAGTTCATGCAGGGGTCAGGAGCCGACAACGGTCCCAAGTATCTGCTGGACAGGGATGTCGTCGTGGTCAACATCAACTACAGGCTGGGACCATTTGGTGAGCTCGTTGTCAGATAGGTACTCAACAGTAGGCACGAGAGTTCATGCAGGGGTCAGGAGCCGACAACGGTCCCAAGTATCTGCTGGACAGGGATGTCGTCGTGGTCAACATCAACTACAGGCTGGGACCAGTTGGTGAGCTCGTTGTCAGATAGGTACTCAACAGTAGGCCCGAGAGTTCATGCAGGGGTCAGGAGCCGACAACGGTCCCAAGTATCTGCTGGACAGGGATGTCGTCGTGGTCAACATCAACTACAGGCTGGGACCATTTGGTGAGCTCGTTGTCTGATAGGTACTCAACAGTAGGCACGAGAGTTCATGCAGGGGTCAGGAGCCGACAACGGTCCCAAGTATCTGCTGGACAGGGATGTCGTCGTGGTCAACATCAACTACAGGCTGGGACCATTTGGAGAGCTCGTTGTCAGATAGGTACTTAACAGTAGGCACGAGAGTTCATGCAGGGGTCAGGAGCCGACAACGGTCCCAAGTATCTGCTGGACAGGGATGTCGTCGTGGTCAACATCAACTACAGGCTGGGACCATTTGGTGAGCTCGTTGTCAGATAGGTACTCAACAGTAGGCACGAGAGTTCATGCAGGGGTCAGGAGCCGACAACGGTCCCAAGTATCTGCTGGACAGGGATGTCGTCGTGGTCAACATCAACTACAGGCTGGGACCATTTGGTGAGCTCGTTGTCTGATAGGTACTCAACAGTAGGCACGAGAGTTCATGCAGGGGTCAGGAGCCGACAACGGTTCCAAGTATCTGCTGGACAGGGATGTCGTCGTGGTCAACATCAACTACAGGCTGGGACCATTTGGTGAGCTCGTTGTCAGATAGGTACTCAACAGTAGGCACGAGAGTTCATGCAGGGGTCAGGAGCCGACAACGGTTCCAAGTATCTGCTGGACAGGGATGTCGTCGTGGTCAACATCAACTACAGGCTGGGACCATTTGGTGAGCTCGTTGTCAGATAGGTACTTAACAGTAGGCACGAGAGTTCATGGAGGGGTCAGGAGCCGACAACGGTCCCAAGTATCTGCTGGACAGGGATGTCGTCGTGGTCAACATCAACTACAGGCTGGGACCATTTGGTGAGCTCGTTGTCTGATAGGTACTCAACAGTAGGCACGAGAGTTCATGCAGGGGTCAGGAGCCGACAACGGTCCCAAGTATCTGCTGGACAGGGATGTCGTCGTGGTCAACATCAACTACAGGATGGGACCATTTGGTGAGCTCGTTGTCAGATAGGTACTCAACAGTAGGCACGAGAGTTCATTAGATTCTGAATTCTGAATCTCTTATGTTTTAGCATTCAATGATTATTATGATGATTATGATTATTTTCATGATCATTAATAAAAATATTGATATTGCCTTTTTATATTTTGGAAATCTCATAAACGTGCACAATATTTGAGAGCCATATATTCTTATCATACATCTCCTTGAGGGCAAATGCTTCCAGGCTATAAATGAGGGTAAATTACTAAAAATAAAATGCTTATGGGAAAATCAGTCTGATGAGTATTTAAAATATCTTTAGCTAGGTATCTATTCCAAAGAAATCAAGCTTAATATTACCTATGAGATTGTTGGGCAGATGCCAGATTTGTTTATCCTAATAACCTTCAATAGTTGCTGGCAACAACCTCTTACTGTGAGATGCCTAAATAAGTATTATCTTTTCTTTTAATGGGATTTGGACAAGTGAAAACCTATAAATCGCGATAGTTCCCCCAAGATTACATATTATTGCGATAGCGAAGAAAACGTCTTCTGTTTACCGCATTATTCATTTAACTAGGAAAACGCTCAGTAACGCGTTGATGAGCGAGCACGGGTACGTGCATATTCTCCAACAGGAAATGCATACACAACGCGATGAGCACCTCGATCAACATAAAAGTATATGCTTTTTATAGAAACTTGAAAATGGCATCTAAGTTCCCTGGTACATAAAGCAAATCAGATGCATTTCAATTGGCACTGGAAAACATTCATTTCGATACTTCATATCTGACAGATATTTAAAATGTCAATGAGTTCATAAGTTCTTAACTGATTAGGATGAAAAATTGTAAAATGAGAGACAATGTTGGTCTGACTGACCATGCAAAATATGAGTTTGATCACATTTATCGAAGACCATTTTCAATTTTCAACCTATCAGGAGATGTTTATTTAAATTTTAACCAATGAATGAATTTCAAAAAAAAATGCGGTTTACAAACAGAAAAGATTGTCTCTACATGTGTGCAAAATTTCAGCTCGATCGAAGAAAAACTCTGACCTGTATAGCCAAAATATGAGTTTGATCAGATTTATCGAAGACCATTGTCATTTTTCAACCTACCATCAAAAAATGTTTATTTAAATTTTAAAAAATAATTTTTTCTAAAAAATTGGGGGTCAGCAAACAGAAAAGGTTGTCTCCACATGTGTGCAAAATTTCAGCTTGATGGAAGAAAAACTCTGACCTGTATTCGCTAAATCAAGCTTCCGCTCTGCACTCTGGTGATAGAAATGTGTACTTGAGGAAGGGTGTACGCATTCAATTCTCCATAATGTATCTGTAGAGTTTGGATACCTCTACTTCATACATTATTTAACATAGAACCATAAAAATTGTGAGGAGTATAGAAAAGATCATGCCTTATCGATCTGTCACCTCAGAAATCTATTTATTGTGTCTAAATAATTATAAAATAACTTTCCGTATGAAGCAAATACGGCTTATACTGTAGCCTGATAGGTCTGTTGAACCATTTCCTGTCCTCTGATTGGCTGATGCATTACATGTTTGAACGATTATTACGCTGCAATTTAACCTCGGAGAAACATTTTGAGGTGACAGATCGATAAAGCATAATCTTTTCAATACTCATCCTTTTTTCAGAGTTCTATGTTTAATAGTGTATGAAGCAGAGGTATCCAAACTCTACACGTTCCTTATGGAGAATTAAATGCGTACACCCTTCCTCTAGTACCACATCTCTACCACTAGAGTGCAGAGCTGATCTTAATTGTGCGAATAGCGTCAGTAAACGGAAAAAAAAATCAGAGGTCCGTGCCAAAAGAGCCAAAAGGAGACGCTCGCTTCGCTCGCTCAATCATAATAAATGGATTCTGAAAGCTTCCACGAAAATATAACAATATAGTTTCTTTGTTCCTTTTTGCCTGTTCTTGGAGTGATACAGGTCACGCCTCTTCTCCACTCAAACAGTTAGGCACTTATTCCCACTTCACATCTCTAGTGGTTGAAGATGCCACCCACTATAATGGTCATGTGTTAGCCAGGTTTCTTCAGTACTGGAGATGACGTTGTTCCGGGCAACAACGGACTCAAGGACCAGGTCGTGGCACTGCGCTGGATCCAGAAGAACATCGCAGCGTTCGGCGGCAATCCAGACAGAGTGACGTTGGTCGGAACATCAGCAGGGGGAGCTTCGGTGCACTTCCACTACTTGTCGCCACTGTCCAGAGGTAAGCAATGGCTCAGGAAATAACTACTTGGAGGGTGTAGTTGAGCGAACGACTCTTTTTGGCTCTTTTGGCACGGACCTCTGTTTTTTTTTCAGTTACTAACCGATATACAGGTCGCACCGTTGCACCGATCGATCTGAAATTTTTCACACATGTAGAGACAACCTTTTCTGTTTGCAGACCGTAACTTTTTTGAAATCCAGTAATTGGTTAAAATTTAAATAAACATCACCTGATAGGTTGAAAAATGAAAATAGTCTTCGATAAATGTGATCAAACTCATATTTTGCATGGTCATTAAGACCAACATTGTCTCTTATTTTGCAAATTTTAATCCCAGTCAGTTAAGAACGTATGAACTTATTGAAATTTTTAATAGCTGTCTGAAATGAAGTATCGTAATGAATTATTTCCAGTGCAAATTGAATTGAATCTGATTTGTTATATGTACCAGGTTACATGCTATTTAATTGCCAGGGATGCTATTTTCAAGTTTCGATGGAAGTTGATTGAGTGGATCATATTTCAATTTAATATGTCCTTTGTATATGTTTTCTGTGCGTTGTGTACGCATTTCCGGTTCTAGAATTTGCACGTACCCATGCTCGCTCATCAACGCGGTACTCAGAGCGTTTTCCTTGTTTCGTATCTGTTGGCAGGATTGTTCCATCAAGGCATCTCCCTGAGTGGAACGGCTCTCAACTGCTGGGCTCAGACTGAAGGTCTGAAGCAGCGAGGCGCACAGATGGCTGAGCGTCTTGGTTGTCCCACATCAAGCGTCTCGGACATGGTGGACTGTCTGAGACATCGGCCAGCGCATTCCATCGTGCAACAGCTCAGCAACTTCAAAGTGAGGAGAACATTCCTTCGATTCGGATCCAAGAAGCTTTCCTTCACAGTAGACCATACCTCAGCCGCATCTTGATCACTGCATCAGACCTTTCAAATAGTCCATAACCTCAAAATAATTATGTGTCTACGTTTGCACAAACACAAAATGTGGTGGGAATAGTGCGCTTCTTCATCGATCTAACTAATACTTACGTCACCGATTAAGGTGCTACCAGCTTCCAGAAGCGTAGAAACTACTTTCATCATGGGGGGGGGGGGGTCGCGACACCCGGAAAGGGGTCTGGGAGACCCTTCCCCCCCTCTCCCCCCAGATTATAGAATTTAAACCAGTTAAAAGTATAATTCTGGAACTTTAAAATACACAAATTGAAGCCAAAAAAACTCCAATTGTTGCCCCGCAGGGCATTTTTCGAATATTAACAGAAAACATTCGAATATAACTCCCTATTTTTGCCCCGCAGGGAGTTTCTTTTAGAATTTAAAAAAAAATTAAGCGATTCTTGAACACTATAGACTTAATTTTGTATGGTGAATGGGGGATGAGCATGCTCGAGTGGGGGGGGGGGGGATAATCCCCCCATCCTCCCCCATTTCCTACGCTCCTATACCAGCTTCTTTAAAGATGACTGCTGCTTTTCCTCTGAAAAAGGTATTCTTCAGAACCCTGTCGAGTCAAGAGCTGAGTTCATGGTTGGGAACACAAAAAGATCTAATGCGTTTGCCAATTTTTTTTAAAGGAATCACTTGTCTGTTTATGCGATCCCAATTGTCTATGTCATTATCTGTATTTTAAATCCCAAATGTAATTATTTAAATGTATTTATTTTAATGTACGCTTTTCATTGTAAGGGTAAGACAAGATACATTTCCCTCATCCCAAATTCAATTCAAAATCCTCTTTTTTACATTAATTCTCATCATAAAACACTTTCCGCTCATCAGAACAGCAGTAAATGAGTCTAAACAACGGCTATTACCGTACGACAGGGGGCGGCAACCTGCGGCTCTAGAGCCGCATGTGGCTCTTCGGTTGATCTTGATTTTCTTTATAATTTAAATAAATCTGGAATCGAAAAATATGAAAATTCTAAAAAAAACGCCCTGCGGGGCAATATTTGGAGGCTAATTTGATTCAGTGTATTCATTTTAATGTCCAAGAATCACTTTTAAATTGTTGAAATTCCAAAAAACCGCCCTGCGGGGTAACAACTGGGGGACATAGTCAACATATCTAAATAAAAGTATAGTAGGTATAGGTTATTCAATTTATTATTTTCGGTGTATTATTTTTGATTGCCTCTACCGCGGCTCCCATTATTATCTCATTAATTACTTTTTGGGAAAATTGCTCCTTCACCAAAAAAGGTTGCCCGACCCCTGCCGTACGAGAAAGTCATCAAAATCTCCAATAATAATGTGATTCCCCAGGCGTGGCAGATCGTGCCGTACGCTCCATTCGGACCAACCATCGAGGTGGAGCGGCCTGGAGCGTTCCTGTCCGAACAACCGATCAAGATCCTAGTCGAGGGTCGATCACTGAGTCTGCCGTGGATCACGTCGATCACCAGCGAGGAGGGGCTGTACCCAGCGGCAGGTGAGCGAGATCAGAGCAGCCGATCAAGATCCTGAGGGTCGATCACTGAGTCTAGCGTGGATCACGTCGATCACCAGCGAGGAGGTGCTGTACCCAGCGGCAGGTGAGCGAGATCAGAGCAGCCGATCAAGATCCTGAGGGTCGATCACTGAGTCTGCCGTGGATCACGTCGATCACCAGCGAGGAAGGGCTCTATCCAGCGGCAGGTGAGCGAGATCAGAGCAGCTGATTAAGATCCTGAGGGTCGATCACTGAGTCTGCCGTGGATCACGTCGATCACCAGCGAGGAAGGGCTCTATCCAGCGGCAGGTGAGAGAGATCAGAGCAGCTGATCAAGATCCTGAGGGTCGATCACTGAGTCTGCCGTGGATCACGTCGATCACCAGCGAGGAGGGGCTGTACCCAGCGGCAGGTGAGAGAGATCAGAGCAGCCGATCAAGATCCTGAGGGTCGATCACTGAGTCTGCCGTGGATCACGTCGATCACCAGCGAGGAGGGGCTGTACCCAGCGGCAGGTGAGCGAGATCAGAGCAGCCGATCAAGATCCTGAGGGTCGATCACTGAGTCTAGCGTGGATCACGTCGATCACCAGCGAGGAGGGGCTCTACCCAGCGGCAGGTGAGAGAGATCAGAGCAGACGATCAAGATCCTGGTCGAGGGTCGATCACTGAGTCTGCCGTGGATCACGTCGATCACCAGCGAGGAGGGGCTCTATCCAGCGGCAGGTGAGAGAGATCAGAGCAGCCGATCAAGATCCTGAGGGTCGATCACTGAGTCTGCCGTGGATCACGTCGATCACCAGCGAGGAGGGGCTGTACCCAGCGGCAGGTGAGCGAGATCAGAGCAGCCGATCAAGATCCTGAGGGTCGATCACTGAGTCTAGCGTGGATCACGTCGATCACCAGCGAGGAGGGGCTCTACCCAGCGGCAGGTGAGAGAGATCAGAGCAGACGAACAAGATCCTGAGGGTCGATCACTGAGTCTGCCGTGGATCACGTCGATCACCAGCGAGGAGGGGCTCTACCCAGCGGCAGGTGAGAGAGATCAGAGCAGCCGATCAAGATCCTGAGGGTCGATCACTGAGTCTGCCGTGGATCACGTCGATCAGCAGCGAGGAGGGGCTCTACCCAGCGGCAGGTGAGAGAGATCAGAGCCGCCGATCAAGATCCTGAGGGTCGATCACTGAGTCTGCCATGGATCACGTCGATCACCAGCGAGGAGGGGCGCTACCCAGCGGCAGGTGAGAGAGTTGTATCTCTAACCGCCAACCCTGGGAATCAATATGCTATAAGGAGGAAAACTGAAGACAACTATTTTTGTGTACTTTTTTTCATTTTGATTTCCTAAACGTTATGTGCTGGCTTAAATTTAAGAATTCTCGGTTATTGAAATTTAGTAAAATATTCTACATTTCATTCAGAAAGAATCTCTATAACTTCTAGATTTCAGATGACTACATTAGATACCAGCTCTAGTTTGGGAGTACCTATCAGGTGATTTATTTTCTAGATCTTACGAGACAAATTTCTAACAGATTCACAGCCGCCTGACATCAGACCAAAGAAAATAACAAACTGACAGATTGAATGCAATTTATTTGGGTAGGAAGTCTTGACGTCAAGCTCGAAGAAAAAAAGAGGTCAAGGGAAGAAGAAATCTAGGTAGTACAAGAAAGAGTTAGCCTTTAATCCTCAAGGATGGACGATGAACTTCTTGATCAAATTTATTGAACAATGGGACAACCTTCCTAGGGACAACAAAGACTTCAACGAGATGGTTACAATCTCAAAATGGCGAACCACCAGATAAAATGTTCTTGCCGTTGGACGTGAATGGAAGATGTTACAGGCTACCTCAGACACATTTCTTATTACTTTAGGTGTTGTATTCCGGGAATCTTTACAGGGTTCGTAGCGTCAGCCGAGTACATGCACGACTTCCGCGAACGCTGGGACGAGATTGCGCACTACCTGCTCGATTACGTCGACACGTTGGAGTCCGGGCAACGCCGGGCGGTCGCGGACAGAGTCAAGAAGTTCTATCTCGACGACAAGGAGTTCTCGCTGGACACTAAGGACCAGATCATACAGGTGAGTCGTCAAACAACTAAATAGGAAACCGAAAACTCTCCGTGTAACGCGTTGATTCGCACAACCAAGATCAGTTCTGCACTCTAGTGGTAGAGATGTGGTACTAGAGGAAAGGGTTCAACATTCAATTATCCATAAGGAACCTGTAGAGTTTGGATACCTCTACAGCATACACTATTAAACATAGAACCATAAAAATTGTAAGTAGTATAGAAAAGATTATGCTTATTCGATCTGTCACCTCAGAAATGCATTTATTGTGTCTAAATAATTATAAAATAACTTTCTGTATGAAGCTAATACGGCTTATACTGTAGCCTGATTGGTCTGTTGAACCATTTCCTGTACTCTGATTGGCTGCTGCATTTCATGTTTGCATGATTATTACGCTGCAATTTAACCTCGGAGAAAAATTTTGAGGTGACAGATCGATAAAGCATAATCTTTTCTATACTCGTTACTTTTTTCAGGGTTCTATGTTTAAAAGTGTATGAAGTAGAGGTATCCAAACTCTACAGGTTCCTTATGGAGAATTGAATGTTGAACCCTTTCCTCTAGTACCACATCTCCACCACTAGAGTGCAGAACTGATCTTGATTGTGCGAATAAGGGAGCCTTTCTAATGCATGCGAATTAATTATAGTGTGTAAGTTGCTGCTCCATAATAGGCCTTGTAATTCTGGTAGATTGCGTCAGAGGAGCACTGATAGTTTATTTGAAATATTTTCGAAAAAAAAATCGTTCAAAGTTGGCATCAAATGTCAGTAAAATGTCAATAGCTCTTAGCATAACCGATTTGACTGATTTTCTAATCCTACTATAATGTTGGTACCTACCAATGACCATTGAATGTTTTTAAGTTGATCGGTCATGTCAAACGGTTCCTTTTTTAGTTTATAATGAATCACGCAATTTTGTTCAAAAAGTAATATCTATCTTAATGTAACCGATTTTCGTAATCGTATTCGTACAAGCGGTTCCATTTCACCTTTAACCAATACAAAACATATGCTCACTCAACAACTAGATGTCTTTACACTGAGTTGATCTAACTTCTATTTGCCCTCATCAGATGCTCGGCGACAGAATGTTCAACGCCGACGCGCAGCGTGCTGCGCAGCTCCAAGCGCAGCACACCTCTGCGCAGGTCTACTTTTACAAGTTCGCCTACAGAGGGAAGAACAGTTTGTCCGACTTGTTCTCACAAACCAAACAGAACCTGGGCAAGTAATTAATATTGCGATATAATGCTCACGTTAAACGGGCAACGCCGGGCACTGCTTGTTATTAATATGTGTGTTGTTTCACCCATGCTGACGACACCGCCTACGTGTTCAACGCATTCTACAGCGCTACTGATGACACTGACACTGACATGACACGGGCAACGCCGGGCACTGCTTGTTATTGATATGTGTGTTGTTTCTCCCATGCTGACGATACCGCCTACGTGTTCAACGCATTCTACAGCGCTACTGATGACACTGACACTGACATGACACGGGCAACGCCAGGCACTGCTTGTTATTGATATGTGTGTGGTGTCTCCAGGTGTGTCGCATGCTGACGACACCGCCTACGTGTTCAACGCATTCTACAGCGCTACTGATGACACTGACACTGACATGACACGGGCAACGCCGGGCACTGCTTGTTATTGATATGTGTGTTGTTTCTCCCATGCTGACGATACCGCCTACGTGTTCAACGCATTCTACAGCGCTACTGATGACACTGACACTGACATGACACGGGCAACGCCGGGCACTGCTTGTTATTGATATGTGTGTTGTGTCTCCCAGGTGTGTCGCATGCTGACGACACCGCCTACGTGTTCAACGCATTCTACAGCGCTACTGATGACACTGACACTGACATGACACGGGCAACGCCGGGCACTGCTTGTTATTGATATGTGTGTTGTGTCTCCAGGTGTGTCGCATGCTGACGACACCGCCTACGTGTTCAACGCATTCTACAGCGCTACTGATGACACTGACACTGACATGACACGGGCAACGCCGGGCACTGCTTGTTATTGATATGTGTGTTGTGTCTCCAGGTGTGTCGCATGCTGACGACACCGCCTACGTGTTCAACGCATTCTACAGCGCTACTGATGACACTGACACTGACATGACACGGGCAACGCCGGGCACTGCTTGTTATTGATATGTGTGTTGTGTCTCCAGGTGTGTCGCATGCTGACGACACCGCCTACGTGTTCAACGCATTCTACAGCGCTACTGATGACACTGACACTGACATGACACGGGCAACGCCGGGCACTGCTTGTTATTGATATGTGTGTTGTGTCTCCAGGTGTGTCGCATGCTGACGACACCGCCTACGTGTTCAACGCATTCTACAGCGCTACTGATGACACTGACACTGACATGACACGGGCAACGCCGGGCACTGCTTGTTATTGATATGTGTGTTGTGTCTCCAGGTGTGTCGCATGCTGACGACACCGCCTACGTGTTCAACGCATTCTACAGCGCTACTGATGACACTGACACTGACATGACACGGGCAACGCCGGGCACTGCTTGTTATTGATATGTGTGTTGTTTCTCCCATGCTGACGATACCGCCTACGTGTTCAACGCATTCTACAGCGCTACTGATGACACTGACACTGACATGACACGGGCAACGCCGGGCACTGCTTGTTATTGATATGTGTGTTGTGTCCCCCAGGTGTGTCGCATGCTGACGACACCGCCTACGTGTTCAACGCATTCTACAGCGCTACTGATGACACTGACACTGACATGACACGGGCAACGCCGGGCACTGCTTGTTATTGATATGTGTGTTGTGTCTCCAGGTGTGTCGCATGCTGACGACACCGCCTACGTGTTCAACGCATTCTACAGCGCTACTGATGACACTGACACTGACATGACACAAGCAACGCCGGGCACTGCTTGTTATTGATATGTGTGTTGTGTTTCCCAGGTGTGTCGCATGCTGACGACACCGCCTACGTGTTCAACGCATTCTACAGCGCTACTGATGACACTGACACTGACATGACACGGGCAACGCCGGGCACTGCTTGTTATTGATATGTGTGTTGTGTCTCCCAGGTGTGTCGCATGCTGACGACACCGCCTACGTGTTCAACGCATTCTACAGCGCTACTGATGAGACTGATACTGATATTGCGATGTCGCGGCTTATGGTGGAGATGTTCGTCAACTTTGTGCACACAAGGTAATAATCACAATTTTCCCATAGAGTGAGTACTAGGATTGGTTGTTACTACATATTGTCTTACTTTGGATCATAATATTCAGGCACTAAAAGGAAATTGAAAACTTATAAATGATGGGCAAAAAGAGATGCTGCCGTTTTAGGGATGACCCACTCGGTAAAGATTTTTAGAAATATGTAGAGAATGAATTGCTGGAAACTTTAACAAGGGGCACATCTTTAAGACTGACCCTTGGTCATTCCTTTACTGGACGGAAAAAATAAAATATGCGGTTTGAAGGTTAGTTAAAAACAGCTAAAACATATCAATTGTGTCTTACATTTTATTTATTTTTATTATTATATCAATTAATGTACAATTAATTACCCCATCCAACTAAAGTCGGGTTGGGGGGTGGAGGTAGCTCCACTTTCCTCTAGGGCCTCCTGGGATGCCGAAGTCGGCCGGCCATTCCAACTTCTTCCCCGTCGTCTTCTTCCTCATCGTCTTCACTCTCCTCTGATTCCTCCACCTGCCGCTCCACAAATTCATTCCATCTTTCTATGTCTTCCCACCACTTCTCTCTTTTTACTCTCCCCCAATCTTCACTTCTCACCGCCACATCCTCTTCAATGCCGTCCATCCACTTGGTCCTCGGACGCCCAGCCTTCTTTTTCTTCACTTGTCTTCCCTTCTCAAATTCTCTTCTAGGAATTCTCTCCTCTCCCATTCTTTTCATGTGCCCAAACCATCTCAACCTCTCTCGACTTATCTTCAAACTTAACTTCTCCACTCCCAAGTCCTGTCTTATCTTCTTACTCCTGATTTTATCCAACTTGGTCACTCCCGCCACCCCTCTCAAAAACTTCATCTGTGATGCCTGGATTTCTGCTATTTCTCTTCTACCCATTGGCCATGTTACCGCCCCATATGTCAGGATTGGGATATAGTACATCTTGTATATCAGTAGTTTGCACCTCATTGGTATACCCTCCTTCCATATCAGCTTCCGAACACATTGGTAAAAACTCTCCGCCGCTGCTCGTCTCTTCTTTATCTCGAGCTCCACCTTACCATCCCTTGTCACAACACTTTCTAAATATTTAAACTCCTCCCGTTCCTGCAGCAATGCTCCCTGGATTCCAATCTTGCACCTCGCCTTCTTTCCTCTGTCCATACACAATGTTTCACTCTTTTCTCTGCTAATATGAAGTCCATACTTTTCTGTCACACAATTCCATTTATCCACCTTCAACTGTATCACATCTTCCGACTCACTCCATATCATAATGTCATCTGCATATATAAATGTCTTTGAGTCCCTTCCTTCCACTTCGTCATTCTCCACTTCCCGTACCATCTCATCCATTACAACACCAAACAGAGTCGGTGACAACACACTACCTTGCTTTAAGCCTTCATTTACTTGGAACCATTCTGTCCTCCCTACACTGCACTGCACACAACTCCAGCTGTTCTTATACGTACTCTGTATCTTCTTTATTAGTTCCCCACACACTTCTTTCCTCTTCAAACACTTCCACACCATCTCTCTAGGTAGCCTGTCGTAAGCTTTCTCGAGGTCCAAAAAAACCATCCTTGTAATGGATCCCTCTTCCCATCTGCTTTCCATCAGCTGCCGCAGTGCAAATACTAGGTCAATGGTCGACCGCCCCCGCCTAAAACCATACTGCTCCTCCCTTATCTTCTCCTCCAAGTATAGCATGAGCCTTCTCTCTAGTATCTTCTCGTATATTTTGGCTGCCTGCGATATGATTGTTATGCCTCTGTAGTTGCCAGCCAGTTTTCTATCCCCTTTCTTGAAGATTGGAGTAATTATACCTCTACCCCAATCTTCAGGTACTTTACATTCCATCCAAGCTGCATGGATTACTCTACGAAGCCATTCCGCCCCCTCATCGCCAGCTGCCTTTAACATCTCAACATTTATTTCGTCTATTCCAGTAGCCTTTCCAATTTTCATTCTCTTTATCACGTTCTTCACCTCGACTCTACTTGGTGCCTCTTTTACAAAGCGATCATTCACTCCTATTAGTTGCGCATCCACTTCCCTCACATCTGCGTCTATATCCTCCCTCTCCTCGTCACCCTTCAACAGGTTTTTAAAGTAGTCCCTCCATATTATGTTCTTTAACTCCTCCGGGTTATTTGTCACTGTTCCATCTTCCAACTTCATCACCGACTGCACTTCATTGTCCCGTCGCCTCATCCCAACCATGTTGTACATACATTATAAAATAACTTATCCGTGTACCTCGGAAGAAATCATCATGAGAGAACACATAGCATACTTAAGTCGCCAGCATTCTATCTGTGGATTGAAAATGGTTCTTTGTATTTTCCCGTCACCTATCTATACTTTACCTGCGTGCGCACCATGTCCTATTATAGTTATGCCGAGCCTTCTCTTGGGTTGAGCTTACAAGTGGTTCACAAAATACTGTTTTGTCAAGAAAATCCCAATCATTCTACAGATCGGTTGCTGGCGACTAATCGACTTTCTTAATTATTTGCAGCAACCCGTCACCTGGCAACGTCAGCTGGCAGCCCGTGCAACCCGGACAGACAGAACTCAAGTACTTGCACATCGCAAGTCCCACTCAAGTGGCGATGAGGACTGTGAGGGACATCGGCAACCGACACTTCTGGGACTCGTTGCCCATCCGCGAGCCGCAGATCAATCATGACCAAGCCGCCAGAGCCGCTGATGAGTTGTAGTTCATTGGCTACCTGACAGGCGATTAGGAACGTCTTTCATCATGGGGGGGGGGGGGGGGAATAGCGATCCTCCCCAGCTTTAGCCCCGCAGGGCTTTTTTTCGTATTTAAACCAGTTAGAAAAAGTGATTCTGGGGCTTTAAAGTGCACAAACTGAAGCACAAAAAAAACTCCAATTGTTGCCCCGCAGGGCATTTTTTCGAATATAAACATTTTAAAATTGATTTTGGGATTCTAAACTGCTTAAATTACAACAAATAACTCCCTATTTTTGCTCCGCAGGGCGTTTGTTTTGAATTGAAACCATTTTTAAGTGATTCTTGTACACTAAACTTAATTTTTTATGGTGAATGGGGGGTCAGCCTGCTAGAGTGGGGGATAATCGCCCCCCCCCCCCTTCCTGCGCGCCTGCTACCTGATACACCTGTATCGCCCAAAACAATAGGATTTGTCATCAAACATAATGTTTAGCACTGATAATGTTAAAGGCGTACGCAGGGTAACTTTTCTTTGGGGAGGGGGGCGGACATTTTTCATAATTTTAAAATGATTGATGTCAACAAGGGGGGTTCGGTGCCCAGCCCCGAAGAAAATTTTAGTTCAAGGTCATTCGATTTGGTGCAATTTTGAATAGCAGATAAGCTAATTTTTGGGAATTAAATATGTCCATAAATTGGTTATGGCTAGGGAGGTTCGGTGCTCATAGCCCCTGAAAAATGTTTAAATTTTGGCGTAATTTCAATCATTTTGGCAAGCTTTAGACATGATCTGCCAATTTTTTTAAATATTTTGTTCACATATTATTTTGAATGTGCTGATTTCTTAGATAATGCTCTGATTTCGGTAGGAGGGAACCGCACACCCCTTTCCCCCCTCCCCAAGCGTACGCACGGGGTTATGTTAACACACTTGGAGTGTGAATGATGTTCAGCACCATTACTGCGAATTAAAGTTTGTCCTCCCAGCTAGCTCTTCGGGTGGGACGGCAATTTTACAACAAGATTCTGGAAAGTTCCACGGGGATTATAAAGAGAACATTTCTTCTTTTACATGTTACTTTAACTATTTGACAACATTTAAACATTGTGCAAATTAAAATATGTGAAACAATGTGAAAATATTGATAATTATGTGAAAATAAAGTGAAAATAAGTGGGAAAAAATGAGTACCTATAATGTCCCCACCCTTTCGACATTTTTGTGCTTTCTCTAAAGGGTGGGAAGGGAAGTTTTCTGACATCATCAGATTTTCGTTGATCTTACTTTCAGTCTGTACCTATAATTGCCTATAAATACCTATAAGTGTAAAATCATTAAATAAATTCCTTACGACTACAATGATGATCAGCGAAAATTAAGTTTTTTGATTCATACCTCATTAACAATACCAAAATAAGATCAATTAAATATGCGATAAATATTACGGTAGGAATGGAACAAAGGTTCAAATTATTGAACATATCATGTATTTAAACAATGTAATCTTAATAATATCATGTATTTTACAGAACCAACGTCTTAGAAACTAAACATCACTGCATTGCAAGTCTTATAAAATATACGAGTAAAATTGTTAGTCAGTCAAAACGACTAATACAGACCGACTAACATTAAGACATTATCACACCAATGATACACATTAATAATAATAGGAAATATAACAACAATGTTGGTAGCAAATTGTAATATCAATACAAAAATAATTTTAATTTTATGACTTTTTATTATACGTACACCAATAAGTGAAATGTTATTTCGTATTTTTGTTTTAATTAATGAAATTATGCCACTACAAAATTATTCAAAAGAACAAAAATATATTTTTGTCATATAGTGTGTATAATGAGTCATGTTTCAATACAAATCAATACAAACCATGGTGTTACGAGAACGCAACATACAATGTGTTTGCTCTACGGCTCTTGCTCGGCTGATTTTACTGGAAATCACGTGATGCAGCCAAGCGCTCACAAGTCGTCATAACGTCATAAAATGACGATCCAAAACGTCATTAAGAGTCCTGGGGACCGCTATGGAAACTGACGGATTGTGTCAATTTTTTCCAAAATACCTAAGTCTCCCCAAGGCTCATTATTTACTCCACTGTTATGCAACTTTTGGAGGTAGGTTTGATACCCATTTTCTCGTAATACTATTGAGAAATTTTAAGAAATGCTTGAAACAAAAAAAAAAATTCATGAAATATGTGAAAAATATATTTTTTTTTCTTTAAATAGTTATTAAATTTTTTCAATAGTATTACGAGAAAATGGGTATCAAAACTACCTCCCAAAGTTGCATAACAGTGGAGTAAATAATGAGCCTTGGGGAGACTTAGGTATTTTGGGAAAATTTGACACAATCCGTCAGTTTCCATAGCGGTCCCCAGAACTCTTAATCGATAAAAAAAAATTGAACGTGTTTCTGTTTATCAGGAGAAGCAAGGTTTCAAACTGTAAAATATCATTACTGATGGTCATTCCTTTAAAAGGTGGAAATAATTAACGAGAAATGTTACCTTCTAATTGTTTTACACATTTCCGGAAAGCCTACTGTAATTTTTATTAGATAAGAGACCTAACCAGATATTACCTGGGTAGCTCTGGTTTCTTAAGCAGTTTAAGCACATGCAGTTTGGTTGACCAAAACCAAACAGTTTGGTTGTTTTATTGACGTTTTATAACAATAGGAGACACCTCAAGATATCAGCAAATCAAACTATACATGTAAATTTAAGAAACCAAAGCTACCAAAACATAACATTTGTTATTGGTATTATCATCGGTCGAGATAAAACATTTTTAGGGTTTGAAACGGTGCTCCTCATTTAGAACCTTTCAGAATTGATTGATGACACTAGTTTAAAGCGAGAACTGAGAAAAATTGTCCCATCTTGCTCTATTATTGTACTTTCTTAACTCAATGCACTGTGAGTACTGGCTATGGAGTTTTATAATACATTCCTCCCAAACAACTTGGGTAGGTAGAAGATATGAATTCGCAGGACGACCAATTGCACAGCATCCAGATTTAGATACTCCCACGTGCATTATTATGTAACTCTCATAATACCCTCCCGAATACTTGACCACAAACCACGGAACAAAAATTGTACTTTTCGCAATGTTTAAGCAATTGAAGGTGCCCCAGAAGTATACAAATCATTCATTTGAAATGCATCCATTGAATAGTTTAAAGAAATTAAACCTACAAAGATCCAAAAACTACCGATCAATATCTGCTCTTAAGGTGGATGTATATCACGTGACTTTATTTCTCTACATCCGATCAAAAGAAATAGTTACCTATGAGTACATACCTTACATCGTTCATGTTGAGTAATCCAAGGTGATTTATGAAGGAAATTCACTGCAAACTGGAGCTTATCAATATTTGCAGTCAATATTATTTAATTTTGCAGTAATTTATTTAAAAAAAAAAATCTTGTGTATACGTACGCGTGTGAAGACTGTCAAAACCAAGTGTTGTTCGTTTAAACATTACATTCATAATAGTGGATATAATTAATATCTCAACATTTCGTTGGAAAGAGGAAGAAAGAGCGCATGTTATATATTCTGACATTGCGTCAGGTTTGTGATGCATATGTGCCTTTTTATTAGAGTAATGGTTGCTGTTCTTGGCAACTCGTAGAATTTCCTTCAACTTCAGGTCTTGATTTGAGAATATTTAGGTGCAAGGAAGTAAAATCCCCATAAAAAACACTTCGTGTAAAAATACCAGCCAAGTCTCTTCAACTTAAAAAAAATATATGAAATCTAAAAATTCTGCACTGAAAAGTATTGATATCAAAAAATTTGCCAAGTCAAAACTTTATTTGAAAATCAAAAAATACTTGGCGCATCG
The DNA here is from genome assembly GCA_934045905.1 of Leuctra nigra. NCBI lineage: Eukaryota > Metazoa > Arthropoda > Insecta > Plecoptera > Leuctridae > Leuctra > Leuctra nigra. The sequence goes on from OW203772.1 coordinate 15,321,966, forward strand.
TGTATATAAATAGCTTAGAAGTATAGGCCAGATATAAAATATACATCAAATATACATATACATATAGTAACCTATAATTCTCAAAAAAATCGATGCGCCAAGTATTTTTTGATTTTCAAATAAAGTTTTGACTTGGCAAATTTTTTGATATCAATACTTTTCAGTGCAGAATTTTTAGATTTCATATATTTTTTTTTAATTGAAGAGACTTGGCTGGTATTTTTACACGAAGTGTTTTTTATGGGGATATCACTCCTTTTTTTAGTTTATTATTTACAACTTGTGACGCATATGAAATAAACAATTACTAAATTCTTTTAAAAAAATCGCCATTTACGATTTGGTTACTACTAATGAAAATCTGTTGTATATTCATGTATAGTCTTTCGTGAAGAATAGCAAAGGTTTCATTCCAATCGGCCAACCCAGTTCCGAGATACGGCATATAACACTTCGGTTTTCAAAATGGCTGCTAAACTTACTGCACTGCCACATAGAATTTATATCTACAATTAATGTGTATCATTTTAGGCTTTCTGAATATGTATTCATTGTATAGAATGGGGAATATAATAATTTTTAAATTTGAATGACGTCATTTCCGGGCTCATAAATAAAAACATTCTACTTTGACTGTTCCTATTCCATAAAGATGGCATTCCGAATCATTTGGCGCTAGTTTCGTACTGATCGGTATACCAGTTTTCGAGATACAACGTTACTTCCGGTTTCAAAATGGCGGCTGAAATCTCTGACCCCTTGAATTTTAATTTACACATGATAACATCTTATTAAGTTATTATAAGCTGTCTCAAATAGTATGTATTGTATCAAAATGAAAATTTGTGAGATTTTTAAAATGTGTAACGTCATTTCCGGTTTTGCTATAAGAAACTGCAAATATTACTGATGATAAAACATAAAGTTGCCCGTCTAAATTGTGTGGCGCTGGTTTCGTTCAAATCTATTTAGCCAATATTAAGATATGATGTCACTTCCGGTTTAACAATGGCGGCTTCCGGTTGGTTTTGTAACAAGTCAAATGATATATCAGAAGTGCATACGTTACATAAATATCAAAATAATCGGATCAACCTTTGTTGCCGAAATGCCAATCAATGTATTTCAAATTTCATGACGTCATTTCCGGTTTCGTTAACAAAATGTTTAGTCTTTTGCTACTGATAATGCATATAGTTCACCGTCCGAATCGTTTGGCGCTATTTTCGCTCCAATCGGTTTAGCCGTTGTTGAGATATGACGTCACTTCCGGTTTCAAAATGGCGGCACTAAAAATTCATGGGGTGAAGGTTAAATCAGACGCCAAAAGTGCACACGTGGTAAAAATGTGAGATCAATCGGTTCAGCCGTTTAGGCTGTGGCCTTGTTACCGGATTTGAATTCCAGGAGACTACTACTGAGATTATTATTATTATTATTATGAAAACCGCCCTAAAACACTGTTTTCACGGCCCTCTAGCGCGCAAAGGGCGTAACCTGTTGTTCCCAAATTTGGTATATGTTGTAGGGTGGGCCATAGCTCGAAATTAAGATATTTCGCAACAATGTGATATTTCCCAATTTTAAGATCCAGTAGGCCGAAAATGCCACTTTGATGCTTACAGTAAAAGTGGGTTGCTCCAGCCTTATTAAATGAGAGTGTGCGCGCGCCGTACGACTTGGCTGGCGTGGAGCGACCGCTCCACTAGATCATCTAATATGTTATTTTCGCAGTTCTTTTCTGCGTAGATTAGTTCCAACAGATGTGTCCTAACTTATCTGATGAGGGAGAAGTCTTTGCTAAACTGAACCCTTCCAATAGAAAATGTGTAGCTTTTTGGTTAAAAAGTCACGTGATATACAGCCACCTTAAGTGACAAAATGGAAAGGCATCCATTTCAGCAATATACAAAATAAATCCACGATTATTTTTGACAACTCTTATCCATTAATTTATTTTTCCACAAAAAATGAAGTTCAATAACACCATCTGTAATAAAGATAGTGATTGTAGTATTGTCAACATACACGGAGTAGGTATTTTTTCTTTTCATATAAATTTAAAAAAAAATTAGGACGATGTTTGGGGTGAGTAAATAAAGAGAATGCGCAAGAGTCATCGCTTTCAGCTGAAAGAGCTGATTTTCTTGTTTTGTCGGTAAAGTAGATTAATATAGGGCTAGTTTCTTTATTTTTGGTGAACCTTCAACTGCAAACTGAAATACCCTACCTTATTATTTACATAAGTCTTATTTAATGACGTGATCCTTCCTCCAACAACCAACCTGCACCTAAACCTCAACGCCGGGAGCATCTACATCTGGGCAAGTAAGTGGTAACTGTCAACACCTTGCGACTATCACGTGGCAAGTTGATGTTGATGTTGATCGGCTAGGCGCAGTCGAAGAGTGACGTTGATGATCTGGAGGCGACATCGACGAACTCGGAGCCGTCGGCGGAGCAGAGAGTGCTCCGGATCTCGAGTTCCCGTTTGCTGCGGAGTCAAGGTCAGAAACATCAGACATCAGGAAGGATATTCTACGGACCTGATTGTTTTTAAATCTGAAAACCTCCAGTACAACACGTTTTTACATAAACACAAAATTTACACTTGTTGTAAATAAAGGGGGTGCCGGGGGCACAAATATTTTTCTGGCAAAGAAATGGGATTTTTTTTTTAAATGCAGTTTTAAAGTTTTTGAAGTGAAATAAATGGTTGATCCAACTAGATTATGTTTTCAAATGTCATTCACGATTGTTCTGGGATGAAATAGGGGTCGTGAAAACCCTCTAGAGTAAAATTTTTTCGATTTTTTCATTCGAAATAAAGCATATTTACTGTTAATATATCCTTCATTTTACTTATGTAATAGCTAGAACACAGTATTATACTACACTTCTAAATCAGAGTTATAATTGTATAAATAAGTAAGTTATTAGAGTTTTTGACACAGACATTTTACGTCCCATTTACGAAGTATTTGCCAGAAAATGTCTCGCGAACAATGAAGCCTTCAGGTAAGGTGTGACCTGAATCGGTAGAAGTATAAACACCATAATTAGGTATAAATACAAATATGTGTGCACTCACGCGGGGAAAATCTTAAGAAATAGGGAAATTTCAGAAATTTTCATGAGTATTGTATGAGTGCCACAAATATTGTATTTATAAGTTGGTCATGTTATAGTCTAAAAAGTTGGTGTTTAGTCGACTAAAAAGTTTGCTATGCTAACAAATTTTCAATTTTTTCGTCAATGAAATGGTAAAAAAGTAAAGAATTATTGATAATGATAGAAATATAGTGAATCGCTCGCTTAGGTAGGTGTTTTTGGAAGGTACCTGCGAAATAAAAACGCGCACCCCGACTGGGAATCGAACCCAGATCCTTCGGGTTACCGGCCCTATGCTTTAACCATTAAGCTACCGGATTCTTGAGGTAGAGCAATCGATCGATATATACAAAAATATTTTTTCTTGAAATTACATGTTCAAAAAACGTTTTCCTATATTTCAACTATATTTAAGTATAACAGACTCATTTAAAGTCCTGTAGTTTGCAACTCCAGTCCAACAATGAGTTTTCAATTTTAGGTCATCAGAGGATGAACAAAACTTTAACATGGGAGGTATAGGAAAATAATTTCGAATTTGGCTTATAACTTTTAAAAAAGCTCACGTTGATATTGTTTTCAATTTTTTTTTCTGATAGTATGTTCATATGTCTACCATAATAAAAAAATTCGTTCAAATCTATCGACGCAAAAAAATAGATCTTCATTATAGCCTTAAAATGACACGATTCTCTTTTTCCGCCATAAGATAGCATGGGGAAAACAAATCGATTTATCTCAGAAACTGGACACGCGAATTGTTTAATTTTTTCAGGGATTGAGTTTTGCATGATTATCAATAAGTCACCAAAATTTCAAGTTAATCGGAAACATTGAGGTTATGGTGGTTTTACCTTAATCAGCAAGTTGGGTTGCCATACATATCTGACCTAAGGAATAAGCCCCATTATTGAGTAAGGAATTATTCTCTCCAACACGCGTCGACTCTTGTTCGTCTTTGGGCAGATGAAACGCGTGAACTCACCCCCTCTTCTTCATGTCCATCTCGGCTACCTCGATCTTCTTGACATAGAGATGGTCGTTGCACCAGAAGAAGCACAACGACCTCGGCTGGAGGACGTCCATGTCGTACTCCCAGTAGAACTCCACCTGGTTGACGGGGCCGACGTCCATCGGATGCGTCACCACGAAACTCCGGGACTGTCCGTGTTGAAGCTTCACGTAGCCTCTGAAATCACGTCGTGACCACTGATATATAACACGTGGATTGCTTATCGATGCTATGCGAGTGAAGTCAACATTTTCTAAGTCGCCGCTGTAATAATTTTGTGGATTTGTAACAAATTATAACTAATGTAACTAAAACGTGTTAATTAACTAGTTAACTAATGACTAGTGTAATGATTTAGTTCATTCAAAGTGATTTTGGAAATGATTTAGATCGTGTAATAGGCTGTTTTAAATTGATGACCTTGAAAAGGAACATTTTAGGAACATTTTTCTAATGTATTTTCGACTTCACTGGGACTAATGCTAAAGGGATTTAATGCGCAATCCACGCAACGAAGTGGAAGTACATGGAGATCAGTGGTCGTGACACGTTAATGGCGGCTGATGAGATCGAAGTCAAGCTCAAACTAAAAATATCAATTTGATAACAATTCATAGTATTCATGTGTTTTACATAAACAATATCAAAATAATATTTTCGGCCATTTTGGTGTTCAGTTGTCAAGTCGATTTAATTTAATTATTATCGGTTAGTCGAAGATAGTTTGAAAATGAGTGTATAAATGAGTGTTCTTCTGCAGCCTACAATTGCACAAGTAACTATAAAGACTATCAAAAAATACTGAAAACAGATTGACAGCCGTTCTGACATGTTAGACCAAGATGGCCGCGCAACAATGAGATGATGTCACGTGCAAACTATGAATAAACTTTTGAAAAATCTATAATACGGAACGGAACAGGTTGGGTGAGTGGTTAACGCTCTGAGCTTGTATTCCGGAGGCCCGGGTTCGATTCCCGCGGCCGTCCTTCCTGACTGGGGTTTTTTCGTGGTTTTCCCTTAGTCGACAGGCAAATGCTGGGAAGGTACCCTACTAATAGGCCACGACCTCCTCCTTCCCACCTTCTATCCTTACCTACTCTTCACCATCATCTCCCTATCATCATCATAACCATTCATCCGTCGCCATTAGCCTCGCTGCAGAACAGTGCGACGTTAAGCCCCAGACAAAAAAAAAAAAATAATAATAATTTAGATGAAACAATAAGTTCTGATTTCAATTGAAATTGACTGGATTATGATCGAATTCTTATTGTGAACAGGGTATAAGGATAGACAGTGGGAAGATGTGTGTGTTTTTTTTTTGTCGCGTCAACCCAGGTCGCACCGGTTAACGAATCGATCTCAAATTTGGCACACACGTTCATCACATATTAACTTGGACCTGCCTTTTAGTCGGGAACCTTAAGGTAACTCATTCCGGTTAAACCCGGGACCTGGAATCAATGAGGATCAATGAGGATCAAATGTGGTTTTGCGAACTGTCTTTTCAACTGGGATGAACTGATCTTTTTAAGCAGGATTTCCTGCATTTGCCTCAACCCTTGAGCATCGGAGTGTAAGTCCAGAGCTTTACTGACTGTCATGAGGCTCGCTATAGGCAGCGTGTTTAGACTACAGATAGCGCTACAAAAAGTACAGACAGAGCCACCTAAGCTGTGGGAAGGAAGCTTACCTTTGGCAAGGCGTCCAAGTCGCTGCAGTTATACGTTATATTGCTGCACATATTACGCATTATCACTCCTTAAAATTTAAACAAGTTGATCTTATGTTTATTCGCCTATAAAATATTTATAATAAAGTGTTCACAATTTCACTGCATCTGATCACAATATTAATTTGCGCGACTTAAGCCCCATTTACACGGTGCAATTTCTTGAACAACTTCTGTGCCACAGCGGTTCTGCTCGTGCGCAGTATCACTTTTGAGATGAAAAAGTGACTCTGCACATGTGCAGTACTTTTGTATCACAGAAGTTGTTCAAGAAATTGCACCGTGTAAATGGGGCTTTAGTTCTGATTCCGAAATATTTTGAGTACATTTGTTGACACCTGATCGGTTGCTAGGTCACGGCCAATGAGAAATGAAACAGTTGAAGATCATTCCCACAAATGTTGCTAATTTCTCTCACTCGTGGCGAACACTCGGTGCCTATACAAATGTGATGCTCATTCCCAAGCGTTGTCGACTAGATCTTTGAAGAATCAACAAACAAGGCATCTGGTTTGCATCGGAAGCCAGTGAAGTTTAGGAATTTATGACATTGATATTCTTTCTAATGACTTCGACTAATTTAATACTCATTTTAAATTGAACATTTCAAAGAATATAAAGTGTGTTCTTACGACGGCGTGAGATCCAGGTTCTTGATGACTCCGTTGTTGCTGTGCAGAGAGACCTTCATGAACCCCTGGACCCAGTCCTCGGCCTTCCTCGGCTTGGCGAGGTCGACGGTCACCTTGTAGTGGCGGTCTGTGGGCAGTGACGTTAGACATATCAGGATCACATACAGAGCACATTGCGCAGTGTTGCTGTGCAGTGAGACCTTCATCAACCCCTGGACCCAGTCCTCGGCCTTCCTAGGCTTGGCGAGGTCGACGGTCACCTTGTAGTGGCGGTCTGTGGGCAGTGACGTCAGACATATCAGGATCACATACAGAACACTTTCCTGAAGTGTTGAAAGATCCAGACTCACACGTATGGCGCCGTTGAAACGATACCATGCGCCCATCGGCGACGCAACATTTGAGTTTTACATTATCTCCTTCAAGGATGCTTAATTTGATGAAGTAACAAACAATTCTTTCACTTTCTAACCACATATTATTATTCAAAATTATAGCTACCAAACAAAATCTCAAAATATATCACATATTTATTTTCCAGTAGCTACATTTCGAACATATTTTTCAAGTTTATATTTTTTCCCTAAATTTCTGCTTACCTACACAAATCAATAATAATGGTCAACAACGGTAGTGTAAGTGTCAGGTATAATCAGATTAATTTGGAGAGGATCCTTTCAGCGCCTGAGGATAAATAACAAAATACAATTGCCAATGTAATGCTGTATACACCTCAGAAATGTGGATTTTCTTTGCTACTTATTGTTTTGGGGTGAGGTGGAGGTAGTGCCAGAAAAATAGGCAAAATTAGCGTGGAAAATAGGAATTCCATTAGGAAAATTGTTTTTTCGCTTCTGCAAATTCCGTGTCAAATGTACTATACGTTCACGTTGATAACGGACGAAGTAAGGTAAAGAACAAAGTTATACTCACGGCAGTACGGCAGTTCTTTGCCAGTAGAAATGAAGTACTTCCCGCCAGGAGCTCTGTCGGGATCCATGTTGTAGGAGTCTTCAGCCAGAAGTCCCATCACAGCGCAGTCGCTCTTCTCCTTGCACGAGAAACAGCGACCCTGGTGGCAAAACAAACAGTCGTTATGAATCCACAGTTGATGTGAAAGTATTCGGTTGCACTTTGTGACGCGAATATGGTAAACATTGTATGTAGAACCCTTCATGACGAAAGAAAGCGCTGTAAATGTATTCTTGGTCCACACTCTAGGAAAAATATAAATGTTAGAATCAGTAAGAAATGAGCTGCCTTGTACAGATTCATTAAAGAGTATCTAATCAAGAGATAGCAAGAAGGCATTCGAGATACGAGTTTATTGATTTGGAAGTATGTGAAAGGCCAAACGGCTAAGGGCAGATGCACTTGGAGAAAGGGAAGTTACTATATTCGCAATAGGACAGTGGGAAATATGGTACTATCGAGGGGTTTACAACTCGACATTTTAGTGTTCACCTGATTTAATGATTTTTTTAATGATTCTTTTGATTTTTGATAATGATTTTTGGACTTTTTTTATAATTTTTTGATTTTTGTAATTTTGCATTTAAAAAAAATATACGTGAACGTGATTATTTTTATTTGTGTGATTTTTTTTATTTGTATAATTTATTTTAAAGAGTAGGTATTCTAGTTTTTCACCCCTTTAGGTATACAAATAAACAGTAAGAAGGGTAAATTAGGACAATGCGGAAAACATCCGCGCACATTCCTACAGCAATACACTTCCTTCACACATGTTGCAAATGATTCACCCACCCACCTGTAGGAATGACTCGTACGAGTCACAGCGATGTGCGATGTACGGACACTTGTTGTTGATCGAGTCGGTGAACAACTTGATGGCTCTGATGTGATTGCAAGCCACCAGAACCCGTCCAGCCTCCTCGATGCCCTCCTTGACCAGGGTCAGCGGCAGCGGCGTCTCAGCCAGGTCGCATCCAGGCTGTTCCTTGCCGTTGTTGGGGTAGAAGTCGACATGACCACATGGCTGGTTCATGCCGTAGCCTGCAGGACGCAACAGTTTTAGTCACGCTCCTCAGTACCATCATTCTTAGCAGTTAGGGGTGGAAGCGTCAGTTGTAGTGTCAGGGAATTTGAAAAAATACGGCTAACCATGGACGCACAAATAAATTGAAATAGGGGAAACATTCTTACCTAAGTTTGTAAGATTTTAATTTGATGATCTATCCATATCCTGGGGAAGATAAACGTGGCCCCGTTTGACTTATATTCGCGTAACTCGCCATCTGAGGCCTGACTAGACAAAAGCTGAACGTCTAAAAGAGACTTACAGTTAAGTAACAATAAATGGGAATTAAGTAAGTAGTCTAAAGCCCAATATTTGTCTTTCTGTGCCCTCCAAGGCATACTTACTGCAAGAAGTGTTTTACTATAAAACTGAATCGTCAATGAATTATTGTGAATGTCTTATTTTAAGGGAAGATCTTCGATGTAATTCTCCCAGCTGACTCACCCAAAAGGAAGATGCTCTTGCCGTCAGTATGGATGACGTCGACGAACTCCGCGTCGGTCGGATCAAGTCTGACGTTCTTGCCGAGGCCCTGGAAGTAGGGTTCAGCTGGGTCCAGACCCGTGATGCGCCCCAGACCCTGGATCCTCTCCCCAGCGTAGCCTGCGGTGTGCGCCCCCAGACTGTGTCCGATCATGTGCACGTCCTTGGGCTCCAGGCCGTAGTTACTCTACAAGGAGAGACAGAGCTTACAAACCAGACTGAAGACTTTTCGCACAATCTGAATCACTCAGTTCTCTTCTTGACACTGGCAGAACCCTCATTCTTCCAATCCTCCTCAGGTCGCCAGAAGGTATCATATTATTTCCAGTCTTTCTGCCAAGAGTTTCCATTACGCTTACCATGACAATATCAGATCATATCTTTGTTTCTATGAAACTGTCCTCAAACCCGTCTCCTAATTCCCTTTCTTGAGTCTCCACCCCTCTAGAAAACCATCTCCACAGCCAGAAACATTTACCTATCACTCTGCGATATCTCCCATGTTGCTGTCTCATGCAGAAGTATTCTCTGAACTAATGCAGCTAAAATGTTAATAAAAATTGTAAAAAATAGCGTAATTACAGAATAATAATTGCTGTAAAATCGTAGCTATAGACAACACTAGTTTTTGTTATTTCTATGGTATGTTTAAGAGGCAAACGGAAGCGAGCGAGAATCGCACAGTTCGTCAGAGCGTTTTTTTGAAATTGTGTCTTCCCACTTAAATATTTTAAAAAATCAGATAGTAACGACCCATAACAACCTAATATACTAAAAAATGCCGCACACTGGAGTTCATTAAGACCTCTGGTTTGACCTCAAAGTGTTAAATACGATTATTTTCGATTATTTTATTAAAAATATCGTATTTAACACTTTGAAGTCGCACCAGAGGTCATAATGAACTCCAATGTGCGGCATTATTTAGTCTATTAGGCTGTTATGAGTCGTTACTATCTGATTTTTTAAAATTATTAAGTGGGAAGACACAATTTCAAACAAACGCTCTGACGAACCGTGCGATTCCCGTTCGCTTCCGTTTGCCTCTTACTCTTATTCCGTATACTAACTTGTAAGTAGTTGATCAGATGTGCTAGCTCGAGTCCTACTAGCCGTGTGTTGGCCGTGGCTTGAGTGTAGAGGGGCAGAGAGCCCCCTGCCCAGTCCACCACAATCACATTCCAGTCCGCCTTCTTCAGCAGCTCGCGTTTCAGCTCCTGCAACACAGTGTTGTTAAGCGAGCATTGCACATGTGTTGGCAGTGGCTTGAGTGTAGAGGGGCAGAGAGCCTCCTGCCCAGTCCACCACAATCACATTCCAGTCCGCCTTCTTCAGCAGCTCGCGTTTCAGCTCCTGCAACACAGTGTTGTTAAGCGAGCATTGCACATGTGTTGGCAGTGGCTTGAGTGTAGAGGGGCAGAGAGCCCCCTGCCCAGTCCACCACAATCACATTCCAGTCCGCCTTCTTCAGCAGCTCGCGTTTCAGCTCCTGCAACACAGCGTTGTGTAGCGAGCATTGCACATGTGTTGGCCGTGGCTTGAGTGTAGAGGGGCAGAGAGCCTCCTGCCCAGTCCACCACAATCACATTCCAGTCCGCCTTCTTCAGCAGCTCGCGTTTCAGCTCCTGCAACACAGCGTTGTTAAGCATTGCACATGTGTTGGCAGTGGCTTGAGTGTAGAGGGGCAGAGAGCCCCCTGCCCAGTCCACCACAATCACATTCCAGTCCGCCTTCTTCAGCAGCTCGCGTTTCAGCTCCTGCAACACAGCGTTGTGTAGCGAGCATTGCACATGTGTTGGCAGTGGCTTGAGTGTAGAGGGGCAGAGAGCCCCCTGCCCAGTCCACCACAATCACATTCCAGTCCGCCTTCTTCAGCAGCTCGCGTTTCAGCTCCTGCAACACAGCGTTGTGTAGCGAGCATTGCACATGTGTTGGCCGTGGCTTGAGTGTAGAGGGGCAGAGAGCCCCCTGCCCAATCCATTTGCCGCTTGTTGTAAGCACTTTTTTGGTTACGATTGGAGACAAAATGGGTTGACGAAATGATTTGAAATTTTGATCATGTTTAGATAAAAGACAAACTTAGGGTTATCACTTGGTACAGTTTTAATTTTTTGCTTTGTTTAGTTTTTTTGTGAAATATGGTCAATTTTTTTTGTCTTGCTGGCTGCCACTAATGAAATGTATTTTTAAAAATGTGCCAAGTAATAGCCCTAAGTTTGTATTTTATATAATCATGATGAAAAATTGAGATCAATTGGTTGAAGGGTTTGGTCTCCAATCGTAGTTTAGCGCGGTTTTGTTGAATAACCGGCGCTTATTAACAAGGCACGAAGCAAAAATGAAAAAGTGTTACTAATATACAATCAGACTGATCGTGGTAACATCCTATCAAAATTCCACCCACTAATGAAAAAAAAACATTCTCTCTAAATTTGCTAAAACGGCCGAGCGCTTGTATCACCTTAAATGAGCATTTCACGTGCACGTAATAAGACTTTTATTATCTGTTTTGATAAAATCTATATCTAAAGCTGTTTGAAATACGGCCACCTATGAAACACCTTGAACAGCTTGAATTTTACCTTAGCCCATTCCGAAAAAAAATTCACCGATGTGACCGACGAAAGAGTTCAGTATGCGATTATATTTCAAATTTCAATAATTTCAATAAATATATTATTGTAGATGTATGTTATTGCTTTTTTGTGAACTGTTAATGCTAACATGTTACATTTTAGGACAAGCTGTGTAGGTCACTTCAGTCAAAGAGAAAACAAATTGGATTGAAGATCTAATAGTTGTTTTGTTGAACAAGTCCTGAAAAACTGCTTGCAAGAAACAAACTAAAATTCTCGAAAGTAAAGCAGAAAATCTCCGAGTGAATTCTAATCTCGTTTCACTTTTCAAGCCAAATAAAAGTTGTTTTATAATTAAAAGTAATTAATAAAATTGGCACTGGTTCAGACTGTGAACTTGCCCTCCGGAGGCCCGGGTTCTATTCTAGCTGTCGATATTCCTGACTGAGGCTTCTCGTGGATTTCCTCAGTCGAGAGGCAAATGATGGGAAGGTTCCCTGCTAATAGGCCACGCCCGTCTTCCCACCGGCAACCTTGACCTGTTCTTCATTTCCATCGTCATCTTGTTCATTCATCCGGCGCTATTAGCCTGGTTATAGAACAGTGCGACGTTAAAATATATTAAACTTCGGTGATAAATTTCATAAATATTGCTATAACTTTTGAACTTTTAAAATTAAAAATTAAATGTTTAAAAAATATTTCCTAGCACAGTAATGTTTTGGTTGATCTTACCTATCGACTAAGATAACCTATAAAGACAATAGTTGTGCACAAACTCTTGAAAAATATGAAAACATATACAAATGTATGATTTTTTACGATTTTGGGCACAAATATTGTACCTATTTATAAAAGAGTGTGTATTGATAAGGTCGAAATAAGGTCGAAAAATCCTCATTTTTTAAAGATATTATAGTACTTTATTTTGAACAAAACTGACTATAATTTGTATTTTTGGCGTTCTTAAAAAAAATTACAATATAGAAAATGAAGATAAAATGTTCTCCAATGTATACCTTGTAGTATGTGTGAGATAAAATAACTAGCAAGATAATAATGCTCTGGGACTCCATTGACCTTCATATTATATTCTCTCTCATCTCTCGACACGGAAAGGTCAGACCGTCTCTCCGGATCATTATTTAATTGAGACTAATGACTTGAGTGGCGTTTAACGTCGCACGGTTCTGCAACTAGACCGATGGCTACGAATCAATGAGTTGATGATGATTTAGGAGATGACGAATCATAGGTAATGACTAATGATTGACGGTAGGAGGGGGTCGTGGCTTAGTTGTACGCAACCTTCCCTGCAAATGCCTCTCGACTAAAGGAAAAACCGAGAATATTGTTTTTTTGGTATTGGTAATATGCTCTTTATAATAAATAAAAATAATATAATTCCTAATTTTTTTTATAATTTCGGTTAGTAAAAGATTAATTTGAAATGGTTGTTCTATTGTGTTAAATTTGTATTCATTCTTTGATGACATAAAATTGAAAACTCATAATAAGTCTGGAACTTTGGATCTTACAGCACATTATAAGGGATCTGCATACTTAAATATATAGTAGTTTATATTGGAAAAAGTAATACTTAAAAAAACAAACATTTTCGCATCTTCAATTGTGTATAAATTGTGTTTCTTTGACAACAGATCAGGAGGTAAACTCCGCGTGCACAACAATTGGCACACATGGAGTACCGAACGCTATTGCTCACGCGGAATGCGCTGAACTATGGGAGGTAGTTTGAGGCCTGGGGGAAGCGAACGGGTGTACAGCCAACGCATTAAGTCGTGATCAAAGCCAATGATAAAACCAGTCTTGCAAATCACCCCTCTGTATACAAATATCTGTATTTTAGGCAACTTATACTACTTCTGTGTACGACTGGTAGTCGCGATTGGGGGTAAGTTTTATCACAACTAAATGCGTTGAGTATACACTGGCGGCATTATGTTGTTTGTACTCTGTCTCTCTCTGCTCCATATCAAAACATGCTTATGATATGGGTCAGAGAGAGACAGAATGCAAGGATCATATTGCCGCCACTGTAGGACCAGTGGTACGACCTCAAAGTGTTAAATACGATATTGATGGTAAAATAATCGTATTTAACACTTTGAGGTTGTACCAGAGGTCATAAAGTACTCCAGTGTGCGGCATTATTTAGTCTTTTAGACTGTAATGGGTGGTTACTATCAGATTTTTTAAAATTATTTAGTGGAAAAACAAAATTTCAAAAAAACGCTCTGACGAACCTTGCGATTCCCAAAATTGTTCAACATTATCTACTACCTAATTCTTAGATTGTATTACTTTGTAAGTAAAACTGAATACATAAATAGATAGCATGGCGGTGCTATGTCCGATGTATGTGCTGGTGGCCCTGATAAGGGCCGTTCGCTACGTTTCGGTGGAGTTACTACCTTCATATTTTGGTTCCTTCACCATGCTTTTACCCTATGGTTCCGAAAACGTCCACGACATCAAATAAATAGATATCTACTGATACTATACGTATAAAAGATCAACTTATGTTGCCGATGTAGGAGTTGAGCTGTGTTACCGACCTTAACCCACGTGCTCAGCGGGGTGTCTATGAAGCCGTGGATGATGACCTTGGTTTGTTTCTTGGGGTCGAAGTGGGACTTTGAGATAGTCACGTTGTTCTGGACGCGAAGCACTTGGCCCTAGACGACATACACATGATTAGAAGAGAGGAATAGAACAAGGAATAACACTAACACCGACAAATAGAAACAATATGTAAGGAAGGGATGTGCGTTGTGAAAAATATCCTACCGAACCGGGGCTCGAACCCGTGATCTCTCACTTGCCGGGCAAGAGCTCTACCAACTGAGCTACCCGGTTGGAGGATGGACATAAGACACAACGCACTGATGAGGGTTAGAGATCTCCGAGGAGAATGGAATGAAGGTAGAGAATGCGTCTTGAAGCAAACCCGAGACATCCATTACCTAAGCCAACTTGCTCTGTATGTAGATGGTAGCTACTCACCTCTATGGGGTTCTTCTTCGTGTACAACACGAACCTCGTGTCTATGACTTGTCGAGGCAAAGGGAACACGTTGAAGGGCCTGTAGATGATGTGGTACCAGTCCATAGTGATGTTCAGGCAGCCCAGTTCATCGTAGCACCTTGTTTCATTCCAATCTGTAACATTAGGACGTCTCTTAGCGTTGAGCGAGCCTTCGTATTGCATGCGAATTAATATGGTGTCAAAGTTTTTGCTCTCTATTAGATCTATAAATTACAAGGCAACAATACAACAATAGTAGCAAATTCGACACGACAAAATTGAAAAATATTTCAGAACATTCATAAAATGTCCGTAAAATGTATATTGATTAAATTGATTTTGATTGAATCGATTACATACCATAAACACAAAAAATATCGATACTTAATCGATTGAAATGAAAATAACAGTTCAATTTAACGAATTTTTATTACTAGGAAAACGCTCAGTGTAACGCGTTGATGAGCGAGCACGGGTACGTTCAAATTCTCGAACCGGAAATGCGTACACAACGCACAGAAAACATATACATCCATATTGAATTGAAATATGAACACTCAAACAACAAAAAGTATGCTTTTCATCGAAACTTGAAAATATCATCTAAGCACCCTGGTAAATATAGCAAATCAGATTCAATTCAATTGGCACTGGAAAACATTCATTTCTATACTTCATTACTGACAGATATTAAAAATGTCAATAAGTTCATACGATCTTAACTGATTGAAAAGAAATTTTGTAAAATAAGAGACAATGTTAGTCTTAATGATCATGCATAATATGAGTTTGATCAGAATTATCGAAGACCATTTTCATTTTTCAGCCTATCAGGAGATATTTATTTAAATTTTAACCAATGAATGGATTTAAAAAAAAAGAGTCAGCAAACAGAAAAGGTTGTCTCTACATGTGTGCAAAATTTCAGATCGATCGGTGGAACGGTGCGACTTCCATGCTCCAGACAGCAGCCAAAAAAAACAAAAAAAAAACAAAGGTCCGTGCCAAAAGAGCTAAAAGGAAACGCTCGCTCAATGAATGGGTATTCCGGGCCTGCACGGCCCAGACCCGCGTATTGTTGTGAGGCCCTCCTCCAGACCAAAATCGGATCTTTTACCTTCTACTTACACAATAAAAATCCACAGCAGGAAACTATAGATATACAATAATTGGAAAAGTGTTATACAGTATTTAAAAATCAATACAAAAGATGCAACCATTCTTAATGATTTTTCGGTGAAGGCAACTAAAAAAGTATGAGGGCCATTAACAATATCCTGCGGGGGGGGGGGGGGGGGGGTGAATTCAGAAGTTACTCCACTGTCCCCCAATCAACAATCATTAATTCGGTGCCATCAGTGCGACGTTAAACGCGACTATTCCCCTTCTCTCGTTGCCCTACAGATATCAGCTTGACATCGGATTCGAATCGGCCGTTTCTTCACGCTTCTGTACGTGACTTGTTTCCAAGCAACCGATTAGCTTCTTGCAAACCACGCTTTTATTCACAGTTGCAAATCACTGCTCTATGAACATTAACTTAATTTCATCGATTTGTACACTTTGGTTGATCACGGTACATCAGTTGCGTTTAGATTGCATTTTTAGTGTGGTCGAGCAGCTTATGAAACGAGGCTAATGGCGACGGATGAATGATTATTATGATGATAGGAAGATGAGGGGTGGCGGTAGTGGTTTATTATTATTCGCTCAAATATGTGATACGTGATGGAGCCACTTCTGGCAAGATGGCAGTCTACAGATTCACTTATTTGTTTTGACAGTTCGAGTCGCCAAGTGCAGTGGAGAAGGTGAAACAATTGAAATTGAAATTTTGTTGACTTTTTTTTAGCCATAACGAACAACTAAAGCAAATATTTGTGTGCTAAGATATAATCAAAAATATTAATATAAGCTAAGCTTCATAAGTTATTTATATTAATATAAATGCTAAACACATTTTTAACTTATTTGTAGCACATGTGCCCCTGTTATCCGCCATTTACCTAGTACCGCAATAACCACCAGAGTGCAGTAGTGTTCCTTTCTTTCTCGAATAGAAGGTAACTCATCCATCATTTGGATGTCTCAGATACAGTAATCAAGGATTTTAATTAATTTGGAATGGTAAATTCCTTGATTCTCTTGTTGCATTCTTGTTTTCAAAAATAAATATATTCAAAATCTAACAAAATTAGATCTGTTGTCCATGTTCTTGAACACTTTATCAACTTTATCATGCAAAAATATCAAAAAAAAATTGCCAAACAAATACATTTTAATTCTTAGCATAAAATTTCAGAATATTTGACCAGATAAGTGTATTGTTGGTACTGAGAGGATTAATCAAGCTATCTCTAGTGTTTCGGTTCTGATATCTACTCCAATTGCCTCTCGACTGAGGAAACTACTCAGTCACCTCAGTCACGAAGGACGATCGCGGGAATCGAACCCGGGATCTTCACAGTAAATCCTTATCGTTTGCCAACTTTCCTTACCAATTTTCCTTCAAAGCGCTCAGATTTTATACCTGACATCAAGATTGATGATGATTGAAAATAAAATAACAGATGAACCATGTCCTAGTTCTGTAATTGCACAATATCGTTGTATTTATAGATTCACAACCAGTAATTAGTCAAATGAAAATAGCAAGGTTTACAATATAAAAACAAACCTATTTCTTCCCATGTTCAGCATTCTCTCTCTCTGGCCCCTTATTCTATAACCAAAACGAAATCATTTCGGTCCGGAATCATTCACTGTCATAAGGATAACATTGATCTAAAATGGTTTCAGACCGAAATGTTTCGTTTTCGTTATAAAATAATGACCTTGGATACACGATAAAAGAAAATGTTACTTGAAATTGCTTTCAGACATTTTTTATGTTCTGAATTCTGTTAAACTGACCCAAATAGATAAAAGAAGGGTTTAAAATGTTTTAAATCTGAGTGTCTAGGGACATGATAAGATTCAGATATCTCTACCGAACTGTATTTCAGTTTGTTTCGAACTAAAAGCAAAATATTTTGATTAGCTGTCCAGATTAGAAAGGAAACGACACAACAAATATCTCACATTTTTTAACCCCATTACAAAAACACCTTCAATAAATCTACAAAAATCAAAATTATCAATTATCCACAGCAGCTAACAAATGAGTACATTTCTCAACTCTTTCATCAACAGCGTACTTGAATGGTGTTCGACCTTTCAACCTGGATTGTGATTGTCCATTGTGTGGCGTGTTCGATTCGTCGCATGCGCTGAACAGCAAGTTGATGGGAGAAAGCAGAGTCGAGTTCAATTGCATGTGACAATAGACAGCGGAAAGTCGATTGCTTCGTGGATGCATTTTGTTCACTGATGGTTGTTAAGTGATGTTTTTAAGGTGCTGCAAGCGCGAGCGATTTTGCTGCGTGTTGTAGGAACTTTTTTGGAGACGGTTGGAGATGAAATGGGTTGACGAAATGATTTGAAATTTTAATCGTGATTAGATGAAAGTCAAACTTAGGGTTATACTTTGGTACGTTTTTAATTTTTTGTTTCGTTAATTAGTAATAATTATTGGATTTTTGGTGAAAAATTAGATATTTTCTTGTCTCGCTGGGGGCCGTAGGTATTAAAAACAAGTGATAACTCTAAGTTTGTCTTTCATCCAATCATGATTAAAATTTGATATCAATTGGTTAACGGGTTTGGTCTCCAATAGTATCGCAAATTTCAGAGTTTTGCGCGGTTTTGTTTAATAACCGGCGTCTGATTAAAAATACACTATGGAAAATTAAGAAGTTCTACTAATATACAATCAGACTGATCATGTGAACATCATATCAAAGTGACACCCATCATAGGAAACAATTTTTCTCTCTCAATTAGCGAAAACGGCCGAGCGCTTGTATCACCTTAAGTCAAGTCTTTAAGAGTGTCACCATGGTTGTTGCTTTTCTCTGAGTGTGTGTTTCTTTTGTCGTATTTTTTCCTGCACTGCCCAGGTCAAACCGTTCAACCAATCGATCTGAAATTTTGCATGGTCATCAAAATTTTAGGGTTTTTGAAAATTTTCAGACTAATGTGTCTGAAAACTTCAAACGTTTTAAACATTTTAGTTAAAACGTTAATAACATTTTATTGTTTGGAAACATTTCACACATTTATTCAAAGAAATCCCAGGAAATTATCACAGCTCCTTTGACACAATATGTTGCATTCCCAGCTTTTCCATAGGTCTGATATAGAGCAGAACATCACACGCCTATCAACATGTGTTACAAATGCTCGCTTATCAACGCGTAATCCAGAGCGACTTTAGAGAGCAGCTACAGATGATGAGAAGATGATGATGAAGAATAGGCAATGATGGCTGGTGGGAAGGAGGCGGTAGTGGCGTATTAGCTAGGGAAACCACAAGTTCCTTCACTCATGTTAGTCAGGTATCCAGGAAGATATAGGGTAAATCTGATTGTTAAAATCAATTTAAATAGGTATATGATTTTTTTCTACAAATTTTTCGGGTTTTCGGTTTTTACTGATAACATTCTTCCTTTGTTCAGTAAGTAGTTTTACTGGTAGTCTCGTGATTTCTATTTTTTGGGGAATTATCGTTTCTAAAAACATTTTACAACAGTTCAATTATATTTTAGTATTTAGGACTCATTTATTGTCCTGTAGTTTGCAACTCCCAGACAATAATGAATTTTCAATTGTACGTCTTTTGAGAATGAACAAAACTTTTACATGAGAGGTATAGGAAAATCATTTCGAATTTGGTGATTAACTTTTAAAATAGCACAAGTTGATATCGTTTTCAATATTTCTCCTGATAGTATGTCCGTAGGTCTACCAGATTTTTTTTTGTTAAAATTTAACGGTTCAAAAAAATTAGATCTTCATTTTAACTTAAAAATGACACTATCTTACTTGTCTGCCATAAGATAACATGGGGAAGAAAACTCAAATTATCTCAGAAACTAGACACGAGAAATGTTCAATGTTTTCAGGGATTGTGTATGGCATGATTATCAATAAGTAGACAAAAATTTTGAAGATCTGAGTATGGTTAAGGGTACCATGTATAAGCCACGGTATAAAGTGTAAAACCATGGTGTGCATACTTGTACATCACGGTGCAAAGTGTAAGACCATGGTGAGCACATCTGCACGCCACGGTGCAAAGTGTAAGACCATGGTGAGCACACTTGTACATCACGGTGCAAAGAGTACAACCATGGTGTGCATACCTGTACATCACGGTGCACAGAGTAAAACTATGGTGTGCATATGGTGTGCACACTTGCACGCCATGGTGCAAAGTGTAAGACCATAGTGAGCATACTTGTACATCACGGTGCAAAGTGTAAGACCATGGTGTGCATACTTGTACATCACGGTGCAAAGTGTAAGACCATGGTGTGCATACTTGTACATCACGGTGCAAAGAGTAAAACATGGTGAGCACACTTGCACGCCACGGTGCAAAGTGTAAAACCACGTAAGCCACGATGCAAAGTGCTACTTACAAAGCCATGGTATGTTCACTTCGAGGCGGTCGGACCGCCCCCAGCCATCTAAGATCCCGGTGATGCCCAACTGTATCATGGCCGCGAAGAGCACCACCGCTAGCGCTGCAGTCGCCGACATGACGGTGCGGCCTGGAACAAGTAGACTCGGTCGGTAAAGCGTTCAGGCACGGTGAAGAGGTACAAGAGTTAGGTGTACAGTCATGGAAATATGTTCGGTAAACGCTCCTTCTCCCTTTCCATGCATTTACGTTAGTTTAGGTTCCTCCCTCTCAGCCCGTAACACTGGCAAAGTTGTTTGAATGTGGGGGGGGGGGGGGGGGGGGGGAGAGGAACGTTTACCGAATATATTCTGACTGTACAGTCACGGAAATATATTCGGTAAACTCTCCTTTAACCCCTCCCTCCCCCCCCCAACATTAAAAAAACATTACCATTGTTAGGGGTCGAGGGGGAGGAGCCTATAAACTATCGTAAATGCATGGAAAGGGAGAAGGAGCGTTTACCGAATATATTTCCATGACTGTACCTGTGTTCACTTGGCGAAGAAAATACAGATTGTGTCATACCGTATCAAACCCCACCTAAACACTTTATCTATGCATAATGCAAGATATGCACAATTAAATTTAATGTCTAAAAATAATTGAGAACAATATAACAATTTTCGATATGATCTCATGATTTAAAAATGGTATAAATAATTGGTCTCATTGAATTTATACCTGATACCTGAATAATTTTTTTAAAGATAAATTGAACGCAAATTCTATGAATTTATTTGCACTCATAAGATAGTTTTTGTACTGATACTGGTGGTGCTCACATGACTTCTTGCCCCCAACAGTGTCAGAGTCAAAACAAACACTATTAGTCCATAATTTATGTTCAATAAGTACCTGCATATTTTAAAATCACAATCAATTATTATAAGTGTAATAAAAACAAGTTATTTATATTTTATATTATAAATCGAGCATTTCTTAGGTATGTTTTATTGCATTCACATTCAAAGATTCCGGTGCAGCATTCTTATCAGACTAGAAATAGAGTTAGGTATTTTGCTCCGGGTCTGCATTACAATGCCTATGGATTGCGAAATAGGAAATCTTTGATCCCAGCTGTATTTATAAATTACTTCCTGTATTAAGAAATTTAAAAAAAATATCAGATGTTAAAACAATAATAAAAAAATGGGTTGTAGAAAACTTGGATGAATTGTTAACTGGTTTCAATTCTGCTAAGTCAGATGCGCCTTTTATGTTTTTTTTCTCTCTTTTTTAAAATTATTATATTATTTGTGTATTTACTTTATTACTTTGAATTATGTAACAGTCACGAGTGTGATGATCGGAGAGTGTTTTTTATTTCTATTGTAATCTGTAATAATTGAATTTAGTAGCCCTGCCGACAAGCCACTGTTGGTTTAGCGGGGCTACGTTAAAATGTATTTAATTTATAATAAATAAATATATATAAAAAAAATTGCTTATAATAAGCTTGATTTGAATGACATTAATTTAGCAAGCTGAGAATTAATCTTCAAGTGTAAATCTTTGATTTCTCAAGATCAGTGTTAAGGCCAAGGATGTTCTTGTTGTTTCTCATTTGGTTTTCTAATCATCTTCTATACGGATGATTAAAGATGGTTTTGCAATTAATTGTGCTTTGTCACGGTCATGGCCAAGACTTTACCTCCGATCATTTAAATTGAACCAAGCCCCGTACAATAACGCAAGTCAGGAACGTTCATAGATATTATCTGTACCGCAGAAGTAGACGGACGGAAGTCCATTTCAATGATTCTTAAGGTGAGCTCAAAAACCAGCATATTTGTAATGATGACATGAGTCATTGTGTAAGAGAATACTTTAATATAGCTGTATTTGTTGACATTAGTCAAATGTCAATTGATAGAGCTGATTACATCATTACAAACGGTGCACTTCAAAATCGAGAAAATGAACTTCCGCCATTTTGCCTCTGAGGTTCCGATATTAATCTTTGTGATGCTCTTTTCTAACATTCCTGAGCACCTGGGTTCTTTTACTCAGCAATAGGTCTTGATGCAAATGCTGGAAAGGTTCCCCAATATATTAGCTACACCACCTCCTTCCCACCGGCCTCCTTTAAATATCCATCAGAATCATTCATTTGGCGCCATTAGCCTAGAGTTGCAGATCAGTGCGACGTTAAACACCAATAAGATCAACACAAAATTCAAAAACGTGTAAATAAACAAAAAGAATCTCAACGAATAAGCCGATGTCTCCAACACTTTTTTAAAACATATCTTACTTATTACTTTGTCCCAGACCAAGTTTAAAGTTGAATTTTCTACAAGTTTTCATTTTCTTCCAAGTTATTGAGTCCGAGGTGCAAAATATTTACAATTAATAATAATAATAATGTAATTTATTGAGCACATAAAATAGGTACATAATTGGTCTGTATTCAACAATCGAGTCGTTGATCTTCCATACATCCATCTCTTCTCTTCAGCTGCTTCACCTCTTCACCGTTTACCTACTTCTTCCTAAGTTGAGCAAGCGTAGCGAGCGTCACCACGGTACTCTTATGGCACTTTCTCTGTGTGTTTTTTTGTTGTTTTTTTGTCCGCACAGCCCAGGTTAAACCGCAAATTCAATCGATCTGAAACTTTGCACATATGCTAACGTAATCTATGCGGTCCCTGGGATCGTTTTTGAACGGTCTCCTGTGATTGGTTCAAGTTTTAAAAAAAAATATCTTTCGATTGGTTGCTCTGCTCAATTTGAAATTTAGCAAAGTCATTGCAACCAACATTTTACCCAATCATAAAAAGTTTCAGCAAAATTCTCCCATTGGTTTAAATTTGAAACCATTTTTCCTGTGATTTTTTGAAATTTAAACTAGAACCGATTGACCGACCAACTAAAAACTTTGCATGGTCATTGGTACCAACATTTAAGATATTTTTGCCAATTGCCAGTCTAATCTGTCGTTATTTTCAAACGTTTTTGTAATTCTAGGGACATTTTGCTCGTTGGCTGTCAAATTCACGGCGACTTCGAATCTTCAGTTCAAGGCAAGGTAGTTAGAGCAGAAAGTTTCAAACGAAATGAAACTAACTAGGAAAACGCAAATGCGTACACAAGCACAGAAAACATATACATCCATATTGAATTGAAATATGATAACTCAATCAGGCCCGGTATTACCAAAGTTAAATTTGCTGGATTAACTAACTTTTGGATTAAATTCAACTGTTTCTATCATTTGGAGGTATCTGATTGGCTGTGCAGCCAATTTAATCCAATATTTAGTTAATCCGGCTCAGATTAACTTTGGTAATACGGGCCCTCAACACAACATATTATTATGCTTTTCATTGAAACTTGAAAATAACATCTAAGCATCTAAGAACCCTGGTTAAAATAAAACAAATCAGATTCAATCCAATTGGCACTGGAAAACATTCATTTTGATACTTCATTACTGACAGATATTAAAAATGTTAATAAGTTCATACGTTCTTAACTGATTGGGATGAAATTTTGTAAAATAAGAGACAATGTTGGTCTTAATGATCATGCAAAATATGAGTTTGATCTGAATTATCGAAGACCGTTTTCATTTTTCAGCCTATCAGGAGATATTTATTTAAATTTTAACCAATTAATGGATTTCAAAAAAATTATGGTCTGCAAACAGAGAAGGTTGGTTTTGCATGTGTGCAAAATTTCAGCTAGATCAAAGTAAAACTCTGACCTGTATAGCCAAAATATGAATTTGATCAGATTTATCGAATACCATTTTCATTTTTCAACCTATCAGGAGATGTTTATTTCAATTTTAACCAATGAATGGATTTAAAAAAAATTTGGGGCCTGCAAACAGAAAAGGTTGTCTCTACATGTGTGCAAAATTTCAGATCGATCGAAGAAAAACTCTGACCTGTACAGCCTCACCCAACAGAAAAAAAAACAAAAAAACAAAAAAACAAAAAAAAAACAGAGGTCCGTGCCAAATGAGCCGAAAGGAGACGCTCGCTACGCTCGCTCAATAATGACCGTTCAACAGATTGATCTGATATTGTGTACACACTAATATCATATCATATGAGTGGTCCCAGGTATATTTTTTGAAACATATCCTGTGATTTTTGAAACTTAACAAGGAACCGTTATATCAAAGGGTTAATCGATCAACTTAAGACTTAGCAAGGTTATTGAGACCAATATTTTTGGAGATTTTGGAGATATTTATATAAGTCTGTGACGAAATTCAAGAATTATTGGCTTTTAATGCCATTTTCGATAGACATAATTTCGGTTCGAGGTGTTGCGTGTATCCGTGCTCGCTCATCAACGCGTCACACAGAGCGTTTTCCTAGATATTCATAATAGTCATTATACATAGTTGTGCTTCAATAAGGTTGATTGAAATGTTTAAATCTTCGAAAGAGAATTGAGGAAAAGATGACCTGAAAACACTCTTGCCATGACGCATCTGCGGACGCACTATCTTCCGCATACCTAACTGCCAGATAGTTGCACCACAAATCTCTCTATTTGTGGTTCAAGATCATTAATTCGGTTGCATCTACGTCATCGTATCAGGAAACGTCAACGAATGTCGATGATTGATACCCTAATATTAATTGCTCGTACCTAGTCCAGTCGGGCAGGAAATCTCATTCGCATTTCGAACGTTCCGATTTGAATCACGAGTGCAACTTGATTAATATGCACAGACTTTTGGCGCCATTGAAATACTTACGCTTTCCTCTGAGAGCGAAATTAGATTAGTATTTGAAAGGTAAAATTAAAAGTTGCGGTGCAGGTTTGGAGGATGTAACTGACTTGACAAGGTACCGGGCTATACGTCGACCTTGCTCAAGGTTATTCGTGGTTACACAATGCAAAGGTTTCATTGTTATAGGACACGTCCACTTCCTTCCAACCGACCATCATTATGTACACTCGGCCAAACAAAAATTGGACATTGACCAAATTTGAATGACTGCTGGTCATGTCCCATAACTAATCAAAGCTTGTTATTATCATTGAAATGTGAGGTCACCTACTAGAGTGAGACAATGAGATCGCTTAGACTGACTTCTGATGGTGCGATCTTACATTTATCAGCCTATCAGATTTATTGAACGTTCAAGTTTTGTTTGGCTAAGTGTACCTTTTCTTCATCATGATCTACCTAATATTAGCCTATTTACCGAACGGAAAACACGATTAAATAATAAGTAAAAAATACGAAAAATATGACATTTGTATGCCGCTTGTATTGTTAGTCTGAAATAAATAGGAACGCCCATGGAAATTCGTTGATAAACAAAATTTGACTCGCATATAAAACATATGATTTGCTGATCCTTATAGACTGTGTTAAATAATATTATATATTTATTATATTATTTTTGATGGTTTCCTATAACATAGTAAATCAGCCTATAAGGAAACCTTCAAACAATGAAAATACATCTTTGCCTGATTGTCCACTATAGTATCGACCTAGTAAATGTATAACTTTTTAGACAGCCATCATCTGCATACCTATTTATTATATTCTTACATAAAATGTTCTCCAAAAATGTTCAATGTTCATAACAGAAAATAGCTATACGTATACAAACATTTCGGCATACAATCCAACATACCAATGCATAACAAGGTGAGTAGATTAATGCTATTGCAATAATGATATGTTACGTAGAATCATCCAACGAGACAACATACACAATTGCCTCGTCCCATCTCTGTCTCGCCCCACATCCTCCCATCTCAACATCTCAACTTGTTTTCTCAATCGCCTGCGGGAAGGCCGCGACTAAACACTATAATATTCCTCATTACTGAACCATTTCTCCGCCTTCTATCACCTGTTAGTCTTCACTTTCTCCACAGTCCGAGTCCTTCACGCTGGCGAGGTTCGAGCATTTTTACTTCCGGACTTTTGACGTTTGTGTCAGTTTACAGCTGGCGAGGATTTGGAGGTTACTTGACCGTGATTGGGTCATTAGGGGAAGCGTATTGTAACGCGTTGATGAGCGAGCGTTCGGATTGAATGCCTACTGTAGGGTAAACATTGGAGTATCCTAAATATCACGTTAACTTTTGACCCATTCAAATTCTGAAATAAACTATAGTTTTTAGGTAAGACATGGTTATAATAAAATAAGACATCACGCACCGTGATAGCGTTTTCCCGCCAGAATTTACACTGATTTTTAATTTCATATTTATGAATGAAAATTTACACTTTTGAGATTGAAAATAGTGTGTTTTACCAAAAAATGTGTTCTTATTTTGAAATATTGTATTTTAACCGCATTAAAAAACTTTTGCTTATTCCTTATTAACGAGGAATTTCAACAGGGCGAATTAAAGAATACGATTATAAGCTACTAGTAAGTGTGGTTTAATCAGAACAACCCTCCACATTTGTCTCCACGCTAGACTGTCGCTCGCTCAATCAGCTGTTCCTCATAGGTCATGTGGTAACCCAGGGTCAATGACAACAAAATATAAACAATACCAAAACCACAGATATGACCGCACGGGGATCGTGTAACTTTGTCAACAGTCGATCGACTATAGTCGAATCATTGATAATCTCTTATCATTAGAGTTGTCGATGGTCAGTGTAAAACAAGATATCTGGGCAATGGAGATCACATGCAAACTATGAGTAAGAAAAACACAATAATTTGTAAGTGATTATAAGAGCCAGTTTTCAGTACTATGCCAAATTTTAAACAGTTGATTAGGACTTGTCATGGCAACAACCAAATCCTTGAATGCCCGTTTTAAACTCAACTACTGGTTTAGCAGGGTATTTTTGAGAATCCGTATCACTGGTTTAAGCTACAGTTAGCCAGCTCCACTTTCAGAAAACTCGGTGTACCATTATATTATACTACAATTTAATTCCGAAATTATTTCCTCAGTTTATATTAACCTCAGGCTACATCGACTGCAGTTGTTTACGCTGCCGCAGTATATAATAGAAATACACCACATTTCCCGAAGTGGAGCTTAACTAAACTGAAGATTAACTAATGGTAATATGACCCCTAAGGTGAAGTGAATTTACTAAATAGATAGCTTCAATATTATTAAGATACTTTCGAAAATGCTTCAAACGTCAATAAATCTTTAGGTTATGAGAGATATTATTCTCGATTTCTAAAATATAGGTAATAAAATGTTGGTCTTTATGACAATGCAAAATTACAACTTAGTCGTACAAAGAATATTTTCCTGTGTCAACCGTTTGGTACCTATGGGTTATTAGTTTTATTTTGTCTACAGACGTTTAGTGCCATAATGTTACTAATTTTCGGGCACTATAAACGTCTGTAGGACAAAATAAATCTAATAAACCATTCCAAGCTATGAAATTATTTTCATTGAACAGTTCTGAATACTCCTACAAAGCTCTATTTTGTTAACAAATACATTGGTAAAAGATATTGATAAAAATCGATTAAAAAACTCTTCAAGGTCAAACTACTACCCAGTCGTCTTAAGATTTTGCTCAGAACGTATACCAATTGATACACGTGATTATTAGGTGTATGCAAAATTTATGCTCGATCAGAGCAAAGGTGTGAACTCAACTAGATCGTACCCGCACATTGGAAAAAACAGAGAAAAAAATTAGACTCGTGCCAAAAGATTCACATAAGAAGCTCATTATTGATCGCAAAGTTATATTTATGTTGAGCTATAACGCCTATTTACATGCATTAATCATATTAATCAAATTACTCCTTGCCATAATTTAAATAATATTAATTTCAAATTCGTGTTTCATGACAATAGATCACCATCTACTCGATATCCATCTACCCTTTTTACACTGCCGTTACTGAAAAAAGTAGTAGTAAATAGTTATTTCATTAGTTTTTAATGCAAATTATAATTTTACTTATAAAGAATACAACTCCGTTTTGTAAAAAATTTAAAAATATATATATATATTCACTCTGGAAAGTAATTGTCAGAAAAATTTCCTGATCCAGGACACTCATATTTTGAACAATTTCATATTGTTTACCTTTACCATATCAAGAGCTATTTCACTCAGCCTGGGCTTATATCTGGTGTCACTTTTTATAGTCTTTTATCCCGGTAATATCATTTAAATAAATATAAATAAATAAATATAATAAATAAATAAATGAACAATGTCGGTTTAGTTACCAACAATGGTTTGACAAGAGTGGTGGTCAAAATATATGAAAGGGCCGAACAATCATAGATATTCTGTAATTTTGAAATTTGAATTCACCATCTGGAACGAACTATGTAGGCTGTTACAACTTCATTAACAGCTACAATCTCCATGTTTCAGTGATGAGCCACACGCCATAGGTGCAACATATCTGTTAAGTTTCAGTTTCCTGATGTTCGTTCCACTTTTGCTTTGACCGCAATGTCCAAGTATCTCTGCAATATAGGTTTCAATTTCATCTGTGTTGAGTAATACGTTGTTTATTGCAACTATACACGCAAACCGACATTGTGTATTGTTCGATAGTAATAAATCATTATCTCTTAGTTTGATCGCAGAAACACGTTGTGTAGGCAGGAGGTGACATGATTATATTTAAAGTACATAACATACTGGGGTGTGGACATTTTATATCAGGTAAAAATTATTTGCCGCTTAGCGTTTCTCTATTTCATTATTTTTCTTTTGACCCTACAAAACAGAAACCGCTCCCTGTAGCGATAATTTTTCTGGCAAAGACTTTGTTAAATGGGACGTAAATTGACTGTGACAAAACTCTAATAACTTACAAATATAACTCTGATTTAGATAGGTTCTGACAGCTTTTACATCAGTAAAATAAAGGATATAACAGGAAATATGCTCTATTTCGAATTAAAAAATCAGTCGTGTTTTCCTCTAGAGGGGCATAACGACCCCAATTTCATCCCAGAACTATCGTGAATGACATTTGAAAACGTAATCTAGCTGTATCATCCATTAATTTCTTTTCAAAAATATACTGGATATAACATACTGACTGGAATGTTATAAAAATAATATTTTTCTTCCATTCCCTTACGAAAATATATTGTAATTAATTATAACCAACATTACAATAAATTATACTTAAGTGTAATTTATTACGATTTATTATAATTATTTATGAAAATTATAATATTTATTGTAATAAAAATTGTAATATATTTATTACAGTATAGTAGTATTATAATTTTCTATAATTAAAAAATTACAGTATAATAAATTATAATTAAAATTACAATATAATAATCACAGATCATAATAAATTATAATGAAGTTTTTTCAGTATCATTATTACAATTTATACTGTAATATAATATAATAATCACAGAACCTAATTATACAATTTTAAGATAAATAATTTTAAAACATTAAATTTTTTTTAAATATTGATTTTTTTTTAAAAATTGTGATTACTATTTTAAGATTTTTAAAGAAAATTAAGGTATTGAAGTCTGTTCCAATGAAACATTGTAGACATTGTATTAATTCCAAAAATAACATAATATCCCAGCAGACGCAAGGCCCTCATACGTGACCGGGTTTGAGCCCCGGATCGGTCGGATATTTTTCACAATGCACATCCCTTCTTATCTTCCTGACTCCATGAAAGTTTTCCACAGAAACCTACATTTTCATAATTCGGGCTGAAAAGCAACTCGTTCAGTCGAGTAAAAGAGGGTTGCGCACGGAAGTGTAAAGAGACATGGTGACAGTATCGTCACCGGTGGTATGACAGTATGTGGTGAGCATTCTCTACCTTCATTCCATTCTCCTAGGAGATCTCTAACCCATCATCAGTGCGTTGTGTCTAATGTCCGTCCGTCCGACCGGGTAGCTCAGTCGGTAAAGCTCTCGCCCGGCAAGTGAGATGTCCCGGGTCCGAGCCCTGGTTTGGTCGGATATTTTTCACAAAGCTTAATCCCTTCCTTTAATCCTGCCTTCATGGAAGTTTTTCACAGAAACCTACATTATTTACAAATTGATCGCAGAAATTCAAGTAGATAT
The DNA here is from genome assembly GCA_934045905.1 of Leuctra nigra. Taxonomy (NCBI): domain Eukaryota; kingdom Metazoa; phylum Arthropoda; class Insecta; order Plecoptera; family Leuctridae; genus Leuctra; species Leuctra nigra. Next base: position 15,352,170 of record OW203772.1, read on the forward strand.
TGATTGTGAAATTATGATATAAAATAGCCGAACTTGATAATGTACCTAATGTGATCTTATCAAGGTTAATTCTATGGTTTTACAATACTTTAGTGGTCAAAACATTCAAACTTGATGACAGAAATAGAGAAATGTTGGAAGAAAACTTAGCTTCCAAGAGCAGTTAAATATTCGCGGTCACAAGTGGGCAGTGATGGTAGCAGTGGTAGTGGAGTGCGACTGCGGGTGCCAACATGCGAATAATTCCACTGAATTTTTCAAATGCAATATTTTGTTAAATGAATAAATCAGCACTTCAACATTCGAAACAGTAAGTATAATTACGTTATAAACATCATTATACTGTGAATAATTTGCTTAAAAATGTTACAAATAACTTATTAAAATATCCGATGTTATTTCCAGTGTTGGCTAAACTGGAGATCTTCTGTCTTCTCACCAAACAAAAAGACAATAACAAACAAAGATGGCGCCGAGCGTTTTATTTCCGGGGCTGTTTGGTGATTTTGCTTAGTTTTCCAATCTTCAGCACGATTATCCACTGATATAATGTCTGAAGATATATTATGTAAGTTTGTATTATTATTTATCACTATCTTAGTAGTAGTATATAGTACGTACCAAGGAACATTGAGTCATTTTACTTCATTTTCACACGTGGTCCTAAAAGGATCGTCATTTAGCATCATCACATTGTTTGGTCCGTTTGTACGGCTTACAATCAAGTTCAGACGGAATTTGCTTTAGCTAGTGGTCGAAGGGTTTTGAGTGGGCTAGGGGCTGTAGGAAGGTAAATGAAATTGATGCTGCTAGAATGTATAATGCCATAACAAAGCACTCACTCAAACCTCTTTGGTATAATTTGTTCCCTACACAGTAGGTAGGTAGGACCTAGACATGCTAGAAGGCACAACCAGCCTCATGCTCAAAAGAAGTTGAGTCTGCCGGTAGGTAGGTAGGTTGATGTAGTAAATCTTTGCGGATGTCAGTTCGCGACACTACAAGACCGATCTTGTACCTAGACGGAATCCAGTAGACTCCGGGCACTTGCGCCGATAAATCTGGAATTTCATTTGAGCATGATGCTGAATAGCTATAGGTTGGTTCAACAGAGCTAGTTGGCTATGGCATTAAAGCCGGTATCCACTAAACTTTGATTGGCTATTGGTCGCATGGCTTAAGTCCCATGCACACTTGATGCGAACGCAACGACGCAAAGGTTCCATGAATTAGCGACTTTCACGCGAGACCACAGAGTTGAACTAGTTTTGCGTTCGCATTCGCGTCGTTGCGTTAGTGTTCGCGTCAATTGTGCATCAACCTGTATCGTGTGGAAATCTTGCCAATGTGGTAGCCAGTCAATGTTTGTGGGATACGACCTGCTTAACGCTCTAGACTTGCAATCCAGTTGCCGGGGTTCAATTCCCGAGGCTATTTACTGACATAAAGTTTATTTTTGTTTTCCTTTAGTTGATAGGAAAATTCTGTCCTTTAAAAACCCTACTAATAGACTGCGACTGCCTTCTTCCAACTGTCCTTCCTTCCCCTATTTAATTACCGACATCGTCTTCAATCATCATTTATCTGTCACATAAACTTCTCTTTAAGTAGGTACCAAGATTTTGCGTACCTAAAGCTACATTTACAGCTCAGATCTCTTTTCTGCAAATGGGATTGTGCGGAGACACGTTCTGACCTCCCATGTCGAACCTACTTTCACTCCAACCACAAACACCAATGCCTCTCACAATTTGATACGTTTATTAACATTTTTGTTTAAACTGTGTCCAACTCAGGCCAAATACCTCTGCCCAATTGGTGATGGAAATTTGGAGCCTTGGAAAACAATGCCGCGGGGTCTCCAGACAGACCATCTAGTCAAGGACAGCGACTGGTTCGGGACTACTGAGAAGTGCGGAAAAACATTTTATGTAAGTAGTACCTAGGTACCTAGCTTCTAATTTCCTAGATTTATCTTGCCAGTTTCCACTTGCATTTTTTATTTGTTACAACAGGTATTTTCCAAGTTTTCATTGTTTCTTGATACACTTTTCTCAGTTTAAATCATTTAACTCTAGTAAAACGCACAGTGTTGACGCGCGTTGATAAGCGAGCACCGATACGCGCAACATCTCCAACCAACGTGATCCACTCAATCAAAAGTACTGCAGGGTCACATGGAAAAATGTCAGTCTGCAAACAGACCGACAGCTAACCGGCAAACCGAGTTGGTCTTGACGTGCAAATTTCAGGTCACTAGGCTTTTATAGGGAGCTAGTTTCTACTAGGTACTGCTTTCCTCTTTCCTGGCTTGGGTTTGTGCCGAGTTCTCAATTGCTTGTGCTCGTTTGGCGGCGCATGGTGTTGTTAGCTGGGCTGTCTGCTGCTTGCACGTGGCTGGCGTTGTCTCGGTCTTAAGTGAGGTTGGTCGTCATGTCTCGGGACTGGCATCTTATCGGTGGCACCAGGATCCGCATTTTGCCAGCTTTCAGGCGTGGGGGGATGCAGGCTGTCGTCCCGCTGGTTCAAGTTGTGTGGTGCGCAGTGTTCAATCTCAACGGCGTCGCGTAAGAGGCCGCGGATCGTAATGCTGGCCTGCGACTGCCTCGCCACGAAGTCTATGTTGTGGCTGGTCGCAATGACGTGCTGCGCGAGTGACGAGGTGGTCTCGAGGTGGTCCAGGGCTCTGCGGTGCTCCTTTATGTGGGTCGACGTGTAGCGTCCCGTCTGACCGAGGTCTGGCCGAGTCCCCACGTACTTCGTAGATGCCCTTCGGTATGTCGGAACCACACTTTGTGGATTACCTACTCGATTCGGGAAGCCGTTCTTTCGTAGAGTTTGGCGCTCAGTTTCTTGGTGCACGGAGAGTCGGCAAATCGTTGTGACTAGTGAGCGGCTAGTGAGTGTTTTGGCCACCGGGTGGGTGGTGAGACATCGCGCTCAGGTACCGGTCTTGTTTCTTCCACCGAAGAACCACACATAAGTAACAGAAAAATCTCCCAGACCCCAACTCAAGCTATCCAAAAGTTAGTTGTACTCGTCGTGCACTGAAACGTTTGCGAAATTGTAATTAAAAAGGTTTCCGGGTTTTGTCTTCTAATGATGTCGGAAGCACAAAGTTTTGAGCAAGTTTGTATTTGAAAAGAAGTTTTAGGTATTGGTTTATTTTTGTCGAATAGGTACTAATCATTTATAAAAAGCAATTTACAATACTGATCCCTGACCTGGTCCACGCCAGAAGTCTACCTCAATCCTCCCCCCCCCCCCCACCCATTCCATGGCCTTCACTCGAGTAACTGTGTGTGTGTCTTTTTGAATTGGAATTCATTTTATTTTGCTAAATGATGTCATTTATCAATTTGATCATCGATTTGAACATCAATTTCATTTGACATGATTTACTATTTTGCTCTTTAGAAGTAGATTCAATTGTTTTCTGCTTGCCAATGCTAGAAGCAACTTTTCACTGAAATAAAATGATCTGTCTTGTCAGGCAGAAGCAGCTTAGAGCTAACCAAACAAGCGGTGGAATAATACCAGACACTTATTTAAATCAAATCAAATCGTTGTCAAACAGACAATTTTCCTAATCAAATCGATGTCAAATCAGACCCAATATTTAGTTTGACATTGATGTGAAATCGTTCAATCGATCTGGTCCCAACCCTAGAGTCTTTAAATTGTGCTAATTAAATCTTTGTAGGTAACATGTCTTCTGTATTGTTTGTTGCAGATGCTGCACAGAAAATATTCCCAGAGCGTACAGACTCGGAGCTCAAAAGTTATTCGTGTGAAATAGAACAATGCGTAGTAAGTAAGTCTAGATGCTTCATATGAAAAGTGAAAATTAAGTGAACATTAAGAAAAGCGGCATTTCATTAAAAGATAAAATTCAATCAAATATTTTTCCTTTCATTAATTTTTCAATTAAAAAACAATTTATTTTGGTTCCAACGTGTTAATTCTGTTACTGGGAAGAGGAAAGTGTGAACTTTCAACGAGTTTTGTTTTGGACACCGTGTGACATACATCGAAACACTTTTTAATATCAAATAATCCATTGTCGTTCATTATATCATTACAGTATGTAGATACAGAATGTATTATTCAATTAAATGTTTTCTTTCTTGAACTACATCCGTGTTTCTTCGTATCTGATTCTTGCTCCTTTTACCAGACAGTAAGGTTAGATCCATTTTGAAAGCTCTTCATTTCAATTTGAATTGTTTTGTATCGCTATTCATATGACTTTTTTATTTTTAATTATTTAAGTTTAAAATATGGGGTTCAGATCATTTGGACGGTGACCAAGTTTTCACGGTTGTGCAACAAGCTTGTGCTTGGGTGATGACGAAGAAAAGGGGGTGTTTCTGGCATTGAGAAACCTTCCCAGATTGCCGCTTGCTGCACGATAAGTACGGAAACCTACTGGGGAATTGTACCTGGGATCTTCGTGACCATGTTGTCACCCCATCGCTTCACGCTCTGTGCGGGGACACAGCTTGCACAACGGTAAGACCAGCCCTGGGCTGCGATCATTAAAATGATGTCGTGAAACAAGTCTCTCATATCACCCGAGATGGCGAAAGTTGTCACGCGACATCGTTGTTGTCATTTCTATAAGATCGTATCGGTGGATTCAAAATATTATATTCCAATTCAATCTACCATTTGTTGGTAAATATAAACAATTAATTAATGCAATTAAATTCACAACTTAATTGCAAATAATAAAATTTATTAAATTTCAATGTACTAGGTATAAATTTTAACAGTCATGATGATAATTATTACTCATTGTAATCATTTATAGTATTCCTGTAATTAGATGTTTATTTATAGTAATAAATATAATATTTGTGTAATTAATTATACAGGTTAGTATAATTAATACCTCAAATAAACAAAATTTATAATAATAAATATTACATTGAAATATAATAAATGATGAACTGTAGTATAATTTATACCCATAATAGCACAATTTATTGTATTAAATATTATAATTTATTATATTAAATATTATAATTTATTATATTAAATATTATAATTTATTTTAATAAATTATAATATTCTTGTTATGTATGGTATAATTATTCAGCATAAAAATCGTAATTAATTATATTATATATTATAATTAATTGTAATAATCTATAATATGTATTATAATTATACCGCGAAATAAGTATGAATAATTATAATAAACATTATAATTAATTATAATAAATGATAATATTATTGTAATAAATTATAATGTTTTTATAATTAATTATAAAATTTAGTATAATAAAACCGCAAAATAAGTATGCTTTATTATAATAAATATTACAATAAATTACGATTAATTACAATATTTATTATAATATTACTGTGATTAACTTCATATCTTTTATTATAATTTATTATAATTTTATTGTAATAAATTATAATTTTTTTTCGTAAGGGTTTACGAAGTCTTTGCTAGACAAATATTTGCCTCCCTTGGTTATGGTTGATTAATGGAAAAAAACGCAATAAAAAAATTCGTTATGTTCGTTTTGTTGTGATAAAAGCTATAGTGATAAAACCAGTCTTGCAAATCACCCCTCTGTAGACAAATATCAATCTAAGCAACTTAAACGACGTCTGTGTACAACTGGTAGTCGCGATAGGGGGTAAGCTTTATCATGACATATAGAGAAGACTGTACACCCTATGAAATTGGACGCAGTTTTAACGTCGCACTGACCTGCAACTAAGCTAATGCCGACGGAAGAATGATTGTGATGATGTAAGGGAGATCACGATGAAGGATAGAAAAGTATAGACGGTGCAAAGGAGGCGGTCATAGCCTATTACAGGGGTCGGCAATCTTTTTTGATGAAGGAGCCAATAGCCTCAGTAGAGGCAATGAAATATAATACACCGAAAATAATAAATTGAATTACTATAGTTTATTTTGATATTTTGACGAATCCCCCCAGAATTGTTGCCCATTCAGAGCGTTTTTCTGGAATTTCAACGATTTAAAAGTGATTCTGGGACTCTAAAATGAACAAACTGAATCAAATAACATTCCACTAATTGCCCCGCAGGGCGTTTTTTCTTCGTATTTTTTATTTTTTCGATTCCAGATTATATTTTAATTATAAAGAGCCATTCAAGAACCACCAAGGAGCCGCAGGTTGCCGACCCCTGGCCTATTAATAGGAGGGAACCATTCCAACATTTGCTTCATCGTTTACTACCAAAGAAAGTTCTTCGGGCATATAACGAGTGCGCGTCCTGAACTTGCTTCGTTCATTGCCAAGGAGACTAATGTGTTTTTAATACTGTGTATTGAATTTCTCAAGCACGGAAACAGTCACACAATGTCTTCTCAGCTTGGTAAATATATACATACTTCCGCGAAGTGACCATGAACATTATTGAAAATCAATAAGCAATTAGCACAACGTCGTTACATTATCACACTAGTGGCTTCTTCAATATCCAAACCAGGAACAAATAATTAATATATCATTGTCTTGGCCATTTATACACTTTGGGCTATATTTCCGCTGATGTCATTTCTTCTGAGTTTTTTTCCTCAGTCGAGTGGCAAATGCTGGGAGGGTTACTTTCTAATAGTCCATGGACCTCCTCATTCCCATCGACCATCCCTACCTACTCTTTATCATTATCTCCCTATCATCATAATCATTCATCCGTTGCAATTAGAGTGTTAGTAAAATACAATTATTTGAACCGATCACTGGTATTGTCAAGATTAAATAAAATAAAAAGAGTTGCGTTAGATCAACTTTGTCAGTCGCGCTTTACAAAGTCGATCGAACGCATTGACGAAATATTGCGGACTCTTTTTATTTTATTTTATCTTGACAATGACATGTGTTTCGTTTCAAATATTTGTATTTTACTAGTTGGTTCCTGGTATATTATCTTCTTTCTTTTATTAATTAGAGTGTTGTTGAACTGTAGGACAACTAAAATAAGAATAATGTACTTACAATAAATTAAGTTTGCAATAAATTATATAATTTCGGAAAAGTCATATTATGAAAGTTGAGTGAACGCAGAGTTGTGATGAACAGTTTTAGAAGATTGATCTTAGAATTTACATTTATTAACCTTGTATTAAAACTTATAAATCGTCATTGACGTCATTACGATGGCAAAAATTTCTTCACCATATTAACACATTACTTGGTAACTTAGAAATGGCATGATTTTACATACGTCAAACAGATTTTTTTTCCCGATAAAATTTATCATTTCATATGAAAATTTTAAATGTTTGATGTATATTTACAAATATGATTAAAAATGAAATAGGAAATTAATTGTAATTTCTGAGATTTCCGATCACTCATTGTAATTTGATTCATTGACAAAATTAATACCATATCTCTGTGCTCATTCATATCTTAGCTTTCATAGTAAACATAAATTTAAAATATATAGGAGACTTCGCTAATTTCTTCAACAAAAAATAGGGCAAAAACAGATTGATACATCTACATTAGTGTTAGAATAATCACTATAATCAGTTTGATGTCTGGTCAGCGCCTGTTTCCTTATACAACGTTATTCTATTATTAATATTCTATTAATTACAATCAATCAACTCGTCAACATGATTACAACATTAGCAATCTCTACTATCCATCTGGAACATTCGACCGGAACTAAATTAACTAATCTCAATCAGCCAAGAACACATTACACTAGGCGATCACACTTTGAATTACCTTCTTTAAATGTCAGATTTTTTTAATACATATTACGCCCTATTAAAAATTAGTAAAAATGAGTTTAAAAAATGTGATTCTTTTGAACCTTGTCGTCCCTTCATTAAGGCTGAATTACACGATTCAAGTTTCCTTGAACTCAACCCTTTCAAGAGGGTTGAATTCAAGACTTTCGTCTAAATGAAAACTTGAAGCATTTAACACGCGTCCAAGGCTTGAATTCAGGACATCTCTTCAACCTTTTCAATTAGAACATGTCCTATTTTCCTTCAAGACTTGAAATACTTCAACCAATTATTGTTAATTTTACCGAAAGTTCAATCAACAATAAACATTAAATCGTCTAAATTCTCTTTCATGTTTCCTTGAAATCAAGGGTTGAAGCAACCCCTTCAAGGAAACTTGAACCGTGTAATTTAGGCTTTAGGATCTATCACTCGCCTATAAAAAAGAAGACAATCGTGGATCGTGCTTAGAAAAGCCAAGCATGACGAAATTGAATTATTGAAAGTGAGCATGCCTAGAATTAAAGAAATAAAAGGAATGTCGAATCATTTTATCAAGGAAATAAAATAATTATGAAGGGGACCTGAAAAATGACGATCATTGATATTGAAAGTTGTGTGCCCAATCGTGAAGTGGATAATGATTATAAATACTTAAAAAGAGTCTTGGCAACGGATCAATGATTAATATTATGATTAGGGCTAGGATGTTTATGATCTATGAAACGTCCAAAAAGGCAGGCAAATAGTACCATACAACTATTTAAAAAAAGGAACATAAAATCCCGACTTAGGACCAATAAAATTGTTTGGTATGTAATATTCGTCAACATATTATTAAATTTATCGGTTTAGGAGTTGGACTTGGAGTAATATATTAAAGTAAACTTAAAATGATTGTATGAATGTGTCAATATATCAAGGGTCAATTGTTGATGGCCATCCAAATTAATGGTGGATGGAAATGTTATTAATTGTGGTCTAGACCAAAATTCATAAAATTGTTGTAATTTGCAACAAACATTTCATATTATTTTCCCCAATAATTTTAAAAAAAGGACAGAAAGCCCTTAAATAGCAAAAAAAGGACTGAATTCATCAAAAATTGAGAAAAATGCATTTTCATGCAAAATTAAACACATATTTTTGAAACCAGGAATACATGAAACATATTTATATATCATTTTTAGACTTGTCCGAACAAAAAACTTAAAAGGGATATGTCATAAACATCCTACCCTACAAATATGAATATGATGATAGGAGATAATGATGGACAATGGGAGAACCCTGCATCAAAGCAAGTAGCAACTAGTGTAACACGAGCTTGGCGCAATACCAGTGTGTCTACTAGTGTAACACGAGCTTGGCGCAATACCAGTGTGTCTACTAGTGTAACACGAGCTTGGCGCAATACCAGTGTGTCAGATTGCGAAGTGGCAATGAATGTGGACAGCAATGTCATTGCCATATGTGAAATCTATTCATGTTGATCGATGCTTTCAACACGTACGCAGAATGTAGAGTGACGGCTGTTAGGAAAATAATTCGATCGGAAAGTGAATCTTTGAGGGTCCAAATAGTATGTGGTAACAAACTAAAATTCAACTAACTATTAATATAACAGAGCAAGGTTTGTAGGACAGATCCGCTCTGGATTTTACTCTGGAGGTTCCTACTCGATTTTTGCGGTAATTTCTTTTCTGAATGAGGTTTTTTCGTGGTTTCCACAGTCAAAAGGCAAATGATGGGAAGGTTCCCAAAAATAGGCCATAACCGTCTTCTTCCCACCGTCCATCCTTACCTATTATTCATCATCATATCCCTATCATTATAAAACAAATGATAATTCATCCTTCGCCATTTTAACCTTTAGCTGTAGAAATAATACCATAAAATGCAATTACGAAAAAATTCAATAATGTTTGGGAAGACTGGGGGAGTCATAGTCCCAAAGACGTTTAAATTTTTTAAATATATTCAAAACATGTCAACTTGAATTTAATACAGTATTATGGAGATAATTAGTCAAAAGGCAGATTTTAAAAAGCAGATTGTTTTGGGAATTTATAATGTATATGTTGTCATGGATTCTCTTCTGTTGTAGAACAGTGCGTCATTAAATACAACTCAAATAAAACAAATAATAAAGTTCGTTCACGTTAAGAATATTTCTGACATTTCGTCGTTCACGTCGTCCATTGGTCGTTCACTTGAACACTGTCCTGTCAATGGCAAGACTTTCTTCTTTGTATTATTGTTATTGTATAAATTATGTGAAATACGCAATTTTTAAAAGTAGTAAATAATATAAAAATTCAATAAATTGATTTATTTTTATCTACAGTCGTATTATACACATTTTTTTTATTATTATATTGATATTTCCATGTTTTGGTATACATTCTGTTTTTTTACTGTATGAACTCTCACCAGATGGAGCCACAGTCAGTTGTTCTGCTAGGCCGAGAAAGACTTCATTGCGCGCTCACCTTGCAATGTTGTCTTTCTCGGCCTAACAGAACAACTGACGGTGTCTCGGTCTGTAGAGAGTTCAAACATAGGAAAAACGAACTGTACGTTCGCTTGACTACGGTAGTATGTACACGGCCGTCATTACGGCTCGATATTCTATAAACGTGAGTGAACTTTATCACGTATTAGCTGTCGTTCTACACACTCCCATGTGTCAAAGAGTGAAATGAATTTCCGGAAGTGGATGACGATGACGGCCATCGCTTGTTTCCGGTGTAAGAGATTTCAATGATGAGCAAATCTCTGGAGTGAAAGCATAACATTAACAAGATGATCTTGTCATTTTTCAACACGTTTCGGTACTTGACTCCAAGCGTGGCGCCTAACAAGGTGTTCGGGATTTGTGTTTGGAGGTATTTACAGATCCGGATCGGGCCGTAGTTCCTTAGAAAAGTTGTTCAGAGTCGACAGGACTCGCAAAAAAATTCGATTCCGATGTAAAAAAATCCTATAAATGCATGAAAATGCATTAGCTTTGGGTTGTACGTGACATTTTGTGACATTTAATCGTGTGTTGCATGTTACATATACTGCTGTGAAGTAAGTTATTTTAATTCTTTAACTAGTGAGTTGATTTGAAGGTAGGTAGAGGTAAACATTCTATATCCTTTTTGCGATGTGTTAGGAAGCATATTTTTGTATGATGAGAATATAAAGCTATCAAATGTTAAACAAATTTTTACAATTTCAAAAAAAAAAAAAAAAAAAAAATTATGTATATGTAGAATGCCAGCACGTACAAGATACGTGCATACGCGTTAAAGGGTTAATTCAAATATTGAAAACGACAAAAAACCATAAAAAGGCGGCCCCTACTTCTTTCTTACCGGCTTGACCGATTGTTTTCAAAATTTAACAGCACTGAGATAAAGAGAAAATCTGTGTCTCTAGTGATCGAAAATAATAATAAAAAAATGTTTTTTTTTGTTTTGAGGAAGTATATTAGCAATATATTAGTCTTTTTGGCACCTATACCCTGAAATAACTAAACAAAAAATTAAACCTAGGGGCTACTAGAGACACAGATCTATACTCTTTATCTATAACCTGTGAACATTTGAAGACAATCGGTAAAGACGTTTAAATAAAAATATAGGCCGCCTTTTTGTGCTTCATAAAGATGGATTTCATCAAGTATCGTTTGGAGGTATATTTACAGTTCCGGATTGAGCCGTTTCCTAGAGATGTCGGGGATATTGGAAGTGTTAGAAAAGTTGTTGAATTGTAATAGGTGTTGAAAATATAATTGTAGCACGCGAAATTATTGTTTGTTTTGTTTGATTTCCGATTGTAGCTTCCGAAACATGTTCTTACCAACCAGGAATAGGAATAGATTTACGTTTGCTCAATTCCTTGGAATATCATTTAACAATACTCACAATACTTTAGCATACCTCACGTAAGCTCAATAAGTTTTCTACAGCATTAACAGACATTTTGACAACGTCTAAATAATGTTCGTCCCATCCCTAACGTGGCAGTAGAATAAGATTGTTTTACTTCGATAAATTACAACCCTTTAATTGTTAACTTAGGTAAATATTCTCTGACAGCACCGAAGCAAACACAAAAGACCATTATACATGTTCATGAAAAAATGAAACCGGTCACAGAGCTAAATTAATCTTAATTTGTTCCATTATACATTAATAATTTCATAGTTTTTTTTACAGCACTAATTTTTCCTGTAACCTTACCGTATGTACTTGCTTACAATCAAATTTATAAATATGTCAACCTGTTTTCACATTATATTTAGAAAGTAGAGGAGCGCTGCTTCAAGTATTTCTATTGTTTATCAAAACTTTTTATTGTATTATTGTTATTGTATATATTTTGGTGAATAAAAACTCTTAAAAAAAAATTGATAACATTTAAAGTATATTTCCAATATTGTTTTTGTGTAAATTCGTTTTTCAACTTGGATGAAAAGGACTATAGGTTACTTGCCATCTGAGAATAACCAAAATAACAGTTTTGCTGGAAGATTTAACTGCCACGTTGTTAGGGTGAGACAGAATTTTGAGAATATTACAAAATGTCATACTCTTTTACTCAGTTTTCCGTTTCAAAATTGTTTAATAAAGAATTTTTAACTACCAAATTGTTCAATACAGAATTGTAAAACAGTTTTAAACGTACCGTACAACAATTATTATTTGAATTCTGAATTTCCAAGTATTAAATATTATTCTTTCCCTATCATTTTGAATGATAGATACACCATTGTACCATATGAATTGTGAATGCCTGAACAAATAAAACATGCAATATAGGTATCGTACTTATTTCGAATAAAACTCCACAAGTTCATACAAATTACCACTTTGTTTTGATATTATTAGGAATAAACTGTATTTCTGTACGTCTGTATGTTGTCGTAAGGATTAAATATTCAAAGCCTGTAGTACTAAATGCCTGTCTGTGTGAATGGCGCGTTCGTGCTAATATCAATAAACCTTGGAGCCCAGAATTCTGACATTGTTTTCTTTTTTTATTACTTTACATTTCTTAATCTGACTAAATTAAAGATGCCATAAATAATTATTGCAAAGAGAGTTTGGTTGCAGTTTAAATTTTTTCATCCCATGACAAGCTATTCCTTGTTTTCCAGAAGTATTCGAGTTTGAATAAAATCGATCTAATTCCAATCCAAACAAACTGGCATACAACATTCGAATAAATGTGAAAATAAGGAATATGTTAACGAAATGTAAATCGAAACAATATATAAATTACATTTGTAAATTTATATGTAATTACAATATTATCACATTTGTGAATTTTAAGTGGGCACAAAAATATATGAATCAAATATGTTTGAATTTACATATTTGAAGCTGCATTGACATAAAATATATTAAAGAAACTACATGCAGAACAAACTCTCAAGTGAAAAATATTACTTGACGTGTACATCATGTAAAGCATTCAGAATTGTGCAGTTGCAACTCCATTGTTTGAAAAGTAATGGTAAATATTACAGTTTAACCAGTAAACAAAATATACAATATACTATTCCTATAGGCAGATGCGTTCAGAACATTGGACGGATGTTAAAGTTCTCGGCTAATTCAAGGTGAAACTTACATTATTTTAGAATAAGGGTTTAATGCAGTTTAATGGTTTACTTCACGGGATTTTGAATTGTGAAAATTGCGTAGGTAACATTTAAATTTATTGTAAATCTTAATATAAATTTTTATTATTATGTTTATCGCTTTTCTTCGGGTAAAATTTTTAAAATATAATACTTTTTATTTTAAATTTCGAATTTCGTAATTTCACAAATATTGTCACACTCATAATTCAAACGTCTATATTAGGTAATTACTAATTTTGTTTTTACACTTCAGTTTTTAAGATTCTCAAAAAGTAAAACAAATGTAAAAGCAGATTTCGGTATGGTGAAATGTGTATTACTGAGGTTAAATAGTAATCTCATACCTACATTAAAGTTACTGCCCGTGTCGTTTAAAACATCGTTACCAATTGTGTAAAACTAGAAATGAATACATAATTATTAATTATCAAGATAATATTAATAATTTTTTAACGTTTCCGAAACTTATTCTCGAAAAGCAAAAATACAAGTAATAAAAAATATCACAACTATGTTAAATGTGGATGTAAATTTCATATTTAAAAAAAAATCCCACTTGAGTGTCCTAATAAATTCAGAAAGAGAAGTAATGATGAAAATAATCATAGCAAACTGTAAATTGCATTCAATTTAAAGTTGAGGTACTAAATAATCTATTTAGTACCTCCGTGAGCGAATGGACCGATACTTGGTACTACATATGTCAAGGTATATTTAAGTTTTGGAAGATATTCATAAATCTTTCTAAGCTATTTACAAGTAATTATTAAAAGTAAAATATAATGTAATTTAACTCAGATTACAGAATACAGATAATAGATTAGAAAATTTTAAAATAAAAAAATAAAAATCAAATGTCCGAAATTTATACTTTTTTAAAAAAATACTGAAATATAGAATAATATTAAAATATATGATTAAAACTTACCTAACAATTACGTGAGTTTTAATTAAATCACCGTGAACTACTTGAAGGTCTTCAGACCTTCAAAAACACTCTTAAAATATATCCAAATTTTCAAACAAAATCGACAACTTTCTTCAAGACACCACAAAACAGTCACAACATATCGTTTTTTAAAAACACTTTAAATATTTCTGTGTTACAAAATATCAACGTAAAAACAAAAGACCTGGAACAAGAAGACTTAGAACGTAAAAACGTAAGAACGGAAAACTTAAAGAACGTATTAACGTCGGAATGTGTGATCGTAACAATTTAAAAACGTAAAAAGACGCAAATGACAAAACTTATTTTCCTCAATTCAACAATAAACTACCTGTGAACGCGTCCAACTACTTATCAACGCTTGCGACTACTGTTCAACGCTTATGTCTCGTCACAACGCTATGTGCGGAGCGCGTAATAACTCGTAAGGCACTTGACGACGTGTTTACGTCTGGCACAAGAGAAACCTGCGATGTTACGTCCGTTGCGAGTGGCTTTCGCCTTCTGACTGCCATCAACTTTCAATCGCTGTCGATGGAGCTGACTCGAGAATGCCGTGACGATGCGAACATTAGATAGGAAAACAATCAGCTGGGCCCTTCTATCACTTTTAAATCCGAGCATGACAAGTAGTCCAGTAATTGTGTGATTATACCCACCACTAATTGCAACAGAAGGTTTAAATACAATATGAATCGATTCAGAAAAATTCCCTCTTCAAAATATCCAAAATCGCTCAAAATCCGTGCACCGGAAGTACTTTTTAATCACTTTTTAAGTTAATTTTTTATGTTTATTCCAACTTCAGAAAAAAAATCATGTAACTCCGATTTTGACGAAATTTGGCAGAATTGTTCACCAACCTAAATGAACACAAATAGCTTTTGAGCGATTTTCTCTAAATCTTATCGTTTGGGAAATATGCCCATCGAAAAGTAATATTTTAGTCAGTTTTCGACGATTTAGGTCACTTTGAGTGTAATTTGACGTTTTGCGAGGTCCATATTTCCCAAACGATGAGATTTAGAGGAAAACGCTCAGAGAGCTATTTGTGTTCATTTAGGATGGTGAAGAATTCTGCCTAGTTTCGTCAAAATCGGATTTAAATGAAAAACATTTTTTTTGCGAGATGGAATTAACATGGGAAATTAACTTAAAAAGTGATTAAAAAGTACTTCCGATGCACGAATTTTGGGCGATTTTGGATATGTTGTAGAGGGCATTTTTCTGAATCGATTCATGGATTGAAACCTTCTGTTGCAATTAGTGGTGGGTTAAGCCATTTTTGCTTTTAATTACTGGGCTAAAGTAAACATTGGAGATAATATTTCCAAAACATCAAAACTTTGATTTTGAACAAAAAATAGAAAAATTATTTCATTAGAAATTATTTAGTCAATGTTTGACAAATATTGTCTTTAAGTTGGTGTTAATATTGCTAAATATTTGCTAATTATTTTTCAAATATTTCCATAAATAGAGTTCACCATTAGTTTTTTTCAATGTGTAATCATAGCATTTAGTTTAACCAAACATTTTTTTATTCTTTGGTAGGTATATTTTTTTAAATTTGTACGCGCTGTGCAAACAGATAATAAAATATATAATAGCGATATTTAGGAAATATTATCACCAATGTTTACCTTTTAGTACAGACGTAACTTAAATTCTCGATCCGAATCCATATTGATTCACAGCCATATGGATTAACATTGCACCGAATCGGATTCCATCAGAATGGAATTGGGAAAACGTTCTAGAATAGATCTCCTGGTGTTTAGCGTAGCACTGATCTTCAACTATGGGCAAAATGGAGCCGGATGAATAATTATGATGATGATTGGGAGATGACGTGAAGAATATGTAAATATGGACGGTGGGAAGGACGTGCTCGTGGCCTAGTGGGGCACCTTCCCATAATTTACCTCTGGACTGAGAGAAGCGGTGAACAAACCGTCAGGAAGGACTGCGGCTGAAATGAGAAAATCAACAAATAGAATAGGGAAGTCTTCCTATACTTTATTTTAATTGTAATTTGTAATTAATAACACAAATTATGATAACAAAACTTTTTATCCGAAAATATTTACATTTTCATTCAGACATTTTGGCGAGAAAAACGATTTTCTTTGAATATCTTTGCATAATAATGACCTAAAAATTTCAATAATTATTCTTGAAGTTCTCAACATGGTTGTCTGAAAATTGTCAAAAACATCTCAAATGTTGGTTCAAACGGTTCCATTTTTAAATATCAACCAATAACAGGATCTCTGACCGCTCATATGACATTGGTGTGTGTGCAAAATTTCAGATCAATTAATTGACCTGTGACCAGAATATTACCAAAAAACAAAAGTAAAAAAAAAATCCCATAATGGTTTTTTAAATTTGTTTTTTTCATTTCATGCGAACATTCATGGTTACACTTGCTACACGCTCTCTTAGCAAATGAGTGAAGATGTGTGACCTTCTCATCGCGTCCCCACGTATAGTGTCACAGCGACGCATCTGGCTCACGTTGTTCGCGAGATATTGCGAGATTATTGTTGCACTGATTGCCTAACAGTGACATCACGGCTGGACAAACACAAAGGGCACTTTTAACAACCTCGTACACATTCATATCACGTTCTTTGACATGTACAGAAACTGGGATAGAGTCGTATATTTTGAGATAGATTTCAGAAGTATGAGCTGAATTTTGATTTCGTCAAATTATTTAAAATATGAATAGGTACTGACTGTATATTTTGCTTGTTCTTAGTCGAATTAATTTTTTCCTACAAGAATTCGTGAATAGCTGACGAAAATCTAACTGATAACTCAGTAACTCAGTAATAAGTATTTTGTTGAATTGATTTAATTTTTTAATTTTATACCATTTATGTCTTTCATTTTAATATCTTTCTTTCGCAACTGTTTGAAAAATTGCTTGTCCCCACTCCCCCATCAAAATAACCCAGATTGAGGTACACTCAGCAAATGATTAAACAATAAACGGTATTTGAAAAAATGGATTGGCTGATAAAAATGTGATTGCATCATCCTGTGAAGTCTAGATGCTAGCACGTCATTTACCTCTAGTAGGTGAGCTCTGATTTCATTGATAACTACAAGGCATGTTTGTCTTAAGGAACCTGACCAGCAGCGAATCCGTTTCTTTCAAATACCGTTTTATGATTTGTTGGGTGTACCATAGCAACAAAGGTGATGCTATCATCAATTTAGTTGGGGAAACGTCTGCCGCTTTTGTTGACACTTTAATTGGAACGGTTGGAGACGAAATGGGTGTCCGAAATTAATTGAATTGTTTCACATGATTAGATAAAAGACAAACGTAGTGATACTTTGCATTTCTAACTTTTTTATTTGTTTATTAGTAATTTACTTGTATTTTTGGTAAACATTGTGTATTTTTATTTATTTCTATGCGCCTTATATTATTATTATTGAAAACAATTAAAACGTTATATTAAACAATTTTATTAAAATTTCTTAACATCCCCTTAGGGAACATTTCATGATTCTCAATACCAAATTTATAACGATTATATGTATAAAAACAATTTACCTTCCCTCAGTGTACACTCTAAAATGTGGTGGACTTGATCTTCGAACACTGCGTGAATTCACGTTGAATAATGAATACACTGCCCTTTTTTTAGTTGACTGAACCTCGTCGTGAAATACTCCAAAGCAATATCTCAAAGTTAGTAATTATATAGCTTTTATTTATGTGTACATTATAATAGAATGATGCACAATTACTATTTCTTGCGGTCAACCGTGATGCTACTATGTGAAATTGCTTATCTATAGTATACAATCATTTTGTAATCCGTAGTTGATGTAGAAAGAGTAAGTGCGCTGCTGTTAATTTATAGATAAGTAATTGGTAAAATGACGTTGTTTCTGCATCAATCAAGATGCTGAAATCAGCTCTGCGAAAGAGTTGTGGTTCAAATGAAACAATTCTTAATCACGATATTTTTTCAGATTATGGATACGAACTATGCAATTTAGATTGCAGTTTATAAATCAATTTTCTAGTAAAACCAATAAAAATATCTTGCTCATAATAATTAGGCAGATAAGCTGGGTTAGTACTGAATATTTTGTAAAAAAAAGCATGAACTGTATCGTAAAATAAACAAAAATTAGATATTCGTTCCATAGTCGTTTAAATGAAAATGCTTGTTTGCTCGCATAAATACTGTTACCAAGAATCATCATTTCAATTAATCAATTCTTCACAGTCCAAAGTTTGAGCTTGATTAGAGAACCAGTATAGATGTGTGACGCAAAACAAACCGAAAATTAAGAGACGAATACTTAGCGTTCCTCATTGCCTTAAACAATGATATTGATTTAGTCGAACCAATTATGTTAACGTGTCCTAGATAATGTTTGCGAAACTTGTCAAATATGCGGCTTAAAGATCATTCAAGCTGTTTCTCTTGACATCCAACTTTATGACACTCCTTTGGCTAAATTTCTTTAAATATCTTTCAAATTTGCAATCTTGAATCTGTAGAAAGTGACTAAGATATTTGCATTTTAATGAGTCTGCTAAACAATTAAAAAAATTGGTTGTAAATGTTAAATAAAATACTAAGAAAACATTTGTTATTTTTTAAAATATAATTTACAGTCAATTTAACTGAAGGAATGAAGGCACCTTCCCAGAATTTGTCTCGTTTATCTCTCGACTGAGAGAAACAACGAACTTACCTCAGTCAAGAAGGACGCTCCGGAAATCGACCTTGAAAACTCCGCTGTTCATGTTGGTGAGCATTTTATCTGAACCAAATTTCGAAGTATCTAAAAATAAATACAAATTCAAATAAAGTATCTATACAATCAACAACTTTGTTGCCAATAACCTTGGATCTAGTAGAAAAAAATGTCCTTATAACTGACATAATTTCAATTTAATGTAATCTAGTACCCCATAAAAAACACTCCGTGTAAAAATACCAGCCAAGTCTCTTCAACTATAAAAAAAATAGAAGAAATCTAAAAAATTCAGCACTGAAAAGTAGTGATATCAAAAAATGGGCCAAGTCAAAACATGATTTTAAAAACCGAAATAATATACTTGGCGCATCGTGTGTAAATAATATAGACGTAGGTAGGTATATGCCATAAGTCAAATGTACTTAAATATAAATAATATACCTAAATACCCTAAAAAAACTAAAAGTGAGTTGCTCCAGCCTTTAGGTTTGAACGGTATGTTGTGTGAGAGTGTGCGCGCCGTACGACTTGGCTTGCGTGGAGCGACCGCTCTACTAGATATGTTCAATTCTTTTAGTTGAGGTCATTAACAAATATGTTGACTCATTATTCATTTCACTTTATAAACAATTTTCGACCATATTTGAATTAATTTTCGTGCACGTGTTGCTACTATAATATGTTCAAGTTACGTAATGAAGGTAATTAGACCAATGCTACGATAATTTGAGGATGCAATTATGTATCATTTTGAAGGACAATGTTTTGTGTCAGTACCTTTTATCTATACATGTTTCATAAGAACGTGCTGGTCATTGTACATTTTAGGTCAATGAGAGGAAGGTTAGTTAACTATGTCAATTAGCCACCCTTTATCAATTGTCAACCATTATTTTGTATACAATTATTTTGCATTTTGCTAACCTACCAAAATAATATCAAATTTTCACTATATTATTTAATTTTGTAGCAGTTTAGTGATCATGAGCAAAAGCCGTATTTTGTTTCCCGGGGTTGACTTTGTTGACTAAAACTTGATAGTTTACCTCGGTCGACAGAAAATATTGTACAGGTTAATTAATTTGTAATTGTACATTTCCTACTAATGTTCAGCATTTCCTTTCATCAAAATCACCAATCATTTCGTGTACACTAAACCCATAAAAAACACTCCGTGTAAAAATACCAGCCAAGTCTCTTCAATTAAAAAAAATAGAAGAAATCTAAAAATTCAGCACTGAAAAGTAGTGATATCAAAAAATTGGCCAAGTCAAAACTTTTCAAAAAATACTTGGCGCATCGTGCATATAAATAGTATTGAAGTAGGCAGGAAATGAAATGTACTCATCTACACATGTCCTAAAAAAACGATGCGCCAAGTATTTTTTGAAAAGTTTTGACTTGGCCAATTTTTTGATATCACTACTTTTCAGTGCTGAATTTTTAGATTTCTTCTATTTTTTTTTAATTGAAGAGACTTGGCTGGTATTTTTACACGGAGTGTTTTTTATGGGGATATCACTCCTTTTTTCAGTTTATTATTACAACTTGTAACATATTGTGGCACCAAAGATTATAATTCTTTTAAAAAATAAGATTTTGTGATTTAGTTGCTAAGAAAAGTTGTGCTTGTTACTGTGTTAATGCTATAAATAATATGTTACAAAGTATAGCAAAAATTTCGTTCCAATCGGTCCAGCCGTTCTCGAGTTACGGCATCACTTCCGGTTTTCAAAATGGCGGTTGACATCACTGCCACCTAAAATGTGTATCTATAAATGTTATGTAACATTATAAGCCTTCTGAATATGTAGTTATTGATATAAGAGATGATTTTAGTCAGATTTGTCATTTGTATGACGTCATTTCCGGTTTAGGTTATAAAACATTTCTTCTTCCACTATTGGTATTCCTTATAGATGACCTTCTAAATCGAATGGCGCTAATTTCGTTCTAATCGGTCCAGCCGTTTTTTATATATGACGTCACTTCCGGTTTAAAAATGGCGGCACAAAAAATGTATAAGAACAAAGGTATCATCAGACGCCAAAAGTGCACATGTGGTAAAATTTTTATATTGATCGGTTCAGCCGTTTAGGCTGTGGCGGTGATAGCAACGTTTCCTGATATCTGAATCTGAATCTGAATCTGAATCTGAATCATCATCATCAGATAGCTTTTAAAAGGGGTGTAATTTCACTGTTTTCACGGCCCTCTAGCACCCAAACGGCATAACGTATTGTTCCCAAATTTGGTATATGTTGTCAGGTGGGCCATAGCTCGAAATTAAGTTATTTCGCAACAATGTGAGATTTCCCAATTTTGAGATCCAGTAGGCCGAAAATGCCATGTTGTTGCTTACAGTAAATCTGTTTGGTCTGCTCCTCAGTTTATTAGGCATTTACGGTATGTTGAGTGAGTGTGAGTGTATAGTACGACTTGGCTGGGTGGAGCGACCGCTCCACTAGATTTAAACTGGAACTGTCGATAACATCAAATTTTACATGGTCATCACGACCAACATTTTTGGTGTTTTTTTTGTAAATTTTCAGACTAATATCGGTCTATCTTGTATTCCGGAGGCCCGGGTTCGATTCCCGCGGCCGTCCTTCCTGACTGAGGATTTTTTGTGGTTTTCCCTCAGTCGACAGGCAAATGCTGGGAAGGTACCCTACTAATAGGCCACGACCGCCGCCTTCCCACCTTCCATCATTTCCTATTCTTCACCATCATCTCCCAATCATCATCATAATCATTCATCCGTCGCCATTAGCCTCGCTGCAGAACAGTGCGACGTTAAGCCCCAGACAAAAAAATATGAAGAGAGACACACGATCAAAACCTCTCGACAACTTGTTTTTGGGCCAACATAGGTAATTTTATAGAAAACACGATTCTCTTATTTCCTTAATTTATGTGGAACTGTACTCAAGATGCAAACTATTTAAATTCCTTATTTCACTCTGTCAGTAAGGAACTACTATCACTAATCTCATTGATTTATTGATTATTCAAAACATACACACCCTATCAAGGAAATGTCCGATTTCCAGCGATGACTCAACGTAACTATGTAATCACTGACTCTCATAAACCTCATCCAAACTGCGCGCTAAACTACAAATTGATTATTGAATCATTTCTGGGAATATCTTTCGATTACGTGATTCGACTTACCTACATTTCAAACAGCCACGTAGTTTATAGTTTTATTTTCTCTTCGATTTAATTTCCGACGTAAAAGCAATATTTTAAATTACGAAATTGTTTTCAGTAGTGTTTAACGTCGCACTATCCTGCAACTAGAATGACAACGGATGAATGATTATGACGATGATGATGAATATGGATGGAAGGAGGCGGTCGTATAGGAAACCTTCCCATAATTTGCCTCTTAATATAACGTTTTTTCTCCGAAATGACTCGAGAATCGATAAGGGACCTGTGGATTTAGAGGTCCAGGCGCGTAGGAACTAAATTTGCAACGGGGGGGGGGGGGGGGGACAATATTGTAAAAGAACTTGAGATGGAAATACTAGTGTCAACGAAGATAAGGGGGGCTGGGGAAAGCCCCCCCCCCCCAGCGAAATGCGGGTCCGGGGCGCACAACCCTGGAAAATTTTTGAATTTCTGGCATGAATTTGGTGCATTTCTACGCGATTTTAACACTTTTTAAGCATTTTTTTTTTGACAAGAACATAGGGATGGGGGGATTTTCCCTCCATCCCCACCCCCCATCCTACGCGTCTGCCATTGCCTGAGCTTACTTGTACCGAAACAACACATGTCTGTTCCTCAGAGGTGGAAGGCCGGGAGTCCATTTTCATGATTCTTGTGCCCAGCAAACACACGACTGTCAGTTTTATGCTGGACCTGTATCATAACGACGACGGAGTGTCGGCAACGGCGATGGTGCGTCGCATGTAGATACCGATTTGATGCCGGCCCACTACTGACAAGCGGATATATCAGCACTCGGACAGTGTTCTGCTATCGGGCCAGTGCCGCACTGGCTGACACTATTCAGATATATCCGCGTGTGACACAATGTCGGTGTCGGGCCGACGTCTGTTGACAGACACTATTCAGATATGTCCGCGAGGTGTCACCATGTCGGTGTCGGGCCGATGTCTACTGGCGGACACTCTGCGGATATGTCGGCACGGTGTCCACATTGTGCCGGACCGATGTCGGCGGGAGCGCGCGCGTTTCGAACATGTTTTCCACGTGCCGTCGCATCTGTGTCGTACTGATGCCGGCCCGACACTCGTTGGACATAAATATGACACTCTCAATTTGCCAACACAAGCCATGGCGGCCTATAGCATTTTCATGCAGTATTTAGAAGAGTTTAATAGTGAAACAAAAATCAAGAAATATGCCTCATGTTGCAACGAAACAGTCTGATTTTGCAAAATAGAGTAGATTTTGTATTTCTAATACATTTTATAACTTTTGATTGAAGTTTTACCCATTCATATTTGTTTTAAATCAGTTTAAAATTTGTTGTATCCGCACGATGCTGGCCCAGTGCAAAACCGACACAAAAAGGACATCAAGAATCAATTATCTTTTAATTGCACTATTCAGCACATCAATTATCAAGGTGAAGCTATATAAATATAAAGATTATTTCATATAGTTTATTAAACATCAACAGTTATTTTAGAAAATCGCACAATGAAATTTAAATTAATTGTTTTGTGTTAGTTATTTCAAAATAAAACGAATGATAGGGGCAAAGACACGTTCGTTTCTTTTCGGTTCGGCCTTCGGGAGCTCGGTCTCGTGATGGGGTGGGTGGGTGAGGGAGGTCATTCAAGCAGTCCAACGGTTTTTATCTTGACTACAAGTTTGATTTTTGATGCTACACTACAAGAAGCAAAGATACCACTGCTAATCAACTGCTACCCACCAGAAGACAATTGTTAATTGCAGGGTAAGTACCAATTTCTTAACATGTAGTGCAATAATGTAACTGTGTCTCTAAATGAACTAACAGCATGTAAAAACGTCCCGCATTACGCGTACCTCGACTCGCAATTCTCTCTCTTTCCAAATAATTTAAGTTGTTTGCAGCAGATTCTGTACAAGAGGGTAGTATAATTATATTACGGAAACATACAAATAATTTTAGTTGTACAGATCTCCATATTTAAAGGTATTAATATGTTAATTAAATTTTGTCCTACCCAATTTTAATACCATTTTAATTTAATACCATTCAAATTATGTAACATCTTCAAAATTAAAAACCAGACAATTATTCTACGTCTCTTAAAAATAAAGTATTAGTAAGCATTAACATATTTCAACATATATTTCAAGCATATTTCACCCCCCCCCCCCCTCCCCCAGTCATCGTGTCCTTGCTTGTCTATAGAGGATGGGAGCGGGGGAAGGGTAGGGGGAGTTGTTTGCTCCCCTCCAAGGTTGCTTTGACCATTGACAATAGAAAGGGATAGAGTACCTGCGCTTAAAAAACGATGTATCAAAATTATCAATAATTGAGAAATTGATGTGCACGATCACCTAGATTTAAGGACAATTAATGTATTCGTTTTTTATTTTTGAAAATCGATTAACTATTACCTAGTTAAATTAGAAGTAAAATGTCACACTTACGTTCAATTATTTTTATGAACAATGAATGAATGTTTTATGTACGATGATTAATTTAAAAACTATCAACCCGGGGGGCATTGGGGGAAAGAAAGTATTTTAAGTTGTGATTATCTTGATTGTTGGTAGTTAAAGTGTTCGTTCATCATCAAGACAAGTTTTCAATTTTTATTGATTGTATGAAAATTGTTTGTGTTTTAGTAGCTGCCCTGCGAAATAAGATCCTACACAACTCTATGAAGAAAGAAGATGTCTGCGGCTGGTGCCTTGGCTGCGAAACGCATCAGACTTGAATTTACGTTCGTAATTTTTGTATATTTGTGTCAATCAATTCTAAACCCAATAAATAAATAATTCGTTTAAATCAAAATTAATTATTTCCTCCCTTCGTTTCCCTGAAATAATAATTAAAAAAATTAATCAATTAATTAATTACCAATAAATAATCAAATTATGAATATTTAGTAGGAAGGGGGTGGGGGAAGGGGCGGGATTCAATGCAGGAATGGTATCCGCATTGTATCCGATATGTAACGGAATGGTGTCCAAAATGTAACAGAATGGCGTCCGATATGATATCAGAATGGCGTCCGAAAGATATCAGAATTCTGTCCGCAATGTGTCAGAATAGTATTCGAAACGTATCGTTTTGATGCCGGGCCAGTGTAGTACGCGCATCTAGTCTTTTAGTGAGTGTCATATTCGTGACGGAATGGACGCGGATATGTGACTTCTTGGTGTCCGCTGTCCGATAACAAATAGGAGGCGGCCCGGCGGACACAATTTTGCCGGGCCAGTGTCAACGTGCGACACCGGACCGGCGCCGTTGGTAGGCATCGGCCCGGTACAAATCTGACACTCTGTGTTTGCTGGGTGGTGAGTAACCAAGTTATTCTGCCTGCCTCCCATCATATTTGTAATGGTGACATTAGTCATTGTGTATAAGGGTACTTCAATTAGGTTGTTGTCATCAATCAAAAGTCAAATGATTTCAAAAGGTGCAAGCGCTCGGCCGTTTAAGAAAATAGAGAGAGAAAAATTGTTTCGTAAGTGGGTGTAACTTTGATGTGATGTTCACATGATCAGTCTGATTGTATATTAGTAGCAGTTTTAAATTTTTGCTTCTTGCATTGTTATTAGGCGCCGGTTATTCAACAAAACCGCGCAAAACTATGAAATTTCCGAGACGATTGGAGATCAAACCTGTGAACCAATTGATCTCAAATTTTAATCATGATTAGATAAAAAAAACACATAGGGTTATCACTTGACACATGTTTACAATTAAATTGCATACGTTACCTATTGCGACAAGAAAATATAATTTTTTTCATTCATTACTAATTAATGAAGCGAAAAATTTGAAATGTACCAAGGGACAAACCTAATTTTATCTTTCATCTAATCATGGTTAAAATTTCAAATCATTTCGTCGACATATTTCGTCTCCAATCGTATTCAAAAATGGCCTGCAAAATGGCCTACAGATATTATGACGCTAATTTGGCGTTAAATTTCAACAAAACTGCGCAGTACTACAAATTGATTATTTAATAATTTCCAAGAATATCTTTCGATTACGCGATTTGTCTTACATTTCAAATAGCTTATTTGATTTCTCTTTGGTTTGAGACGCAAAACAATAAATTAACTTATGAAATGATAATGTTTGATGAGTATTTCCGGTCTAGCATCAAGGCACTTGCTTATTACTCTCAGTAATTGTTTTATTTTCTGTTAATTACACAAATTGTGTAATTCACCTCAGTTAAATAATATATGCCATGAATTGGCGTCAATTGGCCACTTTCTTTTCGCTTTATGCTGCGTATAGGACCAGAGTTGAAAAGAAAGCAACTTCTTTTGGCTCCGAAATAATCAAGATTGTGGACATGCAGTTTTTTTGTTTGCATGTTGAATTTAAATTTAGAAACTGGCATTCGAAATGCGGTTCGTAATTTGGAAACATGATGAACTGAATTAGAATTGAAATCAAGTTTTGTCTCAGGAATGCAGTATTAAGTCGGCTACTCAAAGTAAATATTGGAGAAAATAGTTACTTAAATATTGTCAACTTTGTATCTATACCAATCAATTTACGAAAAATTTGAAAAATAGCAAAATTTTTAGTCCACCTCAAAAACCCATCTTATAAAAATATGGTTGATTATTCTATTAATTATTTGTCACATATTTCATAACTTTAAGGTTTAATATCTAGGAAACAATATATCCAATGTTTACCTTAGAAAGCCAAATCTCAAGTTAGGGATAAGATATTATTGCAAGATGATCGAAACGTTAAGGTTTTAAATAGTCTTTAAATTTAGAGTAATCGGGCAAACGGGCAAGAGATGAACTAACCGATTGCACATACCTTAGAAATAGGGCAATGGAAAATGACACTCAAAGTAACACAGTAATATTTTTGCATTTTTAATATGTATAAAACCTATATTTTATTCGTCAAGATTATCAACAATAAGATCTCTATATCCCATCCTATACACATACTATATTTTTTACTTCCTTATATCAAAGAAAAGAATTTACAATTTAAACATCACTATGCGAAGACGAAATCATACACTATGTCAAAAGAATAACAATGTCAACTTGATGACACATTTTCATATAACAAAAAGAACACAAGAGTATGAATTCACAAAGCAATCTTTTCCAATTGTTAGCAACAATCGTGTTTTGAATGGTATATAACAACAAATGCATTAATAATTGAGCCTTGGGCACGGTTTATGAGTAAAATGAGGTGCTTTCTTTTCAAGTGCAGCCACATTTCATATAGGTACAAAGAACACCTTCCTCTACCGCTTCGACTTCGGAAGAAAGTGCAACAAAATCATCAGACTTGATGAAAATATTTCAATAGCCTACGACAATCGGGCAATGAAAGTGTATTGCTCAACTAAATACTTATTGCATAGGTAGCTTATAAAAAGTTAAGAAATGTGTTATCGATATCAGGAAATTGTAAATTTTTTATTGAGAGTGCGAGATCTGAATGCTAAAAGAGATTGAGGAAAAAGTTTGCAAAATATCGTGATGAAGTGAACATTTGAACTGCATATTAAATACTTAAGAGGGTTGAGTAGTGTGCGTAGCCTTGAAGAGAATTTTAATTGCTTTTTATCAATATCTTTTACCATGTAATTGTTAATAAAATAAGGCTTTGTACAAGTTTTCAGAACAGATTAATCAAATTAAATTGATAGTTTGAAATGGGTAATTAGTTTTATTTTGTCCTACAGATGTTAGTGCCATATTTTCACTAATTTTCAGGCACTAAACATCTGTAGGACAAAATAAAAATAATAAACCACTCCAAGCTTTGAAATTATTTTCATTGAACTGTTCTGAATATTCGTGCACAGCCTTATATTATTACAAATTACATTGGTAAAAGATATTGATAAAAATCGATCAAAAATGAGCTCGAGCACACATATACGTACACTCATCAAAACATAAAACGGTATTTGAACGGAACGGATTGGCTGCTTGTCAGGTTCCTTGACAATCAATCCTGGTTATTATCAATTAAATCAGAGGTCATCTCTACTAATGTTAAATGAGGAGTTAGCATAGACTTATCGGATGATGCCATCAAATCTTTTTCAGACAATCCGTTTCTTTCGAATACCGTTTTATGTTTTGTTGAGTGTACAACGCCATGGGGCTGGATTCACAAAAAGTATTACAATACGTATTAAATTTTCGATTTAATACCAAACACACCATGTAAATGAAAGATAATACAAAATGTAGTAAGATTTACCAGATGATTTTTTTTCAATATTCTTTATTTGTTGTACACACAAAGTAAACAGAAAATGCACAAATAAAAACATAAGTACAAGAAATAAAGAAATCAAACTAAGGTACTTCATTGACTTATGAATGTGTCAATGTGTCAAGTATCGTTGATATTCAAGATATCAAGATATTAAAATCAAGATATTCATTGTCACTCTGGCTTATAGTCATTATCACATTCTGGACATATAACCACCATGTGATAGAACTAAGATGAAGTGATATCGAGCTGAAGTGGTCAAGGTGCTTCTTTAGAATAATGAATTTGGCAGATACAATGTATGCCAACAATTTAAAACGATGATAAGTAGATACGAACTTGACCAATTTGCCTGAAGATTGTAGATCCTATTTGATAAAGCTGATTTTGATGGACATGAAGAATTTCAATTTGATTGTAACAATTTGAATTCTCAACCAATGAGATTTTTTCATAATTTAACCATTCAAGTTTTGGGCTTATAATTTGTAAATACCTATGGAACAAATAAGCGATACGTGATGGAGCCACTTCTGGCAGGAAACTTTTCATATGCATTTTTTTATTTTGAAGTTCGTGAATCCATCTAGCGCAGTGGAAAAGGAGAAACAATTGAAGTTTAAATTTAGTTACAAGTTTACTTTTTCAGCCATAACAAACAACTAGAGCAAATTTAATATAATTTATTTATACTAGGAAAACGCTCGGTGTAACGCGTTGATGAGCGAGCACCGACACGCACGACATCGCCAATCATAGCACGATCCATTCAATCAAAGATTTATTTATTACCAATTTTCCTTGCAACTTTTCATACACACTCTGGATCAATTAAATAACAGATTATTGTACTGATATTTTTCCATCAATCTCTTTGGACAGATATTCAAACACTTAAAACAGCAATAAGTCTGTAAATTCTTGACCAATTGGGCTGGAAATGTGTAAAATATGATGCTATCTAGTCAAAACGTTGTTTTCATAACTGTGAAACAATCCATATCGTAAAATAAATTATTTTAGATAAGGTATACCTATACCTATGTATATGAAATACATACATTACATTTTGACATTGCAATATGATCCACTAAGAAAAGAATCTGTCTTACATTGATATTGAGAAAAGCCATCTATAAACTTTGCTTTGCTACATAGAGCAACCCAGAATGCAGTGGAATTTCTGTTTTGAAATGTCATTTCTGACAGTTATTAAAACTGTCAATAAGTGCATCTATGTTCTTGACTGGTAGGACTGAAAATGTGTAAAATAAGAGACAATGTTGGTCTGAACGACCATGCAAAATATGAGTTTGATTGATCAGATTAATCGAAGACCATTTGATAGGTCAAATGGTGGTGTGGCTATAGGCCGTTTTAAATTAAGTATACAAATGTCAGTAAAATCTCTATTACTCTTGAAGCTCATTACAGATTTGTAAAAAAATCACTTATAATGCTGGTACACATGACCTTGCAAAATTTGGTGATGATCGGTCAAACTATTGCAGTTATATACACAGAGTTTCCTTCATCCTCATTGCCAAGCTAACTATAACTACACATCAAGTTTCCGATGCAACCAATGGAGCGAACTTGCTGAAAATCATTTTGACCATAACGAGAATAGTAATTTAAGTTGTGTGAAAAAATTGGCCCGATCCATTACTTCGTTTGGCAGGAGACGCCAAATGCACAAATAAACACACACACAAAAAAAAAAAGAGATTTGAGCCATAAGTTTCAAGTAGAGACGCTCGCTCCGCTCGCTTAATAAATATCCACGTGATATTCTCCCTGGTCACCCCTTATGTCTAGTACCAAAGAATCCACCAGAGGTCAGTCGTGTTCCTTATTTTCTCGAATTAATTTTTTTTTTTACCAATCATAGGATTTTGTGAAAACTTCAGTCTGCAAACCACTTGGTTGTCTTTATACGTATATACGAGTATATATTTCAGCGTAGGTTTAAGCAGGCATGAAAAAACAGACACCCTTGCCAAAGAAGTCTCTCTTGATGTCCCAGGTTCGATTCTCGATTGTGTTATTCGTAGTTTCCTCAGTCAATAAGCAAATGCTGGGGTTCATTACTAAAATGCCACGACCGCCTCAGTCCCACCATCCATCCTTACCTATTAATTATCATAGGGCTAGGATGTTTAGGACCAATGAAATGTTATGCTTTGTAATATTCGTTAACATATTATTCGATTTATTGATTTAGGAGTTGAATTTGGAGAAAGATATTAAAATTAACTTGTATGAATGTGTCAATGTGTCAAGTATCGTTGTTGGTCATTTAAGTGGAGGATGGACATTTTGTGAAGACAGCAATAACTTGAATCAAATAATGTACATTATTTTCCCAATAATTAAAAAATGGACAGAAAGGCCTTAAAATGGCTATAGAATAGGACTGAATTCACCAAAAAAAGTGAGAAAAAGGATTTTTCAGGCAAAATAAAACACTAGTTTATTTTGAAATCAGGAACACATGAAACATATTTTATGTATCATCTTCATGTGTGAACAAAAAATTATAAAAGGATAAGTCCTAAACATCCAAATCTCCCTGTCACCATCAAAATGATGATCAAAACTTGATGGATTCTGGGCAAGGGGCACATGTTTTAGGAACCTTCGTTGTTTGTCATGGCTAAAAAAGTAAATGTGTAACTCAATTTAAATTTCAATTGTTTCTACTAATTCACTGCACATGGAAACACGAACTGTCAAAATAAAAAAGTTCCTATAAAGTTTGCCAGAAGAAGCTACAACACATATCACTTATTTTGTGATCTAAAGGAGAGAGCCAAATTGTGTCAAGTATAAAACTCTTAAAATATGCAAACGAAACACGTAAGTCTAAATGTCAGTTATGCAGAGCATCTTCAACAAAACAGACAAGCAGAATGACAAGAAGCAAGATCTATGAATGTCATAACGGTGTTGTCCGTGGAGGTAAACGACTTGTAGACAATGCCAGTGCAGGTGCGTCATTCATTCAGTCATTAATACACAGCTAATTAGTTGCCATTGTACTTCGTGGATGATTGATAGGTCTTTAAAGTGGTTGCGGCATTGAGGGGAGGGGGGCAGTGGCGGCTATTACAGTGTGCAAGGTGTGACAATTGCACACCTGATCATCCAAGAAAATTATTTAAAAGTGCTCCCTAATCCAGGAAGTAGGAAGTTAAATATTTTGTCTAATCATTTTGCTCTCCAAAAGACGTAAAAATGCATCAATTTTAAACTAAAGATACAAAAAAATCCGGGGTTATGCGCCCCGGCCCCGCATCTGCTGGGGGCTCTCCTCTTAGAGTACTTTCTTCTACGTCCTTCTATGTAATTGAACACCTGTTGTAAAGCCAAATAGCCGCCACTGGAGGGGGGTCACCCCACCGATCACTTCTTCGTTAGTTCAGTAACTAGGTTTATGGAGAAAAATTGTTTCGTAAGTGGGTGTAACTTTGATAGGATGTTCACATGATCAGTCTGATTGTATATTAGTAGCACTCTTTTCATTTGCGCTTCGTGCATTGTTAATTAGGCGCCGGATTCAACAAAACCGCGCAAAACTATGAAATTTCCGATACGATTGGAGAACATACCCGTGAACACATTGATCTCAAATTTTAATCATCATTCGATAAATGACAAACTTAGGGTTATCACTTGGCCCATTTTTAAAATTACATTTAATACGGCACCCATTGAGGCAAGAAAATTTATTTATTTACACCAAAAATCAATAATTATTACTAATTAAGAGCAAAAAATATATAGGTAGGTACCAAGTAATAGCCCTAAGTTTGTATTTCATCTAATCATGATTAAAATTTCAAATAACTTCGCGTCAACCCATTTTGAAACCAGTTACATGTGATTCTGGGGCATTAAAATGCACAACATGAAGAAAAAAAAAATCCAATTGTTGCCCCGCAGGGCATTTTTTCGAATATAAACACTTTAAAATTGATCATGTGAGTTTTTGCCCCGCAGGGCGTTTTTTAGAATTGAAACCAGTTACATGTGATTCTGGGACTGCTCAAATTACAACAAATAACTCCCTATTTTTGCCCCGCATGGCGTTTTTTTAAGAATTGTAATAATTTTTAATTGATTTTTGGACACTAAACTTAATTAAGTATGCTGAATGGGGGTCAGCCTGCTGGAGTGGGGGGGGGGGAGATAACCCCCCCATCCTCCCCATCCTACGCGCCTGTGTTTAAGCGTTGCAAAAATAGGTGGTTTGGCCCCCAGGCCCCCCCCCCCCTCCCTGCGTCACAGTTCTCTCTCTCCATGATGGAAGTAAGTAGTTCCTACGCGCCTGCCAGCATTTTCCTCTCAACTGCAGGCTGAGGGAAAATACGAAATTACTTAGTCTGAGTGGATGACCGTGAGAAGCGAACCTTTTATTTTCTTTCACTTTTAAATACATCTTCTTTGGTTTATTTTCTCAAATAGAGAAAACTGAAGGGCAAATAAAACATGTAAAGAAATAGACAGTTGATGACTGGCAAAATAAATTATTTGTTCCAGCTTCGCTCGTTCAATTAATTCGCAAACAAAACATCCCAACTTCTCTTCAAAGAGAAACATTCCATAACTAATTTGAAACTGCAACGGATTCGAGTGGATCGAATAACACTGCCCTTCTAAACGGTGAGTCAACATTCCCTGCATAACTGATGGGAGTGACAGAGCGCGATGCATGGGCAAGTGTGAAGGTGGGAGAGAGAAGAGTGAGCTGCATTACTATCTCCTAATGCACCGGCGGACTGCTTTCACCAGAAGGCCGTGAGTGGAGAGAGTGCTGCGATCTAGCGGGCTAAGAGGGAACATGTTTCGATAAAAAAAGGAATGGCCCGGCGTTGCTCGTGCCGGAAGGGGGAGGGTGGTACATGATAGTAGAAAATTCGGCAGATTTAGACCATGAGCCAGCCGTAGTGGACCCTCCCCCCCCCCCCCCGGTCCCGGAAGATCTGAAAGTGGTTTTGGGTACCTCAAGGTACGCACATTACACTTTCACTTGTTTGACATCTGCCCTTTGGGGCAGCAACCCCCCAGGGGGCCGCAAAGGGGATTTTTGGGGTATTTTGCAACACGTTTGAATTTTTTGTGGGCTAACGGTGCAAGATAATTGCAATCAGTTTGCATATTAATATGTAGGTTGTTAATATGTAGGAATAACATTAAGATGAGAAGCAATTGTCACCGTGACAAGAAAGTTCTCATTTTATGTGATCGCTCCCCAGGTCATGCTCCAGTGTGTGACATTATTTCGTAGTTGCTTTCTTTGATTTTTTAAAAATCTCAAAAAATACATGAAGACATTTTTTTATTTTCGAGTGTAGTAAAAAATTTTAAAAATGATTTTCTTGAATTAACAAAATATTATATCTAATCTAGATCCCATGGTACTGGTTTGTATATAACAATTATATTTAGAAAGGGAATAAAAAGACGGGGTCAATATTATTGAAATTCGCAGAATTTTATCAGTATACACAAAATTTAATATTAATTGATATGCACATTTCGAAATTCATAGGCAAAAATGAAATGGTTATCATTAATTAGGAAACTCAATTTGAAAACTCAATCATAAATTACTCCCAAAAATTTAATTTCAAACGTATTTCATATGAATTTTTGTAAGTTAATACAAAGTTCAATGTATAAGTTAATATGTTTGGCATTTTAAATAATATTAACACCAAACTTAACACATAAAGATGGCATAAAGCTCTTATGACAGAGTCAACTTTTCGTTATCATTGGATATCATACAATTCCTATCCAAATAAGAGAAATACATGGCACATAAATAGCCTGGACTAATAATTACATTGTTACAAAGAACATAAAAATATTACGCTTACAATTTGAAGCAGCAGGTAGGAACTAAATGAACACAGCATTATTTCGACAACTAGTTTAATAGTAACTACTTACTAAAACTATTTTACATTTTAGAATTTTATACGCTTCAAAGGTAACTCTAATATGAATAGAGATGCAAATTGTTCATATAAATAATTTATACCAATTATTGGTGATATAATTTTATAGCACCGATGCGGTTTGAGATAAACGACCTTGAGGTAAAAAATAATTTCTCGTTTTTGGGTTCATTTTATTTAGAATATATTTCTGGTCCTTTCAAAATGAATGAACGTTTCTATATCTGTAAAATAGACAAAGTTACAATTTACAATTTTAAATGTAATAATACAAAAACGATAATTTCGAGATAACAACATTTAAAACAATGTACCGATCGATACCATCAGGTGACCGCATCACAGCGAATTGGTAAAAACATGAAAGTATGAACTAACAAAAACAGCAAATCAATGCCAAAAATAGTATAACATGTTGTTAAGGTGGATGTTTTGACTATTTATTTAAAAATAGTGCGCCAATAGTAGATTTCATATAAGAGTGAACAAAATAGTGGAAACTAGGGTTCAGTAGATCAAAACTTGTCTGTAAATTGGAAGTTTACTTTCTAGGTGTACAATCATTTAAATTTACATAACATTTATAAATTTAATTTTCTATTATGTACAAGTTAGGTAACTGGAACTGGCGATACCTTGTCAAACTAGAGAATGGAAACCACAAATATGGCGGGTTGTATCGTAAAAATACGAAATTAGGAATGAAAACTCTCCGACTCATTCAAAAGTCCGTATACACACTGTCAAGTATAACTTGTTCAATCACGGCGAATAGCAGAGCGGCAAATAAGGTCACGTGACAGCTGTCAGCCAATGAGAGAGAGAGCTGCTTGCTCTCCACTCAACTCTGGACAGTGTGTACCGTGTATAAGTGCTACACTAATATTCAACTACCTATACCTAACTATACATTAATCTTTAACTCTAAGCTCGTG
Source organism: Leuctra nigra (assembly GCA_934045905.1). NCBI lineage: Eukaryota > Metazoa > Arthropoda > Insecta > Plecoptera > Leuctridae > Leuctra > Leuctra nigra. The sequence goes on from OW203772.1 coordinate 15,387,569, forward strand.
GCCTGGACACGTGAAGCGATGGGACGCGTACCAATCCTTCTCCTGGAACCAAAGAAACAGAACACATGAAAAGAAACTGTTTACAACCACTTGGTCTGATAATCTCATGTTGTTACAACTACGTATCCTGGAGGCCAAGTCTTGAAACTTACGCCTTCAGGACGCAAACGCTCTAGGACGTCATAAAGTCCCATTTACTGTAAGAATGACGACCTTGAAATCTACAGATAACTGTTTAGCTTCATTTTTAATACGGTTTTATGACTTTATAATATCTGTAATAATACTTATAATGTTAATAAATTGTTAACAATAGATTGCTGGATGACAATTAAATAAGTGGCTTGACTTTATGTTTCAATGTCGATCACTCTTACAGTAAATGGGACTTTATGACGTCCGAGAGCGTTTGCGTCCTGAAGGCGTAAGTTTCAAGACTTGGCCTCCTGGAGGCTGGAAGTAAGGGCGAAAGTCAATTGCAATTGACCAATGTAGGTGGGCGTTGCCTTTTGAAAGACAAAAGTATTACCATGGTAACTCCAGAATTCTTAGAAAATAACAATTTTTCATTCAAACAAATGAAATTCAGAAAGATCAAAGAAATAGCTAACACGTGTTAATCTAGTTTAATTTATCACTTGAAATAGTACAATCAATATATTTAAACTCATATAAATCATGTTTGATGATATGCTGGACAATTATTACAGATGCTAAAACAAAACAAATTATATTTTGCCAGGTATGTTGCCAAAGCGCTTTACTTTTAATGGCGTCTGTCACTGGATAGTTTCGTCAACTTAAAAAGGTCCTTCCTCTCTTATGAGAAGTTTATTAAGACTGAACAATATTCAAGTAGATAGCTTAAAGCAATACTATTATTAACGGCGATTTGTTGATTGTAAAACTGTTAAATTCTGTACGAATTCAACATTATTCTAATAATATCATGTGTACAATTTGTTGTGTATATAAGCTCTTTGCTTGTGACCAAACATTGACTTTTGTTTTATGACGTCGTAGTTTGGTCAGATCTACATTGGTCAATTATTAATTGAGGAGCCCAACACTATACCTACAAATACCCTCGTACAGTCATCTTATAGTAATTTTGAAAGGGAATAATTGGCCATAACAGGAGCATAGTTTCAAAACAAATATATAATATGTCAATCGAGCATTTTTTTCTGTTGGAGGTGGAAACACATGCATTAGCAACTTTATTTATCCGGGCCCTATTCTAGAATGTTTTCCCCAATTCCATTCTGATGGAATCCGGTCACGGTCATAATGATTAACATTGCATGGAATCAAATTCCAGTGGCCCTGATTCTATAACTCCATTGCGACCGCTTAGCAATTATTTCAATGTTAATCCTTATGGAAGAAATTGCTAAGCGGTCGCAATGGAGTTATAGAACCCCACATCTGGAGTGCGATCACATAAAATGATAACTTATACTTATCACGGTGACAAGAACCTAGAAGGCCGTGAATAACATTGAGTGAGAAGCTTGTCACCGTGACAAGATAGTTCTCATTTTATGTAATTCCACCCCTGGTAAGCAAACTGATAAACTGGTGGAGTGGTAGTTTTTCAATGTACCCTGTTAAAATCAGTAGATAAGATTAAACGCTCATTCAAGGTATGTCATTGGTTGTTGCCATGGAAATTTTGTTCTAATCACTGTTTAAAATTTAGCAGAGCATTGAAAAATTAGTTGTTAAAAAACCAAACATGGGATAGCCCAAAAAAATCAAATGATATTAAGGTGATAGGATAGCGGGAGAAAGCGTCTACATTTAAAACTTATGCATGTTCCCGCTTTTTCAACGAAGTAATTCGGATCAGGGTTTGTTCCATTTCAAGCAAGATCGGTCTAATGGCGTCACCATATGATAAGGCAGGGAGCATGACTCCAACGACTGGGACCTACCAGACAAGGGAAGCTGCAGTAGTACATCTGCGTGCAATGCCCACACACTCCGATAGACACAGAGCGACAGAGAGCACACGGATGCTGGATGACGTCTTCAGGGCCGCCCTGGAATCACGGAATACAGTGGATGTGGAAGTGTGTCGGTAAAGCTCTTTCAAAATCAAGGAAAATCATTTCAAACAGTACGTATAATTGGAAAATATTTTTCTATGGAAAACCATGCAATAGTCCCTGTAAACAGCCAGAATCTCTTCCAAACTTGAAGTGTTTCTCCTTGATTTTGAATGATCTGACGTCGACACTCAATTTTTACTATCGAAATGTTCTTCGAGTTGACTTGCTTATTCGACGATAGCTTATAATAGTGCAGTCCATAAACCGCAATTTAGGGGTCAATAGTGCAAATAGTGATAGAACCACGAACATTTGTGTACTTACTAATTCGACCATGAGAAATCCAAAAATTTATGGCCCCAAGCTGAATTCCTGCAATTTTTGGAGTAATTAATAAATCCCCATAAAAAACACTCCGTGTAAAAAAACAGCCAAGTCTCTTCAACTAAAAAAAAAATTATGAAATCTAAAAATTCTGCACTGAAACGTAGTGATATCAAAAAATGAGCCAAGTCAAAACTTTATTTGAAAATTAAAAAATACTTGGCGCATCGTGTATATAAATAGCTTAGAAGTATATGCTAGATATAAATACATATACTTATAGTACCTATACCTACAATGCCCTAAAAAAACGATGCGCCAAGTATTTTTTAATTTTCAAATAAAGTTTTGACTTGGCTCATTTTTTGATATCACTACGTTTCAGTGCAGAATTTTTAGATTTCATAATTTTTTTTTTTAGTTGAGACTTGGCTGTTTTTTTACACGGAGTGTTTTTTATGGGGATATCACTTATTTTTTTAGTTTATTTACACAACTTGTAAAACTTATTAGGGCAACAATGGCTAATTCCTTTAAAAAAATACGCCATTTCCGAATTAGTTACTAAAAAAATATTGTTTGGAGCTAAATTTAAACTTAAAGTGATATGCCATGAAGAATTGCGAAAGCATCGTTCCAATAGGTCCAGCCGTTTTCGAGATATGGCATCACTTCCGGTTTTCAAAATGGCGGCTGAAAGCTCTTACACATTGTAGGTATTAATATGTATATAAATACTAATATTTCATTATAAGCCTTCTGAATATATAGTTGGTTTTTATATAAAGGGAAGTGAATTTAAGCAGATTTCGCTAAACTATGACGTCATTTCCGGTTTCAGTAATAAGAAAACTTTAATTTAACTATTGTTATTTCATAAAGAGGACCGTCTGAATCGATTGGCGCAAATTTCGTTCCGATCGGTTAAGCCGTTTTTGAGATATGACGTCACTTCCGGTTTCAAAATGGCGACTACCGGTTTGATTTATAAAAAGGCACCTCAGACGCCAAAAGTGCACATGTGGTAAAAATTTCAGATCGATCGGCTAAGCCGTTTAGGCTGTGGCGGTGATAGCGGTGTTTCCTGATATCATCAGATAGGTTTTAAAAGGGGTGTAATTTCACTGTTTTCACGGCCCTCTAGCACGCAAATGGCATAACCTATTGTTCCCAAATTTAGTATATGGAGTGGGGTGGGCCATAGCTCGAAATTAAGATATTTCACAACAATCTGAGATTTTCCAATTTTATGATCCAGTAGGCCGAAAATGCCATGTTGTTGCTTACAGTAAAAGTGTTTGGTCTGCTCCTCGGTTTATTAGGCATTTACGGTATGTTGAGTGACTGTGAGTGTACGGTACGACTTGGCTGGGTGGAGCGACCGCTCCACTAGATTAAGTCATACTTTTTAGTAAAATTTTCAAATTACATGCTGTTTTTAAGTAATTCAAACACATAATATAAGTACCTTGATTCAATCAGGCCTTCTAGATTTTGAATGAAAGTCTAAATTAAGGATTTGGAGATTGATTTTAATGTCTTCATTATTTAATTGAAGTATGAATGAATCAAATTTTTATGAAACAATTGACGGTTTATATTTTAAATAACAATCCTTTACTATAATACGCTTAAAAGAGAAGAACGTCGTCCCTGTAGCAACGTGGCTGAAAATTTCGTTCTTTATACAAATCTTTAATTTTCCACCGATCGTGTTGAAACTCGCCAGTAATGTATATAATTCCGTGACTTGATTTATAGTAACACTTTCGCGATATTCTGTTCAGTATTTACCGAGTTATTCGTGAAAAACACCGCTTTTTCTGATGTCTTAATTTTTAACGTCAATTTCAATTGTGCAGTGAAAATGAATTTTAGTAGGCGGTGAAACTAATTTTCCAAAATTGACCAGAACAATATTTTGCCATGGAATCCGGAGCTCGGAAGTTGCGTTACGATTCGCGTCTATAGACATCGAGAAATTTTGCACAATTTTCTACGAAACTTGACTTTTCCTGTACATAATTTCAAGCGAACTGCCAAGCAAAAAGATTCGTTTGAATCCGATAAGTATTTAGAGAGATATTAAATAGAAACCAAATTGTCATTGAAAAAGTCACTTTCTTCGAAACTTTCCATAATATCTTCGCTCTTGTTGGCTACTACATACTTGTAGTGCCTGAATTTTCAGATACCGTACACATAATGTTTGTACATAACTCTGTCATGACATTTGGAAATTATAAAAATTGTAAAACATTGACACAAATTTAGACTATAGGAGTCAAGAGTTAGGAAGTAACATCAGCCAGTCTGCTGATTAGTGGATTTCCATGGTCTCCGAGTGCTGCGTAGAACGACTCTCTCTGATTTTCCATGACTTCGTGGAGATAGGCAAATCCTATATCTTGGTGTATGCTCTTCGTCCGGGTGAACATCGGAGTGCGCAGGGCGATCTTGAGGGCCCTGTTCTGCACCCTCTGCAGCATTGTTCTCGCTCCCGCTGAAGTCCTCTCGTACCACACTGGTGAGGCGTACGTCAGTGTGGGCACGATGACGCTCTGGATAAGAAGCAGCTTGCTGGTGAGCGGCATGGATTTGCTTTTGAGCAGTGGGAACAGCGCCGCCGTCTTCCCGTTGGCCTTGCTGGCAATCTTCTCAGCGTGGGCCTTCCAGGAGAGCTTGGCATCCAGGGTGACACCCAGGTAAACATTGCTGGGAGACCAGGAGACATCTGTACCAGAGATGTTTATGGTAGGGGGTTGAAATTTCCGTCGCTTGGTGAAGAGTGTTGCCTCTGTCTTAGATGAATTTAGGGCTATACGGTTCTCTGTATACCAGTGGCTGAGTACGTCTAATGCTTTTTGCAGAGGCGGGCCAAGTTGATTAGATGCCATAGATTGGCAGATGACTGCGGCATCGTCAGCATAGAAAGCTACTTCGGTGTCCGGAATGTTAGTTGGGATGTCATTGGTGAAGATGTTGAAGAGGATGGGGCTAATGATAGATCCCTGAGGAACTCCAGCCAGAATAGGCCTCGCTGAAGAACAGGCACCGTTGATGTGTACGGTGAAGGATCTTTGATTTAAATAGGAGTGGATGATATTGATTAAGTAGTTGGGGAATTGATATTTAATTAGTTTTTGTAGTAGGCCTTCATGCCAAACTCTATCAAATGCTTTAGCAACGTCCAGGAAAACTATACCAGTTCCTTTCAGCTTTTTAAATCCATCGTTTATCTTGTCAACCACACGTAGAAGCTGATGTGTTGTTGAATGCTTCTGTCGAAAGCCAAACTGCTCATTGATCAGCAGCTTTGTAGCGTTTGCGTGGCCTCTAATTCGAGCATGAAGGACCTTTTCAAAAAGCTTCGATAGTGATGAGAGGAGACTAATCGGCCGGTAATTTGCAGGGTCACGAAGATTCTTTCCCGCTTTCGGGAACACAATGACTTTGGCTACTTTCCATTGGGTGGGGAAGTGTTGAAGACGGAGACTGGCATTAAATATTTCAAGGATACGTTCACCGGCAGGTATAGGAAGTTCTTTAAGAATCGTGTTTGTGATCTCGTCAATACCAGGTGCCTTGCCATTTGCAAGTTCATTTAGATATATAATTACTTCGTCCATAGAGCAGAGAACGACTTCATCATCTTCAGCCTGCGCCTTGTGTATAGCAAGATGGGTTCTTACTTCAGCCTCGATATGTGCTGATGAATTAGTCGGCGGGTTTGGGGAAAACTGATTTTGAAGCGAATCTGCTAGAACTTCTGCCTTATCATGTGGGCTGCATGCAAGGTGTGTACTACCTTGAATGGGTGGATTTGGTTGTTTGCTTCTTGTCAGTCGTTTTGCCATGGACCAGAGTGGACGACTCCCTGGTTCTAGTGTGGCTACAGCATCTTCCCACCTCTCTCTCCTATGGCGACGAATTAATTCCTTTACAGATCTGTCTAAGAGCTTATATTCTTCATGTAAATCAGGTGTTCTGAGCGCCTGCCATCTCCTACGTGCACGGTTTCGAGTGGCTATTGACAGTTTAATTCCACGTGGAAGATCAAATATTGTGCACCTTTTTGTATTACAAATGGGAACACTGATCGCTCTTGCTTCCATAATATTTTCCGTTAATTTATTTACTGCTAAATCTATATCCTGATGCGAATCAAGTGGTCCACTCTCCAACTTATTTGATAAATGCTCTCTGAACTTTTCCCAGTCTGCTTTTCTGTAATTGAATCGAATGATGGGATCAACGGTCTCGTATGAGTCCCCTACGCTCAAAAGTACAGGATTATGATCTGAAGACAATTCTAAAAGTGTTTCTAATTCAATGGAATGTCGCAGATTTTTCACCACCGCAATGTCAAGAACATCAGCTCTTCCTGTAGGGATATGAAGATGTGTCGCTTCTTGCGGTCCAGTCACAGTAAAGTCACTTATACGGGAGAGTGAAAGGAGAGTGCGGCCATTGGCGTTGACAACTCGCGAGTTCCAGGCTGTATGCTTAGCATTAAGGTCGCCACCGAGAATAGTCGGGTAATTCGAGTCCATTAATGCTTCTATATCTGCTGTGAGAAGCTTAGTTCGCGGAGGACAATACGTGGCTATAAGCCGTAGTGGACCCAGTTTAGTAAAAAGCAGGATAGCGGTAGCCTCTATTGATTTCGTTTCAGGTAAAACAATCTCGTAGTGACTTACTCGATTGTCAATGATGATTGCAGTCCCTCCTGCTCTCCTGTCTCCTGGACGATCAGTTCTATACACTGAGTGATTGGCAAGCTTAAGCTTGTCCTTAGGGTTAAGATGGGTCTCACAGACAAGGGCAGCCATTAAATTTCGTGATTCCATCAATAGAAGTAATTCGTCTTTACGAGAACTTATGCTATTAGCATTCCAAATGATTAGATTAATTGAATTAATCGCTGGCATTGCGATTTTGTACAGACAAAAGAAGAGTTGGCACAAAACTTGCCAGAGACGTAATGATGGGGTGAATGTTCATATTAACTATAAAAATTGCAATGCCGTTTATAAGGGCTATCCAATCAATAGTTGATTGTTGAGGTACTACCGGTTGTACGAGTTCAGGAAGAGCATTGGGTGGCCTCTCTGCTTCTTCTAAGGCAGTGGTGTTTGAGGACGAGGGTTGCTCTGGATTTATCTGAGTGTTCAAAACAGAAGCAAAAGTCCGTGGTTGCGCCAATGAGACTCGTGGCACGGGCGTGGGTTGCGTCTGAGTATTCCCTCGGTTATCATGCTGTGGAGAAGAGCCATCTTGCTGCTGTGGACGTCGGGCTCGAGTAGCATGACGAGTTGCTGCCTTGATGACATCACATCCTCGGTAGCAAGCGGCATGCTGCTGATTGCAGTTACAGCACTTTGCTGTTTCTGGTGACTCCTTACACTCCTTAACCTGATGCACACCTCCACATCGAACACATCGTGGCTGGCGATGACAAAATTTGGCCGTATGACCCACTCTTTGACAATTAAAACATTGTATGACATTAATCTTCTTGCTCCGTGGGGCCTCGGTGGAGACCACGCAGTAGAGGAGTCTCTTGATTTGGCTGAGGTCCACTGGAGCCTGACCACTCGTACTTACTAGCGTACATTCAAAAAGGGGCAAAAGACGTGTACTGTCTCCAGGCATCTTCATCTGCCGCACAGAGCGGACATTGAAGCCTTGCTGCTTCAGCTCCTCTTGAATGTCTTCTGTTTCAGCAGATTGTGGCAGACCTCTCAGAACAAAACGCTGTGATCTAGTGCGCTCAGTTGGAAACGTGTAGTACTCTATTCCCTCAGTCGAGTCTAGGGCGGAGGTAATTAGTTTGTACGAGGTAATATCTCTAATGATTACTCGAGAAACTTCGAGACCAGGTTTGATTATGAATGCCCCTTGTTCTGGACATACAGCGGAGAGCAACTCAACTAATGCCTTATGAGATTTCATATTTTGAATCACTATTGGTGGGATTTTATACTTCTTATCTGGCAAAGTCTCCGCCGTCATCGGGGTCGTGTCCATATCATTTGCACTTGCAAGCGGCTCAAATGAGTTCTGCGTACGCACAAGGTTGATCACTCTCTTGGATGATGGGCCTGAAGCATCTGACCCAGATGATCGTGTGCTGGGACGATCGTTACAATTACGACGCCTTTTATTTCCTGTCACCATCGTGAAACCATCGGGAACTATGTTCAAAGACATCTCATTGGTTGCAGACTCAACTTGCATTAGCTCCGTGTCCGATTCATCACTAGACGAAAAATCATTTATAGAAGCTCCTATGGGTTGACTAGAAATGTTTATGACATTGTCTACAGCTGAAGGGGCCTCTAGCCGGTTTACTTCATCACTCCAAACTTTATATATTCCACTCATTGCTCACATTACTTCAAGTCCAAATGAGCTACAAGCGTCTCTTGGTAGGTTTCGTAGACCTAGTATATAAAACTATTTTCTAATACTTGAAACAGATTCTGACGCGGAAAAATGGTTTGAATGGCTCCCAAAATATCTAATATCACCATTCAACACAACAAACATGCAAAACTAGCGATTAATCCACAAATATAAGCGAAAATACTGAGAATAATTCACAGAACTAACTTTCATTTATGAAGAAACAAATGAAGTCTCTCCATAATATGTAGGAAACCGTGAATCCATTTGGCAGTGAAGAAAATATTGGAATTTCCACTGGTGACCTTGACTTGAAACACGGGCAAAGCAACATTTCATGTGAATAAATGCAGACATTTTTGGGGTGGGTTATGGGGGAGGGAGGCATAAGGGAACATTTCTATCCACACTGTAGTATTGTTACCTTTTGATATTGGACCTTATTTCCAATACGTCTATCATTTGATATAACTATTAACAAGGATCAATCGAGGACATACATTATCCGCCTGACGTCACAACTTCGCATTTTATTAAAACATTTTAGGTGGAACATACACCTTATAATGAATTGTATATTTTAGGAATCGAAATGATATTGAATAGTTTGTTGATGTTTTGATGTGTGCAGAGATGCGAACGATCAAATAATCAGGATAAGTTATAAAGTGGAAACCTGCATAAAATTGAGTAGATTTCTATTATTCCCTTTCGTAACCTGGAATGTCAGTAATTTTCTATATGTTGTTACATAAAAAGTGACAAACTTTGATTAAATCTCGGTACCATTTTTCGTTCATATCATAATTCAAATCAAATTATTCCATTTTATTATTAATCATCGTGCATATTTGTTTTTATTAAGTTTCAAATATGTATTCTTATTTTAAAACCTAAATTCGATCATCATAATGACATATTTATTCTGTTGCTTCAAATATTATACAAATTATTTTAATTCTTTATTCCATGCAACTGCAATTTTTGTATTTAATCTTCATTGAGTCGTATATTCATATTTTTTATCAAGCTTAAAATGTTTTAATATTAAGTTATTCACGATTTATTTAAATATCTTCAAAACATTTTTTTTGTCTGGGACTTAACGTCGCACTGTTCTGCAGCGAGGCTAATGGCGAAGGATGAATGATTATGATGATGATCGGGAGATGATGGTGAAGAGTAGGTAAGGATGGAAGGTGGGAAGGAGACGGTCGTGGCCTATTAATAGGTTACCTTCCCAGCATTTGCCTGTCGACTGAGGGAATACCACGAAAAAACCCCAGTCAGGAAGGACGACCGCGGGAATCGAACCCGGGCCTCCGGAATACAAGTTCCGAGCGTTACCACGCAGCCATATACCTGTTTCGTATCTTCAAAACAGTTACACATGTTCTTACGTGTATGTATACACAACAGGTGTGCATTGGAGTTAATGTACCTTCCACAGATATTACTATAACAGAGCATTGATTTGCATTTATGATAGGTCATTCCGTAGGGTAAAAAAAAATGTCACGAGAGACAATTCTTTGCCAACATTTAAGATTAATTTAATTTTAATGGTGTACGGTCCATCTTCTGTTGTGCCTTGCCTTGCCCAGATAAGAGAGCTCATTGTGTCATGTATTGCATGGCGGGGCTCCCTAGTTATATATAATATTCAATTTTTAAATTTCCAAAAAGTCGCAAATTTCTTTTGTCATTTGACATTTAGTTGTTTAATTTAATTAGTTAATAACTCCGAAAGTTGCAGGAATTCAGCTTGGGGCCATACATTTTTAGATTTCTCATGGTCGAATTAGTAAGTACTCAAATTTTCATGTTTCTATCACTATTTGCACTATTGTTCGGTTTATGGACTGCACTATAAAATAAATGACACAATGAAACAATAGGTCTGTTCGTTTTGCTTACTGCAGTTCAAGACTGCAATTGCAGTAGCAGCAGCTTACAGTAGGCCCTGGTAACTCTTGCAGTAGCTTGCTGTACCAACACAAAACGAACGCATTTGCAGCAGGATGGCAGGCTGGCCTTTTCCTATTGGTTGGGAGGTTTGTGAATTTGGCGGGAAGAATGTAAAAATAAGTGAGGTTATGTTCTGCATTTATAGAATTCTTGTCTAATCCCAATGCATTTTTATATAAATATGTATCATTTCATAACATATAACTAAACTAAACTCTGAAACAAATACTCATTTCCCTCCTCCTTACGCGTTTTTTCACTATCCATCCATAAGAAACACATTTTAAATTTCAAACATCCGCCAGTTTGCCGCCTACTGCAAAGTTACTGCATTTACATCACCTCCCTACCCAGCTGTAAGAGCAGTCACTGCGCAGCTACTGCCAGTGTCAAATCGAACACAATCGCAGTGACGGAACAGCAAGTTTGATGCAAAACGAACGGATTTGCAGTGAGCAGTAAAGTGCAGTAAGCAAAACGAACAGACCTTATGAGAACTAGAAGCTCACATCCCTCCGATAACTCTTCCAGTCAGCCAGGCGCGTAGGAAGTCCCCCCCATCCCCCACTCGAGCAGTCTCAGCTTCCTCCCCCGTCTCACCGTTCAAAATTAAGATTATCGTCCCAGCATCACTTATAAATTGTTTAAATTCTAAGCAATTGGGTTGTAAGTTGTAATTTGAGTAGTTCATCATCCCATAATCACTTTTCAACTCTAAAAAACGCCATGCGGGCAACAATTTGATGGTTGTTAGCTTCAGTTTGGGTATTTTGGAGCTCCATAATCACTTCTAAATTATTTAGTTTCCAAAAATCTCTTCTAAAAAAACCTGAAACGGCAAAACTGAATTCTAAAACGGGTGTCCCGATCCCCCCCATGAAGATAGTTCTTACCATGAAGATAGCGAACCTTGTGACCTCCCCTCGTGTAACATGCCTCAACATGTAAATCCCTCACCTGCGAGTCGGCATCGTCGTCCGTGCACGTCCACGAGCACGTTCTCTTGGCACGACTTGGAACATCCGGGGTTCGAACCTGATCCCGATCCGAACACGGGGTATGGACGATATTCTTCGAACACTTGGAAGGATTGTCCAGAAGCAACGGAACCGTTTGTGGTACACTACTCTCACTACCAACATAGTTAGGAGCTTTGTCCTCGTATTGTTCGAAAAATGTGACAGATTCAATATGACAATCAGGAGATTGGGAAGATGCAAGATTTTGTCTAGATGAAGATATTGGCTCGTGGCTAGAAGAATCACTGTCAAGGAAAAAAGTTTCAAAGTGGTTAGGATCCGGTAGTGCCGATTGTTTCAACTTCCCGTGCTTTCTTTTCGAAATCACAGGATCTGACACAGTACTGTTGTGAACAACGACTTGAGCTGGATTGACGTGAACAGGTGGTTGAAGTGGGACACTCACCACGTCCTCGTCGTTGGTGTCGGTCAGTCGTAAGGCAGCATCACCCTCAACATCTTCTTCTGTAGTGTCGTCGTGTGGGAGAACGGGTTCACGAGGATTGACAGGTGGTAGGTTAGTGTCCTCTTCATCGGTGTCGGCAAGCGACAAGTCAGGATCATCCTCAACCACTTCTGATGGCACTACGTCGTGCGGGAGGACAGCTTCACGAGGTTTAACAGTTGGTAGTTTGATGCACTCATCATCGGTGTCGGTCAGTCGTAAGGAAGCATCATCCTCAACATCTTCTTCTGTAGTGTCGTCGTGTGGGAGTACGGGTTCACGAACTTTGACAGGTGGTAGGCTGGTGACCTCGTCATCGGTGTCGGCAAGCGTCAAGTCAAGATCATTCTCAACCTCTTCTTCTGTAGCGTCGTCGTGCGGGAGAACGGGTTCACGAGGATTGACAGGTGGTAGGTTGATGTCCTCGTCATCGGTGTCGGCAAGCGTCAAGTCAGGATCATCCTTAAACGCCATCTCTTCATCTGTAGTGACGTCATGCGGGTCAACGGCTACCCGAGGTTTGACAGGTGGAAGGTTGGTGCCCTCGTCGTCGGTGTCCGTCAGCCTTAAGTCAAGCTCATCCTCAACCACTTCTGCTGTAGTGACGTGGTGTGGGACAACGGCTTCACAAGGTTTGACAGTTGGTAGTTTGATGCCATCGTCGTCGGTGTCCGTCAGCGTCAGATCCACGACATCTTCTGCTGAAGTGACGTGGTGCGGTAGGACGGCCTTATGATTAATGACAGGTGGTAAATTCGTGCCCTCGTCATCGCTGTCCGTCAGCCTTAAGACAAGCTCATCGTCATCCGACGAAAGAACGACGTCGCGGTCATCTAAACTGCCGCTTAACACTGCGTCTGGTTCGGGAGCCATGGTACGTAGGAGGCGGTTGTCTTGGGAAATCCTGCCTCGGCGACGGCGTGCTATATGATGATGGTTTTCCTAATGGTCATTCTGAAACAATTAACACACGTCAATGCGAGTCTGAAATGGCAGATAGAATGCCCCCAGTTTCTTAAAGGCCTTGGCCAGGTTGCTTCAGCTTCTACATAATAATGTGACAAGAATGATTTTATCCAATATTCCAAAAAATAAAATAGATCCGACAATCACAACGCTCACAATGTGACAATTAAACTCTTGCCGCAACCCGCCACACACTGAACGCAAGCACGCAACGCATGGAGCAGTGACGTCAGTGCGAGGGACCGCCCTGCAAGCCAGCCCGCGGCCGGCCGCGTGCTCTTACGCTGCAGCAACCTCCTAACTCTATGCCGATACATGGTATCAAATATCAAATAAGTCAAATGTCCCTGATTTTACCGTGGTTTACCAAGAAATTTTTACCGATAATTATTCCAAACTCGTCCACTTGGCGGTGGTTTCTTAGATACCTACAATCTGATTTCCAGACAGATTTCGGCGATGCATTCAGTAATTCGCACACGGAAGTAATTCGCACTTTAGTCTATTTGCAATGTCATAATCAGTCTATGTAAAGTGGTTTGAACAAACTAGTGATGATTAAGTAGGAGTAAAGTTGTCTCTGTTAATGTTATGAAGCCACTGTTTATATCTGTCTGCTGATGACTGACTGGGAAATCGATGAAAAGAGAGTTTATTTCCATCCGCGCCTACACATTTTAGAGTATTGTTACATTTATATACACAGCATTCTTCAACCATTATTACGGTATTTCACACGCAGTAAAAAACTAAAACGTACATTATTCCCTTCTATTTATTCACTGTTATAGTCACTAATGTAAACGCTTTAATAATCACTATTTCAATTGTCTATAATAATGAAATACCCACTAGTTATTTAATAAATAAATGCTTGCTACTCTCCTGCCTTCCTATCATAAAATAATATCACCTGAAATACACCCGTATTCATGAAACCACACAAATCAACTGAAGACAGTCAACGCGCTGCATCCTGCTGTCTTGACGCCGAGCGATCCCTCGCACTGACGTCAGTGCCCCATCCGTGACCGGAAACTAAGAAGGGGTGAAATTCTGCTCATGGGCCGAAAACAACATTTTTTTTGACACCTCAACTCTGGAAAATTTCTGGAATCTGGAAATTTCTACAAATTTGCAAAGATTTTTGAATTTCTAGAAGGCCGTTTTTCATGGCAACACAATGTTACATGTAAAACTGCACTTTTCATATGGAAAAGCGTAAAAATAAAGCAGTAAAACCCCCATAGCTCGGTAAAACGTCCACGAAGGTATACATTTGAAAATGTTATAATAAAATATTGCATCTGATCGCTGCAGTAGTTTTTAAAAAAATCTATAGGTGGGAAAGCAGCCAAATACGCTTTTAAAAATATCAGCATGACTTTTCCGTATGGTCGCAATGTTAAACTGATAAAAAAAAACTGTAACTTTGAAGCGGTATATCTCGAAAATTTGTTCACGTTGACCACTTTTTTTTCGCCATATTATGATGCAGAACATAAACCGAAATTTGAACGATTTCTATACAGAAGTGAAATTCGGAGATCGCCCTCCTTAAAGCCTCATTCAGAAGAGTGTGAACAAAACAAATTGTATGTCTCATTGCTGGATATAAGGGGATTTGATTAGAAGGCGAGAAAATAATTATGTGGAAGAGAAACATAAGACATGTTTTGTTCGAACATAGGTAAACATTTCTCTGCTAGTGATGAAGTCTGACGTAAATTGACAAAAACGGAAATTTATCAGAGCCCCTACATGAGCTATTAAGGACGTGACATGCGCAGGTGCAACTTCAAGGTCACATAATGATGATCAATTTTAAATTCATATCGTAGGAGATATCTAGGAAGATATCCAGAGTGATATTCCTAGGAGATATTGCGCAAATACACATTTGTCTATGTTATTGTTATGTAGGTACCTACCATCGGAAATAATCCCCATAAAAAACACTCCGTGAAAAAATATCAGTATATTACACTGAGTTTTCTTTATGGGGTTACACTCTTTTTTTTTAGATTCATCTCACAACTTGTAACACATATCGGGGCAACAGTGACTAATTCCTTTAAAAAAATAAATTATTTTCTATTTGGTTACTAAGAAAAGTTGCGTTTGGTAAAACAAGAAAAGCGAATCCTTCCAATCGGTCCAGCCGTTTTCGAAATATGGCACGACTTCCGGTTAACAAAATGGCGGCTGAAATCACTGCCACCAAGAATTTATTTACATACCTACCTACATGTAATGTATCATTATAAGAGTCCTGAATATGTAGTTATTGTAGTAAGTGGTGATTCAAGTCTGAAGTTTAATTTTTATGACGTCATTTCCAGTTTTGGTAATAGTAAAATTGTATATTTCGTCTATTGAAATTTCGTATGGTAGATGACCGTCTGAATCGATTGGTGCAATTTTCGTTCTGATAGTATCATCCGTTTTTTGAGACAAAAAAAACGTTCAGCCATTTAGGTTTTGGCGGTGTCAACAGGGTTTCCTGATATTTGAATTATAATCTGAGGAAGATCCATTTCGGGCCAGTCTTTCAATACTCTGCTAACTTTTAAACGGTTGATTAGGACTGTATTGTCATGGCATCAACCAATTGAAATACAGAGTTTTGTAATAACTATAACTTTTAACAGCTAATTAAGACTTTAGCAGATTATTGAAAGACCGGCTCTTAGAATGGGTGTAATTTCACAGTTTTCATGGCCCTCTAGATCACAAACGGCATAGGTAACCTATTGTTCCCAAATTTTTAAAATCCAGTAGGACTAAATACCATGTCGATGCTTACAGTAAGAGTGTTGGTCAGGTCCTCAACCTTTTTATATAAAGTCAGGGGCTGAACCCAAATAAATATCAGTTCCGATTCCTGGAAAAAATTAAATAACGGTTACCGATTCCGGTTCCAGTTCCATAAGGAGCCCAATCGGTTCAATCAAAGTAAGAGAATATTTATTCAAATAATTTTTTTTAAATCGACTAGGTACCTATTGGAAACTTACATGCTCAGAAATGTAGGTATAACATACATTTGACTCGGTGATCATTTATTTGGAAAATTGTAAATGATCGTAAATAATTTCAGATTTAAAAAATTCAGTGAAATTAATTATTTAAAGAACCCGTAACTATGGAACCCAAATTTCTTAAATATTAATAAGGGTTCCTGTTCCGGTTCCACCTAAAAATTTAAAAGGTATGGGTTCCGATTCCGGTTCCTATAAAACTACAGTTCTTTTCGGTTCCTGCTTACAGTTAGGCATTTTAGTGGTTGAGTGAGAGTGTGCACAATGTACGACTTGGCTGGGTTGAGCGACCGCTCACTAGATTTGTCAATGCAATATTGTGAGATTGTATGAGTGTCATGATAATATAAAAATGAACCTTATGCTTTGTAATCAGCATTTCCAAAATCATTAAATTTGTCTAAAAGACCGCACGGAGGAATAGCGGCTTTCACTCGGATTTCGACCCAGCCAGCAAACGAGAGAGCCAGTAATTTATATTTTGCTATTGTGCTATGTGCCAGTGCCAATCATGGTCACTTTGCATCTTGTAATGATTCATATTTGCTGTAGGAATGGGCAAATGTTTTGAGAATATCGATATATCGATATATCGATATTTGAAATTTCCGATATTGTATCAAGTGATATATCGTGTCCAGTGTATCGATACAAAATATCGATATATCGACCTAAACATATTGATATATCGGTATTTTCGTCACTAAAATTTAAAATTGGATGACAAAATCACACTTTTTCCCTCTTTTGTGGCGTCATATGTACACATCGACTCGAATGAATGTATCGTATCGATATATCGGATCGTGTAGTATCGATACAGAATATCGATATATCGTATTGAATGTATCGATATATCGGAATATCAATATATTTTGCCCATTCCTAATTTGCTGTGCGCTATGCGCTATGCTATGCCAATCCTGGGTAGGCCTTTACGTTAATAAATTAGAAAACCGAAAAACTGGTGGGACGACAAGTCGTTGTATTCCACACTAGTTTTTTAGGGGATTATTGTTTACTGTTTACCTAGGTAGTTGCAACTCTTAAAAATTTATCTGGGTACACTCGGCAAAACAAAAATTGATCGTTGACCAAATTTGAATGACTGCTGGTCATGTCCCATAACCAATCAAAGCTTGTTATTATCATTGAAAAGTGAGTCACCTAGTAGAGTGAGACAATGAGATCGCTTAGACTGACTTCTGATGGTGAGATCTTACATTTATCAGCCTATCAGATTTATGAACGTTCAATTTTTGTGTGGCCAAGTGTACATAAACGAATTGAATTTCAATATTCGAAAATGTTCATAAAAAATTTACAACAATCTAGACCTGGATGGTTATTCTTGAAATAGTTATCACGTCATAAGTAATGACTCATAAGAAAGTCATAATATTAACATGGTGAGAGATAGGACAAACTTCCTTATGACATCATAACTTGGAGTTATGACGTGATAACTTTTTCAAGAATAAGCCCCCTGGTTATAATAGACAACATTCAAAATTATCTAGTTAGCTCTGCTTTTCAAAAAATTTCATATGCAGTACCTACCGTGATCCTCATATCTAGGTATTTATGTTATTCAAAAATGGAAAAAAACATAAATAGATATAGGATCACGGAACTGCATGTGAAATATTTTGAAAAGCAGAGCTAACTAGATAATTTGTAATGATCCATGGCCCATGTAGCTCCCTCCAAATTATATTTTCAATTTTATTTATTCAGCAGACCGAAATCCCAAGTGTGGGTAGGTATATAAATATATGCCTTGCCTCAGACTCAACCTTTCGTACATAATTAAATATTAAAAGATGTGGTGCCAATTGTTTTATAAACGGAGGTACGTCTCACAATGTTTGTCAATAACCCCTCTCTAACCTCAAATTGAAATGACTTAGGTACTACCTAGTATGCAATCTACCACTTCCTGAAAGAATGTATAAATAAAATGAGTAAAAATATTACAATTTGAATACACTTACCACTAAAACAGCTCTTGGAGTTGTATAATGTTATTTTTAAACGATGTCAACAAACAAAGCACTACAAACAAGAACAAAATGTCAACAGCTTAAAATCTTCCACCGCCCTCTGAATCAACAATAACATTGTCGTGATTCCTTGAATCCACCCTTGCATCATTGCGCGCGAAAGTTTGAAACGCAGGTTGTGTGCTTCGAAGGTTGTGTGACCTTCTTCATGAATCTGGAGGCCAAGTCTTGAAACTTACGCTTTCAGGACGCAAACGCTCTCGGACGTCATAAAGTCCCATTTACTGTAAGAGTGATGACCTTGAAATCTACCTTTAACTGTTTAGCTTAATTTTGAATAAGGTTTTATGACTGTATCATATATGTAATTATAATTATAATGTTAATAAATTGTTTGCAATAGATTACTGGATACCAATCAAATAAGTGGCTCGACTTTATGTTTCAATGTCGATCACTCTTACAGTAAATGGGACTTTATGACGTCCGAGAGCGTTTGCGTCCTGAAGGCGTAAGTTTCAAGACTTGACCTCGTAAAGCTGTCATCATTTTGATCTAGGGTTGACCGCATAGTAGGATCAAAGTTATGACAGTAAGCGATGAAATGAAAAATGTAGTTCCTTAGATTTCGAAAATATTCAGTTCTCTTCTCTGGTGAAAACGTGTAACCGGGAAAAGATTTAAAAATACCTCTGTGATGGGCATGGGCGCCCACAGGATTTCTGCCAGGGGGGGCAGGTCAAGAAAAACAATATGTTACAAGTTTAAGGGGGGTGTGGGGGGCGCGCCCCCCACCCTGCCCCGCAGGGCGTTTTTTGGTTTTTGGACACTTTGAAATCAATTTTGAGACGTTTTGAGGTGTATTTTGTTGAAATATTCAATATTTTTGAATTATTGCACTTTGGGGTGGTGGGGGACATGTTCAAAACTGCCCCGCAGGGCATTTTTTGGATTTTTTACACTGTGAAATAAATTTTTTTTTAGTTCTTTTGATTACAAAATGATACTTTACGTTAAACCCCATACAATTTTTATGTTTTCCTGACATCCAGGGGGGGGGCAAGCGCCCCCCCTTGCCCCCCCCTGCGGGCGCCCATGGTGATGGGTAAACCAAATAAAATGGCTCATCACAAAAATACTTTAATTGGGATTCTGTAGAATCTTATAACAACGACTTATCTATGAACCGATACTTCTACATTGATACACATTAGTCGCTTATACAGAAACATTAATAAGTGCAAATCAAAATTTTGGCGCCCCCCCCCCCCCCCCCCCCCCCCCCCCCCAGAAAACGCTATACCCAACCAGTGATGATTTCAGACTAGGACAAACCAAAACTTTGGTTATGCACAAAACAAATAGTTATGCAAAACAGTGGTCAAACATTTCCACGGCCCCATACAATGACAGCAATTAGGGGCCTGAGGGGAGGGGGGGGGGGCTGCTAACCATATGCAAGTCCAGGGCCCTGAAACGGAAAATTTGATTTTTTTGATAGGATTTTAATGGTTTTTAATCATTTCTGACGTTCAATTTCACTGATTTTTTTTTTCAGATTAATAATTTTTATTTAAAAACTTTATTTCAAAATTCTTTAAAAGGCTCATTAATTTGTGAAGGGGGGAGGAGGTTAGACCTCTTGGGTGTGACTGAGATCATCACTGACATCCGCATGGCGTTTTTTGTGTTTTTAATATTCAAAAATAATTTTGGGTGCAAAAAAAGTCATTACATAAAAAATTGGCTTCCTGGCGGCGCCCTGACGTGCTGCCGCACCGCCCGCACACCCCTTGTTACGGCCCTGAATCGGTAAATAATAAATATCACTAAAACCACTAAAACTCTTCAACCTTCTTGGTAACCAATGTCAGCCTGATGTAGTTTTCTGTGCGAGATGCATTCTCACGGTGATTTGCTCAAGCTTCGAATAGTTTTCAAATAATGAGCAGGAAGGATTGTTGCTGGTTCACTTGAAATGTATTGAAAAAGAATATTGTGATGTGTTATAAAACTAGGAAAAGGCTTGAACGAGCACGGGTAATGCCATCTACTTAAAAACAAGATTTAATAAAATCTAAGTAAACTGACTTTATTTCTGAGTTTCATTTAATAAGAGGTACATAAGACGTAAATCTGGCAATAGCTGTCGATCAATCCAGCTTTTGAGTAATTTCAAAACTCTTTAAAAATGGCAATAAGTCAATTAAAGCTCAAAATTTGTAAGTGAGATGGTCTTGATCGGCATGAAAATTTTTAACCTGATTGGAACATTTTGAGATTAGACCAAAGTTAAAATAACCGATTAGGTATACAAATAAGAAAAAAATGTTGGTTGAAAAGATCGGACTAATTTGATTTTCAACGTCATTTATTTTTAATTTGAATCAATCAGAGGACTTTATTAAAATTGTAGTCTACAAACCATCTTGATCGGAATTTTTTTGATTTTCGAAAAATCGAAAGATAATTGTTATTACTTGCTTTTTGTTTAGTTGTGCAAAATTTCAGTTCGATCGGAGTAACAGGTAATTCAAAGCCAAAAGGAGACCTCGCTTCCACCGCTCAATAATATGACAATTCCATCCTTTAAGTGTGCGACGTTAGTGTAGTTTTAGGAAGTCTTTTAGTGTTTTAGCCCTTTAAGTAGTGAGTTAATTTGTAGGTAGGTAGAGGTAAAAATTCTATATCCTTTTTGCGATGTGTTAGGAAGCATATTTTTGTAATATGATGAGAATATAAAGCTATCAAATATAAAGCAAATTTTTAAAATTTCCAAACAAAATTGAAAAAAAAAATTGCATTTTTTTTCTATGTATATAAGACCCATAAAAAACACTCCGTGTAAAAATACCCGCCAAGTCTCTTCAACTATAAAAAAATAGAAGAAATCTAAAAATTCAACACTGAAAAGAAGTGATATCAAAAAATGAGCCAAGTCAAAACTTAATTTTAAAAACCAAAATATACTTGGCGCATCGTGTATATAAATAGTATAGAAGCATATGCCAAAAATTAAATGTACCTAAATATATATAATATACCTATAATGCCCTTAAAAACGATGCGCCAAGTATATTTTGGTTTTTAAAATTAAGTTTTGACTTGGCTCATTTTCTGATATCACTTCTTTTCAGTGTTGAATTTTTAGATTTCTTCTATTTTTTTATAGTTGAAGAGACTTGGCGGGTATTTTTACACGGAGTGTTTTTTATGGGGATATCACTTATTTTTTTAGTTTATTTACACAACTTGTAACACACATCGGAGCAACAATGACCAATTACTTTTAAAAAATACGCCATTTCCGAATTGGTTAATACGAAAAATTGTGTTTGGTGCTCAATATACCTAAGCTTAAAGTGATATTCCATGAAGAATTGCGCAAGCTTCGTTACAATCAGTCCAGCCGTTTTCGAGATATGGTATCACTTCCGGTTTTCAAAATGGCGACTAAAATTACTGCCACATAGAATTTATTTCTATAAATGTTATGTATCATTATAAGCCTTCTGAATATGTAGTTATTGTAGTAAGAGGTCATTTAAATCTAGTTCTTCATTTTCATGACGTCATTTCCGGTTTCGGTAATAGTACATCTCTACTTTAACTATTGATATTCCTTATAGATGACCGTCTGAATCATTTGGCGCTGGTTTAATTCCTAACGGTCTAGCTGTTTTCGAGATAATACGTCACTTCCGGTTTCAAAATGGCGGCTTCCCGTTGGTTTTATAAAAAGGCACCTCAGACGCCAAAAGTGCACATGTGGTGAAAATTTCAGATCGATCGGCTCAGCCGTTTAGGCTGTGGCGGTGATTGCGGTGTTTCCTGATATCATCATCATCATCATCAGATCAAGATAGGTTTTAAAAGGGGTGTAATTTCACGTTTTTCACGGCCCTCTAGCTCGCAAACGGCATAACATATTGTTCCCTAATTTGGTATATGTAGTGGGGTGGGCCATAGCTCGAAATTAAGATAATTTGCAACAATGTGAGATTTTCTAATTTTAAGATCCAGTAGGCCGAAAATGCCGTGTTGTTGCTTACAGTAAAAGTGGTTGGTCTGCTCCTCAGTTTATTATGCATATACGGTATGTTGAGTGAGTGTGAGTGTACGGTACGACTTGGCTGGGTGGAGCGACCGCTCCACTAGATAAGATAAGATAATCTTTATTCAGTAGAATAATACAAGTATATTTTTGAATGTGTCATAATGTAAATTATACAATAGTAGAGTATGACGTTACAAATAAGATTATTTATAGTCATGTTGCATTAAAATATTCGTCGATTGTATATGGCACCATCAGTAGGAGGAGGCTTCTTAATTCTATTTTAAAAACAATAATATTACATTTATGAGACTTTATTGATGCTGGTAAGCGATTAAAGAAAATGGCCCCTTGGTGTTTTGGGTTTCCCTTGCTGACGGTGAGATTCGTAGAATGTAGAATGCCAGCACGTAAGAGATACGTGCATACTAGTCAAAGGGTTAGTAGTGTTTTAGTAGCTTACGAATTTTGAAAAATACTTTAAGAAACACAACACTGGAAGACTGCAAACAGGAATAGACCATTTTAAATATTATCTCGGAGGCTCTGCTTTCTAAGAAAAATCATATGCAGTTAGATTTCCAGACACCTTAGTCCCTGTTTTATCGATTGTTGAAACAGGGACTAAGGTGTCTGGAAATCAAACTGCATATGATTTTTCTTAGAAAGCAGAGCCACCGAGATAATATTTAAAATGGTCTATTCCAATCAAAAAGGATGGGACAAGGTACATGGAGTTAAATACACATACTTTGAAAAATCAGAAAATCAAAAGTTTAATACATATTTGGCATAGGTATTAAATGGTGTATTATACGATCATCAGTCAAATTTCATATTTAAACGTGGACATTTCTAATTAAAAATGCAATTCGTAATTATTAAAATAATGAAAATCACGTTTTCTGAAAATGGTAATAATAAGTATTTTGGATTCACTAGCTGCTGCCATCAAAATGCATCCCTCTTCAAATTTGTACAAGCATGACCAGAATAATATGAAATATGCCTTGGCGAATGGTCATTAAGTATAAAGTTAACAATTTAATCGAATGCAAGAAGCATAATATTACACAACAATGTGTAGCTCCTACAATGTTTTAGGAAATAAATTAGTTCATACAATTATTTCCAACACTATATTGATTATATCAAGTCCATATTAACAACGCGGCGCAATCACTCGATATAGCACATATTTATTTATTTTTGATTTGCCATTTCAAAAAACTTTGTACAACAGTACAACCATATTGAAGTATTAAATACTCATTTATTAATGTCCTGTAGTTTGCAACTCCCGCAAAATAATGAGTTTTTAATTTTATGTCTTTTCAGAATGAACAAAACTTTAACATGGGAGGTATAGGAAATCATTTCGAATTTGGTTAATAACTTTTAAAATAGCACACGTTGGTATTGTTTTCAATTTTTTTCCTATAGTATGTCCATATGTCTACCAGAAAAAAGTTTATGTTAAAATCTAGCTGTCCAAAAAAATTAGAACTTCACTTTAGCTTAAAAATGACACGATTTTACTTGGCTACCCTAATATAACATGGGGGAGAAAACTCAAATTATCTCAGAAACTAGACACGAGAAGTGTTTTAATGTTTTCAGGGAATGTGTATGGCATGAATATCAATAAGTACACAAAACATTATGTAGATCTGAGACTATGCCTCGAGTGATCGCACCACCTTAACAACATTAGTATTATATTATGTGGTAGGTCGGCTAGGAACCACAATGAGATTCGTCGGAACAACTATCAAGATAGTTAAGATAGTACTAGATAGGACTAGTACTATCAAGATAGTTTTATGACACAAGTCAATTGACTAGCAACACGTAAAATATCAATATTCAAACATAAATATCAACAAAAATATTTAAATGTATATGAGATATCATTCGCAATAAAGAAGAAAGTCGAGGATAATACATTTAAAATACCTAACACAAAAGTATACGGAAAATGGTAATGAAAAGCAAGTAATCTGGAAAAACGCTTTTCAAAGTAAGGCAGTGTCTGTGCTGCTGATACGAACAAAATAAATGTACTTTTCACTTGCAATTTTACAAAAAAAAATACATAATATCAAGTGTAGAACTCATTCAGAAAACAAAATAGTCATAAAAATAAGACTAATAAGTAGGACTGACTCTTCCATGAACGATATTACAGAGCATGGGTTAAAAGTTTACGTTATGAAAACATTAATAGTAACTATAGTTGCATAGATTCAAAAATATATCCCCTAAAAATACATAAAATTAGAAGAAGCGTATCGAAAACTGAAAACTCCCTGAACTCGGTTCATCTCGGCTTCTTGGCACTGTGATCTGTGATCCATCTGCAAGCAAGGAAACAGAACACTGATCAGATATGCCATCACCTCTCATTCCTAAACCTGCTGCAAGTGTCTAGCACCAGTACCACTCGTCAGCAGGACACAAACGATTTAGAGTTTACGTCCGCTTTTGATAAACACTTAGTGTATGTCCGCTCCAGAGTAAACACTTTGGAGATAGTTGAATTTTTTAGCACGAAATTAATTTTTCAACATAACCCAGCTTAAGACGGCTGGGTAGTGAGCGTGGCCTTGAAGAGTTTTTTAATCGATTTTTATCAATATCTTTTTCCAATGTAATTGTTAACAAAATAGGGCTTTGTACGAGTATTCAGAACAGTTCAATGAAAATAATTTCATAGTTTGGAATAAATTATTAGTTTTATTTTGTCCAACAGATGTTTAGTACCATAATTTTACTAATTTTCGGGCACTAAACATCTTTCAAGGTCAAACTCACTACGCATCCGTCTTAAGACGCCTGGGTAGTAAGTTTGATCTTGAAGAAATTTTTAATCGATTTTTATCAATATCTTTTACCAATGTAATTGTTAACAAAATAAGCCTTTGTACGAATATATAGAACAGTTCAATGAAAATAATTCCATAGCTTGTAATGGTTTATTAGTTTTTCTTTGTCCTACAGACGTTGAGTGCCCGAAAATTAGTAAAATTATGGCACTAAACATCTGTTGGACAAAATAAAACTAATAACTTATTCCAAACTATGAAATTATTTTCATTGAACTGTTCTGAATACTCGTACAAAGTCCTATTTTGTAAACAATTACATTGGTAAAAGATATTGATAAAAATCGATAAAAAAACTCATTACGCTCACTACTCAGCCCTCTGATTTTTCTTCAATAGATTACACTTAAATTTTTCCATTCATCTCTTTGATTTGGATAGCTATCACTTAACTTTTACGATAGAAAATGTTAACATCAGAGTATGTGAATGTTGCCCCGACATTTTGCATTGATTCAGGATCTCATTGGCATTTCGCGTTCATGGAAGACAAGTCCTATGGACACAAAGTAAAAACTCACCTAGGAGGCGATGTCGTCATCATCGCATTCATCGCTGACCACGAACACTTCCGAAGCCCTGTTCCTCTCGCCCACAATCTGCACCTCCTCGTCGTCAATCTCCATCTCCGTGATGTAAGCCCAGCGGCTCGCTCCCACCTGAACGTTCACATTGATGTCGTTGTCTCCAACAGAAGTCACAGCCTCGGCAGTTGAGTTGGGATTCGTCTCCATATCTTCCGTTCTTTCCGTCTGAGATGTTTCGTTCACGTAGATCGGTGTCTCGGAATGCGGTGCACCCGTGTTATCAAATTTTCCGTTGAAGAGGCGTACTAAATAGTCTACCTCATCGGAAGTTATCTTCAGCACATGCCTATTCAATGTTGCCGATGAAGGTGAGGAATCGACAGAGATAGGAGCACTTTCCTGGGTAACCACAAACGGCACTGCATCGGAAGATGTCAGCGATGAAGTGGTGGCGTGTGGCGAGTTGATGCTGCGATTGTAGAGGTCCGCAGGAGTTACGGTAACATCGCTGGCCAAGGAAAGCTTCCTCTTCTTCACCGGAGTGACTTCCGTTTCATCCGACTTTCTCTTGTTGGATGCGTCGTCCTTAATCGTGTCCATGGCATCCGCGGCTTTGTCAGATTCGTTTAAGGATGACATTCCCATAAAAAACTCCATCTCGTTCTTAGCATTCTCTTCCTGATGATTATTCTTCATCTTCTCGATTGGATTTGGCAACTCATCATTAGGATAGTTCTTATGTATCGTGATGGGCTCGTTGGTAAGAGGTGATGGCGAGAGACAGCCACTGATGACGTATTTTATTACCTCATCGACAGACGTCACTTGTGGCTCAGCTTGAATGATTGCAGCTTGGATGGATGAAGGTATGGGAATTACCACATCCGTGGCTTCGTCAGATCCGTTCAAAGATGGTATTACCATCGAGGACTCCAGTTCCTGACTCGCCAGCCTTCTGTCGCGCTTTTTCTTAGACTTCATAGTCTTCTTGATTCGATTCGGCCCCTCTATATCGTTAGGATCGTTCGTAGGTAGCGTGAGGGGCTCGTTGGTAAGCGGTGATGGTGTGAGACAGCCTCTGACGACGTACTCAATAATCTCACCGACAGACGTCATGTCAACGCTAACATCATGTGGCTCAGCTTGAATGATTGCAGCTTGGATGGATGAAGGCATGGGAATAACCATGTCCGTAGCTTTGTCAGATCCGTCCAAAGATGGCATTACCATCGAGGACTCCAGTTTCTGACTCGCTACCCTTCTGTCGCGCTTTTTCTTAGACTTCATAGTCTTATTGATTGGGTTCGGCCCCTCTATATCGTTAGGATCATTCGTAGGTAACGTGAGGGGCTCGTTGGTAAGCGGTGATGGTGTGAGACAGCCACTGACGACGTACTCAATAATCTCACCGACAGACGTCACTTGTGGCTCAGCTTGAATGATTGCAGCTTGGATGGATGAAGGCATGGGAATAACCATTTCCGTGGCTTTGTCAGATCCGTTCAAAGATGGCATTACCATCGAGGACTCCAGTTCGCTCTTAGCCTCCTGACTCGCTAGCCTTCTGTCACGCTTGTTCTTAGACTTCATAGTCTTCTTGATTGGGTTCGGCCCCTCTACATCGCTAGGATCGTTCGTAGGTACCGTGACGAACTCGTTGGTAAGACAGCCACTGACGACGTACTCAATACTCTGATTGACAAACGTCATGCTACCACCGCTAACATCTTGTGGCTCAGCAAGGATGGACGGCGTCGTCACCGGAAGAACAACATCAGAGCATTGATCTTCCTGGCCAGTAACGGAGGGTGTCAGCTCCTTATGACCTATGTTTAGTCTTAATTCCTCAGTATCATTATCACTACTTGCAGCTGTTGGCAATAAATCATTAAGTTCAGATGATTTCGTTTGACAAGAATCATCAACCATAAAATCTGTTTGGTCAGTAGAACTGAGTAAACGTTGCTCTGGATCCAAAGCAAGATCCGCTGTTTTAACACTGGAACCTTCGTTAGGAGCTGTTGAAGGTATAGCTTCATACTGATCAGAAGAGATCGTAGTTACGGAGAACAACTGTATCGAAGGATACTGGGAGGATGCATTATCATTCTCAAGATCGTGATTATCTGAGGCTACTAGCTCACAAGTAGCCTCATAGCTGGAAGAATCACTGTCAATAGAAATTGTTTCATACTGATTAGGAGATATCCTATCGGAAGGATAACGAACATCCGATACATAACTAGCAAAATTGTTCAAGATTCCGTCTTGCGAGTTTGAACTCCGAGGATCTGATCCAATACTGAAGTTCTGCGGGACACCAGCTTGAGGTGGATTAATATCTTCAGGTGATTGAGGTAAGCAGTTGTCACTCATCAGGTCTCCGTCTTTCGGGTCCAGATCGAGATCGTCCGTCACATCCATCTCTTCTCCTGAAGTGACGTCATGAGGTACAGAAGCTTGACGGCGACTCACATCAGATGACGGCGGTTGAAAGTTATCCTGAAGTGCCGGGAAACCCTGCGCCAACATAGCGTCGTAGTCGTCGTGTACCGCGTCGAAGAACGTCCTGTTCACGAGGACGGATGTACACTCCAGAGCACTCGTCAAGCTCACCATCGTGTACCTATCGACATGTTCCATCAAGACATCCCGAGACATGTCGCCAAGCAGAGCGGTCTGCAAATCCACCAGCTTCGGTTGCGTAGCGTCCAGAAATGTTTTGTAACTACGATATTTGCCAATGCAATGGTCTCTTGCGTACTTGACGCTCTTCCTAATCGATTCGTCATATTTGGACTTGAGTATGAGGTACATCAGCAACGTCTCCATGATCATTGATGTGTACTCCTCCAGATAGCGCTCTCTGTCTTCGGCAGATGTGATGCGATATCTGGTCCGGTATTGGGGTTCGTCAGGGGGTAGTGCGTCTGATAAGGGTTCATCAGTGGTACTTGTGGAAGGAATGGGATCAGAATTCGTCTGTGGTGTGACACCAGATGACAGACCAGTTGCAAAATGTCGATCTGTAGAGGATAAATTATTGAGTGATGGAATGGAAGATTTACGTGCTGACATGGCTGTGGAATATACTACATTTGATGTTGTACTGAGAGAGGACTGCTCCATAGCTGATTCTTGAAAGGCAGTACACTCGGATGGATCAGACATAATACTACATGGAAAGTATTTAATCATCTGGTACTTCAGAGACTGAAGGCATCCATAGCAGTCTCCTGGCTCATTTAGATGACGGTCAACTTGTGAGGAAGACTCTTCCACAATCTTGTCTGAAGATATCTCCTTGTCATCTGCACATTGTAATAAGGAATGTCTTCCGTCAATGGATTCTTCCTCCGTATCTTGTACTGAACTGACGACAATGGTATCTTCCATGTCGACTGCCTCGGTCTCTGGACACGGGCTTTCGATAGTGTCCGGTTCGAGAGCCATGGCGCTGCAGGCGGATGTCTTCTGAAAACAATGGCAATGAAGTATCCTACTTGGTGTCTGCTCTTGGGTGGGTTTGCCTACGAATTTCACAGTGTTAGGCAAATTACTTCTGAAAAGTAGTATCACTAACTACTAGGTACATTAAAGTAACACTACTTAACTCACAACTATAACACAAAAGTAGTGTCACTACTTTACTTTTTACTAAAAAAAAGTCGTGAGATTACTTTCGAGTTACTTATGGTTATTTTTACAGTAATCACAATTAATCACTTTAGTAGGATTGGAATTTAAATGCAGTTTTTAATCTGTCTCATTGCCAATTTGCTGCACAATAAGTGGAAGAAATGTAAAAGAGAAAACATACGTTTCTCAATTGATGGAATTAGTAATTATTGAGCGAGCGAAGCGAGCGTCTCCTTTTGGCTCTTTTGGCACGGACCTCTGTTTTTTTTTGTTTTTTTTTCTGTTACTGACGATATACAGGTCAGAGTTTTTCTTCGATCGAGCTGAAATTTTGCACACATGTACGTAACATTTCTGATTGTTGCAGACCCTAATTTTTTTGAAATCCATTGATTGGTTCAAATTTAAAAAAAATTAACTTTCGATTGGTTGTTTTGATCAAATTGAAATTTTGACAATTATTACCCCCAACATTGTACCCAATCAAACAAAGTTTCAGCCAAATCCTCCCATTGGTTAAAATTTAAAACCATCTTTCCTGTGTTTTTAGAAATTTAAACTATAACCGATTGAACGATCAATTTATAACTTCGCATGGTGGTTGGGACCAACATTATCTGAATTTTTGACAATTGTCATACTAATCTGTGTTAAAATCCAAAAGTTATTGACATTTTACGGTCATTTTGCGTGTTGGCTGTCAAATTCACGGCGACTTCGACTCTTCAGTTCAAGGCAAGGTAGTTAGAGCAGAAACTATCAAACGCATATGAAACTGATAATGACCGTTCAACAGTCGATCTGATATTGTGTAGACACACTTATATCATATGAGTGGTCTCAGGTATATTTTTTGAAGGAGTTCCTATAATTTTGAAAATTAACACGGAACCGTTCAATCATAAAGGTTCAATCGATCAACTTAAAGCTTTGCATGGTTATTTGGGCCAATATTTTAGGAATTTTTTGTGATTTTTATACAAATCTGTGGCGAAATTTTAGAATTGGCTTTTAATGACATTTTCGATAGACAGAATTTCGGTTCGAGGTGTTGCGCGTATCCGTCCTCGCTCATCAACGCGTTACTCAGAGCGTTTTCCTAGTTATTAAAAATATGACAGGATGCCAAAGATAAAAGTGTTTTGTATTTGGCGCCAAGTCTCAAGGTCTCAAATCAAGTTAACAGATTAAAGGGTCTGTATTGTGCTGCTCCCTGGTGGATGCACAAAAAGTAATGTGTTACTGGACAGAAATTAGTTCGAAATAGTAGTGAAATTACTTTACAAATTACTTAATTAAATAAGTAACGCCAATACTTAAAAACTTACTAAAAAAGTAACTTTGTTACAGTAACGCGTTACTTTCTTCACTTTACTGACCATAACACTGGA
Organism: Leuctra nigra; assembly: GCA_934045905.1. NCBI lineage: Eukaryota > Metazoa > Arthropoda > Insecta > Plecoptera > Leuctridae > Leuctra > Leuctra nigra. The sequence continues at coordinate 15,418,296 of OW203772.1, forward strand.
ATTTTAACGGGGTTACACATTTATAAATCGATGGCCAAGAATCAGTGACAACGTTTGGACGAAAATTAGTTTTGATATCCAGGTAAAAAAAAAAGTAAAAACAAATACTAACCAACGTCAGATGGTAAATAGCTTGTGTTCCATCTAGAATAATCAGACTGCAGCACCACCTTGTAGGTATCTCATTTGTGAAATAACTGTTTACGAACAGTTTTGTTGCTCTCATGAAAAACTGTCCTGATTCTTCAGCTTTGACTCTGAGTGGCAGGTCATCTTACTTATAGTACCCAGTTCTGTCTGTCTTTCCGGAACGCTTGCGCGCGCATCATACTTCTCAATTTATTCGAGCGCATCACACTAAATTTATTGAAAAATGGCCGCCGCTTCATTGCCCATCACGTCTAAAATTACGTCCTCTGCTTTGTCTGAATAACTCAATAACAGAAACTTACCTAAATATTAATCCTTATTCCGTTGTGTTTATAAGAAAGGTATTTTAACACAGGATATCTGTCCAAATCTTTAAATTACATTGAAAACGGCCGAAGGTTAACACTATTTTGATTTAAAATGGTGGACTTCATTGCCAATCGTGTCTAAAAATACATATTTTGCTTTCACTAAGTAAAGAAATAACCAAAACTTACCTAAAACTTAATCCTTATCCCTTTAAATGTGTAAAAAATCTACTATAACACATAATAACCGTTCAAAATAGACATTACATAGAAATCTTCCTCATGTGGAGAAACGTCAAAAAGTAATTTTTATAAATTTTCCAATTGCTCTGTATTTTAAGAGGGCCATGAAAACCAAACAAAGCCGATAGATTTTTTAACATTGGCCTCATGATGCAATTTGCAAACGATCAAATGTATTATTTTCTTCCTACATTTAATCAACACGGCTCTGTAACCCTCAAACCATGTTCAAACCAACTAACCGACGAAGTTTTTAAATAATGTTGTTGGAATAATCATTTTCATTCGTTTCTTATTTCGTAGAGTGGTCTGTATTGAGTCATGTATTGACAACGAATTCATGTTGATGTTGATAAAGTTTGAAGCACCAATGTTTAAGTTTTACATTGTTAACTGAATACTTATCTATTCCTTAATTAGACGTAGATGGACTGAAGTCTATTTCTATATTCTTAAAGTGAGCTCAGAGAACATTATTTCTGACTTCATCCAATCATTGGTAAAGGTGATATGAGTCATTGTAAGAGAATACTTCAATATAACGTTATTTGTTAACATCAGTGAAACGTGGTATACCTACGTGATAGAGCTTGATAACTTACATTCCAAAATTGTGCACCGCAAAATCAAAAAAATACTTCCGCCCTACATCTTAGGAAAGGATATAATGAAACCGTAGATATTATGTATTAGCATCACAAATGAAGAATAGGTCGTGGGCATCAGGTAATGGTCTCAACGAAACGTATAACGTATATACAGCGCACACTGATTGTTTTTCTTAATTTTGCTTATAGTACGAATACTCTGGTGTAAATTTGGAAACTTAAGAAATTGTTATACCATAATAGGTACGATCAAATTGCTTTTCTTCGTTTCTCATTTGTTTACGTATTCGGTTACGCATTGGGTCATCAACGACGTCAAGTGTATTAACGACGCACACTCTGCTGACATATATTGCTGTATAGTTTTATATTTACGCATACCTCACTGGTGCACATTGGTCATGTTTTACATGACGGGACCCTCTAGTTTATAAGAAAACAATAATAGCTTAATATAAATAGGTACCCATAATCAATTTAAAATTTTGGATGTTCATTGGGACCAACATCTTAGGATCTTTTAACAATTTATCTACCTACAAACAGATCAGTTTTTGACATTACGTACTACAGATATTTTATGCATATTTTAAAATATATCAAATTTATTCGAAGATTTTTTTTAAATGCTCTTTTGACGCATATGATTAAAAAGGTTTGTAGGCAGATAGGTTGGTAGGTACACTCGACAATTCATAAAACGGTATTTGAACGAAACAGATAGGCTGCTGGTCAGGTTCATTGACAATCTATCCTTGTTATTATCAATGAAATCAGAGCTCACCTAGGTACTAGAGGTACTTCATCAGCATAGACTTCATCAGATGAAGCCATCACATTTTTTTCAGACAATCCATTTCTTTCAAATACCTACCGTTTTATGAATTGTCGAGTGTATGTACCGATGTAGAACACTCAACAAATGTATAACGGTATTTGAAAGAAGTTTATTGGCTGAAAAAAAATTGATGGCATCATCCGATCTCTATTAGGTGAGCTCTGATTTCATTGATAATACGGCTGTGTAGTTGGTGAGCGTGGCCTTGAAGAGTTTATTAATATTTTGTTTTCACTATCTTTTACCAATGTTATTGTTAATAAAATAAGGCATTGTACTGGTCTTTCGAACTGTTCAATAAAAATAATTTCATAGCTTGGAATAAGTTATTAGTTTTATTTTGTCCAACAGACGTTTAGTGCCATATTTTTACTAATTTTCAATTACTAAACGTCTGTAGCACAAAATAACACTAAAATAAACCATTCCAAGCTATGTAATTATTTTCATTGCACAGTATTGACTTATTTTATTAACAATAACATTGGTAAAAAATATTGATAAAAATCGTCAAATTCACTAATTGTCCTCAGGAACCTGACAAGCAGCCACTCCGTTTCGTTCAAATACCGTTTTATGATTTGTTGGGTGTAGGGATGGCACGCGGTAAAATTTACCGGTAAATTAAGGTAAATTTACCGGTAAATTTACCGATTATTAATTTACCGGTAAAAAAAATGGTAAATTTTTTTTTTGATCCTCTCCAATGTATGAATGGAGATATCAAATTTTAAGTAAAAGCTATAAGTAAACACCAGTGTGACAACATTAGCAACTTTAGGCATATTTTACGTTGATTTTTGGTTGTTCTCAATCATTCAGAATGATAACTCCGTCCATATACCATTACTTCCAATGTCGGAATCTCTCTTCAGGTTTGATTGTTTAGCAGACACAGATTGTAACTTGATCAAATTGGTGGTCGACAATTCCTCTTATGGGAGAATAGCACAGGCAGCATGGCATAGCCTACACTAGATTGGTCGAATCAATGCTATTCGGCTATATCATCCCTTATCAATATGGAGTATTGTCATTATTAACATTGATTATACCTAGATGTAGATTGTTAATGTCCTGACTGCAGTAATCTTTGTAAATGGGTCAAATAATAAAGAAGGGGCATTTTTGTATTTGGTAGTCATAAATTGGTATCTTCATCATGTATCAAAATTTACCGCTGACCGGTAAATTTACCGGTAAAATTTACCGATTTTTTCAGACCCGGTAAAAGTGCCATCCCTAGTTGGGTGTACCAACCTACAGCTTTATTATATTAAATTCTTGATAATATGACTGAAAATGTCGAAAAATCACTCTTATGATACCAGTGGCAGTGTGTGTGTACAATTTCTAGTAATGGGATTTTTCATGATTTTTTTTTGAAATTTTCAAGGTTTGAAATTTAAACATATTACTTAATACACTATGTAGGTCACATTTCAAAAACAAAAAATAACATGAAAATTTCCATGTGAAAATTGTGGAAAAATATCCCATGTGACATTATGTACACTCCCCCAAATAATAAACGGTACTTGGTACAAAACGTATTGGCTGCTGGGCCGGTTCCTTGACAATCAATCCTTGTTATTATCAATGAAATCAGAGCTCACCTAAAAGAGTTAGATAATGCGTTAGCACTGACTTCATGGGATGATGCCATCAAACCTTAATCAGTCAATTCATTTTCTTTCGAGTACCGTTTATAATTTGGGGGAGGTACCTAAGTACCAAAGTGTAAAAATTATACGTGTAACGTTTATCGTTATGTTTTTATTATTTATTATGTTTTAAAACATTTCTTAGTTTCTTCCCTGCCATGCATGTATCCGCTGGATTTCTGTCAGGGGTGGGGGGGTTAACATAGGAAAACAATTTTTCCACGGTTTAAGGGGTGTGGGGTTCCACACACTGCCCTGCAGGGTTTTATTTGGTTTTTAACACTTTGAAATCAATTTTCAGACGTAATGAGCTGTATTTTGTTTAAATAATTGCAATAACTTTTTAAATTTTACACATTTGTAAAAACCTGCAGGGCATTTTTGGGATTTTTGACACTCTGAAATGATTGAGCGAGCGAAGCGAGCGTCTCCTTTTGGCTCGGACCTCTGTTTTTTTTTTGTTTTTTTTTCTGTTACTGACGATATACAGGTCAGAGTTTTTCTTCGATCGAGCTGAAATTTTGCACACAAGTACGTAACATTTCTGATTGTTGCAGACCCTAATTTTTTTGAAATCCCCTGATTGGTGCAAATTTTAAAAAAATTATCTTTCGATTGGTTGGTTTGATCAATTTGAAATTAAGCAAAGACATTGCAACCAACATTGTACCCAATCATAATAAATTTCAGCCAAATCCACCCATTGGTTCAAATTTGAAACCATTTTTCCTGTGATTTTTGAAATTTAAACTAGAACCGATTGACCGATCAACTAAAAACTTTGCATGGTCATTGGTACCAACATTTAAGGTATTTTTGCCAATTTTCAGTCAAATCTGTAGTTATTTTCAAAAGGTTTTGTAATTTTAGTGACATTTTGCGTGTTGGCTGTCAAATTCACGGCGACTTCGAATCTTCAGTTCAAGGCAAGGTAGTTAGAGCAGAAAGTTTCAAACGAAATGAAACTAATAATGACCGTTCAACAGATTGATCTGATATTGTGTACACACTAATATCATATGATTTGAGTGGTCCCAGGTATATTTTTTTAAAGAGATCCTGTGATTTTTGAATATTAACAAGGAACAGTTCAATCATAAGGGTTGATACTAACATTTTAGGAATATTTAGAGATTTTTATTCAAGTCTGACGAAATTCAAGATTTATTGGCTTTTAATGATATTTTCGATAGACATAATTTCGGTTCGAGGTGTTCCGCGTATCCGTGCTCGCTCATCAACGCGTTACTCAGAGCGTTTTCCTAGTATTTTAAATTTTTTGTTTACAAAATGAAACTTTCCTACTTAAAACACCACCAAAAATGTATGTTTAAAACCTGACATACAGGAGCCACCCTTGCCCCCCCCCCCCCTCCCCCCCGTGGATGCCGATGATGCCCATGATGGCAAAATGGAGACCAGTGAAATGAGATGTACATAATAGTGTGAAGCTAGCACCTACACCTGCACAAGAATAAGCTGAAAATAAGTCAAAGGTGCTAGGTACTAAAAGTGTACTAACTGCTTTCGGAAAGTTTAAAAAATTAAAAATTTTCAAATAAATATTTCAAAGGGTCCCATCCCTAAAAATGTCAGATCAATTGGTTGAAAACAATACAAAAAAAGAAAAGAAAACAGGGAAATATCATTCCACCTACAGAGTGCTAGCAAAAAAGTAAGAGTAGCAAAGCAACACTCGATAAATATTGCAATTCTCTCCATTGATCCAGTCTGGTATCAGTGGGAGGTTTGAAGTGATGTTGCCCAATCCTACCTAGTGTGAAGTATGCTCCGTGCACCGTGTCTAGTCGACCTCAACTTTTCTACCTGCGTTCTTCTGCGATATTGCGATTTTACTGGATGTGGTACTACTCTCATTATCTCATACCTAACTAGTTCATATTTCTACGACTCTCATGATCTCTGGGACGGTATTGGCCAAGCAGCATACTTGCGTGCAAGGTTCTCTTTACTGCCGCTAGACTGCGCGAAAAATATCACGCAACCATGTACGGAGAGGCTGACGGCTGTACTTGCTTTTGCAAAATCACATCGAAAAGGATATCAGGATATCAGAGAACATTGCAAGTTTCTCGAGTATTTTCCCGACTTAGAAAACGTTATGTGCAGCAAGTTAATAAGCTAGCCTTCGCATTACTTGCCATTTAATATTCGTAGGTAGGTACCTACTTATGAAAGTTTCAGCTTTATAGGTACTTCCTTCTTTTGAAAAGGAAAGTGGTTGTTCTAATCAGGGACTGGAACCCAAATGAATATCGGTTCCTGGGGAAAAAATGGTTCCGATTCCGGTTCCGGTTCCATTTTGGTTCCATAAGGGTTCCAATCGGTTCCATCAAATTCAGACAATTATTAATAATTTTTTTTTATTCGACTTTTGGGAACTTACATGCTCAGAATGTCTAATATTAATTTGACTCGATGATCATTTATTTGAAAAATTGTGAATGGTAGTAAATAATTTCAGATTTGAAAGGAAATGAAGTAAAAATTCAATGAAATTAATTATTTAAAGAACCATTATGGAACCGTTATGGAACCCAAATAATGATTAATATTTATAAGGGTTCCGGTTCCAGTCCCTGGTTCTAATGACTAGATGCAAAATGTAAATGCGATCAGAAAATGTTACATCTCTGCACTGCAAACTTAGGAGATGGTTTAGATAGAAGAGACTATGAGTCTTGACAAACCGTCTTGACAGAGGTCTTGAAGCAACGAACAAACTTTCAAAGAACGAAGTACAAACTTTCGGCTTACTCGTAGCAAAGTAGATAAAAGATGTGACCATAGCTCCATTAATAAGGTACTGGTAGGTTGGTAGGTACATACTACAAATTTCACAACATTCCATGACTTCCCCCCTCCCCCCATGTTCATGCTTATGGTAAAATAGTTCAGCGCCGCAGAGTTCACATAGTTTGTACTTCGCAGAGTGATGCGGCCGCGAAACTAAATATTTTACTTCAGTCATGACTAAAAGTTGATATTTGCCACAATGTAGTACCTAGATACCTACCATACAAACAAGTACTAACTGCACGATTTACTGGGTAAAAGAGGAGATGGTTTCTATTCTAAGACCAAAATCAACCACATTAAAGAGGTTAGAGTAACTTTTCTCCGACTTTAATCAAAGTAAGTAGGTACGACACTACTTACCAGTGACAGCTGACCACACCATTCAGCAATTATACATGTAATATGGCATACAATATGGCACTAATCACGTAAAAAGACTAAACGAAAGTCAAATAAACAAGCACCAGAGAAGCACGCGCACACAGTGTAAAACTCAAGGTAAGCAAGCGTTGCCAAAAGTAAACAAACAACGTAAAACTACATAAAACCCGACTGAATTCGTTCACCCCACACCATCTAGTGAGGAATTGAGAAACTACCAGCTTCAATATTAAAATTGGTGGGTTTTATAAAAACGCATTTTGTTAACTTAACTTTTCCCACGAGCAAACGTAATAAAATGGCTATGATATTAATTAATCTGTGCTTTAATTCCCATCGTATGCATATCTGTCTACAGATGGGGGGGGGGGGGGGGGGGGGACAATAGGTGTTGCAGGCTACATCACCCCCCCCCCCCCCCCCCCGGCCAAAAAATCCACAAGTTTGTAGTTTGCAACATATTTTCTACTATTTTCTTTTGTCATGTGTTTTAAGAGTCTACGATACTTGATGAAATCCATGTTTTATGAAGCACAAAAAGGCGGCCCCTCCTTTTTTCTAAACGGCTTTCAAATGTTCACAGGTTCTAGATAAAGAGTAGATCTGTGTCTCCAGTGGCCCCAAAGTTTTATTTTTTGTTTAGTTATTTCAGGGCAGAGGTGCCAAAAAGACTCATATATTGCCCATGTTAGCACTTCCTCAAAACGAGAAAAAACATTTTTTATTATTTTTTTCGATCACTGGAGACACAGATTTACTCTTTATCTCTATGCTGTTAAATTTTGAAAACAATCGGTCAAGCCGTTAAGAAAAAAGTAGGTGCCGCCTTTTTTTGGTTTTCTGTGGTTTTCAGTATTTGAATTAAAATAACTTACTTCACAGCAGCACCGCGTAGAGAACAGCTATCTTCACACTATTAAGCTTACGGTGTGAACACTTCAATGATCTACCATTGGCTCCCGTGAATACGGACTACGGGTGGAATACGCAGAAAAAAATGCTATAAAATCGACCCTTGGTCAGTCTGCACCCTAGCCGATCGCAGCGCTAAGTTCGCTGGTGGCGATCCCAGAACTAATCTAGGCAATCATTTTATTTCTTGAGTGATAGTCAATGGCGCGAGCTGTCAAATGCCATCTTTTAGGTTATTTGCTGTTTGGTGAATAATAAGTAAGTGAAAATGCTTGTATTACATGTAAATTATTACAATCAATAAACTAAACACGTTTTTACACTGATATCAACCCTTTTAATTTCATCTGATCGTTATCCAAGTTGTTGAAGTTCTAATTTATACATTTGATTTTGAATTAACCCGCTAAAATTCAGGTTAGTTCGATTTTCTAACACCAACCATGGTGCTTAGAGAGCGCTGCGAACGGCTGGTAGCCGCAGCCAATCCACTCTATAGACCTGGCCACATTTAGCATTGGAGCCTGTTTCACGTCTCAAGCCCATCTGATCCCACCTTAAATTTAATAGTGTGAAGATAGCTGTTCTCTACGCGGTGACAGCAGTATTTGCAACATGCAACACACGATTAAATGTCACAAATATCACGTACAACCCAGAGCTAATGCATTTCATGCATTTATAGGATTTTTTTTACATCGGAATCGAAATTTTCTGCGAGTCCTGTCGACTCTTAAAATGTAATTTATTTAGTTTTATTTTTTCTATTGTTCAATGATTCGGTACTCCGATAAATTTAGCGTTTTTTTTAAATTGTACCAATTTAACCAGAATAGAATCGAATTTAATAGAATAATATTTAGTTTCAAATATTGATCAAATTTAACTATGCAGAATTCAGGAAATGGATCGTGATTTTATATCTATTTGAAAGGAAAAACACAATAACACAAATGGCTACTTCCTAACAATCAATATATTATACAATGTTAACATCTATAAATTAATAAATATACAAAATTAGTCTATAACATCTACAAACCTACATAAAAGTGCAACCTTTTGTAAAACATATTTATATTAATACTCTTTAATGCTCATTACTTTAACTTTAAAAATTAATTGCATTGCTCATAATTAATAAATAATAGTACAATATTTTTAAAGATCAATAAAAGATCTTACCTTTCTTCAAATACAGTTAGTATTTAAACTATTAACTTAATAATTGCATAACATTAATTTCACAAACAAGGTTTTACACCTAAATTTAGTGTACACTTTTAGAGTTATACACACACTGTCCAAGAATACGGATTGCATTGGCATAAGATTTGCCATCATAAGAATGCCTGGACATCAGTTTTCCTCTTAGATAGGAGCATAAGGACGCAATAGTTGACAAAAGTTTGCATCTTCTTCAGAGATTCGAACATGAAATATTCTTGTTATAAGTTTGCCATAATAAGAATGGATGGGCATAATTTTCCAAATAGATTCGAACATAAGGACGCTTTGGCATAAGTTTGCATCATAGATAATGTTACGAATGCCTTGGCATAAGAGAGTCCCTTTTGAACTTTGAAAAGAATTATAGTTCCCCAGAATGCCTCACATGATTTTTATTTTGAAGTGTTGACGGAAGGGAGTCTAATTGACAACTAAGGCCGGTATTACGATTAATTTAAGCTACAGTTAGCTTAAGATTAACCTCAGGCTACAATGACTACAGTTTTTTTAAGCTAAGGTATTACTAATGGTAATATCGGCCCTTAGTGAGTCAACTACGCCATAGAGTAGAGAGTAAAGAATAGAGCTGATGAGCTTCACTTGACACTCGCCAGGCGCGCCATAGAGTAGAGAGTAGCGAAGATGTCCGTGTCTATGTCGTCATTAGCTTCACTTGTCACTCCCCAGGGGCGCTAGGTGTGCCATAGAGTAGAGAGTAGCGAAGATGTCCGTGTCTATGTTGTCATGAGAGAGCTGATGAGCTTCACTTGACACTCGCCAGGCGCGCCATAGAGTAGAGAGTAGCGAAGATGTCCGTGTCTATGTCGTCATTAGCTTCACTTGACACTCGCCAGGCGCGCCATAGAGTAGAGAGTAGCGAAGATGTCCGTGTCTATGTCGTCATTAGCTTCACTTGTCACTCGCCAGGCGCGCCAGGCGCGCCATAGAGTAGAGAGTAGTGAAGATGTCCGTGTCTATGTCGTCTTAGCTTCACTTGTCACTCGCCAGGCGCGCCAGGTGTGCCATAGAGTAGAGAGTAGCGAAGATGTCCGTGTCTATGTTGTCATGAGAGAGCTGATGAGCTTCACTTGACACTCCCCAGGGGCGCCAGGTGTGCCATAGAGTAGAGAGTAGCGAAGATGTCCGTGTCTATGTTGTCATGAGAGAGCTGATGAGCTTCACTTGACACTCCCCAGGGGCGCCAGGTGTGCCATAGAGTAGAGAGTAGCGAAGATGTCCGTGTCTATGTTGTCATGAGAGAGCTGATGAGCTTCACTTGACACTCGCCAAGCGCGCCAGGTGTGCCATAGAGTAGAGAGTAGTGAAGATGTCCGTGTCTATGTTGCCATTAGCTTCACTTGTCACTCGCCAGGCGCGCCAGGCGCGCCATAGAGTAGAGAGTAGCGAAGATGTCCGTGTCTATGTTGCCATGAGAGAGCTGATGAGCTTTACTTGACACTCCCCAGGGGCGCCAGGGGAGCTGCGTTGACACTCTAGTGGTTTTCTCAGCACTACCGGCATGCCGTCTGGCGGGTTGATCGTCATACTAGAAGGAATAAAATACATAATATTAGTCCTCGCATTTGTTAACAATGGTTTACAAAATATTATATGAAATTCCATTTTGGGCATGAGACCTATCTCAATCACGAGGAATTTATATAGAATGATAGGTACTCTGTCTTGCATTATAGTCCACAATTTGTACTGCACGGAACAGGTTGGGCGAGTGGTTAACGCTCTGAACTTGTATTCTGAAGGCCAGGGTTCGATACCCGTGACCGTCCTTCCTGAATGGGGTTATTTCGTGGTTTCCCCTCGGTCGACAGGCAAATGCTGGGACGTGGATCCTCGGCTGCACCAAGAGGCGCCACGTCAGCGTGTGCAGGACCAAGATGGCGGATGTGTTTATATCCTACCTGTCTCTGTGCTCGAGGCTCTCCACTGTCACAGAGGCCACGTGGATCCTCGGCTGCACCAAGAGGCGCCACGTCAACCAGGACCAAGATGGCGGATGTGTTTATATCCTACCTGTCTCTGTGCTCGAGGCTCTCCACTGTCACAGAGGCCACGTGGATCCTTGGCTGCACCAAGAGGCGCCACGTCAGCCAGGACCAAGATGGCGGATGTGTTTATATCCTACCTGTCTCTGTGCTCGAGGCTCTCCACTGTCACAGAGGCCACGTGGATCCTCGGCTGCACCAAGAGGCGCCACGTCAGCCAGGACCAAGATGGCGGATGTGTTTATATCCTACCTGTCTCTGTGCTCGAGGCTCTCCACTGTCACAGAGGCCACGTGGATCCTTGGCTGCACCAAGAGGCGCCACGTCAGCCAGGACCAAGATGGCGGATGTGTTTATATCCTACCTGTCTCTATGCTCGAGGCTCTCCACTGTCACAGAGGCCACGTGGATCCTCGGCTGCACCAAGAGGCGCCACGTCAGCCAGGACCAAGATGGCGGATGTGTTTATATCCTACCTGTCTCTGTGCTCGAGGCTCTCCACTGTCACAGAGGCCACGTGGATCCTCGGCTGCACCAAGAGGCGCCACGTCAGCCAGGACCAAGATGGCGGATGTGTTTATATCCTACCTGTCTCTGTGCTCGAGGCTCTCCACTGTCACAGAGGCCACGTGGATCCTCGGCTGCACCAAGAGGCGCCACGTCAGCCAGGACCAAGATGGCGGATGTGTTTATATCCTACCTGTCTCTGTGCTCGAGGCTCTCCACTGTCACAGAGGCCACGTGGATCCTCGGCTGCACCAAGAGGCGCCACGTCAGCGTGTGCAGGACCAAGATGGCGGATGTGTTTATATCCTACCTGTCTCTGTGCTCGAGGCTCTCCACTGTCACAGAGGCCACGTGGATCCTCGGCTGCACCAAGAGGCGCCACGTCAGCCAGGACCAAGATGGCGGATGTGTTTATATCCTACCTGTCTCTGTGCTCGAGGCTCTCCACTGTCACAGAGGCCACGTGGATCCTCGGCTGCACCAAGAGGCGCCACGTCAGCCAGGACCAAGATGGCGGATGTGTTTATATCCTACCTGTCTCTGTGCTCGAGGCTCTCCACTGTCACAGAGGCCACGTGGATCCTCGGCTGCACCAAGAGGCGCCACGTCAGCCAGGACCAAGATGGCGGATGTGTTTATATCCTACCTGTCTCTGTGCTCGAGGCTCTCCACTGTCACAGAGGCCACGTGGATCCTTGGCTGCACCAAGAGGCGCCACGTCAGCCAGGACCAAGATGGCGGATGTGTTTATTTCCTACCTGTCTCTATGCTCGAGGCTCTCCACTGTCACAGAGGCCACGTGGATCCTCGGCTGCACCAAGAGGCGCCACGTCAGCGGGTTCAGGACTGAGGTGCGGTAGTCCCAAGACAAGATGGCGGCGGTCATGTTTCCCACGTTGGCGCCGGTCACGATGTGGCGGTGCACGGAGGCGGGTTCGAAGTACAGCTCTCTGCAAGAGAACATGAACATGCATCACTCGGGATTGGTGATTTGAATAGTTTTTTCTGGGGCTTAACGTCGCACTGTTCTGCAGCGAGGCTAATGGCGACGGATGAATGATTATGATGATGATTGGGAGATGATGGTGAAGAGTTGGCAAGGATGGAAGGTGGGAAGGAGTCGGTCGTGGCCTATTAGTAGGGTACCTTCCCAGCATTTGCCTGTCGACTGAGGGAATACCACGAAAAAACCAGTCAGGAAGGACGGCCGCGGGAATCGAACCCAGGCCTCCGGAATACAAGTTCATAGCGTTACCATTTAGCCAACCTGTTCCGAAATGTGAATAATTTGAATAGTGAATAGATGTGAATAGTGCCGACATTGTTGGGTAATACTCCCCAACGTGGTAATTGAACAGTTTTTTTTTTTTACTTTTTAGGATTTATATTTGAATAAGATGGGGCCTATAAAATGTAAGCAAATTTGAAGGAATTAAAAACATCCATTGATTATGTAACAAACTCCAAAATTAAAACAAAACGTAATTATTCAAGAATATGTAGTATGCATTAATTTATTAAAAAACTATGATTCAAAATAACAACATATTTGTTGGTAAATAACACTATTTTCACACTAAAAAGTGTAAATTTTCATTCATGAATATGAAATTGAAATTCAGTGTAAATTTTGGCCAGTGATGTCATTTATATCAACCAACAATGATGTTGCCATGGTAACAATAAAATATGACATCACTCGCCGGGCTGGCGTTTTGCCGCCAAAATTGACACTGATTTTCAATCATATTTATGAATGAAACTGTATACGCTTTTCAGTGTGAAAATAGTGTTATTTACCAACAAATGTTGTTATTTTGAAATATTGGATTTTAACGGCATTATAAAAATCTTTTGCATTTTCCAAATCTGAAGGAAATGCTGATGCCATGCATTTTGAAGGCTCGCTCATCAACGCGGTCACTAATTGCCTATTATTCACTGGGACGTCCTTCCTGACTGAGGTTTTCTGTGGTTTCTCTCAGTCGAAGAGACAATGCTGGGAAGGTTCCCTACTAATAGGCCACGACCATCTCCTTCCCACCGTCCATCAATTACTATTCTTCATCGTCATCATCTCCCAATCATCAATATAGTTGCAGTACAGTGCGTCGGTAAACAGCTCTTAAGACGGCTAGGTAGTGAGTTTGACCTTGAAGAGTTTTTAAATCGATTATTATCAATATCTTTTTCCAGATTTTCCAGAGATTTTTTTTTATCTTTTTTCAGAGTTTTATTGTGTCCAACAGGTGTTTAGAACCCGAAAATTACTAATTTTACTTAGTAAACCCGAAAATTAGTAATTTTTGGGTTCTAAACACCTGTTGGACATAATAAAACTAATAACTTATTCCAAACTATGAAATTATTTTCATTGAACTGTTCTGAATTCACGTCCATAGCCCTATTTTGTTAACAATTACACTGGAAAAAGATATTGATAAAAATCGATTAAAAAACTCGTCAAGGCCACGCTCAATACCAAGCCTTCTTAATTATAGAAAAAAAAATCACATTTTTATGATTAATACTTTTTTTAGAATTGGGCGTACTAAATATCTTGTCACTGTGTCAATGATGAAAACACCTAACATTTTGGCAGCCAAACTACTTTTACCATTAGCATCCAGTTTAAAGGAAGAGTTTTAATAATCAACTCGATAAAATTTAACACAAATCTGAAAGCCATTCCGAGAACCATCTGTTATGTTAACCCATCAGAGAATAGAAACGCTACATAGAAAGTGCGTGAGGTGCGTAAGGGGAACAAAGGTGAACGCAAAGGTCGCCAAGACGAGACTCATGTCAGTTTCTATTGTCAAGTAGGTTTTGTATTCCGTCTGTGACATGTTTGTTGACATTCGGAGAGATGTTAAGCGGTTATTTATGTAGATAGCTGACTCATGGAATTTCTAAAATATACCTAATAGAATGCATAATGAAGTCACTGCAGTTCATGTGGTTCTCTACGTCCTTGCTAAAGTTAGCCCAGTAATTTAAAGCAAATAAAGGGCTGAACCCACCACTAATTGCAACAGAAGGTTTCAAAAATGCCCTCTACAACATATCCAAAATCTTCCAAAATCCGTGCACCGGAAGTACTTTTTAATCACTTTTTAAGTTAATTTCCCAAAAAAACAATTTTTCATGTACCTAACTCGGATTTTGACGAAACTTGGCAGAATTGTTCACCATCCTAAATTAACACAAATAGGTTTCTGAGCGTTTTCCTCTAAATCTCATCGTTTGGGAAATATGGACCTCGCAAAACGTCAAATTAAGTGACCTATAAATCATCGAAAACTCCGTGATTTCCGTGATTTCCGACTGAGGTTGTCCGTGGTTCCCTCAGTCCGCAGGAAAACACTGTGCCGGTTCACTACTAATATGCCACTACCGCCTCCTACCCACCGAACCGTGTGATGTCATCAACAAGGTACCCACCTGGTGTTGAGCTGGAGGTTGTGCGTGACACTGGGCCGGTTCACTACTAATAGTCCACTACCGCCTCCTACCCACCGAACCGTGTGATGCTATCAACAAGGAACCCACCTGGTGTTGAGCTGGAGGTTGTGCGTCGCCCCCGTGTCCCCCTTGATGACGATGTAGACGATGCCGACTTCGCCGCCGTGGTTCACGCTGCGCAGAGAGTCCGAGATGTTCAGCGTTACACGGTACTGGTGGCCTGGTGGCAGAGGGACCAGTGACAATCAAACAAAATACTCATTTGCCAACAGAACTATCAGAGTGGAATAAGCTGGAATTTTGGAGTCTGAAGGAATGGCCAGAAACAGCAAGAGCTTTCAAAGTGGCACTTCACCTAAATTAGTTTGTCTTGTGTCTAATGTATTTTATTTTATTGTCCTTATTTATAATTTATTATTATTTAATCATAGACATATTTGCCACCGTAATTGTGTAATTGAGCGAGCGTAGCGAGCGTCTCCACGGTACTCTTATGGCACTTTCTCTGTGTGTTTTTTTTTTTTTTGCCTGCACTGCCCAGGTCAAACCGCACAACCAATCGATCTGAAATTTTGTACACATACTAACGTAATCTATGCGATCCCTGGGATCTTTTCTGAACGAGATCCTGTGATTGGTTCAAATTTTATAAAAATTATCTTTCGATTGGTTGGTTCGATCAATTTGAAATTTAGCAAAGTTATTGCAACCAACATTGTACCCAATCAAAAAATAATTCAGCCAAATCCTCCAATTGGTTCAAATTTTAAACCATTTTTCCTGTGATTTTTGAAATTTAAACTGGAACCGATTGACCGACCAACTAAAAACTTCGCATGGTCATTGGTACCAACATTTAAGGTATTTTTGCCAATTTTCACTCTAATCTGTCGTTATTTTCAAAAGTTTTTGTCATTTTAGGGACATTTTGCGTGTTGGCTGTCAAATTCACGGCGACTTCGAATCTACAAGGCAAGGTAGTTAGAGCAGAAAGTTTTAAACGATATGAAACTAATAATGACCGTTCAACAGATTGATCTGATATTGTGTACTACACACACTACATATCATATCATATGGGTGGTCCCAGGTATATTTTTTGAACGAAATCCTGTGATTTTTGAAAATTAACAAGGAACCGTTCAATCATAAAGGTTTAATCGATCAACTTAAAACTTAGCAAAAATTGGCAACTTAAAACTTAGCAAGGATTGGCACCAATATTTTTCATTTGTATACTTAATTTAAAACGGCCTATAGCCACACCACCATTTGACCTATCAAATGGTCTTCGATTAATCTGATCAATCAAACTCATATTTTGCATGGTCGTTCAGACCAACATTGTCTCTTATTTTACAAATTTTCAGCCCTACCAGTCAAGAACATAGATGCACTTATTGACAGTTTTAATAACTGTCAGAAATGACATTTCAAAACAGAAATTCCACTGCATTCTGGGTTGCTCTATGTAGCAAAGCAAAGTTTATAGATGGCTATTCTCAATATCAAGTAAGACAGATTCTTTTCTTAGTTGATCATATTGCAATACATAATGTAGTTAAAATGTAATGTAGGTATTTCATATACATAGGTATAGGTATACCTTATCTAAAATAATTTATTTTACGATATGGATTGTGTTTCACAGTTATGAAAACGACGTTTTGACTAGATAACATCATATTTTACACATTTCCAGCACAATCGGTCAAGAATTTACAGACTTATTGCTGTTTTAAGTGTTTGAATATCTGTCCAAAGAGATTGATGGAAAAATATCAGTACAATAATCTGTTATTTAATTGATCCAGAGTGTTTATGAAAAGTTGCAAGGAAAATTGGTAATAAATAATGTATAGTAAGTTATCTTTGATTGAATGGATCGTGCTATGATTGGCGATGTCGTGCGTGTCGGTGCTCGCTCATCAACGCGTTACACCGAGCGTTTTCCTAGTAATTACTATGCAAATAAATACACTTGAATCTTGAATCGATTCTGCTTGTTGCAGTGGAGGCGAAATTAATTGAAAATTAAATCATGGTTAGAGAAATGACAAACTTAGGGTTGTTACTTGTTGATAAAAGTTTTAATTATATTTATTACGTTTATTAAAACGTTCTTTTTTCTTTTCTTGATGGGAACCATTACACAAATTAATTTAAAAATGTGACAAGTAACAATAGGGAATTCTCCTCTAATTTTATTAACTTAAATTCGTAAATAACAACACAAATAATAATCACAAACACCCTTATCACTTGAAAAATAGAACATTTTCATTCATAAAAATCAATTTCAAAAGTCATGAGACATTTTGGCGGGAAAAACGGCATGTAATGAGAATCTGGGTTGTGATGTCATTTCTAAGTCCACAACAATGTGTTACCATGGTGATATGCTTTGTTGCGTTGCCATGCCAACAAATAGGTTATGACGTCAATGTCAATTTTTCTGTTTTAAAGTTAGAAGAAAAATATCAAACTTTGTAAATCAATTCCGAGAGAACTATTGAACCCACAACAAAATTAATAACATATCTGTATTCAGCAATATCCCCCTACCATAATAACACATTTTTTTGGAAATGTTATTTAGAGGAGAATTCCCTATTCTTGACATCATAAAAAACATGCTATACATAAATAATTTACATAAATGATCAATTGGTGCACAGGTTTGGCCTAAAATCGTATCGGATATAGCATTTTTGCGCGGTTTTGTTGCAAATCAGGCGTCTTTCGATTAAATGAACATGATCATTATAAATTTTCTGCAACGGCTCTTAAAAACATTTGAGAATCCCGTTGTGTAAGCTTACGAGTTTTAAAATTAAGTCTGAAGATAAAGTCTTAAATCAAACGTTTAGCTTTTAATGTAAGATTCCGATATTTCGAGACATAATTTTTAAACTAGTTACTCAAACCCTCATCGCTTCATGCTTATCATTAAATACATTCTTGGTCTCACTTCATGATGATGATCTTAAATCATCTACTTACGGCACAACGGAGACTGTGCTCCAGTCATGAGAAACACTTTGATTGGTCGGCCTGGTCGCATGTGAGTCTTGTCGACTGTCTTCTGTGCGTGCATCCCCATCCTCGCACACCTTGGTCCGAGACCATTCGAACTGCAAGTCAAGATAGTATCAGCACATTGCTGCTAGGCAAACAGTAAATACAATAAGACTGTATCAAAGTAGGCTTAAGAGGGCTGGGTAGTGAGTTTGACCTTGAAGAGTTTTTAAATCGATTTTTATCAATATCTTTTTCCAGTGTAATTGTTAACAAAATAGGGCTATGGACGTGAATTCAGAACAGTTCAATGAAAATAATTTCATAGTTTGGAATAAGCTATTAGTTTTAATGTGTCCAACAGGTGTTTAGAACCCGAAAATTACTACATTTTCGGGTTCTAAACACCTGTTGGACAAAATACAACTAATAACTTATTCCAAACTATGAAATTATTTTCATTGAACTGTTCTGAATTCACGTCCATAGCCCTATTTTGTTAACAATTACACTGGATAAAGATATTGATAAAAATCGATTAAAAAACTCTTCAAGGTCAAACTCACTACCCAGCCGTCTTAAACTCTTTGACTTTATTTCAAGTCCATCACACTATGCAGTTCAAAGATTACCCAACTTTTCTAGTGTGATAGCAGAAAAGGATCCAAATCGTGGGAATTCTTGGTTTAGAATATGTTCTATTTTGCCAACTGAAATTGGACAATTAGAGATGGTTATGACTCTAGGATTGAAGCAAATAATCGAAAGAACATAATTTAGTAATAATTACTCCTATTTTGTATATAGATCATATATTAACAAGGACAATCGTTTGAAAAAATAATATAAAGCTTAACATCAAACAATGAAAGTGACACACAAAAACAAGATTTGAATTTTGACAATTTGAACCTTGAAGATTTGAGTAATACCCACTTTCGAGATATGTGAATAATCAGAATAATATCGGTTGGGGAATCATATTTTATTAATTTGGAAATTAATAACTAATTTAAATAGGTATATGTATATATAAATATATCTAAAATGCACAAACTGAAGCCAAAAAACCTTGCAATTGTTGCCTCGCAGGGCCTTTTTTTAAAAGTATACATTTTAAAATCGATTCTGGGATGCTCAACTGCACAAATTACCACAAACAACTCCCTATTTTTGTCCCGCAGGTTTTTTTTTTAGAATTTAAATAATTTTTACGAGATTTTCGGACACTAAACTTAATTTTGTATGGTGAATGGGGGGTCAGCGTGCTCGACTGGGGGGGGGGGGGGGGGGGGTCAATGAGCCACCCACCTGACACGCGAGTGTGAATGATGTTGCGCCTCGCACGTGAAGCAACTGCCGTTCTTGTACTGCTCCCAACTGTGACACTGGACGCCCCAGAAGCCGCACTTGCTGTTGATCGACTCCACGAAGAAGTCGTTGCTGCGCACGTGGTTGCAGTTGAGGAACGTCTCCAGACCTGTTGACAGACGAATCAAACCTACAGGGATCATTCTGTCATGGGTGCCACGGGGACCTTGCCAGGAGGCAAGTCGTTGCTGCGCACGTGGTTGCAGTTGAGGAACGTCTCCAGACCTGTTGACAGACGAATCAAACCTACAGGCATCATTCTGTCATGGGTGCCACGGGGACCTTGCCAGGAGGCAAGTTAAGACGGCTGGGTAGTGAGTTTGACCTTGAAGAGTTTTTAAATCATTTTTTATCAATATCTTTTACCAATGTAATTGTTAACAAAATAAGGCTTTGTACGAGTATTCAGAACAGTTCAATGAAAATAATTCCATAGCTTGTAATGGTTTATTAGATTTACTTTGTCCTACAGATGTTTAGTGCACGAAAATTAGTAAAATTAAGGCAATAAACATCTGTTGGACACAATAAAACTAAGAACTTATTTCAAACTATGAAATTATTTTCATTGAACTGTTCTGAATACTTGTACAAAGTCCTATTTTGTTAACAATTACATTGTTAAAAGATATTGATAAAAATCGATTAAAAAACTCTTCAAGGCCACGCTCACTACTCAGCCCTCTCAATTGCTAAAACCTGACGTACATGGAGTATCAAATTTGATGGCTCTCGACTTCTTATCAAAGGACCATGTTGCTAACAATCTCGGCAACATAAGTGTGACATACATGGAGTATCCGACGCAGTAGCTCACAATAATGAGGGAAGAGTCAATATCAATACTAGGAAAACGCTCAGTGTACCGCGTTAATGAGCGAGCACGGGTACGTGCAAATTCTCGAACCTGAATCCTGTACCAAATGCACAGAAAATATGTACATCCATATTGAATTGAAATATGATCCAGGCAATCAACATAAAAGTATCTGCTTTTCATCGAAAAAATGAAAATAGCATCTAAGCACCCTGGTACATAAAGCAAATCAGATTCACTTGCAGTGGAAAACATTTATTTCGATACTTCATTTCTGACAGTTCATGACTGATTGGGCTGAAAATTTGTAAAATAAGAAACAATGTTGGTCTTAATGACCATGTAAAATATGAGTTTGATCATATTTATCGATGAGCATTTTCATTTTTCAATCAATCAGGAGATCTTTATTTAAATTTTAACCAATGAACGGATTTCCAAAAAATTATGGTCTGCAACGCCGAGTGAAGGACCGAACATTTGTGCAAAATTTCAGCTCGATCACCCATTTTGTCTAATCGTATCCAAAAAAGTGCCAGCAACAAGCGACAAAATCCCTCGCGTGAACTTTTGAAATCGTTTTTTTTGTCTGGGGCTTAACGTCGCACTGTTCTGCAGCGAGGCTAATGGCGACGGATGAATGATTATGATGATGATTGGGAGATGATAGTGAAGAGTAGGTTAGGATGGAAGGTGGGAAGGAGGCGGTCGTGGCCTATTAGTAGGGTACCTTCCCAGCATTTGCCTGTCGACTGAGCGAAAACCACGAAAAAACCCCAGTCAGGAAGGACGGCCGCGGGAATCGAACCCGGGCCTCCGGAATACAAGCTCAGAGCGTTAACCACTCAACCACTCACTGACCTCTCAACACGCTCCCCTTCTCCGTGATGAAGTTGCTCATGCTGTCCGCACACCCCGGCTGGTCCCTGCCTCCGTTGGGGTAGAAGTCGACGTGGCCGACCGGCTCGCGGATGCCGAGCCCGCCGGCCATGAACGGCGCCGCGTCCGTGTGGATGGCGTCGACGAACTCGGCGTCGCTAGGGTCCAGACGCACCTCCAGGGCGGCGTCGGTGAAGCGAGGCTCGGCGGCGTCCAGGCCTGGTGGGGGGTCGCCGATTAGAGGGTGGTGTTTTTAAATACATCCGATACGTCACAAAAAGCACCAACATACAGACGCACCTCCATCCGTGAAGATCGGGCTTTACGTCATTTAAAGTATTTTTAAATAATTCTCTTTCGAAATGAATTGGCTCAGACAAATACTCTCGACATGTACTCAGAATGCACGTGGTTCGATTCCCGCGTGCCATCTCCCTGGGGGCCAATTCTCGAGATTCACGTTTCAAATTCATTTTTCATTGTTTAGAACGTAAAAAAGTTGAAGGCTAAGCAATAGTTGTCAACTGTCAAAACTTTCAATTGGCCCCTAGGCTTCCCAGTGATTTCCTTCAATCTAGACACAAATGCTGTGAAGGTTCCCTACTGTAATAGGTCACGGCCGCCTCCTTCCTATTCATCATCACAATCATTCACGAAGTTCCAGAGTGATGTTACACAAATCATTTTCCGCGCTTCTTATTCAAGGTTTCAAGGCGCAATTATAAAAATTAGTTTTCAGTCCTCAATCGTATCTGAACATTTGTAAAACTTCTAAAAATAGTCTTCCACTGATAACGAGATGTAGTAGCCGATAGCCTGCAGTCCGGAACTGCTCTGTGAACTCGTACACGGTGACCTTGAACGTGGATTGACGTCATTGCGGGGTTACCGAGGTGTTATCAGGGAGTGTTATCACAGCACTGGGTGATAGCAGGGGGTAAAGTCTGGCCCATGGCGCCTAGAGTTCGAACTGCATGGGGAAGAGGTTCGTATTGCCGATGGGTTGGTTGGTGGTTCAAGTCCTTTTGTAAAGTATTACTCGGTGTTTATACATTTATTTCAAAGATACGAATTAATATTTGGAAACGTCATTGACTTGGCTCCTTTTTTGATATCACTCCTTTTCGGTGTTGACTTTTTTTAAAGTAAAGAGACTTGGCTGCCTTTTTTACCCCTAGAGTGTTTTTTTCTGGGGTTTATTCTGTTTTTTATCTGTAACTTCAATCATTTCTAACTCTTTTCCTATTAGACAAATAGGTTTGAAACTTGCACATATAAAGTTTTGATATATTTTCTAAATTGGGTAAAATTTTCAGAGCCTTATCTTGATATTACAGTGCAGTTAGATCAAAATCGGGGCGAACCTAGACATTCAAAAAAACAAACCGGGTCCACTTGGAAAATGTTCATCTAACCTTCCTAAATGACCCATTCAAAATCCCCGAAAATCCCGCGTCGGGTTATCCGCCATTTTGAAAAACAATGGCAAATCCCATGTTAATTCCATCTTCCAAAAAAACTTTTTTCATGTAACTCCGATTTTGACGAAACTTGGCAGAATTGTTCACAATCCTAAATGAACACAAATAGCTTTCTTAGCGTTTTCCTCTAAATCTCATCGTTTGGGAAATATGACCCATTGAAAAGTCATTTTTAGTCAGTTTTCGACGATTTAGGTCACTTTTAGTGGTCCATATTTCCCAAACGATGAGATTTAGAGGAAAACGCAAAGAAAGCTATTTGTGTTTAATTAGAATTGTGAACAATTCTGCCAAGTTTCGTCAAAATCGGAGTTACATGAAAAAAGTGGGATTCGCCATTGTTTTTCAAAATGGCGGATAACCCGACGCGGGATTTTCGGGGATTTTGAATGGGTCATTTAGGAAGGTTAAATGAACATTTTCCAAGTGGACCCGGTTTGTTTTTTTGAATGTCTAGGTTAAAACCTAATTGCACTGCACTATGAATAGTTTCGATATAGTGACCTCTCAGACAGGGGATTTCTTTTGCGCCACTATATAGGTCCTAAGGGTTTGGTATAGAAAAATGAATGGTGATCAATCTGCATGTGGTAGATCAGTGTTCGTATTTACCTGTGATTCTGCCCAGCTTGTGACCGTGTGTCTGCAGACGTGCTCCTACGTAGGAAGCTGCGTGCGCACCCAAACTGTGTCCGATCACGTGCACATTGCTGGCCTTCATGCCCACCTCCTTCTGTAATATTAAATATGCCGTCAGTCAATCCAATCCCACTTTCCACTTATCACTTCTCAAGTTCGTTACACACGATAATTTCAAAGAGTGAAAATTGTCTCCAGTATATATTCTGCTTTGGGGCTGGGCATAAAGGACGTGTCACGCTAAAAATTGGATATTTTGACAACCCCCCCCCCCCCCCCCCCCCCGCCTCTCCCCCCTGTCTCGCTGTGTCACACTTTTCGAGACCCCCCCCTGAAAGTACGTCACAAATCTATCTCTACCCCGGTTAAATAGAGTATTTTTGACTGTAAAATGTATCGGAATTTATCGTTTTTAGCGAAATTTCCGGTCCCGACATATCAACTGAAATTTAAAATGCTTGAAAATATCAATATCAAAACGTGACGTCCTACTGCCTCCAGACCTTCCCCTCCCCCCTGTCACACTGTGTCCCATACTGGTGCAACCCCCCCCCCCCTCCCCCCTGATTCAAATGTAATTGAAATACCAACACATTAGCCAGCAGTCTCGCCAGCAGTAGTTTTGTCACACTCACAGCGATATTATCTACCTCATT
This sequence comes from Leuctra nigra, assembly GCA_934045905.1. Lineage (NCBI taxonomy): Eukaryota > Metazoa > Arthropoda > Insecta > Plecoptera > Leuctridae > Leuctra > Leuctra nigra. Next base: position 15,442,286 of record OW203772.1, read on the forward strand.
GTGAGTTTCATTTTAATTTCTCGTTTTACCTGGTTCATTCCTTTGGCGTCGTACCTACTTATGAATGATTCTGATGATGATTTGGGAGATGACGATGATGAATAATGAAGAAGGATGATGGTAGAAACCTTCACTACTATTTCGACCGGGAGAAAATAAATTCAGATATTTTTTTCAACGAGCGCGGAATCGAACCTTGGCCTCCGAAGTGAGGACTTTACTACTGATTACCACACTGTTGCAAAAATAAATATTTTCTTGACACTGTGCTAAATATAAATGTAGAAAAATGCACTTGATAAAGGTTCAATGATTGAATAGGCGCTTGGTTGGAGTATTGCTCATACGCTTACATACTTCATGAACACACGCTAATTAGACCAATTAATGTGGATAACAAAGTTGGTGACGTCATTCGCTAGACCACGGCTATCTCTAGACGAGATTCCCTGAGAAGTGACCTCAACGTGACCCGAGAGGTCACACGCAACCACTGACCGGGCAAAGTAGAAAGTCCAGGCGCTCAGTTGTTGCAAAATACTCCCTGGTTTGCAACTCTAGTTTTATTAAGAGTCGACCGCATATGGAGGTAAATTCTAGAGACTATTCTTGTGTCTGACATCAGAGGTAGAAGGCCGGAAATCCATCTCAATGATTATTGGAGTGAGCTTGAAAACAATTAATATTGTTCATTTAATCATTTAATCTTATTTATAATTTGTTGATGATTGTTTTTCTTAGGAATTTCATTTGTCAGCCTGATGAAGTTTGTTGAAAATAAACTAAATGTTGCTGTTTTTAAAACATTAAGGTTTGTGAAAGTCCAACGATTTGTGTCCTTTTAAATAACCAACCCTAATAGCTGATTTTTTTTGTCTGGGGCTTAACGTCGCACTGTTCTGCAGCGAGGCTAATGGCGACGGATGAATGATTATGATGATGATTGGGAGATGATGGTGAAGAGTAGGTAAGGATGGTAGGTGGGAAGGAGGCGGTCGTGGCCTATTAGTAGAGAATACCTTCCCAGCATTTGCCTGTCGACTGAGGGAAAACCACGAAAAAACCTCAGTCAGGAAGGACGACCGCGGGAATCGAACCCAGGCCTCCGGAATACAAGTTCCAAACTGTTCCATAATGCTGAATTTTATAATTATTATGAGTCATTGTGTAAGAGAATACTTCAATATAACTTTTTGTTGACTTCAGACAAATGGCTGAATTGATAGAGCTTGATTAGGTATACATCATTCCAAAAGTGTATAACACAAAATTTTTAAAATAAACTTCTTGATCATGCAGTCATCTCTTTTTAATGCTAAAAACAGTGTAGGTACGTAAACTTGGCACAACTAAAAGTGATCGCTCAAATAATCTGATTGAATTAAAAATGTTTGATCGCACCATCAGATGTCAGTACAAAATAATCTCCTTGTCTCACTCTAGTAAGTGACCTCTCATTTCAATGATAATAACAATCATTTATTGTTATGGAACATGACTAGCAGTCATTGAAAATTTGTTCAACGATCATTTTCTATTTGTCAAAGTGTAAGTATTACACAAAACACTTGACAACAAGAACACGAGAATTTAACCAACTCGTAAATGAGACTGGACTCAATCAATGACGTACATAGTTCCAGAGATAAGACTGTCCAAAAAACAAGTTAATTAATTTGTGAGTGTTGTGTTACTAATTAGCTAATGAGTGCATAGCTTGTAATTAACAAGTAATTGAACTTGGGGTGAATAGTTATCTTGGTTTAAACGGTGTCAATGATTTGTATATGTAAACAATTTTACAATGAAACTTTATAGTAAGAACGAGTATACCTATAGAATAATGTGTCACTCAGGATTTGAACCTGGGTCTAGGGCCGCCAAACTGTCGCTTTTGGCGGAATGAAAGTTTGTGGAAGTGTGGAAAAATAAAGTGTAGTAAAAACATCATTATATATCTCCACCATTTCTTCTTTGGTCTATTTCGCTAACTTTCATTTTGATTGTTAGTCTGCTGTGAGGGATGGAATCAGAAATTAAAACAAAGATTTTGATTATACCTCATCAATAATTTCTTCATCATGATCACAGCTTCTCACTTCAAATGTCGATTTGGAAATTGTTTTCAATATTTATTATTTCATAAGATATTATTTCGCATTTTCAATTTTTTACTGACCATGAACACTCACAATATTCCAAAGACACAACTTCAACATTTAAAAAGTAGACTGCCTACCTCTGAAGAAAGTGCCACTCGCATTCCTAACCTTGTATTTCATGAGGAGCTACTTAGATGCCGGTAAAAATGGTTACTACTTCTTCTTCTCTTCGGGGTTTAATGGCCTTGACAATAAGTCATAGCGGCCAGCTCAATTTGGTTTCGATAATGTATTTTTGTTATATGTAATTATTATTGTAATGTTTTATTTTTCACACACGTTATGTTTTGGCATAAGCCATCTTCAGTTATTGTGAAATACTTAATACATATTTAAAGTTCAGAATTACTGAGGATATCAGTTATCACCACGTGTCGGGGTTGAATGGCAATGACTAGAGTCATATCTGCCAGCTTATTATATTTAAAGTTCACTTTTTTTTTTACTCGGCGTTTTTATTGGCACTTTGACATATTTAGTCTTATTGGCCAGCTTAGTTATGTTTTATCTATTTAATTGTGGTGGTGATAACTATTAGCACACGTACTTCTGCTATTTAATGGAGCTGTATTTTGTGACTCTCCCCAACGGAAGTTGAGGAAGAAGTGATTACTACTTACAATGAGGAGGAGAATGAGTTGAGCTGTCATGGCTCCCACCAGTCTGATGTTGGCAACGGCCTGTGCGTAGGGCGGCCCGGAGCCTCCACTCCAGTCGATTATAACCACATTCATGTCTCCGTACAGCAGGAGTTCCGACGTCATTTTCTAGAATTAAAACACTTCGTTTACTTACTGATACTCACCAAAAACATATTGAACATTCCTTTAAAAAATAAATGAAGAATTCAGCTCAGTATGTACACTAAACCCTTCTTCCCCCTTTCCATACATTTACATTAGTTTAGGCCTATAGAACCATAATACTAGAAAAGTTGTTTGAATTTGGTGGGGTGTGAATGGATGGCCTTCATTTACAGTTACAGGTGATCGTGCATGTAAGCTTATAAACGTATGTGCTACCTTTCGCCAGACACATTTAACAAATATGATATCGAAATTTTAACCAAAGTTCAGTTTATTTTATCGTCTCGCGTTTCATGGATCACGAATCGAAATTCACCAAAATGGCCCACAAGAATGGTGGACCTTAAAGGCCTTTAAGCAACACAATAATAGAAATGATAGTAGTTTTGACACCTAATTTAATGAGATTAAATATCTTTTGTGAACCCCATTGTAGTGATTTGTAGGTGATTACATGGTGTAACAAATAAAGACACGTGCATCTACAATAATTCACTCCGTTTATTCGGCCATCTTCCTTACTCCTCTTCTGCTCACCGCCTGCTATCATCTCGTATCCTTCCTCGGCTCACAGCCTTGTAGGATACTACACCCATCTCTCTGGAAGATATTCTGGAGGTTACTAACGGATTTAACACCATCCGAAGGAGACCTCCACACCCCGCTCCGTCGAGACACTGATAAGTGATAATTCAGGTAAAGTGAGGTCATCACACCCACAAACACCAAAGCAAAAACTAATGAATGTTCTCCTAGATACACAACAACTTCTAAAGAAAAATTGCGCCATAAGAGTACATTCATGTATGTCTAGAAAACCAGTCATTCGTTTCTGCTTTGGTTTGGGAGTGTGACGACCTCCCTCTCTCGTTACATCGTCCTTCGGATGGTGTTAAATTCATTACCTATAGTTCCCTTGGTACCCACCACAATATCTGCCAGAGGAATGGCGTCACCCACATAAAGACAAAGCTACAATAGAATTAATAGGTCACTCTGTAGCAAAACGGCAGCAACCATCCCAGACTGGAGGTCGCCTATCAAGATGTGATTCACTCTAGACCCACCTGCATCCAGATCCTCCTCTGATTCTCCAGATATCCATGAATAATGAACACCGTCTTGGCCCTGGCCACCAGCTCGCTGCTGTAGATGCTCGTCGCGTCCAGAGGGTCCAGATACTGGCACTTGTCCCTATTCCTCCAAGTCCGGAGACAGAACAGAGTCCGGACCTTCTCGGGGGCCTCGGGGTAGAAGGCGGTGGGTCCGGTGTCTGACGACCAGGGTGGCGTGATGGGGAAGCAGCCGTAGTCGCCGTAGCAGGGTGACTCTACAGATGACACAGATTAGATTAGATTATTGGGGTTAACGGCGCGTCAACGACGAGGTTATATTGCGCACATTAATTGTTAGATTTAACTTTGTTCATCATAAGTGGAGGACTTGGGGAGGGGTCGACCTAACGGGCCCGATGCGGGGGAGTCCAGCACTGGTGGGAAGGCCAGGCCGGAATGGGGACGGACCGGGGGGTGTAAGGATTCGGGCCGGCGGGACTCGATTTCAGGGGGATCACCATCTCGAGGGGGGAGGCCGGCCCGAGGGGACCGCAAATTCAAAGGAGGAGATGGGTAGGTCGACCCTGGCTGCGATTTATCGCAGCCCTGTCCGACGCCCTGTCCGGCTCTTACACTTGAGCATATGCTCGCCGGCTTAACTGCAATGGATCATTGGCCAACACATAAACCCCACCACCGCGATAAGGTGGCAGCCGTCGGGGGGGGGGGGGGGGGGGGGGGGAGGGGGAGGGCAGCTGACACAGAACATGTGGATAAGTTTTGGAGGTTGATATCTCCTTACTGGTCAGGGACAGAGGTCTAATTGAGAGGGGGTATGCATAGATTGGGGAATGTATTGCTAGTTCCATTCCCCCATGGCTAATTTGTCCACTTCACCATCCCCCCATGAAAGATTAAAGAACAGTACTATTTACTTCAAAATAGTACCATTCCCACAGAATTTTTCAATTTCAGCCTCTAAACCCCATTTGTCGAGAAAAAGATAGGCTTAAAATAGCGTAAAAACGCGTAGAAACGCACCAAATTAATTTCAGAAATTAAACAAATTTCCGGACCCGCATGGTACTGGGGGGGGGGGGGCTCCCAAGGTGCTTAAATAAGTACATAGCAAACCATGTATTCAAGCTCGTTGGACCCTCCCCCCAGCCCCCCTTCAAATTATCTTGGAGCATTTTTTTCAATACACTATCCCTCCATGGACCGACTTTCAATTCGACCACTGATTACTGATTAGGGAAGTCTATGACATTTTATTGCTGTGAATTTTTAAATATTAACAAAAATACTATTGATAAACACACTCTCCCAAGACTTATAAATAATTCTCATTCATACAAATCAATTCCAAATGTCATGGGATATTTTGGCGGAATAGACGGCATGTGACGGCTAATGTCTAATGTCATTTTTATGTCATTTCTAAGTCTCCAACAATGTGTTACCATGGAGATAATGATGGAGATGGACAATATTCATGTTTTAAAATTGTAAAGAATTGTAACAAATCTCCCACAGCAAAAATTATACCACATCTTTGTTCAGGCAAATCTCAACTTTCATAAAAAAATAATTATTATTCAGAAATCTAATTTTCAGACTTCCCCATTTTGTACGGTCTAAAGATATTATCTGTTGAGATAGCAATAATTAATTATCATTGACATTACTCAGATGCGTGAACTTCATTGATAAAGTTTTACATCCTGAAATGCACAAGGGCAGGGACAATTGGCTTTTCAATATTTATTATTGCTGTTTTTAATATTTTGAAAAGAGATTTTCTAGGAGAAATGTTGAAACGAGGTTAAAATCTATCGTCCAATAAAAAATTATACATTCTTATTTTTGCTTATTTTTCAATAGCATAAAATTAACCTTGGATTTCCTAACATCTTAGTACTTAGATTGCATCAATGTTTCACCGGTTAAATAACTATGATTCACATTTTCTCGGTAACCTTGCTTCAAATCCCGCCATTTTTATTTTCAGGAAAAACAGACTTTTGAATTTTCCGGAACCCTCTTGGGAAACACATGACAATGTAATTCAAACTTTGAACAAATATGCGAGAATTAAATAATTTTTGGGGTGACTTTAGTTGGATTAAAACAGAATAGATATTCAGGAATAGAAATGTTTAGAGAATTTCATTAAGGGGATAGGTTATCATGAATGTTAATAATTGTATACGTAATTTAAAGCTTTAATTTGCAAGAAATGTTCACTCTTTCCCAGCCATCAAGTAGGTATAAGTCTACTTCTGTATTAGAATACTCATGCATGATAAATCTTGTTGATAACAATCTGCAAGACATAATATGTAGAGCAGCCAGCTCATGAATTATTGTATCTGATAAAAAATGTGTCTACTAAGGCTACTGGAAAGGCATGGGATGGGGCATTGGGTCACTAGCAATCTTCCCACACCCCTGATAAGGATAGTAAAAATATTAAATAATTTTAGCAATTGAGCAGAACTGCATTTCTCTCTTAAATTACATCACGTTCAATCTCACAAACATAGCATTCGATTCCAAGTTCAATCCAAGAAATTATAGGTTGCAATTTCGCCAGACACTAAAATTACAGAATTGCTAACCACATTTTAACAAAGAAATTGGTCAATTTAGAAATGCAATTTGATACGTCACTAGAAAATAGTAGGTGCCATATTAGATTGTCAATAATCGCGGTGAAATTCTCCGAATTTAATGACTTCGTTCCCGTTAAAGGGGAGGGATGGGTGGCATTCATGGCCGCTCAGGATTAGAGGGAACCCTCCCAGCATTTGTATCTCGACTGAGGAAAAGCACGACTGCTGGAATCGAACCCAGGTTCTCCGGAGTCCGCATGAGTTGCGATTAAAGTTTTAAAAACAACGTGAAGGGTTGGTGAAAACGTCATTGGGTCTATCAGGTAACGGGACAAAAGAGGACTTAAAATATGGAAAGATTATGACAAAAATATGTAAACCCGTTCAGTTCAAAATAGTTATACAGGTCTATTCCAAGAAATTAGAGATAATTTTTCTTCGTTAACACAATACCAGTTGACTTTTTAACAGCCCAAATTTGTTTGTCATTTGAAGGCCTGTTCACAGTAACACAATTATAATAAAAAAATACATAATTATATTAGATACCCCACACACTGGAGTAATGACCTCTGCACTATACCTGAAAGTGTAATAAAAATACACTCACCTTTCTTCGATAGCTCGTACTCTTGCGGAATGACACTATTCGTATCAGGTGCACTGCCATCAGGTTTACCATAGTTACTCAATAAAACTGCAGTCTGCAGAAACAAATTAGCAGTGTGATTCGCTAGATACATGTTCGCAGTTATATTCTGTCGTTGATTCACTCGTTTGCCTAACAAGGCAAATAAATCGACGTGCAAAACTATTAGGATGCTAAGAAGAATGATGTACAGCACTGTCAATGATGTTACACAATATTTCAACATGAAAATCAACTGTCTTGTCTGTTGATCAAAAATCACTGGTAAACTAATTTTAGTTTGTACAAAAACTTTGCGGGTGATACACACTAAAAAAACACACGAATTGTCGGTATTGTATCTTAGAAACTATCAGAAAACACACGTTTTTGATTATGATATGTAGTGAGTATAGTTTACATCATGATAATGTATAGAATGTAACAGATTCTGTGTCTAATATTATGCTGAGTTGAATCTGTTGGTTGCTGGTCACGGCTAGAAACGTCTGGAACTGGTAAAACGACACGTCTATCTTCTCTGGCTGTCCGATAGCTAATGATAAACTGCTGTGCTGGACTTTGTGTTCTATTCCACATAGTTTTGATTAGCTTACATAATTGCTCTTCATTGACGTATACAAGAAGGGGTATCACTAGAGTGCATTTATAACAGTTCCGGATCGTATAGTGTTTGTGGATTGTTTATTATTTTGTATGATTGATTTGACAGAGGAAAATGTTGATTGATTTTTTTTATCGGTTTTGATGTCTCTTTGCCCCCTGGTTGTTATTGATTTTGTGATGACGTAAATTTATTAGTTTATAATTTAACTTGTAATATTTTTCTGTCTATTTTGAAATTATAGTTCAGTAGGTAATTATTGAAAATGCTACTAAAGATTCATGCAATCATAATTTCAAGAAGGAAAATGTAAACAAAATATCGTAAAATCATTAAAATTTTAAATTAAAGCAACACCAAAATATCATAAACAAAAACATGTGTGAAATATGTTTTCCTGCTGATGACCTCAGATAGGTATAGGACTAATAACAAGTGTAAAGTAAAATAGTATAGTTTTATTTTTTTAAATAAAATGTATGCCAGACATAGCACATAACACCATTAAAATTCAATTTTAGTCAGATAAAATGTTTCACTATCAATCCCCTAACTTTAGGCACGTTTAATGTTATTTCTTGATTTAAAAAAGAAGTCCATCTTTCCTAATGGAATTTCCAGTGTCTGTAGGAAAACTTTAATTGCTAATTGGTGTGATGTTAAAATAAATAATTGCAATTATGGATATCATCAATAAATCGTACAATTTCATAAGATTCGATATCAATTATTGTGGATTTCCCGTCAACTCAAGGAAACTGCATGTTAATATTTAAAATATTTACATATATTTAGTAGGCAATTACTATTTTCTGTACCTCACAGGTAGAAGGCCGCAAGTCCATTTCAATGATTCAAAAACCAGTTATTCAGTCTTCATCGAATCATATTTATAATGGTGACGAGTCATTGTGTAAGAGAATACTTCAATATAACACTATTTGTTGACATCAGTCAAATGGCAATTGATAGAGCTTGATTACATCATTCAAAAAGAGTGCAACACATAATCGTAAAAATGGACTTCGGACCTTCTACCTCTGGTATACAGAAGTACACAATTACCTCAAAACATTAATTATTACCTACTGCATGACGTCCAAATAAGAACGAATGGAGAATTATTGAGTATATTAGGATATTACTTTGAGGATATTGTTCTCGTTAGTGCAGATCATATAAAATCATATAAAAATCATATTCATATAAATCATATTGGGTCATATAAAATTCCAACTTGAATAATTTTCTTGTGGTTTTCCTTACGAGCCACAACATCCTGTGCATAAGATTAAACTCGCAATAATGCCGATGAAATCAACACGGCTATGCCATCATCACAACAGCGCCTTTCTAAATGAAGCGCTTTTTACTGATTTTCTATGTTTCTTTTATTCATAGTGTACTGAATGATGAATGATGATGATGATTACAAGGAGATGATGATGAACATCATCAGTTGGATGATGGTTGGAGGATGGTGGGTTGAAGGCTGTCGTGGTCTATAAAAAGGGAATCTTGCCTGCACTGGACTGAGGGAAACTACGCCAAACCTCATTCCAAGTACATAGCCCACGGGTCGAAACCTGCGGCTCCTTGGTGGTTCTTGAATGGCTCTTTATAATTTGAATTAAAATCTGGAATCGAAAAAAATTAAAATTCGAAAACAAAACGCCCTGCGGGGCAACAATGGGAAGGTTATTTGATTACGTTTGTTCATTTTAGAGTCTGAGAATCACTTTTAAATTGTTGACACTTTAAAAAGCGCCCTTCGGGGCAACAACTGGGGGACTTCGTCGAAATATCAAAATAAATTTGTAATTTAATTTATTATTTTTGATATATTATATTTAATTGCCTCTACTGCGGCTCCCATAATAATAATCTAATTTATTATTTTTTGGTAAATTGGCTCCTTCACCAAAAAAGGTTGCCGACCCCTGGCATAGTAATGTGAAGTGGGGCCGTGAAAGATGACAATTCGTTTTACACTTATATTAGGTACTTAGGACACTGCTAATTAGATTTTTATGATGTTTTTAGTTAGAATATATGCTATTCTACATTACAGTTATTATTACACCTTCCATCACCTTCAATATTCACAAATACATCACTTATTATGCGTTTTAAACATTGATGACATGTCACATAGAACTTGAACTCATTACAGTCTTTAAATGAGTTTTAATGAGTTTAAATGACCAATTTAGGTATTTATATCCTTTGGTAGTCCGTTGTACTCTCAAATACATTTAAAAATTTAAATTATTATTATTATTATTAATAATAATAATAATAATAATTTATTATTATTATTATTAAGTCTATATTCTCAACAGAGCCAGGCTCCACTAGTGAGAATGTAATATAGAGAAGGGAGGAGAGGAAACCCGGTACCGGCATGTAGCCTACTCCTGACGAAAGATACCAAGGGGACCAACGGCTTAACGTCCCTTCCGAAGGACGGTGTGACATTCACAGCACGGGCCTCCACAACCCGCGCCGTCGAGAGACTGATAACAGGTGGAGGGAGGTCGTCACACTGACCCCCAAACACCCCGGTCTCTCTGACCCAACGGCAGCAACCTGGCAAGGCAGAGTTGAATGGTCACCCATCCAACCGCTGACCGCGCTCAATGTTGCTTAACCTCGGTGATCTAACGAGAACCGAGGTATCCAACACACCAGCCGTTGGGATAAAGTGTATAAAGTGTAGAGTGTATTAGGTGTATAATATCATTGAAAAACGAATTGTCATCTTTCTCGGCCTTTCACAGTTGCCCTGGCATAGCCTGAGCCAAATTGCTTCCTTCATTAATGAATATCGCGCAATTTCGCACATTAACTAATTAACTTGTTATACTAAAAACAACAAATCGTATAGTAAACATTACTGTTTATCACTAATTAATAACAATAAATGACATCATGAACGGCAATTATTCTTTGCACCATGTTATTACGTATGAACTTGAATAATATTTTCACACAATTCTTGTACGCAGTTCAATTAGTTAGTTAGGTTAAATTCTTCCTGGTTGATTCTCTGATCTGAACTCGACATAAAGAACGGGTTGTGACGTGAATGTAATTGAATGTCTGCTTGCATCAGCTGTTTCATGGAATCTCATCATACGATGCAGGAGTTGGATTACATTTTACAACTACAGGCTGTTTCAAAGAGATGACCATTGTAGATGTTTTGAGTGATGAGAATTTGCCCAAAAGCAAGGGATGATAGCTGACAATTTGTGAACAAAGTCCACGCCTGGAAAAAATATTGAATTTCAAGAATTTTGACCGCGCCAACTTTGGACAATTAGAAATTTGATGTTTTGACTACCTATTGTTTCTTAGAAATAATTTCTTATGTTTTAAACAAGGGCACAGTACCTGAAAATTGTGCCTAAAAATACTGATATAAAAGATCCACGTAGAAGTACCTACTTGGAAAAGACAAAATATTTTTTAAATGTTACCATACAATGGAGGTTAATAATTCCGAAAATAATTTAGAGAATTATCGAAATTTTTGTATAATTTCGCATAAATATTAGGAAATATACTGACTGATATTATAAGGATTTCCCCAGGTCCCTTTGGAAAACCGTTTTCTATGAAAAGTATGGGGAAAATAAAGAACTTTTGTCTATACGTCCCGATTTTGGAGGGACGGTACATCTTTTTAACACCCTCTCCCGCTTTCACCCCTCTCCCCACAACAAGCGGGGCCCTGTTTTGTAGCGCTTTTCATTTTTGTCAACAATCATCATCGCATTCATTCCTTTATTGGACATAATTGTAAATTTGGAAGTTCAAAATGTGATTTTGTTTTAGGTGAAGATTACACACTACGTTTGTATCAGCTTACGAATATTTCTTGTGATAATTATTATAAGCTCGCCCTGAAAATCGTATTTCCTAAAGAACAGTTATGACTTTTGAGAAATAAATATAACAAAATTGTTAAATGCTTGCACGTAGAAACTGTCCAAATCTTGACAGAAAATCAAACATTTACCGGGGCTGTGTGCCCCGGTCCCGCACCCGACTGGGGTCTCACCCCGGAACCATTCATGGTCTGTTTTATATTGTCCCGCTAATCGCTATTGACATTTTGAATTATACTTTCAAAGGGAGACACATTGGTGGAACTATAAAGGATGAACCATCGCTTTGATAACATGAGATAAATTAATTCTGAAAACGCATGTTTAAACTGTAAAACATAATTTTGTAATGTAATATGTGGAGCAACCGATATGAGGTGATGAAGAATTTTTTAACAAAGTTTTCGTAAAATAAGTTGGTTAAGAAGACAGCAGTGGTTTTGACTACCTATACTTCGTTCAGTTGTCCCATACATCAAGATTTTTAAACATTTAACTGCCATTATCTCTGAAATTAAATAGGTGACAAGAGTATTTTAAGTTTTCAATGCATTCAGTATTAGTCGAGGAATATATCAATAGTTTTCTGTTGAAATTGTTTGTGCGGATTAAAAATATTTTAGAATAATGTTGGAAATTAATTCGTTTTCCCATAAGAGCCATAAAAAAATCTCGAACTTTGAAAACGTTTTACATAAAAGTTAGGTCGGTAAGGTATTAGGAACAAAATAAAATGGTTTGTAAAAAAATTGTGGTAGATTAGCTGGCGCGGGTTCATCCTTAAAATGTTTCTACTTAGAGGTACAATCTTATCACGGGTCAGAGGCCACCACGATTAACTGCTTGGGTCGAAAACATCGAGGTCTTCGGGAAAACAATTATTGTTATTTTCACTCTGAGTGGGTCTTGATAATCACTTCCCGTTCCGTCAAAGTTAATTATAGGACAATCAATCAATCTTCAGTGTGTCAAAGATAATGACACTTCGGTATGGATAAAGAATAAATATAGCCTCAAAATATAGATTTTTTTTGCAAAGTAGAATGCTTTTTAACCGGTTCCAGGGATTAATCATAGAAAAAAAAAAGATTTGCCCCTCTTGATTGAAATTGGTAATATTTATTAACATCTAATCGGACTTATTGCTCTTAAAATAGCAATTGGATTTCGATTCGCATAATATTAAAAATAAAGTAAATTTAAGGTGCTGCAAGCGCGAGCGATTTTGCTGCTTTTTGTAGACACTTTTTGCGATACGATTGGAGACGAAATGGGTAGATTAAATTATTTGAAATTTTAATCGTGATTAGATAAAGGACAAACTTAGGGTTATCCCTTGATACATTTTTAATTTTTTGTTTCGTTAATTAGTAATAATTAGTGGATTTTTTGTGAAAAATTATCTATTTTCTTGCCTCCCTGGGCGCCGTATAAAATTAAATTTCAAAAATGTGCCAAGTGATAACCCTAAGTTTGTCTTTCATCTAATCATGATTAAAATTTGAGATCAATTGGTTTACGGGTTTGGTCTCCAATCGTATCGCAAATTTCATTGTTTGCGCGGTTTTGTTGAATAACCGGCGCATAATTAACGATGCAATAAGCAAAAATGAAAAAGTGATCAAGTGAGCATCCTGTAAAAGTTACACTCACTTCAAAAACAATTTTTCTCTCTCAATTTTCTTAAACGGCCGAGCGGTAATTCAGCTGCTCGAAATATAGGAAACAGAATAAAAGGTGATGAATGTAGAATTTAATTAAGTGCTCTGCAAATTAAATTTAAATTTTACAATTTAGATTTAAATTGTATTGGGAATACACTTGGTTCCAATCACAATCAGCAATGTAGAAGCTTGTCTATGAAGATTTCGATAACGTTAAGATAGCTGATGAGATTAAACATTCTACATAAAAGCAAGTCGTATTTCTCCACCGAATCTATCTTGATCATGAAGTACTCCGTGGCTCTGATTCTTCTTCTAGCAGTGGCGTCGCATGTAAGTTAAAAACATCCCAGAAATAAACACTTATTATTGTACAATAGGCAGACAAGTCTCATTAGTTTAAAAAAAATCACCACTGAAATAGTGTGATATTAAAAAAGAGCAGTAATTGAAATTTCCTAATATTTAATCGTACATTGGAATAAAAAAGTAAACCACCGAGAAATACTTTTAAATAAACGATTTAAACTTTGTTTCAGGCTGCTGTGCGAACTAGGAGAGTTAGAGGCAGACACAATGGTAATTATATAATAATAGTAATAATAATAAAAATAATAATAATGGTTTTTATTAGCAACTTAGGATTATACACAATAATGTAATTGCACTGTTTGGTGGTTACTATACAGTTTCACAATCTGATGCATACATATTATACATGAATCTGATACAGGAAATTATTTTAGCCATGTATTGGTATCATGGGCGTCCGCAGGGGGCAAGGGGGGCCACTTGCCCCCCCCCCTCCCAACCCTGTATGGCAGGAAAACATACACATTTTCTGGGGTTTCACGTATAGTTTCATTTTGTAACCAAAAAAACTAAAGAAAATTGATTTCAAAGTGTCGAAATAAAAAAATGCCCTGCGGGGCTGGTTTAAACATGTCTCCCACCAACCCAAAGTGCAATATTTGAAAAATATTGAATATTTCAACAAACACCTCATAACGTCTCAAATTTGATTTCAAAGTTTCCAAAAACCAAAAAACGCCCTGCGGGGCAGGGTAAAGGGCGCGCCCCCCACAAAGAATTGTTTTCCTTGCCTTGCCGCCATCCTGGCAGAAATCCGGCGGACGCCTATGATTGGTATGACATTGTTTTGTTGCTGACATGGCAATAAACTTATTTACTAGGAAAACGCTCAGTGTAACGCGTTGATGAGCGAGCACGGGGACGTGCAAATTCTCGAACAGGAAATGCGTACACAATCACAGAAAACATATACATCCATATTGAATTGAAATATGATCACTCAATCAACACAACATATTTTATGCTTTTCATTGAAACTTGAAAATAACATCTAAGCATCCTTGTAAATATAGCAAATCAGATGCAATTCAACTGGCACTGGAAAACATTCATTTTGATACTTCATTACTGACAGATATGAAAAATGTTAATAAGTTCATACGTTCTTAACTGATTGGGATGACATTTTGTAAAATAAGAGACAATGTTGGTCTTAATAATCATGCAAAATATGAGTTTGATCTGAATTATCGAAGACCGTTTTCATTTTTCAGCATATTAGGAGATATTTATTTAAATTTTAACCAATAAATGGATTTCAAAAAAATTATAGTCTTCAAACAGAGAAGGCTGGCTTTACATGTGTGCAAAATTTCAGCTCGATCAAAGAAAAACTCTGACCTGTATAGCCAAAATATGAGTTTGATCAGAATTATCGAAGACCGTTTTCATTTTTCAGCCTATCGGGAGATATTTATTTAAATTTTAACCAATGAATGGATTTAAAAAAAAATTGGGGCCTGCAAACAGAGAAGGTTGGTTTTACATGTGTGCAAAATTTCAGATCGATAGGTGAAACGGTGCGACCTGTGTATCGTCTATTAACAGACAAAAAAAAAAAAAAACAGAAGTCCGTGCCAAAAGAGCCAAAAGGAGACGCTCGCTTCGCTCGCTCAATAATCTAATATTCGAGGGAGATTCATCTCCAAACATAAAGCAGAGGCGCAAAGAATAACTAAAAACAGATATTACCTCAAGATTAAAATTCATTCAGTTCATACTTGCATATAAGTCTCCCCCCCCCCTCTCCCGCAAAATGAACCGACCATATTTCTGGGAAAATGTTGAATAATTTTTTTCTAATCTAATGCGTGTACTTTCGTATTCTAATACTGGAATTTCCCTGATAATTTGGAGTGAATATTGATTAAATGTCTAACGTCAATGAATAGGGAAGTCTCATGAAATTTTATTCTAGTAAATTTCTATAAATAAACACAAATAATAATGACAAATACACTTATTACCTGTGAAATCCTAAATTTTCATTCATAAAAATCGAGTTCAAATATCATATGATTTTTGGCGGGAAAAACGGCCTTTAACAAGATTCAGAACTGTGATGTCATTTCCAAGTCTTGAACATTGTGTTGACATGGGGATTCCCTTGTTACCATGGCAATATAGCAAACTGTGATGTCATTGCCAATTTTCCTGTTTTTAAATGAGAGGAGATCTATCAAACTTTGTAAATTAATTACATGAGAACTATTCGTCCAAGAACAAAAATAATACCACATCTGTGTTCAGCAACATCTCAACTTTCATAAAATAAATATTATTCTGAATTCTAATCTTCACGAGACTTCCCTATTGGTATCATACAGAATGTTCCACATAAAATCATTGATTAATCAGGCCGAGATTACGATAAGGTTTATTTGTTTTGTTTCAAACTTGAGAGCATTTCGTATTCACTTGAACTTGCACAGGAATATTGTGTGTGAATTTTCTTTACCAGACATTCTAGTCTATAGTAACGGTGCATGCCATGGTTTCACAAAATAGTATTACTATCAAGTTCGTTTAACCAGCAGGTTTAACCATCTAAGATCTGTCTCTTGGTTTTAAATCGATACGTAGCAATTATTATAGAAACCGTACTCGGGACAACGCCGCGGTACTAAATATAAAAATTCACAAACGAAAATACGGAGGAAATATTTCGACAACGCATTCGGTTGTCTTCTTCAGGCCTACTCACAACTAGCAATACTAGCAATTATATTCCACACTTCTCTCCCAAAAATATAAGATTTACACAAATTTAATTTCCATTAGGCCTTCGGTGAAAACAGTGCAGTACCACCAAAGATAATTAAAGCAAGAAAATGTTTCATGTAATGTTAAAACCATAAAACACACTCCGTGTAAAAATACCAGCTAAGTCTCTTCAACTGAAAAAAATATATAAGAAATCTAAAAATTCAGCACTGAAAAGTAGTGATATCAAAAAATTGCCAAGTCAAAACTTTTCAAAAAATACTTGGCGCATCGTGCATATAATTAGTATAGAAATAGGCCGGAAATCAAATATACTCATCTATACATATAATATATCTGTGCCCTAAAAAACGATGCGTTAAGTCTTTTTTGAAAAGTTTTGACTTGGCAATTTTTTGATATCACTACTTTTCAGTGCTGAATTTTTAGATTTCTTATATATTTTTTTCAGTTGAAGAGACTTGGCTGGTATTTTTACACGGAGTGTTTTTTTATGGGGATATCACTCCTTTTTTCAGTTGCGTATAATTCCTTTAAAAAATACGCCTTTGTGATTTGTTTCCTAAGAATAATTGTGTTTGGTGTTAAATGTAAGCTTAAAATTATATTTCTTGATGATTTGCGAAAGCATCGTTCCAATCGGTCCAGCCGTTCTCGAGTTATCGCATCACTTCCGGTTTTCAAAATGGCGGCTGACACACTGCCACCTAAAATTTGTATCTATAAATGTTATGTTACATTATAAGCCTTCTGAATATGTAGTTATTGTTATAAGAGATGATTTTAGTCATATTTGGCATTTTTATGACGTCATTTCCGGTTCTGGTAATAGTGCAATTTTATTTCGACTATTGATATTTCATATAGATGACCGTCTGAATCGATTGGCTAAAATTCGTTCAGATTGGTTGAGTTGTTTTCAAGATATGACGTCATTTCCGGTTTCAAAATGGCGACATAAAACCAGTTATAGCAAAAGGCACCTCAGACGCCAAAAGTGCACACGTGGTAAAAATTTCAGATCGATCGGTTAACCCGATTAGGCTGTGGCCCTGTCAACAGTGTTTCCTGACCCTCTGAATCATCATCATCATCATCAGATCGCTTTTAAAAGGGGTGTAATTTCACTGTTTTTACGGCCCTCTTGCTCGCAAATGACATAACCTGTTGTTCCCAAATTTGATATAGGGGGTGGGGTGGGTCATAGCTCGAAATTAAGATATTTCGCAACAATGTGAGATTTTCGAATTTTAAGATCCAGTAGGCCGAAAATGCCATGTTGTTGCTTACAGTAAAAGTGTTTGGTCTGCTCCTCAGTTTATTAGGCATTTACGGTATGTTGAGTGAGTGTGAGTGTATTGTACGACTTGGCTGGGTGGAGCGACCGCTCCACTAGATCTGTCTGTGAGAATTTGCGAAAAAAACAGAGACCCATGTCTCATAATAAACCTCACCGCTAGATGTCTCTGTGTTTGTGGATCATTCTGGCAGCACTGCATTCCAAGATTTCAAGGTGCATAGACTGTTTTTAACTATCTCTACCAGCATTTTCTTCACTGCATGTGGATAAAATATGTCATGGCCTGCTAAAATTAAAAATAGCTAACAAAAGTTTCTTTGCCATGAAAACATTGGTTTTAATTAATTTCTCTCTCAAACATAACGAAATGACATGAGATCAATTGCACTTTATTCAGCTCGAAATTGTGTACATGAAAAGTATATTTAATAAGTCAGTGACGAATACCAGAGCCATGAAACTTGAAGCAACTTCAGAACTAGCTTGGACTTCTTCAAGGTAAACTGTGATTTAGATAAGATTGATCTTGCAACATTGTATTTGAGGGTTTTGAAGTCCAATTACATGAGTGGGAGAGAGACAGACATATATGAATCAGAGACATCTAGCGGTGAGGTTTATTTTTAAATTTTCACAGACAGATTTTAACCTTACATGAAACATCTTCTAGCTTTAATTATCTTTGGTACCACAGTGTTTCTATGTGCAGATGCCTCATGTTGACGAGGTGTGTCTCTAGTTTCAGGAAGTAAAGTGACCAACGGCATTCCCGCTGAAGTCGGTCAGTTCCCATTCCAGGCGGATGTCCAAGGAAACGGTCCCTTTGAAACCTTCTGCGCAGGCGTACTCATCGCTCCTGATTGGGTGCTCACCGATGCAGCTTGTTTGGACACGTGAGTTCGCTTTTGATCACATGGGCGTTCACGGGGGGGGGGGGGGGGGATGTCCTTTCCTGGATGTCATGAGACATCAATTTTTATGGTGTTTCATGTAGTTAAAAAAACTCATTTCAAAGTCTCAAAAAACTAAAATAAAAAGTGTTAGTTTTCCCTCCCCCACCCCAAAGTGTCAATAAAAAAAAAAAAAAAAATTATCAAAATACATCTCTCGACGTCTCAAAATTGATTTCAAAGTGTAATGATCTGGGTGAGTGGTTAACGCTCTCACTTGTATTCCGGAGGCCCGGGTTCGATTCCCGCGGCCGTCCTTCCTGACTGGGGTTTTTTCGTGGTTTTCCCTCAGTCGACAGGCAAATGCTGGGAAGGTACCCTACTAATAGGCCACGACCGCCTCCTTCCCACCTTCCATCCTTACCTACACTTCGCCATCATCTCCTAATCATCATCATAATCATTCATCTGTCGCCATTAGCCTCGCTGCAGAACAGTGCGACGTTAAGCCCCAGACAAAAAAAAATAAAAAAAAAATCAATACACCTTTATCTATAACTAACTTTCATAACTTACAATGAAGTCTGCATACAAAACGCAAAAAAATTATTAAAAAGACAAACCAGGGTGCGCACAACCCAATATGGATAGTTTAGATCATAATATTATTATTAGCATTACTATTATTATTAGGTTTAATTAGACTAAAAATATATCACTATAGGTACTTTGAATTAATTACTTAATGCGGAAAGAAAGCATACTAAACAAAGCCGCGAAGCCAGATTCTTTTAGAGCGCCCCCTGTCTCGGAATTAGTAAGTAAATTCAAGGAAAATAATCGCCTCGTCAAACAAGGTGAAAGGTCTGGCGCCCATCCGTTTCAGAATTCAGCCTCAGAATCCTGAATTCAGAATTCAGAATTCAGCCGATTCAGAATCGAATTGTCTGATAATCATTAGATCGCACTAACTGAAAAGCTTCTATAGCTCTATACCTAGTAGGTGAGCCCTTATAATTGATAGTCAAAGAACATCACTGCCAATTAATTACAGGGAAAGAACGCTGTGAGTCCATTTTTTTAAGAAAAAAAAATCTTTAATCATGCAATGATTTTTATGAGCTTTCAGAATGTACCCTCGGCTTTTAGAAAATGTTGGCACTATTTGTATGGTAGATAGATACAAGTTTCAACATAAAACTTCGTTAAGAGGGCTCGACTTTGGCACTCATCGAGGTACAAAATTTAAGAATTGTTTTTCATATTCAGCCTCGGTAGCGTATAATGCAACAACTAGGGAAGAGCAGACATTAAGTTTAATACCATTCAAGACACTAGTCAAGAACAAACTCACGCTAATTCAAGAACAAGAATTCAAGAACAAGAAGTAATGTGCATTGGAAGACAACAATAAAGATCACACACATCCTGCTGAGAATGTTTTTTCAGTGGTTTTCCCTCAGCTAAAAAAAGCAAATGCTTGGATGTTCTTCCAATATTACCACTGATATTGAAGCACAATTTTAATGACTATTATGAATTAAGAAGAAGTAGGTAAACGGTGAAGAGGTGAAGCAGCTGAAGAGAAGAGATGGATGTATGGAAGATCAACGACTCGATTGTTGAATACAGACCAATTGTGTACCTATTTTATGTGCTCAATAAATTACATTATTATTATTATTGATTAGTGAGTAGTGAGCGTGGCCTTGAAGAGTTTTTAATCGATTTTTATCAATATCTTTTACCAATGCAATTGTTAACAAAATAGGGCTTTGTACTAGTATTCAGAACAGTTTAATGAAAACAATTTCATAGTTTGGAACAAGTTATTAGTTTTATTTTGTCCAACAGGTGTTTAGTGCCATAATTGTACTAATTTTCGGGCACTAAACATCTGTAGGACAAGGTAAATCTAATAAACCATTAAAAGCTATGGAATTATTTTCATTGAACTGTTCTGAAGACTCGTACAAAGCCTAATTTTGTTAAAAATTACATTGGTAAAAGATATTGATAAAATCGATTAAAAAACTCTTCAAGGTCAAACTCACTGCCCAGCCGTCTTAATTATCTTAGTTTCATCCGAATGTGATAAACGTTCATTCACTGTACCAACTTTATTCACATACCGTTTTATGTTCCTTGACTGTACTTGGAGGGAGCTCGTTGCTGCTCACGATTATAGTGAATGTATTTCTACAGAGCCACCATGTGGACAGTGACCGTGGGCATGACAGTGCGAAGTGACACGGAAGACGGCAGACAAGTACAAGTAGCTACTGAGGGCTACATTCATCCAGACTTCGACTACTTCAACTATGGCAACGAGATCGGGATCATCAGACTGCCGATGTCCGTCGCTTTCACAGGTATAATAGGACATGCGGTTTTAGGACGCGAAATGTGGATTTGCAGACGAAATGATGGGTGAAACACGAAGGTTGGCCCTCGCTCCGAGGGGAGTTTTTTTGAAAATTTGATGAACCAGAAGCTTTTTTGAGTTTTTTCGGATTTGAATCCGGAACTGCATTAAGAGACACCTTTATCACATTAAAATATATAAACAGTCCCATACAATCTAGCTAAGGGAGGAAATAACCCAACTTTTGGTTGTACTTCTAAATATAATTTGTAGATTTTAGCCACATTTCTATATAATTTTGTTTATAAGCAGGAAGAGAAAATTGTGGGTTGGCGACGACCCACCCAGCCACCCCCTAGAACCGCGCCTGGGACATGTCATGCAACCTTCATTGGAGTTTTGATTGAGCGAGCGTAGAGAGCGTCACTACGGGACACAATTATGGCACTTTCTCAGTGTGTTTGTTTTTGTTTTTAGGCTAAACCGTTCAACCGATTGGTCTGAAAGTTTGTAAACACACTAATTTCATATGATGTATAGTTTTTGAACGAGGTCCTGCGATTTGATTTTGTGAAAATTAAAGATAGAATCTTTTTACCGATTATGACTTAAAACTTAGCATAATCATTGGGACCATTTTTGACAATTTTCAGACTAATAACTAATAACTATATTAACATTTTACGCTCATTTTGCGTCAAATTTCGAGAGTGAAATTTAAAATATTTTATCAATGCTGCTTCGACGCTTCAGTTCCAAGGTCTTCAGAGCAGAAACTTTATAGGAACTGAACTTAGAACTGAACATATGAGCGTTCAACAGATCAATCTGAATTTTTTGTACATGGTCCCAGGTATATATTTTTTTTAACTAGATCCTATGATTTTTGAAAACAAGGAACCGTTTGATGGATCAAGTTAAAAATTTGAAATATTTAGGAGTGTTTGGAGACTGCGACGAAATTCATGTATTGTTTTCTTCCAGCCAACGTGATGCCTGCAGTGTTGCCAACTCGTACCGAGGCAAATGGAAGCTACGTCGGCACTGACGTAACTGTCAGCGGATGGGGATGGGACTCGAATAGTAAGTGAAGTTACTTACTAGTTAGCAGTGGCGGCTCGTAACCCAAAAGTGAGGAGGTGCACAATTTTCAAATTTCGCTGAGTACAATGGGAGATTTGGGGGGAGGGGCCCCAAGCGCATGCGGGTCCGGGGCGTAGAGTCCCGGGGAAAAAAATTGGATTTTGGATTGGATTTGACGCATTTTTACGCATTCTGAACACCTCTAATAGGTACATCTATTTTTATTTTTTATTCATCACGAATTTTAAAAATAAAAAAATTGTCAGAAGTATCTCTTATTCTGGTATTTTGGTAATTTTACTTCTAACAACAGTGGTAAAAAATAACCGTACAGTTGTGAGAAAATTTAATTCGGACTCAAATAGACAGAAGCGATAAAGGTAAGAAGTGAATAAAACAATAATAACAAGAGCTCTACAAGTGCTCTATAACAAGAGCACTTTAGTGCTCTTGTTATTATTGTTTTATTCACTTCTTACCTTTATCGCTTCTGTCTATTTGAGTCCGAATTAAATTTTCTCACAACTGTACGGTTATTTTTTACCACTGTTGTTTGACTAAATTGAAGTATTGGTTGATGTGGACCCACACGCCTGCAGTATTGTCTCACGGTGTTTTGTTCTTGAATTGTTTTATTGGTCAAAACAATTAACGAATCAATATCGTTCATGATTACTACTTAATTATTATAAATATAATGTACTACAAAAATATACAAACACATCCTTTTAGTAAAAAAATCACTCGATTCGATTCATTCACACGCAATCCACTTGACAATGACATCATAGTAGGTAAGCTTGCTGCTGACGAATCTAATGCGACAGCGACTGCGCGTGAAGTGTACAGACCGTCGTTTGCCGAAAACATCGACCATTCTGATCAAGCGAGGCAAAGCGCATTCAATGCGTGGGTTCAAGTCAAGAAAGTGCACTCAGTCGAGCTTATGGGAAGGCGCCTAAAGCGTAGGACGGGTAGTAGAGTTTTGAATGGGAAATCCACAGTAGCTGGTCTCCCATATACAATAACATGCTCGGCAATCGAGTCACTTTTGAATGTAATGCTATTTGATAGGACATCGTTTAGCGCGCTGTATAAGGCTGGGGCTCGGGCGGGGGAGAATGAGAGTCTACGAACGAAGCGCGCGGAAACACAATAATACAAACAAATTAAATTGAATAAGAGGAAGAGATCAAAACTATTTTGATTTGTTCAAAAATAAGTTTTTTGGGCAGAAATACAGGCGGTGCAGTGCACCGTGTGCTCCTATGGACGAGCCGCCACTGCTAGTTAGTAACTAGTAAGTAACTAATTCCGGGAGTTCCGCAGAAATCTGCAGATCTGAAACACTTCCAAAACTCCATTCAATGCAGTCTTGAGTCCTAGATAGGGCAGCAGGGATGCAGTGGGGCCTGGGCGGGCCAGAGCGGCGCCCAGGCTCCCTTTTGGGTAACAGACAGGGCGCGCCATCCATGATTTACGATTTTATTCATTAAATTTGCAAATAAATTACATCCTTACTTTGGTTACACTAGATAATTTAAAAATCAATTTCAAATCTCGGTTCCAAATGCTTTAAATCACCACTAAAATAGTAGTTTTTCGAAAAAATTCCCGGCGGGGCCGAATGGGGGGTTCTTGACCTCCTTACCCCCCCCCCCCCTCCCCCCCGCAGGTCGTGAACGATACGGATTTTATTCGTATTCGGCGCCCTGACTGTATCCCTACTGGGCAGGCCCAAGGAAGGTCAAGTCTACTAGGGGTGAGGTCCAAAATAGAAGCTGGTTGGGCGTGTGACGTCACCATAGGATTTACGGGTTAAATCAAACTTGCCGCGTCAACAAACGAGCTGAAACCAGTGCCCATAACGCTCAAGCTCAAGAGGTCGGGCGTTGTGATTACTCTATTTTCATTCATTCGACCACGATTCGACTCAAGGTCACGCCCAGGTGTTACGTCACAATGTTAAAAGGATAGGGAAACTGGGCGACCTGATCATAAATCGGTATGCACCCTTGGTATGCTCATAAGCAGATATACGCGATTATATCCCGAGGCTCTAGTGACGTCATCGGCGGTTATCTATGCCCAGGTATCGGTCAACTATTCACCCTGCGTTTGTTTACATGGCCAACTGATATAATTAACTGAATAATTCACTGCTACTGGAGCATAGCGCGCTGCCAGTGACGTCACTAGAGCCTCGGGCATAATCGCTGATGAGCATGCTGCATACCTAGTTGAATTGACGTTCCTTGGGGCAGGCCCTTGTTAAAGAGGACTCAAGACTTATGGAATGATTTGTGTCCGGGATTGTTCAGGTAACCAAGTGCCGAGCGATCCCCTGCTGTACGCAAAGTTGACCGTCTCCGAGAACACTCCATGCTCAGACTTCTCCACCACGCCCAACATCGTCTACGATGACAAACTCTGCTGCGAGTCTGCTTTCCCCATCAACCCTTGCGCGGTGAGTGACAACATGATAACTACTTGGGTGTAGCGAAGCTTCACCATGGTACACTCAAACCAATAAAAATTGGTAGTCGAAAAGAAAAGGATTAGCTGCTGGTAAGGTTCCTTGACAATCAATCCTTGCTATTATCAATGAAATAAGAGCTCACCCAGGCGCGCAGGAAGGGGGGGGGGGGTGATGGGGACCCCCCCCCCCCCCCCCCACTCGAGCAGAGTGACCGTCCATTTACCATAAAAAAATAAGTTTTGTGTCCAAAAATTATTAAAAAATGGTTTAAATTAAAAAAAAAATGCCCAGCGGGGCAAAAGTAGTGAGTGATTTGTTGTAATTTAAGCAGTTTAGACTGATCCCAGAATCGGTAGTAAAATGTTTATATTCGAAAAAATACCTTGCGGGACAACAATTGGAGAATTTTTTGCTTCAGTTTGAGCAATGTAAAGCCCCAAAATCACTTTTAACTGGTTTTAATTTTTTTTTAAATGCCCTGCCGGGCTTAAACTGGGGGGCTCTGCCCCCCAGACCCCCCTTGCGGATGTTGCAATCGCCCCCCCCCCCATGATGAAAGTAGATCCTACGCGCCTGAGCTCACCTACTAGAGGTGATGATGACACAGCCTTCATGGGATGATGCCATCAAACCTTAATCAGCCAATACTTTTCCTTTACAGTACCGATTTTTATTGGTTTGAGTGTACCTATACTCTCATGGCATTTTCTTACCTCGGTTCTGTTTGTTTTTCTTGCGCTGCCCAGGGGGTCAAATACGTTACCACAGAAGGAAGGACCCCTGGCAAAAAAAATAAATTGTGCAACGTCTCAGGGTTTATTTCTTGCCAGATAAGATACGCAACTTACAAATTGACAGTAAATTTTATGGTGGGTGAAATACGGGGGATTTGTACCTTTGTACGATTTTAATTAAAGGAGCAGTGTCTGATTGAACAAAGGCAGCATATCACATAAGAGAAATAAAATTGGGCGCCTGGCATCCGACCCAGCCACCCGATAGTTACGCCACTGAGGGGACTCATTCATGGAACATTTTGACAGGT
Organism: Leuctra nigra; assembly: GCA_934045905.1. Taxonomy (NCBI): domain Eukaryota; kingdom Metazoa; phylum Arthropoda; class Insecta; order Plecoptera; family Leuctridae; genus Leuctra; species Leuctra nigra. Next base: position 15,467,992 of record OW203772.1, read on the forward strand.
TTATGGGTCTTAAGATTCAAACGGAAGCTATCGGAAATCACACGGTTCGTCAAAGCATGTACTATATATAAATCCATGGTCAAAGCGTTTTTTTGAAATTTTGTCTTCGCAAAAAATTATTTCAAAAAATCATATAGTAACGACCCATTACAGCCTAATAGACTAAATAATGCCGCACACTGGAGTACTTTATGACCTCTAGTGCGACCTCAAAGTTTTAAATACGATTATTTTTTATTATTTTACTTAAAATATCGTATTTAACACTTTGAGGTCGTACCAGAGGTCATAATGAACTCCAGTGTGCGGCATTATTTAGTCTATTAGGCTGTTATGGGTCGTTACTATCTGATTTTTTGAAATTATTTCGTGGGAAGACAAATTTTCAAAAAATCGCTTTGACAAACCGTGGCATTCCCGTTCGCTTCCGTTTGCCTCTTAAATCCATTGTGCGTAATTTTACAGTAGTTTTACAATGTGTACAAAATATACCTACTAAATGATGAACTTGGCATCACTTGTGTAGAATGGTGGTAGGGATGACTGGTCCACTGCTCCCCAGTCTCCCCTACTGGCCACGTAATTATCAGATATTTCAATTATTAGGATTGTATTGATTAAAGCATGGATTAAATTACAAATTATAATTGTTATAATTGTAGAATTAGAATCATGTACAGCTTTGGAATAATATCTCGATCATCCCTACGCTTATACCCTCCCGCCATACAACGGAGATCGTACAGTGGTATACCAGCGCTCCGTTGTATGGCGGGATGGTATAAGCGTAGGGATGATCGACACATTTTTCCACGACCCTACAGCCACGTACTTTAGGCTCTCTAACTTTAGTTAACATTCCGGAATCGATGCAACCCGCATTACATTGAAGGCAGTTGTGTTGCCTAACCTCCTGCAAACAGGTCAATCATTCTATTGCTTATGTCACTGATCTTCAAGTTCATCTAATCATTGATCAACATAACCAAGTGTGTATCCAGGAAGAAATGTCGGGGGGTGGGGGCCGGACATTACTATTTTGAAAAATCACAGTGGAAGACACTGACCGCGAGTAGAATTTTGATCTAGGTCATTCGTTTCAATGGAATTTTGAATCGCAGTGTAAAGCTATTTGGGGGAATTATAAATGCCCCTTAAAATTTTTGGATTTTTAAATCAATCCTCCTAATCAATTAATCAATCAATCAATCAATCAATTATTATAGTAGTTAAAACGTCGCTGAACACAGATAATATGTTATTACTTATTAGTTTTGTTGTGGGTGTAATAGTTTTCTCGAAAATTGACATTGAAAATGAAAATTGAAAATTGACATTGATGTCATAATTCATATGTTGCCATGGCAACAAAGTATATCACCATGGTAACACATTGTTGTGGACATGACATCACAATCCTGATTCTCATTACATACCGTGTTTCCCGCCAAAATGTCCCATGACATTTGAAATTATTTTTATGAATGAAAATGTTCCATTTCTCAAGTGATAAGAGTGTTTGTGATTATTATTTGTGTTGTTATTTAAGAACGTACCGTTATAAAGTTAGAGGAGAGTTCCCTATTCAAACCATTTTGGAACGTTTTTGACGTCTAATTTTAGGTGTTTGTGATTTTTTTTTTGAAATTTGAAGTAAATGATGAATTGATGTGAACTGTTCTCAGATGGACGACGGAGCTCCGATGGTGACCGATGGTAACAAGCTTCTCGGATTGTTCATGAACTTCGGTGGATGTGAGACGGAGAATCCAACCCTCTACATCAGAGTCGCATCTTATCTAGATTATATTGAGGAGATAACGGGACTTCCCATCATACCCTGATGCAGGTGATGATATTGGAAATAGGAGATTGTTAGGAAGAAATAATAAAGATTATGAGAAATAGACAGTGTTTTGTGTTTCTATGATATTTTAATAAACCAAGAAGCAACTTTTGTATTTATTTTTTCTGGGGGGCTTAACGTCGCACTGTTCTGCAGCGAGGCTAATGGCGACGGATGAATGATTATGAGGATGATTAGGAGATGATGGTGAAGTGTAGGTAAGGATGGAAGGTGGAAATAAGGCGGTCGTGGCCTATTAGTAGGGTACCTTCCCAGCATTTGCCTGTCGACTGAGGGAAAACCACGAAAAAACCCCAGTCAGGAAGGACGGCCGCGGGAATCGAACCCGGGCCTCCGGAATACAAGTTCAGAGCGTTACCACTCAGCCATACCTGTTCCGTTTTTATTATATAATTTTTTTGTTTAATATTATAATATTATTCTATATATTTATATATTTTTCTTTTTGAAATCAAAATTAAACAACTGTTTACATTGTACGTGCCTAAATTCTTATTATTATAATATAATTTTTATTATTTAAATCCATTATTATTATGAATATTATTATTATGAATATTATTATTATTATGGATTATAATCCATTAATAATAATAATAATAATAATAATAATAATTATTATTATTATTGTCTTTATTCACAATATATTATAATACAGTACAATACACTATTATAACATATTGGCAAAACATCCATTCATGCAGCGGAATCACGCCGTGATTCTATGCTGCATTGGGTTTTGTAGATTCTGTGGTTCAAGTGATGACTCATTGTCATCATTGTCATCATTGTCAGTGATGACTTATTATTATTATTATTATTATTATTATTATTATTATTATTATTGTCTTTATTCACAATATATTATAATACAGTACAATACACTATTATAACATATTGGCAAAACATCCATTCATGCAGCGGAATCACACCGTGATTCTATGCTGCATTGGGTTTTGTAGATTCTGTGGTTCAAGTGATGACTCGACGGATGATGTAGGCCGATCCCAATAACGCGTGCTTTTGGAGGTCGGTGCAAGAAAATTCTCCTGGGATCATTTTCGCATAATCTTGGTAGTGGTTGGTGATAGTTCCAAGCGCTCCAATTACTATAGGACATACCTTGGTTGACAGTTTCCACATCCGTCCTATCTCAATTTGGAGGTCTCGGTATTTCAATATTTTCTCCGACTCTTTTTTCAGTACATTTCCATCCATAGGAACAGCAACATCAATAATTAGACATGTGCTATCTTTTATATTTTTTATAATGATGTCAGGTTTGTTGGCTAAGATGGTCCTATCAGTTCGTACTTGTTCATTCCATATTATTGTAACATCTCCATTTTCACATACTTGAGGTGGATGATGATCATAGTGATGTGTTGATTTTGGGAGGTTGAAATGTTGACATATTGCCCAGTGAAGGGAAGCTGCTATCTTGTCATGACGTTCGATGTACTCTTTCTTAGCTAGCACTGGACATCCTGACACTATGTGGTCAATCGTTTCTTCGTGCTGTTTGCATAATCTACACATTCCATTCGATCCAGTCTTAAGAATCCTCTTCTCATAGCTTCTCGTTCTTAATGATTGGTCTTGTGCAGCTACAATTAAGGATTCAGTCTCGCCTTTAAGGGTTCCTTTCACAAGCCAATTGAATGTACTTGGCCTGTTAATAAATATTTTCTTCATATTCTTTGGGTACTGACCATGCATGGCTTTCCCCTCCCATTCATCACATAATTGGTCCTGTAGTTTTGACTTGACGACTTCTCTAATTTTTCTTACCTGGTGAAGAATATCCTTGTCTGTTTGTGTTTGTACATTCAACATGTTAATGCTAGACTTGAATTTGTCTGCTAATGATAACATCGATAAGGTTTTTGGTCTGTTTTCCTCACTCACTTTGATGATGTTCACAAAGTGATCGCTTTTCTTTAGTCGTATGTACTCGGCAGTCCCAATCATTGCCGATCTGTATGAGCCTTCCACCTGACACAATCCCCTTCCACCTTGCTTTCTTGAGACATACAATCTTTGAACATCTGCTCTTGGATGTTGCATCTTGTGGATGGTTAGTAGTTTCCTGGTCTTTCTGTCAATATTCTTTAATTCTTTGAGACTCCAATCCAATATGCAAAAGCTGTATTGTAAGACTGGCAGTGCAAGAGCTCCAATTGCAAGAATTTTATTTCTCCCATTCAGCTCAGTCTGCAATATCAAACGAACTCTCCTCCGATATTCTTGAACCAACTTATCTTTCATAGCTACATGCTGGATTCCATTCCCTTCTTCAATTCCTAGATATTTATATGCTTCTCCAGGATCCAACATCTTGATTGAAGAGTTATTATCAACAATAATATTTTCAGATGATATTATTTTCCCTTTCTTAAATGCAGCTGTTGCACATTTCTCCAAGCCAAACTCCATACATATATCATCACTAAAACGTTTAACAATACCAATCATTTCTTCCATCTCTTCCCTTTTCTCGGCGAATATTTTGATGTCATCCATATAGATTAGATGATTTACTCTTACATCAGTATTTTTCACTTTGTATCCACATCGAGATTTGTTTAACATGCTTGTTAGAGGAAAGAGGCTCATGCAGAAAAGAAGCGGTGACAAAGAATCGCCTTGATATATTCCTCTCTTTATTGAAATACCCTCAGACGTGATTACTTCCTTGTGAGTCCTAAGCGTAAGACTAGTTCGCCAGGTTGTCATGATTGATTTGCAAAATCTTATCAGTTTAGGGTTTAATCGATAGATGTCCATAGCTTGAAGAATCCAACTATGTGGAACACTATCAAACGCTTTCTTGTAGTCTATCCACCCCATGTGCAAGTTTCTTTTATTTCTCTTACAATCCTCCATGATAGCTTTGCTTAACATAAGATGGTCCTTACATCCAAAAGAACCTGAGCTACATCCTTTCTGCTCCATCGGCATGATATTTTGTTGGTCAAAAAATATATGCATTCTGCTCGATATGATGGCCGTCAAGTTCTTGTACATTGTGGATAGACAAGTAATGGGTCTGTAGTTTTTTGGAAGATGCGTTTCATGACTCTTTGGCAAAAGACAGGTTTTACCCTGGGTTAGCCACTCGGGAACACCTTCTGGATCACGGATTGCACTATTATAAGCATCTGCTATCCGACCATGAAGAGTTGTAAAGGATTTTAGCCAGAAGTTCTGTATTCCATCTAACCCAGGAGCTTTCCAATTGGCTGATTTGTATAGTTGTTTTGATACCTCTAAAGCTGTAATGTCTCTCCATTCCATCTCCGGTATTGTTGAATTCTCTTCTTTCATATTCTTGATCCACTGAGCTTCATGATTGTGCTGTTTATTATCCTCCCAAATTCCTTTCCAGAATTGCTCAATATCTTCAATCGGAGGGTGGATTTTTACATCAATTTGTTTGTTGAGTATATTTCTGTAAAATGATTTAGCTCCCTCATTAAACTGTTTATTCTGCTGATACTGCAACACTCGTTTCTTATATCTTCTCACTCTTTGGGCCTTCGCCTGTATTTTCTGCTTGAGTATCTCTTTGATACGAGTAAAATCATCTGAGCTTGCAATATTGTATTTAAACCCAAGTTTAACTTTAATCTTTTGTAGTTTTATTGATAACTCCTTACTTTGTAGAATTTCTGTTATGTGAGATATTTCCCTCCTCCATTCGTCAATTTGGGTTTGGATTCTTTTCTTCCACTTCTGATCATATTTACTATTTTGCCCGGTGTTCTCTTTGATCTCATAACCTATTTTTTTAAATAGTGTTTGTGCAGCTGCATATATCAAGATGTTGATGTCAGTCAGATTTATGTGATCATTTGCTAACGCGATCTTTCCTAGCGCAGAATTAACTTCAATAAGGACTCTCTTAGTTTGTTTCGTCACCTTCAACTTAGGAAGTTTCCCCCTGGACCACGTCGACTCCGCCTTCATCTGTCTCCAGCGCTCCATGATCTCGTCCTCTAGGTCCGAGTGCTGCACTTCACCAACCACCTCCGGATCCAATGAGAGTAGAGGCAACGAACAATGAGTAAGATCTTGATCTCGATCTTCAATTTCTTCCCCTCCATCACGATCATCAATATCCCCTGTTTCATCAATACCTCCTGTTTCCTCCACTCGGAGTTGTCCATTCAGGATTGGCCTCAGTCTCAATCTCTCCGGGGTCATTGATAATAATGCAGGTATCGAAATATTAGTAGGGTCTTGATCTTGATCTTCAATAGCTACTTCCTCATCTTGAACACCATTATCTCTTGAAATAACCATTTTCACATGTTCTTCAATCACTTTCAGTTCATCTACTGTCAACTTGTTGTTCTTAATTATGTACCGCCTCTGATTAGCCAGTTTGTTTGAATCCATGTTAGGCCGTATATTAGGATTTCTTCTTCTCCACAGTTGAAAAGTCATCTTCATGTTACCAGTCAGTGTAGTATGATTAACATATGTATGACACCACATAATCTCCTTATACTCTTCCATTGTCCATTTCTGCCTTCTTGGCTGTATGGTTTCATTTAATATGAAAGCAGATTGGTCAGGAATAGGGCTGGTATGAGTTTCCTCGATCCAGGGACCTAATTCCTCTCTTGAACTCATGGAAGATCTAGTTCTAGTATTATTTAATTCCTCACGTTGAGTACCATTAGATGTTTTAACGGTTCGTGTTCGTGCTGGCATTGCTGATATTTGGTCTTGATTTCTTAAATATTGAACCTTGGTTGTTGACGAGAAACAGTGCCAAATGGCCGTGAAATAACAAAACCAATCTCCTGTTCCTTGTGAAATTTCCTTTCGAAATGAGAAAGCCAATATCTTCTCTTGATTATTCTCCTCTTCTATAATAATATCAACTCCAAATTATTATCACAAGATATGTATAAACTACTTCCACTCACCTCAATATCAATTTCGGGTTAGTAAACTTTAAGAAACATATAAAAAACCAATAAAATGTGAAGAGCTTCACATCAGCTGCCGGCACTTGATCACGGCCTCCGTGATCCTCTCACGGCCTCCGTGAGATATATTAATAATAATATTAATAATAATTAATAATATTAATATTAATATTAATAATAATAATAATATTAATAATAATAATATTATTATTATTATTATTATTATTATTATTATTATTATTATTTTTCATTTTTTCTCATAAACTAACTTTTGTGTGTTACTGTTGCATGCTAAGAGGTTTCAATTGTAATACGAGATTTAGCGAGACTAAGTTCCAAATTCTCGGCACATGGATCTGGTATTTAATTATTCCAGTGGGTATTGAACAAGAATTGCAAAAAATTGCAAAGAAAATTATCAGAAATAATGAAGTAGCTAGTTATCTTTGAGTGAGCAGATATTATAGTGTATGGTTGCTTGTATCGGTGCTCGCTTATCAACGAGTTACGCAGAGAAATTCCAAATATTTATCAGATTTCCAAGTAGTGTAAACATGAGATAACAGCAGATAATACCGTTCTTGAATCCATCCCCTGCAGATTTCCGGAGTTGTTAACCCCTCGGGAAGAAATAATAAAGAAGATTATAAATGACCTCCACGGGTTTTGTGTGCTGTGTTATGGGGCGACAATAAATCTAAAAATATTTTTTTTTAATATTTTTTTTCTAATATGATTCCTTCCTGAGCTTGTACAAGTCATATGGATTATAAAATCTGCAAATTTAAAGGATCCTCCGTAGCTCAGTTGGTAGAGCATTAGACCGGCAATCTAAAGGTCCTGGGCTCATACCCCACCGGAGGTCAATCTTATCTGAGATTATCAGAAAATTTCTACATTTCAATAATATTTATAAAAATATTATTTTTTTAAAAATATTTTTCTTTTATTATTAATATTGAGAGCTCAAAGCGAGCGTCTCCTTTCTGCTCTTTTGTCACGAACCTCTTTTTTGTATCATACTTCGTCAAGGCATACCCTTGCAGTTAGACTACCTGCATGACTATGTTAGCAGCATTGCCATGGTAGGTAGAGACCGCCTGTATCTAGGCAACACAACTAACGCAGCTGTACTGCGGTGTAAATACAGGGGGGGAGTGTATCCTCTCCTTCATTCTGCATCTGCATTTCTTCTGTTATTTCTTTTGCACATGGATCTCTGGTTGAGTCATTTCAGTGTGTGCAAAGAAAATCAGAAATAATGTAGTATTTATTTATCTTTGATTGAGTAGATCATGTTTGGTCATACGTATCGGTTCTCGCTTATAAGCGCGTTACACTGTGCGATTGATTTTCCAAAATTATTTTCAAATCTCATGTAGTTTGTACTTAGAAGTCACAGTTGACATAGGCACCAAAATATCTACTTTTTACAAGAAAAAATATCAGAAATGTAGTTTTTTCTTCTCACTACTAAAAATCTAATCAAATAAAACAATTCAACAAATTAATATCGAAAAATTTTATTATTTTATTTTAAGAAAGAATTTTATGAGACTTGTAAGCGAACGGAAAATGCATGATTCGTCAAAGCGTTTTTTTTACATTTCTCATAAAAATCAGATAGTAAAACGACCCATTACAGACTAATAGATTAAATATTGCACCACAGAGGAGTATCCTCAGAGTGTTAAATACTATATTTGTACAATAATCGTATTTAACACTTTGAGGTCGTACCAGAGGCTTAGACTAAATAGGCACAGTTATTTAGTCTAAGCCAGAGGTCATAAAGTACCCCAGTGTGTGGCATTACTTATGCTAGGATCTAATGGGTCGACACTATCTGATTTTTTAGAGACATTTCAAAAAAACGCATTGAAGAACCGTGCATTTCCCGTTCGCTTACCCAGGCCTCTTAATGAGCGAAAGAAAACCAAAACCAAATCTACCCACCCAAAAATATAGACTTACAATGACTTGAAGAGTCAATGTTTTTCAATATGCTCGTACCATGAGTCGAACTACCCCTCTACTCCCCCCACCCCTCATTATGACCAGCACCCTAATATTTTTACTCATGCGTTACAACAGCGTCTAACGATTTTCCAGAGAAATCACTTTATGAATTAAGTGCGTAAGTACCACAAGTGCGCAAGGAAGACGTAGGAGTAGAAAAATACTAAATAGTATTGCTTATTTCCAGAGTGTTGCATCTTTACTCGATCTCTCCGTCTCTCCCCCCCCCCCCCCCCTTCCGCCACACACAACGAGCTGTTCCCCCCACCAGGCGACCAAGGCAGGTGCGGTCGACGCTCCCGACTAAGCGTTACACATAGAGTCCACTAAACTACAACTATTTTCGGTCCATTTAGCTTCCGGGAGTTGTTCATTTCATAACATCTTTGATACTACTGTTAATCAATCACTTCAAAAACCAACTCTTGGAAAAAATCTTTTTATTTAGAGACTGCCTAGATTAATAAATTAATAACAAAACGTCTCAAGTCACAAATGACTTACCTTGTTCTTTTGAAAGTGTTGGTGGCCCTGAAAAGGGCCGTTGCTTTTAAGGATTGGAAGGGATTTTACTTCTTCTTCGGCGCTGCTTTTTTCGCGGCCTTCTTCGCAGCTACTGCCTTCTTGGGCTTCGCTGCCTTTGGCTTCTTGGTCGCCACCTTCTTCACTTTCTTCACCTTCGATGCGGCAGCCTTCTTCGGCTTCGCGGCTTTAGCGGCCATGGTTCGGCGGGAGTTGACTCGGCAAACTTCGGAGATCGGCGAAACTCAGGCAGCCTTCGTGTCAAGTTTTTTGAGCCAAATGGTGCTGAGCTGGACGTGTGCGAGCCCAATAGAAAACGTTTTAGCCTTCAATAACGTTTTCTCAGTGTTTCTCACTATCAATTTAGATGTTATTTGTGGAATAATTAACCGCTCGATATTTAAGTTATACATTACGAATTAAAGAGAAACGTTTAAATTTTTTAAAAATACCTTAGTGTATATCAAATTTTTTAAAGATATTAGATAAAATTTACTATGAAGTGCGGTTAACAGTTCCAGAGTAATCAAGGTGTCAACATTTTCATAATTATTTAGCCTTTCCGCATATTTTTTGACTAAAATTGATAAGTAATAATATGTTCATTATTCTTTGCCAATTATTTTGAGACCAATTGGATGTTTTTAGGACACGTATATAGCCGTTAAGTATTCAAAAAGCAAACCTATCTCGAACAAAATTATCTTATTTCAACAGAACAGTTTTCCGTTCAACTAAATGATTGCATGACAAAGGAATCATTTCCTGATGAGATAGAACGAAAATTAAAATTACACTGAATCATCATTTCGTAATGTAGCATAGTAGCTAGCCTCTTTATTAAAAACTATGACACTAATATATGTTTTTTTTGTTAGTTTCGTTGTTCTTTTAGATGTAACGGATCATCGACTGATCAGGTCATTTTTTTCATTAAACTCTTGGTTACACCAGGTTTCACCTTTACTGATGGTTAATCTGAATGAAATATCCAAGCAGAATATTTCCATGCTTTTTAAAGGCTCGCTTATCAACGCGTTTTTGTAAATTACATGACAAAGAAATCGATTTTTTTTGTTGTCCAGCTTTCCCATTCCCTCCACCCCTCTATAATGTGAACAAAAGATGGTTACAACATTATCTTGCTTTAAAAATGAGTAGTACAACTTATTTTAAGGGTTGGATTGCAATTTTTCGGGAGGGGGGGGGGGGGAGGGTGCAGGTAGCTGTTTAAAACCGTGTAGGAAGCTTTTATCTTTATGCTTTTATGCAAGTGATCAGAGTGATTTTGTGCTCTTAAATCTAAACAAATCATTCATCATGTCTCAATTTATTTAAAATTGGGGTTTAACGTCGCACTGTTCTGCAGCGGATTATGATGATGATTATGAGATGATGGAGAGGATAGTAGATGGGAAGGAGGCGGTCGTTGCCAATTAGTAGGGTACCTTCCCATCAACCTCCGTCGGGAAGGACGGTCGCGGGAATCGAACCCAGGGAGGTTATTCTAAATTCCCGTTAAATAGATAGCACTCCAGTGTGCAGTGAGCCCGTATCACGTGAAACGAGACGACAAGGGAATTTACGTTACCACTCATGCCATATGTTTAAAATGTGTGACATAATTTTTTTGAAAGAGAGTTGGGGGGGGGGGGCATTAAAAAGGATTAAAATTGACTGTGTTTTCATTGATTAACGTCCTGAAACACATTGGCGCATCATTATTAATTCCACAATTGAATCAGGCGATTCAGACGACCATTCTTGTCACGCACGCATGCGTGTTTGTGGTTGCTACTACAACAGTGCTTAATTTGGGGGGCGGTTGCAACGGATGTACTCATTTCTTTCTTTGCTTACCTGGGGCTATGCGCCCAGGATCAACATGTTGAAGCCATGTATGGGCTTCCAAACATGCATGCTTGGAGAAAATGAGATTGTTTGAATGAACTAAAATTGTCTCGGTTTATAAAACCTTTTACTTTTCCAGAAGCGAATTGTATCAAATGGACTCGTATTTCTTCGAATTGGATCAAATGGACTCGTATATCTTCGAATTGTATCAAATGGACTCGTATTTCTTCGAATTGTATCAAATGGACTCGTATTTCTTCGAATTGGATCAAATGGACTCGTATATCTTCGAATTGTATCAAATGGACTCGTATTTCTTCGAATTGTATCAAATGGACTCGTATTTCTTCGAATTGTATCAAATGGACTCGTATTTCTTCGAATTGTATCAAATGGACTCGTATATCTTCGAATTGTATCAAATGGACTCGTATTTCTTCGAATTGGATCAAATGGACTCGTATATCTTCGAATTGTATCAAATGGACTCGTATTTCTTCGAATTGTATCAAATGGACTCGTATATCTTCGAATTGTATCAAATGGACTCGTATTTCTTCGAATTGTATCAAATGGACTCGTATTTCTTCGAATTGTATCAAATGGACTCGTATTTCTTCGAATTGTATCAAATGGACTCGTATATCTTCGAATTGGATCAAATGGACTCGTATATCTTCGAATTGTATCAAATGGACTCGTATTTCTTCGAATTGTATCAAATGGACTCGTATTTCTTCGAATTGTATCAAATGGACTCGTATTTCTTCGAATTGTATCAAATGGACTCGTATTTCTTCGAATTGTATCAAATGGACTCGTATTTCTTCCTTTGTAACCTTCATATCTAAACAAATCGACTTTAGGGTTGTCAAAAGTAAAAAAGTAAAAAAAGTGATTTCGAGATTTCGTGAAAAAGTGATAATGTAATATATTGAAATATAGTCAATAAAATATTCTAAAAAAAAAAAAAAAAAAAATTGAATATGGTTAAAATAACTAAGTAAGTTTAACAAATCATTCATTTATCACAGATCATTTAGTTTCACTCTGTGAGGAATAATTCCTCCTATAAAAGTTATCTTTCGTTGAAGACGCATAATCAAGAATGAGACAAAGAAAACAAGTAATTTTTTGGCACCTATATTTCAAATTTTGAATTTGTTTAATATGGTATGTTTGTTTTTGTAAATAGTCGCGTCTTATTATTGAAATCATACACAAATTCGTGCATTGTACGGTTACCACAGTAATGCCGTGGTAACTGGTGTGTGCAACCAATTCAGCATATTTTAAAACACATTTTTTTTTCAAATAGTGAAAAAGAGAGTGTTTTTCAAACAGAGAACATTAATTTTTTAAAGTTATTTTTGTATTTACATTTTGACTCATTTTGATTTTAGATTTTGATATCGCACAACATTTTAGATTTAAAGTTAGATTTTCTAGCGTTTTTTTACAGTGAGTTTATTTTAGGCTTAAAAATAAATAATGAAAGAGCGCTCCCCATACGCCATGCGCCTTTTTTAGCAGCGTGGCGGGGGATGGAAGGGGGAGTGAGTGAACGATAGTAACAATCAACCATATTTTATTAAAATCATATCAATTCTCTTTTAGTGCGGTAGTTAAGGGTCAAAAATCGCCTGAACTATGCATATTAGCTTACAGCTCTTGCAAATATTTCAATTTCACCCTCCTGAACATTTCTGGAAGAGATGTAAACCTATAAACCTTTTTATTCAAAATGTGCTTTTTGTATAATATTGTTCATTATGCTCATCTACATGTTCTGCCAAAAGGGCATTATCTCTATGACGACTAATTTAGAAGATAAAGATTTTGAAGTTCAGAAAAAGTGGTGTTTTTACACAATAATTTATTTGCCATATCTTACAAAAACCAATGTTAAAATTTAAAGGACCTATCGGATTTGTAAATTATTAATTTACTCGCCAAAGGGGCATATTACCATAATGCCATTTCTTAGCAGATTTTATCAGATTATTGTCGTATAAGTGGAAAATTTTGATACAAGAATATCGCTAGTATGAAGAAAAAAGTTTAAAATGCTCTTCCTGGACGAAACCCACCCACTTCCTGAAAGTGGGTGGAAAGCACAGACGAGAACCCCTCCCCCCACCCCTTCAACAAACACCACACGACCTCAACACGTCGTCTTTTAGTCCTACTCAGTGTTCTGATTAGATCATTTTATTTTATATAAAGATAACCTGCCACAAATTTATCTATAGATAAGATAATAGATAAATTACCAAGAAATCATCTAGATAATAGATAAAGATAAAAAATTATTATCTAGATAATTGTAATAGATTAAAGATAATTTTTTTTTACCAAATTCTATTGATCAATAATTATTTTCAAATCCTAAATTCGAACTTAAGTTTTAAAAATGGGGCCGTCAAAAGAAACCAACTAATGCGACTAAACAGAGATGATTTTCCTATTTCCATCTGAAATTTGAGGTCATACATGTACAAGTGCATTTAGAATTTTATATTTTTTTTATCTAGATAACTGCCAATAGATAACAATATTTTAATCTAATATTTTAATTTTAATAACTAGATAATTATCTAGATAATTTTATCTAGATAAGTCACAACACTGGTCCTACTCCTTTCCTATAAGAAATCGTTCAAAAAGAAAATGCTGAACTAATTTCGAGTTAAATGTACTACACGTTCCTGGATAATTTACTGAGCTATGAGGGTTTTACACAACGTGTTGTCATCTCATTGTTGCCTGCTACCATCTTGATGGCACGCAGAATAGCTGTGATTCTCTGCTTTTTGACGATATTTCATTCCGGCAGAGATATATCTTTAGTAAAGAGCAGTGGCGGCTATTTGGCTTTTCAACAGGTGTTCAATTACATAGAAGGACGTAGAAGAAAGTACTCTAAGAGGAGAGCCCCCAGCAGATGCGGGGCCGGGGCGCATAACCCCGGATTTTTTGTATCTTTAGTTTGAAATTGATGAATTTTTACGTCTTTTGGAGAGCAAAATGATTAGACAAAATATTTAACTTCCTACTTCCTGGATTAGGGAGCACTTTTAAATAATTTTCTTGGATGATCAGGTGTGCAATTGTCACACCTTGCACACTGTAATAGCCGCCACTGGTAAAGAGGAATCACCACATTAAAAAAACGGAGTGACTATTTTCACCGTGTGGTTAAAATAGCATCAGTGGCTATTTTCACCGTGTGGTTAAAATAGCACCAGTGGCTATTTTCACCGTGTGCACGCTTTTAGCTATGTGTTTATGATAAAGTTTCTTTGTACAATACATTTCGGTTCAATGTATCTTGTTACGCATATGCCTATGCCTTACGCACTGTGACCCGGCTAATTTCAAATGTAATTTTTGCTAGGGCACTGTTATATTTCAGTCGTCACTTTAAAATTAAACATGACAATCTGTGATTCAGACAATGTTATTATAGTCATCACTTATTTACTTTTTGATGTTAATATTATGTTTTATTTACCTTGAATTAGGTTACTTATACCAATGTGCCGTATTAATTGACGAGCTGTGATTACATATTTACAATGTACCATGTTTTGATTAATAAAACATTTTGTTACATAATATATTAACTTTGTTATAATTCAGTGGATTCACAAAAATTATATCTAGTGGAGCGGTCGCTCCACCCAGCCAAGTCGTACTGTACACTCACAGTCACTCAACATACCGTAAATGCCTAATAAACTGAGGAGCAGACCAAACACTTTTACTGTAAGCAACAACATGGCATTTTCGGCCTACTGGATCTTAAAATTCGAAAATCTCACATTGTTGCGAAATATCTTAATTTCGAGCTATGGCCCACCCCACCCCCTATACCAAATTTGGGAACAACAGGTTATGTCATTTGCGAGCTAGAGGGCCGTGAAAACAGTGAAATTACACCCCTTTTAAAAGCTATCTGATGATTCAGATTCAGATATCAGGAAACACCGCCAAATGAACACCGCCAAATGATTCAGACGGTCATTTATATGGTATATCAAATGTTAAAGTAGAAATATATTTTCACCGAATCCGGAAATGACGTCATAAAAAAAAGAATTAGACTTTAATCACCTCTTACTACAATAACTACATTATTCAGAAGGCTTATAATGAAACAAAACATTTATAGAAATAAATTCTTGGTGGCAGTAATTTTAGCCGCCATTTTGAAAACAGGAAGTGACGCCATAGCTCGAAAACGGCTGGACCGATTGGAACGATGCTTTCGCAATTCTTCATGGTATATCACTTTAAACTTATGTTTGGCATCAAACACAATTTTTTCGGAATTCAATTCGGAAATGGCGTATTTTTTTTAAAGGAATTACTCATTGTTGCTCCGATTTGTGTTACAGGCGTGAGAATAATCTAAAAAAAGGAGTGATATCCCCATAAAAAACACTCCGTGTAAAATACCAGCCAAGTCTCTTCAACTCTAAAAAAATAGAAGAAATCTAAAAATTCAGCACTGAAAAGTAGTGATATCAAAAAATGGGCCAAGTCAAAACTTAATTTTAAAAACCAAAATATACTTGGCGCATCGTTTTTATGGGCATTTTAGATATATTATATAATATGTTAAGGTACATTTAATTTTGGGCCATATGCTTTTTACTATTTCTACGATGCGCCAAGTATATTTTGGTTTTTAAAATTAAGTTTTGACTTGGCCCATTTTTTGATATCACTTCTTTTCAGTGCTGAATTTTTAGATTTCTTCTATTTTTTTAGAGTTGAAGAGACTTGGCTGGTATTTTACACAGAGTGTTTTTTATGGTCTGTTCATACGTATAATATCTGCCAATTGCATTTGATATTTTCTAGAATTTTTTTTTTATAACATTCATTGAAATTATTAGGAAATCATAATTAAAAAGAATTGTTTTTTAATTTTTTCGAATTTATCGACTTCTAAGTGCATTTTTTATTACAAACAGATTGTCAGCCTCTGACACTCTGTGCGTCTGAACTTGTGTGAACTCTGTGTGTCAATATAACTGCACTCGTTTGACCGATCATCACCAAATTTTGCACATTCATTGGGTTCAGCATTATAAGGTTTTTGACAAATCTGTAAAAATCTGTAATAAACTTCAAGAGATAGACATTTTACTGACATTGTATGCTTAATAAAATGGCCTGTAGCCACACCACCGTGTGGTGTGGCTACAGGCCATTGTCATTGTTTTATGACACATAAAATAATAATAATCATCAAAAGTTTTAGTGATTGATTAGTTACTAATCACTAGGATGTGTCAGGTTTGAAAAACCGCGCTATATTATTCCAGGCATTCTCTACTCGAGCCAATCAGAAGGAAGAGAGGAATTTGGGGCTAATATTCTGACAGTTCTGTGTTTTGAGGTTAAAGTCGGCTTCTTGTACATTCTGACTTAAATCTGTAATTTTACTTACATTTTTGTGTGTATCACGGTTCACATAGTAAATTTATATTTTCTTATTAATTTCTTATTCATATAATACGAACCTAGTTGAAACTGAAAGGCAAGGCGCCTTCGAACGTCAAAAATGACCTTGCCTGCCCTTCAAGCAACAAGTTTTCATTCGTCTTGGATTGAGGTGAACCTAGAAGAATTGGATCACTTTTTCAGTGAAGATTCTGCAGATTCGTCCAAGAAAATGTCGTAATTTATCTACTAATTGGTGAGTATTTATTTCATACTGTATCTATTTTCGTCACATCTCTGTCAATTATCATCAACAATATGGATTTTTGATGACAAAAAGGATACACCACTGATATTCTTATGACCTTTATCTCTGAACCAAAGGGAAATGACCCCAATGACCTTGCTTATCATGGAAGAGGTCAGACATGCGAAGTGAGTCTCGTATTGCAGCTATGTAAGAGGAGAAGCATGCCATTCATTGACACCAAACTTGTCGGCATTGTTAGCCGATTGCTTACACAGTCGTATTATCTAGTGTCACGGGGTTTGGGTTACCTTCTACACAACGGATTCGCATACCGTGTAAGTTTCGGTGGCTGGTTTTTAGTAAAGAGTAGTCCAAGTGCCAGGCTAAGTTGTTAGTTGTTGTCTGGGGTTTGTCGGTAGCTGTCACTCCGAGTCGCTGCGTCGAAAAGTGTTGGTTAACGTCAGGAGTTTTTATTTTCTTCCAATCAAGTACGGTACCTTTAGTTAACGACATATTAATGTACCTATACATACTTTCCGTATGGTAGAACCTCTAGTAGATAGGCACACTTCTGGGAGTATTTTAAGAAACCAATTCTAACTAGACACCAATTTTAATAAACCATCTTCGAGCATTATCACTGACCTACCTTAGCACCTTATTCTTCTTGCTCAAATCTTTAATCCTTCCTGGACCAAATCCCCATCTACAATTTCAGATAATTATTATCTTCCTAGCTTCTATAATACCTATATTTTATGTAGGAAATATATTTCTAGGTATTTTTTAAGTTGAAATTATGTAAACTTGAGCAGTGACAAAGATTAGAAATCATCACTTTTGGCTTCATTTCTCAGTTTTTATGTGAAACTTTATAGAGAACTTAGAATAAATGATAAATTACCTGTATAGTCCTACCCTAACATGGTACATAGTGGAATAGAATATTTCAGAAAATCAATTATTTTGAATATTGGAATTACTACATGTTGAGAAATTCTATAGCGCACTTAATAAAACTGTCGTGCCGTGCATACCCATGTCGAACAACTAATCTAAATCAGTAATATTGGAATACTTACAATGTTCAAGTACATGTCAATCTACTGCGACGTTAGGGTGATACGGACTATTCTATAACTAAGCCTAATTACAGATCAGTGCAATATTGTGTAGAATAAAAGTGAAATATAAAATATAATCTATTGAGTTGAGCAAGTGATCTACCAAGAATGTGAATGATGTTGGCGTATTTCAGGCGTTTAAGCGATTGACAATGCTGACGAGAAGACAGAGCGTGCTGGGCGCTGGCTCGGACTTCCAGTGTGTCGGCAACATGCCTCGCGGCGCAGCGAATCTCAACCAGATCCGAGTGTTGACTCTCAACGATGGCGAGCATCACGACTCCACTCTCTACCGTCTTCAGAAGGGTAAGTCGAGAACTGTGACTCGTTGCCTCGGCAAAGTAACTTGTCTTAAAATATCTTAATTAATTGAGACTTGGTTGGGTTTTGGACACGATTGTCTTCAATTTGATATTATAAATTGTTCTAGAGGGCTCGGTTTTGATTGTCACTTCTTTATCTTGTAGTGAGGAAAAGAGAAGTTCACCCAACAAATCATAAAACGGTACCTATTTGAACGAAACAGATTGGCTGCTGGTCAGTACAATCAATCCTTATAATTATCAATGAAATCAGAGCTCACCTACTAGAGGTAGATTACGTGTTAGCATAGACTTCATCGGATGGTGCCATCACATTTTTTCAGTTAATCCATTTCTTTCAAATATCGTTTTATCTTGTTGAGTACCTACATTCATTTTTAGAAGAAGCGTGAATATAATTCTTTTACATTTTACTTCTCAACTATATCAGAAAAATCTATCTGATATTTTTATATTAGTCGGAGAATTTAGTATAAAACCTTACCTTACAACTCTGAGCACTGTCATTACTCATTTCTGACAGGTTTTTTAGGGATTTTCATAAATGGATCTAGGCAAAGTTTTAAGAACGTTGTCTATTAATTGACCATGACTGCCTCCTTCCCACCTTCCAACCTTACTTGCAATTCTTCATCATCAACATAATCATGCTTCAGCTGCCATTACGCTACTTGATGACATCCCCGCTAATATAAACACCCTCTTCCAGGATGGCGACTGCAGTTCCGCATGGGTCCGTCTCTGTTCGGTAAGCGCGTGTCGCTCTTCACGAACCATCCCGCCGAGGCTGGCGACGCTTTCGACCGCACGAGCTATCGCCAGTTGTCATGGCGACGCGAGGACGACAAGTCTGGGGACGACACCGCAGCTTACGCCGAGCTGCAACTCTGTCGGGCCGGAGCGTTCCATTTCTACTTCAGCTACAGCGGAGTGTGAGAAAATTGTGCTGTTCAGTTTCCCTAGACGTTACAAACCCTTTTTATTAGAGAAATGATTGATATCAATGTATGATTCAAAATAATAATGAAGTTATTGCAACTTACTATCTGCCAGGCACGTAGGAAGGGGCACGTAGGAACGTGGGGGGGGGGGATGATTATCCGCCCCACTCGAGCAGTCTGACTCTCATTCACCATAGAAAATTAAGTTTAGTGTCGCAGATTGAGATTCCCTCATAAATTTATTAAATTCTAACAAACTCCCTGCAGGGCAACAATAGGAGATTGTTTACTTCAGTTTGTGCGTTGTAGAGGCCAAGAATTGATTTTAAATTACTTACATTCGAAAAAACACCCTGCGAGGCAAGAATTGGAGAATTGTTTGCTTCAGTATGTGCATTTTAGAGCCCCAGAATTATTTTTAAACTGTTGTAATTCTAAAAAACGCCCTGAGTGGCTAAAACTGCGGGGCTTCGCCCCCCAAACCTCCCTTCCAGCTGTCACAGTCCCCCCCCTATGCGCCTGACTATGACAATCTACTTGAATCTGTACAGGTATTCGGTAGTTTGTGTATTGTAGTACCTACTAGCCTACTAGCCTATTGGGAAAATTGCCCAGAGTCTACCTGACTTGATGAAATCTTTGATTTGATGCAAAAGATGATTTAGAGGTTGATGAATTTTATGAATTTTGTTGCTTTGCTTAGATTAGATTTGATGAAATTTTTAACTTACGGCTTCAAAGTGGTAAAAAAAGGTGTAAAGAATGATCACAAGATGTGGACCCCTTTTGTTTTTATTGCAAATTTACCTCGAGTGAGGGGAACCACGATTTTATGCATGTCAGTAAAGACATCCTCGGATATCGAAAATATAATTTTTATTTCATTTCCATTAAATCAGACTTTATATGTCTGTCAGTCACCTCACATACCTACCTATTTTGTGTGGAATATTTTAAGTTTGTAAACTCTCAACTATTGTCGAGAGCGCCGAGCTGACTGCATTTATTTCCGCAGTGTCGGCAACCAGGGGTCTGGCTACGTGACCGTGCAGCCGGTGTTGAGCATTGGCAGCAACGAGGTCCTCCCGCTCGACTGCATCCAATGTCAGACCGTGCTGGCCAAGTCGCTGGGCCCGCTGGACACTTGGGAGCAGAAGCTGCTAGTGAGCCGGGAGAGCGGCTACAACATGGTCCACTTCACTCCAGTGCAGGTGCGTACGTCACGGATAAGTAGGGTTAGGAGGTCCTCCCGCTCGACTGCATCCATTGTCAGACCGTGTTGGCCAAGTCGCTGGGCCCGCTGGACACTTGGGAGCAGAAGCTGCTAGTGAGCCGGGAGAGCGGATACAACATGGTCCACTTCACTCCAGTGCAGGTGCGTACGTCACGGATAAGTAGGGTTAGGAGGTCCTCCCGCTCGACTGCATCCAATGTCGGACCGTACTGGCCAAGTCGCTGGGCCCGCTGGACACTTGGGAGCAGAAGCTGCTAGTGAGCCGGGAGAGCGGCTACAACATGGTTCACTTTACTCCAGTGCAGGTCCGTACGTCACGGATAAGTAGGGTTAGGAGGTCCTCCCGCTCGTCTGCATCCTATGTCAGACCGTGCTAGCCAAGGCGCTGGGCCCGCTGGACACTTGGGAGCAGAAGCTGCTAGTGAGCCGGGAGAGCGGCTACAACATGGTCCACTTCACGCCATTGCAGGTGCGTACGTCACGGATAAGTAGGGTTAGGAGGTCCTCCCGCTCGACTGCATCCAATGTCAGACCGTGTTGGCCAAGTCGCTGGGCCCGCTGGACACTTGGGAGCAGAAGCTGCTAGTGAGCCGGTAGAGCGGCTACAACATGGTTCACTTTACTCCAGTGCAGGTGCGTACGTCACAGATAAGGATATTTAACTAATTTCGGACATTTTCTGGAAATCAATTTTATTTTATCAATTCCAAGATTCTTAGCAATATAACGAATATTTCCGGAAATATTTCAATGAGCAGTATTGTCTCCAGTTTTTGGCTGGAGCACATTAGACTTTCCGTTATCTAGGATACAATGTTCATTCATTCATTATGGGAGTTAAACTCATCACCTTCTTTTCAAGCTACCTGACCGTTTAAGGATTCTTTACCCCTTCGCCTTACAAAGCGGCCAATGTTTATTTCGAGACGCGTCAAACCTGTCACTTAAACATGGCTAATCCTCATTCTTGGATTTTTCTGAATATCCTAGTTTTGTACGGAAAAACGGTCGACAATAACAGGCAATATGGCCGTTACAGTACACATTCGACAGTTTGTAGGCAACAAGAACCATAAAAAAGTTTCTTTTCAGGTTTCTTTTCAGTGTAAGAAACCCAATTAAATGTTATTAATTGTGATTTAATTTTCATTAAATCAGATATTTCACATTGAATGTTTCAGTTGACCCATCTTTGCAGGTCAGAATTTTGATTACCTACCTCCCCAGCAAACACAAGAGTGCACGCCTTGTATCATTTTTGTACCTTCATGCGGTGTTGTATTTGTGTTGTACAGAAGTTACTGGGCCGGCAAAATCATGTCCCGAAAATATGCACATTTTCCATCATGTACAGCGTGCACCAACCCAGTTGCGGACCAGCATCTTTCTTGCACAAAACCAACTGCCATGAAAAGATACCTCGCCGTTAACTTACTTGCACTAATCTTGCAGCCATGAAAGGCACACTCCCAAAACCGGGCGTGCATCGTCCGTGCAGATTGCGTGCACAAAATTTGCGCCAACGAAACGGCATCTTTCTTGCACTTGCTCTTTCGCATGTAAAACGCTAGTTCCAAAATTAGCTACGGGGATCGCTACTAGTTCATGTTGCCGTATTTAAAACAAATATTATCGTATTCAAAATCGAAAAAATTATCTAGTTTTATACAAGGAGGTAGTTTGTACTGTGTGATAGAAGACATTGCAATTAGTACATGAAAGACAATTTTATGAGACATACACTGGATTCGAACTCCGGTCGTCGATTTGGCGCGCTCCCGATGTATCCACTCCTCCACGGTGACGATGGAGCTTTGAGGGTGAAATAAGACATTTGACCGGCGAGCGAGCGCGAGCGATCGTACGACACAATTCTGATACAAAACGTGTACCTACTGCTGGGGCACTCCTATACCGCGCAATTCAATTTGTTTAAAAGAATGCATTAAATATCATAATATTTTCAATTTCCTCATCAATTTAATATCAAATAATTTTTTGATGTTCTTAATTTGTACAGTGCAAAGAAATTAATATAATGAGCATAACAAATAAAATGTGTTCATAATTAAAACATCCCGTTAAAATATTGATACATGAAATTATTATATACGTCATGACAGTCCAATTCATACTTATATAATTAATTTTATATTTAAGTAACATTGAAATACTTGATTTCTTGTGGATGACCGTATACAATATTTGTACCACGCCGGCACCATTGCGTGCACTTTTCGTGCACTTTATATTTAAAATGCTCATTTTGAAGACTTATTGCGAGTATTAACTGAAAAAAAACACACGGACATGTATTAGGATGTGAAATAATACAACTGATATAGATTAGAATTGATTTCGCATAGATATATTCATATTTTCTTTATTTATATTTTCGCTTTAAATTATCTAAACACATCCATAGCGTGACTATACAGATTGGGTAGGCAAGAAAGTGGAACGAATAACAGCGTTGTACAACACTGGGCCAGCAATGGTTTTGCATGTTTCCGATAGAGTTGTTTCGCAACGCAAGAAACATGCACTCCTGTTGATACCAGCCCAGCATTGTTGAGTGCACTCCTTGTGTGTATACAAGAAACATGCACGTCGGTCAACACCGGCCCGGTATTGTTGCGCTTGCAGTATTTCTGTATACAAGAAACATACACGTCGGTCAACACTGGACCGGTGTCGTTGCATGTGTAGTTTTTCGGTATACAAGAAACATGCACGTCGGTAGACACTGGCCCGGTATTGTTGCGCGTGCAGCTTCTGGTATGCAAGAAACATACACGTCGGTAGACACTGGCCCGGTATTGTTGCGCGTGCAGCTTCTGGTATGCAAGAAACATACACGTCGGTAGACACTGGCCCGGCATTGTTGCGCGTGTAGTTTTTGGTATACAAGAAACATACACGTCGGTCAACACCGGCCCGGTATTGTTGCGCTTGCAGTATTTCTGTATACAAGAAACATACACGTCGGTCAACACTGGCCCGGTGTCGTTGCATGTGTAGTTTTTCGGTATACAAGAAACATGCACGTCGGTAGACACTGGCCCGGTATTGTTGCGCGTGCAGCTTCTGGTATGCAAGAAACATACACGTCGGTAGACACTGGCCCGGTATTGTCGCGCGTGCAAATAAATTGCAGTGTTGTACGCGGGTACAGGCCCAGCATACAAAAGGTACACTCTCTGAAGGTGCAATTTATGTGTGTAGACGAACAGATATCTTTCTTGTATCAACCGTACAACGCCCAACACTTTCCTTGCACATGATGCGTCGGGAAGGCACAATTAATGTACAAAGCGTGCAGTGCTGTGTTTGCTGGGTCACAAAGGTACCTAATTGGAAAAATAAATTTTGGAACATTTCCGGAAATATTTCCATACAATCCTAATCACAGAGTTAAAATCTTATCATACACTCCAACGGCTGGTGTGTTGGATACCTCGGTTCTCGTTAGATCACCGAGGTTAAGCAACAGGCTCATTCCATTCTACTTCACCCAAAGTCGTTGCGCCTAGAATTTAGATTTTTTTTATATTTTGCACAGTTGTTCCTACATATAAGCTGATATCAAATCTCTAGTTTCAGTTCGATTCAAGTCGGCGTACTCAAATTACGTGTAATTAAAGATGGCGCGGACGGGAAAATCGGTGTTTTTAAGCTTCCAGGAGAAATGCTGCCATTTCCATACTATTCAAGTTAACAGAACGATCTTTGCGGCGTTTTGTTCATAAAAGATCGGTCTATAATTATGTTTCTTACAATTTTGCTGTATATGGAACCCTTCATAATGTAATTTGCCCTCAAACTTTGACTAAAATTCTTACATTTTTCCAATATTTGAGGCATGATTATGAATAGAAGGGAGTGATGGTTCAAACACCCAATTTTATTTTAGTTTCACCTTATATGTAAGAATAGATTTTCACACTTCATTGTTAGTTTTTATTAATTGTTTTTTACAAAAAAAAAGTCAAATTCCTAAAAAGTACCTTTTTTGGTCCCATTTTCCTCAGGCGGGGGACCAGATAAAAATTTGCGCTCAACGGCAAAATAACCAGCATTACTTGATGTATAATTTCTGCAAGTTTGGACTTGTTTTTTTAACGGGTGTGGAAATGCATTTTCACGTGCATTTCCAGGTGCGAAAATGCATTTCCACACCCGTTAAAAAAACAAGTCCAAACATGCAGCAATTATACATCAAGTAATGCTGGTTATTTTGCCGTTGAGCGCAAATTTTTATCTGGTCCCCCGCCTGAGGAAAATGGGACCAAAAATGGTACTTTTTAGGAATTTGACTTTTTTTTGGTAAAAAACAATTAATAAAAACTAACAATGAAGTGTGAAAATCAATTCTAACATATAAGGTGAAACTAAAATAAAATTGGGTGTTTGAACCATCACTCCCTTCTATTCATAATCATGCCTCAAATATTGGAAAAATTTAAGAATTTTAGTCAAAGTTTGAGGGCAAATTACATTATGAAGGGTTCCATATACAGCAAAATTGTAAGAAACATAATTATAGACCGATCTTTTATGAACAAAACGCCGCAAAGATCGTTCTGTTAACTTGAATAGTATGGAAATGGCAGCATTTCTCCTGGAAGCTTAAAAACACCGATTTTCCCGTCCGCGCCATCTTTAATTACACGTAATTTGAGTACGCTGACTTGAATCGCACTGAAACTAGAGATTTGATATCAGCTTATATGTAGGAACAACTGTGCAAAATATAAAAAAAATCTAAATTCTAGGCGCAACGACTTTGGGTGAAGTAGAATGGAATGAGCCAACATTGAGCGCGGTCAGCGATTGGATGGGTGACCATTCAACTCTGCCTTGCCAGTTGCTGCCGTTGGGCCAGAGAGACTGGGGTGTTTGGGGGTTAGTGTGACGACCTCCCTCCACCTGTTATCAGTCTCTCGACGGCGCGGGTTGTGGAGGCTCGTGCTGTGAATGTTACACCGTCCTTCGGAAGGGACGTTAAGCCGTTGGTCCCCTTGGTATCTTTCGTCAGGAGTAGGCTACATGCCGGTACCGGGTTTCCTCTCCTCCCTTCTCTATATTACATTCTCACTAGTGGAGCCTGGCTCTGTTGAGAATATAGACTTAATAATAAAAAAAAAAAAATGTTAATTGCTAATTTGTTAAGCGAGTGAAGAGAGTGTCACCTTAATTCTCTTTTTTTTGTGCTCTTTTCCATTTCGGGTCAACGAAGTAACGGATCACGCCAATTCTTAAAAAAATAATATATATATTATATATATAATATGCTAGTATGCTATTGTTGGTTTACTAATTATTTTAAGCCATATCCATGTCTCTTGGTCATTTAATGGCCTTTGTCTAAATTATTTAATTTGTCTGTAAAACTGACAGGAAATTGAACAAACTTATCATCTGTTCACAGGAGCTGGGTGGATCGAACAGTTCGTACAGTCTGAGCAACCAGCTGCGTTTGAACCCTGTGTTTAACTCGAAAGGTCGCGAGGTCACCATCTCAGACGTCGAGGCGCTTACCAACATGATGCGCACTGACTGGAAGGTAAGCACTCTATCAGCGCTTTTACAATAAAGTTAAACAGAGAGTAATATTTGCAGAAAATGTGAATCATTTTACTATAAATGTCCATTTATACCTTGGTACCTACTAGAATTTTATTGAAACATACTTAGGTAGGTACTTATAATGTAATTGTATTTATTTCCTACTACTAGAAAGATGGCTAAATTTTATTCTTGAACTCTTGGGTTTGATTCCAACAGCTATATACTTTCTGACTGTTTTTCTTAGTTTCCCTCCAAGGGTCCTTGATTATTTTTCATCATCTCGCTGTCATCATCATAATCATTCATCCGTCACCATTAGTGAGGTTTAACAGTGCAACTTAAGATAACAGTAAAATATTAACAATAAAAGAATACGGTCTATATCCATCTTGATTCTTGATTTTCTATTATTTTTGTAATGCCTACGTAAAATATTTGAAAAATTGTCGTGTTAACGTCTTCAAATGTAGAAGCCGAGATTTCCAAATCAAAACATTTCATACCATTAAGTACTTACATACTGGCTGTCGATCACATGATGTTTCATAATGAGTGTACATTCCGTTGCGCAGGTACTGTCCATGTGCGACATCGTATTGAACCACACGGCCAACGAGACGGTCTGGCTGAACGAACACCCGGAATGTACGTACAACTGCGTCAACTCGCCGCACCTGAGACCCGCATACCTTTTGGATGCCGTGCTGCACCAGCTGACATTGGAGGTTGCCGACGGCAAGTGGCAGCACTCGGGGATCCCCCGCGAGGTCAATACGGAGGACCATCTTAATGTGAGTTGCTGCCCGGTCTTCCGATTATATTTGTAATTTTTTTGTTAAATATGATGGTAATTTCATCGGTCATCACAGCTGACCAAAATCTAGCTGAGGGACAGATGCTTTTAGTAAAGCATCTGTGAGATGCAAATACCTACCTACTGGGAAAGTAGGCTATCTTCTTCCTTTCCACCGTCCAGCCTCACCTATTCATCATCATAATCTCCCTATCATCATCATAATTATTCATCCATCCCATGAGCCTACATGCAAAACAGTGAATAAACCACATGTTTTGTTTGAACCCGATCGCAGGCTATCCGCAACGCTCTGCGCGACGTCTTCCTGCCGCGCGTCGCGATCCCCGAGCTGTACGGCCTGGACGTGTCCGCGCTGGTCGACGAGTTCTACACGCTGGCGCGCACGCGTCTGCCTCCGTCCGCGCCCGCAGACGTGGCGGAACAGCTCAAGGTCGTCACCGACCCGATGTTCAGGAGGCTCAAGTCGGGGGTCGACATGGAGCTGGCGTTGAAACTCTACAATGTCTACAGGTTTGATCATCGTGCCATTCGTTGCCATCGGTTTCAGTGCATTGCCTGTTACAAATCCTTACATGAGTATATGTTTAAATATTATGTTTCCCGATTCATAAGTTTGGATATAGTTATAATATACTCTCTTTTTTAAATGATTCACAAACTTTATTTTAAATAGAAATCTCGATATTTCACCTTCTTTTCAGTAGGCTGAAAACTCCTGAAGAAGCCTACTGAAAAGAAGGTGAAATATCGAGATTTCTATTTAAAATAAAGTTTGTGAATCGTTTAAAAAAGAGAGTATTTGTTATGAGTATATGTTATTGCTCTCATTATTAGATAATTTGGAAGTATTAAGGCCAATACATATCACGTGACTTTATTTCTCTACATCCGATCAAAAGAAATAGTTACCTATGAGTACATACCTTACATCGTTCATGTTGAGTAATCCAAGGTGATTTATGAAGGAAAATCACTGCATACTGGAGCTTATCAATATTTGCAGTCAATATTATTTAATTTTGCAGTGATTTTATAATAAAAACAACACAAATTTCGTGTATACGTACGCGTTTGAAAGCTGTCAAAACCCAGTGCTGTTATTTTAAATATTACATTCATAATAGTGGATATAATTAATATATCAACATTTCGTTGGAAAGATGAAGAAAGAGCGCATGTTTTGTTGGCAAAATTGTGTCAGGTTTGTGATGCATATGTGCCCTTTTATTAGATTAAAGTTTGCTGTTCTTGGCAACTCATAGGATTTCCTTAAACTTCAGGTCTTGATTTGAGAATATTTAGGTGCAAGGAAGTAAAATCATCTAATAAGTTATTTTCACAGTTCTTTTCTGCGTAGATAAGTTCCAACAGATGTGTCCTAACTTATCTGATGAGTGAAAAGTATTTGCTAAACTGAACCCTTCCAAATGAAAATGTGTAGCTTTTTGGTTGAAAAGTCACGTGATATGCAGCCACCTTAAGGCTGAATTACACGATTCAAGTTTCCTTGATTTCAACCCTTTCAAGGGGGTTAAATTCAAGACTTGGATCGTCTAAATGAACACATTGAAGCATTTAACACTTTCCAAGTCTTGAACTCAAGACATCTCAGCCTTTTCAATTAGAACTTATCTAGTGGAGCGGTCGCTCCACGCCAGCCAAGTCGTACGGCGCGCGCACACACTCATTTAAAAAGGCTGGAGCAAACCCACTTTTACTGTAAGCATCAAAGTGGCATTTTCGGCCTACTGGATCTTAAAATTGGAAAATCTCACATTGTTGCGATATATCTTAATTTCGAGCTATGGCCCACCCTACAACATATACCAAATTTGGGAACAATAGGTTACGCCCTTTGCGCGCTAGAGGGCCGTGAAAACAGTGTTTTAGGGCGGTTTTCATAATAATCTCAGTAGTAGTAGTAGTAGGGTGGAGCTAAAATATGGTAAACAGGCCACAGCATAAACAGCTGAACCGATTGATTTAAAATTTTTACCACATATGCACTTTTGGCGTCTGAGGTGCCTTTTGCTATAACTGGTTTTATGCCGCCATTTTGAAACCGGAAGTGACGTCATATCTCGTCAACGGCTGGACCGATTGGAACGAAAATTGCGCCAAACGATCCAGACGGTCATCTATATGCATGATAAGTAGCAAAAGACTAAACATTATGTTAAAGAAACCGGAAATGACGTAATGAAATTTGAAATACATCGATTGGCTTTTTGGCAACAAAGATTGATCCGATTATTTTGATATTTATGTAACGTATGTACTTTTGACGTCTCATGTGACTTGTTATAAAACCAACCGGAAGCCGCCATTTTGAAACCGGAAGTGACATCATATATCAATAACGGCTAAATAGATTTCAACGAAACCAGCGCAAAACAATTTAGACGGTCAACTTTATGTATTATCATCAATAATATTTGCAGTTTCTCATACCTAAACCGGAAATGACGTCACACATTTTAATAATCTCACAAATTTTTATTTTGATGCAATAAATATACTATTTGAGACAGCTTATAAAATTATAATCATGTTTCAAATATACTTCAAGGGGTCAGAGATTTCAGCCGCCATTTTTAAACCGGAAGTAACGTCATATCTCAAAAACTGGTAGACAAATCGGTATGAAACTAGCGCCAAACGATTCGGATGGCCATCTCTATGGAATATGAACAGTACAAATAGAATTTTCCTATTTATGAGACCGGAAATGA
The DNA here is from genome assembly GCA_934045905.1 of Leuctra nigra. Lineage (NCBI taxonomy): Eukaryota > Metazoa > Arthropoda > Insecta > Plecoptera > Leuctridae > Leuctra > Leuctra nigra. The sequence goes on from OW203772.1 coordinate 15,497,640, forward strand.
CGTCATTCAAATGTATAAATTATTATAATTCCCTCCTATACAATAAATACATATTCAGAAAGCTTAAAATGATACACATCATTTATAGAAATAAATTCTATGTGGCATTGCAGAAAGTTCAGCAGCCATTTTGAAAACCGAAGTGTTTCCATATCTCGGAACTGGGTTGACTGATTGGAATGAAACCTTTGCTATTCTTCGTGAAAGATCATTTAAAGCAATTATTTAGGACCATACGCTGCTATTCATTAGTGGTAACGAAATTGTAAAGGGTGATGATTTTTTAAAAGAATTTAGTAATTGTTCATTTCATATGTGTCACAAGTTGTTAGAATAAACTAAAAAAAGGAGTGATATCCCCATAAAAAACACTTCGTGTAAAAATACCAGCCAAGTCTCTTCAACTAAAAAAAAATATGAAATCTAAAAATTCTGCACTGAAAAGTAGTGATATCAAAAAATTAGCCAAGTCAAAACTTTATTTGAAAATCAAAAAATACTTGGCGCATCGTTTTTTTTAGGGCATTATAGGTATACTATGTATATGTATATTTCATGTATAATTTATAATTGGCTTATACACCCAAGCTATTTAAGTACACGATGCGCCAAGTATTTTTTGATTTTCAAATAAAGTTTTGACTTGGCTAATTTTTTGATATCACTACTTTTCAGTGCAGAATTTTTAGATTTCATATTTTTTTTTAGTTGAAGAGACTTGGCTGGTATTTTTACACGAAGTGTTTTTTATGGGGTACTGTTTTACTTCAAGTCTTAAAATTCTTCAACCAATTGTTAATTTCACCACAATTTCAATCAACAATAAACATTAAATCGTCTAAATTTTCTTTCATGTTTCCTTGAAATCAAGGGTTGAATTCAACCCATTCAAGGAAACTTGAACCGTGAATTCAGGCTTTAGAGCAGTACAGTTTGTAGTACCTACAGATAAAATTTATATTGGAAATTAGTATCAGTGGAATATGTGTAGTGTATATTCAAAATAATCATGGCTTATTAAAATACACAGGCTAGGTAACTCTCTTTTGGATTAAAATGTTCGGGTTCCTATATTTTATTTTAACTAGGTATAGGTAATAATAATAATAATAATTCTTTATTTAGCGCAAGCGCTATCTTTCACAAATCAGTACAATACAAAGATACATAAAGATACACAATAAAGACACAAACCAAAGAATTAACACACTAAAAACATAGAATAATCTAATTAGGATGTCAACATAAATGTTTCCGTCATTATAATTTCTAAAAGTTTGCTTTTAAATATGCTAAGACTCCTCACACTTTTAACATTAAGTGGAAGAGCATTAAAAGAACGAATCCCAAGATAAAATAAAGATTTGGCCGATGATTGTTTATGAACATGGTTTAGAAAAAAATTATTATGCGCTCTCGTGTAATGCTGATGGACATTTTCAACTTTTTCAGTGTTTGTAAAATATGCAGGTAGAAGACCATTTTGAAGTTTGTAAATAAAACACATGCCTTGAAAATACACATAATCCTTAATCCTTAGCCAATTTAGAGATTTTAACATAGTATTTACAGGTGTATATCTACTACATTTCAGAATAATCCTCAATCCTCAGTACACCTTGGAAAGTAGTAATAATAACTACTGACTTTACCACTAAAGATGTGAAAAGTTATCTACATAAATGGTCTCAATTTTTGCAGTATTAATATGATTGAACAGCTCTTTGAGGTCTTTTAAAGGCCTTGTTAAGTTAATGGCACTCTTTATAGTGTTTTTATAAAGAACCTATTTTCTTAGCATGAAGAGAATTTAAAAAATGAAGAAATAATCACATATGTACTCACTATGTATATGAAATAAAATCACACGCTGGAGTATATGTACTAAATGACCCCTGGTATGAACTCAAATTGTATAATACGATTATCTTGTATTTAAAAAATTTAAAACTTCGAGGTTTTCACTTCTTTGTTATCTTTTGCCAACATAAATGCTATGAAATAAATTTAGAATACATAGGAATAGCTCATAGAATGGAGGCTTCTCTGTTGATCTGTATTGGGAAAAATTTAGATGTAGAAACAAAAAAACATTTTTCACTCTCTTTTCAGTAAAGCGTTTCAAAATCCAACAACCCCAACAAAGCGTCCTAATGCTTGAAACATGTGCTTAGATCGGACTGTTTCGACGAGGACACGCGCCTGCGCCGCTGCACCGACGAGTTCCGTCAGCGCCTGTCAGCGCTGGACCAGGAGCGCCGCCAGGAGATCCAGCGCCATCTGGACGCCGCAGTGGAGAACTCCGTGGCCGGGATCAGATACTTCCGAGTGCAAGCCGACGGACCCCGGGTGAAGGCGGTGACGGAGAAGGACCCACTCGTACCCAGGTCAGTCGAGATCAGTTCATAGTTGTTAGCAGATATAGTATTTGCTTCCGCAGAGCAATGAACAAGAACATGGTATTCGTATATGACAGTTGACAGTAACCATTTAATCAAACCTTCACCGGCCACAAGATTCCACTAATGCCCACGTTTTTATAGGTAATCAACTGTTTACCACCCATGTTTATTCGCAAATAGTACACATTTTTTTTTTTAATTTTGTGTGTTTTTTTCATATAAAGTTTGTTTTATTATTTGATATATTTTTTCTGTACACTTCATCTTACTTATAGTTACCCAGTTCTGTCTTTCTGTCCGTGCGGAACGCCTGCGCGCGCATCCCTGTGAGAAGGACGACGCGCGCACCCGACTGTTTAAATAAATAAATGGCCGCCTTTACTTGCCAATCATGTCTAAAATAACGTCCTCTGATTTGGGTGAATATATCAATAACTGAAACTTCCTAAATATTAATCCTTATTCCTTTGTGCTTATAAGAAATGTATTTAACACAAAATAACTGCCCAAATCTTTACATAACATTGAAAACGGCCGAAGGCTAACACTATTTTGTATTTAAAATGGTGGACTGTCATTGCCAATCGTGTCTAAAAATACGTCTTTTGCTTTCACTAAGTAAAGAAAAAACCAAAACTAACCTAAAACGCAATCCTTATCCCTTTGAGTGTGTAAAAAATCTACTATAACACATAATAACCGTTCAAAATAGTACATTGCATAGAAAACTTTCTCACTTCAAGAGACGTCAAAATGTATTTTTTTAATTTTCCATTTTCTCTTTATTTTAGAGGGCCATGAAATCAAAGCCGATAGATTTTACACATTGGCCTCATGAAGCAATTAGCAAACGATCAAATGTATTATTTTCTTCCTACATTTAATCAACACACACGGCTCTGTAACCCTCAAACCAACTAACCGACGAAGTTTTTAAGTTGTTAGAATAATCATTTGCATTCCTTTCTTATTTATTAGAGTGGTCTGTATTGAGTCATGTATTGACAACGAATTCATGTTGCTGTTGATAAAGTTTGAAGAACCAATGTTTAAGTTTTACATTGTTAACTCAATATCTTTACCTTAATAAGAGGTAGATGGACTGAAGTCCATTTCAATTTTATTGAAGTGAGCTCAGAGAACAGTATTTTTGACTTCATCCAATCATTTGTAATGGTGACATAAGTCATTGTAGGAGAATACTTCAATATAATGTTATTTGTTAACATCAGTGAAACGGTACTTGATACGTAGAGCTTGATAACTTACAATTCAAAATTGTGCACCGCAAAATCAAAAAAAATTACTTCCGCCCTACATCTGAGGAAAGGATATTCATATAATGAAACCGTATGTACCATGTATTAGCATCACAAATGAAGAATAGGTGTGGGCATCAGGCCATGGTATGGTAACGTAATATGTATTTTTTTTACGGCGAATGCTTTTTTTTTTTTAATTAGACTTAGTACGAATACTCTGGTGTAAATTTGGAAACTTATATAAAATTGTTTACCATAAATTACGATCAAATTGCTTTTCTTCGTTTCTCATTTGTTTACGTATTCTGTTACGCATTGGGTTATCAACGACGTCAAGTGTATTAACGACGCACACTCTGCTGACAAATATTGCTGTCGTTTTATATTCCCGCATACCTCACTGGTGCACATTGGTCATGTTTAACATGACGGGACCCTCTAGTTTTTTTATAAATTTCTTCGGACTATGTGCCTAATTTCTTTTGCTACCAGTGTTGCTATCAGTGTTTTGCACAGTGTTAAATGGTAGTGTAATAGTTTTTATGTCCGGTATATAAATTAAGGTGATAAATTAGGTATGAATGCCATTATTTTAAATGACAATTTTGAAAAAATTTTTTGTAAAAAGGCTACGCTTGGCAAATAAATAGGTAGGTAATATTGATATCTTACCACATTTAATTCCGAGATATGTTGGATTTTCTTATGTTATTTCTCCTCTAAGCCAATGAGCGAGCCAATAGCGAGCCAATCAGATCGCACTTGGGCGGGGCTTAGCTGCTGGTAACGTTACATAAAGTATTTCCTTTTCGTGACCTCAAGGTATTTCACTTCGCACGGCCACCCGGCTGACTTGAAGGCGGAAGAGGCTCTGGCGTACAGCGACGTCGGACGCTTCCTGATGGCGCACAACGGCTGGGTCATGAACTCAGACCCTCTGCAGAACTTTGCGGCGCCCGGTTCCAACGTTTACGTCAGGAGGGAGGTCATCGCGTGGGGCGACAGCGTCAAACTTAGGTAGATATGTACAAAATGCTAGATTATGAAGCAAACTGTCATACGAGCGAAGAAGAAGAGAATACAAACTCTCCTTTTATTTGGGTTATATGTGTTTTACCTGCTTTTAGGTTATCGAAGTTCTTTAGAAGTACTAATAAAGTTGAACCATTTAGGTTAGCGGACTTTATAGTGAACTTCTGACAAATTATTTTCTGTTCAAAGATTACCATTCCACGAAATGGAATACATTTGAGATTCTTTTCTCTTTTTCTAGAGCTACAAATACCTAGTAAAGTTCATTCACGATTAGAATTGCAAGCCGTAATGGCGGCGTGTACTACCGTAGTCAAGTGAACGTATACCTAAACATGTAAATATCAATATAATAATCAAAAAATGTGTATAATACGGCTGTAGATAAAAATAAATGAATTTTTATTGAATTTTTATAATATTTACTACTATCAAAAATTGTGTATTTGACATAATTTATACAATTTCAATAATACAAAGAAGAAAGTCTTGCCATTGACAGGGCAGTGTTCAAGTGACTGACCAATGAACGACGTGATCGACTAAAACGTCAGTGATATTCTAATCGTGAACGAACTTTAGCTTGATAAATAATTTAGAAATACGTACCTACCTAATGGAAGGGGATTTTCTTATAAAAATATGAGAAGGATTGGTTTACTTTTTGACAAATAAAAAAGAACATCAATACAATATATTGAAATTAATGAAACATTCCAAAACAGTTTACAAAACAAAGGTTTTGCTGTTCTTCTTTACCACGTTAGAAGTATACCTAAGTGATAAACAGGTGAAATAATATCGGGGCGAAATTGGTTCATATCAGCTTGAAGTTGTAGCAAACATGTGAGCGTAACGCATGACCTATGCACAGATACGGAGACAAGCCGGAGGACTGCCCGTACCTCTGGCAATTGATGAAGGACTACGTAGAGCAGACGGCGAGGACGTTCGACGGCATCCGCCTCGACAACTGTCACTCCACTCCGCTACCTGTCGCCGAGGTAAGTGACACGTGCTTATTGCGTTTCCTGTGTGTAGAGGTGCGATCGGTACTGTAATTTGGAGGACTGTAACTAGTGTTTACTTTACAGAAAGGTGCCGAAAAGAGCTGAATTAACTTACCTACTTGTACATTATAATGTTTTCCCACCAAGTTTTGCCAAGTTGGCAAGTTGTAGTGTGCGGTTTTTACTGCTATTTTATACCTTTCAATCAATACATCATAATATGTTGAGTGTACCCAGTGGTAATTTGTGAAATAATAAGTGGGCAGACGCTCGAAGATGTCAAGGGAAACATATTTGCTTACGAAAATAATGGGGGCTTTGGGAAGAGGGTACCCCAATATAATAATTCAAAACATTTAGAATTTCAGGACGAAATTTGGTGCCTTTCTACGCGATTTGTACACAATTTTATGAGTAAAATTTTACTTCTATGAAAAATAAGTGGGCGGACTGTGTCCACCTTGAAAAAACAGTGAGGGGACGCGGCCTCCCTCGTCCGCCCCCAAATTAATCACTGAATGTACCTCTATGTCCTATAATCATATAAAATAATTAGTAGAGAAGTGAGAATACGGTACCTATTCCAGAACAATTGTTGAAATTATATAAATGCGGAAAAATTACACGGAAATTTTCCGAATCATAATTTTACAAAAAAATAACCGACTTGTGTGTGTGTGACGTATCAGTTTCTGCAGAAACTTTCTTGGGACACATTGCTGACTGTGCAGTCGGTATGACATGTGTCTTATTGTTCTAGTACCTACTGGATGCAGCGCGGAGGGTCAGGCCTGACCTCTACGTCGCCGCAGAGCTGTTCACCAACTCAGACGAGAAGGACAACATCTTCGTCAACCGTCTCGGTATCACTTCGCTCATTCGAGGTAAGCTGGTCGGTGGTTGAATATTCCAATGAGAAGGAAAAATAATACACTCACCTTGGGCAGGTAGGTACTGAAGTTTATAGCTAGTTGTATGGTGATATTTGCCACTGTCCTGACTCCTGAGTGATAACTGATGTTTACTTCCCATTGTTGTTACCATGTGGTTAAGAGATTATCTAATTTATATTCAAATTGACAAATATATGGATTTATATAGAGACACCCAGGCGCGTAAGAACTAAATTTGCAAGGAGGAGGAATAATATTGTAAAAGAACTTCAGCACTAGGGTCTACGAAGACAATGGGGGGTCTGGGGGCCGCGGAAAAATGTTGATTCAGGAATGAATTTGGTGCATTTTTACTCGATTTTAACACATTTTAAACATATTTTTATCTTGACATAAAAATTTACAAGAACATAGGGAGGGGAATTGAATCAGAGGGGGGGGGGGGGGGATTTTTCACCATTCAACCCCCCCCCCCCCCCCCCCTTCCTAAGCGCCTGGAGACACCTGGATAATAAGCTAAATTTGTGGAGAATTTGGAACTTAAAAGTGTCTAGTTTGTCTGATCAATTTAGAATTTTGCATCTATCTTGGGACCAAAATTTTATTAAATTTATTTATTTATTTTAAATTTACCATACTTTACTAGTTGACATTTTAGGACTTATTGAAACAGTTGTCCAGCTTGTTTTCTAAAAAGTAAATGACTGCACCTTGGTAACTTGCAAATTATTTGCGTATTATCAATTCACGCGGAATGTTTCTCTATGGTAATTTAACTTGTTGCGAGCGTGACGATCTACTTTGCGATGCCACAGAGGCGATGTCGGCGTGGGACTCGCACGAGGAGGGCCGTCTCGTGTACCGCTACGGCGGGGAGCCCGTGGGCGCGTTCTACCAGCCCCCGTGCCGCCCGCTGGTGGCCTCCATCGCGCACGCCCTCTTCCTCGACCAGACCCACGACAACCCGAGTCCCGTGGAGAAGCGGTCGGCGTTCGACCTGCTCCCCAGCGCGGCGCTCGTCGCCATGGCGTGCTGTGCCTCCGGGAGCAACCGCGGATACGACGAACTTGTACCGCATCATGTAAGTAATAGGCGTTTTGGAAAGAAATCCGAGTCTGAAGCAATAAACGTTTTGATAATTAAATTTTGTTTATTAGGTTATTAACAGTTTAGTGAAATTAAAGCATCATTTGAAAGTAAATTATTCTACAAAATTGGTCTACATTTCCAGAAAAGTTCGAGGTTTTCATCAACTTTTCTTAAACTGCTCGATCTGAAATTTTGCACATGATGGTACATACTAGTGAAATCTAAGGTGTCTTGTGTAGGTATAGTTTTTAAACAGGATCCTGTGATTATTTGAAATTAAAAGCTGGACACGTATAGCCGATCAACTTCAAATTTTGCATGGTCATCGGGACCAACATTTTAGAATTTTGGTGTTTTTGTCAATTATATTTATATTTATTATATATATTTTGTTATTTGTGTGTATCCTGACAAGTAATAAGTGATAAAACCTCTGCAGGTAAAAAAGGCCAGAGTTTCGGTTTGGAGTATCGGTCAAATATTTAAAGTTCGGTTTGAGGTTCGGTTAAAAAATATGAGGTTTGCCCAACCCTACCTGATATTCTACTTTGTGGATTATTCCTTGCATGTCTAACCATTATGGGAGAGAGTTGGCTCGGGCAGAGACGCTCTCTGGAGGTCCTGGGTTTGATTCCTGTGACCGTCCTTCTTGACAAGGTAGTTTGTTGTTTCCATTAATATGGGGGCAGTGTTGGGATGGTCAATAATTATTAAAAGGCTCTGAGCTCCTCAGTTCCATCTTCCATACTTTCCCTCTCTGCATCATCATCTCTCAATAATCATCATACTCATTCATCCTTCAACATTAACTTAGTTGCAGTACAATGGGACATCAAATAGCACTAAAATATTGATAAAATTGAAACGTAATGTACTAATTACACATTTATTTATTATTTAAGTTCACAGGGTATACATGGTATATATTTCAAGGACAATGATGTAAAGTCATTAATCTAGTATAGCTCAACAACATTAAAGTATAGTGCATGTTTCCTATTATTCCAGTTTGTGAAGTAGTATTGCCCAGCATTTACATTCGTCTATTTCTTGAAAGATGAGTTAACTTACCGAGCAAGAGTGTACTCGATGTTTTCTCAGCGTCTGACGAGAGTCCGAGTCCACTTGTTGTTCTCTGCTCTCAGTAACCTGAGACACACCATGGCAAAAGCACAAGCAGCTTGACTTGTGTCTTTGTGAACCACCAATAAGTTGTCCCTCTCCATCGTCGCATTAAGAAGTCTTCACTGGCCTTTGAGTTGCAAGAGTTTTCGTAATTAATATGTATTTTTTTGGGGATGCCAGTTTAGAATGGATCAATTTACAAAGAGTGTGTATGTGTGAGTAGGTACGTCTGTATGTTGTATTTTTGTATGTCGTGTAAGATCCATCTTTTGCTCCGAAGCACTCGATATCAAATACGAGAACTGTCAAAACTCAAGGCCATCGGGGTTGAACACGAGTGTCGACTCCTTGTGTAGCTATTATGTAGCCGGTGACAAAATAAGAACAATTGCACGCCGTCACAATCAGTCACTGCAGATGCCAATGTCACAATGTGAATTGATAAATCACACGTTCTCGTCTCGAAGTCCGTTTTGTGGCGTGCCGTGCTCCAGATGGTGGAATGGTCGACGTGAAACGCTGAACAAATCATTAATAAATCCCCCGTCGTACCATTCCGTGTGACAACTCCCATCGTTCGCATGCAGTTTGTTCCCAACCCCACCCCAGCAGTCATTCCCCAGGTGACCAGTCACGTGCCTGCCTCACTCATCAGGGACAACACTGCGAGTACGTGCAGATCACCGAGCGCAGCGCGAACCCGGTCTCAGGACGGTCAAGCCGAGATCTGAAAGAATAGAGAGGCTGTGAAGGAAACTTGGTTAGACCAACATCGCTTCTTCTCGACAATAAACGTAAATGCTGGGCAATACTAGCCGAGTGCTATATGTTTAAAGTCCCTACATCAGCATATTACTTCGAATTTTACATATAACAAATATTAGATGGTGTTGTGCTAATGATAAGTATATCTGCATGTATTCTTTAAAGTGGTGAGCTATACTAAGAGTGGCATGAATTAACAATTCTTTGAATCTTCTTCAATGAAGAAATGTTGTGGTTGACTGAACGATCTCGGACTGCGGGATGCTGTAGATGTCATCTCAGCTATGATGTGTGACTCTTGTTGCTCTAGTCAGCATCTTCCTCAATAGAAGCAATGTTCCTTTGCTGTAGTCTTCCAGAAGAAAGACTTCTCGTTCTTTTCTTCATCAGCTATCGGAGAAATTCTTGTGTTTAAATTTTCTTATCTTCTGTGAAGGCTTCTGATGAAGATTAAATCAGTTTGTATTCAATCAGTTCATAGAGGTATGTAAATTTACTTTAGTCAACTCAACTCTAATAGGGATTAGTTTTCCCAAATTTAATTATCAACTGCACTTGTATTTTTTAAATCTGAAATGAATTTGAATCACAATTTATTGTTTGGGTAATCGTGACAACAACAAAATACACTTATTATTAGGTACCTACAATATAATTACCTATTCATTGTTAAACATTTTTAACACCTGCATGAATTTTAAAAATGTATCACTCATTTCTGTGAAATATCAATAATGAATAAAACAATATTTGTCATTAGTTAATACATAGTTTTTGGAGCGTTTTACAACAAACTTTATCATAGATCAATTTGATTTAAGCCCTCTGCTCTGGACCAAACATTGTTTACTGCAATCTTGGGACGGTTTTCATTTAGAGTGGTCAGAAAATCATGAAAGCTATGATATGTATACTGTTGTGCAGTCTTCATTTAGGAAAATTGTGCAAAATTTAATTGATGCACAATGAAAGTCTAATATAGGTAGATAAATAAACAGTAAATACATGTTTACTAGGTTTTGCCAGGTTGAATCTATGAAGTTAATGCCACCTCCGATGGATCCGAATCAACCTTCAATATGTGCTCATTGAGCGAGCGAAGCAAGCGTCTCCTTTTGGCTCTTTGGCACGGACCTCTGTTTTTTTTTGCTGTTATCTGGAGCAGTAGAAGTCGCACCGTTTCACCGATTGATCTGAAATTTTGCACACATGTAGAGACAACCTTTTCTGTTTGCAGGCCCCATTTTGTTTTGAAATCCATTTATTGGTTAAAATTTAAATAAACATCTCCTGATAGGTTTAAAAATGAAAATGGTCTTCCATAAATGTGATCAAACTCATATTTTGCATGGACATTAGGACCAACATTGTCTCTTATTTTACAAATTTTCATCCCAATCAATTAAGAATGTATGAACTTATTGACATTTTTAAAAGCTGTCAGAAATGAAGTATTGAAAATGAATGTCTTTCCAATGCAACTGAATCTGATTTGCTTTAGGTACCAGAGTGTTTAGATGATATTTTCAATTTTTAGTGAAAATCTTCCATCCAACATGTGTTCGATGTGTTCGATCCAACACATCATAATCTTTTTCTATCTCTTACTTGTGGAAACGTTGGATTTATTCCGTTTCTGAGCTTCTGTCTAGCCTGACACTTCCTTGAAGGTTGCTAATTTTTTGAAAGGTTCGATCCATTCAATTCAAAACTTTATACATTGTTTTCTATGTGTTAACGCATCTTCGATTCTATGTTTGCGCACAAGTCCGGTGCTCGCTCATCAACGCGTTACACGGAGCGTTTTCCTAGTAATGAGTAGGGTAATACTGATTCTCATTTCATTTTTGTACATTTCAATTTGCAAGCCATTTCACTGCTAAACTGAAAGCAGCAAGGCCTAATGAAGAACTAATGAGCAATCACTTTGGCACTAGTAGTTCAGTAAGGTTTAGACTACATCCATTATGTATGTTCGATAGTAAATGATAAAGAAGGTACTTGTATAACATGTCAGTGGAAGATCTCGCAGGTCCCTCTTGTCTTCAATGTAATTCTAGACGAGATTGACTCAACTCTCATGATTTCAGTAGACTTTCTAAAAGTTTAAAATTATTCCATCTTTAGAGCAAAGCTTAGGTATAAAAGTTATAACGGAATTAATTGTTTAGTGATTTGCACGAGAATTGATGGAACTGAAAGAGAAATTAAAAACTGCTCTTTCCAGTAAATTTGTTGCATGAATGTTGTCTTGGATACTAAGGTACCTATTTATTACATTATCAATTTGTAAGATTCAAATTATTACCTTTTGCTTGGATTGTTGGTGATATAAGTTTTTGAATTTTAATTGAATCAAAATGTAGGTATTTTTATTTTAAAAATAACACAAAATATTTGGGCCTAAAGATGAAATTTTTGAACCACTAGGTGAATTTTTCTCAACTTTGTTTAAGAGGCAAACGGAAGCGACCGGGAATCGATTTTTTGAAATTTTGTCTTCCCACTAAATAATTTTAAAAAATCAGATATTAACGACCCATTACAACCTAATATACTAAATAATGCCGCACACTGGAGTACTTTATGACCTCTGGTGCGATCTCAAAGTGTTAAATACAATTATTTTGCCTCAAATATCGGATTTAACACTTTGAGGTCGCATCAGAGGTCATAATGAACTCCAGTGTGTAGCATTATTTAGTCTATTAGGCTGTAATGGGTCGTTACTATCTGATATTTTAAAAAATTATTTAGTGGGAAGACAAAATTTCAAAAAACCGCTCTGACGAACCGTGCGTTTCTCGGTCGCTTCCGTTTGCCTCTTAAGAGAGAGAGGCTTCGGTGGTTCGGCCACATGAAGAGGATGGGAACCGATAGAGTGCCAAGGAGGGTGTTTGAAGCAGCTACAGTGGAAACACGGAGAGTGGGGCGACCGAGAGACAGGTGGATTGGACTGATCAAGGAGGATGTGCTGGAGAGAGGAGGAAGGTGGAGTGAGTTGGAGGCTGAGAGACAGGGGGAGGACAGAACACGGTGGAAGGAATTTGTGGAACAGTTAGAAGTGGAAGAAGAGGAGGAGGAAGATGAGGAGACGCCAGGCGTGGCCGGCCGGTTTCCAGGAGTCCTGCGGCCCTAGTGTTGGTGGGAACACTTACCCCCTGACCCATTCAATTGGAACCAGGGATGGATTATTATTATGTTTATATTTATATTTATGTCATTAACTTTAAAAGTTATTGACAAAGTTCACATTACACAGAGCAGTGTCCTAGTTATTGTCTGTGAATGATTTCCAACATGTGTGTAATTAGACCGCACATGAGCATTGTGTTCTAATGTTTTGTTGCGATGTTGGTAGATCCACGTGGTTGACGAGGGCCGGCAGTACGCCGCGTGGAGCGAGGACACGGTGGCCAACCCGACGGCTGTCAACGACTCCACCGGTATCATCGCAGCCAAGCGAGCGCTCAACAAACTGCACTACCATCTCGGTCGCAACGGATTCACTCAGGTACACTCAAGATAGACAAGTGTCGCCAGTTAGTTTTCACTTTTACTGTCTGTACCACTAGAGAAAGAAAGAATAAAGTGGCTGATGTTTTTGGTATTCATCACAGCTAATAAACTGTTGCAATTCTTTTTTAATGTTTGATCATGTTTGATTAACCGGGATTGTTGACATTTTACCTATAATGGGCTTAAAATCAGTTGATTAAAACACTTCCACCTCAAGAAATGGGCCAGTTTATGTAGATTCTATTCAATTTCTTTAGAGATGTACATATTTGTTTTCATTTTATTTGAGAGTGATCTACAATGAGGGATCAATTAGTACGAGTACTTCATTCGAAATACTTAAATATCAATTATTTGAAATGTAAAAGAAACTGTCGTAATGTTCTATCTTTTATTCACTTGGGTAAGAGAACGTGCCCTACAATGCCGCAGTATAGTAGGAACAAATTAATTATTATTATAATATTTGTACACAGACTCCACCCAAAAATATGGGAATAATACCATTATTGAATTTGGGCAGAACGATGTAGGTATTTATAAGTGCGTGTTAATTTAAATAGTTGAAAAGTACATCTAGGAAACATGACAATATCCGTGTGTGCAGGTGTTTGTGGATCAAGTGGACAGCGACGTTGTTGCGGTGACGCGACACTGCGCCACCACCCGAGACTCCGTCATCCTCCTCGCGCACACCGCCTTCTCGCACCCCACGCACAGCCGCGGGGTGAAGCCGCTGAGAGTGGAGGGCGAGGTGGTGGAGGTGGTCATCGAGGCCACGCTCTCTCATCGCAACACCAAGTACGTAGCAACACTCGTTGTGACACGACCCTAAGAGAAAACTCACAGACATTGCAATATGTGTATCGTACAGGAAGGGGAAAGGATTTTAAAAGGTTAATGTGCATTTTATCTCTAATCACTATTTCTTGATTTAAATGAAGTCCTTACTTCGCAGAATCATGCACTACTTACTAACTTCACTACCTTTGCTTACATGATAATTCTTTCCAAGAAGTAACATGGATTCTAGGACCAGTTTTGTCTGCTATGTTTTGTCTGCTAGTGGCAAATCAAGGGATGTCATTGGTTGTTGCCATGGCAATAGAGTCCTAATCATCTGTATAAAATGTAGCTGAGTATTGCAAAACTGGCCCTTAGTCAGTTCAACACAGTTTTATTAATTTTGTTGCAGTTACTGTGAAAAGTAGCAAAATGATAAAATACAATGTAATATTATATAGCACTGATATAAGACTAAGCACTGATGTAATATGTCATTAGATATTTAAATTGGGATGTTACCGATTATACTGCTAACTTTTAAGCAATGAATTGAGAAAGTAATTTTAATGAATCATCATCGTAATCGTGAAATATTGCATTCATCCTAGATCCTTTAAGCAGAAATAATAATAGACTTCAATTAATCAATCCTTGTCTGGTAGGGATCGGTTTGCTCGTCCCGCGGAGTTTGTCCGCCACCCGACGACTATCAACGGACTGGCGGACTATCGGGCCGAGGTCCGCGAAGCCATCTCGGTGGAGGAGTCGGCGATGGTCCGTCGCGTGGACTCGGGAAGCGCCGACATCACGCAGCTCGATCTGCACAACTTCCCGCCCGGAAGCGTCGTGGCCATCAGGTGGGTTTGTGATCTGTTCTTACTAGAGTCGAGATCCCGAGAACTTATTGCTGGTTTGAAAATCGGTTGGAAATTTGCATTGAGTTTTGTATGGTAATGTCGCTTCAGTGCAAACCTAGTGCGGCCAGTAAAACCACATAAATGTCACAATTTGTGATAATATACCACCTCTATTTCGAACTGATTGAAAATTTTAAAGTAATATATGTGTACAGTTGGTGACAGGCAAAGATGAACCCAGTTCAACATGGCCAGGTATAGGCTGACCCATGCTAGAGCGCGTTCATCTTTGCCTGTCACCGACCGTAGCTACAGATTTAATCATGAAATATTACATTTTAATTTAAAACCCCATTTAAAATCTTGTTCGATTTCGGAGTATGAGCATTACTGAATACTTATTCATTATTTATCTCTACAGAGTGCGTTTGAACGAAGCCGTGGCTCCTGCGATCACGCAACTGAACCAACTGCTCTCGGGCGTGGAGACGGCCGAGCTGAACGACATCGTAGCGTCGTTGTCGCTGCCTGCGCTCAACCGTGCGCTGTACCGCTGCAGCGAAGAGGAGCGCGACGAGGATTCGAGCCGAGGGACGTACGACATACCGGGCATGGGGCCGCTTGTCTATTGCGGGCTGCAAGGTGACGATAAGAATTTATATGTACACTTTAATTGTTCTTCGTTATAATACAATGTTTTATTTGTTTGTAGAAATAAACAAAACAGGTGAAAAATAATATAGATGAAAAGAGTATCTCTTTGCTGAAGTGGATACGTTTCCACAAGTTTTAGAAATATGCTAGATTTAATTTGTTTATTTACTTATGTGGAGTGTTATTTAATATTAAGGTGCTGCAAGCGCGAGCGATTTTGCTGCTCTTTGTAGACACTTTTTGCGATACGATTGGAGACGAAATGGGTGAACCAAATAATTTGAAATTTTAATCGTGATTAGATAAAAGAAAAACGTAGGGTTATCCCTTGTTACATTTTTAATTTTTTGTTTAGTTAATTAGTAATAAATAATAATTAGTGGATTTTTGGTGAAAAATTACCTATTTTCTTGTCTCCCTGGGCGCCGTATAAAATTAAATTTCAAAAATGTGCCAAGGGATAACCCTAAGTTTGTCTTTCATCTAATCATGATTAAAATTTGAGATCAATTGGTTTACGGGTTTGGTCTCCAATCGTATCGGAAATTTCAGAATTTTGCGCGGTTTTGTTGAATAACAGGCGCCTCATTAACGATGCAATATGCAAAAATGAAAAAGTGCTACTAATATACAATCAGACTGATCATGTGAACATCCTGTAAAAGATACACTCACTTATGGAACATTTTTTCTCTCTCAATTTTCTAAAACGGCCGAGCGCTAGTATCACCTTAAATAAATATTTTATATTTTATTTGAATAACATTATTTATATAAATTAAATAACAATAGGATATAGGGCTGTGCGAGATTGAAATTTTTCATGTCGAGCGAGATCGAGATTATTTCATAAAAGTCGAGCGAGAGCGAGCGAGATATTTTACCTTCGAGATGGAGAATATTCAAGCAAGATTATACTTTTTTAAAAAGATGTTTTTTGGTGGAAGAGAAACACAATTTAAATTGTCCAGCCACACAAGAATAACATTTGATAAGTATGCAGAACTGTCTGCTTTATATATAAAACAATACAAATCAAATTTATGGACGATACAAAGAAAGTTAGCGTGTGTAGTCCTGTAAAAATAACAAAAAATTGGAAATCTTGATGGCTCTTAGTTGATGCTCGAGACTTGAAAATTCGAGATGGTAATTTGAACAAACGATCGAGATCGAGATGGAGTTTCATATTCGAGATTCGAGAACTTTCGAGACTTGCACAGCCCTAATAGGATACTAGGAAAACGCTCAGTGTAACGCGTTGATGAGCGAGCACAGAACATGCAACATCCCCATAGTAACGATGCACGACACGGCACAAGACGATTTTCTCTGCAATTTTTCAATCTCCATAATACTCTGGATGAATAACAGATCCATTGTGTCGTGAAGTCTTACCTACATACCTTCTCCAGAAATCTCTTGTGACATCCCATACTAAACTCGTAAAATTACAATTAATACTTGACTGATTGGGCTTACAATGATCACCATGCAAAATTTGAACTTAATGTGAACATTTTTATTGTCGACCAATCAGAAGACATTATTTAAACTTAAACCAATTAGAGGATTTGGCCTTCGTACTGCATCCGATTTTATGCGCTAGCTCAAAAATGCTTTCATTTTACTGTACATTGTGGATAGCTTGGCTGCTCTACAGGCCTTGCCTTGGAACAGAAGCTTAAAGAAGGCAGGGATGACAATTTAGTATACATTTTTCAAGATTATGGAATAAAATGACCTTAAAATGACAAAACTTTTGAAAATAACGACAGATTAGACTGAAAATTGGCAAAAATATCTAAAATGTTGGTACCAATGACCACGCGAAGTTTCAAGTTGATCGGTCAATCTGTTCTAGTTTAAATGTAAAAAATCACATGAAAAATGGTTTTAAATTTGAACCAATAGGAGGATTTGGCTGAAACTTTTTATGATTGGGTACAATGTTGGTTGCAATGTTTTTGCTTAATTTCAAATTGATCGAAGCACCCAATCGAAAGATAATTTTTTTAAAATTTGAACCAATCACGGGAGCCCATTTAAAAACGATCCCAGGGACCGCATAGAGTACGTTAGTATGTGTACAAAATTTCAGATCGATTGCTTGAGCGGTTTGACCTGGGCTGTGACCACAAAAAAAAAAAAAAACAAACAAACACACAGAGAAAGTGCCATAAGAGTACCGTGGTGACGCTCGCTACGCTCGCTCAATAAATATCGTAGATTCCTGCTACCAAGCTGCCACAGCAAGTTCTTCTCGACTACGTGAATTGCATTTGTACTTTTATCAAATATATTTTATTTTATTTTTATTAATCACCAACAATTCAGTGTCAAGAAGAAGCACAAGTTTAGATGTGAAGTATCACATCTAAATTTACTCCTTATTATTTGAAAATGCACAAAAATTCAGAATATTTCAATTTTCAAACATTTGTTTAGCGGGAGTATTTTCTTCTCACCGTTTGTCTGCAAACACAATGTCAAAACCTTTAATTTTTACTCTCAAAAAGCCACTTTGAGAACTTCTCAGTAATGTCTTCGTATTGTTGATTGTTTTCCTCGTGTTTGCGCAGGATTCGAGTCCGTGCTGTGCAACATTCGAGCCAACAACGACCTCGGACATCCGATGTGCAACAATCTGCGCCTCGGCAACTGGATGTGCGGTAAGTCAGGACAATCTCAACATGAAGTGCATGGTAAATACTTTATATTGACATTATTCAAAATGTTTTTCGAACATGATGGATGTTTGTCGAGATAAATTTGGTTCGCAGTTTACAGCTATCTCTAGAGCTCATAATGTTTTGCGTAATTTCATATTTTAAGAAATTTTTAGCCATGTTGTAAAAGGTTAAATGCCGACTGCCACATATTTCTAGACATGGTTTAGTATTTATTTAAATTTTGAAGTTAGCATTAATCTAATATTAGGGTTCTCTTTTGACACATTCTCTGCTCATTTACTTTTAGCAATTTTTTGCGTGAACATTAAAAACGCACTCGTCGTTCTGGCGAAGCCCTGTACAGGTTTTTAGAAAAATCCTCCAGGGGCTGAAAAGTGGGAACTGGCGATTAATGGACCTATCTGTATCAAGTTGATATTTTACTATACTTTTCCTTTCTTACTCATCCTAATTTTAAGGTACACTTGGACAAAGTAGAAATGGTGTGCAAAGGAAACAGATTGGGTGATAATGATTTGTTGCTTTACCCGATGAAGTCTATACTAACTCAACTCTAGTAGGTGAGTTCTGTTTCATTGATTGATTGGCAGGATTATTGTAAGAAACCAGACAAGCAGCCAATCCGTTTCGTTGAAATACCATGTTCACTTTGGCCAAGTGTATTTAACCTCCCTCGCTGATGTACACCGTGCCTCTATCTCGTAGACTACGTGAGCGACCGGCTGAAGAGCAGCGAGGACACGCGCCGCCTGGGCGAGTGGTTCGCGTCGAGCTTCTCCCCGCTGAAGAAGATCCCGCGCTACCTCGTGCCCGCGTACTTCGACTACGTCCTCACGCAGACGTACCAGGTGCTGCTGGAGGCGGCGTGGGCACAGATGGATCCGTGAGAACTCTACTCTACTCTAGAGTATAAGTCTAGCTTAGAGTATAGATTGATAATTGAACGTATGTGGGCAGATTTGTGGCTAACGGGTCTACGTTCATCCGAGGCCTGGCGCTTGGCACGGTGCAGTGCACCGCTACAGTCAAGTCCGCACAGCTCCCACCGCTGATGCCCGACCCCGGGAATCTAGACACCGCAGTGCTGCCAACCCTCTGCGCAGGTAACATTGACTACTCACATTCACAACAGTTCCAAGGTAAAGTTTGTTCACGTTAAGAATATTTCTGACGTTTTAGTCGATCACGTTGTTCATTGGTCATTCACATGAACACTGCCCTGTCAATGGCAAAACTTTCTTCTTTGTATTATTGAAATTGTATAAATTATGTGAAATACACCATTTTTAATAGTAGAAAATATTAGAAAAATTCAATAATTATTTTTTTTTATCTACAGTCGTCTTATACAT
Source organism: Leuctra nigra (assembly GCA_934045905.1). Taxonomy (NCBI): domain Eukaryota; kingdom Metazoa; phylum Arthropoda; class Insecta; order Plecoptera; family Leuctridae; genus Leuctra; species Leuctra nigra. The sequence goes on from OW203772.1 coordinate 15,517,079, forward strand.
ATTTTTTGATGATTGATATTTACATGTGTAGGTATACAAATGCTCGCTCTAGACTACAGTAGTACACGGCCGCCATTACGGATCATTATTCTTAACGTGAACAAACTTTAGCAAGATCTTGACGGATGTGGATTGTGTCGTCAGGTTTGCCGCACTTCACGGTCGGCTACATGAGGAACTGGGGCCGGGACACGTTCATCTCGCTCCCGGGACTTCTTCTTCTCACCGGCAGGTTCCAAGATGCCAAGTAAGTGTTCACTCATCTCACCTTCTACACACTGGACTTATATCGACATCCTCTTGATTTCAACTTCATTATTATGTTGTTAAAAAGTTAACAAATTGAAAAAAACAATAGCTGCATAATTTTGTGCACTTTCATACTACTAACCTTGTTACTATTTGACCACTAAATTATCCATTATCCATTTAGCCACTTACAGCCTCATTCTTGCTAGAAGTTGCGTCCGCAAGTACATATTTGCGGATGTCAGTCCTCAACACCACAAGACCATGAACTAATAATCTTATGGGCGGAATCCAGTAGACTCTGACACGAGCATCGATATTTTTCAGTATGAGGCTGCCTGTATTCTATCTTTTGAGGAAGTTAAAAATCCATCTTTGTTTAGGATTCACAAGTCTGTCGTCGATGTAATAATAATAATAATAATAATGTAATTTATTGAGCACATAAAATAGGTACATAATTGGTCTGTATTCAACAATCGAGTCGTTGATCTTCCATGCATCCATCTCTTCTCTTCAGCTGCTTCACATCTTCACCATTTACCTACTTCTTCTTAATTCATAATAGTCATTAAAATTGTGCTTCAATATCAGTGGTAATATTGGAAGAACATCCAAGCATTTGCTTTTTAGCTGAGGGAAAACCACTGAAAAAACATTCTCAGCAGGATGTAATCTTGATTCTCGTCTTCCAATATCATTACTTCACGAATTCTCTTTCTTGAATGATAGCCAGTTTATCCTTAACGAGCGTCTTGAAAGCTTTTAAACTTAGGGTCTGCTCTTCTGTTGTTGTTGTGTTGTATGCTACTGAGGCTGAATAGGAAAAACAGTTCTTGAATTTTTTACTTCGATGAGTTCCAAAGTCTAGCTTATCTTTGGACCGCGTGTCTCGTAGGTGAATATCACGACGCTTTCTCAACTTATCATTTAAATTTATCAAAAATTTATAACTTATCATTTTATGCTGACAAAGCACACTAACTCGCTCTTACATACAGACCAAGGTCAAATTCTTCATGCGTACCGCTGAGATCGTCTTTCATTTGACCAGATTGCAGGGAAACCTGACACAGTACAACAATATTCTTCTGATCTAGTCATGTATTAAGGTGGCTCATCCAATCGGGCATAGTCTCAGATTTTCATAATTTTTTGTCTACTTATTGATAATCATGCCATACACAATCCTTGAAAAAATTAAACACTTCTCGTGTCTAGTTTCTGAGATAAATTGAGTTTTCTTCCCCATGTTATCTTATGGCAGACAGGTAAAATCGTGTCACAATTAGGCTAATAATGAAGATCTAATTTTTAGTTTGTCCCAACTTTGATCAAAAAACTTATTTTCTGATAGATAGTTGGACCATAGGTTGGACATTATATTAGGGAAAAAATTAAAAACAATACCAACGTGTGCTATTTTTAAAGTTATCAACCAAAAACGAAATGATTTCCCTATACCTCCTGTGTTACAGTTTTGTTCAATCTCGAAAGGCAATAAATTGAAACCACGCTGTAAGACAGGAGTTGCAAGTTAAATGACATTTTATGATTCTTTTATACTTAAATATAGTTGAAATGTTGGAAAAAGTAATTCATGAGGGTAATTTCAAAAAATAAATATTTTGGAATGTTCGATCGGTTGAGCCACGTTAACTATGTATACATGATCTAATCGGAATAAGAAGTAATAATGTGTGTACATAAGCCAGAACTTGGTGTAAAATTGTGGTATTCAACATCGACGAAAGCATTTAGTGCTGCAGCCAGCAGTAATGAACCCCATAGAGTGGATGTAAACGGTTAGGTGGAAGTTAAGAGTGTAATGCGCTTGTGTAACGTACAGGAACCACATCCTGGGCTATGCCGCCTGCCTTCGCCATGGCCTCATCCCGAACCTGCTCGACGGCGGCCACAACGCGCGGTTCAACTGCCGCGACGCCGTGTGGTGGTGGCTGCACGCCATCCGCCTCTACTGCGCCTCCAGCGCGCCCGACGCCCGCACGCTGCTGCGCGCCCGCGTGGCTAGGCTCTACGCCGAGGGCGCCAGCGACCAGCCGCTGCACGACGTCGTGCAGGAGGCGCTGGAGACGCACTTCCAAGGACTGGCGTTCAGGGAGCGCCGCGCTGGCAGGGAGATCGACGCGCACATGACGGATCAGGGCTTCAACGTGCAGATAGGAGTTCATCCGGAAACAGGTGGGACTATTCAGAGTTTACGTGAAACATGCCTCTTTATTGACATAATTTTGATGGCACCATTAGTGCTTTCTTGGCAATATTTGATATCGTCAATCGTTACCTGGGCAATTGCAGGCTACGTAGAAATCTTTTACGTAAAGTAATCACTTCACAAAAAATCATAGATTTACCTCCATTTATAAGTTAAATCTGACTTGACAAATGCGCCAGCATGATGGCTGCCCTCAGAGGAAATTAAAATGTTGGGAAAGGCCCAACAAATGTCACAGGAAGCCTTAAGAACTGGTCTTCCACTTCTCAATTGAGGGAAATTGCATAATTAACTACGTAATAAAGTATGGCTGAGGGAATTGAACATAGTTTACAATTAATTGATGAAATGTGACATTGTTAATAGAATCAGCGGTATATGCTCTGTACATTTTTATTGGCAACGTTTCGCCGACGAGGCAGTCGGCTTCTTCAGGCAGGACTTGACTACTTGACAAGGGTGCTAACAAAGAAAGAAATATAAAATGTTTCCACAAAATTGTTATTAAAGTAGAAATGGTATTTGTCTGCAGGGTTTGTGTTTGGCGGCAACGCTTGGAACTGCGGCACGTGGATGGACAAGATGGGTTCGTCTGAGCGCGCTGGCACGAGGGGCAAACCCGCTTCCCCGCGCGACGGCAGCGCGGTGGAGCTGGTAGGACTCAGCAAGGCCGCACTCCGCTTCCTGGCAGCGGCCCACGAGAGAGGAGAGATGCCGCACAGATCTGTCTCCAGGAGAAACAAAGACGGTCAGTCGAACATCGAATATAATACCTAGTCACAGTTTCTGTCTAAATACAAAACTAGGTACTTTCATAGTTTACGTGATGTTTGATGTCCAGTAAACCTGAACTGAACTTTTTTGGTTGAGTATTTTGCTACAACATATGCTTTGGCGTCATCCAAACTCTTAAATATATTTATAAATATCCCATTTAATCCAGCAATGTGCCAATGTAATGTGTACATATTAATCCCATGTTTCGTGGTAGTACCTACATCTAAATCCGAAGATTCCTGAGATGTCCAGATTATAATATCTGTTCATCAGAAGCAGAAAAGCCCCTACATCAATTTTCTTGGTTTGGTGTTGATTGATATGGGTGAACAAATACAGTTATATTGATATATTTTCTTTCAAATAGAATGCTGTCACAAATAGATTTAAGGCCAAAAGCTCATTTACAAAATAAAATGTCATCAATTCTTTTATTAAATCTTTTACAGAAATAGAACGAACGTGCCTTGATAAAAGATTTTACAAAACCCTTTGACAGAGCATTTTACCATCAAATTGTCTTGTTCACACGGTAAAATTTCTTTGAAGAAAAGGTTTATAAAAGATTTTATAGGAATCTTACTGTATAAATGGGGCTTAAGTTTTTGAGCTCGCCATAGTAATCAGTGAAATTGACTTTTGCCGTCGAAAGTAGAGATTTATTAAAATATCTAGTGACAAATAGTTATAATGTCTAATTTTGTTATTCAATGACAGGCACCCTGACGGTGTGGACGTACCGCGAGTGGGAGCAGCGCATCGCGGCCAACTTCGAGCGCCACTTCTTCGTCAGCGCCGAGGGTGCGCCGGCCGACAAGCTGGTGCACCGCCGTGCCATCTACAAGGACACGTACAAGTCAGCACTGCCCTGGACAGACTACCAGCTGAGACCCAACTTCCCCATCGCCATGGTCGCGGTGAGTTCATGTCATCGATGTTCGTAAATGATGAGATGCAAATATCGTCAGTAACAATCTGGAGTTGCACTACAAAGGGCACAGGGTGCCTATTCTCAAGTTTGTTGAAAATGTTCTACATGTGGAAATGAGCCACTGCACAATGGATTCATCTACTCGATAAAACAAAAGATTTCACTTGATTTTGCTTAGGAACATTTTCGCATGCAGTTTCGATTCGAGAATAGGCGCCCAGGTTTGATTCCCACGCCCATACATCTACACTGAGTTTATTTCATGGTTTTTCTCGGTCAAGAAGCAAATAGGTTCCCTCTTTTAAGCCACTGTGCCGCTTCCTTCCTACCGCTTCCTACCGCTTCCTACCGCTTCCTTCCTACCGTTATTTAAAAGTGACTGAAATAGATCTTCAATCCCCTAAGTTAGATGTCTCTTTAACATCTCTTGTGAATAGTACAAAAGGATGGGAATATAATCTACCTACATAAAATTATTAATTACTTGGGGTATTCATCCTTTAATAGCATAAAATTTTCGCAACTCCAATTTGAAGCAAAACCTCTCAATCTTTTGGTCTTTCTATGCTTCATATCAACATCAACAACTTACAAGAACTGTAATACGCTAAGCATAATGGATGAGGATGTTACGTACTTAAGCATCGTGCGTGTTCCGCAGGCTCCGGAGATGTTTGAGCCCGCGCACGCGTGGGCCGCGCTGGCCAAGGTCGGGGAGCTGCTTCTGGGACCGCTGGGGATGCGAACCCTGGACCCCGCCGACTGGAGCTACGACGGCGACTACAACAATGCCAACGACAGCGACAATGCCAAGCTCGCGCACGGCTTCAACTATCACAACGGACCGGTAAGATATTCAAACACTCGGACTCTAGGGTTGTGACGACCTTCAATTTTGAAGTTTAACTGAGCCTCTAGATTACCGAACTTTTTTCGAACCCAAACTGAACCTTTATTACTGTGTATATCTTTTCAAATTATGCTTTTTGTACATAAAGATGATATAAATGTATCACAATGCACTGGAATATTGAAGTTTCTGTTTATTATTCGTTGAAAAAACAAATGTACCTACTGGCGCCAACAATAACTTCTATTTTATTTATGTAATGTGATGTGTTACCAATCAAAATAAGGAATTTTAATTGATAACAGTACGTAACTAGTAGGTGGTATAAAATCAAGTTATCATGGCTGACGTCGTGCTGATTCTACCTGTGAGCATACCAGTACAAAAGTACAAACATAGCTTCGGAAAACGGTTCTGAAATGAACCTTGAAGTTCAAAAGCGGAACCTTTAGGCCCAATTCGGCTCAAACCGGTTTGCAACCCTATCATAATCATAAATTCACCACAAAAAACATTATTTTTTATTTATTTATTTTTTTATTCGAGATTAACCATATACAAATATTATGTACTTTGCCCTGCTAAGCTATAAAATAAATTAAGCTTATCAGCAGGAGTACTACACAATACCCAATACACATAAAACATATACATCAAACCATCAAACTCATAATAAAACTAAAACTAAACTAAACTAAACTAAAACTTATGCTGAAAAGAAAAGGAATCAAGATAAACAATACACAAATTCCCCCGTTCTACAACGACCTTTCAGCGCCTGAGGGCTAATGCCAAAATACAAACGCTAATAAAATGCTGTCTACACCTCAGAAATTTGGATTTTCTTTGGTCCTCTATTGTTATGAGGTGAGGAAGAGGTAGTGTCAGAAAACTAGCCAAAATTAGTGTGGAAAATAGGAATTCTAAATGGAAAATAGATTTTTCGCTCTTGCAAATTCCTTGTAGAAAGTACTGTAGCTGTCTAGTCGTCTATAAACACGTGTCTAAACTGCTGTCTCTCCATTAGGAGTGGGTGTGGCCGATGGGCTACTACCTGCGCGCACGCCTCCTGTTCGCACGCGCGGTGGGCGGCGCGGCCGAGCTGCGGCGCACGGCGGACGACACACGCCGCATCCTTGCGCGACACTTCTCGGCGCTGCAGTCGGACGCCTGGCGCGGACTGCCCGAGCTGACCAACAAGGATGGAGCGTACTGCGGGGACAGTTGCCGCACGCAGGCGTGGAGCATGGGGTGCATTCTGGAGGTAAGCGCGGGAGATGTGCTCTCATCAAAATTATTAAATAATACATTTTTTTAATTCTCCTAAAGAAAGATATGCTGACTATAGGCTGTTCAATTTACGCTTACAATGCGCTAAGCAGCACCATCCAGACCTTCCACCTGAATTCACACTTTGGCAACCTAAACTTTCCAAAGTGAATCCGCTAACTTGAATGTGCCACCTATAGTTCTAGCTGATTTTCATATTTTGAGTTGGTGCTAGCGTAGTACATCATTTTCGTTGCCATCTTCGCCACCATAGTCATTGTAAAGAAGATTTCAACAAACTGTAGGTCAAGCTGATTACTATTCTCAAAATTAAAATGTATGAACTAGAATTTTAGCTAGATCAGTAATTGAATTGAATTTAATGAAAAATATCTGCAAATGAAAACTATAGTGCTTAGAACTACTTATACGCAAAGCATTTAAATGGCATTTCCTGCATCTTAAAAATTAAAATTCAGTGTTGAGAACTACTTAATTTAGATCTGTCGACCACCATTCCAAATTTGCCAACAATGGGTTATACCGTTTACGAGCTTAAGGGCCATGAAAATGATGAACATATACGCCCTCCTGAATCACCTGATTGTTTGGGATTGGCAGGTATGTAGTCGATGTTTGCCGACAATGAACGCAGCCTCTTTCTTACGTATAGACCAAGGTCAAGGTCTTCACGCGTTCGACTGAGATCGTCTTACATTTCACCAGATTGCAGGGAAACCTGACACATAACAACAATATGCTTCTGATGTAGTCGTATATTAAATGTCTATACATGATCTAATCATAAACAGAATGAATCATTTTTTTGATGAAGCCAGATTTTGGCGTGAAATTGTGTCCTGTTTAATTGACGAAAGCATTCAGTGCTGCAGTTTAGTAGTCGCCAATCCCACAAACCGGATGTCAATGTGTTATAAACGTCCCCCTCCTCCTCCCCCCAGGTTCTGCACGACCTGAGCCTGTTGGACCACGCGCCCGCTGACCCCGAGGTCAACTGACTTGGGGGGGCGTGGGAAGTGGTGGTGGAGGTCGCGCCGCACGACGTCAAGGCGTGGCCGCGCGCTGGCATGAGTCGCGCGGAACAGCGCCGCGCCACCAGGACGATGGTCGGCTACACGCTGGCGTTCTTCCTGCTGGCCGTCGTCACGTTCCACATCGTCTACTTCGCGTAGGAACGTTTCCGCTCGACGTCGACGGTTTGTCAAGATGTTTTGGTAATTCAACACGTGAAATAATAAAATAGATACAATTCAGAAGTATTATATGTACCATGCGTGATGAATAAGGAATCTTCATAAAAGGGCTCCTCCTAAGTGTATTTGTACATGTTTCAACATGTTTACATTGTAAGTCAACTTGAAAACAACAAGACCATTATTGCACTTAGCCCAAAGAAATGGAGCATTTTAAGTAAATTTTTTCTCCTTCTCCTGCGGTATTGAATCCAAAGTGCAATCAATGTAGACAATTAATAAGAAAATACTAACTATATTTAGGTCACATAAAATAGCCCCACATTTGACTAAATTATAGTTGACCCAAGGGAAAATTAAACGCCAATGAGTAGTCCTTAGTCGTACATAATATTAATGTTTCACTTATAATTTCAGTGCATAGTCAATTAAAGATAATAATTGAATGAAATGAATGGAACACTACTAACTAAAAAAATCTAAAAATTGTTATCTGTTAATAATCTAGAGTCTCGTTAATGCTCTGAAATTTGTTAAGTTTAAAGTTTATTTTATGTCACAATTAATTATGAACGAGGTCTGCCAAATTATGTTTGATACATGTTGTTCAATCTATGTCAGTCAATTTTTTTCTTTTCATTAAAATATACCTATTTGATTTTGTTAGCATGCGTAATTGTTAATTTTGATAACTAGGTACATAATATACCTATGATATTGTGTATTATTATAATCAAATCATTCAAAGAGGTTTGAATAATATCTTATTTCAAAAATGTTGTTTGATAAGAGAATTATAAAATTCATATTTCCTACGTCTTTATGGTTTACATTCTGCCTTGTGATATGGTCAATTGAATTGTAGTTATTCAAAGGAATCTCTTAGTAATATTTTGCTGACCGAGTTGATAGAAGATCATTTAGTTTTTGGTGTATTGTATTCTACTCGACTACATGTTGATTTCGACTCACCTTTACAAGATTTGATTTTTTTTTACATGATGAATGAAATTATTGATTTTGAACTATCCTAATTTCAACCCATACTACTTTGTTAATTTCAAAATTCTAGTCTATGTATTTGGTACCTTCATCTGTTAAATATTTTTCTTTGTACGTTACCTTTTACATTCTTCATCATTTGATGAAGTCATGATGTTTGACAATATTAAATTTGCCATTACCTTGCCATATTTATCTTCTACATTATCTAGTTTTATAGTTTAATTATAATTGTGGAGGAGGTAGGTTCCTACTTGGGACCTTTAGATGCAAAACCATCTTTCTCCAATATACCTAATCGTTTTTCTGTTTGACATGTATTTCGAAATGGCTAACCATTTTCAATCTCGTAAATACCAGATAAATTTGAAACACACATGATTTATAACCATAGGGCATACAACTGTTTTTTTATAATTTTCTCAAACTACTCGAACTATTCGAGAAAACAAGGAACACGACTGACCTCTGGTGGATTCTTTGGTACTAGCCATAATGGAGGATATAAAGGTTTTATTTATGTAAATAAATGATATAAAATTTGATTTAGTTGTTCGTTATGGCTGAAACAGTAAACTTGTAACTAAATCGAAATTTCATTTGTTTCTCCTTTTTCACTGCCCTGTGGAAACACGAACATCAAAATAAAAAAGTGATTCTAAAAAGTTTCCTGACAAAAGTGGCTCCATCAGTCATCTCGATCGCTTATTTGTTCGAATAGTAATTGGAGATTGCTGATTTGCATTTATAGATTTAATTTGTTTACAGGCATTGTCTATGGTGATGGCATAACTATTGCCAGTTTGTAAGCACGAACTAGGCAATTTGCCATAACGGGCAAATAATACCAGTTGAAATTATGCAACTTAGCGTTGGTGTGCACCGGCCTGGCTTAAAGAAGTTTAGCTTAGGACGGTTTTATGTCTAATCGCGTTGCAATAATAGGTACTTTAGAGGTAGTTATTTTTATATGTGGTATTATATTTATTATTACTAATTAGTATGCTGATGTTTATTTTTCGTACTAGTTTATTATTTAAATTGGTTTTGGAAGACTATATTGTTGAATAGTTTATGCAAATAAAATAAGCCATAGATATTGCTGAGAAACTGTAACTAAATGTAACTAATTACATTATAATTTCTTGTATAATTTGCAGTAATAGATGCGATTTCTTTATATTGTGTTTTATTCTTTAATAAATTAACTCTATGAAATACTGAATGTGTATCTTTTGCTGTATGAAATAAATACCTAGTTTTGTACTGGACGATTCCTATATTCCAATCATCAATCATCAATTTATATTCCAATCATCAAGGAGAGCAATGTCAACCAGAAATTTAAGTAAAAAATATGAATGACATGGCAGCTGAGATGTAGACCTAATGGATGGTTTTAGTTTTGTTGTAAGTTGAATAGTTTTCAAAATAATCAATTTTCTAAGATTGATAGGAATAGGATACTAACCCCTATTATACTTATAAAACTTGCAGGTTGTTGCAATGGAATATTAACACGCCGTTTTCCCGCCCAACTCTCCTATAACATTTAATTTTGATTTTTAAGAATGAAGTTCTAAATATTTTGGATGATAACAGCAGTCTTGATCATTAATAATTTTGTTTCTACATTTACAATTTCACAGGAATTCTGTTTAATTTACTGAAATCAGTCAATAGGGGCTTAACGTCGCACGGTTCTGCAGCGAGGCTAATGGCGACGGATGAATGATTGTGATGATGATGATTGGGAGATGATGGTGAAGAGTAGGTAAGGATGGAAGGTGGGAAGGAGGCGGTCGTGGCCTATTAGTAGGGTACCTTCCCAGCATTTGCCTTGTCGACTGAGGGAATACCACGAAAAAAAAACAGTCAGGAAGGACGGCCGCGGGAATCGAACCCGGGCATCCGGAATACAAGTTCAGAGCGTTACCATCTCAGCCAACCTGTTCCGTTGTGTGAAATTTTTGAAATTTTATGTCGCCCCTTTATTACCATTGAAAGATTGTGGATGCCAACAACTCATCTGAGTTTTGTGTATTTCCCCTTCGTCGGTAATTATTAGGTTGGCAATACTGCAATCACATTCCATTTCCAAGTGACCACGTAATTTTAAAATTAATCTTGTTCTTGTTATGTTACAAAATGTGTGAGGTTAGTTTTTTTAGAGTTTGTTTCAGACGATTGAAAACACATGTATGCAAGTAGTGCACATGTGTGTCATTACTAAATATCTCGATGAAGGGAAGTTGTGAATAAGTTAATAAATTGAACAAGCAAAATTAGCGACTTCCATTCTCATTTGCATTCATCTTTTTTATGTTGTTGACATTGTTCCCTATTGTATCTTGCAAATATTCGAAGTGTCTGTGTTTTTTTTCATCATATTTGATAAATGTTATTGCTTATATAAGCAATTCATCTTTTTTATGTTGTTGACATTGTTCCCTATTGTATCTTGCAAATATTCGAAGTGTCTGTGTTTTTTTTCATCATATTTGATAAATGTTATTGCTTATATAAGCAATTCATCTTTTTTATGTTGTTGACATTGTCCCCTATTGTATCTTGCATATATTCGAAGTGTCTGTGTTTTTTTTCATCATATTTGATAAATGTTATTGCTTATATAAGCAATTCATCTTTTTTATGTTGTTGACATTGTTCCCTATTGTATCTTGCAAATATTCGAAGTGTCTGTGTTTTTTTTCATAATAATAATAATAGCGGGTTGTCTACAGCTCTAAGCCGGCCGTTTCCCGCACTCCAGACGCCACCTCTCTCTGTCCGTCCCAGTCATCATCACCAATTCCTCTTCTTGACATGTCCAGCAGCACCTGTTTCTTCCAATCCTCTTCTGGTCGCCCTCGTCTTCTTCTACCAGGAGGTAACCAAGACTCTAATCTTTTTGGCCACCTCTGAGGTTCCATGCGCTGAACATGCCCATACCAAACTAGTCTATTTGTTTCTATACAATTAACCACCGTCTTTTCTACTCCCATCCGTCTTCTTATCTCCTCATTCCTCACGTGCTCTAATCTTGAGACTCCACAACTCCTTCTTAAGAAATCCATTTCCACTGCAAGCAGCCTTTCTCTATCCCTCTGCGTCATCTCCCACGTTTCTGCACCATACAGAAGTATGCTTTGAACTATCGTCTGGTATATTCTTTTTTATATTCGTTTTTTTTCATCATATTTGATAAATGTTATTCCTAATATAAAACAGAAGAAGTTCGTGCACCTATGAATAGACAAACAACAAACTGCACGCGATGTATTCTAAAACCCAAAGACACTCAGAGGGCTTACCGTCTATTGTGTTCAGAAACAAGATTTTGTAGACGCCCCACTGTTTGGTACTCCTGGTTTAAGACTTTCTCAAATCATTCTCATGGCTATGGAATGGGGGGAGAGGTTGCGCCGATAAATCCCTAGGGACTACGCGCCACTCGCCTCAGGGCTTCTCTCTGTTCCAACCAGCCAGTGGCACTTGTGAATTTTTATAATTATAATTTTTATCAAGAGTTATTATCTAGTGGAGCGGTCGCTCCACGCCAGCCAAGTCGTACAGCGCGCGCACACTCTCATTTAAAAAGGCTGGAGCAACCCACTTTTACTGTAAGCATCAAAGTGGCATTTTCGGCCTCCTGGATCTCAAAATTGGAAAATCTCACATTGTTGCGAAATATCTTAATTTCGAGCTATGGCCCACCCCACCACATATACCAAATTTGAGAACAATAGGTTATGCCGTTTGCGAGCTAGAGGGCCGTGAAAACCGTGTAATTGTACGGCTTTCAGATAATCTTACTTATAGTTACGCAGTTCTGTCTGTGTGTCAGGAACGCCTGCGCGCGCATCCTCTCAATTTCGCGCGCACACTCTCTATGTTGTATTTAAAATTAAAATGGTCGACGTTACATTGCCCAAATCATGTCCAAAATACATCTTCTGCTCTTTGTGCATAAATAAATAACTGAAACTTACCTAAATGGCAATTCTTATCCCTTTGTGTTTATAAGAAATGTATTTTAACACAGAATAACTGTCCAAATCTTTACATTATATTGAAAACGGCACTATTTTGTATTTAAAATGGTGGCCTTTCATTGCCAATCGTGTCTAAAAATACGTCTTTTGCCTTCGCAAAGTAAAGAAATAACCATAACTTACCTAAAACGTAATCCTTATCCCTTTGAGTGTGTAAAAAATCTACTATAACACATAATAACCGTTCAAAAGAGACATTACATAGAAAACTTCTTTACTCCAAGAAACGTCAAAGTGTAATTTTTAAAAATTTTCATTTGATCTGTATTTTAGAGGGCCATGAAAACCAAACAAAGCCGATAGATTTTTAACATTGGCCTCAAGATGCAATTTGCAAACGATCAAACGTATTATTTTCTTCCTACATTTAATCAACACGGTTCTGTAACCCTCAAACCAACTAACCGACGAAGTTTTTAAATAATGTTGTTAGATTAATCATTTTCAGTCGTTTCTTATTTCGTAGAGTGGTCTGTATTGAGTCATGTATTGACAACGAATTCATGTTGCTGTTGATAAAGTTTGAAGCACCAATGTTTAAGTTTTACATTGTTAACTGAATATCTATACTTTAATTAGTGGTAGATCGGCTGAAGTCCATTTCAATATGAACAGTATTTCTGACATCAACCAATCATTTGTAATGGTGACATGAGTTATTGTAAGAGAATACTTCAATATAACGTTATTTGTTAACATCAGTGAAACGGTACTTGATAGAGCTTGATTACAATCCAAAATTGTGCACCGCAAATCAAACAAATTTACTTCCGCCCTACATCTGAGGAACGTATAATGGTATAATATAATGAAGCCGTAGATAACATGTAATAGCATAACAAATGAAGAAAAGGCCGTGGGCATCAGGTCACGGTATCAACGTAATGAATATATATATATATTTTTTTTTACGGCGCATACATTGTTTTTCTTCTTATTTTTACTTAGTACGAATACTCTGGTGTAAATTTGAAAACTTATATGAAATTGTTTTACCATAATAGGTATGATCAAATTGCTTTTCTTCGTTCCTCATTTTTTAACGTTTTCTGTTAAGATTGGGTCATCAACGACGTCAAGATATTTAACGACGCACACTCTGCTGACAAATATTGCTGTCGTTTTATATTTACGCATAACTCACTGGTGCACATTGGTCATGTTTTACATGACGGGTCCCTCTAGTAATAATAATAATGATGATGATTCATCTTCCAATAAATTCCGCGGTCTCCGCCACAGCCTAAACGGCTGGGTTGATTGACCCGAAATTTTCACCACATATACAGCTCGTCTGCCTGATGATACCTTGCCCTTATAAATTTTTTGTGCCGCCATTTTGAAACCGGAAGTGACGTCATATCTCAAAAACAGCTTAACCGATCGGAACGAAATTTGCGCCAATCGATTCAGACGGTCCTCTTTATGAAATAACAGTAGTTAAATTAAAGTTTTCTAATTACTGAAACCGGAAATGACGTCATAGTTAAGCGAAATCTGCCTCAATTCACTTCCCTTTATATAAAAACGAACTACATATTCAGAAGTCTTATAATGAAATATATTAGTATTAGTATTTATATACAAATTAATACAATGTGTAAGAGCTTTCAGCCGCCATTTTGAAAACCGGAAGTGATGCCATATCTCGAAAACGGCTGGACCTATTGGAACGATGCTTTCGCAATTCTTCATGGTATATCACTTTAAGTATATATTTAGCTCCAAACAATATTTTTTTTTAGTAAATTATTCGGAAATGGCGTATTTTTTAAAAAGAATTAGCCATTGTTGCCCCAAAAAGTTTTACAAGTTGTGTAAATAAACTAAAAAAATAATTGATATCCCCATAAAAAACACTCCGTGTAAAAAAAACAGCCAAGTCTCTTCAACTAAAAAAAAATATTATGAAATCTAAAAATTCTGCACTGAAACGTAGTGATATCAAAAAATGAGCCAAGTCAAAACTTTATTTGAAAATTAAAAAATACTTGGCGCATCGTTTTTTTAGGGCATTGTAGGTATAGGTACTGTAAGTATACGTATTTATATCTAGTTTATACTTCTAAGCTATTTATATACACGATGCGCCAAGTATTTTTTAATTTTCAAATAAAGTTTTGACTTGGCTCATTTTTTGATATCACTACGTTTCAGTGCAGAATTTTTAGATTTCATAATATTTTTTTTTAGTTGAAGAGACTTGGCTGTTTTTTTACACGGAGTGTTTTTTATTACTATTACTTTGCTGTAACATATAGGGTGACATTCAAAAGTTCGCAGTTGATTGGAAACTGGTGGCACATTTTTATTCTTGTAGCTATAACACTTGCCAATACCCATACCTGTATTATGTCCACGAGTACGAAATGATAATACATATAGGTACAATTAAATATATACAAATACCATGATAAAACTTAATTATAATTATATTTGTTAATTAGGTATGCATTAATACATTAAGGCCCGGTCTTTAAATACTCTGCTACAGTCTCAATTAGCTCTTAACAGTTAGTTAGTGGTCATTCTAGGAATGTCATTGGTTGTTGCCATGGCAATATAGTCCTAATTGACTGTATAAAAGTTAGCAAGGCATTGAAAGACCGGCCCTAAAAATCATTATGTTTTACAGAAAAAAACATTGTATTAGCTAACTTTTGCATTCTTTATCGATCACTTCTTTTTGAATCTAGCCTAGCCTCAGTTATTATTGAAGTTTTCTCTTTACCTGATGTATTTGCAGTCGAATATTCTATCAAAGTCCAACTCTTTATCCCGAGCCCAAGTATGCAAGTCAACCATCTCCTGTGTTGTACAATTCCATGGATTCTTTACCAAGAGCAGCTTCTCCCTGTTCCAACCAGCCAGTGGCCCTTGTGGAATCTGCGTATTCATTACTTTGAAAAACTGATGGAAACCGGCGACGCTCAAAGAAACCATTTCATTGTGCATCATGTTTACCCTCCCCAACTTTGTCAGAGAGGTAAACAAATCTGCAGAAACCGTAGCGATTTTGTTGTGTCCTAAATCAAGAAGTACAAGGTTAGGCACATTATTGAAGTAGCCAACTGGTATGTGAGTGATGCTACAATTACTAAGTTCTAAGCCTTCCAGAGTTGAAATATTCATAGAAAATAGTTCAATATTTTCCAGACTATTTCCAGAGAGATCCAATTTTTTTAACGGAGTGTTATCAAATAGTCTAGCGTCAAGACTTTCCAACTTGTTATATCCCATATTAAGCTTTGACAGGGATGGCAAATTCTGGAAAACTCTGTAATCTATGTGTTTGATCTTATTTCCTTTAATATCAAGCGTAAACAAAGACTTCAAATCTCTGAACGTTCCTGCCTCAAACGTAATAATTTTATTATCAGATAGAGTTAAAGCGGACAACTTTAAACCTGCAAATAAGTTAGCATCAACGTGAGTTAATTCGTTAGTATTTAAAACCAGATTCCTCAAATTCCTTAAAAATTTGAAAGCAGTAGAATCAATAGATGAAATTCCGTTGTTATTCAGATATAACTCCAACAAATCTAATCCTGAAAACGCATCCCCAGATATTGACGCAATATTATTGTGGCTGATGGTGAGTCTTCGTAGATCGGTCAATCCTTGGATATGATGTGGATGGAAAGACGTCATTCCATTCGATTCAAAGATCAACGTCTTGATCGTTTTGAATGCTGGCATATCGAATTCGGTTCTCGCCATGATAAAATGTGGACTGTTTATGAGTGATAGAGATAGAATTCTCTGGTCTTGTGACGTCAGAACTCCAGTAATCGTTGATGTGTCAGTGACGTTTACACACAAGATCTTATTTCTTCCTTGGAACTGGCAGCTTGCAGTTGCAGTCTCTTCTCCAGCTTGACAGGTGGAAGATAGGACGAGGAGAAGAATGGCTCGCAGTGGAGATATCCAGAGTCCAGGGGCGTGTCCTGGAATTGTACATGACATTGACAGGTGGAAGAGAGGACGAGGAGAAGAATAACTCGCAGTGGAGATATCCAGAGTCCAGGGGCGTGTCCTGGAATTGTACATGACATTGACAGGTGGAAGAGAGGACGAGGAGAAGAATGGCTCGCAGTGGAGATATCCAGAGTCCAGGGGCGTGTCCTGGAATTGTACATGACATTGACAGGTGGAAGAGAGGACGAGGAGAAGAATGGCTCGCAGTGGAGATATCCAGAGTCCAGGGGCGTGTCCTGGAATTGTACATGACATTGACAGGTGGAAGAGAGGACAAGGAGAAGAATGGCTCGCAGTGGAGATATCCAGAGTCCAGGGGCGTGTCCTGGAATTGTACATGACATTGACAGGTGGAAGAGATGACGAGGAGAAGAATGGCTCGCAGTGGAGATATCCAGAGTCCAGGGGCGTGTCCTGGAATTGTACATGACATTGACAGGTGGAAGAGAGGACAAGGAGAAGAATGGCTCGCAGTGGAGATATCCAGAGTCCAGGGGCGTGTCCTGGAATTGTACATGACATTGACAGGTGGAAGAGAGGACGAGGAGAAGAATGACTCGCAGTGGAGATATCCAGAGTCCAGGGGCGTGTCCTGGAATTGTACATGACATTGACAGGTGGAAGAGAGGACGAGGAGAAGAATAACTCGCAGTGGAGAGAGTCCAGGGGCGTGTCCTGGAATTGTACATGACATTGACAGGTGGAAGATAGGACGAGGAGAAGAATGACGCGCAGTGGAGATATCCAGAGTCCAGGGGCGTGTCCTGGAATTGTACATGACATTGACAGGTGGAAGAGAGGACGAGGAAAAGAATAACTCGCAGTGGAGAGAGTCCAGGGGCGTTTCCTGGAATTGTACATGACATTGACAGGTGGAAGAGAGGACGAGGAGAAGAATGACTCGCAGTGGAGATATCCAGAGTCCAGGGGCGTGTCCTGGAATTGTACATGACATTGACAGGTGGAAGAGAGGACGAGGAGAAGAATGACTCGCAGTGGAGTTATCCAGAGTCCAGGGGCGTGTCCTGGAATTGTACATGACATTGACAGGTGGAAGAGAGGACGAGGAGAAGAATGACTCGCAGTGGAGAGAGTCCAGGGGCGTGTCCTGGAATTGTACATGACATTGACAGGTGGAAGATAGGACGAGGAGAAGAATGACTCGCAGTGGAGATATCCAGAGTCCAGGGGCGTGTCCTGGAATTGTACATGACATTGACAGGTGGAAGAGAGGACGAGGAGAAGAATGACTCGCAGTGGAGATATCCAGAGTCCAGGGGCGTGTCCTGGAATTGTACATGACATTGACAGGTGGAAGAGAGGACGAGGAGAAGAATGACTCGCAGTGGAGAGAGTCCAGGGGCGTGTCCTGGAATTGTACATGACATTGACAGGTGGAAGAGAGGATGAGGAGAAGAATGACTCGCAGTGGAGATATCCAGAGTCCAGGGGCGTGTACTGGAATTGTACATGACATTGACAGGTGGAAGAGAGGACGAGGAGAAGAATGACTCGCAGTGGAGATATCCAGAGTCCAGGGGCGTGTACTGGAATTGTACATGACATTGACAGGTGGAAGAGAGGACGAGGAGAAGAATGACTCGCAGTGGAGATATCCAGAGTCCAGGGGCGTGTCCTGGAATTGTACATGACATTGACAGGTGGAAGAGAGGACGAGGAGAAGAATAACTCGCAGTGGAGAGAGTCCAGGGGCGTGTCCTGGAATTGTACATGACATTGACAGGTGGAAGAGAGGACGAGGAGAAGAATGACTCGCAGTGGAGAGAGTCCAGAGTCCAGGGGCGTGTCCTGGAATTGTACATGACATTGACAGGTGGAAGAGAGGACGAGGAGAAGAATGGCTCGCAGTGGAGATATCCAGAGTCCAGGGGCGTGTCCTGGAATTGTACATGACAAGGTTATTGAAAGAGGTTGATTGACAGGTGGAAGAGAGGACGATCTGAAATCGATCTGGAATTGTGCACACTCGCAAATGTCATATGAGCGTATAGATTAGGGCAGTGGTATAGTACTCAGCCTTTTTGACTTGCGGGTTAATAATGCAAATTTGAAATTTGCTTTTGTTGGCGGGCCGCATTTTTTTTTTTAAAGTACAAAAATGCTCTAGGGATCAGGTAGGTTCATTCCAGGTGCGTAGGAACTACTTTTATCATGGGGGGGGGAGGGGGATTGCCGACCTGGAAGGGTGTCTGGGGGAAGAAGCCCCTCAGTTTTAAGCAGTTAATTTTTTTAGAATTTAACATTAAATGTTAAAGGCGGGTCTAAGACTGGGGGGCTTTGCCCCCAGACCCACCCTTGGAGTGTCACTATCCCCCCCCCCCATGAAGAAAGTAGTTCCTTCTTCCTACGCTTCTGTGTGATGTCAATGTCAATCGAGAGAACTTGATAAAAAAAATTGCGCCGGCTGGAATCAGGATTCGGGCCGCCAGGGGTTTGGTGATGTGGCGAGGGGGGGGGGGGCTTCATCCCGGGATAAAGCGTTGAGTGCCTACAGGGCGATTTTTGGTTTAACTTTATTCACACTTTGCTAACAACTTTGAGACATTTAAAAATCATTACATTCATAAAATGTTAATTGTCGAAAAAAAATTGCTTGGATGGATGAATTTCAAAAGGTATTTAAAAAAAAAAAAAAACGTATTTTGTATTTTGAAGCTAGGATCTAAAGTATTTTGTGTTTTAACAGCAAACAAATGAAATATTTTGTATTTTGTATATTTATGATACATTTTTAATGTATTTTGCCCATCTCTGCCCCCCACCCCAAGCAATTTTATGCCAGTGTCGATAGTATTATGCCTCTATAGTGAATTTCTACAAGACAAACCTAAAACTCCAAAATGTTAGAAATTTAGAAAGAAACTAACATGTCTATTATTTATATAATATATTTTCAAATAGGTACTTTATATTAGGTACTGTAATGACTGTATTCATTTAACTGACTTGAGAATTAGATTAGTATTAGATTAATACAACTATTATTATGTAATATTTAGAGTTAAGAATTCCAAATACCCGAATAAAGCGTCACTAGCTCACGAGTCACTGCTTGTGTGTTTACATGTACTTTGTAACTGTATCACCTTGTGAAATGGAACAATAAACTGAAATTGAAACTGAAACTGAGTAAAGCTGGGTTCCCATACTTCGCATCGAATTCGCTTCCGGTTCGCTTCGCTTTCGCAAAATGGCTACCTTTTAACAAAGGAAATCGTCCATGTTTACATTCGCATGTTCACTTGTTTCGGTTTCGTTTCGGTCTCGTCAAAGTTAAAATTGGCTCAACTTTATCGAAACCGAAACACGGGAACATGCGAATGTAAACATGGACGATTTCCCTTGTTATTAAAGGTAGCCATTTTGCGAAAGCGAAGCGAACCGGAAGTGAATTCGATGTGAAGTATGGGAACCCAGCTTTAGAGATTTCGAGTTAGCTTACCGTGATATTTTGCCATCGCTTAGCTGAAGTGCTTCAAAGTGTAAATAGCAAATGCGAACTGCCAGCATAAAGTGGCGACGAGAAGAATTTTATCTCATGAAGGGGTCATCAACTGTTTTAGGTCTTACAGGCCTTGACTTCTGACCTTGGTCTTCACCTTGACCCACGAATTAGTGTCAAAATAAGTGCCTATAGTCAATGACATAGCAGTAGGTACTTTTACTTAAATGTATGCTATAATTTGGTTACATTGTTAAAAGTTTAACTATTTTATTCATTCCGGAGATATATTTTTAAAACCATTTGAAATCAAGGTACCGTTACAATCTCTTATTAATTGCCTTCAAATTTAAAATGTTTAGCTTTGTTTTTATTCCTGTTAAAGGGGTTACTTGTTACAGAGAATGGGGTAAAACAGCTGTCGTTAGTATTCCTGTTCTAATTCTATTTCATTAGAATTATTAAGAGTCTACGATACTTGATGAAATCCATGTTTTATGAAGCACAAAAAGGCGGCCCCTACGTTTTTCTAAACGGCTTTACCGATTGTCTTCAAATTAATTTTCACAGGTTATTGATAAAGAGTAGATATGTGTCTCTAGTGGCCCCAAAGTTTTATTTTTTGTTAAGTTATTTCAGGGCCAGGTGCCAAAAAGACTCATATATTGCCCATGTTAGCACTTCCTCAAAACGAGAAAAAACATTTTTTATTTTTTTTTCGATCACTAGAGACACAGATTTACTCTTTATCTCTATGCTGTTAAATTTTGAAAACAATCGGACAAGCCGTTAAGAAAAAAGTAGGGGCCGCCTTTTTATGTTTTTTTTTGTGGTTTTCAGTATTTGAATTAAAATAACTTACTTCACAGCAGTTTATGCAACATGCAACACACGATTATATGTCACAAATGACACGT
Organism: Leuctra nigra; assembly: GCA_934045905.1. NCBI lineage: Eukaryota > Metazoa > Arthropoda > Insecta > Plecoptera > Leuctridae > Leuctra > Leuctra nigra. The sequence continues at coordinate 15,538,020 of OW203772.1, forward strand.
ACAACCCAGAGCAAATGCATTTCCATGCATTTATAGGATTTTTGTTACATCGGAATCGAAATTTTCTGCGAGTCTTGTCGACTCTTAAGCGAGCGTCTCCACTTGACTTCACTTGCGGCACTTTCTCTGTGTGTGTGTTTTTTTTGTCGCGTCAAGCCAGGTTGCACCGGTCAACGGATTGATCTGAAATTTGGCACACATCTTCATCTCATACTATAACTTGGACCTGTATAGTTTTGTGTAAGATCCGCCAGTAAATAAAAATATTACATATTGTATTTTCATTATTATATGCGTAGGTTCAAAAAGTCCGCTGCGGCCGCTCGGTGCTCTCCAATTCAAACGAAACTCGGAGGAGGCAGCTTCTATTATTATTAGAAAACGTTACAATTATTCATGACTGTTAGTTTTAGTTATAGTTTACATGCGTGGGTGTACCTATATAGTTTTTATTTCATTTGCTTGAAGAGGAGTATGTAGTTATTGCTAATTGTTTATTTTAGTTTTCATATGAAGCATTTTTAATTTCCTTGCAAAGGCTAAGAAAACTCTTTGCCGACAGGTGAAATGTATGATTAATTGCAGAAATAAATTGGTTGTTTCATAGAAATTGTGTTTACGAGATTTGATTTTAAATCGATAAGTGTCTTAGTTCATAAAACGTTGGAGGTAATTACGCTCAATACAGACAGGGGAAGTAATACTGTTTTGATAATTCTAATTTTTAAAATATATTTTTACTCTTTTTACTCGCTCCGAACTTCACTTGCCATTCATTTCATACGAATTGCACACAATAAAATTATACCGGGTGGCGCAAAAAAAACTCCTTCTGATTGAGAGGTCACTATATCGAAACAATTATAGATAGGATACTGAAATTTGAACACAATGTGTTCAAATATGTCATATTCATATGTCATATGTCACAATATGTCATATTAGAAAACATACCAAAATTAAATATGTGCAAGTTTCAAAAACATTTCTATTGTAGGAATAAAGTTACAGCTGTTCAAATTTGGTTGTCAAAAACTTGATTAAACAGTGCTCAAATAGCGCGCATCGAGAAAACTTCCAATGGCCGGGACGCTGTTTCTTCAAAACTACGTACGATGTCAAGCTGAAAATTTCAAATTATATTGAAAATATAATAAGATCGATTGTGTAAAAATTTCAGTCAATTTAAATGAATGGAACGAAAATTATGGAATCTTGAAGTTGAGCGTAAAATCAGAAAATGAAGATTATTTCTAAACTTTTATTACACACTTTATAAAAGTGATTCTTTTCCCACTATTCTGTGTTCAAGCTCAACTTCAAGATTCCATATTTTTCGTTACATTTATTCAAATTGATTGAATTTTTTACACAATAGATCTTAATCTATTTTGAATATAATTTGAAATTGTCAGCTTGATATCGTAAGTAGTTTTGAAGAAACAGCGTCCCGGCCATTGGAAGTTTTCTCGACGCGCGCTATTTGAGCTCTGTTTAATCAAGTTTTTGACAGCCAAATTTGAAACGCTGTAACTTTTTTCCTACAATAGTAGTGTTTTTGAAACTTGCACATATTAAATATTGGTATGTTTTCTAATATGTGCACAAATTTCAGAATCCTATCTATAATAGTTTCGATATAGTGACCTCTCAATCAGGGGGATTTTTTTTGCGCCACCCGGTATTTCCTAAGCTCGTTGAAGTATCTTGACGATTCAAGGTGTAGTTTTAAATATTTGCATTTTTATGGTCGACATTAAAACATACTTATGATACTTTAAAACCTCATAGGTAGGTACTAGATACCTATGTTTTTTTTAATTAAAAAAATCTCTTGCTTGGGTGAAAATTAATAATTGTCTTATCAAGTTCAAATTTTGTAAGGCGATCAAGACCAACAATATTTGTAATATGTTCAATCCAATTGGTCAGGAACTTATTGTCTTGTATCTTTATTGATGATGATGACGAAATTATAATGACGATGCATATACTTGACTTTAGGTCAAAAAGTAAATAGACATCTCTGCATAGTATGTACACTCAACAAATCATAAAACCGTATTTGAACGAAACGAGTTGGCTGGTGGTCAGGTTCCTTGACGATCAATCCTTGTTATTATCAATGAAATCAGAGCTCACGAACTAGAGTCACAAATCTTGTTTCGAGAAAATTGACAAAAGTGCTGTTGCCATGAAATTGTGTGATTTATCTGAATATCACCAAAAAATTAAGGCATTTTCAACCCTTAACCCTTTTTTGGCACTTAGGGCTTCTTACTGGAGTATTGATATCGCCCGTTTCAATGTAAATACTTGGTCATAAAGCATCGATCCGATTTTTCTAGTGTCAGTGCTCGTTTAAAAAGCCCCATCTACATTGCTTTCTTGGATGGTATTAGCATAGTATTAGACACTTGGGTGCTTTTACCTGTGCACAGACGGCATTTTTCGATAACACCCACAACTTCAAACCATGAAAGTTGACTTCGGGCTTTCTTAACGAGCACAATAGATAGGAAATTATCTGCTAATTCCAACGATACCAATAACTCCATATTTTCACAAATGTAACTTGGGTACTTGATGGTTGGTAGCAGGGCCGGCCCTTGACTTTTCAGCGCCCTGGGCAAGATTTTTTTGGCGCCCCCCCCTCTTTTACGGTACAATGGGGGGTCTGGGGGGAGGGTCCCCCCCACATGGGGGTCCGGGGCGCACAGCCCCGGATTTTTTTGAATGTTCAGTTCGAATTGATGTATTTTCATGCATTTTAGAGTATTTTAGAGAATTTAGAGCATTAAGTGCATTTCATGCACTTTCTTAGTTCCCTAGTATTTTAGTACATTTTGGGAGTTAATAGCACACATTTTTTTAAAAAAATGTGCGTTCAAATGTGCGTTTTGCTTTGTTGTCAATGTCAGGAAACGAACAATGATCAGTTCAGTTTTAAGATCAGTTTTAAAGGAAATAAATGTTTGTATTATATTTTCAAAAAAATATCATCATTCGATCATACTATCATATCATTCTATCTAATTATCTATCATTTGACAATTTGGCGCCCCCTAAATCTCGGCGCCCTGGGCGTGGGCCCGCGTCGCCCTACCCACGGGCCGGCCCTGGTTGGTAGGGCAGTATAGTTATATGACGAGTTAGCACAGACTTCATGGAATGATGCCATCAAACCTTTGTAATTTACTCACTCGCATAACAGACAGAGGTCCTGGATTCATCCACAGAAATATCTCTGGTGGAATTACTGACTCAATGATGCAGGCGTTGCGCGCACATTCAGAAGGGAAAGACAAGGAGAACCAGACGCGGTGGCATGCGGGAAAACTATTTATTGTTAAGCATGGACCAAATGAGATGTCAATTTAACAAATATCATGGTAATGATACATTATGTTAATAAATATAAATATATATATATATATATATATATATATATATATATATATATATATATATATATATATATATATATATCAAATTATTAATCAATCTGAGTTCTTATTGGTTTGAGCTGACGTTACAGGCTATGCTCGCATATGAAAGTGATCTTGTTATCGCCTGGGAAATTGTGCAACTCTCCTTTGGCTCGTGAAGCCATCACGAAGTCCCAGCCATTATAGGCCACCGGCAAGCCAGCTACCCATAGCGAGTAACCCGTCGAGTTCAGCGAGGCTCCTGGAACATTATTGATTGAAAAAACAATCAATATAATCACGGTCTTCATGAAATTTTCTTTAATTTGAAAAAAAAATACGAATTTCTAGAAGACCGTTTCACCATGGCAACACAATTTTATCAGTAAAACTGCACTTTTTATTAGGAAAATCGTCTAAATAAAGCAAAATTCTCATATCTCAGTAAATCATCCAGGAACGTGTACAGTTCAGTTTCAGTTCAGTTCAGTTTTATTTCCAGAATTCATCAATACATTTGAAAGAGGTACAGTGAAAGGACTCCTCTGGTTGACACCATTTAGTGGAGTATGTGGAAAGGTTACTTGAACTAAATCTAGTAACCTAGTATATAAGTAATAGCATTGAAATGAAGACAAATTAATATCTAGGTATATGCTACAATTATATTATACATTTAGGTAATTAATCTAGGTAATTTTTTTAACAATAAAAACATAATTAAGACAGACATTATAAATAAATTAATATTTGTCCGAGAGGAATTCGTCTACAGAATAATACACCTTATCTACTAATAGTTTGTTGACAAGGGTTTTGAACTCTGAATATTTTTGTATCTCTCTTATACTTTTAGGCAGGGCATTATACAATTTTGTTTTGAAAAAAATTGAGTTCTTTTGTGTGCATGTTGATCTGTGTCTATCTATGTGAATGTTATTGTTCTGTCTAGTATTGTGATTATGAATATCGCTATTTTTTTGTATTTCTTTCCCTTGAGATCTTATTGCTAGTACTGAATTAAATATTGTACTTGATACACGATATAGTAGTTTTTTAAAGAAATCTTAGGGTGGGAAATCAGCTTAATGTACATTTGAAATTATCAGCATGCCTTTTCCTGTATGGTTGCAATGTTAAATTGAAAGTAAAACTGTAACTTTGAAGTGAAAAATCTCGGAAATTAGTTCAGCTTCTACTTTTTTTTTTTTTTCATATTATGGTGCAGAATGCCATTTTCTATATATATGCAGAATTTAGACGATTTCTTAGGAAAGGGGAAATATGATGGTCCCCTCTTAAGAGTCGGCTGCATTCCAAATAATATTTCCTCGATTCGGAATAACTTTTGAAAATCAAAAATAAGAAGAAAAAAAAACATTACACAATAAACCATCTGTAATAATATAACATGTACCCAAACTCGACTTTAATCTGTAAAAATTGTAGTTTGAGCACAAAAAAGGTCGACTAAAAAAAACGGCATAGAAGTAATATTGACTCCAATACCTCCAAGTGCAGCAGCGTCTCCATGGATCATGGTTTGGTTTGATCCTGAATAAATGTTTGATGTTGGATTCTTTTCGGCCGAGTTTGAACTCACCATGAACAGTGATCCAGTCTTTGTCCTTGGCTTGTCCGTAAATCCCCACCCATGCGTAGGTGCTCTGGGACGTGCCGACTAATATGGCCGGCTGCCGCGCAAAGAGTTTGACGAACACCTCCGTCGCCTCCTCCAGGGAGTTGATGATCATAAGATGGCTGCTCTCATCCGCGCACTTGTCTCGCGCAAGTGTCCACGACAGAGGAGTCAAGTGGAACTTGTAATATCCAAACCGCGGGAAGAGCGCGTAGTCGCTTCTGGAGAACACAGGGCGAGCAGGAGTCACTGCTGGACAAGAACAGTTCGATATTTCGCAAGATATTTCGTTGGCTGCTCTTATTGGCCTGTAACCATTAATTTTTTTTTGTCTGTGGCTTAACGTCTCACTGTTCTGCAGCGAGGCTAATGGCGACGGATGAATGATTATGATGATGATTGGAAGATGATGGTGAAGAGTAGATAAGGATGGAAGGTGGGAAGGAGACGGTCGTGGCCTATAGTAGGGTACCTTCCCAGCATTTGCCTATCGACTGAGGGAAAACCACGAAAAAAACCCCAGTCAGGAAGGACGGCCGCGGGAATCGAACCCGGGCCTCCGGAATACAAGCTCAGAGCGTTAACCACTCACCCAACCTTTTCCGTCATTATACTTGAGGGCTAGTGGCAGTGGAATGTAGACGATTTGGATTCGTAATAACAACATTATACAAAAAAGTCGTGTTGACTGGCAGAAAAAATATATTTTTGTTAACTTTTGTTTGTCGTGATCAGTTCACAGCTGATTACAATGTTGAAATATTACCCCTCCCCTGCCCTTCACCCACCTAACCCTAAAAAACTTAAAACCTCGATTATTCCAAATCGTCTTAACCACAGCAGATTCTCTATGACAGTTTTAATTGTTCTCGTTCAAATGGCAATCAGTACTATAAGTGTTTCCAGCGGAAGTTCGCCGCACTTTATCTCGACTTTGCGATAGACGATAGGGAAGTCTCCTTAGAATTAGATTTCAGAATAATAGTTATTTTATGAAAGTTGAGATGTTCCAGAACACAGATTTGGTATTATTTTTGTTGTGAGATAAATAGTTTTCAAGGAATTAATTTACAAAGATTGAGAGTATATTTCTTACAATTTTAAAACAGGAAAATTGACAGGGACATCACAATTAGCTATATTGCCATGGCAACAAAGAAATCACCATGGTAACACATTGTTGGAGGCTTGGAAATGACATCACAATTCTGATTCTCGTTGCCTGCCGTTTTTCCCGCCAAAATATCTAATGACATTTGAATTTGATTTTTATTAATGAAAATTTTAAATTTCGCTGACGATAAGTGTGTTTATCATTGTTATTTATGTTGATAATTACAAATTAACTGGAATACAATTTCACGAGACTTCCCTATTGTTGAAGATTCATTTCAAAATGCAACGTGTCCAAAAACATCGAACAGAAACGCGATTTTCAATTGACATTAGCATTGAAGAGATACGAAATCCTGTGTTTACATAATTAATTACAATTTGGTGTGTGATTTTTATAAGTTTGAGTAACAGGCTGCGTAAACATTGTTGCTTTTCATGTTTTTTCACATCGAACAGAAAAAAACGCAAAATGGACAAGTTGCATTTTGAAATGTAGATCCGTTGGTATAATCAAAGGTAAGTAAAATCATAAAGGAATTGGTGTGTTAATTCAAAGTGAGTATAACGATATGGGAAAACAACACAGATTTTTACACCATTGCACTACACTAATGAAGGTGAAGTTAATCCAAATTATCAAAAAAGAAAATAAGAACTAAACGAGCATCTCAATTTGACAAAATGCTTCTTCCAAAAATATGAATATGAATATGTCCATGAATATGTATTCATTGTACATATACAAATCAGACCGCTCTTGTGATCAAGCTGAAATTTGGCCTCCGTACTCCGTACTCACCACTAATCGCCGGTGTCGATGATTCGGCATTTGATTGAGCCATGGAGTTAACTGAAGGTTGAGCAATCAGCTTAACACTGATTTCAATGAACGATTTGTTTCCCGGACACTCCGAGGTTCTGGGTTCGATCACCATCGACCACTTGGGCTCGCGTGTTGCCTCTTTGTCATCACTGCGCCGTAAAGTCACCTATGAGCAAAGATTCAGTACTTAGTGCCAGTTACACATCCTAAAAACAATTAAATAAAACCAATGTCATGAAATTACTCATGAAATTGCTGTGAAAATACCTAATCAGAGTGAACAATGTTTCATTGTCTTGAACATATTTTGCAAGGATATTGGGATTTCTATTTTTTTTTTACTATTTTCCGTGCAATGCACCAACTATATGGTTTGTAAGAACATTAGTTTGGTTTTCCAGATAAACACATCATTTTCCAGATCTGTGTTTTAACAACACATGCATTTGGCAAACAAAACTGCAATGTCTAAGATTTTAGAAACCACCCAATTCTGATAATTCTGAGTTACAGATTGTATACCTACAGGATATTGACTCCAGAAGGTTAATACACATCTTCCACAGGAATAGAACCAAAATGGAAACAAACGCTTGAACCAAAATGCAAAGAAACGCTTTTCGTCACTTCTCGATCAGCAGGTAGGTCAACACGGCGAAATATAATTGAAATGCCATCATTGAAATGCACACTTCTCTTTTTTGTATATAGAGAGATTGTGCAACCTGATTGGCTATCGCTAAAGTTCTTAATTATTTTTGCGCGTCCGCATGGGCGTCCGTAGGATTTCTGCCAGGTGGGGGCAGGGCAAGGAAAACAATATTTTACGGGTTAAGGGGGGTTTGGAGGCGCGTTTTTGGGTTTTTGGACACTTTGAAATCAATTTTAAGACGTTATGAGATGTATTTTGTTCAAATATTCAATATTTTTTAAATGTTGCACTTTGGGGGGGGGGGGGGGGGGGGGGAGACATGTCCACAGCTGCCCCGCAGGGCATTTTTTGTTTTTTTGGCCCTTTGAAATAATTTTTCTTTTGTTTTTTTGGTTACAAAATGAAACTAGGTATAAGTAAAACCCCAGAAAATGTGTATGTTTTCCTGACATCCAGAAGAGGGGGGGGGGGGGCAAGCGCCCCCCCCCCCCCCCCTCTCAGCAATGCTAAATGATTGAATTTTCCACCTGAGGACGGACATTACGTTGGCACGTTGACGGGTCAGATTTAAAACTTTATTGAGGTAATCAATGTATTTTTGTAATGTGAGTGATTCCTCTTCGTACTAAAGATATCTCCGGAGCCTATACAAATTATATCCCAGGTACCCATTAACTATAAAATAACGTCATAAAAGCAGAGAATCACAGCTATTCTGGATGGCGGCAGGCAACGATGAGATGACATCACGTGCAACCTATGAATTCCATTTCTCTAGAGTTAACTGACACGCACCTCAGATATCCAGTGTCCCGTGAGATTCCTCTGTCCAGTCACGGCCACCGAGATGTCTTGAGTTCGATCCTCGACACACTCCGAGACCGCGTGGCTTCGACCCAGGACCAACCAGCAGCTCGCCAACACGACCACGAGTTGCAGAGTCATGTCCACTTTGTTCTCTTCTACTTGGAGGTGGCAATCACAATGAGTTTCCAGCGGATATGTCTCTGTGTGCATACTACATACATTACATTGCGCGCGCAAGTGGCACAGAAAATATGTTGAACTTTGAAAGTATACATGTTGAAGTCCTTTTTATTAAGCGAGCGTCTCTGCTCGCAATCTTGTAGACATTACTTTTCTAAACTCAATATTTTAACTCTTGCTTCTACTCTTATCCTGCAGATCCTTTACAGATCTTATCCTTTAGATCGTTCAGAAAAAAACTTGAAAGCCCACCTGCTAGAAAAATCTTATTATTCACTGGAAGAATTTCTTAGGGAGTGAGGGGGGAGATGGCTGGCTTTTATTATTATTATTATTATTATTATTATTATTAATTATTATTATGTAATCCCTATTTTAATTAAATTTAATAACAGTCATTATCTCACTTGTACTATTCACCCGTTGTTTACCTTGTACTCTAACAATGTACCTATTATGTATTCAATAATCAATTTTCACCTGTGTCTACCTTAAATTTTAACATTGTATTGTTAATTCTATGGTTGAATTTGTGAATTGTAATTGTAATTTTTGAAATTTGTGATTTTTATGTATTTATTAATTAAGTGTTGACGATACCTATATTTGTACAGTGTACCAATCTACAGGATTAAAACAAAACAAAACAAAACAAAACAAAACAAGACTCTTGCGGCACTTTCTCTGTGTTGTTTGTTTGTATTTTTTTGTCGCTTCAACCCACGTCGTACCGGTCAACGTATCGATATGAAATTTGGCACACACCTTCATCTCATACTAAATTAGACATGTTTAAGTTTATGAGAACGATCCGTCCATAAACAAAATCCTGTTTCCCCTTATAATTAGCATTGTACCGGTTGGAGGAGTCCGTTGCGGCCGCTCGATGCGCCCCATTCAAAACAAACTCGAAAGCAATTATTGTTTGAATTCGTAATAAATAATAATTATTTATTTGCTATTAGATATAGTTATAGCAATACGTTCAAGGTTAATATTCGTTTTTCTTTTCTTTTCTTGAAGATGTAACCATAAACGTTGATTGTATGTATGTAGGTATCCAATGTCCAAACAGGTAACCAATGTAAGGTATATGTATTTATTAAGCAAATTATTTGTAGATCGGCTAAAATATCTTCTTGATGTTAGAATAGTTTGGTTGGCTGATTATTTAAATTATGTTTATGAAATATTTTCTTTATTCAGTCGATATGTTTCATATAACAATGTGTTCTAAGCTCTTTTATACGGAACGGCAAGTTTATGTTTGCTCAATGGCCTATTTTGTAGTTTGAGTCTCTTTATTTTTATTTTTTAATAATCCGTATTATACCTTTACCTAAATACTCCCATAAATACACATGAGTCTTTGTCTGTTATATTACTAATTTGCAATGAGAAACAAATAGTTAGTTTTTTTTAAATATAATTTAGTCGCTTTAAGTTGTTTTAGGAATATTGATTGCCGTGTTTGAAGGAATTATGGTTCGAGGTATTGCACGTTTCCGTGCTCGCTTATCAACGCGTTACACGAACGTTTTCCTATTGTTATTAAATGGATTTAATTTTTATAGTTGAGCAAATCAATAAAAATAAGAATTATGCATAAATTAACGCGCGTGTGTTTTTTTATGTCTAAATTATCTAAATTAAACAAAAATAAAAACTCTGGTGAAATTTAAAACAACATTATTTTTGTTGTAAACACGTCTAAAGATCACGATATTTGTTCATGTTCAAAGATAATTGGTTCTTATCTTTTATCACTTCTGTCAAGGACACTTTCGTTGTCACGACGTCCGCAGACACAGCTGAAACGATGATTATAAAAATGAGTGCAAGCAAAACTTATGAACATACAGTTTTGTCATTTTCAATATAATTATTATGAACATTTTATATACTTATAGTTTCTAACTTATTTCAAATGTATTATTTCTATTTTCTGTTATACCTTTGGTTACACCTGGTTACGCTGTGTCAACCATTGTTGGATGGCAGTGTTTACAAGTTCATAAATCATGCCACGCCTCAGAGATGGGGGGGGGGGGGAGTCCGTTATGCTGTGACAATCTGTGACAAAGGGGTAATGCACTTATCAAAAATTCAATAAAAAATATTTGTTATAATATATTATTTTTAAATGTGAATTAATAAAAAAAAAAGAGAATTGTGTAAATCCTGGTTTTATGATGTTATATTTTAGGCCAAACGTATTTTTTTAGTTTAAATGTAGGTCGGTACCTACTACCTACTATATAAGTATAATAACGGAATGCCTAATATTATTTATGTTTCAATTATTTTTTTTAAATACATTTTTTTGGTATTATATAATATATAAATTTGTTTAATAAATTGTATTTTATAAATTGTATATATATATATATATGTATATATCAAATATATAATTAATACCAACTGCAAATTGAAAAGATTTGCCTACTGTGGGGATCGAACCCACGTCCCTGAATTGCCGGTCCAGTGCTCTAACCACTAAGCTAAGCAGGCTATTCAATCTGCAGTGGTTTTGTTCCATATAAACTGTATTTCTACAGTCCGAGACGCGTGATAGAGCACTGGACCGGCAATTCAGGGACGTGGGTTCGATCCCCACAGTAGGCAAATCTTTTCAATTTGCAGTTGGTATTAATTATCATCACCCTCTCTGAGGTCATCAGAAAAAATCATGTTAGTCATATATATATATATGTATAATAAATAAAAGTTTTTCTGGTTTTTCTCCGTTTTATTTATTAAACGTGCCAACGTTTCATCTGTGAATGCACAGATATCATCAGGGCCAAAAAATAAAATAATAACTTATAGAAATAGAAAACTTTTACATTCAAACAACTGTCAATGTCAGAAAAAACAATTAATGGTATATAAGCCTATGTGAGTGCCTCTAATAATCAAGGTCTAAAATTACAATAAATCTAAAAAACTAAAAGCACTCAACAGGTAGTCGACTTTTCTATGCAGTTAATGATTAAGAAAGTAAAAGTTCTGCTAAAAATAAGTTAGATGAAAATCAGGCGTTCTTCTACTTTCTTGCAACTGGGAGATTCTTTGTTTCGCTTCTAGTTATTCTCTTGAATTGAGATTCAGGCGTTTGGTTACTTGTAGAAACAGTTTTCCCCGTTCTTTTATATGTATATATTATATATATAATATATTGATGCTTTTACATTTCGAATGCTTTTTTATTTACGTAGGTAGGTAAAAAAAAAAAAAGTCAATATAATGAGCTATTTTATTTTTAGATTGCCTCGTTCCATTTATATATGTTTTACTTTTCTGATATTTTTAATTGATGTTTTATTGAGTAGGTACACTCGGCCAAACAAAAATTGAACGTTGACCAAATTTGAATGACTGCTGGTCATATCCCATAACCTTGTTATGGCTTGTTATTATCATTGAAATGTGAAGTCGCCTACTAGAGTGAGACAATGAGATCGCTTAGACTGACTTCTGATGGTGCGATCTTACATTTATATTTATCAGCCTATCAGATTTATTGAACATTCAAATTTTGTTTGGCCAAGTGTACCTACCTAATTTTAATGAAATTTTCTGATTTATTCTTAATATGATGTAATTTTATCTTTATCAAATTTTTTGCCTAGTAAAAGATAATTAATTAGTTATTTTAGTTTTAGATACTGTATTTTCTTTCATGGAAGAAAATATGTATTAGTTACCATATTTTCATGTCATGTAGTTCCTTTTCGTTCATCAGTGGGGTCTGCAACTTCTTATGGCCGCTGTTTCAAAGTCTCAAATAAGCATGTTTTTTTACACTTTCGTAGGTCCAATGAAATTTCTGGATTTGTCTTTTTTTTGCTTTTTAATTTTTCTATTATTTCAAAATGTAATAATTATTGTTTTTCGATATTTCTCCCAATGAAGGTCGCATACAGTGGCCGAAATATTGAGATTGTTATATAGTAAATAAAATTTAGATACTATCCCATGAGAAAATTGGTTTTATTTGAACAAATCCAAACTAAAAAAGGGAAATGAAAACAATTTCATGAACAATTCTAATTTACTAGAGAGACCCGCCATGTAATACATGACCCAAAGCGCACTATTTTCTGGGCAAAGAATAATAGAAGATGGAACAACATTAAAATTAAAACATTAAAATACTCTTATGCTGGCAAGGGATTGTCTTCTCGTGACAATTTTCTTTACCATCCGATTATAAAAAATATGTGGAAGGTTCACTAAAGCCAATGCCCATGTAGTGTATGTACAGTGAGATTCAGAAGAAAGCGGTCGTAGTGCCCCTGTGCCAAGCAGTGTCCACAGGGCACTCCGACCGCTTTCTTCTGAATCTCACTGTACACGTAAATAAGAAACAAAGAAAACGTGTAAGTAACCATTTGGCAAATATTTAAATATACTGTAAACCGCTTAATATTAGTAAAACATTTTAAAATGCTCAAAAAAATTGTATATAAATAAATACAATCAAAAATGAACAATGAAAAATAAGCGCAAGAATTTCAGTTGCATGGAATATAGAATTAATATCATTTGTATAATACTTGAAATATATGACAGAATAAAGTATGACAATTTGATCGAATCTATAAGTTCCAAAATAAAAATCAGTAAATGTTTAAGATATTTTAATTAAAGCAAATATGGGTAGTCAATAATAAAATGGTATAACAAATGCCTATGCACAAAATAATGAAAGAAAAATGGTATTGAGATGTAATATCAAAGTGTGTTTATACTGTGTATGTAATAACTTCAAAAATTACTTTGAAATTCCAGGTTGCGAGAGGCTATAGTAGAAACCTACGCGATTTTATGCAGGCTTCCACTTCATACCTTATCCTGATTATTTAATCGTTCGCATCTCTACTTACATCAACACATCAATGAAAGATTCTGCATCATTTCGATTCATAATACATAAAATTATTTATAGTAGGTGCATACACACTAAAATCTTTTGATAAAATGGGAAGTTGTGAAGTCAGGCGGAAAAGATATGTCCTTGATTGATCCTTGTCTATAGTAATATCAGAGCTGGGATGTTAGGACATCCGTTTTAATTTTTTGTTCAGCCACGTTTAATATTGATACATAAATATGTTTCATGTGTTCCTGATTTCAAATATAAGTGTTTTATTTTGCCTGAAAATGCATTTATCTCAATGTGTATTAATTTAGTCCTTTATTTGCTATTTGAATGTCTTTTTATCCTTTTTCTTAAATTATTGGGGAAAATAATATCAAATGTCTTTAACAATTGTTGTAACTTGAAAATATTACAAAGCATAACATTTCATTGGTCCTTTTTCGGGACTTTATGGTCCTTTTTTAATAGTTTTAAGGTACTATTTGCCTGTCTTTTTGAACGTTTCATAGGTCCTAAACATCCTAGCCCTATAGATCAAATAATAAACGTAGAATTGGAATTAATCCAAGTCCATAAGAAGGTAACAATATTACACTCTGGCCAGAAATGTTCCCTGCCCCCCCCCCCCCCCCCCCCCCCCCCCCAAAACCACCCCAAGATGTCTGCATTTATTCACATGAAATATTGTTTTGCCCCTGGTTGTATAAAGTCAAGGTTTACTAAGTGAATCTATTTTCTTCACTGCCTAATAAAATATTTCACGGCTTCCTATAGTTCTAAAGTTTCGAAAAAATTAAGTTTTTCGATGCAAATTTGGGTTTCTTTTAATATCTCTCGAAATACTCAACGGATTCGATTGAAATTGTGTGCACTTTATTTGGTTTGAAATGATCTACAGGAAAAGTCCGGGTTTGATTAAAATTGGGCTAAAATGACGATTTCTATAGAGGTCTATCGTAACGCAACTTCAGAGCTCCATTGTTGAAACTGTGCATTAATAGTAAAGGATTTTTATCCTATTTACGAAGCAACTGAGCTGTAAACAAACTGATATACCTATCAATATCATATAAATATCAAATATCAGGCGTGTAGGAAGGGCCCCCCTCTCTCGAGCAGGCTGACCCCCCATTCACCATAAAAAATTAAGTTTAGTGTTAAAAGAACACTTACAAATTGTATTAATTCTAAAAAAAAGCCCTGCGGGGCAAAAACATGGAGTTAGTTGTTGTAATTTGTACAGTTCCTTTATCATCACAGAATCGATTTTAAAATGTTTATTTGCGGAAAAAATGCCCTGCGGGGCAACAATTTGAGTTTTTTTTGCGCTTCAGTTTGTGCATTTTAAAGCCCGAGAATCACTTTTAACAGGTTTAAAATCAAAAAAACGCCCTGCGGGGTTGAAGCTGGGGGGGCATAGCCCCCAGACCCCCTTTCCGGGTGTCGCAACCCCCCTCAATGACGAAAATACTTCCTACGCGCCTGTCAAATATTATATCATATCAAACTGATATGGTTGCCAAGTGTCTTTTTTCAGATGATTGGGATAAGCAATACGATAATCACTGTATAGTAATTAAGGAAATAAATAAATCCTGCAAATATTTGTCAAATGTATACCTAATAATAATGTCAGGAGGGATTGGAGATTGTGCATTTATCACATTACACAATCTCTAACCTCTTCTATCACAAAATGTCAAAAGACCAGTGGTGGGATGTGGGAAGGAATAAGAAAATTAAGAAACAATTGTTACAATTCTATGTGTTTAATGTACAATAGAACACTAGGTAGGTACTATTTACTAGCTAATACAATAATATCAAACTTGTCCATTGATTAAATTAAGTACATGCCAATATAAAATCTATTTTGTACAAAATAAGACTGTCGCTCTCTGTGCATGAGATCGATGAGTATTTAATTGCAATTTTAATCAATAAATTAAAAATAAAGCTGCCTCAAAAATATCTTCATCACAATTGGCGTTCATTACCACAAAATAGAGATTGCAGAATTAACATTTAAAGCACATTCGATTGCCTTATTCTTGGCAAAGGTACAATTTGTAATTTATCTAGTTATACAAAACATGCAAAAGATATTTGATTTTAGAATGGAATGCATTACCAAATTAAATAATAAAACATCTAGGTAGTAATACAAAATTGGTGGTATATTTTTAAAAGTAGATTTAAGTACGTACTTATTACACAAATCACAATAGAAAAAACATACATCTTTCTAACTAGTACTGGAATGGAATGTCGATTGAGCTAGCGCAGTAACTAAAAGCGCAATAAATTAAGAACCTACAATTGCACCGGGGAATGAGTGATATACAATAATAGACGATACATGACGTTAATGCACATGACACGATAAGGCTTGCGATACAAAAAACTAGGTAATATAAATATTATCGGTACGAATTAGCGATACCGAGGCACATATCAAAGTCACTATCGCTAGACGATAGGAATATCGCAAAGCCAGGCACAAATTTTCATGGACACAAAGAGAGATGACGTCTCGATACGGAATAAGCTCGAACTTTGCAGATTATTCGAGAGAGAATGGAAATGATATGCGAGTCATGGCAAATGTTATCGATTCATCGTTCCTATCTACATAATTGGCATAGAGAGCAAAACCATAGTCTTTACCTACACAAACTGTTCCTTTTTACAAATAAAACTGGCAATGTTCAGTAATATCACAAAATTAACATAAACAAACATAGTATACTTCTAGTCACAACTAAAATTCATATTTCTTCAGTTAGAAGGACAAACTCTATAAAGATTATGAAAGGGTGTGATATAGTGGTTTTCACAGTAGAGAGATAACATTTGCACATCATTTGAAAAGAAATCAAACCAACATTTCATGTAATGTTGATTTTTTTATAACCTCTGTGAGTATGACTACCTACACTGGAAGTTATTGAAATAACTAGGGCTGTGCGAGATTGAAATTTTTCATGTCGAGCGAGATCGAGATTTTTTCATAAAAGTCGAGCGAGATTGAGCGAGATATTTTACCTTCGAGATCGAGAATATTCGAGCAAGATTATACTTTTTTAAAAAGATTTTTTTTGGTGGAAGAGAAACACAATTTAAATTGTCCAGCCACACAAGAATAACATTTGATAAGTATGCAGAACTGTCTGCTTTATATACAAATCAAATTTATGGACGATACAAAGAAAGTTAGCGTGCGTAGTCCTGTAAAAATAACAAAAAATTGGAAATCTTCATGGCTCTAAGTTGATATGCTCGAGACTTGAAAATTCGAGATGGTAATTTGAACAAACGATCGAGATCGAGATTCATATTCGAGACTTGCACAGCCCTAGAAATAACCAATATCAAGTTCATATGTGAACTGTCTAGATTAGGGATAAGTGATCTCGATTTAATTTCTGACAAAATCAATTAATTAGGTACCTCTGATTCATCAATCATCATTCAATGAAATCGATTCAATCGAGTCAGATAATTTTTTTGATCAACCTCAAAATAGTCAAGTATTCATCCTTGTAATGTACATAATCTTCTTTGTGCTTTTATGGCCTAATTCCCACTGTAAATGCAAATGGGAGTCGTATAACCCTTCATAATGATAAAAATTTATTATTTGGATGTAAATAATAGATGTACCTAGGTAATCGAATCAGGTATCCATAAATTCAATAAAATTTACGAACCAGTAAATGGTTTGATTCCACATCCCTATTTTAGTTTATAAAATGTCACATTTTGAACGTAGAATCAAGCTTATTTCGCATCAAATGAGAAACACGCATCAACGATTTATACTACTGACACCTGTCCATCGTACGAAAACACAGAAACGTCGATCACGAAAACTATTCAAGCTGGGATCGGGTGAGAGTTCGATACACAAACACGGAATATTAGTAGTAATTGAAAGTCTTTGGAATGTACACGTATCTTCATGGATGCTCGGCGACGTGGCGCGACCTCGAGCGCCGTCATAGTTACAATATATTACACCTGGCTGGTCGCTTCTCACACCGGAGTTTCACTCATATCCTTCCTGTGAACAGAGATCGGGCAGTGCGTTAGAATTCGAGGTCGTGAAGCAGATGCGGGGGGAACATCGGCACAAGTACACACGTATTAATCCAATAGTAACAAACACAATGTTATCTAACTGCAGAGTTAAAGCTTAAAAAAGAATTAAGTTTGGAAAAAGTCTATTTTAGGCAAAAAGCGATGGAATTTTGATTTAAAAGGATTCAATCTTATGTTAGTTATACGTACTTACTTATCATATCAATAAGAAAAGTTTGGAGATAAAATAGAGCGAAGTAAATCTGAAGGTAACAAGAGATAAAGGGAATACAATTCTAACAAGGCTCCATCCTTGAGGTATTTACTATTTAGGTTTTTAATTTGAAGCATTCATCACTATAAATAGATTGAATCCCCCAGACTTGGGTAAATTACTTTTTAAAAGTAGTTAGATTATATTACTTATTACTTGGAAAAAAATGTAATAAAATTACTGATAAATTACTACTTCAGAAATGTAATGAAATTACTTTACTTTTTAAGATAAAAAGTAGTGAAATTACTCCCAAAAATTACTTTTTCCCGAATTGTTAACCAAAGCGAAAATTATTGGAAGGGGATACAAAATAAGAGTGTTTGAGAAGTCACGATAAGAGCAAAGTCATTTTAAGCCGTTTCTGTTTGACAATTCGCTAAATCAAGCTTCCTCTCTGCACTCTGGTGGTAGAAATGTGTACTTGAGGAAGGGTGTAGCAATTCAATTCTCCATAAGGTACCTGTAGAGTTTAGATACCTCTACTTCATACACTATTTAACATAGAACCATAAAAATTGTAATGAGTATAGAAAAGATTATGCTTATTCGATCTGTCACCTCAGAAATTTATTTTTTGTGTCTAAATAATTATAAAATAACTTTCCGTATAAAGCAAATACGGCTGATACTGTAGCCTGATTGGTCCGTTGGACCATATCCTGTCCTCTGATTGGCTGATGCATTACATGTTTGAACAATTATTACGCTGCAATTTAACCTCGGAGAAAAATTCTGAGGTGACAGATCGATCAAGCATCATCTATTCTATACTAGTTACTTTTTTCAGGGTTCTATGTTTAATAGCGTATGAAGTAGAGCAGGGGGATACTGGTGATTCATAGTTGAACCACATTTTCTCTTTTGAATGAGATAATATTTTAAATTTATTACGAAAATGTATAGTTTGACAAGATATTTTCGTTTCCTGTCCAACAATTTTCAGTGCAGAGATTGTTTCAAAACACCCTTTTGTGTAAGTAGGCTAGCTATACTACCAATAAATGGTTGCGAGTGAATGGTTGAGGGAGGAAGGGGGGTGGGGAAACTGGTCGACCTTGAGCAATGTCTTGAGTGTCTAGGGGCGCGGGCTGCCTGAGGCATCCACTTGTTAGTTGTTTGCAGCTGGTCGTGGGTTAATGACCTGATTAGTGATTGCATCCCTTATTCTTGCGTGTGCTTATAGTTTTGAAATTTATTATGCTCATTATGAATAATGTGTTGGAAACGGGAGAAAGATATTTATAATTCTGAATTCAAAATTACCATTCCATCCACAGCTGTCAGTCTAGAACCCAACCCCCCTTCTCTCATGTCCCATGTTGCGTGAGGAATTCAATAGCTTATCCGTCAAGTGGCCCAGTTAGTGCTTGAAATATGGGAGTTTTACATCATTTTAAAGGTTTTTAATGGGCATACGGATTTTTACGGATTTTTCATGCTTTTTAAAAGGATATTAATTTGTATGTGGCGGCAGCCCTGAAGTAGAGGTATCCAAACTCTACAGGTTCCTTATGAAGAATTGAATGCGTACACCCTTCCTCTAGTACCACATCTCTACCACTAGAGTGCAGAGCTGATCTTAATTGTGCGAATTTATTACCATTATTTTGTACTTTGTGTGACTTGCGTAGTTGAAATTCATAAATAAGCCTGCTTAGTGTTGTTTTTTGTCCATATTTTTTGAAAATAACATACAAGCGGAAAAGTGTGGGCGAGTCTCACGGTAACGCGTTACAAACGTCAAATTACTCTGATAGATGTAGTGAGATTATATTACTTATTACTTGGAAAAAAATGTAATTAAATTACTGGCTCGTTACCCAAAAAAGTAATTTCGTTACAGTAACGCGTTACTTTCGTTACGTTACTACCCAAGTCTGGAATCCCCCTCGTCAACAGTACAGATAAAAGTAAAACCACCAAATAACAAGTGAAAAGAAAATAAGTTAAAACCAAGAATGTGCAGCAAGTTGTTCAATAAATTGCAAATTTTCTTCTAAGTAGACTCAATGTGATTTACCGAACGCATATAATAATTATTAATAAACTCACCTCACTGAAAGCAGACAGCCAATGGGAATGCAGAAGAGAGCAAGAAATGAGAAAAAACCACCACATCGTTAGTAACCAGTCACCAAGATTATTTCAAGTATTTTGTTAAACAACTGCAGCTTTGCCCTTCATCCAATCAAATGTAACTGACAAGTCATATAGTGAAAAACACAAAGTCAATATACCTGAAATACGGGGCACACTGTCAAGTAAAAGCAGAGAGCTGAGTGAAGAGCGGCTTGATGACGGTGCAACACTAAACTGTGTCAATGAAATATTCTTCGAGGTTGACTTACTTAAGGCGCATTCACAATGCACCGCTAACTTTAACTTGAAACGTTAACTTTAACTTAAGAATGTTTGTTTTACGGGATCACTGGGTAGCATTCACAACCGCAGAACGCTAACTTAACGACGTTAACGTTAACTTAAAAGTTTACAAACTCCAAACATTCAAGTTTAGGTTAGCGGACGACCTTGAGTCAACCAATAGAAATCGGGCAATAATACGAAGATACCCGAGGGGAAGGCGAAGCATCCCGAGGTATTCTATTTGAAGAGTTTTGATTGGCTCGGGAATCTTCGGGATTCTACGTTGCCGTTGTCATTGTGAATAGTGTCAAGTTAAGTTACAAGTTAACGTTATAAGTTTAAGTTAAAGTTTAAGTTAGAGGTGCATTGTGAATGCGCCTTTATAGGACGATCCGATATAGATCCGATTTGGTATGCCTTAAAAAGGTGAACTATATGCTCTAGAAACTCACATCTCTACTATAACCCTTAGAGTCCGCGAATATAACGCCCCCCCCCCCCCCCCCCCCCCCCATAAAGTCTAGAAAAGGGACCGAGGTACACCTAACTGACTGTGTCAAGTACTTGTGTAGTCGGGACTTACTCTGACTCGGAGATGGCTGAAGTGGGCACCATGGCACCGGGGTAGAGCAGCGGACTGGGCGAAGCACGCAGGTTGGCCAACTCGCTGGACGCCAGGATCCGACCGGACAGCGGCAGGATGAAACCTCCGACGCCACCTGGCGGCCCTGCAACACACCACAAGTCAGTCTCCAGACGTCATCCGATAGCACCACAGTGTCAATAGAATGCATTAATGATGATAATAATGATGACCTAATGATAGGTAATGAGTACTAGGTAGGTACCTATATTTAGAACATAAAATATGGAGTATCAATGGCCATAAAAAGTCAGTATAGGTACACTCGGCCAAACAAAACTTGAACGTTGACCAAATTTGAATGACTGCTGGTCATGTCCCATAACCAATCAAAGCTTGTTATTATCATTGAAATGTGAGGTCACCTACTAGAGTGAGACAATGAGATCGCTTAGACTGACTTCTGATGGTGCGATCTTACATTTATCAGCCTATCAGATTTATTGAACGTTCAAGTTTTGTTTGGCCAAGTGTAACTACTTTCCAATAATAAATCCCAATAATGATAATGTTGGAAAAAAGTCTGAAAAAGTCAATAAAATCTTGTGGCATTGTATGAAAAAGTAAAGGAAAAGCATTAGCACATGTCTCATAATTTCCGAGTCTTTCTAATTCCAAAGATCTTGTGTTCCAAAACAACAGAAAAATGGAAATGAATTATGAAAATGAATGAATGAATGATTGACAAGAGTGCCTACATAGTTAGTGGACTTACACTATCATTCCAAATTATGTAATGAAAAAGAAAGAATTTTAACTTCTACAAAGTTAGTATTTATAAAGGAACTCTGCAAAAGTGAACAAGCTATGAGAAAGTGACTCACCACCCCCGCAATGGTCCTCCTCGGCCGTGTAGGGGAATAGGTACTTGTCGGGCGGTATCTTGTCGGCCAGCGCGTCCGACAACTCCGAGAAGTTGTTCTCGTGGTAGTTGTTGGCCGACGTCCGATGCCCGACGTCGTGCGGACTCGTCGTCTCGTTGTCCGACGCCGTGCCGGACCATTGGCTGCCGCGGCCGACGCTGCCTTCCAACACTGCAGCAAACACTTGGGGTTAGCGGGTTGATCGGGGATGCACAACTTAATGTTTCACTAAAAAACTCACAATCTGCCAAGAGCAAACTAGAATCTTTCATTTCTTATGAATTTATTATTTTTTGAGCAACTTCCCAAAGATTCTTTTCACTTTGGTATCTTCTCCCTCCCCTTGTTCTACGATACAGGTAACATTGTTTCTCTGATCAAGGGGAAATTCCATACATCACTCTACAGTTCTATATAGTATAGTAGGTACTCTACAGTGCACTTGCCCCGGCTTCCTGATTTGTTTTGAATAAAATCCTTCGTTTGAATACGAAGTAGTTTCGAGAAAGTTAAGAAAAACATGTAAATATCGAAGATAACATGGAAGGTAGCTATAATTTATGAAAGTTATGAGAGAAGAAATATAAGCTAAAAAAATTGGCTCCATTTCACAAAGTCATCAAGTGATTATACAGCTTTAAAGCGTTGAAAAGACTGCTCATAAGTCTGGTAAACCTAAGTGATCATTCATTTGTATGTTTGTAGACTTCTGACATTAAAAAAACTGTTTTTTAAATGCATTAGCTCCAAGAAATGGGATTTTATAAAGATCCTCCTCCCTTGCCATCTTGGTAGGTAAGTAGTAGGTACGTACTTGTGGGTAGATAGGCGTCGGGCAGCTGGCTTGACCAGCGGGGCGCGTACATGGGCTTCAAGTTGGGGAAGAGCTGCGCCTTGTTGATGATGTTGAGCGTGGGCGGCGGCAGCGCGGGCGCAAGGCGCGGACTTGACCCGGGCGCGGGGTCCTCGCAGATGTTGGGCAGGTACGAGGGCGCGCCGCCTGCGCGACAGAGCAGGGAACGTGAGTCACGTATCATCCGATTGGGAGGCCACAACATTAGTACGATGTTATGTCAACAATCAGAATCTCACTCAAGATATTTGACTGCTTACTTACTCATTTGAATACAAATCTGGATAGGTTATTTAATACTACGTTATTTAAAATGTAAATTATCTGGGTTTATAGAGCTGGCAAGCTACCTAATTGCCGAGTCAGGAGAAATGGTTTGATCCTCAGATTCATATAAACATCTTCCAATCAATTTACAGAACTTTAAAAGATGACATGTGCTGTTTTCTTGCCAAAATGTAACATGAAGATCGAATTTGATGAATGAAAAAAAAATTGAAATTTTTGGGGTGTGAGTTATGTCAAGAATATTTGTGTTGATATTGGAAGAGTACTTGGAGTACGATGCCATGACACGAAGTCAACTGACCTGAGTGCTGATGCCTCGTTCTTCTCCTCGCCGATGACTCATCGTCGTCGCTGCTGTGACTCGACGCCAGCTCCAGGCTCCGTCCGTCCACCGACACTTCCGAGTCCGAATCTGACTCGTGGCGCACTCTCTCCTCCACTGCACACATTAGTATAATGTGAAATTCAATCCAACAATGAAAACTTAAAGGAAACAGATAATGTGCAATTTTAATGTAGGAAATAATTTCCAACTTTTAGAGGTAGATAGTACACTCGACAATTCATAAAACGGTATTTGAATTAAATGGATTGTCTGAAAAAAATGTGATGGCATCATCTGATGAAGTCTATAAGCTTACTCGTCATCTACCTCTAGTAGGTGAGCTCTGATTTAATTGATAATAACAAGGTTTGATTGTCAATGAACCTGACCAGCAGCCAATCTGTTTCGTTCAAATACCGTTTTATGAATTGTGGAGTGTACCTAGTCTGGAATATGAGAAGTTCAAAGGTAGGTATGAATTTGAAAATGTAAATTTATGTTTAGTACAGATTTGAAGAAATTTGGGATTCTCCAATTTAACAACAAATAAATTAGTTTCAAAGTAGAAAAACGATCTATGTGTAATACCTACCACATGAAATAAGTAGAGCCCCGTGAAAATGGGTTTATTATTTTACCAATTTCGTTTTTAAAAACCCAAATTTCGTTTTTTAGCGGTTTTATAGAATTTAGTGGCAAATCAATAAAGTAATATTTCTGTCAAAAATTATATAGTAACCAATCCCTAGATTCAATGCTAAACATTAACCACTAAACATTACAGGCAATCTAAGTAACAAATAAGAACACAAACAAGAGTTTAGAGTAAATAAAAGTGTATTTATTTAAGTAGGAACTCTGAATGGCGTTTACATGCGACGTGTTTCATCAGTGTGTCCTTGCACTTGAGTTCTAGTCTGCAGTTGCAAAACCGGCACATCAAAAGTTTTCCGTCACTCACGTAAAACCCGTCACTCCTGAACTCTGAAGCCCTAGACGCGGCTGTAACTGTTGGTTTCGGCATTGTGTACAAAGTAAAAAACACAAGTAAAATTGTTTTGTGCACAATAATGATAATAATAATTTAATAATACAGTGGCACTACAACTAAAATGGCCGCCCGCCGCCATATCGCTGCCTCGTGCGATGGGGGGAACAGGAACAGCTGATTCCTAGCGCCTGCGCAGTTACCAAATGTATGAGCAGGGTTTAACCTTGAAATGTCACCAACAAGCGCGCTTGCTTTCTCCGCGGAATGTGGATATTTCCATGAATTATGCGTAAAATAGGAAGTTTTAGGTTGAGTTTCAACATTTTTTGTAAACATTTCTGAAAACTGAACAACATTTGTGGGATTTCGCGATGTATTACAAAAATATAGTCAATTTCGGTGTTATTTCGCAATAATGGCATATTTCGTTTTATTTCGCGATTCAAATCTTGCAGAATTGGGTTTAGAATGACGTAATTCGTGCTCATATTCCAAGAAAATACAAGATATAAAGATATCGCGTTATCGCGATGTGCGAAATATACGGAGCTCTAGAAATAAGGAATGGAGATGATAGGAAGATGTTGCCGACGAATATGTAAGAACGGACGGGGAAAAGTAGGAGTTCGTGACGGATTACTTTCCTATCTTGCCTCTACTACGCCAGTCAGGAAGGACGGCCGAGGATAACAATCCCCGAGGTGCAAGTCCAGACCTCTTAAGCCTAATTGCTCCGTAAGTGCGACGTTCAACACATTGAAAATAGATAAGAGTGCCTGTAGCCGCGATGTCTCACCTTCTCTGTGCCTGTGCAGATGCCTGGGCTGGTAGTCGGGCTGCTGATCGCTGGTGTAGTTGCTTGTCGACGTGGACGTGTGTCGGAGGTGCGTGTCGGAGCGGTACGGCGAGCTGCCCGTCTTGGTCGTGCTGCGGCTCGTCGTGCTCGAGGTGGAGATGCCGATGTGGCGCCGCGCCGCCTCGAACCCGGCAGCGGTGCCGGCGCCGTGGTACGCCAGCGCGGAACGCTGAGGACAAGAGGCGTGGGGTTAGATGATGTGTTCAGTTGCCACGAGGAGTGGAATGGAATGTATATGGATGGGCTCTAGTTATTAGACCTTTTAAGTTGTCGAAGTCTGCTTTAAAGGTCAATATAAAAGTTGTTAAAATGCCAAAACATTTAGTCAACAAGATGAGTCGTTTATGCATATTCCATTCCCTTTGTTTCGTAGCACCAAAAGTAAAATGGCTTTCGGAGTCGTAACAAAGGGGAAACATAATATTAATATACCTAAATTATAATTTTAGATAGGTATCCTAGTCATAAAAAGTTAATAACAAACAAAAAAATTTCAGAGGAGCAAAATAACTAATTTTCATTTATTTTTACGGTCTCCTAGGTACATGAGCAAAATATTGTAGAATAATTTCTAGAATGATCTTCCCCATTTGGGTGCTTTTGGTCAACGTGCAAATAAAAATACAGACAGGAGAAGAAAACATGCTACAAATCATTTCAAGTCAACTCACCGACTGAGTTCCAGTGACATTGCCCTGCACGCTGCTCGCGTTATCCGACGCATCGAGCGGCGCCTTCCTGCCGAGGCAGCGCAGCACCGAGTAGCGCAGGTTGCGGCGCACGCGGGCGTTGACGAAGCAGTAGCCGACCAGCGCGAAGGCCGCGTGAGCGACGACGGCGGCGGAGAGCAGGTGCGAGAGGAGAGGCAGTCGCTCGCTGACGGACAGCACCGCCAGCACCCATACGGTGCCGAGCAGCGGCAGTTGAACCACCGACAGCCAGAGTAGTGTGCTGGAAGTGGGGTTATGTTAGACAGAACAGATTGTTTTATACACTTAGGCCCGGTTGCACCAAGTCCCGTTAAGTAGGATAAAGTTCACTTTAGCCTAAAGTGAGCTTTATCGGTCTAGATGGCTGTGTTTCATTGGCTGTTGCCATGGTTTCAGCCGATAAATCCTACCACTAACTTTATCGGGACTTGGTGCAACCGGGCCTTAAAGTACCAGCATGGAGAGTTTTCATAAGGATCGGGATGATACTGTTCCCTCAGTCCGTCACTATTTCGAACCTTTTCGATATTTTAAAATGTGCCATTTTGTTCCAACATTTCTGTTAGAATTTGGTAACCAACCAGCTTTTCAGTACCTCACATTGCTGCTTGAAGAATAGTAAAATCGCTACTGTTTAGTCAGTTAAAAGATTGTTTGCCGAATTCTTCTTCTTGTTAGGTACCCTACCTAATTAAAAGTTAACACTATAGAGCAATGTAACAGTAAGTCTTATAATAAATTTTACTAGTACCTATGTGTGTAATATAACTTCTTACGAAATACTTAATAGTTTTACACGATACATAATGAAAACAGGTCAAAGACTCGCAAGTGGGAATAATTTTTTTCAGAGAATACGAATCAGAAAAATCAGAAGATCGTTGTTATTGTGAAGCCTCACCGAAGGTTCCCGAAGCCCATGACGTGGTCCTTGAGAGTGAATGCGGCGCGCACGGCGCACGCCAGCACCGCCAGGTTGAGCGCCACGGCGACCACCACCGGTCCCACCATGCTCCAGACAACAGCCTCGTAGATGGAGAGCCAGCAGCTGCGGAAACATTACACGTAGAGAGTAGAGACACACTATACAGGAAAGTTTGTTAATTTTACAAATGTATTTTTCTACCAACTGAAAGATTATGGGGGTATATATTTACTTATTGGACTATAATTGTATTACAAAGTATAATGTTTCAATCATACTGAAGAATTATCCATGGAGAACATATCCAATCTAATTCTTATTATTGAGTATTTTTTAAAGATCAAATTTACTGCCCCGGTCGGTGCAAAATTTTGTGTACACTTGAATGGTATTAGGAAGAAAAGTATTGGCTGCTGGTCAGATTCTTTAACAATCAATCCTTGTTATTATTAATGAAATCAGAGCTTATCTACTAGAGGTAGACAATGCTGTATCATTATACTTATTGGATGATGTCATAAAATCTATATCAGCCAATCCATTTCTGTTGAATACCGGTTTTACTTTGGCCAAGTGCACATTCTGGACATGACTGTGGCCACAAAGTCATAGTTAGAGTGTTTTGACGAGACGCTCGAACTCACAAGTAGAAGTTGCCATACTGGTCGGCCCGCACGCCGACGGCGAGTCCGACGACGATGGCTGGCAGTCCGTAGCCGACCGTGTAGTAGAACCTCATGGGTCCGTGGTTGATGTCGCGCATCTCGCTGAGCATGCGGTACAGGTGCACCGAGTCCACCAGCGTCCACGTGAACGCCGTCAGCCAGAGGTAGTGCAGCGCCATCGCGATCAGCTTGCACGGGAACTGAAATACAACGTTCGGTGTCACTGCCGAGACACTAGGGATAGAATCTAGATGGAGACGTTGCAGTTCTTGGGGAAAATTTACATATTTTATAATACTCGCAATCGGGCCCTAGATAATATCCAAAGGGGGGCATGAATCACACCGGCGAACAAAAGTTTTAAATTTGCAGTTTATTTACATCACATCCTTCGATCTGAGATAGTCAGAAAATTTTGTAATTCCAGAAAATTGAGAACGTTAAAATGTTATAATAGGTAGTGTGGAGTATCTTTGATAGAATGCTTC
The DNA here is from genome assembly GCA_934045905.1 of Leuctra nigra. Lineage (NCBI taxonomy): Eukaryota > Metazoa > Arthropoda > Insecta > Plecoptera > Leuctridae > Leuctra > Leuctra nigra. The sequence continues at coordinate 15,565,878 of OW203772.1, forward strand.
TAGGTACATGATCAGTCAGATTGAATTTTTTATTTTGTATTTTTGCTTCGTGCTGTGTTAATTTAGATGCAGGTTTTGAAACAAAACCGCCCCAAAGAATGCTCAGTCGATAACGATTAGTGACCAGAACCGTATACGACGAACATCCGAGTGCAATACCTCGATCTGCGTGAGCGAGGCGCGGGCCTTGAGCGCGACGAAGAAGACGAGCTCGGCGAGGAACACGCACACAACCACGTTCTTGTGTATCGTGTTGGAGTTGGTCTGGATGCCGCGCAGCAGCGCGAGGACCAGCAGCGTGGCGAGCAGCATCGGCAGCGCCAGACAGAACGCTGCCCACGACACAATGTCCTCCAGCAGAGACGGCTCGGGGATGTACTGGAGGACACAGATACGGGACAACATCGTAACTTTTTACCCAATATAATCTTCGTAATCTTTACAAAGCCTTAATTTTTTATCATAAAAATCTAACGAAAAACCTAGAAGATCAAAAAAATTAAGAGGGCCGAGTTGTGAGCGTGGCCTTGAAGAGTTTTTAATCGATTTTTATCAATAGCTTTTACCAATGTAATTTTGAATAAAATAAGGCTTTGTAAGAGTATTCAGAACAGTTTAATGAAAATAATTTCATAGTTTGGAATAGGTTATTGAGCGAGCGTCTCCTTTCGGCTCATTTGGCACGGACCTCTGTTTTTTTTTTTTTTTTTTTCTGTTGGGTGAGGCTGTACAGGTCAGAGTTTTTCTTCGATCGATCTGAAATTTTGCACACATGTAGAGACAACCTTTTCTGTTTGCAGGCCCCAAATTTTTTTAAAATCCATTCATTGGTTAAAATTGAAATAAACATCTCCTGATAGGTTGAAAAATGAAAATGGTATTCGATAAATCTGATCAAATTCATATTTTGGCTATACAGGTCAGAGTTTTACTTTGATCTAGCTGAAATTTTGCACACATGTAAAACCAACCTTCTCTGTTTGCAGACCATAATTTTTTTGAAATCCATTAATTGGTTAAAATTTAAATAAATATCTCCTGATAGGCTGAAAAATGAAAACGGTCTTCGATAATTCAGATCAAACTCATATTTTGCATGATCATTAAGACCAACATTGTCTCTTATTTTACAAAATTTCATCCCAATCAGTTAAGAACGTATGAACTTATTAACATTTTTAATATCTGTCAGTAATGAAGTATCAAAATGAATGTTTTCCAGTGCCAATTGGATTGAATCTGATTTGTTTTATTTTAACCAGGGTTCTTAGATGCTTAGATGTTATTTTCAAGTTTCAATGAAAAGCATAATAATATGTTGTGATGATTGAGTTATCATATTTCAATTCAATATGGATGTATATGTTTTCTGTGCTTGTGTACGCATTTCCGGTTCGAGAATTTGCATGTCCCCGTGCTCGCTCACCAACGCGTTACACTGAGCGTTTTCCTAGTTAGTTTTATTTTGTCTACAAATGTTTAGTGCCATAATTTTACGAATTTTCGGGCACTAAACGTCTGTAAGACAAAATAAATCTAATAAACCATTCCAAACTATGAAATTATTTTCATTGAACTGTTCTGAATACTCGTACAATTCCTTATTTTGTTAACAATAACATTGGTAAAAGATATTGATAAAAATCAATTAAAAAACTCTTCAAGGTCAAACTCACTACCCAGCCGTCTTAATATGAATAATACATTGCAGTGCATATACATAACATCATCCCATCTGAGAATGTCAGAAAATTTCTACATTTTAAACATTACAATAAGATCATAACTTCCTATCTATCATCATTTTTATTAATCATAATCTCAACAAGTGCCTTAACATTGCCACTGACCTGAGCATCGACGACGTCCACCAGCACCGCGAACGTGGCGAGGCGCGCGCACGTGCAGTTGACGAGGTATGCCTCCGTGACGGACGCGCGGTACGCCTCGGGCAGCTGCGTGGAGCAGCCGGCGCGCGACCACGCCCCGCGCTCCTCCGACCAGTGCACGCACTGGGGGTTCACGCGCGCCGCGCTCACCGCGTCCTCCTCAAGGTCGAGCCACAGCCGCAGCAGGACGGCGTGGTCCAGAGGGCCGGTCAGCAGTGTGGGGGAGCCTGCGCAAATCACAGCGTCAGTTCCACGCTCACAAGAACACAAGAGTCGGTGGCTCTCGAGGGTAAACATTGGAAATCAAGCGTTTGAACTAAGGGTGTGCAAATAGGTAATCGAAAATTTTGAATAATTTGCAAATTTTTGGTTGAATATTTGATTACGTAGATATTTGAAAATGAAGTGTATGAAATTTCGAATTCTTCGAAAATTTTCGTATAGAGGTACCTATGTTTGTCTTTAGTCCGAGTATAAATCCCAACTCACCGTCCTTGTCCTGCACTTGTATGGCGACCGAGACGACCGGCGATCCGACCTTGACGTCGACGCCCCACCTCCTGGCGACCGTGGCGTCGTATCGCGCCGGCATGAGGTCGCCTGCGGCGCGGTGCTGGGCGTACGCGACCACAGCACTGCCTGTGCGCTGCCGCTCGGTCGTCACTGTGCCGGGCCCCGGCGGCGCGGGCAGGCGCAGCACGGACAGCGGCACGAGCAGGCGCGACCAAGTGTCAAACTTGTCGCGGCTCAGCAGGTAGTTGTTGTACTTGGGGAAGCTGACCGTCGGACCGGGTAGGCCGGACGCCTGCGGACAAGCAGAGTGTTTTAGGACACAGGAGAGGAAAAAAGAATATAAATATGGCAAATAAACTGAGTAGACCCAAAGGTCATATAGACCACATTTTAAATTATCTAGATAGCTCTGCTTTTCAAAAAATTTTATATGCAGTACCGTGATCCTCATATCTGTTTTTCAACAATGGCTAATAACATGAATAGATATTAGGATCACGGTACCTACTGCATATGAAATTTTTTGAAAAGCAGAGCTAACTAGATAATTTAAAATGTGGTCTATTCTACTTGGATAACACGAAGGAGCAACGTTACTGCTCAACAGACCTTGGAAAGGTGCACGTAATGCGGATAATTTTATTTCTGTATGAACTTAAAACATGTGAATAGCTCTTTTATTTCTCAACTAATTTGGCTGAAAATTGTAAAACTAGAATAAAATGTCGGTCACAATGACCATGCAAAATTGAAACTTGTTTAAAAAAATAGTTAATTTTTATTTTTTAACAAAGATAAGAAAGAAAAACGGGAAAAAAATCGGTGAAAGGTAAGGTGGGGAACACTAAGGAGTAGTTTAGCATCGAAGTTAATTTTTGACGACTCGACTCAGGAACAGGCACCCCGGTTTGGTAATTGTGTTTTTTTTTTTAAATAAATAAAGTTTATTTATGGGGTAATGATTAACCAAGCCAATTGCATTTCATGACGGAGATAGAATTGTGCAGGGATTTTATTAATTTTATGTCGTGCTTCTTGAAAGAGTTTGAGTTAGTTCCAAGAAGAGTATCTGCTAGTCTGAACTCACATGCGCCGGTGGCTGTAGGAACTGCGAAGTGTCGGGCAACACCACCTTCTCCCCCTGCCTGCCGCCCGCCTCGTAGCCGTAGAGACTCTCGGCGGTGACGACGTCCAGACCCAGCGCCAGGTTGCCGGCGGTGGTCTCGAATGGGGAGGTGTACGTGTCGCGCTGGCTCGACGCCAGGGTGCCGAGGTAGCGCTGCATGGCCAGTACTAGCAGCTCCGCAGTCGCTCCTGAGGGGGTTGAAGAAGTGGCAATAAACACATGTAATATAAACCTCAAAATACGCATAGACATTAGACAAATATTGAAATTTTGGTTCTTGATTTTATAAACCCATAATGACTACAACAAAATTATTGAGTGACACAAATTTACCACATTTTGTGATATGCACAGTTAGAGTTCACCACATCACATCATTAAATTAAAATGATATTAGATCTAATACAAATTAATTTCTTGTAAAATATACCTATTGTACCTTCCAAAGGTGGAAAAATTAAAATTTTAATAAAACTTTTAAAGTAAGGAAGAAAATGTAAACGAACCAAATGAAAGGAATAGCACAATTTAAAGACACCTAACTATTGAAACTGATGAAATGAACTTCATGCTAGTGATGCCATCGGGTACCCGGATACCCGGGTCAGAACCGGGTAATGGGAGACCCGGGTTACACTCACAACCCGCGAGTAGTAAAAAAGTAAAAAAAAAAAATTTTATTTATTTTTTTTTTTGATTAAATTTTGTTTTTTTGCGCCAATTGAGCAGGGGAGTATACAATCAAGCCATTCCCCTCTCCAACGGGAATCATCACGCTAATTTACCCCTCCAACACCACTCTGGTCCCCACTCAGACAGTGCAGCACTATTTGCTGCAGTCCTATTTTCAATTGTGCTATTTCCATTGCGCAACAATACCTAAAAACTCAAAAGGTATACTGTTTATTCTTCCATCATCTTAAAATCCAAAAAAAAAAATTTTTTTTTTTTTTTTTTTTTTTTTTTAAAGATGGCGGGTACCCGCCCGGGTACTGCTGGCGGGTACCCGGGTACAAAAATTACTACCCGATGGCATCACTACTTCATGCACTTTCTAAAAACTGAATAGGTAACTGACTGTTTGACAAAAAAGTGTGGTTGGGTAAAACATTTTTTTAAAAATGATCTTTTGATGTTCCAGACCAATGGTCTTAATGACCACACCCAGGTAGTTCACTGCTCCGCTCCCGCATCTTCTCCGGTCGCCGTCCTACCTGTAAGCCTATGCACGCCGCCCCACTGCTCCTCGTATCTCTCATCCAGCAGAACGCTGGCAGTGCGCACAACGTTCCCCACGTAGTCCTTGTCCTGCGCGTGCGTCAGGTTGAGCCCCGCCTGCGCCGACTCGTGGCGCAGCAGCTCGCGCAACAGCCGCTGCGCCACCAGTACGTCGGCGCCGCGCAGCGAGGCCGTGGCGTTGGTGGCGCGACGCAGGTCGCCAGCCACCTTAACCGCCGTGAACGTGTTCACCTCGAGCTCGTGCGATTCCAGCTGACTCAACTGCGGGAGGAGGAAGAAGACGCAATATGAGTTTTTGTGTGCACTCAACAAAAGATAAAACGGTGTTTGAAAGAAATCGATTGGCTGAAAAAAATGTGTTGGCACATCCCATGGAGTCTATGCTAATTCATCATCTACCTCTAGTAGGTGCGCTCTGATTTCATTGATAAAAACCAGGATAACTTGACCGCAGCAGCCTATCCGTTTCGTTCAATTAAAGTTTTATGATTTGTTGGGTGTAACAATACTCAACAAAAGATAGAAAGGTTAGTCGAAAGAAACGGATAGGCTGAAAAAGATTAGTTGGCATCATCCGATGAAGTCTATGTAAACTTGTCATCTAACTCTAGCAGGTAGGTGATCTCTGATCTCATTTATAATAACATGGATTATTTGGTTTGCAAGGAACCTAACAAGCAGTCAATTCATTTCTTTCAAATACAATTCTATGTTTTGTTTAGTGTACCTACCTAAAGATGAAAATTTTTCTAGAATTTTTGACTGAAACTAGTACTACACTTTTAGACTGAGCTTTCAAGAAAAGGATTTTTTATACATAGTTCTATAAAATTATTGTGGGTTAGCTTCTCTTCATTCGGGATGGGGATGTATTTGGAAGAAGACTGGGGATCCGGGATGGGAATGTATTTCGCTTGCCATTCCACTCCTCTCCTCTAGCGGTCCATCTAGTCGGTACTTACCACCTTGCGCAGGTCGAGGAAGGCGTCGGAAGTGCAGTTGAACATGTCCGGCGTCTGCCAGCCACCGAGCGCGTTGTCGCACGACCTGGCGGCGCGACCATGCGACCGGGCTGGACACGGCTCCACGGCGGTCTGACCGAACTTGGTCCGAGGCCACCACAGCTCGGAGGCGCGCGACCGAGGACAACCGTCGTAGATCACTGCGGGATGAACGGACCAGGTGCATTGTCAGCATTTATAAGCGAGCATGGGGGATTTCTCATTAAAAGTCAAACGGAATAACAGATCAGGCACCTTTTTTTCAGAAGGGTGTATTATGTTACTAAAGTAAATATGTTCTTCTGCATATTAATTTAGAAAAAAATCAATCACTTTTTTATAGTGTGATCATTTGACTCATTCACAAAGAGATAGTAAAATTAAGACTAATCAAATCAAGACCCAAATAAAGACCATAAAATTTAATAATTACTTGTAGTAGTACCTAACTACATCCGAAAACCATCGGTAGCTTTAAGTAGCGAACGAGATGGGGAGCGTGACTTACCCTCGCAGCCGCGCAGCGTGACCTCGGCGTAGGGGTTGGGACACGCGTCGCACCGCTGTCCGATGACGCCCGAGCGACACTTGCACTGCCCCGTGAGCCGGTCGCAGCCGGTGCTGAAGGAGCCGGTCGCGTAGCAGTCGCACGGCGTGCAACCCGTCCCACCGGCCGGCTGGTAGTGATTCTCCTGCAAGCAAACACAATGGTTGACGATCAAGAACTCTAGTGCTATCCAACTACTACACAAGACTTTAAGGTGGCTCAACCAATCGGGGCATGATCATAGATCTTCATAATTTTTTGTCTACTTATTGATAACCATGCCATACACCATCTCTGAAAATATTAAACACTTCTCGTGTCTAGTTTCTGAGAAAAATGAGTTTCCTTTCCCATGTTATCTTATGTCAGACAAGTAAACTCGTGTCACATTTAGGCTAATAATGAAGATCTAATTTTTATATATCCCAACTATTAGCATAAAAATTTATTTTCTAGTAGATAGCTGCACGTTCTACTAGGGAAAAAATTAGAAACACAAACGTTTGCTATTTTAAAAGTTATAAACCAAAAACTAAATAAAATAACCTATTATTATTTTAATTATTATTTTCTATATTCTCAACGGAGCCGAGGCTCCATTAGTGAGAATGTAATAGAGAAGGGAGGAGAGGAAACCTGGTACCGGCATGTAGCCTACTCCTGACGAAAGATGCCAAGGGAGCCAACGGCTTAACGTCCCATCCGAAGGATGGTGTAACATTCACAGCACGAGCCTCCACAACCCACGCCGTCGAAAGGCTGATAACAGGTCAGGCGCGTAGTAACTAAATTTGCAAGGGGGGGGGGATAATATTGTAAAATAACTTGAGCTGGAGCTGGAGTTCGTAGTGTCTACGAAGACAATGGGGGGTCTAGGGGGAGGGCCCCCCAGAAAAAAGCGGGTCCGGGGCGCACAGTCCCGGAAATGTTTTGAATTTCAGACATCAATTTGGTGCATTTCTACACGGTTTTAACACTTTTTAGGCATATTTTTTTCTTGACACATAAATGTATAAGAATATAGGGAGGGGAATTGAAACAGAGGGGGGGAAGATCCCCCCATTCCCCCTCCCCACCTCCTTGCCTGTAACAGGTGGAGGGAGGTCTTCACAGGAACCCCCAAACACCCCAGTCTCTCTGGCCCAACGGCAGCAACTAACAAGGCAGAGTTGAATGATCACCCTGCACCCATCAACCGCGTTCAATGTTGCTTAAACCTTGGTGATCTTACGAGAAAAGTGGTATCCAATACACCAGCCGTTGGGTTAAAAATACCTCCTATATCTCATGTGTTAAAGTTTTGTTCATTCTTGGAAGGCAATAGATTGAAACATCATTATAAGACAAGAAACCATATGAAAAAAAACCCATGCGTGGAGGTTCGCATGAACGAGTCGTCTACTGACCTTGCAGCTGCACTTGCCGTCGGTCTTGTTACAGTCGGCGTTGTATCCCCTCTCGACGTCGCACTTGCACGGGCCGCAGACGGGCCGGCCCCACCAGCTGCTGGGGCACGGCTGCGCGCTGTCCGCCTCGCAGTGTCTGCCGGCGTGCTGCGCGGCGTCGCAAGCGCACGAGTAGCTGCCGGGCGGGTCCGCGACGCACGGCGCAGAGTGCTCGCACGGGGAGACGGAGCAGACGGGGACGCAAGTTGTGCCCACGTGGCCTGAGCAAGAGAACCAATTGTTACGGCAAACCGTTCCCGATTAATATTATTCCAATAAACATTACAGAAAAACCTCCATTAGTCGAAGTTGAAAGGATTTCCACTGATAATTTGTTATCATAGAATGATGTTTTCCAGATGTGTAGTAAAGATAAGTGTGAACACCAGTCACCATTCTCCCACCTCCCTCTCCCAAGTCAAGTGGCTAGACACTTGAAAACAGCTGTTTGATGGGGTGTTTGTTTATGCAGATATTATATGTAAACAAAGAAGTACAATCAGTACAAGTTTCCTTTTATTGTGAGTGATAATCCCAGCAGTTGTTAATCAATTTACTTTCAAACTCAACGCCACACAATCTTATGATCTTGGAATTCATTCCGAAAATACGCAAGTTAAGAGATCCTGAGACTGTCTTTGTTCCACAAATTCTTACACGAAAATATAAGTTATTTGTCCTGAAAAAATATATAAGTACACATTATAACATTACGGAAACTTGTACCTATGTTTAGAAGGTTACAAAGGAGCTGATAACGGATTCAAATTGGATTTTTCTTACAATTCAGTAAAATTTTTGTTGAATCCTTAAAAATGTTTAAAAATGAAAGATTGCATTTTCTAGAATTTTATTTCAATAAATAATTATAATTTTTGTGGTATTCACGTTGAACTGTTTGGCAACTATGCTAACGATTGTGATGGCTCTAAAACAGTAGTTAAGCCACAACGGCGATACAAGAAATAACATTGGTTGTTGCCATGACAATATAGGCACCGTGTGTTCAAACCCCCAGCGCCACGAGTGAAGGAAATAAGCTACGTTTATGGGAATGATTTTCAACTGTTTCATTTCTCATTGGACGTGGCCTAGCAACCGATCAAATGTCAACAAATTACTCAAAATAACTCGAAATGATAACTAAGTCGCGCAAATTAATATTGTGATCAGATTCAGTGAAATTGTGAACACTTTATTATTAATATTTTGTTGGCGAATAAACATTTGATAAACTTGTGTACATTTTAAGAAGTGATAATGCGTAATATGTGCAGCAACATAACGTATAATTGCAGCGACTTGGACGCCTTGCCAAAGGTAAGCTTCCTTCCCACAGCCCAGGCGGCTCTGTTTGTACTTTTTGGCGGTATCTATTATCTAAACACGCTGCCTATAATCCTAATCAACTGTTCAAAATCTAGCAGATTATTAAAAAACTGGCCCTTCAAGTTCATATACTATTAACATGCAGTACCTGGATCAAGTATAAATTATGTCAACCAATGTAGTGTACAAAACACCACATACTAACCTACTTTCAAATCCTCAGAATGTTTCTAAAAGTCATTGGGAATTAATTTCTACTTCAAAGCAGTCAAGAACCTGGCATTATGGTATTTGAAGTGTTCAAGACAATCGAGTGGGAACGGACCTGGGTGGCAACGACAGGTAAACTGCTCCCAGTCCGAGACGCAGTCCGAGTGCGTGGGACACTTGTTGTCGCCGAGCAGACACTGGTCCGTCGCCTGGCAACCCTCACCGACGTTCTCTCTCACCGTCGGACGCTGGAGGGCCGACGTCGCGCTACCGACCTTCACGTCCTGTATGCAAGAGCAATCAGTTAATACCGGTAGAAGAAACAAGTTTCATTACATGATATTTACAATAAAATCCAATCAAGATCAAAGAGTGATCCATAGAGTGATTTCACCTGCCGTCACGATCTCGGCGTGGGGCAGACCCCTCAATGTTAATAAATAATTGCTCATTCTGAGCTGGTTTATGTGTGAGATCAGTATTGCCTACTCATACATATAATTTGTTTAAATATCTTTCTTGCACAACTTTATCTAAACTAAGAAAACTATCACCCTAAGCACATGCTATTGCTTCATCTCACTGGCCTGATGGCCATACGCCGAGATTTCAAGGTCGGGGGAGGAGTCTATTCTCATTGTATTCAGAGGGGGTGAAACCAGCCTATTACCTACAACCACTTTTGTATTGATAAGCTGTGCACTAGCAATTTCTTAACAATATTACACCACATAATGGCGTTTTCCACTGACCGCTCTGGGCTGCACTAGGGTTGCATTGTAATGATGTCACCATGCAAAACTCAATGCCAATTTCAAACACAGTGCAAACTTAGTGGCGCCCAGTGAAAAACGCCATAAGTTAAATGTCACTCACATTCATATCATTACATTCTAAATTCCTCATCAAACATATTGTTGAGAAAATCAAATCGGTTTGCCAAGGCTTTCAGCTAATCATTTACAATAGAGTCTAAAACTTTGGTTTTATGAGTCATCAAACTCATCTTCAAGGTAGTTTTCTTTTTCTACTCCGTTTTACCGGTCCCTTAACCCTCCTATCTGGATATTTTCAGCCCAGCCAACAACTTGCGAGATTTATCACAATCAAAAGACAGCGACTCCTACCTGAATGCATCCCTCGAAGAAGTCGAACTCGCTGCCGAGCGACCCGGCCGTGGAGTCTGGCCCGCCGATGAGAATCTTGCCCGGGTACAGTCCCTGTAGCTTGGTGGCCGGCGCGGGGGAGCTCGCCTCGCGCTGCCCGTAGTCGAGGGAGAGCCACACCTCGGTGGCCATCCACTTGACCTCGATGCGGTGCCAAGTGCCGTCGGCCACCATCGCGTGCGGCAGCCGGAGCGTGTCGCCGTTCACGACGTACTGCACCTCGCCGCCCACGAGCTGCGCGCAACGCCAAGAGAGTTAGAGCGCGTGTCACAGCTTACGTGTAATAACCGCTATCAATCACCAGTAGTTAATTTGGGGGCAGACGCGTCCCCTCACTATTTTTTCAGGGTGGATGCTGTTCACCCACTTATTTTTCTAGGAAGCAAAATTGGCTTCAAATTGTGTACAAATTAAGTAGTAAGGCACAAATTTGTTCATGAAATTCAAAATTTTCCCGAGGCTGTGTGCACTGGACCCGCATTGTTTTGAGAGGCCCTCCCCCATTGATTCGAAGGCAAATATGTTTCCCCTGACAATCGCAGGGCGTCCGCCTAATTATTATTTTACAAATTAACCACTGTCAATCACTGATGATTGATAGCTAAGGCTGTTTTTAGCAGTAATTAGCATCGTGTAAAATGCAAACCCACTTCAAAATTATTGCAAAAGGTAGCGTTGTGTGAACCACTTAAGTTGGGGTAAAAATTTAAATAACCAAAGCTTTGGATTTCTAACTGGCAGGTTTGTTTTTATATACACTCCAATTATGAGATGATTTACTGTTGATTTTACACTACTTGGTTCTGTAATCAATCAAGATTACCGACTTTCATTTGTCACAATACATGACAAGTCAAGACAGCCAGAAGTTATTTTTGGCAACCTGTAACCGGTATTTTTCAAATAATAAATAAACAAGACACATCTGGATATCCCATTGCATTGTGTTCAAGTACATTGTAGTACAAAAACAAGTAGGTACATATTTAAATAGAAATCTAAAGTCAACAAAGTTTCAGTTTGAGTTTGGACAATCAGTGATTTGGTTCAAATTCAAAATTAAAGGTTCACACAACCCTACTTGTAACTATCGTACCTAGGTAGGTACTCAATTTAAGTTTTGTCTTCAAAATAGGTCTTGTTTTGATAATTATCAATTTGTATGTTATATTGAAACAATTCCACATAGATCATCGACCGATGAACTTCTGAACAATCTCAGCACTAATCGTCATCACACGACGACGCTCGTCACCTCCGTGGAACTCACCGAGAGCGTGGCGGAACTGTTCTGTCCGACTTGCACGCTCATGAGGAAGGCATCGCGCTGCAACGTGCGCACCGACAGGGCGTTCACCCACGGCAGCTGGATCGGCCGCAGCATCGGGTTGAACGACAGCGCACCGTCGCCCTGGAGGACCAATAACACATTAGTTTTGTCACTTTACGAGCACAAGAGTAGGTGATGTCTGAATAGAGGATTCTGATGGATGTACCTGAACTAATACACTCATTTATAGAGGATTCTGATGGATGTACCTGAACAAATACACTCATTTATAGATCATTCTTTGTGCACAAAGACGTATTGCAAGATAAAGTGTGCAAGCGGAACTCATTTCTAAAGGTCGATTCACACAGCCGTTCCAAATATCGAAGTTCCGAACGGCCGTTTCATTTAGAGCCTTGTTGAAAGTACAAAACATTGAATTCAATCCTCCATTTCAATTGTTTTCTAAGATCACACGGGAGTTTTTGAAACGGCGATTCGAAACTTTGGCAAACTTGGGAAGCTTGGAACGACCGTGTAAATTGGCCTTAAGACATAACTAGATAAATGAGAGTTAGCTTTCAATAAGATGAGTTGGAACACCAAAGTAATTGCCTATTATTAAATATTAGATCCAAACTAATTTTCTGTCGATAAATTCTCACCAAATTATAATGTGTAGATATTACACATTATGGTACCAATGTATTACGAGTTAAGACGCAGATATTATTAAATTTTGGAACCAAAATCTAAATAATTTTCCTATACCACCCGTGTTAAAATATCCTCATATTCTTAAGACGTCTTGATGAGTACCTATGTAAACAAGGTCAGAATAAGTTCACTCTCCAGGGCACTGGGAACAAGAAGTGGACGTACCTGGAAGCGCCACGGGCGGGGCACCTCCTCCGAGCAGTCTCTGGCGCTGAAGCCCTCGGGACAGGCGCACAGGTAGGCGCCCCACGCGTTGGTGCAGGTGCCTCCGTTCTTGCAGGGCGATGACGTGCAGTAGGAGGTGCGCTCGGGACAGCCGGCCACGGTGCCATTGTCAGCCACGTAGCTATAATGGGGAGGATGTCATTAACCCTTTGGGGTCTTTTGACGATCGACATTCGTCATGGTTTTGCCTGGCCTTGCGGTCTATTGACGATCTCTTATCGTCATATATCCCGCGCTACTAATTTCACTTTATAGTTGATTCGGTTGTTGTAAGATAGCGCTGCAATGCATTCTTTTGGAAGAGTGTGAATGTAGCAACATTTCAGTCCGCTTCTCATATCGATACATGCAACTATCGATTAATATTGATCCATGAAAGTCGATCAAGAAATCTTTTTGACATTTGCACAACCAAGATGGCTACCAAGTATACAATTTCTAGTTCCGATGACAATTTAAACCTTCTTTTGGACAGTTATAATGAAGTAAATAGTAGTGAGAGTGATTTTATTTATTAATATGAAAGTATTGATGTATATAATTATGATTAAAGTAGGGCTGTGCAAGTCTCGAAAGTTCTCGAATCTCGAATATGAAACACCATCTCGATCTCGATCGTTTGTTCAAATTACCATCTCGAATTTTCAAGTCTCGAGCATAACAACTAAGAGCCATCAAGATTTCCAATTTTTTTTTTTTTTTTACAGGACTACGCACACTAACTTCCTTTGTATCGTCCATAAATTTTATTTGTATTGTTTTATATATAAAGTAGACAGTTCTGTATACTTATCAAATGTTATTCTTGTGTGGCTGGACAATTTGCATTGTGTTTCTCATCCACCAAAAAAAATCTTTTTAAAAAAGTATAATCTTGCTCGAATATTCTCGATCTCGAAGGTAAAATATCTCGCTCGATCTCGCTTGACTTTTATAAAATAATCTCGATCTCGCTCGACATGAAAAATTTCAATCTCGCACAGCCCTGGATTAAAGCGATGTATATACTTCAGCAAGTGATGACGATTAAGCGCCTACACGGGCGAAATAAATACACTTTCTTTGGTTAGAAATGGATAGAATATTCGGACCCCAAGGGGTTAACAAACAATATTACAAACTAAGTAATAACTAGGAAAACACACAGTGTAACGCGTTGAGGAGCGAGCACTGATACGTGCTGTGCTACATCTCCAACCAAACACATACACGATACAATTTTCATTTTAACTTTCCAATTTTTATTTTTAACTGGGGTAGCACTGTTCTGCAGTAGTGCTAATGGTGACGGATGAATGATTATGATGATGATTAGGAGATGATGGTGAAGAGTAGGTAAGGATGGTAGGTGGGAAGGAGGCTGTTGTGGCATATTAGTAGGGGCAACTTCCCAGCATGTGCCTCTCGACTGAGGGAATACCACAAAAAAACCTCAGTCAGGAAGGACGGCCGCGGGAATCGAACCCGGGCCTCCGGAATACAAGTTCAGAGCGTTACCACTCAGCCATACCGGTTTCCAATTTCCATTTATATACTCTGGTTCAGGAAGAACTATTTACGTGTCCTGACTTGTAGGTACTTTTCCAAAAATCTATCTACCTAAACGCTTTCTAAACACATAAAATGGCAACAAACCTGTAAATATGAGACTAATTAGAATGAAAAATTTTGGTATTGAACACTGTGCTAAATTTGAGCTTAGGTAATTGGAACAATTTGATATTTGACCAGAATAAATTATTTAAATTGTATCTACTAATGGAAGGATTAGGCTGAAATTTTGTAAAGTGTAATGACAGTTTTGTCTAAATAATCTTACAAAATTTCAAATTGATCGGATCAACCAATCTGAAGATATTATTTTTAAAATTTGAATCAATCAGCAGATTAAAAAAAAATGGTCCTGCAAACACTTGAGGTGGTCTTTGCATGAAGGTATGCAAAATTTCAGCTCGATCTGAGAAAAGGTGTGACCTGTATGTAGCCAACAAGGTGAAAAGAAGAGAAACAACAAAAGTCCGTGCCAAATGAGTCGTTCAAAGACCCACGCACCTGTTGAGATCGACGAAGGCGTGATCGATGTAGAGGTCGGCGATGCACCCGACGTAGTCCTTGCTGTGCACCTGGAAGCTCGTGGGCAGCGCGGGCAGACCGCCGAGCATCATCGGCCCGGTGAGGTCCAGGTAGCGGTGGCACGTCTCCGTCAGCACCGAGCAGCGTGTGTCGAGGACGCGCGACGTGCGGTTCGCGCACTGCCACCGCGCGCCCAGCGTCGCGCCGTGCTTCAGGGACAACGCGACGTCGCAGTCGTCCAGGGACACGGTCGCGCTCTGCGCGGAGGAAACAGACGGACATGTAGTATGTTTGCAAGGAGGGTTAAACCTCGTAAAAACACTAAAAATATCAGTCAAGTCTTAACAGTATAATTCAGCACTGAAAGCAGTGATTTAAAAAATGGCGTAGTCAAAAGTTTATATTAAAAATTGAAAAATACTTGGAGCATCTTGCATATAAATACAGTAGAACCTCGTTAGTACGTTTTTGAAGGGACCAGGTTAAAAAACGTACTAAAGTGAAAAACGTACTATAGAAATTTCATAAAAAAGGGGTCTAGTCACGGGTCAATGTTTTTTTTGAAGATCAATATTTTTAGATTGGGGTTTAACGTCTTATCTCCCCCTTTGAAATGGAAAAAACACTTAAGGGTGGGCCCCCCTCTACTCTGTCCTGAAGTGTTGATGGATGATAATGTTTCAATAAATTTTAAAAGACACACTATTCATGTTTCCCCCTTCTCAAGATAACAGCTGAGGCCAACCCATGTCAAGTACTCAAAAGGACCTGTCACTCAACTCAAGTGTAAAATAGATAGAAGTATAGTCTGGTCCTGACAAATGATTGTTTTTTTCCCATATCCCCATGGTTTATTTTCACATACAAAGTGTTTTTCAAAAACAGACTTCCAAAAACTGTGTGTGTTTTCTGATGTTAATTAATAATTATGTATGAAAATGGGTTGAAATTGGGATGAAAAACGTACTACTATTCTTAGTAATTTGCTTCAAGGGACCAGAATATTTAATGTACTAACTCGAAAAATGCACAAGGGAGAAACATTTAACATGTGTTCTTATGGGGGAATGCCAGGACCTTTTGAAAAAAACGTATTAGGGTGAAAAACGTATTAAGGAGAAACGTACTAAAGAGGTTCCACTGTAGTATAGATGTGTAGGCCAGAAATAAAATATACCTACCAACCTAGATATATCTAAAAATAGGTACACAAAATGCACACAAAAATGGTGGTGCACGTATTTTTGGTTTTTAAAAGTAGAGCAGAAGGCTGAAGTGTTATGATATTTGAGTTAGGCTTTTAACAGTAGGTATGATGTGGGCGCGGTAAGACTTTGACTGGACATTTATCTCTTTAAACATTGTTTGGACACTGCAATTTGAAACAATGCTCCTGACTCAGGTATACCAGCCACATGTATCGTAGGTACTCTATAAATAAACCAGACACAAGAATCATATAATACGACTGCCACTAAGAATGTCTTGCATATGTCACGTTGGCGCTACAGTTCCTTTTTCCTATGCTTGAACTCTCTACAGACCGAGACACCGTCAGTTGTTCTGTTAGGCCGAGAAAGACAACATTGCAAGGTGAGCGCGCAATGAAGTCTTTCTCGGCCTAGCAGAACAACCGACTGTGGCTCCATCTGGTGAGAGTTCATACAGTAAAAAACAGACTGTACCTTGTTGAAGTACTGCACGGTGACGGAATGCCAAGCGCCGTCGCTCACGCCACCCGGTGTCCTGGCGACGGTTGTCGTGACGACAGAGCCCAGCGAGAACGAGAAGCGGATGTCGCCGTCGACGATCTCCAGCGCGACGAAGTCGTGCTTCTCGTTGTACCGCCCGTTGTAGAGCAGCATTCCGTGGCGCGCTTGCGTCGCGAACCTGCGGGATATGTGACGGGATTAGTAACAATTCGCTGCAACATTTTGATAACCTACTAGAAGACAAAAAGTATAGTTGTTACAAGCAGGGTTGGGTAGTAACTTTTATGGTAACTCAATACTTTTTAAACCTGGTAACATAAAAACGCCTAAGTTCCTATTTCTACGGGAACTTTTTGATTTTTAAAAGTTACCAAGAAGGTTACTGTAGAAGACATTATACCCTCTCTCCTGAAGGAAAACTTGACATTGTAAACCAAACATTTTACTTGTATCTAAATTTAGCATGCATCAAATAATTTCATTTCCTGCCTACCCAAGTACGCGGGACCCTAACAACCCTTCCCCTCTCCCACCTTTCGTCTTAGAATGCTCTGCATGCAAAATGAATTGGTAATCAATCGGTTCACCCCCTTCCCCCCCCCCCCCACCAACCACATAATGTCGCGTGGCTACTGCCATCCCAATGTCAAGTTTTCCCTCAAAATTATAAATTTTTATTAGAGTAATGTTCATCCCAGAAAAAAACACTCCGTGTAAAAAAGGCAGCCAAGTCTCTTTACTTTAAAAAAATTCAACACCGAAAAGGAGTGATATCAAAAAAGGAGCCAAGTCAATGACATTTCCAAATATTTAATCGTATCTTTGAAATAAAAGTATAAACACCGAGAAATACTTTACAAAAGGACTTGGCGCATCGTTTTTTTAAAGACATCATTCTATCCTAAAAGTGGAAAGAAATTTACAAGTAGGTACATTTTCCTCTTTCTATTAGAGCCAGAATCTATGAATCAAGCTACTTTTAGTAATGACTATTTTATAGTTTTGTCAATGGCGATAGAAGCATGATTTTATGCTGTAATATATAAGTAATATAAGGGTGAAAGAATTACATAACAATTGAAAGTGGTGAGAATGTAGGTTTCTTTGGAAAACTTCCATGGAGTCAGGAGTCAGGATCCTCATCAGTGTGTTGTGTCTAATGTCCGCCCGTCCGATCGGGTAGCTCAGTTGGTAGAGCTCTCGCCCGGCAAGTGAGAGGTCCCAAGTTCGTGCCCCGGTTCGGTCGGATATTTTTCACAACACACATCCCTTCATATCAATTGGAAGTGGGCTCATACATATTCTTGCAGTACTGTTAATATGGCGATATTAGACTGGTATCTTTTCATAATTTGATCTTGACTGAAGGAAATCATGAAACGTTGTCAAATAATTACTAACTAATGGAACACAATTATATATTTTTGAAGTGTCAAGTGTATAAAGTTAAATTTTTTAATAGAAATTCAATATGACTGTCTTCTTTGTGAAATGTATTTTTATAAAATGTGTATTAATAGAAATTGTTACATGATGAGAAGGTATAACGCATGAGACTTAATTATATTCACCACGAAACAATATTACAAAGATAACTATTGTGTATATTTATAGAAAGCATAGACAACAAGTTTCATAGCGTATATAATCATATAGAAAATATTTTACAGAAGGTATGTATAATATGTACCTAATTGAAAGATGTTTCCCTATTATTCTAAACATTCAAAATGACAGTTGTATATAAATGGCACATGCTTATGAATAGAAAAATGTCTTTAAAAAAACGATGCGCCAAGTCCTTTTGTAAAGTATTTCTCGGTGTTTATACTTTTATTTCAAAGATACGATTAAATATTTGGAAATGTCATTGACTTGGCTCCTTTTTTGATATCACTCCTTTTCGGTGTTGAATTTTTTTAAAGTAAAGAGACTTGGCTGCCTTTTTTACACGGAGTGTTTTTTTCTGGGATATCACTTCTTTTGTTAGTTTATTCATACAGCTTGTAGCACAGCTTGTGTCCGTGCAAGAACTTATTTCTTTAAAAAAATACGCCTATGCCGATTTGGATACTTAGAAAAGTTGCGTTTGGTATATAAGATTAAAATAATTATCCAAGAAGAATAGCTTTAAGTTTCGTTACAATCGGTCCAGCCGTTTTCGATATATGACGTCACTTCCGGTTTTAGCAATGGCGGCCGAAAATAATGTCGTCTTGAATTCATAATTATTACTCCTACACATTTCCAAAATTTGGTTGCAATCGGTACAGCCGTTTTTGATATATGACGTCACTTCCGGTTTTAACAATGGCGGCCGAAAATAATGTCGTCTTGAATTCATAATTATTAGTACAACACATTTCCAAAATTTGGTTGCAATCGGTACAGCCATTTTCAATATATGACGTCACTTCCGGTTTTAACAATGGCGGCCGAAAATAATGTCGTCTTGAATTCATAATTATTAGTACAACACATTTCCAAAATTTGATTGCAATCGGTACAGCCATTTTCGATATTTGACGTCACTTCCGGTTTTAACAATGGCGGCCGAAAATAATGTCGTCTTGAATTCATAATTATTAGTCCAACACATTTCCAAACTTAGGTTGCAATCGGTACAACCGTTTACGATATATGACGTCACTTCCGGTTTTAAAAATGGCCGCCGAGAACACTGCAACCTTGAATTTATAATTATTTACAAAGTACGTTTACTTATATCTATTTTAAAGTATATAGTGGTGAATTTAGCGTCATTTAGCATATTTATGACGTCATTTCCGGTATAGGTCATAAAATGTGTGACGTCATTTCCGGTTTCGATATTTGAATCATCAAATATTACTGATTACATAAAGTTGACCGTCTAAATCGTTTAGCGCTGGTTTTGTTCTAATCTGTTTAGCCGTTTTTGAGACATGATGTCACTTCCGGTTTCAAAATGGCGGCTTCCGGTTGGTTTTATAACAAGTCAAATGAAATATCAAAAGTACAAACGTTACATAAATATCAAGACAATCGGATCAACAGTTGTTGCTGAAATGCAAATCGATGTATATTAAATTTCATGACGTCATTTCCGGTTTATTTAAAATAATGTTCAGTCTTTTGATATTGATAATCCATATAGATGACCGTCTGAAACGATTGGCGCAAATTTCGTTCCGATCGGTCCAACCGTTGACGAGATATGACGTCACTTCCGGTTTCAAAATGGCGGCACAAAAAATTCATGGGGACAAGGTTAAATCAGACGCCAAAAGTGCACACGTGGTAAAAATGTGAGATCAATCGGTTCAGCCGTTTAGGCTGTGGCCTGTTTACCGGATTTTAGCTCCAGCCTACTACTACTACTAAGATTATTATTATGAAAACCGCCCTAAAACACTGTTTTCACGGCCCTCTAGCGCGCAAAGGGCGTAACCTATTGTTCCCAAATTTGGTATATGTTGTAGGGTGGGCCATAGCTCGAAATTAAGATATTTCGCAGCAATGTGAGATTTCTCAATTTTAAGATCCAGTAGGCCGAAAATGCCACTTTGATGCTTACAGTAAAAGTGGGTTTGCTCCAGCCTTTATATGAGAGTGTGCGCGCGCCGTACGACTTGGCTGGCGTGGAGCGACCGCTCCACTAGATAGTAACTTTCACTGAAAAATTTAACTTTCAGTTAGGTACTATATTTTCTCAGTAACTTAAACTTTAACTAGTTACCTACTTCTTGGAGAAAGTAACGTAACTTTCTAAAGTTACTTCATTTTTGGTAACTTACCCAACCCTGGTTACAAGATTACAAACACTTGCTGCCCACAAATGTTAATTAAAATAGAAATAATTGTAAACAAATGAAGAAAAGGCATTACCTTACAAGAATTTTTTAACACAGATGAAATTGTATCTGCTTGAAAATGGCAGATGATTAACGTGAACTATTCGCGTCCCCGGGTGTACCTGAGCTTGATGTGGAGCCGATGTCGCTGCCTGAGCGCGGGGAACGTGAGGAAGGCGGCGCGCGTAAAGCTCCTGGCGCGCAGCTCGCACAGCGGCGTGTAGTGCTCGCGGCCGCCGTGCGGACTGCAGTTCTCGCAGCGGAAGCCCCCGCGCACCAGCGGGGAGCACACCGAGCCCGACCGACAGATCCCCGGTTGGCATGTGTCCAGCTCCAGGTCGATCTCGCAGTTACCACCTGCGACAGGGGATTTATAATATATCGTGGCTCAACTCATCGCAAATCCAAAAAAATATATTTTTTAAATTAGCTTTATTTACTTTATCCAGCACATCAACTATATTTTAGTTTAAAATACTCATTAAGAAGTGAAACGCGAGCGATTTTGCCGCTTGTTGCAGGCACTTTTTTGGATACGATTGGAGACAAAATGGGTAGACGAAATGATTTTAAACTTTGATTAGATAAAATACAAAGTTAGTGTTATCACTTGCAACATTTTAATTTTTTTGCTTTGTTAATTAGTAACAATTAGTTGAGTTTTGGTGAAAAATGGTCTATTTTCTTGTCTCGCTGGGAGCCGTATGAACTTTAATTTTATAAGTTCCAAGTGATAACCCTAAGTTTGTCTTTTGATTTATCTAATTATGATTTAAATTTGAGATCAATTGGATGAAGGTTGACGGGTTTGGTCACCAATCGGAAATTTCATAGCTTTGCGCGGTTTTGTTGAATAACCAGAGCCTAAACAAGGCACAATACAAAAATGAAAAATTGCTACTAATATACAATCAGACTGGTCATGTGATGTTAATGATGTGATGTTGTGTCTTAATCAATTGTTCAAAATTTAGCAGAGTATTGAAAAACTGGCACTATAAGCGACTTTCAAGTCTCCCGAGTAACTCTGTCGCACGTACCTGTGAACCCCGGCTGACAGACGCACGTGTAGCCGCCCTCCCTGCTCTTGCACTCGCCGTGATTCCCGCACGGGTTCGAGTAGCAGAGGTTCACCTCGGTGTCGCACAGGTAGTGCTCTCGGTTGCCGGTGAAGCCGTGCGGGCAGCGGCATGCGAACGTCGTCACCGGGTAGATCGGCCGGAAGAGCACCGTGTCGCTGTGCACGAAGCCGGTCGCGTTGCCGAACTTGAGCACGGTGAGGCACTGCTCGTAGTTCAGGCACGGCTCGCGCACGCACAGGTTGTCGTCGAACGGTAGAACCTGCGGGGGACATCGTTGTTCAACATCGTCGACAAATGAAGGAAATATCTATCGGTTTTTAATAGTGCTTACCGAGGTTCTGTAAATAGACTTATGGCGATGGATGAATGATTATGATGATCATGAAGAAAAGGTAAAAATGGCAGTGGAAAGGAAGCGGTAGTGGCCTAAAAGTAGGGAACCTTCCTAGCTGCTACCGTTCTACTGAAGGAAACAAAAAAAAACAGTCACAAGGCTAATTCTTGAGCTTTCACTTTTTGAAACCGTTCACATTTTCATTGTTTAAAAATTGAAAGTGTTGACAATTGGCCTGAGCCTGCAACTTTTTCAAGTTTTATACAATGCAAAGCAAATGTAAATGGCATCAAAATGTGAATACTCAAGTGTAACGGTTTGAATTCGGCGCTGGCGCCAACGTCAAGTCGTTACCATTAGCCGGCATTTGTACCCATATTTGGAGGGTCGCCTAGAGCAGAAAAGATGTCATGCGCAATGGTCAATGATAGTCGAGTTCGCGGATCGGCGACCTGAGCTCTTTCTCTTTCTCTGGCTGACCGTCGTCGACTTCACATCGCCGCGTGAGTAGTGTTTAAATGTAGATTGTAACCACGCTAAGTTGTAGCGGATATAACGTAGTGCGACTGGTCGTCCAGCCCCTACTTGCAGGTTCAATCTTGAGCTTTGTTAACAGAATCATTATTGTGCCCCTGTGGCCTACTTGAAATAGAGTAGTTAATGTATTTTGTCATTGCGTAGTTTTTGTATTGCAATCAAGTGTGGCCACACTTGGATTGTCTCCGCGGAGAGTCAGGCAGTCAGGGAAAGGGCACCCTTTTCGGATCATCAAACCTATCTAAATTCAACATTGTATTAAGTAAGTCCAGTAATCTTAGAACGTCGTCTGTACGAGTTCTATTTAAGTAAATGTCCGAAGTAATTCGGCGAGCATCTTATCACGGAGGAGTGTAAGTAAAGAGTTTATTATATTTATCATTGTATTGTATCAGTCTTATTTGCTATTCATTCAATTGCATGTGTTGTGTTGCCTCCAGGCACACAGCTGATGAGGTTACGACCTGTGTTGTACACAGAGTCCATTTACGCGAGGAGGTCAAACCCCCTGTAATCTGTTATCTCATTCTGATCATTTGTATGTTGTGTTTATTTGACTGTTCATTTATTCCTCACTTGAGGTTATGTAATAAAACCATAATTAATGTCAACTGGACATCACAGCCTTATGTCTTGATAGTCTAGCACCTAGTTCTGATCCTATTGCTCTCGCTCATGTTGTGTCTCTCTCTTTGTCAACTACCACGAGATCACCCGCCCACACCCATCTCCAGCTGTTGCTAGCCCGGCACTGGTTATTTCTGCCCGAGGCGACGACGCCGGCGTGGCATTTTGGCGCCCAACGTGGGGCCTGGTGATCAAGACGCGACGTGTGGAGCCCGAACGTTGGCATTTTGGTGCTCAAATCCAAAATCGACGTGGGACAACAACGACCTTCAGACGCTTGTGCTTGCTGTAATTACCTCGAGATACGTTTGACCTTCGAGTTACGTGAACACGCCGTGAATACTGGTGAGCTGTATCGTTCAGTCATTATTTATCCCTGTTACGTAATCTATTCATCATGAACGAAGCCGAGTCGTTAGAAGAAATTCATGCTTTAAGCGAGCGCCTGCAAACTGTAGTGACCTTGATCGACAACTTTGATGGTGACGGACACATTTTTGGAAATACAGCCTACTATTTCCTGTGAGATCCGCGAAGTCGAAACTCGTGGCGCAGAAGATAGAAGACGAGGTATTCTTAGTGTACGACACTGCAGAGATCTTAGTTTGTGACCATGGTCCTGAGTTCATAGGAGCTCCTTGGAAGAAGATGGCTCAAGAGTCCAGACTACCATAGTACTCTTCACTACAACGCCAAACGTCATCCACAAGCGAACCCGACGGAACGCGCTAATTGTACTGTTCTAGGTATGCTGAGATCATACATCACCGACAATCATATGCTATGGGACAAGAATGTGCCGAAAATAGGTTGTGCCCTACGTACAGCAGTGAACGAAGTAACTGGCTAGACACATGCATACGTTAACTTTGGGTCGTGAAATAATTCTGTGTGGTATAGACCACCGACGCTATCGATATGGCGATTATTATTGTCGCGGACAATGTTGACAAGATGCAAGGACTAAAATCTATTTTTACAGATATTCGCGCTCGTTTGAAACGCGCCCTCAGCAAAACGCCGTGAGATACAACCTCCGACGACGCCCGCTGGAATTCCATGTTGGCGACCGAGTCTTGAAGAGAGACTTCCACTTGTCCAACGCTGCCGACAACTATGCAGCCAAGCTAGCGCCTCGATACGAAGGACCGTTCGAGATCAGCAAGAAAACGTCACCGCTGATCTACCGTCTCAAGGACCTCGATGGACGCGACATCGGAACCTGGCACATCAAGGATTTGCGTAGTTATTATGATAGTTAGCTTGTAAGCAGAACTCGAAGAAAAAGAAAATTGTATTTTCTTTTTGTTGGGGTTAACGGGGAATTGTAACGGTTTGAATTCGGCGCTGGCGCCAACGTCAAGTCGTTACCATTAGCCGGCATTTGTACCCATATTTGGAGGGTCGCCTAGAGCAGAAAAGATGTCATGCGCAATGGTCAATGATAGTCGAGTTCGCGGATCGGCGACCTGAGCTCTTTCTCTTTCTCTGGCTGACCGTCGTCGACTTCACATCGCCGCGTGAGTAGTGTTTAAATGTAGATTGTAACCACGCTAAGTTGTAGCGGATATAACGTAGTGCGACTGGTCGTCCAGCCCCTACTTGCAGGTTCAATCTTGAGCTTTGTTAACAGAATCATTATTGTGCCCCTGTGGCCTACTTGAAATAGAGTAGTTAATGTATTTTGTCATTGCGTAGTTTTTGTATTGCAATCAAGTGTGGCCACACTTGGATTGTCTCCGCGGAGAGTCAGGCAGTCAGGGAAAGGGCACCCTTTTCGGATCATCAAACCTATCTAAATTCAACATTGTATTAAGTAAGTCCAGTAATCTTAGAACGTCGTCTGTACGAGTTCTATTTAAGTAAATGTCCGAAGTAATTCGGCGAGCATCTTATCACGGAGGAGTGTAAGTAAAGAGTTTATTATATTTATCATTGTATTGTATCAGTCTTATTTGCTATTCATTCAATTGCATGTGTTGTGTTGCCTCCAGGCACACAGCTGATGAGGTTACGACCTGTGTTGTACACAGAGTCCATTTACGCGAGGAGGTCAAACCCCCTGTAATCTGTTATCTCATTCTGATCATTTGTATGTTGTGTTTATTTGACTGTTCATTTATTCCTCACTTGAGGTTATGTAATAAAACCATAATTAATGTCAACTGGACATCACAGCCTTATGTCTTGATAGTCTAGCACCTAGTTCTGATCCTATTGCTCTCGCTCATGTTGTGTCTCTCTCTTTGTCAACTACCACGAGATCACCCGCCCACACCCATCTCCAGCTGTTGCTAGCCCGGCACTGGTTATTTCTGCCCGAGGCGACGACGCCGGCGTGGCACAAGAAATGGCCTCCAGGAATTATTGAAGAATAAGTTCAAAAATCTTAACTTGTCTACTAAAAAAAAATAGAAGATCACAATCTTCATCGCACAATCATGTCACTTCATACGTGTGCATTAGAGAAAGGAAATAGAAGCCCAACAAAAAGCTTCATTTCATGGAATACGAACTGACTTTCGAAAAGCATAAGAGTCTAGCTGTCCCGAAGGAGTTTCCCTGCCTACACGGTTAGAAACGATCCCCGAGCAACGCACCTGCACCGTGGCGAGCCGGGCGAGGATGGCACGGTTCAGGTAGACGCGCTCCTGGAGGAACTGCGGGGAGTAGAACTCAGGGCCGTCCAGCTCCGGCCGGCGCGCGGAGAAGCTCACGTTCAGGATCTTGGAGGTCACGTCCGTGTCATCCTGAAAGCAAGGGAACATTGTTCTGACTCCACGCCGCAATTCACAGTCAAGACATATGAAAGTTTATTGAATTTATATTCTAGACAATTTATAATAAAACAATCACAACAGCAAAGCAATAATTAATGAGAAATATGTTGACAAATTTTAAATTTTCATTGATACAAATCGAATTAACATATCCTGGAACTTTTGGCAGGAGAAATAGTATTTCAGAATTTTAATTTGATTCCTTTCTATGTACCCAACAATCAAATTGAAATTGGTAAATCTATCTTTGCCAATTGTAACATACCGTATTAACTCGTGTATAAGACGCAGTTATATTGAAAAAAACAAAATCGAAAAACAGCCCTGCGTCCTATACACGCGTATCAAGGTTTACTGCCTCAAAAAAAAGCCCATATGATTCTAATAGCGCACTCAAGAGTGCTCGTGGTTACTCGTCACAGATCGGGTCTCGCCGCCTTTTACCCCTCACATACCCCTATAGGGGGAGGAGTTAAAGCGTTCGCGTTGACTCGGCTCTCTCCGCCTTCCCCCCTCACAACCCCTCAGCAACAAGGTGTGAAAATCTGTGCGAGGGTGGATGTTTTGGTTCCGAGTTCATTGACTGTTGAAGAGTGGAGTTGAGTTACGCGTGATATATCTATTGAGTGTAGAAAGTTTAGACTTGAGTTTAGTGATTTAGTTAGAAGATTAGACTTAATTTTAGTGATTTATTAAATGAAATGAACGGGAACAATAAAGTAAAGCGCAGTTCTTACAATGCAACGTTTAAAAAACAAGTGGTCGCTTTCTCGGATGAAAACGGCAATCGCGCGGCCGCAAGACAATTTGGTGTGAGCGAATGTAATGTACGGAGATGGCGTGGACAAGGGGGTGCATTGTCGCTGTGTGCTGCGTCAAAGAAAAGTTTCCGCGGCAAAAGATGTCATCACCCCGAACTTGAAGCGGACATCGTAAAGTTCGTACAAGAGCAACGCGCGAAGTGCTTGCCTGTCAACTATGATATCATCCAAGCAAAAGCAAGGGATCTACAGCGAGGCCGAGGAATATCGCGAGCTTCATTTAAAGCGAGCCGTGGGTGGGTGACTCGGTTCATGAATCGCCATGGCTTCTCGCTTAGGCGCCGTACAACAATTTCGCAGAAACTTCCCGCCGACTACGAGCAGAAGTTGATCAACTTTCAGCGGTACGTAATCG
Organism: Leuctra nigra; assembly: GCA_934045905.1. Classification (NCBI taxonomy): domain Eukaryota; kingdom Metazoa; phylum Arthropoda; class Insecta; order Plecoptera; family Leuctridae; genus Leuctra; species Leuctra nigra. The sequence goes on from OW203772.1 coordinate 15,592,709, forward strand.
CGTTGCGAAGGCAACACGATTATCTGATGGGACAGATCGGTAACGCCGATCAGACCCCAGTGTTTTTTGACATGCCGTCAAATTACACAATTAATCAAAAAGGCGCCAAAGAAGTTAGAATTCGCACGACTGGCTGCGAAAAGTTACGGTTTACTGTGATGTTGGCAATCACTGCCGACGGACGCAAACTTCCTCCATATATAATTTTTAAGAGAAAGACGCTTCCGAAGAACGAAGTTTTCCCGAGAAATGTGATAATTAGAGTCCAGGAAAAAGGTTGGATGAGCAATGAACTCATGCTGGACTGGATTCGTTGTGTTTGGCAACGACGACCTGGTGCATTGTTGAATTTAAAAAACATGTTGGTCTTGGACGCATTCCGCGGCCACCTGACTCAAGATGTCAAGCAGCTGCTCAACCGGAATAAAACAGAGCAGGTAGTTATTCCGGGTGGGATGACTTCGCAGCTGCAACCCCTCGATGTCTGTGTCAACAAGCCCTTTAAAGACGCTCTTCGACAGCTTTACAATGCCTGGCTATCTGGCGAAGATCTTGCCGTGACGCCAGCCGGCAACATCAAGAGGGCCCCCCTATCACTTGTAGCTCAGTGGGTGATCTCGGCATGGGACACTATTTCGGCCGAACTGATCATTAAAAGTTTCAAGAAGTGCTGCATCACAAACTCCTTGACGGGAGAGGAAGACGATGTTTTATGGGGGTCGGATCAAGAAGATGATGTGGATTACCAGCAAGAAGATAGTGGAAGTGGTAGTGATAGTGATGAACTGAGTTCAAGTAATGAGGAGGATAGTGACTAGATTTTGGTGCTTTCTGCTGTGACTTGTGTGTGTTTACCAGATATATATTACCATTACTAATACCTAATTAAATGTTTTTCTTTTATTTGTTACATGTATACTATTTAATTCTAGAATAAATTTGAAATCAATTATTTCATAAATGTTTGCCCACTTGACAATTAATGGACCCATCATTTTATCTATCCTTCTGCATAATTCAACTAATCTACTATGTCAAGTGTCAAAACTTGCTGTTTCCTATCATTTACTGCGTCTTATACACGCATGCTAAGTGTTTTCTTAAAATAGACCTCTCAAAACAAGGGTGCGTCTTATACACGAGGGCGTCTTATACACGAGTTAATACGGTAGTACTGTAACTTTTTACTGTTTCAAAATTAAAATAACTAGGAAAACGCTCTGTGTAACGCGTTGATGAGCGAGCACGGACACGCGCAACACCTCGAACCGAAATTATGTCTATAGAAAATATCATTAAAAGCCAATAATTCTTGAATTTCGTCAGACTCAAGTATATCAATCTCAAAATATTCCTAAAACATTAGTCCCAATAACCATGCAAAGCTTGAACCTTTTGAACCTTTCTGATTGAACCGTTCCTTGTTAATATTTAAAAATCACAGGATCTCTTTAAAAAAATAGACATGGGACCACTCATGATAATATTTGTGTGTGTTCTTACACAATATTAGATCGATCTGTTGAACGGTCATAATATCAGTTTCATACGTTTGAAAGTTTCTACTCTAACTACCTTGGAACTATAAAGAGTCGAAGTAGCTGTGATCAACATTTTCGAGTAATTTTACAGCAAACACGCAAAATGTCCGTAAAACGTCAATAACTTTTGGATTTAAACACAGATTAGTCTGAAAATTGTCAAAACTACAGATAATGTTGGTCCCAATGACCATGCAAAGTTTTAAGTTGATCGGTCATACGGTTCTAGTTTAAATTGAAAAAATCACATAAAATATTTTTTTTAAATTTTAACCAATGGAAGGATTTGGCTGAAACTTTGTAAGAGTGGGTACAATGTTGGTCGTAATGACTTGTCAAAATTTTAAATTGATCGGAACAACCAATCGAAAGATAATTTTTTAAAATTTGAACCAATCACATGAGCCCATTCAAAAACGATCCCAGGGACCGCATAGAATACGTTAATATATGTGTAAAATTTCAGATCGATTAATTGTGCCGTTTGACCTGGGCAGTGAACAAAAAAAAAACACACAGAGAAAGTACCATAAGAGTACCGTGGTGACGCTCGCTACGTTCGCTCAATTATTATGTGCGTAAAGTCTCTATTTTGTCTTATATTATCAACACAAAGAAAACTATTGAAATTGGTATTTACCATGACAAAACAAAAACAATTATTTAAAACAATTTTAACAGGTCTCGAGTATCAGAGTTTGAGTCCAATCAATTTGGACAATGATTGAAATTGTCCAATTGAATTGGGTGGTGTGATATGCGACTTCATGACTCAAGTGAATGTGCTTGATGAAGTGCGATGTGCGATGATGTGCGATGTGCGATGATGTGCGATGTGCGATGATGTGCGATGTGCGATGATGTGCGATGTGCGATGATGTGCGATGTGCGATGATGTGCGTAGATGAAGTTGTTACAGTTATTTAAATATTTCAATTATCTAAGGGCTGGTCTTTCAATAGTCTGCTAAACCAGAGTTAAGTTTAAAACAATCATTCGAGGATTGTGATTGGTTGTTGCCGTGGCAATATAGTCCTAATTGACTGTTTAAAAGTTAGCAACGCATTGAAAATCTGGCCCTAAACACAGCCATTCTAGGTATATTTTATTCGGTTGTTCCCATAAGAATAGATACAGTTCTAATCAACCATTTTAAAGTTAGCAGAGTATTTAAAGACTGGTCCTAACAGAACTAATAATTGAACATCAGTTTGAAAGTATAAATTTTTGATAATTTAAATTAATATTTGAAACTATGAGCGTTTACTTTTGTCAGTCTACTTTTTTTTAGAGTTTTAGTGCAAGGCCTTCGCATTTCGTTTATTTTTCTTTTATTTTGACCCCAAATCTTTCTCTATCAGGTGGAGAGTTAAAGTATGTTATTCGTTCTTGCCTTAATCCACGAATTGCACATCCAAAAGCTGCACACATAGCTTTACAACAAACATTGGAATAGATACAACAATTGCTCAGTCGCCCATCAGTCAGATCCTGATCACGTGACCCACAGCTGTTGCCTCAGTCAGATGCAAATAACACATTGAAATTAAGTTTACAACATTTCACGCAATCTGATAACAATATTAATTTTCGGCTTCTAATTCTGAGCTAGGTGTCTTGAGTTATTTGTTGACATTTGATCGGTATAGGTCACGGTAAATGACAGAAGAAACAAATCAAGATATTTTATCAACTGGTGGCGCTTGGAATATGAATGCAAGGTGCCTATTACAAAGCATCACCATAATGATACATTTATGATACATTTATTTTATGTCAATATGTAAAATTTAAAAAGTGGCAATGGATAAGTCCAGGAAAACAGTTGATATTCCACCAAAATATACACATTCAGAAAATATTTGTTTTTTATTGAACAAATAATAGCACTCTTTCTTCCACTAAGTCCCCAATTAAGCCTTATCTGTGGTGTATACACATAATAATTTAACAGCTATCAATCAATGGAACACAGAAGCAATAATCATAGTTTTGTAATTACACGTAAAATAACATAAACAAATTTTAAATCGAATTCAAATTATGGTAAATATGAATGAATGAATGAACTTATCAACTAGGAAAACGCTCTGAGTAACGCGTTGATGAGCGAGCACGGATACACGCAACACCTCGAACCGAAATTATGTTTATCGAAAATGTAATTAAAAGCCAATAATTCTTGAATTTCGTCACAGACTTGTATAAATATCTCCAAAATTTCCAAAAATATTGGTCCCAATAACCTTGCTAAGTTTTAAGTTGATCGATTAAACCTTTGATTGAACGGTTCCTTGTTAAGTTTCAAAAATCACAGGATATCTTTCAAACAATATACCTGGGACCACTCATATGATATGATATTACTGTGGACACAATATCAGATCAATCTGTTAAACGGTCATTATTAGTTTCATTTCGTTTGAAACTTTCTGCTCTAACTACCTTGCCTTGAACTAAAGATTCGATGTCGCCGTGAATTTGACAGCCAACACACAAAATGTCCCTAAAATTACAAAAACTTTTGAAAATAACTACAAATTAGACTGAAAATTGGCAAAAATACCTTAAATGTTGCTACCAATTACCATGCGAAGTTTTTAGTAGGTCGGTCAATCGGCAATACCCGCTGCACGAGAGCGGGTATTGCGTTGATTGTTTGAGTATCTCCTTGCAGCAGTCTGGTCGGGGGTCTCTTTGCTCCTTGATGCTTTATTATTAACGACATTTTGTTTCAACCTTTTAGATTTAGCTTCGTCAGTTTCTTGATCTTCAATTTCACGCAGACGCTTTTTCGCCTTTATGGCTTTCATTCTAGCAGAAGTCTTTCCATTTTTCGGCATGTTTAAATAGGGATAAGATAGGTAATGAAAAAGTAAGAAGTAGAGTACCTACCTAATTAAAGTACAATAATATTTGTGTGATCAATGTTTGAAATGCACGAAATGTGTGCTCAAAGACGTAATGTATTCAATGTCGTAATGTTACGAAATGAATCTTGAACAAAACTTCGCAAATATGAAAATAAAGTAATCACCTTTCAACTAATAAGCGAAAGGAATCAAAGTTCCACACAAAAAACGGATCAGGTAAAATAGTAACTACCTAGTTTAGAAACGGAATGAATCCAACGTTCCACAATTAAAATAAGACAACGTAATGTTTTGAACTGAATGAATCAACACTTTCAAAAAAAAATAGCAACCTTCAAGGAAATGTCAGGCTAGACAGAAGCTCAGAAACGGAATAAATCCAACGTTTCCAAGAAGAAAATAATTTGAAATAATCAATCCCCTGGACAAAAACTGTAGATACCTAATATCTATGCTTTAAAAGCGATTCAATTTTACTAATACCTTCACAAAGTACACCAAATTGCCAAAATTATCAACGAAAAGAAGCAAAATGCAGGAGGGATTTGGAATGACGGGTGAACGCTAGAAGAGAACAAACGCCACTCAATGATATTATTGAAATGTGAGCTTATGTTTCTAATCCCTCCTGGATGCAAAATCAGCCAAGTAGAAACACGGGAGGCACGGCCATTAGAACTACGAATTGACGAAAAGACAATCAAGGTCCTTAAAAACTCGAAATGATTTGTTGGAAACTATGATCCAAATTGAATTATTCAAATTTGATCAACTCAATAAACATAAAAATATCTGCTTTTCACTAAAAAACTGTACATACCATCAAAACACTCTTGTACCTAAAGCAAATCAGATTCAGTTGCATTGGAAAGACATTCATTTTCAATGTTTCATTTCTGACAGCTATTAAAAATGTCAATAAGTGCATACTTTCTTGACAGATTCGGCTGAAAATTTGTAAAATAAGTGACATTGTTGGTCTTACTGACCATGCTAAATATGAGTTTGATCACATTTCTCGAAGACCATTTTCATTTTTTAGGCTATCAGGAGATACTTATTTTAACATTGAACCAATGGATGGATTTCAAAAAAAAATTGGGTCTGCAAACAGAGAAGGTTGTCTTTACATGTGTGCAAAATTTCAGGTCGATCAGTGAAACGGTGCGACTTCCATTGCTTCCTTTAGCATACAAAAACAAAAACAAAAAAAAAAACAAAAAAAAAAACAGAGGTCCGTGCTAAAAGAGACAAATGGAGTCGCTCGCTTCGCTCGCTCAATTAGGTATAACAATCATAGGAAATCAATTTCTTGAAAAGTATTCATCCCCCAACAAATGTTATCATAGCATCTCAAGAGTTCAGGAACATTTCAACTTTCATAACATAACTATTATTCTTAAATGTAACTTATGAAAAACTGGCCCTAATCAATACTACAGTAAAACCTCCTTAAATCGAACAACCATTAGCCGAAATCCATCATAAATCGAAGTAAACTCAAGTCCCGTCCACAGTATAATCTGTTACATGTTAAAATAAATTATAAACCGAAATTTGCGTAAGTCGTAATTCGAAGTAATATTTGGCCCCAAGTTGAAATATAACATGTGATTTCAGTTTATAAATCGAAGTATTTATTTTGTATAATACAATTTTCGGAGAATACAGGATTATTTCTATCAAAAATGTCCTCTATTTTTGGAGCAGAGTGTCCGCCTGACTTCCCTCCCTTTCCTGTGGCACCCCAGCTGGCACTACCTGCTCTATCTCAAAGACAAGTGGGTCTCTCAACAAAAAAAACAGACAGGGGTGGAGGGTTGAATCCCTGTTTCTAAGAATTAGAGCAAAAAGTCACTCTGAAAAGGGCTGTAAATAGTCAACAACTGACTGCCGGCATAAACATTGGTCATTGAATTATTATTCTGCGTAATATTTAATCTTATGTTTACTTTTAATATGGATGTCCACATAAAATAAATATTCTGTCGACTGAAAAACAAACTGAAATCAGTGACTTTTTCAAGAAATCTTCCACCTATTTAATTTTTTTCTCAATCTTTTGATGATTCATAAATGACAGCGAACAATAATCTTTCCGTTTCTGTTCCATTATTTAGTTTTTCAATAACACCACACCTATAGGTAGTTGAATAAATAATAATTGTGAAATCGATTTATTGTCAAAAATTAAGTGTGTGATTAATTTGTTTAGTATCCAGTCTGCAGATTATATATAATTGCGTTAGGAATAAGAGTCCTTTAAACCATTGGAGGCATTGACCCTTCACTAAACAGCTGTCTTCAAGTGGTCTCTAGACCCTTGCTCAGTGGGAGGGGGTAGGTTTACGAGGCTTATCTTTACTACACGTCTGGAAAACATCATTCTATGAAAATACTTATAAATCGAAAAATCATGAGTCGAAGTGCTTTTTTTGGGTCCCTTCAATTTCGACTGAACGAGGTTTTACTGTATCAATATGGTGCAAAAACACAGACTCCGAGTGCCAACAATCACGATGCCACATGCAAACTATGAACACTCCAATCCGCGAGCGCCTCACCTGCACGCTGAAGATGAAGATGTTCTCGCGGGGACACGGCAATATCGCGGCGAGCCCCTCCACGAAGAACGTCATCAGCGGCGAGAGGAACGCCTCGGCGGTCATGTCGTCGAGGCGCACGGTGATCGAGTTGAAGAGCATCTCGTCGGTGACCATGCGCACAGTCAGCTGCATCGACGCCTTCACCTCGTTCACGCCGTCCGACACGCTCACCTGCGCGACCACGGGGTTAACATTACACCGATAAGAATGATTCAGAAGTGGTCTCTACTCAATTACAAGGAAGGTAAATACATAGTATTCCTCATTATAATAAATTATGCAATCTCTTATTCATGTCATGCCTAATTAATAATTTCACTGTGCACATTGTCATTTTCATTCTGATATTGATGTCGTGCAGAAGATGTTACGATGATGTAGCGAACTGCATCTGTACTCATTAATCCTGACATTAAAACAAGAATTAATATGATACACACTTGATAAATCTATGAAGCATTCAGACAGAACCTGTAACCTTTTTCATAACTCTTCATCAAGATTTCTTGTCAAATATTTGCTCACACCTAGAAGTTTACTAAAATAAAACATAATAATAGATAGAAGCAGGTAGAGAGAGGTTGAAGGCAACAATATTGGGTTGGTACAGTTTGTATGCTAAACTCGAAAGATTCTGTAAATTACTATGTACACTCGGCCAAACATAAATTGATCGTTGATCAAATTTGATTGACTGATAAATGTTAGATTGCACCATCCAAAGTAAGTCGAAGAGATCTCCTAGTCTCACTCTAGTAGGTGACCCCACATTTTAGCGATAATAACAAGCTTTGATTGGTATGGGACATGACCAGCAGTCATTCAAATTAGATCAACGATCAATTTATGTTTGGCCGAGTGTACCTATTGGAATTATGGAGGTTGGTGAAATGTGATAATAATTCAAATAATCTTGTCCTTTAGATTATTTTCTTCAATTTACACATGCCAACTTCTCCACAATCTTCATAATAAAACACGTCAGTGACTCTAACTATAATTAAATGTCCAACTTCCAGCTGAACAGTTTCCCGCTGACTGCACCAACTCTGGTACGCACCTCCATGGTTGCCAACTTGTGCACATTGGTGTTGAGCTGCGGAGAGAGCGTGAGCGCGCCCGACGTCTGGTTCAGAGTCACGAGGTTGGCGTTGTTCCCCGACAGGATGCGGTACCGCAGCTGGTCCGACACGTCGGCGTCCGACGCCGGGATCCGACCGAACGGACCAGTTGGAAAGCAGCTGCGGAAGTTGTTGAAGGTCACCTGGAACCGGGGAACATGCGCGTTGAAAACAAAATGATGATCCATTAGATTTTTTACATACAGTACGTTTGACTGCAAAAAATCTATTTTCTGTTTGAAATTCTTATTTTACATGCTAATTTTGGCTATTTTCAGCCAGTTGGTTGGTTGGTTATGATGTCTGCTTAGTATGTTGGTGGCCAGGGTTCGATTCCACTAGTGGAGTTTCTTCCCCTGACCCGACAGTAGTTGGAAGCAGGGTCGCGATATTTATTTCAGCCACTACCTCCACCTCACCCCATAACAATAGACACAAAGAAAATCCACATTTCTGAGGTGTACACAGCTTTTTATTGGGGACTGCATTTTTGCATTTGCCCTCAGGTGCTGAAAGGTCCTCTCCGAATGGAGTATAATATTCAAAATATAAACATAATATAAAATATAAAGCCATTTAGTACCTAGTAGTACTATTCCAGCTCCCTATCAATATATTTTTTGAACGTAAACAGAGTTTATAATTATTATAAATATTTTGAATATCCCCTTTTAAAATATTGTGACTGCCAAATGTCAATGGTAGTATATTTAAGACAAGTGACAGAAGAACCCCGTCTCCACAACAAATCCTCGTCTTACCTGGAAGTCCTTGAGCGACGGGGCGTTGTCGTTGACGTCGGTGACCATCACCTCGATGTGCGCGTCCGCCCGCAGTGGCGGGGAAGCGGCGCGGACCACCAGCTCGTACCGCTTCCTCGGGCTCTCGTAGTCGAGTTCGACCATCGTCAGCAGCTCGGCCTTGTCCGAGCCGGGCCGAGTCACCAGCGAGAAGCTGTTCGAGTCTTCGCCGCCTGCGGGGGAAACATAGTTAGTAAACAAGGTTTGAATATAATAAAATTAAAAGTATAAGCGCAAGATTCCCTAGAGAACTGTGTAACAAACTCTATATTGAAACAAAACATTGATATTTGATTTGACATTGGTGTCAAACTATAAACTGAGTCACCATTTGACATCGAATAATTTGGTATAATTTTCAAACATCACACATTTTTATCATGGTTTTAAACTTTCAGGACTTCAGATACCTCTTGGGTACTACGTATACACTTTCCTTGGGATAATTTTCTTCATGTTTTATTATTTTAAAATGCCAACAGTTTCAACTCTTTTATAAAGAAATTTCGTCCTGGGGCCCTATTCTAGAACTTTTAAATTCTCAATTCCACTAGAATTCGATTCCATGCAATGTTAATCCTTATGACAATGACCGGATTCCATCAGAATGGAATTGGGAGTTCTAGAATAGGCCTCCAGGAACGTTTTTCCAATGGAATCCGAAATCCGGTCACGGCCATAAGGATTAACATTGTATGAAAGGAAATGGAACTGTGAATTTAAAAGTTCTAGAATAAGGCCCCTGAGGAAGATTCAGACATTGGAGTTGAAAGTGAAACTGTTGTCATTATAAAATAAAAAAACAGGGCCCAGTACCTAGTGTACACAAAACGTTGGTTGCACCATTTGTAAAGCAAAAACTATAAATTACTTCATCGTCAAATCTACTTTTAATTCGAGATTATTTCACTTATAATGTACACGCGTGGAAATTAGTTGTTTATACTCTATCTCTCTCTGCTCCATATAAAACATGTTTATGATATGGGTCAGAGAGAGGCAGAGTACAACCATCTTATTTCCACGAATGTATAAGTTTGATATTCACATCGATGATAGAAATGCAATCCCCAGCTTTGTGAACACTATTTGACTGCACATACCTATGATGGAGTACTGCACGACTGCGTTGGGGCCCTCGTCGGGGTCCCTGGCCAGGATCTCGCCGACCGTGGTGCCGATGGGGGAGTTCTCGGCGATGTACATCACCATCTTGTCGGAGGCGAAGGCGGGCGGCGAGTCGTTGATGTCCTCCACGTTGACGATCAGCTCCACGGTGCCGGTCAGCGCGGGCGATCCTCTACGAGGTGACACGGCACGATCAGTGAAAATAGCTCCCCTCTCACCTTCTGTCACCACTAGCAATGTCAAGCTCTCCCTTAGCATCCTCAAGAAGTAGTGAATTAACTGTCGTCGTTCTTTTCCCAATTTTAAAATTATAAATTGTTCCTCTTTCATAACAATTTTAAGTTATTTGCCTGGAAGTGGAACAGCTGTATACAATACAGTGACATATTGTGTGAAATACGAAACGATTACTTTCAAATATCTTGTACCAATGTGATCATTTGTTATTTCAGGATACATTTTTTACCTTTTAAGTGCTACGAATGCTCAAGTTAACCCGTCCTAACAACTTGCTACCACCGTAATCGGCGAGTTAATTTTGTCTGCAGATCTACATATTTACCGTTTATTGCAGCCTTCCTATTCAACCCAGTTTTTCCGTCCAGGAATTTGCAATAATCATTCCGGGACATCAATAGTCCAGGAATTTTAAGCTTCAAAACAATATTAAATTAGTACCTAATTTTAAAGTCTCCCACCACTTCATTGTTAGCACAGGGTTGCCACTTGCCATGATTTTGAGACCTATTTAAATATTTTGTAGAAAAAATATGGAAACACTTTTAAACTAAATCCCATAATGATATCGAAGTTTTAGGTGATCAAAATAGACGAAATTTGAAGTCCAAAACTCAGAAAAATTGCTCTAATTAATTCATTAAATTCAAAATTTTCTCAGGTCTATGCGGCATGGACCCACAAGTTCCTGGGGGTCCTCCCCCCAGACCCCCCAATGATGCCTTCAGCAATGTGTTTTCCTGCAAATTTAATTTATCGGTGCACCTCCTCCCGGCTACCTTACTGCATCACTGAGAGTATTATTCATGTCCTCTGTCCGGATTGTCCCATGTGTCCGGATTGTCCCATGTGTCCGGATTGCACACATTGAAAGGTGGCAACCCTAGTCGGTGATGGTTGTGGCAAATACAATGTAGCTCTTAAAAGGTTGAAACCCCCAGTAAAAGCACATCACCGCTTGCTTCCAGCCTCCGCGGTATTCGCTCACCTGTCGATTGCATACGCGGTGAGTTTGAACTGCGCGACGCTCTCCCTGTCCAGCATCTTGGCGGTCCGGACGACGCCCGACGTCGGGTCCACCACGAACGAGCCGTCCGACACCGCGTCCGACGAGAGGGCGTAGCGGAGTCGGCCGTTCAGTCCCATGTCCTGGTCGGACGCCGATATCTGCAGCACGCTCGTGCCGACCTGAACGAGAAGAAGATCAGTCTTGATAAAATTCAGTTTTATAATCATTTGATGCTCAAATTCATACATACAAAAATATCCTACATTTATAGAAAAATATAAGAGGCCCACATGAAAATAAGATTCTTGTGTGCAGGTTGTGTAAAATTGTCTTCATAAGCAATCGTATTATCCGTCATACGTACTTTACGCGCCTAAGTGGTCCGCGAGGTCCAAAAGGTTGGCGACCGCTGGACTAATGCCACACACTGGAATACACAATGACCTCTGGTACGACTTCAATGCGTTTAATACGATATATATGGTTAAATAATCGTATTTGAGGACTTTAAGGTCGTACCAGGTGTCATAAAGTAGTGAAGTGTGTGGCATTATTTAGTCTATAAAGCTCTAATCAGTCGCTACTATTTAATTTTTTAAAATTCTGTTGTAAAGACAAATTTCCAATAATCGCTTCCCGTTCCCGTTCGCTTACGAATGTACAACTCATGCAAGACTCACGAGAGCGTCCTCGGGCACCGAGCCGGCGTACCCCTGCTTCTTGAACTCCGGCGGACTGTCGTTGACGTCGGTCACGGTGATCTCGACGTCGGTGGTGTCGGCGTGGCTCGGTGAGCCGCCGTCCCTGGCCGTCACCGTCAGCTGGTAGCCGGCCACCTGCTCGCGGTCCAGCAGGCGCTTCGTCACCACGGCGCCCGTCTGCGCGTTGATCTCGAACTCAGACGAGGACGTCTCGTCGTTCGAACCCAGGCTGGAACAAGAGGAGGTTGAATTTAATGAAGGTACATTGAAAGACCTATAAGGGCAATGTTATATTACTAGAGCTCCGTGAAAATGGGTTTATTATTTTACCAATTTCGTTTTTAAAAATCCAAATTTCGTTTTTTAGCGGTTTTATAGAATTTATAGTGGCAAATCATTAAATTAATATTTCTGTCAAAAATTATATAGTAACCAATCCCTATTCAATGCTTAACATTAACCACTAAACATTACAGGCAATCTAAGTAACAAACAAGAACACAAACAAGAGTTTAGAGTAAATAAAAGTGTATTTATTTAAGGATTTAAGTAGGAACTCTGAATGGCGTTTACATGCGACGTGTTTCATCGAGTTCTAGTCTGCAGTTGCAAAACCGGCACTTCAAAAGTTTTCCGTCACTCACGTAAAACCCGTCACTCCAGAACTCTGAAGCCCTAGACGCGGCTGTAACTGTTGATTTGGGCATTGTGTACAAAGTAAAAACACAAGTAAAATTGTTTTGTACACAATAACGATAATAATAATTTAATAATACAGTGGCACTACAACTAAAATGGCCGCCCGCCGCCCGCCCGCCGCCGTATCGCTGCCTCGCGCGAAGGGAACAGCTGATTCCTAGCGCCTGCGCAGTTACCAAATGTATGAGCAGGGTTTATTATTTTTTATTTTTATTTATGAGCTATGAGCTCAGAATTATGAGCTACAGAGAACTGTGGAGAATGAACAAAGATATAGAATATGTAGAAGAAATGTCGGAAGTATTGTTGTAGAGGAAAAGGAAAAGTCGATGGAAGATTTAGCAGGAAAACTAGTGACAGATTTTGAAGGAAACAAGAAGATGTTTTATGGATTGATCAAAGGCAAAAGGGGAACAAGAGAGGAATTAAAGAGTATGAAGGATAACAACGGGGACCTAGTATGTAACGTGGAAGAAATAAATAGTTTGTGGGGAGAGTACTTTGAGAATCTCCTAAATGTAGGAAAGAAACAAGGTGTACCAGTGGGTGAAGGAGAGCAGCAGTTTGGAGAGGAAGTGGAAGAAATTGGAATGGAGGAGGAGCTTACTGAGGTGGAAATAACAAGAGCCCTCAAAGAGATGAAGAATGGCCGAGCACCAGGCATTGATGAGGTGACGATAGAGATGGTGAAAGCAGCGGGGGATGCGGGTATAAGATGGCTTTACCGTGTGATTAAAGCAGCATGGAAACAGAAGAAAATTCCAACAGACTGGGAGAAAGGAGTAATTGTCCCTCTTTTCAAGAAAGGGGATCGCAAGAAATGCAGTAATTATAGGGGAGTGACATTACTATGCCAGTGTGCGAAGTTGTTTGAGAAAATAGTGGAGTGTAGATTGAAGAATTATGTGGAAGAGGGATTGAGAGAGGAGCAGTATGGATTAAGGAGAGGGCGGTCTACAATTGACGCAATTTTCACCGTGCGTCAGATGATGGAGCAGCAGTGGGAGAAGGGTCAAGCAATGCATATGGCCTTCTTGGACTTGGAGAAGGCATATGATAGGTTGCCAAGGGAAAGAGTGTGGGAGTGTTTGGTAAAGAGAGGAATAGGCAAGGAGTTGGTTGAGCGGATCAAAAGTATGTACCGGAACAGTGTGAGTTGTGTGCAGTCGGGAGTGGGGAGATCGGAATGGTTTAATATTAGTGAAGGGCTTCGGCAAGGGAGTGTTCTATCACCAATGCTGTTCATCATAGTAATGGACGAGTTACTGAAGAAAGTAGAGCCAGATGAGGGGATCGATACTCAAACGTTGATTTATGCGGATGATGTGGTGGTGTGGGGAGGAACTAGGGAGGAAGTGCAGTTAAAGATTGATAAGTGGAGTGAAGAGACAGAGAAGATGGGTTTGAGAATAAGCGAAGAGAAGAGTGAAGTAATGACAATGGAACGGAAAAAGATAAGACAAGGACATGCCAGAATCAAGATGAGGGATGGATGGCTGAAAGAAGTAGAGGAATTTAAGTACCTGGGGAGCCTGCTCACCAACAAGGCAAAAGTAGATAGAGAAGTACAGGAAAGAAGAAGGAAAACAGAGGGTTTCTATCAGGCAGTGAGGAAGTTGCTGTGGCATGAGAAATTTCCAAAAGTGTGTAAAATGATCATGTTTAAAATGTATTTCCTGCCAATTCTCACATACGGGGCAGTGACATGGTCAGCTGGAGGAAAGGAAGTGGATCAGCTTCAGGCAGCAGAGATGAATTTTTTGAGGAGCGTGAATGGGGTGACAAGAATGGATAGGGTTCGAAGTATGAAGATAAGAAGAGAGCTGAGGGTTGAAAGATTGGGGTTCAAGCTGGGCAGAGAGAGGCTTCGGTGGTTTGGCCACATGAAGAGGATGGGAACCGACAGAGTGCCAAGGCGGGTGTTTGAAGCGGCTACAGTGGGAACACGGAGAGTGGGGCGACCAAGAGACAGGTGGATTGGACTGATCAAGGATGATGTGCTGGAGAGAGGAGGAAGTTGGAGTGAGTTGGAGGCTGAGAGACAGTGGGAGGACAGAACAATGTGGAGGCAGTTTGTGGAACAATTGGAAGTGGAGGAAGAAAAAGAAGATGAGGAGGAGACGCCAGGCGTGGCCAGCCGGTCTCCAGTAGTCCTGCGGCCCTAGTGTTGGTGGGAACACCCACCCCCTGACCCATTGAATTGGAACCAGCGGAAAGATGATTATTATTATTATTTATTTGTAAGCGTAACGCTTTCAGGAATACACATTTTAGACATTCAAAATTACATTGATATGCATGTCAATATATACATTTGAATAAACAATAACAATAATTTAAAATCATATCGCATATTGCTATGCTCGTCCCTTATTTATAAATTCTATACACATTGATTTAAACACTTTAATATTTACTATGCTCCTGTAGGATACAGGAATGTCATTGTAGAGCCTAGCACCTTGAACAAAAAGAGAATTTATGGTTGAAGTTTTGGCTTTAAAATCAATAAAAATATTATTACTAGTACTGGCTCTGGTACAATGTGAATGAATGTCACTTATTAGTTCAACTTTGTTCGTAAGTATAATGGTAACAAATTATGAACTATTTTATAAATAAAAATAACTGAGGCTAGTCTCACTCTTTCTTTAACATTTAAGAATTTAAGTTCATTCAACATAAAGTTTATTGGAGTGAGTCTGTCAACTTTAAGGATAATACGCATAGCTCTATTTTGAAGCTTCTGTAACGAGTCCATGTCAGAATTATTTATACTTAAAAAAAGAGTGGCACAGTAATCAAAATGGGGTAAGATAATCGTATTATAAATCAAACATTTAGTCCATAATGATAGAGATTTGCTCACACGTCCCATAAAACCTATTTTCTTGGAAATCTTTTTACACATGTAATTTATATGGGGACCAAATTTCAGTTGGCTATCTACTATTACACCTAAATACTTCATCTGTTGAACCATTTCAATTTCGACACTGTCCAATATAATATGTTTAGTAACTCCATTCTTTATAATTTTAGGGTCTGTGCTCATCAATAATGATTTACATTTAGTACAATTAAGTTTCAACTTGTGTTGATTTAGCCATTCAACAACCCTTTCCAATTCAATATTAATTATATCAATGACATCATCGTAATTGTTTCCAGCAAAATATATAACTGCATCGTCCGCAAACAAATGAACACTAGAATATTTAAAAAGTTTAGGCATGTCATTTATGTATATTAAAAACAGGAGGGGACCCAGTACAGATCCCTGGGGTACCCCTAAGTCATTCTTCATTTCATTGGAAAAAATACCATTCCATTTAACTTTCTGCACGCGATTAATAAGATATGACTGGAACCACTTTAAAACATTTCCACATATTCCATTAAATTCTAATTTCTTCAATAAAATGTCTCTGTCAATAGTTTCAAATGATGCACGCTTAAGATCTAAGAAAACAGCTACTACTATCTTCCCTTTGTCCATTTCCTCTTTCCATTCAGACACTACACATTGAACTGCAGACTCGCAAGAGTGATTATTCCTAAAGCCAGATTGCTGGTCACATAACAGATTATTAACATTCAAGTAGCTATATAAATCTTTATGAACTACCTTCTCTAAAACTTTCTCATATACTGGCAACATATTAAGGGGACGAAATTCAGAAGCTTTAGTAGTATTCACAACTTTTGGTATAGGCACAATAGTTGAAAGTTTCCATTGGTTAGGAAAAATCCCCTTTAGTAATGATTCGTTAATTATCTTCAGAAGCTCATATTTAATGACAGGGAAAGCAACTTTTAAAATATCAGCATTTATCCCATCATCAGTGCAACCTTTGTTTGGAAGGTCCAAAACAATGTCCGCTAGATTACGGACACTAACTTTAGAGAAATTACACATTTTACTATCAGTATACAAACAAAGATTGATCATATCTTCTCTACCACTGTCTGGAATGCTGCTTACAATTTCATTAATACTATCAATGTAGTACTTGTTAAATTTATTAGCAATAGTTGCAGCATCCTTACATTGCCCATCATCAAACACAATTTTTTTAACCACTTCTTTGTTGTTATCAGTTTTTATAATATTCTTTAAAGTTTTCCACATTCGTTTACTATTACCCTTTGCTTCATCAATCTCAGAATGTAAAAACTCACTTTTTTTCTTTCTAATGAAATCAGTAGCCTTATTTCTCTGTGTTTTGTATTCCTCCCACGCTTGACTCGTATTACTAATTTTAAATATTTTAAACAATCTGTCTCTTTCACTCAATACATGTTCCACTTCCTCAGAGAACCATGGATTTATGTGTCGTTTCCTTCCTTTAGACACAGTCTTTTTGGGAGCTACAGTATCTAAACACTTAACCATCTTATTTACCAAGTTATTAGCTATCACATTTACATCTTCAGGTTGGTCCATCCAGTCACATTTAATAAGTTCACTCTGGTAGTATTCAGTACTAAAATTATTAAAATCTCGAATTACATAAGAAACAGGCTCTTGATACTTTCTCTTTTTTCTAGTACAATCAATATATATTATATTGTGGTCCGTAATTACAGGGTACCCCTTCATGTGTACAAAAGAGTTATAATCATTAGTAATAACAAGGTCAATTAGTGTTTTACTAGTTTTAGATATTCTGGTAGGATCCTTTATAACTTGTTTTAGTCCAGATTTCAAAATTATATTACTCAGCCTGTTGCTGTACGTTGAATCTTTAAGTAAATCAACATTAAAGTCACCCAATATTGTTGATGTGAGGTTAAAAGATAAGATTTTCTCTAGCAACTCTTCAAAGAAAGAAAGGAATTCAATGATATTCCCATTAGGCGACCTATACAATACACATATCAACTTCTTTTCATAAGCACAATCTACTGTCAAACATAATGCCCAAAAATCATGGTTCTTAGCATGTTTGATGATTTTCTTGTGTTTTAAACCCTTTCTTAAATAAATCATAACACCTCCAGTATGGCGGCTATTAGAATCACACCTCATTAAATTATATTCATCAATAACAACTTCATTCTTTTCAACATCAGAGGTAACATGTGTCTCAGTTAAACAAACAATATCAGGAGTATTCACACTCATCAACCGAACAATCTCATCCCTATGGCTTAGAAAACTTTGAGAATTTAAGTAAATGATATGGCAATGATAGTTTAACCTTGACCAATGTCACCTAACAAGCGCGCTTGCTTTCTTCGCGGAATGTGGATAATTCCATGAATTATGCGTGAAATAGGAAGTTTTAGGTTGAGTTTCAACATTTTCTGTAAACATTTCTGAAAACTGAACAACATTTGTGGGATTTCGCGATGTATTACAAAAATATAGTCGATTTCGGTGTTATTTCGCAATAATGGCATATTTCGTTTTTTTTCGCGATTCAAATCTTGTAGAATTGGGTTTAGAATGACGTAATTCGTGCTCATATTCCAAGAAAATACAAGATATAAAGATATTGCGTTATCGCGATGTGCGAAATATACGGAGCTCTATATATTACTTATTTTTCGGTACCTAGATCTCCCAAATGGGTTGCAATATTGGTACGAATTTTAAGAGGCCATACACAGTACCTACCTATATATTTTTATATTTATTTATTTTAATACAGCTTGGGAATCACACATATCTTATTTTAACAATAACATAAAAAATTTCATTAAAATTTACCATTGTTTTTGAACAATGTCTTTTTATACTACATTGTAGATAGGTATACACAATTTTATTTTATTTTATGATAAACGCTAACAGCTCTACAAAATTAGAAAATTAAGCCTGTGATTTAAGAAAGATTACAAAATCAGATGTAGACATTTTAACTCATTTTAAATACAAGTTCATATTATGTAGGGACCTGAAATTTTACTACAGAAAAGTTATTTTGATAAATTTTGCAGTCCGAAAAATTATTTTTGAGGGGGATGTGGGGGGGGGGGGGATTGATAGTTTTGTGACATCCTTATAGGGGGGAGGGTTTCAAAAAGACTCAGTGTGACAGGGGGAAATAACACACCTTTTTACATACTTTATGCACAGACCCTAAACTTAGATTCGTCCAATGTCTGCTAACGTGGAGTATTTCAAGCATAAAATGGAGAGCCTGACAGAAGTTGCCGGTGTAACACAGTAGGTCGAGTATAGATCCCGGGTAAATTCCATCCCTACTAAACTACCTACATCGTCGGCACCAAACTATACTCTTCAGCATAATATTGTTTATGGTATTAAAAAATTTTTATATAAAAATCAGTAAGCAATAACTTGTCAAATGTGATAGCTTTATGTGACCAAAAAGAGGCCAACATAGAGTAGAGGTACTTCCTATTCAACAAACCTTGATAAGATTATCTTGGTGGCTGTGAAAGCAATCAAACTGGGATATGTATCACAAATGTATCTTATTCTATCATGTGTCAGGAGTACCAAAATAATAAGGCAGGTCATTAATTAAGACCAACTAAGATAACTATCTAAATGTCTTGGCAATCAATTCAACATTCTAAAGGCCTAACGTCTACGCAGAATGGCAATCCCGTTGTCCACAAACACTTACAGCTATTTGACGAGCGCAACAGCGGTGAAATCTCATTGGACAGAACAATATTGCGAGTACCGGAACTACGGGAGGATGATAATATACTGACTACTGTACCGTCTGAGATTGTAGTCACACCGTACAATCAACGGCTCCCGAGGTGGCGCATCGGAAAGGAACAAGATCCAAACCAAGAGCGATGGAGCAACCGTTTCGAATTTGTTATGTGCAGCCTCGGCTTTAGTACTGGAGTGTACGGAATGTTCATATTGCCTCTCAAGGCCATGAAATATGGAGCAGGATCCTTCATAATCGCGTATATAATCCTTAGTGTATTCCTGGGCATTCCTTTGGTGTTCTTTGAAACCGCGATTGGTCAGTTCTCCGGGCAGGGCCCGGCACAAGTCTTTGGCATCGTCCCAATAACTAAAGGCTTGGGTTACACTATATTGTTAGAAGGAATTTATATAATTGTGCGTGATAATGAAGTTGTCACTCGCAACATGTTCATTTTCTTTGACAGTTTCCGCTGGAGCGAGCCGTGGAAACACGACGAACCGGAATTAAAACATCTGAAAGTACAAGTTTTGCTGCAGCAAATCGATGACTATGTGAAAACAAAGGTTCTCGGTTGGGATCCATTGGACGAAGGTATGGGCAGTCTGCATTGGCCACTCGTCGGCTGCCTCGCACTCGCTCTGTTCGTATCGTTCGTAATTATCCGAGGATCAATCAAGTCTGTGGGCAAGATTATGAGCATATTTCTTCCAGCCATGTACATTCTTTTCTCAGCCCTCTTCATTACAATAATGACACAGGATGGTGCCAGTGCAGGTCTAAAATATTACTTTACACCTAGTATCAAAGATATGGCATCGTTAATAATTTGGAATAAAGCATTCGAGTCAATGATGTTAACCAATGGCATTGGTCTCGGGATAAATATTTTATGTGGCTCGTATACGAGATTCCAGAGTCCTGCGCACATTGACTGTCTTATATCGTCGATGGTGACCATGTTTACGACACTTTTCGCCTGTTGCTTCCTCTTTGCTGGCGTTGGCGTCGTCGTATATAATACAGGTAGCGAGCCATTCGCATACATCGATGAAGTAGCACGCAATTCAAGTTTCCTAGATAGTACAGGTATTGATTTATATGTGCTAGTGTTGAACGAACTTCCGAGGACACCCATCTGGTGTATCTTTTTCTTCTGTATAGACGTTATTCTCTGCAGTATGCCGATGCTGGCGTTGACATTAATGATTTCCCGATCTCTCTATTCACATTGGCCAAGACTAAGACAATGCCAGAGTCGCGCTAGTCTGGCAATCGTTCTGGTACTCTTCTTGCTTGGACTACCCGTACTCATGCAGAATTCCATTCATCTTTTACCGTTCATGAATCATTTTAGTTTCGTTCAGATGCTCATCATTATCATCGAAATGTTGGCATTCGTATTTTGTTACAGGTTGAAACGTTTCTTATCTGATCTTGATTTGATGCTGCAGTACAAACCCAACATTTGGTACCGTATAACCTGGAGGGTCACACCATTCGTGACAGCTTTTTTCTTTCTTTATAGTTCATTCACATCCAAATTACCAGAGACTGAGAGCCTGCGCGATCAATTGTTTAAGGCCCAGTTTATCTTGAGTTTTATTATCATTCTCTTTCCCGTATTCCTGTTCGCGGGCATCGCGATCTTCAAATCCTATCGTCGAGCGGGCTTGAAGGGTGCTTTTAGTCCACACTCCACAGCAGATGTGTTAAAAAGAGAGATCGTTTCTGGACATGTGATTCAGCATAAGCTGCATTTCTGGAGCTCTGCTACTGGTAGCACAAGCTCTTCCAAGAGCAGTGCAAGCTCTCCGAAAGGTAGTAGAATTTCCCCGACGCCTGGTTCAAGCACAAATTCCTCAAAGCCTAGTAAAGGTTCTCCAAGCGCTAACACAAGCTCTTCGAAAAACACGACGGAAAATGGTGGCCCCACGCAAGATGTTGCTTCCACCAACACATCCACATCAACTCTGTTGTCCACGAATAAGGAGAGGAAGCATGCAGGGAGCAAGAAGCCTACACAGAGTGTCTACGTTGTCATGGATGCAAGATCTACGAGCCCCAAGATGAAAGTTAAGCCAGTACTGTCTCATGTGACGCATCCCGCGAGAATGAGAAGAAGAACCAAGAATAACATGTTCGACGAACCATATAATAGTGATTGACAGTTCGAATTGTACGCAGCTGTGGAAATATATTAGTGCTTGTAGGTTATTGAATTGAATGTTTCGATAGTCTCTGTGTTTCGTGGCTGGTTTTTCAATGTGCTGTTAAACTAAAACTGTTGATCAGAACTGTATTGGCATGGCAACTACCAAGGAGATTCCTAGAATATCTAACTAAGTAGGTACCTACTGAGTAGGTAATTTTAATGTAAAATATTGTACCTAAGCATAATATTCATGTTACGATATCTAAAATTACAATATGATCTCATTCATATAATATTATTATGAGTTTTTTATTTCGAGAATCTCTATAGGTAAATGTATCATTTACAATGTATTGAGAATCCATTTCCTTATTGACTACCTTATCCACTTATCAAAGTCATGCTCATGCCAAAATATGGTTTAAATCCTCCAATATAATAGTTTGATTAAGTAAACCCAAAAAAGCTTGTTTTTTCTGAATAAAAACGGGTTTTTTCCAAACTTCAAATCCCTACCTGTAAGTGATCTGAGCGTTGATGCCGACGTCGCCGTCCGTCGCCTCTACGACCACCACCGTTGTGCCGATGGGCGCGTCCTCGAACACCGACACCGAGTAGGGGGCGTTCTCGAACACGGGCGCGTAGTTGTTGGCGTCCGACACGTTGACGAATACGGTGGCCGTGTCCTGGCGGCGGCCGCTGTCCGAAGCGGTCACCGTCAACACGAACCGCTTCTCCTGTGGGGGGAGTCAATGTGATGACATCGGCTTG
Organism: Leuctra nigra; assembly: GCA_934045905.1. Taxonomy (NCBI): domain Eukaryota; kingdom Metazoa; phylum Arthropoda; class Insecta; order Plecoptera; family Leuctridae; genus Leuctra; species Leuctra nigra. The sequence continues at coordinate 15,614,991 of OW203772.1, forward strand.
CTCCAAGAGCTGAATGATAACCTTGTGGGTGCTATGAAAGAGTTAACCCGTCCTAGCACAACTTACTAACACTGCCATCGGCGAGTTAACTCTGTCTTTAGATCTTCAAATTTACTGCTTTTCTTGCCAACGTCCTATTCAACCAACCATATTCAAATAAAAACTGATTTTTGCTGCTATCTGTGAGATATTATGCAGGTTCAGGTTGGCAAGGGTTATGGGAAAACAACAGAGCACTTACAACTTACAAGGTTAACACTTATCCAAGTAACGTTGAAATTCAAAATGCTACTATACTTGGTTTGAGGTGACATATTATTATATTGTATGATTTTCAGACATTAAAAATCCCTTTAGCAATGCAGGATAACCAAAATCATCTACTTTTTTGCACAACACCTGTAAAATCAGAGAAGGAGGAATTTGGAATTTAATATGTAGTTCCATTTATCGGATTATTTTCATGATTCTACTGCCTACATGTTTAATTTAAACAGCTAATTTTTATTTGCAAGGAGTTTGGGAGATTATGTACACTTGGCCAAACAAAACTTGAACGTTGACCAAATTTGAATGACTGCTGGTCATGTCCCATAACTAATCAAAGCTTGTTATTATCATTGAAATGTGAGGTCACCTACTAGAGTGAGACAATTAGATCGCTTAGACTGACTTCTGATGGTGCGATCTTACATTTATCAGCCTATCAGATTTATTGAACGTTCAATTTTTGTTTGGCCAAGTGTACCTACGCAAAGTGAATTTCTATTATTTAGGTGTCAAATTATCCACTTGGACCTACCTGTTTGTAGTCGAGTGGCTGGGCTACGGTGATCAGCCCCTGGCCATTCTGAGAAGTGATGGCGAACCTTCCGCGCAGGTTGCCTCCGGTCAGCTCGTAGTGTAGACTGCAATAGAAATATGTCATCCGTCAGTTTGTACCACCAATCAAACTCGTGAACTGCCATAATGCTGTTATTAGCGGTCAAGTTCATAATGCGTACGTAAGGGTCGGCAATCTTATTTTGGGGAAGGAGCCAATTTACCAAAAATTAGTGAATTAGCTAATAATGGGAGCCGCAGTAGAGGCAATGAAATATAATACACCGTAAATAATAAAATGAATTACTAGTGAATTTTGATATTTTGACGGAGCCCCCCAGTTGTTGCCTCGCAGGGCGTTTTTTAAAGAATTTCAACAATTTAAAATTGATTTTGGGACTCTAAAATGAAATACTGAATCAAACAACATTCTAATTGTTGCCCCGCAGGGCGTTTTTTAGAATTTCAACCATTTAAAAGAGATTCTGGGACTCTAAAATGAACCAACATAATCAAATGACCCCCGCAGGTCGTTTTTTCGAATTTTCAAATTTTTCGACACCAGATCTTTATTTAAATTATAAAGAGCCATTCAAGAACCACCAAGGAGCCGCACCCTGCCTTAAATAACACAGGAAATAAATAAACCGTAAATAAACCCTGTGAGATCTCACCGTGGGTTCTCGTCCCTGTCGCTTGCCGTCACGCTGGCCACGGGCGTGCCCGGCGGGTCGTCTTCACTGACGACGGCCTCGTACTCGCGCGGCTCGAACACCGGGTCGTTATCGTTCACGTCCTGCACCGTCACCACGACGCTGGCGACCGCGCTGCGCGGCGGCGACCCGGAGTCGGTCGCCACCACCTGGACACAGTCGCATCGTTAATACAAATACAGAAAAGTATAGGACAGTTACATCACACTGGTGACCTCAATCTTGTTTACTTTGTTGGGGGCAAACCATTCTTCAATACTTTAAAAATTGTATTTTAACAGTTGTGAAATAAAGATATTAAAAAAGGTACACAGAAATTGTATAAAATAAAATAAGGAAATTAAAGATAATGATTACTTATTTATTTAAAGCATCTGTGCCCTAGCTAGATTTTGGTCAGCGGCGAAGTTAGATGAGATTGCCATTTAGCTACCCTTCAATAATTAAGGGTTCGAATTGAAATACATTACTTTTGCACAACGAGAGCAACAGTAATGCCAATGCATTAATGATTATACTGGCTCCTCAATATTGTTTGAAATAGTCCTTATTATTTGTATTTGTAAATTGTAATTCATGATGTAACATATTGTAAACATTGTAAAATAATTAACCAAAATGTGAAATAAAAAGTTGTAAATTGCTGATTGGGAGATTATGATGAAGAATAGGTAATGATTGGTGTGGGGGCGTATGTGGTTTTAGGCTAATAATGTAGGGAACCATCCCATCATTTACCTCTTGACTGAGGGAAACCATGAAAAAACTTTATAACAGTGACAAACAGAGATCACAACTTTGACCACGTGGTAAATCTCAATGGGTAGAATAAAATAATTGTTTCCGTCGGAATAAATGTTGAACTGCATCTCACCTGCAGCTGGTATCTGGCGTGATGCTCGCGGTCCAGCTCTCTGGTGGTGTGAATCCATCCGCTCCTCTCGTCCACGGTGAGCGGCAGGTCGCTGGTGGCGCCTCCGCTCCCGTCCCGCTCCGCCAGCGCGTACCGGATGTTGGCGTTCTCGCCCTCGTCCGCGTCGTACGCTTGCACCTGCGAGGTTGGAGAGTTACACTCGTGGCTTGGGGGGAGGAAGTTGCCATGGGAATAGGTCCAGAGAAGCTGAGTGTTCACTTGCAGATGGGTTTCATTAGGCCTCGTGATTCCACTTCAATAAACTGCGAATTATGACCTCACAAGTTTCCTGTCTTCCAAATTAATTTTATATGTTTGCTAAGTAGTAGTACGTAGATAGCTATAGTTTCACTGATCAATTAAATGTATGTAAAATATCTATTTCAAAAAGTATCTTCTATTAGGTGGGTTAGGTACCTATTGTAAAATATATTGTCCCCCACCTTCTTCAAGTGGTTGCTTTGTCCTTTCTTCCTTCGATGGGAAAAAAGAGTTCCAACTTTAAATAATAAGGGACTCAATAACAGCCAATTTCCAAAGAATTCCAACAAAATGACAAAGTCTAACTACTTCATGACTGTGTGAACTTAATTAGGTACTGGTTTTAGCAAAGTATTAGAAAACTGGCCCTCAATTGTTTAAATTTAGCAGAGTATTAAAAACATTTAGTAAGACTCAAAATGGAACACATATTTAAACAGTCTCCTCTAATTTGAAACATATGTAAGTGTTATCGGACTCACCCGCACGATGCTGTACCCCGAGGGAACGTTCTCGGACACCGACTCCTGGAAGAGCGACGTGTAGAACCGCGGCGCGTTGTCGTTCACGTCCATCACGTTCACCAGCAGCTGCGTCGTGTTGGAGCGACTCGGGCTGCCGCCGTCTGCGCAACGACACACAGACGTTAACTTCACAACACATTATGGGATTGCACTCGGGAAGTTCCGGGCTCGATTTCAATGGTCGCTCTTTCAAAGCTTTTTGTGGGTTCCCTCAGTCAAGACTCGAGACTCGAAAGGCAAGTGCTGGGAAGATTTCCTACTAATAGGTCATAGCTGCCTTATTCCCACCGTTCATCCTACCTATTCATCATCATCATATTCATTCAACAGCTATCTAATTGCAGAACAGAACAACGTTAAACACCGCTAAATTAAAACTAAATAGAAAGTTGCTCTAACAATATTAGAGGCTAATTGACAGGCGCGGTTCTAGGACCAAAAATGTGGGTGGGCAGACGAAATTTTGAGAATAACACGCCCCGCGGGGGGTTTGGGGGCAAGACCCCCCAACAGCCCTGCAGGATTTTTTTTGAAAATGGATGATCCTAGAAGCGTTTTTGAGTGTTTTCGGAATATTTTGCCCTGCATCTGGAACTATATTTGAAGAACTTAGAACTTAATTAGGGAACTTTATATAAAACAGCCCATAATCTAGCTTAGGGAGGAAAATACCCAGCTTTGGTTGTACTTAAAAATATAATTTGTAGTTTTTTGCCTCATTTATATTTCATATTATTGTAAATTGATTTTAGAATGATACTAAAATATATAAGCTGTAAAAAAAAATTAGAACCGCTAAAACCGCGCCTGATAATTGACAATATCTTCCAACATTAAGATAATATGAAGCATCAAAAAATGAATAATATGAACCTTCCCAACATTTGCCTCTCAACAAAAGGAAACTATGAATAAATCATTCGATGACGTCTACGGGAATTGAAAACCTGACTCCAGTCGTCCCTCGACGAATGTACAGACCTTGGGCGCGCACGACCAGCCTGTATCTGCGCAGGGTCTCGTAGTCGAGCGGCTTGACGAGCGTCACGTCGCCGGTGGAACTGTCGATGTTGAACTGGCTTTGTGTGTTGCCGCTGATGATCGCGTAGCGGAGGACCGCGTTGCTGCCGGCGTCCAAGTCGGTGGCTCTGCAAGAGGTGGGTAAGAGGTTGAAAACATCTGGGACTGGAGATATAACAGATCATGCTCGGAGATATAGAGAAAACAATAACCTAACTGGTAATTGCATCTAGTAAACTCGGCCAAACAAAAATTGATCGTTGATCAAATTTGAATGACTGCTGGTCATGTCCCATACCAATCAAAGCTTGTTATTATTGTTGAAATGTGGGGTCACCTACTAGAGTAAGACAATGAGATAGCTTGGACTGACTTCTGATGGTGTGATCTTACATTTATCATTCAATCAAATTTGATCAACGATCAATTTATGTTTGGCCGAGTGTACCTAGATGCTTTTTAACTTAGAATTGAATTAATCACAGGATAGAGCTACAAATATTACCAAGGAAGCATAGTTTTAAATAGTTTTGTTGCAAAACTATAAACTGTTTACCAAAATATGAAGGAAAAAAGGTTTGAAAGATGCAAACAAAACGAACGAGAACATCATAGAAGAGGGATACTCACAGACCAATAATCTTTAAGAATTTAATCCCAGGCTCTTAATTATTTAGGCTCATTAAGATTTTGTAGAGTTGTGCAAACCTTTAATTTTGACATCGACTAAACCGAACCACTCGATTTCCAAACCATCTTCAGAAACTGTAGTTTTGCATTCAAATAATGCTATTGATACAAGGACTCCAAGGAGGCAAATGGAATATTGGGATCTATATACATTAATCATTGAAGAAACAACTGCTACTGTTACCAAATATATTCTCACTGTATTGACTTTATGTAATGTAATTGGGCCAATCAAAATTAGTCCACAAATGATTTCAGTACGTAGTAGTACTAAAATCATCTTATTGGGACCAACATTCAAAAAAAGGTGTAGTGAAATTGTTTGGAAAAACCTTTCTGAACCTTCAAACCAATTTGCACAGCCCTACTATCCTGTCATGGTTGAATGGATTGACTCACTTGACCGTCGCGATGACTGGGTTGGTGCTCCAGTCCACGTCCTCGGGCACGTTGACCGAGTAGGTCCGCTCCGTGAACTGCGGGTAGTTGTCGTTGTCGTCCAGGACTCGGACCACCAGCGTGGCGGTCGCCGACTTCCGCTCGCCTGCACGAGAAGAAGTTAGGTTTTAACACTTATTAACACTCAAGCAGCTATTTCTCTACGAGTCGACGTTGATCTCTTCAACCGTATGATCATTGACTTCCGCTCTATAGGGATTCGTGACTGCTATAGCTGCAGCACTGAATGCTTTCGCCAATGTCTGAGGCTGCACTGCTTTATCAAATTTCTGGTAATATAAAGACATATTATTAATTTTGTTTAATGCTACGCTGTGTCTACATATTTATAACATACAGTAAAATTAAGCATATTGTTGTGCTGCGTCATCTTTCACTGCAATCTTGGCCTATGTAAGACGAACTCAGCCGGATGAGTGAAGAATTTGACCTTGGTCTGTACGTAAGAACGGGTCAGTTTCGTTTGTCACTAGACATCGACGACAGATGACTGGCCAGTCGCATGTACCCAACCCCAGTGTACGTCAATGGTATGATCTTCTTTAACTCACCGATGGGTTTGGCCTGGTCTGCTGCCTGCACGAGTACGGTGTACACCTCCGCCTGCTCCCTGTCTAGCGCCAGCTGCGTGGAGATCACACCGGACTTGGCGTCGATGCGGAACGCGTCCGGCACCTCCGCGCCGCCGCCGGCCGCCTGCTTGACGATCGTGTACTCGATCTGGAGCAATGGAATTTGTTACAACCTTGTCGGTAGCAGCTCTAAGTTAATTATACAGATTACATTATTGACACAAATATGGAAATAATCCTACTCCTACTCATAAATTCATTTTAAAATAATATTTAATTGTTAGTATTTAACAAAATATGCAAACTACCTACACCTGTTTAATCAAATTTAAGATTTACAACAAGATTTCATGAATGAACTCATTCCATGAAAATTATTACTTTTGCAGTCTTTGATAATTAAGTAGGTAAGTAGGTACTAGGTAGGTTTGTTATTTTTTTAATCTTTACTACAAACTGATAAATCACATAGGTACAAAATCGATGAAGAATGCTCACATACTGATATCTTCAAGCAAAAGTTATACAATGGTGACCTCTAATTAATGTATTCTACCTTAATTCTCTTATCAATTCACTGAAGAAGTTCTTGTGGACTCGAGAACAACTTGACATTTATTCACAAATAAATATCCCTTCACTGCAGTACCAACTACTAATCTCTTATCATTAGTTTCTAGCACAGCCGTCTGTACACTTGTCGTTCGTTCCTCCTCCTCCCGCGAGCAGCCTGTTATCTAAGAAAAAAATTTAGTTCCTCACCTGCCGCCACGGTCTCTTGTATATTCGAATGTGCGACAGTGGCGGCCCCTTCCCGGGACGACAGGTTGAGGTACTACAATTTTTCCTCAGATAACAGGCAGCGAACAGGAGGAGGAGGAACGAATGACAAGTAGTCTCATAGTTGACATAGTCTCATCTCGGAGTGCAAGACTGCTCCGATACGGTTCGGTCACGCCACCTACCTCTGCGTTCCTGCCTATGTCCTGATCGGTCGCCCGCAGCGTCGCGACCGTCGACCCGACCGTGACCGACTCCCGGACGCTGGCGTCGTACTCGGCGCTCTCGAACGCCGGCGCGTGGTCGTTAGCGTCCAGCACGTTCACCTGGAGCGTGGTCGTGCCGGAGCGCGGGGGGAACGAGTCGTCGGTGGCGGTCAGGTGGAAGTAGTGGACGTCCACCAGCTCACGGTCCAGTCTGGAGGTAAATAGAAAGCATTCAGTCCAAGACATTCCTTTGTTTACTTTTCGATACTACATTTTTTATTAAATAACAGTACCTACCTACCTATCCAAACCATAAATACACCTAGGTAACTTTATTTACAATTTGGCAATGGGAAAATAGAACTTCGATAATGATATAACTGATAATTTCTACTAACCGACATGTGAAATGTTTCTAAAATCATCTAATTTGTTTTCAGATAACGAATTTCTCTTTAAAAAGAGTTGACCACTTACCACATAAGTCATAACATAGAAAAACAAATCTATGTTATGATATTGAATAAAAGTTACCTATGTACATACCTACTTATTATAATTACCTATTTTGCTGCATTTTAATTAAGTAAAATTCTGAATGTTAAATCCACTACAACTTTTCCAAAAAAAAGTCTGATTTGTAGAACTGACAAATTAATGTTAGACAGAGAAATGTATCATGACATCACACTACACACCAACAAACTATTGATACATGCATTGTAAATAAGCAAATGTGAACATGAAACAATAAAAATACTTGATACAAGAATTTACACTCTGCCCTAGTTGATTACGCTGACATTATTTACAACAATGAATGATATTTTTTTTCAAGCGACTAGATTTTTTGCGGTACGTACCTGGAGTTGGTGGTGACCGCGCCCGACTTGGCGTCTATGGAGAACATCCCCTGCGAGCGCGAGTCCAACAGCGAGACCATTGAGTACGTGACGGGAGAGTTCTCGGGGTCGCGCGCGCGCACTGTCGTCACTGGCGCACCGGGCGCGCGCTCCTCCATCACGCTGGCCACGTACAGCGCCTGCGCAAGACAGAGCAATGGTTAGAAAAGAGAAAGAGAAAAAGAGAGGGAAATTAAAGTGTCACAGCTGTAGCCCAGTGAGAACTTAAATTAGGCTTATCTACAGGGCTTAACCATAGTATATTCATCTACATAGTAGCGTCACTTAGCTAATTTAACATTGGCGCGCTAGTTTCAAATGTCGACGGTGGCGCCCCAGGTAACCACAGTAGTAAACAGCACTTCAACGTTGACATTTGCATGTAAACACAGCCAAGATTGACGTCTTTTTGCATAATTTCACTATTTACTATTAAATAATGCTGCTTGTGACATGTGACACTTAGTACACAATATAAAATGGTAAAGTTAGCTTCACGTTAATCAGTTTTTGTTGCAAAATACTGTGAAATTCATAAGATAGAAGACATCACGGCGCGGCGCAGAGACTGGATGAAGGTTAGTAAATTCATTTTCTCTCCCATAAAAAAATGAAGTGAGTAAAATGCATACTTTTCGTGAAGTTAATTAATTATACCTATACTTTTTCTTTGAATATAGATTTGGAGAAACAGTACGGATTCTGATCTCGCCCGACAGCTGACAGTTCGTGACGAAAGAAGAATGACACGATAGCAAATACAACGATAGTCTTGGCAGAGGTGGCCTAGGCTCCAGCCTACGAAGTAAGATCAACCAAGAAGACCTACTAGCTGTCAACTCGATAATACGAAACAATTTGAATGCAGTTCAGTCAAACTGGATGACTTTACACTCCTTCATACCTATTCATTCAATAGTTTGACTTTCGCCAATACAAGCTGACAAATTGCAAGAAGATTTCGATGTGAAGTGTTGTTGTTTCGTGTGTTTCGTGGATGTCTGTGGTAGGAAAAGTGTACCTATTCTCTTTGTTTGGCTTGTACATTGTAAGGTAGGATAACATGAATATACATTTATCTAAATCACGGCTTGCACCATTCAATAAGAAAGTGACTTACCTACCTATTTCTAAGAAGCATAGTTTTACCTGAAATCAATTTGATTCTAGTGAAATACTTTTTGAACACAATGTTGACAATGAGTGTCTAGATGATATTATGTCTATATCTTGGTAACACATAGGTAAGATAGTATGATGTAATATCTAGGCATAACACCTCATAGGTTTGGAACCTCAAATTGAGTTGTAATAGCATCCAAAGGTAAGACTGCCTAATCTAATGGAGAGTACATTTGCACATTGATCTACCTCGAAGTGTTTTGTGCAAAGAGAGCTGTGTTTTATTTATGCAATCTGAAATTAACTGTTCAATCATTTCTACACGTGTTAATAAAGCCATGGAAGACACATACCATAGACATGTATAGCCTTCGGCTTCACATACCTACACATTGGGAATAATAAAATAAAGTACTATGCATTTTTTGTAATAGACTGACCAATCTAGGACCAACTGACTAAACCTGCTACAGTGTCAATTATAACTGCATTTATAGCATGTAATATCATTGTATGTAATAAATATTAAATTAGTTATATCATGAGTTTTCTTTGAATTACAGAAATGATTTATAATATCCTAAATATTTATCAAATATATTGCGAATTCACTGAGCTATTTGAATTTCTGGCGGCAATTTTTCATCCCTTGAAAATGAGTTGCACTAAGGTGGCTACTTGGGGCGCCACCATCGGCGCTGAAACCAGTTTCATCCTGGAGTGACGCTACTACGTGAAGGAGTGAACGGGCTGATCTTTATACTATGGCTTAACTATGTTCAAAACAGGTTCACATAGGGACTTACAATAAGTAGGTTATAAGCAGGTAGTGAAAGGAATGTTTAAAAATATGGTAAGTAGTGTGAGCCAATTACAACATTAAGGTACAGTCAATGCAATTAATGTCTTGTCTGTGTATCACCCCACGGTGTTGGTAGTCAAGTGTCGGTTTTACTGTGTTTATTTCATGTGTATTCATGTATTTATTCTAAATAAAAACTTATAAAAAAATTAAAAAAAAAGTATAGGTGGGTGAAAAAGCTGTGAAAAAAGGGTGAAAAAGCAGTGAATTTTTATCAGCTCAGCCTTGTTAAGAAATATTGCCAATTTAATAAACAAATTAGAAAATAGAAGTGTACCTACAGCAAAAGTACCAAAATAATATAAAAAAATAGCAGAAGAATGAGTAATATTAATAGTTTTGGACGATTTAAATAAAATGTGGCCTAACAATATGGAAATTTGTAGTCAGTGAATGCATTGAGACCGAATGTTCGATATCTGACGAAATGTTTCTTGATCCGTCATCACGCGAAGAGTGACTCGCTCACCTGCTCAAAGTACGGCGACTGGTTGCGCAGCTCGCGGCGCACGCGGCGCGCGATGTCCGTGTCGTTGAGCTCCTGGTGGTGGTAGACGATCTTGAGGCGGTGCTCGACGTCCGAGACCAGTCCGCCGTCCGAGTAGTCGTGCGTGCATTGCAGTTCCACCAACACAGTCACCTGAACACATTGAAACTAGTGTCACAATTCTACTCAACCTTCTTCACAAATATGTTTTTAACAGTCCAATCAAGATAGTTTTCGTCACTAAAAGTTGCAATGTGCAATCTGACGGCAGAAAGTGATACTACCTGTTGGGGTATAGAATATAATTTCTCATAAGCAACATGCTAAGTTTAGACACCTCTACATCAGGCACTATTATACATAGAACCTTAAAAAAATTGTAAGTACCTATAGAAAAGATAATGCTTTTTCGATCTGTCACCTCAGAAATTTTCTCCGAGTTCAAATTTGCAGTCTCAGAATGATGCAAACATGAAATGCCACAGCCAACCGCCCATCGACCAACCAATCATGTCACTCTAGAAGTGATTTACTTATTACTGAAAATTTTAAGTTTTATTTAACAATTATCTATTAATCAACAGAAACGAATAGTAAATGTTCATATATTCATAAGTTTACTTAGCGATCAGATTATAAGAGACTTCGATTGTCTGAATATCCTGTTAATTGCGTATTATTGAACCATGTTTTGCCATAAGAAACCATGTTGGATGTGAACAGAGTCCGCTTTACTATCGTGATCTTGAAAATATTCACAGCTTGACCTCAGTGATCTATTGATACTTTCAGTGTCGAATATATAAACGATAATCTCACCTTCCAGAGCGGCTCGACGATGCACTGGTCGTCGGCCGACACGAGATCGCCGCCGACGCCCTCCACCCTGAACCTCGGGTCGCTGACGTCGACGTACTTGACCCGACATCCCTCGCCGCTGACCGCCTCCGGCAGCATGGCGGCCACGCTGTTGAGCAGCTGGGAGCGACGCAGGCAGATCTTCTTCCACGACTCCGTGCCGGGGATCGCGTACGAGAGGTACGTCTCGCTCACCCAGCGCTTCGCCTCGGAGATCTTGCCTGGGGGCGGAGGTCGAAAGTTAGAGCATTGTCGATCGATTCTTTGTCGGGCATTCGCAAAACTTTTGTCGAAAAACCTCGTCCTTTTGTATAGACTAAGTAGTGGTTAGACTTTCGCAACAAGTATCATGCATAACAAAAACTTTTCCGATGTAGTTGGGGAAAAAGTTAAAATATTTAGATGTAGAGTTATTGAGACTTAAATTTATTACATATTTATTTAGATTATTTATTTATTTATTTTGTCTAAACAAATCATTTTTCCACAACTACATCCAAAAAAGGTTATGGAAAAAATGTGTTCAGGTATAATTTAGCTAGTACTTGTAGATTTTTTTGAGATTTAGAATTATTAATTATTTATTTATAAATTTATGGTAGGTAGCCTACCTAGGTATAAAGACATCATTTTTCCACCTACCTACATCCGAAAAGCTTTTATAATCAAGGTAACATTTTCATATACTTATTAATCAAGAAACGTTCCGATTATCTCCGCGACAAACATCTACCCACCATGGATGTCGTTGTGTTCCTTGTCGGCGCACTTGGGTCCCGCTACGAACACGCGCAGCGGCATCGAGTAGAAGTCCACGCCGCGGCTCTGGTTCGACAGCGAGTCCACGTAGAGCGTGAAGAGACTCGGGTAGTACACGCCGGCGCAGTCCAGCGGCTGTTTCAGCGACACATACCTGCGCAAGAGATCACGTTTCACATGTTTACATCCGTCAATGTTTCAATGTTCTGGGGTCCTATTCCCGAAAAAAGTGAGTGAGTATGAGAAAAAAATAGTGAGAAAATCGGTATCATCCAATAGAATCTAAGCCTGCTGGATTCCGATTGGTTGATAACAATTTTCTCACTGTTTTTTTCTCATACTCAATCTCCCTGTTTTCAGGAATAGGGTCCCAGAGCTCTTGTTTTGTGAATTATTTGAATGGAATTAGGTACACTTAAAAAATTACGAAAATACTTAGAAATTACTAAATTTTTCGGGTTTTCAAACCATTGTTAAATCAATTTTATTGTCTACCATCTACTGTTGAAAATAAATCATGATCCTCAAACTGCATTTGATATTTTGTAAACAGCAGAGCTAAGAGCAAGAGGGTTGTATACGGCATCGTACAAGGAATATGCAATAAATGGTCAAGAATACTAGAAAAAAAATGATTGTATGATCTATTATTAGACGATTACAATGTATGTTTCTAAATTTGACATAAGACTATAGATAATTTTTAATTTCATCTATTGATAGAGCTTGATAGTAGACTACTAACTCCAACCAAAAGCATTCAATGCAAATTATCGAGAAAAGGACTTCGGGTCTTCTACTGTAAAACTTGGCAAGACCTTTTTCAGCACGATTCCGCGAAGGTATCTAATTAAAGGTATATAATTTAATTCCAAGAGTGTACATACCCTCTCTTCGGATCGACGTGTATGAGCTTGGCGACGAATGCGGCGCTGCGATGAGTGTTGATGGCGTAGTGCCGGTTGGCGCCGAGCGACGGCACGCCGGCGTTGAACACGAGGTGGCCGGGCTGGTGGCGCTCGTGCACCACCACCAGGTAACTGCGGGCGGCGCCCACCAGCAGCAGCACCAGTAGCACACGCTGCATGCTCGCGGTTATCACGCGCGTAGCGGCCACATGCTGGGGAAAAGAAGATACAGGTTATAGTTGGGGAGTTTAATTTGATACTTTTTAACTAGTTCAAGTGCTTTACAATTAAAAGTTTATAATAAGAAGTAATTTAAGACGGCTGGGTAGTGAGTTTGACCTTAAAGAGTTTTTTATTCGATTGTTATCAATATCTTTTACCAATGTTATTGTTTACAAAATAGGGCTTTGTACGAGTATTCAGATAGCTTGTAATGGTGTATTAGGAAGATTTACTTTGTCTTACAGACGTTTAGTGCCCGAAAATTAATACAATTATAGCACTAAACATCTGTTGGACAAAATAAAACTAATAACTTATTCCAAACTACGAAATTATTTTCATTTAACTGATCTGAATACTCGTACAAAGCCCTATTTTGTTAAAAAAATTACATTGGTAAAAGATATTGATAAAAATCGTTTAAAAAACTCTTCAAGGCCAAGCTCACTACTCGGCCCTCTTCAACACTTTCTTTGACGATTTCATAAAAATTTCCGTAGGTATCAGCAAAAGTACTTTTTTATATAGCCCACTGCGATGTATCTATTGACAATTATAGTTTGATCTAAAGAAAGAGTAGCTTAGTACAATATTGAAATGATTTGAATTGATATTTTCAATGTAAAAATCATTTGAATTTCAGTTAGTACTTAGTAGGTACCTTCATACGGTCATACCTACCTAGTGGAAATTGTACCGGAATCGTAACCAATTTAAATTTCAAAACAACTTACAGCTGTCAACATTAAAAATAGAATTCAAACCAAAAAGAAAAAAGAAAATATTGTAATGTCGTCCATAAACAGCAAAACAAACTGATTTTAAAGGAACTTCAGGTAGACCTAGGTGCCTATACCTATTGTACCTACTATATTTTTTTTAGTCACTTTACCGTTCTTTTACGATCCTTCCCGTCTTGCAGACGTTATTAAGAGTATATAAAAACTCATTAGATAAAACAAATGGCAACTGTGATGTCTAGATGGTTTCACACAGAACAAGTGTCGAGTAATGACTGAACAACACTCTAAACAAGTCAGCCAAACTAACACGATTCAACACTAATTCATCAACACTGTTCTCACTCCATAACCAACAGTTCTCAATTGCTTCTTTTTCATGGAATTAAATTATCTTGATTGAATCTTGCTTTTAAAAGCATTCTTGTAACTCAAGCCAGTGAAAATCACCCATCTCCAGATTTTTATCCTTAAAATTAATAGATAACTGTTCATTACAAGAATAGCAAGAAAACCATTTAACACTTGGGAATCATCAAGTTCCCTTTAACATTCTCACAACTAATTATCATCAATTACAGTACCTATATAATCTCATACCTAATAAATATATAAGTAAATAAACAATTATTTAATTTATAAATGACACGGATAAATACAATGGCTAGTGAACAGTCCATATCCAGTATTAGCACCATGGGAATTGGCAAGGAACGTAACACAATACTTCTGCTAGCAACTAGATCAGATAAGCTGATCAGCCAGCTGTGCTGAATCGCAATATAATTGCAGTAAGAATGTAGTTGGCAGAAGATAGACAGATGTTGCAGCGTATTATAAGAAGCAGGCTGTTTTACCGTTTTACAAGAAACATTGATCATAGATCGAGAGCATCTTCGCCAATCACTGTCAGACGTGATTGACGAGTTTCTTAATGCGGATGCAAGTAATTTTACAGAATTGTGGATTCTGGAAACTCTTTTTTATATTCTTCAAAGTACCAGGTTACTTACGGTAACCGGAATGCGAGTTTTTTGCTTCTGTAAAGTACATTTTCTCCACAGAAATTGAGCTATTTTGTGAAAACGATTTGTGTTGCTATGCGGATTCTGATCTATCTCTATTTTATTCTACAAAACAAAATATCCGACAGAAAAAGAATAAAAAAGAAAATGATATTTTGTGATGCGTTTATACTATAATTAATATGTCAAAACTCAACTAAAAGACAAAAAAACTCAACCCGATACGGAAATTTACCTGGCATGAAGTGTACTTTTTACAAAGTTGCTTAAAAAAAACGCGCACACCTTTCTTGCTTGTACTCATTGCAACTATCGCAAGAGGTTCAGCTAATAAAAAAATAAATTTCCATTAGTTTTATCGCTGAGCCAATAGCAAACACGACCACGATTGCCTCCGTCACCGCCGTCTAGAGGGGGATCAGATGTCGGTCTGTCACTCTGCCATCCGTCACCCTCCCGCCGTCCACCCCACGTCGCCGTGGCAACATCGCCCACGTCCACCCTCGGCCAATCTCTCACCCTCTTGTCTTAATCCACTCACCGACAAGAGAGATAGTTCCAGATGGTTCCACAAGATCGATCAACTATAGTCAAATAGACAGTAGAATATTCCCATTTTATGTGACCATTTTGTTTGGGTGGTTTGTAAATGTAATTTGAGCGTTCATCTGATCATATTTGTAAAGGTGACAGGAGTCATTGTGTAAGAGAATACTTCAATATAACTTTATTTGTTGACATCGGTCAAATGGCAATTGATAGAGCTTGATTACATCATTCCAAAAGTGCAAAGGAAAATCGAGAAAATGGAATCGTCGCATCGGTCTTAATATAACTAGGAAAACGCTCAGTGTAACGCGTTGGTGAGCGAGCACGGGGACGTGCAAATTCTCGAACCGGAAATGCGTACACAAGCACAGAAAACATACATCCATATTGAATTGAAATATGATCACTCAATCAACACAACATATTATGCTTTTCATTGAAACTTGAAAATAACATCTAAGCATCCTGGTAAATATAGCAAATCAGATGCAATTCAACTGGCACTGCAAAACATTCATTTCGATACTGAGTTGCAACCCACGGTTGGAACCCGCGTATGGAAACTTTTGTTGCAAAAAGAGGCAACCGCCTATCACACGCAACTGTTTGGGTTGATGTTGGTTGGTTCACAATTGACACTCATGAGTTGCGCAGAAAGCACAGTTTCCGGTTCCGGAAAAGGTTGCCATAGTAATCAAAATAAAAGTATAGGGAATAACAAATCTGACAGCGGCAATCCAAATCTCATATTTTGAGTGTTTACTTGTGAAAGAAAGATATTTAGGTAAGTACAATTGTTCATAATAATAGGCAATATTTATCCATACACATGTTCAAGTTAAATATTCATCTGATAAATATGATTTATAGCTATTATTTATAGCATCGTATTGGTCAGTTCACGTCACGTGGTACCACAACAAATTGTTGGAACCGGAAAATTATGGCGTTTTCCATTGGGCTGCTCTCGGATCGAGCTGGATTTTGCCTCTGACGTCATGCTCCGCCCCAGAGCTGCTCTAGAACTGCTCCCAATGGAATACGAAAACGCTTTTTAATGGCGGGTGAGTTGATGTTTCAAATGAGGTTAGATTTACTTTAACATCAATATTCGTGTAATTACATCACTAAATTGTACGGCTGGGCGAATATATTATAAATACAATATTATTAATGAATTGTATTAAGTTATATGACTACTTATCACTGGATTCATTACTTATTCTTGTTAACAACGAAGGTCAGTTATTTGAAATTTCTCGCTTTCGCGCCTTGCTCTCGACCGCTCCGTCGAAATATCCGGAGCAAGAGAAGTCGATCCGGGAGCGAGCCGAGAGCGATCTCGATTTCCAATGGAATATGACTACCTGCTCCCGGAGCGAGCTGGAGCAGTACGGAGCACCCAATGGAAAACGCCATTAGAGACTTCTCTATTTTTCAAACCAACCCGCGGGTTGACGAAATTTAGTCTCTGCACATGCGCGGCCAACCATATTTTGCAACCGCCGGTTCCATACACGGGTTGCAACTCAGTGTGATAGGGCTTTTAAGTGGCCCATACACGGTCAATCTTGCATGACAAACTTACTTGACAAGCCCGGCATGACGGCATGACAAACCTGAACAACGCCCACACACGTTCAATTTAGGTTTGACAGTTCAGACCTTTGGGGTCATGCGCACTTTATTGCGCAACTTCCAAACAACTACAAAACAGCAAAACAGCTGAGTGAGCTGAAAGGTCACGTGCTCCGGCTCTGCATGCTGATTGGCTATTTATGTTCAAGCAAGATTGATGACTCCACACACGTCAAACTTGCTTGTCGTCTTGCATGAGCATGAAGCTCGATTTCAGTTTCTGTTGGAACTCCTTCAAGCCAAATTCCAGGCTTGACAAGCCATCAAATCTGCTCCACACACGATCAAATTAGCATGTCATGCCGGGCTTGTCATGCAAGTCGTCAAGTAAGATTGACCGTGTGTGGGGCACTTTACAGAACTGACAGATATGAAAAATGTTAATAAGTTCATACGTTCTTAACTGATTGGGATGACATTTTGTAAAATAAGAGACAATGTTGGTCTTAATAATCATGCAAAATATGAGTTTGATCTGAATTGTCGAAGACCGTTTTCATTTTTCAAGATATTTATTTAAATTTTAACCAATGAATGGATTTCAAAAAAATTATGGTCTTCAAACAGAGAAGGCTGGCTTTACATGTGTGCAAAATTTCAGCTCGATCAAAGAAAAACTCTGACCTGTATAGCCAAAATATGAGTTTGATCAGAATTATAGAAGACCGTTTTAATTTTTCAGCCTATCAGGATATATTTATTTAAATTTTAACCAATGAATGGATTTCAAAAAAATTATGGTCTTCAAACAGAGAAGGCTGGCTTTACATGTGTGCAAAATTTCAGATCGATAGGTGAAACGGTGCGACCTGTGTATCGTCTATTAACAGACAAAAACAAAAACAAAAACAAAAACAAAAAAAACAAAAAAAACAGAAGTCCGTGCCAAAAGAGCCAAAAGGAGACGCTAGCTTCGCTCGCTCAAAAATAGTTTACATTTTAGTGGTGTTCAACGTCGCACTGTTCTTAACTAGGGGCGACGGATGAATGATTAAGAATAAGGATGGGCAGTGGGAAGGAGGTTGTTGTAGATTTAGCAATTTGCCTTTATGTGTCATAGAAGCTCAGTCCACGATCAAGTTACTCCACACCTATCTCATTCATTCGTAATTACCGAACTTTATGTGACCCAATCACAGTAGGTAGCTAAGTCGTAAACACCGTATCCAGAGTCATTATTCTAGAGATCACGTTTCCTGTCGTAACTTTTGTTGAACCGTTCAAAACTTTTGCGATGTGAAACATTGCGAAGTCGAAATGTGAGGCCCAAAACTCAACGCGAAGTTGAAAATGCGCACAAATGTTTTGGTTATTTTCTAGAAATTGTATGAATAATTAGAATGGTTCAATCATTGAGTTCAATAGTAGGAAAATGAAATATTATCTTCTTACAATTTATCTCAGTGTACAGTGGTGGAAATGTTCTCATTATATGTTTGTTTGACTCAAGTGTATTTCTCTATTCCTCCGTTGACATGGTCATGGTACTACAGACGTCGTAATTATTATTTTTACTAAAACTATTGAATAAAACAGCACTGGTTTGACTATCACAAAATAAAATGTTAAATGCTCTAAGGGTGAATTTCTGGCAACTATGCATAGCAACCTGGACCTTATAGTGACGGATCCAAAAAGGTAGAATACACTTTATGCCTGTATAAGTTCCTATTCCTCTCTTAGCATTCTTCCTAAAGTAGGTAGGTAATACCACGGTGTTTTCTTAAAAGGATGGAAATTGACGCTAGGTAATATTTTGAAATACTCCAGCCTTTCGCGGCGAATTATGATGAACAAGTTTAATCTTGCACAGAGAGGGTCGATCCATCCCGCTACAATATCCGAGGTGCTCGACGCCTGCCTGGTAATAAAACCACCGTCGCGACGTCAGGTTTAAGTGCCGGGCGTCGAATAGACGAGCTTTTGTTGCCGAGGCGCAGTGAAACGACGCCCTGCGAACCCGGGAGTCGGGGGGATGAGTGGGGAGAGACGGCACGGGGAGGTCGTTGACGGTATCGGAAGAGGGTCGTGGCTCAGAAGGCGGGATAAATGGAAGATAGTGTGTTGGTGATAGAAGAGGTCGTATAGCAGGTCGAACGGGGTGGTCGTTGACGGAATTGAGAGAGGGTCGTTGTTTAAGGCGGGATCAATGGAATAAAGTGTTGGTTTGAAGATTAAGTAAGGTCGAGGAAGCGGCACAGGGAGGTCGTTGACGGTATTGGAAGAGGGTCCTGGTCTATAAGGCGAGATAAATGGAACAACATGGTGTTGGCGAAAGCTATAAGATGGGAAGGGGCGGAACAGGGTGGTCGTTCAAGGAATTAGCAGAAGGTCGTAGATCAAAACAATTGCTAATTGGAATAAAGTCTGATGCCGATAAAATATGTTGCAGTTAAGATAAGGGAAGCCGATGATGACCGGAATAGGATGGTCGTTGACGGTTTTGGAAGAGGGTCGTAGTTTTTAGAGGTAATACGTTGTAACACAGTGTGTACCTGCGATAGACAGGTAGGTAGTAAGGCCGGGGGAATACTTTAAGGGGTGAAACAGGGTAGTCGTCGACAGTTTTGAAAGAGGGTCGTGGGAAACGTGGCTGAGAATGCAGGGAAAATGGGTAAATGATTACATACGTTGTACAAGGTCGGCAAAGCCGTTGAAGGGACGGAACAGGGTAGTCGTCGACGGAATTGGAAGAGGGTATGATTAAATACGTTGTACAAGGTCGGGAAAGCCGTTGAAGGGGCGGAACAAGGATAGTCGTCGACGGGATTGGAAGAGGGTATGATTAAATACGTTGTACAAGGTCGGGAAAGCCGTTGAAGGGACGGAACAGGGTAGTCGTCGACGGGATCGGAAGAGGGTATGATTTAATACGTTGTACAAGGTCGGGAAAGCCGTTGAAGGGGCGGAACAGGGTAGTCGTCGACGGGATCGGAAGAGGGTATGATTTAATACGTTGTACAAGGTCGGGAAAGCCGTTGAAGGGACGGAACAGGGTAGTCGTCGACGGGATCGGAAGAGGGTATGATTTAATACGTTGTACAAGGTCGGGAAAGCCGTTGAAGGGACGGAACAGGGTAGTCGTCGATGGGATTGGAAGAGGGTATGATTAAATACGTTATACAAGGTCGGGAAAGCCGGTGAAGGGACGGAACAGGGTAGTCGTCGACGAGATTGGAAGAGGGTCATGGTATAGGGCAGGATAAATGGAACAAATAATGTTGACCAATGAAGTGTACGTGTTATGATCGGCCACGAGGGCGGTGTCGATAAAAACCCACGAAACAGAGAAAGTGTCATTACATTGGCATGGCAACTGCACTGCAGGCATGGCGCAGGAGAATGCCCGCCCTTCATCACAGCTAACGAGTATTTACTTGACATTACCGCAGAGTGGCCGGCGATCAGCGCTAAACTACCTCGTGGCTTTTAACAGCGGTGTGCATTATTTAGCAGTGATATCGGATATCCATTACCCCCCGCTGTGATCATTTGCAATACTTCGCTGTGAGAACATGTAACAACATCAGTGTAGGAATTATAAGATAATACGAAACAAACAAATTGTAAAATATATTAAATTATTAGGATGATGAAGAAATGGAAGCGAGGCGGTCGTGGCCTATTGGTAGGGAACCTTCCCTGCATTTGTCTCAACTGGAGGGAATTCCACGAAAAAAACACAGTCAAAGACGGCGTAGGAATCGAAACCGAGAACTCCGGAGCGAGTGCAGAATTATTAGATGATAAGACAACTTTCGGTATCGAGGTCCAAATAAACATCATAGGGAATATAATATGCAAACGTTTATTAATACGGTTATAAAATACTACAATAATTCAAAATAACAACATTTGGGAATCTCACTAAATTTTCAATTTCAAAAGAGTAAATTTTCATTCATAAATTTATGGAATTAAAAATTAGTGTACATTTTGGCGGGAAATGCCATTCTGGCGAATGATGTCCTATTTTATTGTAACCATTTATTATATCATTGTTGGTTGATATAAATAACATCGCTAGTCGGGATGGCGTTTTCCCGCCAAAATTTATCGATTTTTAACTTCATGTTTATTTGAATGAAAATGTATCTACACTTTTTGGTGTGAAAATAGTGTGATTTACCATCAAATATGTTGTATTTTGAATTATTGTTTTAAATAAAATTATGCATACCTATTCCTTATTACATAAATTTAAAAACAAGACCATGAGCCAGCCGTAGTGGACCCTCCCCCCCCCCCCCCCCCCTGCTCCATGAGGTCTGAAAGTGGTTTTGGGTACCTCAAGGTACGCACATAACACTTTCACTTGTTTGACATCTGCCCGGTGGTGGAACAACCCCCCCAGGGGGGCGCAAAGGGTGATTTTTGGGGTATTTTGTCACACGTTTGATTTTTTTGTGGGCTAACGGGACACGATAATTACAATCAGTTTGCATATTTGTATGTAGGTTGACATAAGTAATTTTATCCATATTTGTTTGTAAGGGCAATACCCTTAAATCAAAATGTTAGATTTTTTGGAAATCGGGGGGGAATTGCTCAAAAATGTTTTTTTGGGTGTCAATCGATTCGTATTTAAAAGTTGTTCATGAATGTATTCTATCAATTTTGCAAAATTTTGTGTTTACAACCTGTTTTAACGGGATTAAGTGTCTCTTATGGGTTTATAATGTAAAATATTTGATTTTTTTTAGGGTCAAAAGTAATAATTTAATCAATTTTTTTTCAACATTATATATTGGTATGGCATACGTTAATATATTTACATATTTTTGTTGAGGCAAACCCAATATTTTTACAAAATTTACCAAATTGCACAAAATTACCATTAAAAAAGCTAAAATTGTCAAATTTTTTTAAATAATGGTTACACTTCAACAAAAATATATACATATATTGACTTATGTCATACCAATTAATAATGTTGAAAAAAAAATTGATTATTTTTTTACTCTTGACCCTAAACAAAATCAAATATTTTACATTATAAACCCATAAGAGACACTTAATCCCGTTAAAACAGGTTGTAAACATAAAATTTTGCAAAATTGATAGAATACATTCATGAACAACTTTTAAATACGAATCGATTGAATACCAAAAAAACATTTTTGGGTAATTCCCCCCGATTTCCAAAAAATCCAAAATTTTGATTTAAGGGTATTGCCCTTACAAACAAATATGGATAAAATTACTTATGTCAACCTACATACAAATATGCAAATTGATTGTAATTATCGTGTCCCGTTAGCCCACAAAAAAATCAAACGTGTGACAAAATACCCCAAAAATCACCCTTTGCGCCCCCCTGGGGGGTTGTTCCACCACCGGGCAGATGTCAAACAAGTGAAAGTGTAATCTGCGTACCTTGAGGTACCCAAAACCACTTTCAGACCTCATGGAGCAGGGGGGGGGGGGGGGGGGAGGGTCCACTACGGCTGGCTCATGGTCTATATAGCCTAGGAGAAGTTTTTAAAATAAATCATGACTTAATATCTAGGATTATAAAAATCATGCTAAAATCTTGTTTCGAACAAGACAATATCTTGCCACTATAACTTCACATTTTAGTGTAGTAGACCGTACAGTAGCCAGTTTTTCGCTAAAGCACATTCGGATTCTTTGAAAAATCCAACAATGAGGCTTAGCCATGTTTTAGTGACAGGTTTGACTCGTCTCGAAATAAACATTGGCAACTTTGTAAGGCGAAGGGGTTGGGGAGTCATTAAACGGTCAGGTAGCTTGAAAAGAACGTGATGAGCTTAACACTCATACAATGAATGAATGCCTATTGTATCCTAGATAATGGAAACCCAATGTGCTATAGCGAAAAACTGGCGACAATATACGTCTAATTCTTTCAAAGATGCCAAGAATTTTCATCAAGGATGAACAGCAGCTAACCAAAACGGCTACGAACGAAGGCGACAGTTCGGCCGCAGCGCCAGTGTTTACAAACACGCCGGTTATTATTCACGCATGGTCATTGGTCCGAGCGAATGTAGGTGGATGGATAGCCACACCGTGTCGGACAAACCAGTTACAAACATCCAACAATTAAAATTAATTCGAATCTGATCCGCGGGCGAGCGAGCGGACAATGTAGGCCCAGTAGGCGGTTAATTGTTGGACCATAGTGTGGAGATCGATCGGAAACACGCCGATTTGCAGTAGAAGTAATGTTTTCTGTTATTTCTCCGTGATGCACAAGAAAGTTTGCCTTTCACAATTATTGAACATGACAGACTGAAGTTGCAACAAATGAAATCAGTCCTGCTTAGGCTGCATTTCACCAAGATTCTAAACCCGGTTTAGAGTCGGTAAACCTGGTTTAGGGACCTCTAAACCAGGTTTACCGCCTCTAACCCGGGTTTAGAATCTTGGTGAAATGCAGCCTTAGTGTTGGGACTTGAAAATTTTCAAAGTAAACATTTTCATACTCACAATACTTCAATTAAAATACTTACATTTATAGAGGGCAGCTTTCAGCATATTTTCAATTGTTTTATATTGTAAAGTATTAATGGAGGTGTGTTACATGAATGCGTGATAGAAATACGTTTAAAAATGTCGGTGCACCTACCAGAAAAATAAATAAAATAAAAAAATTAATTTACCTTCCTCAGGATTCAAAACATTGAAAATTTTCATGAAAAAGTTCATGAAAAATTTCACAAAAAAATCATGAAAAATCCACAATCATTCCTGGCTCAGAAATGAAGTTGTGTATGCTTTTCCCGTGTGCAGTGTGATAAAAGATTTCGTTTACGTTCGCTAAACAATCATTTACAAGCTAAAATAACTTGATCACCATATTCCTAATAGCATAATGGTGCGTCGATAATATTATTCAGGAACTTGTCAAGATCTTGTTTAATCCGAGATCGTATAAAACTTTTATGGATTTCTAAAACATCGTCGATGAAACAGCTTGATAGTAATTTTAATTGGATTTGTGCCCGCGGAAAATTTATCAAAGTAAGTTCTGCTCCTCCCTCCAAGATCGCTAAATTTTGACGACCCCGAAATCAGGGTTTTCGTATGAGTAACCAAAGTACAACTGAAGCATGACAACTGGTCTCCAAATGTTTCTCTGTAAATGCGGGCGAATAGACTTGACATTTACCTTCAGCGTGACTCATGTTATACTGAATAATCAATACCGAGTTTCATTCAACTCCACCGCACACGTCACATCGCTTTTCCCGCGCTATTCCACTCGGCATTATCATCAGAAACAACACGACCACTGCAAATCCCTGACGCAGGCATTTCCAACGGGGTGGTGGAACTTCACAGCAAATTCCCGTGGGTGATGACATTTCAAATGCATCAATGAGTTAGGGTTGGAGAAGCAAAATAATGCGTATTTTATATAGTGATGGCCAATTGAAAATTTGCAATTAAAATTTTCTGAAAAATGTAAATTTAAAAAAAAAATTAATGATCATTGAAAAATTTTAAATTAAAAAAAAATGTAAACAAGTTATATTTTATTAAAAACATCTTGATTGGGATATTTCATCCTGTAGTAGTTTATTTTTACGTAATATCAACAGTTTCGGTTCAGGGCCATTCCATGTAGGAAGGGAATTTAAAAAAAAATAAAAACATTTTTTTTTTCAAATAGTTTTTTTTCCTGCTTATTATATGTGTTTGATATAAAGTTGGTAAACTGGTTTTGTAACTTTCCTATTGCCACATGGTGAGATATTTCCCTCCAAATATCATAATTTCATTATTTGTAAATCTCTATTTTTTCATCATATTATGAAAGACTTGATAGCATCCTTAATATTGGATGCAGAATCGCACAGTATTTTTTTTCTATGGTAGTAAACTTTGAAGTATATGTTTACTTAGTTTAAACAGTCTCAAATTACATTTTTCTGAGAAAAATACATTTTTTTCTAAAACTATGTAAAGCCTGTAATGTAAGTGACCGAATTGACAGTTTTTCTTGTAAATTGCTCATATATTGTTTGAAAAATTTCAAAATTTTAATTCTCTTCCTTCATCATCTTATATATATTTATTTAATATTTTGAAGTAATAGAAAATTTATATTTTGTCATGATTTTTTTGGTTTGTAACATGGTAATGTAAGTGACCGTATGCAATGTAGGTAATGTAAGTGACCGAATGTAATGTAAGTGACCACTATAAATCCACTATAAACCACACTTTTGTTGTAGCTAACACATTAGAAAGTCACTTAGGTGCATAAAAATAAAAAATGGCAAGTTAAAATTCTTAAAATTAATTATTTTTAATTAATTAATTTTAATTAATTACAAATAAATAATTAATTACAATTATTTGTCATGTAAATTTACTTTACATATGTATCTACAATTAAAAACACATTTTGAATGGGTATCGCAAAATATATTGAAATTATGGATAATTATTAAAAAATATCATGTCTTATGGAGAATCCCATGTTAAATCACACGTGTAATGTAAGTGACTCTGGCAAGTAATGTAAGTGACCGATAGAAAGGGGGATAGAAACTTCATTTATTCACTTATCAATTTCAAATTTTTATACATTGTTTACTAACTTATTCTACAATTTTTCATATAGTTTTTGATTTTTTTTCTACTCTACAAGAAGAGAGTTTTATGTTCTTGATAACATCCAAAAAAAGCACTGCACTTTTAGTGTAATGTAAGTGACCACTGAATATGATTTAATATTGGCAATATTAAAATATTCTATCAGTTATCAAACACATTGTAAATTAACAGTTTTTGATGGTTGTTCCAGCCATATTTTTTGTTCTGAAATTCGTCCTATCAATTTTCTGTAAAACCCTGTAATGTGCACATAATTTGTTGTGAATGTAATGTAAGTGACCGTGGAATGGCCCTTCATATGTTTGGACCTAAACTACTACAGGATCCCAATCATGATGTTTTTAATAATTAATGTAATAATCCTGATTCTTTCAAAACTTTTATAAGTTATATTTTATTTAACTAGGAAAACGCTCTGAGTAACGCGTTGATGAGCGAGCACGGATACGCGCAACACCTCGAACCGAAATTATGTTTATCGAAATGGCCTTAAAAGCCAATAATTCTTGAATTTCGTCACAGACTTGTATGAAAATCTCCAACAATTCCTAAAATATTGGTTCCAATAACCACGCAAAGTTTTAAGTTGATCGATTGAACCTTTATGATTGAACGATTCCTTGTTAATTTCCAAAAATCACAGGATATCGTTCAAAAAAATTTTAAATGGTCATATCAGTTTCATAATACGTTTGAAAGTTTCTGCTCTAACAACCTTGAAATCGAAGATTCCGTGAAATATGAAATTCGAGAAATATGATAGCCAACACGCAAAATATCCGTAAACTGTCGATAACTTTTGAATTTAAACCCAGTTTATAGTCTGAAAATTGTCAAAAATACAGATAATGTTGGACCCGATGACCATGCAAAATTTTAAGTTGATCGGTCAAACGGTTCTGGTTTAAATTTCAAAAAGCACATGAAATATTTTTTTAAATTTTAACCAATGGGAGGATTTGGCTGAAAATTTGTAAAATAAGAGACAATGTTGGTCCTAATGGCCATGCAAAATATAAGGTCGATCACATTTGTCGAAGTCCATTTTCATTTTTCAGCCCCTCAGGAGATGTTTATTTAAATTTCAACCAATGAATGGATTTCAAAAAAATTAGGGTCTGCAAACAGAGAAGGTTGGTTTTACATGTGTGCAAAATTTCAGATCGATCGGTGAAACGGTGCGACCTGTGTATCGGCTATTAGCAGCCAAAAAAAAAAAAAAAAAACAGAGGTCCGTGCCAAAAGAGCCAAAAGGAGACGCTCGCTTCGCTCGCTCAATAAATGTATGGGCATACTTGGGATGCATACTGAACTCGATTATGATGCGTGTTGCTGTCTGAGTGGTAAATGTGCTAAATTCGCTAAATCAAGCTTCCGCTCTGCACTCTGGTGGTAGAAATGTGTACTTGAGGAAGGGTGTACGCATTCAATTCTCCATAAGGCACCTGTAGAGTTTAGATACCTCTACTTCATACACTATTTGACATAGGCAGCGTGTTTAGACAACAGATGGCACTGCAAAAAGTACAGACAGAGCCACCTAATCTGTGGGAAGGAAGCTTACCTTTTGGCAAGGCGTCCAAGTCGCTGCAGTTATATGTTATGTTGCTGCACATATTACGCATTATTAATTCTTAAAATTTACACAAGTTTATCTAATGTTTATTCGCCTAAAAAATATTAATAATAAAGTGTTCACAATTTCACTGAATCTGATCACAATATTAATTTGCGCGACTTAGTTCTGATTCCGAAATATTTTGAGTACATTTGTTGACATCTGATCGGTTGCTAGGTCACGGCCAATGAGAAATAAAACAGTTGACGATCTTCCCACAAAAGTTGCTAATTTCTCTCACTCGTGGCGAACTCTCGGTGCCTATAGAACCATAAAAATTGTAATGAGTATTGAAAAGATTATGCTTTTTCGATCTGTCACCTCAGAAATGCATTTTTTGTGTCTAAATAATTATAAAATAACTTTCCGTATGAAGCAAATACGGCTTATACTGTAGCCCGATTGGTCCGTTGGACCATTTCCTGTCCTCTGATTGGCTGATGCATTACATGATTGAACGATTATTACGCTGCAATTTAACCTCCGAGAAAAATTCTGAGGTGACAGATCGATAAAGCATCATCTTTTCTATACTCGTTACTATTTTCAGGGTTCTATGTTTAATAGTGTATGAAGTAGAGGTATCCAAACTCTACACGTTCCTTATGAAGAATTGAATGCGTACACCCTTCCTCTAGTACCCCATCTCTACCACTAGAGTGCAGAGCTGATCTTGATTGTGCGAATTACAGTGTAGCTAAAATTACAATGCAGAAAAACTGAGATTTGGGCTTTTATTTTGATTTTGATTTTACGCTTTTTTTAGACATTATTAACAATTGCGTGTAATAAAGCAAAAAATAAAGGCAATTTAAAAAAAAATTCAACGTAGGTAGGTATTAAAAATTTTCATGAAAATTTTCAAAAAAAAATTTTTTCAGAAAATTGCCATTACGAATTTTATCTACACAAATCATCGAATCTACGAGTTTACGTGACCTTGAAAAAGACGTCTGGACTCGCGACACTATAAAATTGAGTTCGTTGACATGTCAGCAGAAGTTTGGGTGCCACACCCAGGGAAATTGAACCCAAAAATAACACCCAAAGGACCTATAAAAGCTGTCTGTAATTACACCCAAATTGAGCGATTTGTCCACGCACGCAATAGTGAAACGCACAAGTTTTTGTGTCCGTAAATAAATACCTATACAGCTACTTGCATTTTTAATCCGGTAGTCGCCAAACCACTGATTCGTTCCACAATGACCTGACTTGTTGAAAGTCGAACTGTTGCGATGATGATGGTGAGAAGGAGGTGGTCGTGGCTGGCAGCTGTTAACCCCCCCCCCCCCCCCCCCCCCCATCCGATAAAACCTGAATCAGGAACTTCGGAGTGCGTTTTTACGTGCCCGCCACGTGCAGATTTTATTTTTGATGCACTTTGAAGTGGTTAGAAGAAAAGGCAACCAAGTGACATTTAGAGAAAAAAATATATAAGTTTTTCACTGAGAGTTGGTTCTTGTTGGATGAAAAATAATACAAAGTGATTTTTCAAGAGATGCTTAGCAAAAGTAAACCGACGGAATTCAGTGTTTTTACGGTTACTAAGTGTAAAAACTTGTCTGAATATTGAGGAAGTGAGCTCTGTTTGACTACCAAATTATACTAGATATATTTTAGGTAAAAATGGTAGACCATTGAAAACCCATGGGCCATGCCTATCATAATTTTGATATAAACTTCGGTATACTTTCTCAGTTCTCTCTGCTGAAAAATCTTAGCAAAATCTTGGCAAGATCTATAGCAAGATCTTGTCCCATCTTGATAATATTATTGTCTAAATCCTCAAATATTTAAAAGAATTATATAATATCTTGCCAAGGTTATAGCAGGATCTTGTCTAAATTGGCAAGATCTTGTCCCATCTTGATAATATTATTGTCTAAATCCTCAAAATATTTAAAAGAATTAAACAATATCTTGCCAAGGTTATAGCAAGATCTTGTCTAAATTGGCAAGATCTCGTTAAAATCTTGTTACATCTTGCTAAATAGGCAAGATCTTAGCAATTGTAACAAGATCTTGCATATAATTATAAAAAATAATAGGTAGGTAATAATATTACAAGATCTTGCTGAGATCTTGGCAAGATTTTTCTCTAGGGATGGCGTGTCATGAAAAACTACATTTATCTCCATTTTTTAGAAAATGACACTTCTGACTAGTAATGGCAATTTTCTAAAAAAAAAAAAAAAAAATCAATGCGTTGAAATTTTTTTAAATTGCTTTTATTTATTGCTTTATTGCACACAATTGTTAATAATGTCTGAAAAAAGCGTAAAATAAAAATAAAAATAAAAGCCCAAATCTCAATTTTTCTGCATTGTAATTTTGGCCAGACTGTAATTTTTAAGTAGGCAGGAAATTTGAATTCTGTATTTAAGGATCTTTTAGCACATTTACTACTTAGACAACAATACGCATAGAGTTCAGTATACATCCCAAGTATGCCCATACATTTATTAAATAAAATATAATTTTTTTAAACTTTTTTTAAACATTTGAAATTTTTCAATAGGTAGTCATTGTAAATTTTCAATTGGCCATCACTACTTCTGACCCCCTCTAAAACGCTCTGGACTGTCTGAGGAGCACCTGGATGTGACAGCCATGCGAACTGTCACCGGAGACAGCGGGAGTTCGAAGCCAGCACCGCGCTCTCTACGAGGTCATTGACGTCTCTACTGCTGCATGCACAAGCCCGCGACCTTCGGGTTCTCTCTTGCTACCTTGCCAGCGAGTTGCAAGATCAGAGAGCTTCGCAGGTGGACGCGAAGAGACACGCTTCGACGAGTTCCACGGGGACATCGCGAGATGTGCTCTCAGAATGGAGATTGACCAAAATGACTGATGGAGATTGATGCACTTGATACCCAGATTATGGTTCAGACACCAATTACGCAGGTGTAGTAAAATTTCGTCCCTCCATTGAATAAGCGATTTTTTGGACAAAAAAATACCTACTGGTAGAGTGTGCACTTCTTCTTGAATGTAATTTTCATATTTTAAATTATCGTATACCTACCGAACAATTAAATCTAAAAAATCAAAATATTTTCAAAAATATCAGTTTGCTTAAAATTTGTTAAATTATAGTAAAAAATAAAAAAAATAAAAAATAAAAAATAACAAAATAAAACCTACCTACTACAAATGACCCGACAATCAATGATTTATGACATTCGTGTCACAGCTAGAGATGTAAAATTACCGGTAATTTAAAAAAATGTTAATATTACCGGGAATATTACCGGTAATATTACCAAAATCTGGTAAAATTGGTAATATTGGAAAAAATGTGAGTTTCGGATACAAAACGATCGTGGTTCATTTACGAGCTACTTCTCTGCCTATTATGAGTGTACATACGACTAATACGAAATTCCATGGTCTTTCATAAGATAATTTGACTAAGTCTCTTCTGTATTGGAAAAGATTCAATGATGATGGATGACCAGTAACCACCAATATTTGATGTGTTAACTTTATAAGATCCAGTTTAAAATACAAAATGTACCTATGGTACTCCAGCAAAAAAAGAAAGAAACGGTAATATTACCGTAAAATTGCTTGGTAATATTACCGCGGTAATATTACCGATTTACATCTCTATAGTCACAACCCTTCCAAAACACTTAATAATGCAGTAGGTTTACATACAATTTGTGGATAAGTCCACGACAAATAAACAATGTAACAAAATGTGATTTTTCATTAGAAAACATTCGAATGACTTTGAGAATAAGAACTGGATTGTCTAGACTCTAGTTTATTCTATTTCAAGTTCGTAAACCAGATCTGACTGTGATTGATCACCAAACATAGTCCCTGCGAGCTGCATTGCTGTTCAAAACTAGAATGTAGTTGGCTTATTTTGTGTTTGTTGTTATTGGTATTCTGTCAATAGATTATTTTTGCTCGTTATTAAATAACAATGCCCAGATTTAGTAAAAGCATTTAAAAAAAAAAAAAAAAAAAATTTAGATAAAAACCAACCACTCGGTAGGCGATGTACCTACTACTTGACATAAACATCAAGTGACCTTGCAATACTTGTGTTACGTACTCCTGAAAGTGACTGTACACATCAATTTATTTTACTAAGGAAAGATTTCAGGTCATGATTCCCTGCTGAAAAATACTGCAAAGGTTTAGGTAGGTAATTTTTTATTTCTAGGAAATGAAGAGTGAGATTTTATAATGGGATTGGTTCGATGGTCTAAGATCCGGGTTTGCAAAAAAAAATACAAACATCTTTGTTTTTGGTGGAAGTCTCCTCACTTGGTTTCTTCATTGAAAAATAATTCTTAAATTAAAATATTTCAGCAGTGCTAATAATTCCAGGACAAAAGGTGCACTCTAAATAAAATGAACATTCTAGTTTGTGTTGAGAATAGCAAATGATGGGATGGTTCTCTAATATTCTTCATAATCTCCCAAACATCACCTACCTACAATACTTTATGCTACAATCTATCCCAGTTACCAAAGACTAGACGCGGTGCTTGCTGTACAAACAAACTCAACTCTGCAACCAACAAGCCAGGAAAGGATGTAGGAGCTAGTTTTTCATCTGTTTCTCACACACATACCTCCTTGCTTGATTGCATGGGCGGTGCTAGCAACCTGACAGCGGTATGAGGAGGGAGGTTTGTAATTGCCCGCACGCAATGTGTGTTACCTACTACAATATACCTGGCCGGTTACCGGGGGCATGTTTGTGGGAGGCATTGTTCTTCTAGGAAGATGGGGCGCGAGAGAATCGAAGTTGTTTGGTGGGCTGGAACCAAGTGGGGTGGGGGGGCCGACAAAGAGTAATTAATGCAGGGCTATTCCAGGGGGAAATGTTATAATATTTAGAGCAACCCAACGTGCTATAAATGTCTTTCCTACCCCGGTTTGAGATATCTTGACTGTTTTTGGTGATAAAAAACTTTTGCTCTCGTCAAATTCTTGGCAAGATTTTACAAGATATTGACGAGTTTGTACTGAATTGTAAAATATTTTGTAAAACAATAAAAGAAAAAAAGAAAATTGAACACATAAAAATGTAAACATTATAATAAAATAACTTAGGTTTGTAGGTACCTAATTTACAACTTCTTGTAAAATCTTGCAAGATTTTTAGACTTAACGACTAGGTAAGGTTGAAGGGTTGTATAATTTGTATAATTTGTCAACACTAAAGTTTTCTAAATTTGTAATCGGTGCCTTACACATTCTATTTGATATGTAAAACCTACCTCTAGGCCAGGTAGATTAAAATTACTTTCAGTGGGATACCTAAGTACATCTCACTTTGAAACAAAAATAACCATGGCAAGTTGTGTTACCCTCTCGTATTACAAATCCTACCCACTGACCGCGCCGAGAGCTACACAAATGCTTGATCAAATATTTATATTGTAGAGAACACTCGATGAAACCCTACGTCGCAAGAACCTTAGACAATACGCCTCATGTGAGTGAAGACAGCGTGTTCAATTAGCATCTAGGTATGAATTGTAGTTGCCAGACCATGGAGTTAGTTGTACTATTATAAACAAGTCAAACACCCAACGAATTCCTCGGACACCTACACGACCTCGAGCATTGACGAGCAGTCAAGAGAACATCAATGCTGAGATGTTAGTTATTTGAAGATCGGTAAGATCTTGACGGGTTACAAGGTCGTGACAAAATATTGTCTCCATTTATTCACATGACACGTCTGAATGTTGTTTTATTTAAATCAAATTTGTACTGATTTATCTGAATAAAACATTAGGAGAAGGAAATATGTTTGAAACATGAACAGTGACCCAGCACTTCTTGAAAAACGCATCTTCTGGAGTAAAATAGTTGATTTATAAATCAAATAATTGTACCTACCTAAATCTGATTGAGATCAATTATTTAAATATATATACCCTGTGTCAGAGCTTTTTGTGGGTTCCCTCTGTCAAGCAAGGCAAATGTTGGGAGGGTTCCCTACTAATAGATCACGACCACCTCCTTGACATTTCCCAGGCGCGTAGAAAGACCCCCCCCCCTGATTCTATTCCCCTTCCTAATTCTTATACATTTATGTCAAAATATGTTTAAAATGGCGTAGAAATGCACCAAATTAAGACTACAATTCAAAAAAATTCCGGGGCTGTGCGCTCCGGACCCGCATTTTCCTGGGGAGCCTTCCCCCAGACCCCCCCCCCCCCCCCATGTCTTCGTAGACCCTAGTATCTCCAGCTCCAGTTCTTTTATAATAGTATCCCCCCCCCCCCCTTGCAAATTTAGTTGTACGCGCCTAATTCCCATCACATCATCTCGTCCACTCACCCTTGACCATTAGCCTAGCTTCAGAAAAGAGGCAGTCGAGTTCACCAACCACTAAAACAGAACTCTGTCGGCTCCTTGGGGCAGTTGATTTCACCCGATCCTCCTAAAACCCACCGGAAGCGTCCGGCAATGAACCAATGACCCCGCGCCGAAGACTGGCTGTTGCAATGTCGACATCGCCCCGAGGCAAAGTAGATACATAGCGGTCGGCTCGGCGTTAAAGCGGATTGCACGCGGAGCGGGTTGAAATTCCTCAAACAACTCCCGGAGAAACCGACCGGCTTTACACAATTTCAGACAACTAGGTTTATCAAGATGGAGTCTTATTTTTCACACAAGGAAAATGCACCGTGACATAAGTCGTGCATTTTAGCGATATTTGGATGGAAATTTACAGAAATAAATTATAGATACCTAGGTACAGATTTTAGTAAAGTTGGTCGGATAAAAATGAAAGTTTCAATTTTTAACAAAGGTACACCGTGGGTCACAACCTTGGGTCACATTGACACCTCATTCTCAAACGAAATATTTAGCAGAAAATAACTTTAATATGAAAATGTTTCATGAAAATTTTCAATAGACTTCGAAAATGTTCACTTCCCAACACTTACTTGACTAAAACTGCAATGGAAAATAATTAACTATAAAATTGAAGACACTTTTGTACACCTCTATTTCACAATGTGATTAATTTTTGGGGTGTCCGTATAACCTGCTGAAAAATCCTCCTAAAAGATTCTACTAGTTATTGCAAGTATGAAATTGCAAGATTTTTCGTCGTGCTTAAATAATATACTTTCGTACTGTTTTTGAGAGTCAAGTCAATGACTTAAGCCTGATTTACACTGTTCAAGTTTACTTTCAAGTCCTTGAATTCAACCCTTGAATTCAACCCCTTGAATAGTCTAAACGGATAACTTGAAGCGTTCAACCCTTGAATTCAAGACTTGAACCTATTTAGAACATGTCCTATTTTCCTTGAAGACTTGAAAGACTTGAACGACTTGAACCAATCAGAACCCACGCCACAACTCTGGCTCCGCCCCTCACTCCAGTATCTTTCAAGATTTTCCCGCCAATTCCAGATTTTAACATATTCTAGCAAATATTAATTAGTTACCGATATGTCATAGTCACGAGAGACAACTGTTTCATTAATTATGCAATATGTGTCTATGTGGCATCGAAAATCTAGCACAATATTAATAACATGTTCTTTGCAAGAAGTGAATATTTTAGGTTATGTTACGACTTGAAGCTTGAACAGTGTAAATGCCCATTCAAGTGGTTGAATTCAAGGGTTGAATTCAAGGGCTTGAATTCAAGGACTTGAAAGCAAACTTGAACAGTGTAAATGAGGCTTTAGGATTAGTGAAGTAGTAAGGATGGACGATGCGACACAGACAGTCGGGACCTACTAAGTAATGAACCTTGCCAGTATTTACCTCGCCACTGAGGAAAACAAAACCACGAAAATACTTCGCAAGTTTTACTCGGTTCAGTTTTACTTTTGGAGATTTCCGTTTGGTTTCACTTTCAGCTCAAAAACAGATTGAATATATAATAACTTCGTAATCTCCTACGTTAGCAAGCAAACGACTTTATTAGCGTGTAGTAGTCGCTACATGTTATCATGTTCGCCAGTCACGTCGCATGTTCGTGATATCAGTAACCCTGCCTGCAGGGGCTGCTACTCGATCCTCGCACGCAATATGACCCGTAGTCAAGCTAGAGTTTAGTTCCAAAGTGTTCTCTCAGCATTCCACTAGCTAATACAGACCTAATCTAGAGGTGTAAGGTAATTTACATTGTGAGTTATGGAGTTAGCTCAGGCGAATGCCATTCAGGCAAGGATATCAGTAACCCATTCAGGATATCAATAACCCTGCCTGCAGGGGCTGCTACTCGATCCTCGCACGCAATATGACCAGAGTCAAGCTAGAGTTTAGTCCAAGTGTTCTCTCAGCATTCCACTAGCTAATACAGACCTAATCTAGAGGTGTAAGGTAATTTACATTGTGAGTTATTGAGGGAGCTCAGGCGAATGCCATTCAGGCGCATTCAGGCAAGGATATCAGTAACTCATTCAGGATATCAGTAACCCTGCCTGCAGGGGCTGCTACTCGAGCCCAGCACGCAATATGACCCGAGTCAGCTAGAGTTTAGTTCCAAAGTGTTCTCTCAGCATTCCAAGACCTAATCTAGAGGTGTAAGGTAATTTACATTGTGAGTGATGAAGTTAAATCATGCGAATGCCATTCAGGAGACCGTGTGGTTAAGGAATGAAATGAAGGAAATGAATTGGAAGTTACTATCGTGAACACCAATTGTTTTCAATTTTTTATCTAGCAATTAATCAATGTGAATGCTCTGTGAATGGAGCTCTCAATTGCCGTTTTGAGATCGAAATCCCACAGCCTTTGTGAAATATCATGTTTTCAGATCACGAAATATGACTTCCACAGATACGCTGGTAATTTTAAAATTTTCTGATTTTGTTTATCATTATTTTTTTAATTGAAGTATTTTGCGTTTATTTGGTAAACGTCGTCAACCTCTGTTCTTCTCATCAGACATCATCCGAAAATAAACAAACAAAAAACTAAACACTCTTGTATAAAAAAACATCTCTGTCCTTGAAGTCTTCCTAAATTACACATTATTATTCACTTTTCGTTGTTCCTCACTTTGTTCTCCTGATTCAACTTTCATAGAGGTTCATCACCTCTAGTTAGGAACACACTTTTTTATGAATAAACCTCTTAGTCTCTCAGGTCACACACTTGAAAGATGCAAAGCTAGGAACATAGAAACAACAATTGTAATCGTACCCTGCTGAAAATTCTTGCCAAGATCTTGCAAGATCTTAACCAAGATCTTGCCAAGATCTTGCTAAGATCTTATCAAGATCTTGGATTTACCAAGATCTTGACAAGATCTTGGTAAGGTCTTTGCAAGATCTTGTATTAAACAAGATCTTGCTAAGATCTTACCAAGATCTTGGTAATATCTTGATAAGATCTTATCAAGATCTTGACAAGACCTAATCAAGATCTTGCCAAAATCTTACCAAGATCTTGGTAAGATCTTGGTAAGATCTTGGTAATATCTTAATAAGATTTTATCAAGATCTTGACAAGACCTAATCAAGATCTTGCCAAGATCTTGCCAAGATCTTACCAAGATTTTTTCAAGATCTTGCTAAGGCCCTTAGGAAAATTTCCTATAGTATATTTTGAAGTAGGTATTCCAAAGTATTATGTAATAACGTGTAGTAAACTATAGTAGGTATGTGCTATAGTACTTGAAGTACATGCAAAAACTTACTCCATAATACCATAGATTACTGAAGTAAATTCTACAGTATCGGTGGTAAACTAAAGTATAAACTACAGTATTTTTACTACCGCTGAAATAGACTGTTTTTTACTCTGGAGTAAATATACTTGACCTACTGTAGTAATTGTTGATAAATAAATAATAATAATAATTCTAAGTATGTACTATAGTGTTTTTACTACTTGCGATATATACTGCAGTTTTCTATAGTAAAGTTATAGGGAACGTACTTCACTGTAGTAATTCGAAGTATGTAGCTAGAGTACTTTGACTACAGACAGAATAAGTTTGCTATAGTAAGTTCTATAGGTAGTATATATACTTCATTGAAAATCTATAGTATCTCATCTGTAGTAAAGAAAAGTGTAATCTACAGTATGTTTACTATAGGCAGCAAAATGTACAAGATCTTGCAAGATCTTGCAAGATCTTGCAAAATCTTGCAAAATCTTGCTAAAATCTTGCTAAAATCTTGCAAGATCTTGCTAAGATCTTGGCAAGATCTTGCAAGATCTTGTTTACAATATCTTGCTAAGATCTTGGCAAGATCTTAGCAAGATCTTGCTAAGATTTTTCAGCAGGGAAGTTCTATAGGTAGTATATATATACTTCATTGAAAATCTATAGTATCTCATCTGTAGTAAAGAAAAGTGTAATCTACAGTATGTTTACTATAGCCGATTTATATTGTAGTTTAGTAAATTCTGAAGTATCTTCATTGACTTTTTACTACAGTATTTGTAGTAGTAAGGTATATAAACTACAGAATTTTTACTTCAGTGACTTAGAAAATTTGCACCACATCACCTAGTAAAATAAACTATAGTAATTATACTACAGAGCGTGAGCTGATATATTTTATGGGGAAATATCACAGATCAATTTAGTTTATAAATAAATCTTAATATTTATCGTTTCTCCTATTTTATCATGTTAATAACAATATAATGATCCACTAAATAATATAAATATGTTCACTTAAATATGAAAACTCAATATGATCACTATTAGCGCAGCTAAGTCTTGTCTGCACCGGTGGCCTACTCGGTAAGACGCTCGACTACGGACCACGAGATCGCATGTTCAAAACACGGCGGTTCCACGGGATTTTATAATTGAAATGTGTAATCAAACCTTGTCCAATACTTCAGAAGAGGTTTCCCGAATGCAAATGAGTATTCATAAATATAGAAAATTTTATTTTTTTATGAAATTTTAACGTTTTTTTGGCAGCAAAATGTACAAGATCTTGTTTACAATATCTTGCTAAGATCTTGGCAAGATCTTAGCAAGATCTTGCTTAGATTTTTCAGCAGGGTATAATGCCCTTAAAAACGATGCGCCAAGTATATTTTGGTTTTTAAAATGAAGTTTTGACTTGGCCCTTTTTTTGATATCACTACTTTTCAGTGCTGAATTTTTAGATTCCTTCTATTTTTTTTATAGTTAAGAGACTTGGCTGGTATTTTTACACGGAGTGTTTTTTATGGGGATATCAATAATTTTTTTAGTTTATTTACACAACTTGTTCCTAACTTGTGACTTATTCCTTTAAAAAAATAGGCAATTTCCGAATTGGGTACTACGAAAAATTGTGTTTGGTACTAAATATAAGCTTAAAATGATATTCCATGAAGAATTGCGAAAGCATCGTTCCAATAGGTCCAACCGTTTTCGAGTTATGGCATCACTTCCTTTTTTAAAAATGGCGGCTGAAATTACTGCCACCTAGAATTTATTTTTATAAATGTTAAGTATCATTATAAGCTTTCTGAATATGTAGTTATTGTAGTAAGAGGTGATTCAAGTCTGATTCTTCATTTTTATGACGTCATTTCCGGTTTCGGTAATAGTAAATGTATATTTTGACTAT
The DNA here is from genome assembly GCA_934045905.1 of Leuctra nigra. Lineage (NCBI taxonomy): Eukaryota > Metazoa > Arthropoda > Insecta > Plecoptera > Leuctridae > Leuctra > Leuctra nigra. The sequence goes on from OW203772.1 coordinate 15,653,763, forward strand.
TGATATTCCATAAAGATGACCGTCTGAATCATTTGGCGATAGTTTTATTCCGATCGGTGTAGCCGTTTTCGAGATATGACGTCACTTCCGGTTTCAAAATGGCGGCTTCCGGTTGGTTTTATAAAAAGGCACCTCAGACGCCAAAAGTGCACATGTGGTAAAAATTTCAAGTCAATCGGTTTAGCCGTTTAGGCTGTGGCGGTGATAGCGGTGTTTCGTGATATCATCAGATAGGTTTTAAAAGGGGTGTAATTTCACTGTTTTCACGGCCCTCTAGCTCGCAAATGGCATACCCTGCTGAAAAATCTTAGCAAGATCTTGCTAAGATCTTGCCAAGATCTTAGCAAGATATTGCAAGATCTTGCAAGATCTTGGCAAGATCTTAGCAAGATCTTAGCAAGATCTTGTACATTTTAATGCCAAAAAAACGTTAAAATTTCATAAAAAAATAAAATTTTCTATATTTATGAATACTCATTTGCATTCGGGAAACCTCTTCTGAAGTATTGGACAAGGTTTGATTACACATTTCAATTATAAAATCCCGTGGAACCGCCGTGTTTTGAACCTGCGATCTCGTGGTCCGTAGTCGAGCGTCTTACCGAGTAGGCCACCGGTGCAGACAAGACTTAGCTGCGCTAATAGTGATCATATTGAGTTTTCATATTTTTATTTATTGCAAGATCTTGGCAAGATCTTAGCAAGATCTTGCAAGATCTTGGCAAGAACTTAGCAAGATCTTGCAAGATCTTGCAAGATCTTGGCAAGATCTTAGCAAGATCTTAGCAAGATCTTGTACATTTTAATGCCAAAAAAACGTTAAAATTTCATAAAAAAATAAAATTTTCTATATTTATGAATACTCATTTGCATTCGGGAAACCTCTTCTGAAGTATTGGACAAGGTTTGATTACACATTTCAATTATAAAATCCCGTGGAACCGCCGTGTTTTGAACCTGCGATCTCGTGGTCCGTAGTCGAGCGTCTTACCGAGTAGGCCACCGGTGCAGACAAGACTTAGCTGCGCTAATAGTGATCATATTGAGTTTTCATATTTAAGTGAACATATTTATATTATTTAGTGGATCATTATATTGTTATTAACATGATAAAATAGGAGAAACGATAAATATTAAGATTTATTTATAAAGTAAATTGATCTGTGATATGTCCCCATAAAATATATCAGCTCACGCTCTGTAGTATAATTACTATAGTTTATTTTACTAGGTGATGTGGTGCAAATTTTCTAAGTCAATGAAGTAAAAATTCTGTAGTTTATATACCTTACTACTACAAATACTGTAGTAAAAAGTCAATGTAAGATACTTCAGAATTTACTGAACTACAATATAAATCGGCTATAGTAAACATACTGTAGATTACACTTTTCTTTACTACAGATGAGATACTATAGATTTTCAATGAAGTATATATACTACCTATAGAACTTACTATAGCAAACTTATTCTGTCTGTAGTCAAAGTACTCTAGCTACATACTTCGAATTACTACAGTGAAGTACGTTCCCTATAACTTTACTATAGAAAACTGCAGTATATATCGCAAGTAGTAAAAACACTATAGTACATACTTAGAATTATTATTATTATTTATTTATCAACAATTACTACAGTAGGTCAAGTATATTTACTCCAGAGTAAAAAACAGTCTATTTCAGCGGTAGTAAAAATACTGTAGTTTATACTTTAGTTTACCACCGATACTGTAGAATTTACTTCAGTAATCTATGGTATTATGGAGTAAGTTTTTGCATGTACTTCAAGTACTATAGCACATACCTACTATAGTTTACTACACGTTATTACATAATACTTTGGAATACCTACTTCAAAATATACTATAGGAAATTTTCCTAAGGGCCTTAGCAAGATCTTGAAAAAATCTTGGTAAGATCTTGGCAAGATCTTGGCAAGATCTTGATTAGGTCTTGTCAAGATCTTGATAAAATCTTATTAAGATATTACCAAGATCTTACCAAGATCTTACCAAGATCTTGGTAAGATTTTGGCAAGATCTTGATTAGGTCTTGTCAAGATCTTGATAAGATCTTATCAAGATATTACCAAGATCTTGGTAAGATCTTGGCAAGATCTTGGTAAGATCTTAGCAAGATCTTGATTAGGTCTTGTCAAGATCTTGATAAGATCTTATCAAGATATTACCAAGATCTTGGTAAGATCTTAGCAAGATCTTGTTTAATACAAGATCTTGCAAAGACCTTACCAAGATCTTGTCAAGATCTTGGTAAATCCAAGATCTTGATAAGATCTTAGCAAGATCTTGGCAAGATCTTGGTTAATACAAGATCTTGATAAGATCTTAGCAAGATCTTGGCAAGATCTTGGTTAATACAAGATCTTAGCAAGATCTTGCAAGATCTTGCAAGATCTTGGCAAGAATTTTCAGCAGGGTAACCTGTTGTTCCCAAATTTGTTATATGGGGTGGGGTGGGCCATGGCTCGAAATTAAGATATTTCGCAACAATGTGAGATTTTTCAATTTTGAGATCCAGTAGGCCGAAAATGCTATGTTGTTGCTTACAGTAAAAGTGTTTGGTCTGCTCCTCAGTTTATTAGGCATTTACGGTATGTTGAGTGACTGTGAGTGTACGGTACGACTTGGCTGGGTGGAGCGACCGCTCCACTAGATATCGTGGCTTGCAGAACTAGGAATGCATAGTGATGGGATTGTTCATGAAAATTTATTTTTTGAAATTTTCATGAAAATTTTCATGAAAATTTTCAAGGCTTGAAATTTGCACAAATTACTTGTACACATATGTATGTCACATTTTAAAAAAAAATAACATGCAAATTTCCATGTGAAAATTGTGAAAAAAAATATTTCATGTGTTATACATGTACAAATTATTGTAACGTTTATCATTGATTGCCATTTACAATACTTGCATTGTGCTGATTTGTCATTAATATGCCAGGTGTTATGTTATGTTTTAAAATATTTCTAAGTTTCTTTCCTGCCATGCATGGGTATCCGCTGGATTTCTGCTAGGGGTGGGGGGGGGGGGGGGGGATAAGCCTAGAAAAACAAATTTCCCCGGTTTAAGGGGCGTGGGGCTCCACACACTGCCCCGCAGCTCATTTGGTTTTTGGATACTTTGTAATCAATTTTGAGATGTAATGAGCTGTATTTTGTTAAAATACTCAATAAGTTTTTAAAATTTGACACATTTGTTAAAACCCGCAGGGCATTTTTGGTTTTTTTGACACTCTGAAATGATACCTATTTAAAATTTTTTGTTTACAAAATGAAACTGTTTGCACTTAAAACAACACCAAAAGTGTATGTTTAAATTCTGACATACAGGGGCCTCCTTCCCCCCCCCCCCCCCCCCCCCCCCCCGTGGATGCCCATGATGGCAAAATGGAGACCAGTGAAAAGAGATGTATAATTGTGGGAAGTGTTTTTGTGGGTGTAGCACCTACACCTGCACAAGAATAAGCTGAAAATAAGTTAAAAGTGCTACTAACAGTGTACCAACTGCTGTCGTAAAGTTAAAAAAATTGAAAATTTTCACTTAAAAATTTCAAAGGGTCTTGAAAATTTTCAATGAATTGAAAATTTTCATGAAAATTTTCATGTCCCATCACTAGGAATGCATAGCTTTTGATGAAATAATGAGTTTTTGTCAGACTTGTAATAAAAATCTGTCTTCTTCATCTCAAAGATTTCAATAGAGATTATTTTGAGATTGTTGCTCGATTTTTTTTTTCAAAAGGTTTCGATTTGTTGTCAGTTCTTAGGTACCTAGTCAGTTACAACTTATTTACTCGGTGACCTTTTACTAAAGTTTATTTACTTTAAAGTAGAGGTCACCAAACCAAAATTACAATACTAGCTAGAATCGAGTTATTGGAAGATTTTTTTATTATTATGAATTAATCAAGTAACGCTACTAAAAATATCACACAAGAAACAAAAATCAGGACACCCCCCCCCCCCCCCCCCATCAAATCTTCCCTAATATTCCTCTAATCGGCGCCCCCACGCCGCCACGTCTGGCCAAGCCACAAGCCACGACGTCTAGACCCGACGCTAAGCGTCCCGACGCTCTAGAGCGGATATTCGACGCCGGCCGGCCGCGAGTCAAGAAACAAAACACCCCCTGCGAGTGCGGTATCACCGAGGGGGTGGGGGGATGGATCGATACACCCCCCTCTACATGCCCCCTCCTCTAATCAACCCCTGCTAGCCACCCTCGCACCATGGGGGGAGACACGATCACCATGCATTGCGGGAATATCACAGATCGCAACTTTGGTTTTTCTGACGAACAGGCTTGGGTGATAACGCGATGGTTTTGCATGCGGAATGTGGAGGTTTGATGACAGAATTTCAGTGGAGAAATGATGGGAATGTTCGCTACTTATAGGCGACGACCACCTCCTTCCAATTAATTTAAAATTATCCTCTCCCCAACGCAAAGTTACAATAACAGAACATGCCAACCGAAGAAGACAACCGAATGTGTTGTCGAAATATTGCCTCCGAATTTTAATTTAGTATGTACTTTTAGGATTTAATTTACCTACTATCTACCGGCGTTATCCAGAGTAGGGTTGCTACATCCTACATCAACTTCTTCCTTTTATTAACAAAACATTGTCATTCGCTCTTTGTTGAAAGCTTTTTAAACAATTCTGACTTTATAACTTAGCACATTCTGTACTAGATCAGATCATGTAGACATACCTATTTAAAATACGCCCACAAAAGAAGCATTGTTTGTTTTGTTGCAAAATGCAAAATGTAACTGTTTTGGCAAAATGTACTGGATGATCTCAGATGTGGTGCGAAAATTTTGATCTGCATTTTTTGCCATAAACATCGACGACGGGACAGAGTTTCAAATCTCGAACAAAGAAGTGTTTGTCAAGAAAATGCAATCAATAACCCAATTATGAAACTGACTGGATCTATCAGCAAACGATAAATTTATAGGTAGTAGCAGTTATTTAGTCTAAGGTAGTAGTGTCTAAGTTTAGGTGAGGGTATAAACGTTAAATCATTGCTATTTTTGACAAAATGTTGCTCACATTTATTTTGGGTTTCCAATTGCTCAGTTTGCCAGTTTTAGGTAATTTAGCTGTGCAATAGCAAATTAATGAACCATGCAAGTCCCAAACCAGTAGCCACACATGATGAAATCAAATGCCTAATTCTACTTGACATGAGACATGTAGTCTTGACATGTTTTTTGTAGGTACCCATTTTCCGGTTGGAAGTTCTCGTTTTTACAGTTTTAGATGGGTTCAGTTCAGTGTCTATACGAAATCCCACAAAGAATCCTCCAATTATGAGAAATAAAATTGCTGTGCCGGCAAAAAAACAATAACGGGTATCGAAAATGTGCAAGTCACTTTTCTCATAAGAAAATATAATGTTCAAACGTTATTAATAATACCTACAGAGTTGATTGTACCTACCAATGATTATACCAAAAGGTGTTAGATGAATTTTATACTAACACATTGTTAGTTCAATGACGGAAGCAAAGATATTGATATTATTACAACTCACGGAGTATTCATAACATCTTTGACGGAAGATTTCAAGCATTTTATCACAAGTTGCACTTGCATTATTCAATCTTCTTGGGGCATATCCAAGATTATCTACCAGTCCACTAGCTAGGTAGCCTACCTATTTGCTCATTGCTCCAAGTGGATTTTTGACACTTTGAATCTAACAATCTCACCAAAGATTATGAATAGAAGAGCTCCAACCCCATATGCTCGAAATCTGCCTTACCTCTGTGTTTTCATCAAGTTTTGGAAAATTACTTAGAATTTTCAAGCAATTTATGTGACCGTGGGTGTATTCCTGGGCCTATACCTACTCGAGTTTTCAGAATATTAGTAGGTAAGAGGTAGTAGTACACCTCTACCCTACCTAAGTTACTAACTCTGCAGATTACTTCTAGTAGTTTTATAAATTGTTTGTAAATTGTCGCAGATAATATCTAAGACGGTAAAGAATCAAATTAATATTCCGGCAACATAATTGTCTGGCGTTGGTACTTGATTCGACAACTAAGACAAAAGGCCGTGCGTGTGAAGGTAAGAAGAACCATGCGTGCAGGTGTTTGCTTACTAATGAACGCATTCCCCATCGCCAACCAACCATGTGAATCTTCACTACAGAAGAGGGTTGTAACAATTCACAACTCGGGGCTTCAAGAAGCCAAATAAACTCCCAAGTGTCATGTTAAACTTCGCAATTGGGGATTAAGTTTCATCGACACTGTCTTTTTCACGCTTGAATGGATGATCTAGATGACTAACAACAGAGCAATCCATCTGTGTGGTCATAGCCTCCGGTCAAATTGAGATTAGAATGTATTTTAAAACATCCCGCGTAGATAAAGTGGATAATATGGATGGAGATAAGTACAACACTCACCTTTTAAGTCATATCCAATTGTTTATCACTGATTATCACTGTTTAAACACATTTTTTAGCGGAAAGCGTCGCTCGCGAGGTGTTTTAGATTCGTGTGACAAGTGGTTACTGTTTTGTTGGCCGAGCCGCAGACGTCGGTCGGCGAGTGAAAGGTGTAGGTTCCGCCATCTAGCGGAGTATTTATGAAGCTAATGTCGGTAATGAAGTTTTCGAATTCGACCATGTTTCAAACAGACGTTCGGAACCTTCCAAGCATTTGCCACTTCGTTGACAATGAACTCAGTCAGGAAAATCGACAATGGGAATCAAACCAAGGAACATTATTTCCAAATAACCAATCATTATAACCAAAACTTTATAACCAATCAGAAGATATATTATTTTTTTAGCTTGAACCAATCAACGGATTTCAAAACATTTTCAGTCTGCAAGCCGCTAAGTTGGTCCTAATACTACCTGTGCTAAATTTAAGCTCGGTCGGGGAAACGGTGTGACGTGAATCAGGAAAACAAACAAACAAAAGCAGAGGTCCGTGCCAAAGAGTTGAAAGGAGAGGCTATCACTTTCCTTGTAATTCGGGTGATCGCTTATCAATATCAACACGTTCACTCTGAGTTTTCATAGTTTAAATTTATGGAATTTATATTAATACTAGAGGGACCCGTCATGTAAAACATGACCAATGTGCACCAGTGAGTTATGCGTAAATATAAAACGACAGCAATATTTGTCAGCAGAGTGTGCGTCGTTAATACATTTGACGTCGTTGATGAGGTCCGTGACCTCAGCACCCCCTTTTTGGAAATTTGGAATTCCGCCAACGGCATTCGTTTGTGCTTCGTTTGTGCTCGTTTGTGCACTAAAAGTTTTCGTTTGTGCCTAACTCGAACACATAAATATGGGCCAAGGACGAATGGGGTGCTGAGGTCACGCCAGCACCCCCACTTTAGAAATTTGGAATTCCGCCAACGGCATTCGTTTGTTCTTCGTTTGTGCTCGTTTGTGCACTAAAAAGTTTCGTTTGTGCCTAACCCCTTCAACCCCTAATGAGCAAATCAAAATTTTGTAAAACGTGACCTCAGCACCCCCTTTTTGGAAATTTGGAATTCCGCCAACGGCATTCGTTTGTGCTTCGTTTGTGCTCGTTTGTGCACTAAAAAGTTTCGTTTGTGCCTAACCCCTTCAACCCCTAATTCGCAAATCAAAATTTTGTAAAACGTGACCTCAGCACCCCCTTTTTGGAAATTAGGAATTCCGCCAACGGCATTCGTTTGTTCTTCGTTTGTGCTCGTTTGTGCACTAAAAAGTTTCGTTTGTGCCTAACCCCTTCAACCCCTAATTCGCAAATCAAAATTTTGTAAAATGTGACCTCAGCTCCCCCTTTTTGGAAATTTTGAATTCCGCCAAAGGCATTCGTTTGTGCTTCGTTTGTGCTCTTTTGTGCACTAAAAAGTTTCGTTTGTGTACAACCCCTTCAACCCATAATAAGCAAACCAAAATTTGGTAAATCGTGACCTCAGCACCCCCTTTTAGAAATTTGGAATTCTGCCAACGGCATTCGTATGTTATTCGTTAGTGCTTGTTTGTGCACTAAAAAGTTTTGTTTGTGCCTAATCCCTTCAACCCCTCATTTTAAATTCAATTTTTTGGAAAACGTGATCTCAACATCCCACTAAGGAAATTTGAATATTCAACAACGGCAATTATTTGTGCTTCGTTTGTGCTCGTTTGTGCACTAAAAAAAATGATTCATAATCTATTCTCTTTCACTAGAATTCAAGTATTTTCCCCCACCAATGGACTGCCACCTTGACGCGGTGGTGGGGCTTAAGGGGCCGCCTCACATAACGAGTGTTGGTCCCAACTAAGTACAGTCCAGGGTCGACCTAGTCCCACCCATGCCCTCCCCAAATTCGCGGGCCCCTCGGGCCGGCCTCCCCTCTCGAGATGGTGATCCCCCTGAAATCGGGTCCCACCGGCCCGAAGTCTCCCCCCCTCCCCCCCCCCCCCCCCCCCCCACCCGGTCTGTCCCCATTCCGGCTTGGCCTTCCCACCAGTGAGGGACTCCCCTGGATCGGGCCCGTTAGGTCGACCCTCCCTTTGTCCTCCAATTATGTTCAATAAAGTTAAATATAAAATGAATGTGCGCAATATAACCTCGTCGTTGACGCGCCGTTAAACCAAACTAATCAATTAATTAATCAAGTATTTTCCTGCGGGGCTATTTGGGATTTTGTCAAATAACGAAATTTTCATTTTGTCTCTTGTTTCCCCAAGAATATTGCATACACAAATTTTTAATTTCCTTAAAAAAAAGATTGCAAAAAAGCGTCGATTTTGATTTTTTTTTATCAAGACATAAAAAAATGCCCTGCGGGGCATTGGGGATTCTATAAAAACATTTTTTCTTAAGTTCTCACAGAATATTGCATATCTCACATTTTATATTTCTGTGAAAAGAATGATAAAAAAGCTTAAAATTCGATTCTTTTTTTCTTTATCAAAAATTCAAAAAAGGCTCTGCGGGGCTAACTGGGTGTGAGTCCCCCAGATCCCTTGTAGCAGCGAACTACCTTTTCCTGACATCGATCGATCCTCTATAATTTTGACCCCCCCTTTCAAAATAAAGTTCCTACGCGCCTGATGTTGCGCGTATCTGTGCTTGCTCATCAACGCGTAACACTGAGCGTTTTCGTAGTTAGTAGACATTCAAGAGTGTGGCAGATAAAACCAAGAACACAACCCCGCCCAAACACAAACGGGACAAAATCTTGATAGAGACCTGATCTCAGTTTAATCAGTAAATTTTTGAACAAATATTTTGCCATTCATGTTTCTGTCGACAAAACGCCGTAACGTTGTGGTTTTTCCATGCTCACTCGTAGTCGTATGGATTTCTACCAATTTTGTACCCCGTCAAGCTATGGTCAAGCTTTATAATTTATGCTCACACGACTGCTATGAATATGCTTTGCATGATATTTTCATCTCACACAATCTTATAGTCTACACAAAGATGATTTTGCAAATCTTGTCATACAGCACAAACGAAGAACAAACGAATGCCGTTGGCGGAATTCCAAATTTACAAAGTAGGGATGCTGAGGTCACGTTTTACAAGATTTTGATTTGCGAATAAGGGGTTGAAGGGGTTAGGCACAAACGAAACTTTTTAGTGCACAAACGAGCACAAACGAAGAAAAAACGAATGCCGTTGGCGGAATTCCAAATTTACAAAGTGGGGGTGCTGATGTCACGTTTTACAAGATTTTGATTTGCGAATTAGGGGTTGAAGGGGTTAGGCACAAACGAAACTTTTTAGTGCACAAACGAGCACAAACGAAGCACAAACGAATGCCGTTGGCGGAATTCCAAATTTCCAAAAAGGGGGTGCTGAGGTCACGGACCTTCGTTGATGACCCAATCTTAACAGAAAACGTTAAAAAATGAGGAACGAAGAAAAGCAATTTGATCATACCTATTATGGTAAAACAATTTCATATAAGTTTTCAAATTTACACCAGAGTATTCGTACTAAGTAAAAATAAGAAGAAAAACAATGTATGCGCCGTAAAAAAAAAATATATATATATATATTCATTACGTTGATACCGTGACCTGATGCCCACGGCCTTTGTTTCATTTGTTATGCTATTACATGTTATCTACGGCTTCATTATATTATACGTTCCTCAGATGTAGGGCGGAAGTAAATTTGTTTGATTTGCGGTGCACAATTTTGGATTGTAATCAAGCTCTATCAAGTACCGTTTCACTGATGTTAACAAATAACGTTATATTGAAGTATTCTCTTACAATAACTCATGTCACCATTACAAATGATTGGTTGATGTCAGAAATACTGTTCATATTGAAATGGACTTCAGCCGTTCTACCACTAATTAAAGTATAGATATTCAGTTAACAATGTAAAACTTAAACATTGGTGCTTCAAACTTTATCAACAGCAACATGAATTCGTTGTCAATACATGACTCAATACAGACCACTCTACGAAATAAGAAACGACTGAAAATGATTAATCTAACAACATTATTTAAAAACTTCGTTGGTTAGTTGGTTTGAGGGTTACAGAACCGTGTTGATTAAAATGTAGGAAGAAAATAATACGTTTGATCGTTTGCAAATTGCATCTTGAGGCCAATGTTAAAAATCTATCGGCTTTGTTTGGTTTTCATGGCCCTCTGAAATACAGATCAAATGAAATTTTTTAAAAATCAACTTTGACGTTTCTTGGAGTAAAGAAGTTTTCTATGTAATGTCTCTTTTAAACGGTTATTATGTGTTATAGTAGATTTTTTACACACTCAAAGGGATAAGGATTACGTTTTAGGTAAGTTATGGTTATTTCTTTACTTTGCGAAGGCAAAAGACGTATTTTTAGACACGATTGGCAATGAAAGGCCACCATTTTAAATACAAAATAGTGCCGTTTTCAATATAATGTAAAGATTTGGACAGTTATTCTGTGTTAAAATACATTTCTTATAAACACAAAGGGATAAGGATTGCCATTTAGGTAAGTTTCAGTTATTTATTTATGCACAAAGAGCAGAAGATGTATTTTGGACATGATTTGGGCAATGTAACGTCGACCATTTTAATTTTAAATACAACATAGAGAGTGTGCGCGCGAAATTGAGAGGATGCGCGCGCAGGCGTTCCTGACACACAGACAGAACTGCGTAACTATAAGTAAGATAAGTAAGATTATTCGAAATTTCAAAATTGCCGCTCGAAGTCTGATGTTTTCTGAAATAGTAGTATCAATTATTGTTCGATCGTCAATGCTAAATTCTCCATAAGACAACTTCGCGCGGGTGTCCGCGGGTATGACGACCGTCTCATCCACTCATTGCAGCGCGGGCGTTCAGATTTCACAGCCTCCTACATGACGGTCGTTTACTGAATGTTCAGATGTCTGACATCCACCAGGCCGATGTCCAAGATGGCGCCAATGTAAACAAAGCATGACCACCGCGTAGAGAACAGCTATCTTCACACTATTAAATTATAGGTGGGATCAGATGGGCTTGAGACGTGAAACAGGCTCCAATGCTAAATATGGCCAGGTCTATAGAGTGGATTGGCTGCCGCTACCAGCCGTTCGCAGCGCTCTCTAAGCACCATGGTTGGTGTTAGAAAATCGAACTAATCTGAAATTTAGCGGGTTAATTCAAAATCAAATGTATAAATTAGAACTTAAACAACTTGGATAACGATCAGATGAAATTAAAAGGGTTGATATCAGTGTAAAAATGTGTTTAGTTTATTGATTGTAATAATTAACATGTAATACAAGCATTTTCACTTACTTATTATTCACCAAACAGCAAATAACCTAAAAGATGGCATTTGACAGCTCGCGCCATTGACTATCACTCAAGAAATAAAATGATTGCCTAGATTAGTTCCGGGATCGCCACCAGCGAACTTAGCGCTGCGATCGGCTAGGGTGCAGACTGACCAAGGGTCGATTTTATAGCATTTTTTTCTGCGTATTCCACCCGTAGTCCGTATTCACGGGAGCCAATGGTAGATCATTGAAGTGTTCACACCGTAAGCTTAATAGTGTGAAGATAGCTGTTCTCTACGCGGTGGCATGACTGTCATAATTGTTTTCAGTGACATTGTAACCGAATTTTCACAAAAGACGTGTGTTTATTAACTAATAGCGTCATAAAAGTGTATATTGTGTTCTGTTTTGAATATACTAATGATTAATGAAGTGTAGATGTGGCAGAATCATGAAAACTAAATCTGTTTTGTTCTTGCAATATAATGAAAACAAGTGATGCTGTGATTGCCATTGAATTTGACAAGACATTTATAGGTAGGTACAACCGGACATAACCCTGTGAAATTCAGGCCTGCATGTGGGAGCAAGAGAAGTCTTGTGAAAATAAAATTTCAGAATACTATTTATTTTACTGCTGAAGCTAAACACAGATGTGCTATTATTTTTGTTGTGTGATGAATAGTTTTCAAGAAATTAATTTACAAAGTTTGAAAGATTTCTTCGTATTTTAGAACAGGTAAATTGACAATGACAATCACAATTTGCTATATTGCCATGGTGACAAAGGATCACCATGGTAACACATTGTTGGAGACATGGAAATGACAATTCAAAGTATTGATTCTTGTTGCATGCCGTTTTTCCCTCCAAAATATTCGATGATATTTGAATTTGATTTTGATTTTTATGAATGATAATTTTAAATTTCACGGGTGAAGTGTGTTTCACAGTTTCTCATTATTATATTTGTGTTGATTTTACATATTTACTAGAATAAAAGTTTCATAAGACTTATCCTATTCACTTTTCCATTTCCAATGATCGATGGTAGATACTACTACCAACCTGATTCTATTTTTTTTTGACAAAGTTGAAACTGTTTCAATAAACGGATTGAACAATTGACGCAAACGTAAAAACTTGAATTTTGCTGAATTTCTCGTTCACGTAGTCGTGTCTCTAGAATTGTGCATTTATACTGAAGTTTTGTACAGTCATTGACGCTAAACTATTGAACTATTCTAAAAGACGTCCTTTATGACAGAAGTTGTTTGTGATTTCCATCAGTCGCAAGTCAAATGCTGGGTAGGTTCCCTACTAATTGCCCATGGCAGCCTCCTTCCCACCGTCCATCCTTAGCTATTCTTCATCGTCATCCTCTCCATATTCTGCCACTAGCAAAACGCTCGGTGTAACGCGTTGATAAGCAAGCACATCATACCATGATTTATAGACGCAATGTGAGCCACGGCTTTTGCTACTCATTCTTTGTCCTGAGTGTTTTAGAAAGAAGGTTCTTGCCCGACCAAGGATTATTGTATTATTACTTAGGGTTACATTGTATAGCCTAGGATTGTATGGTAGTTCAGATTTAAGTATTTACTTATTTTATTTTTGTAATATCTTTTTTCTGGGGCTTAACGTCGCACTGTTCCGCAGCGAGGCGAATGGCGACCACTGATTGGCTACAGATGAATGATTATGATGATGATTGGGAGATGATGGTGAAGAGTAGGTAAGGTTGGAAGGTGGGAAAGAGGCGGTAGTGGCCTATTAGTCTATTTTAAATCTGAATTTCGCCTTTTGATGAGAAAATCAAAAAGATATATTGACTTGTATAATTGTTTACTTAATACAATTTCAGCAATTTAATACATCATTTTAAATCAAACATAATTACTACTTTTTAATAAATTAAGACCTCCATATAACGTCATTAAAACCTCTAATGTCCGTAGAGTCTCCGCCAGTAAAATCCTCATATCATAAAGGATAGTTAAATGTAACTTCAATAATGCATGAACCCAAAAAACTGCACCCAAAAAAGTAGAAACCATTTTCCTAGTGTCATTGGCTAGCTCCAAGCTCTTTCAGTAATTTCACAGCGTCTAGTTTACCATATCGTGTTGAGTAGTTAATAGGCGTATCTCCTTCAACGTCCTTCACTTCAAGGTAAACGCCTTGTTGATGTAGGTACTTTATAACATCTACTCTACCATGCTGACATGCGTAGTGTAGCGGCGTAGCCCATAGAATGTCCCTCGCCGACAAGTCTGCGCCTTGTCGATGCAGATATATCAACACTTCGAGTTTCCCATGCTCGCATGCATAGTGCACCGGCGTAGCCCCGCCGATTGATTTCACAGTTAGGTCAACGCCATTTTGACACAGGTATTTTGTTATGTTCAGATTGCCATGTTGACATGCGTAATGTAGCGGAGTAGCCCATGTGTCGTCTTTGACCGAAATGTCTACGCCCTGTTCATGAAGGTATTTTGCTACTTCTAGTTTGCCGCTACGAGCTGTGTAGTGTATCGGCCTAGCTCCTCTAACGTCTTTCCAGGTAAGACTTTCACCTTGTTGGTGCACATATTTTAGTAGGTCTACGCTTCCGAAGTCGCACGCCATGTAAAGCAAACTCTCGTAAAAGTATTCTTCCAGTTCGAGGTCAGCTTCTTGCTGGATGAGGTATTGTATAACATCCTTTGCCTCGCTACGAGTTGCTAAGTGTAGGAGGGATTCACCGTCTTGTGTCCTCGATGACATCTTCAAACCTCCTTCCTCGACTAAGAATTTTAAGTCACGTAAACTACCATCCATGACGGCTTCAAAAAGAAGTTCTTTGTAATAGCAACTAAATTTGTTTTTATACTTTTTTCTTTTTTTGTCCAGATCGCGCACTTGTTCCAAATCATAAACGTAGCGCCTCGTCTCGAAACACTTTCGTTTCTTAGCGTAACTGTTCAAGTCTCGACCCCGAGTCGTTTTGGCTTTAAAATCGGCTCCGTTCAGAACGAGTAACTCCAGCATGGCGAGAGTGTGAAACTCCAGTTCGACAGAGGACGTCACATCGGGATTGAACATGTCACATATTAGGAATATTGGAGTCATCCCGTTGACGTCTCGTGCGTTAACGTCAGCGTGATTTTCTAGAAGCATCTTTACAATGTCGAGCTTGTTTTCCAAGACCGCACGATGAAGTGGAGTTGTTCCCGGAATGTTGGAGTGTTCGACACTTGCCCCGTCTGAAGTTGCGGAGTTATCCAACGTGTATCCAGTTCCTCCTTCAACATCTTCGCTAACAAACGATTCCAATTCTTTTTCATCATTTTTAATCGTACGTTCACCCACATTTTCTCTAGTCCCTGATCCTTCTACCCTCTTCTTCAGTTCCATCTTCTTCTCTATCAACTGTCTCTCTTCTTCCCCTGCCATGTCCTTCTCCTCGTGACGTTTCTCTGACTGCGCACTTGTTTAACTTCGTCTACAGATGTCGCCCGATGTGCTGTCTCCTGCTACTGATGCTCCAATGTCCGACAAATCTACGCGGATATGTTAACCAGCCTCTTGCTCGCTCGGCAAATACAGACTGTAGGCTGGAATATGGATTATACTTTAAGCTGGGTTCACTTAAATCGCATTCAAATCAACAAATTGTACGCGGGACGAGTATCATGTCCCCATAATTCTAGACATGTTGCGATTTTACCAGTAAAATCCATTGACCAAACGATGAGCGGTCTTGAAATATACATTCATTAGATTGCCATCCTGCATTTTATTAAAAAACCGATTTAGTAACATATTAGTACTAAGCGGTGCAAGCGGCACAACGGGACTCATATGGCGCTTTCTCTCTGTGGTTATTTTTTGTGTGTGTGTCGTTGCTTGTGAAGTTTTCTGTTCTGATAACATGTGTGACCATTAATTATTGATATTTAGACATAATTAACATGATAAAACACAATTAAAAGACAACACCTAGTCTGGTGACTGAACCATAACCAAACTTTTTTAATGATTGAGTGGTGTTGTTGTCCTGTGAATATAAGCATTATCTTTGACAATGTTCACAGGACTTGACCAGCGTTGCCAATACATTTCAAATAAAGCAGACCAAAAACAGTAAAGTACTATGCAAAATTTCAGCACTGTCTGAGAAATCAAATCACTTGGCCTGTACGTTAAGGGCACAACGCACAATGTACCAAAAAAGGAGTTTTTTTAATAACTAGTTTTATATTTTTTTTATCATTACATTACATAACAATCATAACATATTGGTACATTTTTAATTTTTAGCTTCGTTAAGTAATAATTAGTTGATTTTTGGTGAAAAATTGACTATTTTCTTATCTCAATGGGTGCCGTACAAATTTAAAAATGTGCCAAGTGATAACCCTAAGTTTTTCTTTGATCTAATAGTGATTACAATTTGAGTTCAATTGGTGCACGGGTATGGTCTCCAATCGTATCGGAAATTTCATAGTTTTGAGCGGTTTTGTTGAAAAACCAACGCCTAATTAACAATGCAAGAAGCAAAAATTAAAAATTTCCACTAATATACAACCATAAAAAACACTCCGTGTAAAAATACCAGCCAAGTCTCTTCAATTAAAAAAAAATAGAAGAAATCTAAAAATTCAGCACTGAAAAGTAGTGATATCAAAAAATTGGCCAAGTCAAAACTTTTCAAAAAATACTTGGCGCATCGTTCATATAAGTAGTATAGAAGTAGGCAGGAAATCAAATGTACTTATCTACACATGTCCTAAAAAAACGATGCGCCAAGTATTTTTTGAAAAGTTTTGACTTGGCCAATTTTTTGATATCACTACTTTTCAGTGCTGAATTTTTAGATTTCTTCTATTTTTTTTTAATTGAAGAGACTTGGCTGGTATTTTTACACGGAGTGTTTTTTATGGGGATATCACTCCTTTTTTCAGTTTATTATTACAACTTGTAACATATTGTGGCACCAAAGATTATAATTCTTTTAAAAAATAAGATTTTGTGATTTGGTTGCTAAGAAAAGTTGTGCTTGTTACTGTGTTAATGCTATAAATAATATGTTACAAAGTATAGCAAAAGTTTCGTTCCAATCGGTCCAGCCGTTCTCGAGTTACGGCATCACTTCCGGTTTTCAAAATGGCGGTTGACATCACTGCCACCTAAAATTTGTATCTATTAATGTTATGTAACATTATAAGCCTTCTGAATATGTAGTTATTGATATAAGAGATGATTTTAGTCAGATTTGTAATTTTTATGACGTCATTTCCGGTTTAGGTTATAAAACATTTCTTCTTTCACTATTGGTATTCCTTAAAGATGACCTTCTAAATCGAATGGCGCTAATTTCGTTCTAATCGGTCCAGCCGTTTTTGATATATGACGTCACTTCCGGTTTAAAAATGGCGGCACAAAAAATTCATAAGAACAAAGGTATCATTAGACGCCAAAAGTGCACATGTGGTAAAATTTTCATATCGATCGGTTCAGCCGTTTAGGCTGTGGCAGTGATAGCAACGTTTCCTGATATCTGAATCATCATCATCATCAGATAGCTTTTAAAAGGGGTGTAATTTCACTGTTTTCACGGCCCTCTAGCACCCAAACGGCATAACGTATTGTTCCCAAATTTGGTATATGTTGTCAGGTGGGCCATAGCTCGAAATTAAGTTATTTCGCAACAATGTGAGATTTCCCAATTTTGAGATCCAGTAGGCCGAAAATGCCATGTTGTTGCTTACAGTAAAAGTGTTTGGTCTGCTCCTCAGTTTATTAGGCATTTACGGTATGTTGAGTGACTGTGAGTGTATAGTACGACTTGGCTGGGTGGAGCGACCGCTCCACTAGATCAAACTGATCATGTGAACATATCAAAGTTATACAACCACTTATGAAACAATGTTTCTCTCACAATTTTGTAAAACGGCCGAGCGCTTGTATCACAAAATTACGTCGATTATTTAACTATACTATGAAATTGGCTCTACTGTGAATAACTGGATTGTGTACCTGCTAAGTTGTGCTTTATCATTGACTGTCTATCACGGTTGTAATAGATAATAAGCTAAAGTCACGATCGCCTTATCAATTTAGATTGTGATAAGATTATTTTATTCAGATATGCTAAGCTGCTAGAGGTTGGATAAGTTCGTACTAAAGACTGCGTTCGATTCCAGCGTCTTTCAGGACTAATGTTTTTTTTGTAATTTCCTTCAGTCGAGGAAAATCACAATTTAATTTGAGTGAAAGTATCACAAATTAAATTAAAAACGCCCTGCGGGGCTCAAACTAAGGGGTCCCCCCCCCCTCCTGACAAAAATGTAGTTTCTACGCGCCTGGAATTAATCTACTTGATCACGTGAACATTATAAGAAAAAAAAATGCGGCCCGCCAACAAAAGCAAATGTGTATTATTGGCTCTCAAGTCAAAAAGGGTTGAGTACCGTGACAGGTTTAGAGATTATATTTCTGAGACAGTTCACATTACAAAATTATGCTAAGTTTAATAATATTAGTAGAATAGCAATATATTTTTAGGTACACTGAATTTGGCGCATCAGTTTACTAAGTAGTAAATGACTTGCAAATCCCAACTGATTCTAGATTTGTTTATTTACACAAAATAGTATAGCAAATAATAGGTGATGACATTTTATTTCTAATAATGACCACGCATTGAACACATGAGTAACCATGGGCACAATGATTTAGAATCTAGTGGAGAGGTCGCTCCACGCCAGCCAAGTCGTACGGCGCGCACACTCTCACACAACATACCGTTTACACCTATAAAGGCTGAAGGCTTAGCTATAGCAAGGTCATGCTATGTCAGCCGTACAAAAACGTCGTTTGAGATAAACGCCCATGTGCCCATAACGCCCATAAACGCAATGTGTTTCATTTTAACGACTTGCGGGGTGGTCAAGGGCGTATTCAGGGGTGGGCCGGGGGGCCGTGCCCCCCCACCCCCCCCGAAATCAGGGTTCATAAAAAAATATGCACATTTAAAATAATGTGTGAAAATAAACTCTTAAAAATAGACAGATCATGTCAAAATCGTTCCAAAATGGTTAGAATTGAGTTAAAATTCAAAATTTTCTGGTGCTTTGTGCCCCGGACTTGCATATATCCTAAGAAATTCAAGAAATTAACCTATTCTTAAACCTCTTAGACCAATTTTTGAATATTTTGTAATTTATAATTCCCTAAAATAGCTATACACCGAGATTCAAAATTGCACCTAAACGAATGACCTTGATCCAAAATTCTCTCGGGGGCTGCGCCCGCGAACCCCCTGATTTCCGCTGTGATTTTCAAAATATGAATAATGTCCGGTCTAATAATAGACCTAAAACACCACAAAATATGTGTGCTTTCCCGACATCCATCCGTCCGATGGATCCATCGATCCACCGACATCCATCCGAGCTTCATCCAAAAAGCTCGCCCCTCTTACCCCCCCCCCCCCCCCCCCCCCCCCTCCCTCCGTGGGCACCCATAAGACGGCGATCGGAAAGAGGCGATCGTGGCCAATTTTTAGGAGACCTTCCCAGCATTTGCCCCTTGGCTGAGGGAACTACTAGAAACCCAGACTCCAATGGGGTTGTTCACTGCCATTTGCTCTCACTCGCAGCGCTAGCGGCATTGGAGGTGTCTCTCTCTGATTGGTTGGTCTCTGAATCCAAGATCTCTGAATCAAACTCCCGCCAAGGATTAAAAATATTCCATTCCGCTTTGCATTTTGATTGGCTCTCTCTCGGCATTTTGATTGGTTCTTATTACGGTTAGGACAGGAGCGCCATCTACAACAGTTTTGCGTGAGCAACCCCATTGCAAGATATTTTAAGACTTACTGTGAAACGCGGTTCTATCTGGAAGATTGCGTCTCCAGAGAGTGAAGATCAGGCGTCGTGGCGCTCAATAGGCGTCGTGATTGTCAAGGAAAGCGTCGTAGTGGTCATTCGACGACATCAAACTGAAATCCCCACCGACGGCTGCCACCTTATCGCGGTGGTGGGGTTTGTGTTGGCCAACGATCCATTGCAGCTACGCCGGCGAGTATATGCTCATGTGTAAGGGCTACCCATGCCGGACAGGTCAGTGGTGAGGTCCAGACAAAGAGCAGCCAGGGTTGGCCTAACCATGTACTCCCTTGAATTTGCGGTCCCCATCGGGCCGGCCTTCCCCCTCGAGATGGTGACCCCCCTGAAATCGGGTTCCGCCGGCCCGAATCCTTACACCCCCCGGTCCGTCCCCATTCCGGCCTGGCTTTCCCACCAGTGCTGGACTCTCCCGGATCGGGCCCGTTAGGTCAACCCCCTCCCAATGTCCTCCACTTAATTCAACAAAGTTTAAAGTAAAATAATTAATGTGCGCAATATAACCTCGTCGTTGACGCGCCGTTAAACCCTATTAATCTCTATCTAATCCAATATCAAACTGAAATAACAGAGATGCACAACTGTTAGTGAGCGTGGCCTTGAAGAGTTTTTTAATCGATTTTTATTAATATCTTTTACCAATGTAATTGTTAACAAAATAGGGCTTTGTACGAGTATTTAGAACAGTTCAATGAAAATAATTTCATAGTTTGGAATAAGTTATTAGTTTAATTTTGTCCAACAGATGTTTATAGTGCCATAATTTTACTAATTTTCGGGCACTAAACGTCTGTAGGACAAAGTAAATCTATAATAAACCATTACAAGCTAAGGAATTATTTTCATTGAACTGCTCTGAATACTCGTACAAAGCCTTATTTTGTTAACAATTACATTGGTAAAAGATATTGATAAAAAACGATTAAAAAACTCTTCAAGGTCTAACTCACTACCCAGCCGTCTTAATGTTTAAGATGTGATGATTTATTCATTTTCTATGCTTGATGATGAAGAGGTAAGAATAGACAGTGGGAAGGAGGCGATCGTGGCCTATTAGTAGGAGATCTTCCCATCAATTGCCCTCTGGATGAGATAACTACTAGGAACACAGACTCAGAGGCTGTGCATAAAGGACGTCACGCTTCAGGGGGGGAGGGGGGAGGGTGCCCCAATATGTGACACAGTGTGACGGGGGAAGAAGGGGGGGAGTCTGGAGCCGGTATAGGACGTCACGTTTTGGTCAAACATTTTACATTTCACTTGATATATCGGGACCTGGAATTTTGCTGTAAATGCTGATACATTTCATAGTCAATCAAATTCTATTAAGAGGGCAGGGGGGGAGGGGGGGGGTCTCGAAATGCGAGACACTGCTTGGCAGGGGGGTGGGGGGGGGGGGGGCAAAATAGGCCACTTTTAGCGACGTCCTTATGCACAGACCCTTTCAAGACTCACTTTGAAGCGCAGCAGCAGGTTCTATGATCACGTCGGCGCCGTAGAGGTCGTCTCCAGAGAGTGAAGAGCAGGCGTCGTGACGCTCAATAGGTGTCGTGACGCTCAATAGGCGTCGCGACGGTCAGGCGAGGTAGAGGCGATGCCAACGTCATACTGAAGACCACAGAAAATCTCTTATAGAACTGTTGCTTGTCGAAAACGTTTCAATCCAAGACTGTCCAAGTTAATGTTAAAAGTGTGATGGCAGGATTTCTGCCAGGTGGGGGGGGGGGGGGGGTCCATTTTGAATTCTTTTTAACTTTGTAATTCATTTATGAAGAAACTAATATATTATTCTGATTAGCTTTGTAAATTCGTACATTCAGAACTACCTGGCAACCATTTTGATCCTCCTGACCATTCCCGATTAATTATATTGCAATTTTGAAAAGTTTGTCTGGTTTTGGATGATAGGATGACTACTTATTTTACTTTCTTCCAGTTGCCACGGGTTTTCAACTTAGGAGGTATCAATGATTATTTTTCTTTCCAGTAATCACGTGGCTGTCCCATTGTTGGTCGGGGTTGAATTAATTCCAATTTTATTCCAGTTCACAGCAGAGTTCACAAGAACGAACTAAATTGTTCTCCAATTTATTTCAGTCAATGCAGTAGGCTGATTTTAATGA
This sequence comes from Leuctra nigra, assembly GCA_934045905.1. Lineage (NCBI taxonomy): Eukaryota > Metazoa > Arthropoda > Insecta > Plecoptera > Leuctridae > Leuctra > Leuctra nigra. The sequence continues at coordinate 15,675,546 of OW203772.1, forward strand.
TGTCCAGTAAAGGCTCCCATGTATAAAATGTAAAACCTTACACAAAACCAACAGAATATACAACACTAACAATCTTTTTTATGGAACGAGCATTGTGGACACTTTTCTAATCTATTTAATCATTTTAATGTATATCATTAGAGCCTTATCCTCAGCTTCGTATACTTTTTATTAGACAATCCCATTTTACCCTTATGTATTTTTCCTTACTATTATTACATGTTATTATTACTAGGAAAAAGCTCGGTGTAACGCGTTGGTGAGCGAGCATCGTAACGCGCAACACCTCATACCGAAATTCTGCCTATCTTCTTACGTCTATGCAATCATTGAGCATTGAAAGAGATGAACAATTTTGGAAGGAGTTCGACAAGAAATCGAAGACGGTAACATCGGGGAGAACAATGACAAAAATGCAGTCTTTGAACCGTAATTAAAGATGGACTGGAGAAGATTCTTTCGAAATTAAGAATACGACTGGAATGAGTTTGGAGACGAAAATGAAGGATGGGTTTATTCCAGGGACCCGAACCTTTATTAATAAAGGTTCCGGTTCCGGTTCCGGTTCCACAATTTTACTTTATAAAGGTTCGGGTTCCGGTTCCGGTTCTTAAACAAATTATCTTAAAGGTTCGGTTCCGGTTCCGGTTCCTGCATAAAGGTTCCGGGTTCCGGTTCCGGTTCTCAAATTTTAAATCAAACTAGATTATAACACTTCAGTATTATGTCAAATTTAATGGAATTTTTGAATTTGGATTTTGTCATATAAATGAAGCACTGGTGTAGTGTCTGTAATATGCGTACAGAAGTCACAGGTTGGTACGCAGACTAAATCTCAGAGTCAGAACAGAAGAGACAATGGCGGCAATTTTCTCCATAAGACGGCGTAAACATTCATTTTGCCAGAGCTTCATAATTGTCAGCAAAGCAGTTCTCATCGCAAAAAAATTGAAAACTCGAGCACCATTTAAAAATGAAGGATTTTAAAGAATTAAAAAAGTCTACAAAAAATACTAATAGAAATGTTATCAAAAAATTTTTTTTTTACAACTTGCTAAAAATATTCTTTGAAAATATCATAATATTAAAATCCAAAAGTTAAAAAATTAAATCGTACATGTTTCTTTTATTAAAAGAAGGAACCTTAAAGAACCTTCAAGAACCTTTAAGAACCTAATTGATTATAAAGGTTCGGGTTCCGGTTCCGGTTCCGGTTCTTGGGGAAAAAGTATAACGGTTCCGGTTCCGGTTCTGGTTCTAAAATTATAAAGGTTCATACCGGTTCTAGGTTCCGGTTCCGGTTCCAGTTCGGGTCCCTGGTTTATTTTGATGGATACTCTACACTACATTCTAAGCTCTAACTCTAAACTAAGACTCTAAACTACTCTATATTATTTTTAAAGATATATCCCACTAACAAATTATTTACATTCATAATCGTATTTTTTGGCGCTACTGCGCTAGTGTAGCTACCCCCACTCTCAGCTTTAGCTCCGGTCCATCATCCACACCCGATCCCCGTCACATGTTCAGGGGGCACAGGAGGGCAAGCTGGCCGCGAAGATCTAGCATTGAGCAAGTGCCCACCACACTACTCGTTGAAATGTATGCGCGTCTAAGTACTAATATGTACCTATGTACACTCGGCCAAAGAAAAATTGAACGTTGACCAAATTTGAATGACTGCTGGTCATGTCCCATCATAACCAATCAAAGCTTGTTATTTATTATATTATTTTATTCGACGCTTAGAACATTTCAAATGCAGTCCGAGGGGTTAACAACTCGTCATTTTAGGCTGCAAACACACGGGGCGTTTCTTTCATGCCCAGCCGAAGCGTTCGCACGCCGGCGAGACGCCGAGAAGAGATCTTCTTCTAGGTTGCATTGAGTCTTATGGGAACGAACACACGTGGCATATTATTCACGTAGCGTTTTTGTACAGCTGACATAGCATGACATTGACAGCTGCGAAAAACTTTCGCGTCTTGCATGCCCCGTGTGTACCACCAAGAAAAACGTCGCGGTTTTTTGCATGCCGCGTCTGGGCATGAACAAAACGCCCCGTGTGCTTGCAGCCTTAGTGAATACCTAATTTTTTTTATTTTTTCTAATAGTTTTTGTTTTTTTTTCAAAATCTTGCGTGTTTTTATAATTTTTTTATATTGAATTGATTTTTTTTATTGTTTTTTTACATACATGATTTTTTTTTATTTTTTTGGGTGATTTTTTTTTGGGATTTGTGTACATGTATATACATTTAATTTTTTATTTTTTTTTTATTTTTTTATAACTTTTTTAATTTTAATTTTTTCTGTTTTTGTTTTTTCTGATATAGGTAGATTCTTTTATTGTTTTTTTACATACATGATTTTTTTGATTTTTTGGGGTAATTTTTTTATTGGATTTTTGTACATGTATATAATTTTTTTTATTTTTTTTATATAACTTTTTTTTTCTTTCTTTTTTTTCTGTTTTTGATTTTTTTCTGATTTAGGTAGCTGTGATCTCTTCTCTTCTTCTAGGAATAGTGGGATAGGGTCAGGAGGCTAGGCAACCTCCTGACCCTATCCCACCATTCCCAGCCTGAAGATGGATGGAGCAAGCCATCCGAAACGTCGCAGTGGTCCTTTTTAGGGCCAACGCAAACAAACCAGCAGAGTATTACCGAAGAAGAGAGTAAATGAGAGTGTGCGCGCGCGGTACGACTTGGCTGGCGTGGAGCGACCGACTAGATCACAGCATAATAAATCAACGACTCTGAAAACCAACGAAAAATTTTATATATTTTTTTTCTTTCTTGATTTCATTTTTTTTAAGTGTACACTAAATTATTTAGTTGTTCACCCCTCGACGCAGCTATGGAGGTAACATTGAAAAAGACAACGACTTGTCAGCATTTGCTATTGCAAATGGCTGATTATAGAAATCCGACTCTTTTGCTGCAACTGTATGCATTTTATTACTCAACCGTTGTTTGGTACTTGATACTTTTAATACTTAGTATGGAGACTAAAGTGCGTCTCAACTAATCGTGATACCCAGGTATATTCGCAAATATCTGAGTCTCTACCCATCCCGACCCTTCCCGAGCACGGGCTTCTATTCAAGCGCTCGATTGCCAAGAATGAGCAGTTAACCCGTCCATTCATGCGCTTCATTAGACAATATGGATTCTTAAGATGTTTAGGGAATTGCGATTTTGATACTTTTGACGGCAAAAATGAATGTCAAATTGAACATAGATGAAAATAATTTTTTATTTTTAAAAATCGGTTAATATTTGGCCGAAATAATTTGTATCTCATATTTTATGCGTGCGATCAGTTTCGGCCAAATTTGAACCGATTTTTAAAAATAAAAAATGATTTTCATCTATGTTCAATTTGACATTCATTTTTGCCGTCAAAAGTATCAAAATCGCAATTCCCTAAACATCTTAAGAATCCATATTGTCTAATGAAGCGCATGAATGGACGGGTTAACAGCTCATTCTTGGCAATCGAGCGCTTGAATAGAAGCCCGTGGTCGGGTAGGGTCGGGATGGGTAGAGACTCAGATATTTGCGAATATACCTGGGTATCACGATTAGTTGAGACGCACTTTATTAGTACTAGTATACTAACTAATAGTATATTAGATTATTAGTAATATTGTACTTAGAACAATATAAATGCTTTGAAATGCCTAATCTGATCAAAATATTTAACAGGTTGGTTGAGTGGGTAACGCTCTGAACTTGTATTCCGGAGGCCCGGGTTCGATTCCCGCGGCCGTCCTTCCTGACTGGGGTTTTTCGTGGTATTCCCTCAGTTGACAGGCAAATGTTGGGAAGGTACCCTACTAATAGGCCATGACCGCCTCCTTCCCACCTTCCATCCTTACCTACTCTTCACCATCATCTCCCAATCATCATCATAATCATTCATCCGTCGCCATTAGCCTCGCTGCAGAACAGTGCGACGTTAAGCCACAGACAAAAAATTATTGTTCTGTCTGTGGAATGTGTCGGAAGTGACATGTCTGATCGAAGTATAATTTTATCTCATAATGGTGATAAACAAAAGACTTTATTTTAGATAATTCAACCTTAACATTGTTTTATGGGTATACGAATTTTACACTTTTGTGTAATAATAACAAGTTAGATTTCCACGAATGGAAAACGACCTGTCGGAATGGCGACTCATTCGAGGAATCTTTCCATGGTACAAAAATACAACCAAATAATCGGAAATTGCTCACTAATTAGCTTGGAGTGTTGGTAATGCGAAATATGACCTCAATTGTAGTTGGAGAATTCCCTCAAAAGAGAAAAATAGTGATAACTGAATTGTCCTGAACGATATACTAATTAGATCAAAAATAGAGAAAACAATGACACAGAATGTGTATCAGCGTAACCTCTTATTGTTGCATAAATATCTTAAAAATAAGTACATTATTTAGGACCGTGTACAAATACACTCTCAGTATTCTATCAGTATCATATTCCGTTCGCATTTTCAGTCAGTTTTGTTGAAATATAATTTATCAACTTAAGTGTTGATGACGTAGTGTGCCAGAGGTCTTAATTTACTTTTCACTAACTATTTTTTTATTATACATCAATCGTCCACGCTTCTGTGGAATGAAAGAAATTTGTTATATATTTTTTTTTAATCCTGAAGAAGTCCACAGAAGAGTGGGCGCAATATTGATGTATAATAAAAAATAAAGTCATAATAGTTTAATTTGAATTCTTCGAGGGGTTAACAATTCGACATTTTAGTACACCAGGGGCTGGATTCACAAAGAAGTATTAGATCCTAATACGTACTATCTTTGGTATTATCTTTTATTTAACATCGTGTTCTTTGTATAAAATCAAAAGATAATACGTATTAGAAGATAATACCTTTCGTGAATCCAGCCCCAGGGGCCTCTGATCTCGAAATAGTTATCAAGTCATAAGTTATGATATTATGACGAAAATCCAAAATATTAACATAGCGAGAGATAACTTGGAGTTATGACTGACGTGATAATTGTTTCGAGAAAAGACCCCCTGATTTATTGATATCAACAAATAATAAAATTATTATTAATTCCCTTTATTTTCTTTTTTTCATACATTTTTAATTTTTTTTTATAATTTTTTTTTAAATTTTACGTAATTTTGTTAAATTTTTTTAATATTAATGATTTTGATTTTTTTATGTTTAATTTTTTTAAACATACTTTATTTTTTAAATTTTTTATGATTTTTTTATGCGATTTTTTTTGTTTGTTTTTTATTCTTTTTTTTTTTTTTACACACCTACATGATTTTTTTTATTAATTCTAATTGAAATGTGATTTTTTTCAGACTTTTTTTTTTTTTTTTTTTTTAAGTGTAGGTACACTGATTTTTTTATGTTGACCCCTCGGAATTAATTTCTTTTGTTGATATAAGACGATCTGAATGGCATTGAATAATTGATATGAACTGACTGTAAATTTGAATCATGTGATGAATTCTATGGAGGCTCATAGAATCCATATTGTGAGAAAAAAACCGTGTGAAAATAATGACACAATTATCTTTCATTATCATTTTGATTAAAATAATATGCCAGATTAATGGTTGTGACACTGGAATTGAATTTTATCTGAACAACGACGTGTACGGATATCGGGAAATACAGAGAAAAAGAGTATACTCAATTTCTCCAGAACACCGATAAACTGGACACAAGATCTGTTTCAAATATCCCGTGAGTTTAGAGACATCTCTTGTTGACATGGAATTTATTCCGAGACTCTCAAGGTCGTCAAAACATCCACCGGTATTGTTGAATTAAGAGTTATCCATTGCTTAACTCTTATTTATATTTATTATTACTGTTCGTCATGTCTTGATGAATTACGATTAGATAACTCAATAATTAGAAGATCGTGTTTATTCATCAACCTTCACACATTCAGACGAAGGTGTTAGAAAAAAGAAACTATATTTTAAAATCTTCCAATTCATATTTCATAATTCTCTTGTGTAATCCCTGAAACTTTCGCTTTATAGAATATTTATTGAATTTATTGATTCGTGATTCTAACGATCACAATTTCCTGAGAATGATATAATGTATTGACATCTCGGAGAGATGCCAAACTAAACTTATAACCTTATAACCGTATAGCCTCATATCCTTATAAGATAACATTATTTTACGGGTAAACGTATTTTACACTTTAGTGTAATAAAAAAAAGATTTCCACGAATGGAAAACGACCTGTCGGAAAGACGACTCATATCATAAGAGGATTATCCCTCCATAGCACGAAACATACAGCCAGATAAAATGGCAAGATTATGAAATTGTTTACTTAGACTATAGAGTGAAAAATGACCTCGAAAAATGAAAAATGAAAAAGATCGAAAAATGACCTCCATTGTAGTTGGGAGGATTCCCTCAAAAGAGAAAAATAGAGATAACTGAATAGTCCTGAACGATTAATTGGATCAATAATAGTGAAAACAATTACCCGGAATGTGTTTTACGATATGCACTTATGTGTAACAGCGTAACCTCTTATTGTTGCATAAATATCTTAAAAAATAAATACATCATTTAAAATCGTGTACAAATACACTCTCAGTATTTATCAGTAACATATTCCATGTTCGCATTTCCAGTCAGTGTTGTTGAAATAATATATTTTATCAATTTAAGTGTTGATGACGTAGTGTGCCAGAGCATGATAATTTACTTTTCACAAACTATTTTTTATTATACATCAATCGTCCACGCTTCTGTGGAATATTAGAGGAAATCCTTTCATTTTGCTGTCAACTTGTTTAGTTTAATCCTGACGAAAAATTGATCTATAATTAAGCGAGCGGAGCGAGCGTCTCCACTTGACTCTTGCGGCACTTTCTCTGTGTGTGTGTGTGTTTGTTTGTTTGTTGTTTTTTTTGCTGGTTCAACCCAGGCCGCACCGTTCAACGTATCGATCTGAAATTTTGCACACACATTCATCTCATACTAACTTAGACCTGTATAGTTTTTGAGAAAGATCCGTCCATAAATAAAAAAAATCGTGTTTTCCCATATAAATAGCATTGTAGGTTTGAGGAGTCCGTTGCGGCCGCCCGATGCGCCCCATTCAAAACAAACTCGGAAGCAATCATCTGTCTATTTATCTATTATTGTTAGAAAACGTAAGCATTATTTCTTTGATAATAATTTGTTCTTTTTTGGAAAAAGTAACCGATGTGTAGGTATTTATGGTTTGTAAGAGCTTTAACATGCAGTCTTTACTTTCCCTTTCAAAGGCTAAGCAAGCTATTTGTTGGTAGGATTTCATCGACCGAAAGTTTGATCGACGGAACTTTGACCGATGCAAGGCGGAATTTTAGCCGATAATGACAAGTTTTGATGAAGTGGTGACAATTTATAAGCTCCAGGAAAAGCAACTAATATTTTACGAAATAATATGTGAAGATATCTCATTTCTAAACATCAATCCTATAATAAAAGTGTATTTGACATTTAATTTTCGATCGTTGTGAGGACGGAGACTATTTCCTTGAGATGAGAGACAGGTGGCAGGGGCACGCTGAATGCGTGCCCGGTCCCTTGGTAACGGCTAGGAATCCCAGGTAACTGCAGTGAATTTGCATCTATGAAAATACCTATTTCTGTTTGTTTCTGTTTGTTTATTATAGTCAATATGCAATAGGATAGGTATATGTATTTAATCTGTTTTGTTGGTTCTAAATTAGTTCATAAAATGAAAGCGAAATCTGTTGATAGAAAAACACACCTTCATCACCTTCATCTCATACTAACTTAGACCTGTATAGTTTTTGAGAAAGATCCGTCTATAAAAAAAAAATGTTTTTTCCCATTTAAATAGCATTGTAGGTTCGAGGAGTCCATTGCGGCCGCTCGATGCGCCCCATTCAAAACAACTCGGAAGCAGTCAGCTGTCTATCTATTATTGTTAGAATACGTAATAATTATTTCTTTACGATTAGATATATTAGTTATAGCAAAACGTGCGAGGTTACTTAGTTTTTGTATTATTTTCTTGAAGAAGTAACCAATTGCATAGGTATTTATTGTTTATAAGAGTTTTAACATGCAGTCTTAATTCCAATCCTTTCAAAGGCTAAGCAAATTATTTGTAGACCGATGAAATGTCTGCTTGATTGTAGAAATAGATTGAATGGTTGATAATTAAAATTATGTTTATGAAATATTTTATTTATTCAGTCAATATGTTTCTTATAGACACAATGTGTTAGGTTTGTGTTGGTAAGCAATGTGTTAGGTATAAGCTGTTTGGATAATATTTCTTAAATTATGTTTGCTCATATTAGCACTTAGATGGTTTGAATATCTACCTAAATACTTTAATAAATACACATGAGTGTACTGTCTGTTACTAACTTGCAAGGAGAAGCAAATTCAGATATTTTTTATATAATTTAGTGGATCGTGCTTCTAGATTTCAGTTGTTTTAGGTATGTTATTGCCGGGTTTTAAGGAGTTATGGTTCGAGGTGTTGCACGTATCCGTGCTCGCTTATCAACGCGTTACACAGAGCGTTTTCCTAGTAAAAAATAGTTTGTGTTAAGTCCCGATAGTTAATTTTTGAATTCATCGAGGGGTTAACAATTGAAAATTTTAGTGTACACCAGCGGCCTCTATTCTCGAAATAGTAATCCCAGAAAAAAACACTCCGTGTAAAAAAGGCAGCCAAGTCTCTTTACTTAAAAAAAAATCAACACCGAAAAGGAGTGATATCAAAAAAGGAGCCAAGTCAATGACATTTCCAAATATTTAATCGTATCTTTGAAATAAAAGTATAAACACCGAGAAATACTTTACAAAAGGACTTGGCGCATCGTTTTTTTAAAGACATCATTCTATCCTAAAAGTGGAAAGATTATTAACAAGTAGGTACATATTCCTCTTTTTATTTGAGCCAGTATCTATGAATCAAGCTACTTTTGGTAATGGCTATTTTATAATTTTGTAATGGCGATAGAAGAAAGATGTCATGCTGTAATAGAAGTAATAATAAGGGAGGTAGAATTAAATAACAAGGAAGTGGGCTCATATATATTCTTATAGCACTGTTAATATGGTGATATTAGAAGGATATCTTTTCATAATTTGATCATGACTGAAGGAAATCATGAAAAGTTGTCAAATAATTACTAACTATTTATAGAACACTATTATATTATGGCAGTAAATTATTATGGTATATATTATACCATTATATGGTATATATTATTATGGTTTTAATAGTTGTTCAATGTGACTTCACTGTGTACTTTGTGAAATGTATTGTTATAAAATGTGGATTAATAGAAATGTATTTCATTGTGAGAAGGTATAACGCATGAGACTTAATTATGTTGACCACGAAACAATAATATGAAGATAACTATTGTATATTTATTACAAATATAGGCAACAAGTTTCATCGCGTACATATTCAAATAGAAAATATTTTAGAGTAGGTATGTAGGTATAATATGTAATTGAAAGTTGTGTCCCTATTATTCTAAAATTTCTAAATTACGGTTGTATATAAATGGCATATGCTTATGAATAGAAAAATGTCTTTAAAAAAACGATGCGCCAAGTCCTTTTGTAAAGTATTTCTCGGTGTTTATACTTTTATTTCAAAGATACGATTAAATATTTGGAAATGTCATTGACTTGGCTCCTTTTTTGATATCACTCCTTTTCGGTGTTGATTTTTTTTTAAGTAAAGAGACTTGGCTGCCTTTTTTACACGGAGTGTTTTTTTCTGGGATATCACTTCTTTTGTTAGTTTATTCATACAGCTTGTAGCACATGTCCGAGCAAGGACTAATTTCTTTAAAAAAATACGCCTCAACCGATTAGGATAGGTACTAAGAAATTACAATCGGTCCAGCCGTTTTCGATATATTATAACGTCCCTTCCGGTTTTGAAATGGCGGCCGAAATTAATGTCGTCTTGAATTCATAATTATTAGTCCTACAAAATTGCATAATTTGATTGCAATCGGTACAGCCGTTTTCGATATATTATAACGTCCATTCCGGTTTTGAAATGGCGGCCGAAAATAATGTCGTCTTGAATTCATAATTATTAGTCATACTATTTCCAAAATTTGGTTGCAATCGGTACAGCCGCTTTCGATAATGACGTCACTTCGGTTTTAACAATGGCGGCCGAAAATAATGTCGTCTATAATTCATAATTATTAGTCCTACACATTTCCAAAATTTGGTTGCAATTGGTACAGCCGTTTTCGATATATGACGTCACTTCCGGTTTTGACAATGGCGGCCGAAAATAATGTCGTCTTTAGTTCATAATTATATTAGTCCGACATAATTCTAAAATTTGGTTGCAATCGGTACATCCGTTTTCGATATATGACGTCACTTCCGGTTTTAACAATGGCGGCCGAAATTAATGTCGTATTGAATTCATAATTATAAGTCCTACACAATTCCAAAATTTAGTTGCAATCGGTACAGCCGTTTTCGTTATATGACGTCACTTCCGGTTTTAGAAAATGGCGGCCGAGAGCACTGCAACCTTGAATTTATAATTATTTACAATGTATGTTTACTAAATATCTATTTAAAAGTATAAAGTGGTGAATTTAGTGTCCTTTAGAATATTAATGACGTCATTTAGCATTTTTATGACGTCATTTCCGGTATAGGTAATAAGAAAACAATTTAGTTTTATCTAGTTGATACTTCATGAATGACCTTCTGAATTCAATAGCGCTAATTTCCGTCAAATCGCTCATGCCATTTTCAATATATGACGTCACTTCCGGTTTCATTTAGTGGTTCCTGCCGCCATTTCCGGTACCGTTAATTTGTATATTCATTTATCCCAATTGATTTTTCAAATAGATTGCAGAATGAATATACAGGAGCTAGTTCAGTGGCAATCGGTACAGGCGTTTTCGATGTATGACGTCACTTCCGGTTTCAGGAATGGCGGCCGAGAACACTGTGTATTGAAATTATAATTTTGTATTGTCTTTGTTACAATGTAAGATAATGATATGTGTATTTAAAGTATAATTTGATGAAATAAGCTAAATATTGCAAATTTATGACGTCACTTCCGGTTTAGAATATAAGAAAATTATATTTTTAAGTAACATACTTCATATAGATGACCATCTAAATCGAATGGCGCTAATTTCGTTCTAATCGGTCCAGCCGTTTTTCATATATGACGTCACTTCCGGTTTAAAAATGGCGGCACAAAAAATCACAAGAGGCAAGGTATCATCAGACGCCAAAAGTGCATATGTGGTAAAAATTTCAGGTTGATCGGTTCAGCCGTTTAGGCTGTGGCGGTGACAGCGACCTTTTCTGATATCATCTGAAGAAGAAGAAGAAGAAGAAGAAGAAGAAGAAGAAGAAAGCGGTGTAATTTCACGATTTTCACTGCCCTCTAGGTCGTAAACGGCATGACTGGTTGTTGTCGCGTGATGTATATGTTGTCAGGTGGGCCATAGCTCAAAATTAAGACATTTCACAACAATGAGAGATTTTTCATAGTTGAGATCCAGTAGGCTGAAAATGCTATGTTGTTGCTTACAGTAAAAGTAGTTGGTCTGCTCCTCAGTTTATATAGGCATTTACGGTATATGTAGAGTGACTGTGAGTGTACGGTACGACTTGGCTGTGTGGAGCGACCGCTCCACTAGATCACGTCGTAAGTTATGACGAAAAGTCATGGCGAGAGATAGGACAAAACTCCTTATGATATCGAACTTGGAGTTATGACGTAATAATTGTTTCGAGATTAGACCACATTTTTTTTTTTTGTGTATTTTTTTTTATTATTTTGCTTTAAACACGCTTTTTTATTTTAAATGTATTTGATGCGTTTTTTTTATTCTTTCTCATTTTTTTTTACACACCTGACTTTTTTTGAAATATTCTGATTTAAATGTGATTTTTTTTTTATTTATTTTTTTAAGGTGAACACTGATTTTTTTACTTGCTTAACCCTAAAAACTCATTTTAGTTGTTGATATAAGACGATCTGAATGGCATTGATTATAATTGATATGCACTTACTGTAAATTTGAATCATGTGATGAATTCTATGGAGGCTCATAGAATCCATATTGTGAGAAGAACACCGTATAAAAATAATTACACATTTATCTTATATGATCATTTAGATTAAAATATGCCAGATTAATGGTTGTGACACTGAAATTAAATTTTATCTGAACAACTACATGTAGTCAGGGAAATTAGATGGTTCATACTCTGCCTCTCTCTGACCCATAACATAAACATGTTTTTACATGGAGCAGAGAGAGATAGAGTTTAACCATCTAATTTCCTTGACTAGACGGAGTATCGGGAACTCCAGAGAAAAAGAGCTGACTCAATTTCTCCAGAACACCGATAAACTGCAGACACAATAGCTGTTTCAAATATCCCGTTTGTCTGGAGATGTGCGCATAGTGACATGCGCACATCTCTTGTTGTCATGGAATTTATTCCGGGACTCTCAAGGTTCGTCAAAACATCCATTAATCCGGTATGGTTGAATTAAGGTTACCTATATCTAATGTTAAACTCTTAGGTGAAGAAAGGAATTCAAAGGTTTACCGAAAAAACGGCGAAAAAGTTAAGTCCATATGACACCAGGCTAAGGAGTACATCGAGTAAGAATACGGTGTGTGTAGATGTATTCAGAAAACCGTGTAATTTTAGGAAAAACATGAGTTATCGTGATTTCAAATTGATACCCCTGACAAATACGTATTTCATTGTTTTAAATACAAATTCATGCCAACCCCTATCAGATTAGTCCACCTTTCAATTGTAGGTAATACTAGCGTTTATGATCAGTGGTTCAAAGTAAAAAATAAAGTTGATAATATTGTTGTGGAATAAAAGGATTATTTCCTTGAATTAAAGCACGTTTTCTAACGTTTTCTCACTTTATTGTTGAAGCTTTTAAAAAACGCCCTGCGGGGCAACAACTGGGACCTGATTCTACAACTCCAATGCGGTCGCCCAGCAATTATTTCAATGTTAATCTTATGGAAGAAATTGCTAAATGTCCGCAATGGAGTTGTAGAATCAGGCAAAATATGAAAATAAACTTAATCCACTTTATTATTATTTTCGGTGTAATTATATTTATTATTATAATTTATTATTTTTTTTGAAATTGGCTCCTTCACCAAAAAAGGTTGCCGACCCCTGGCGTAGGCTATAGGGACTTTCGACGATTTCGAAAACAAGGTGTCCTTCAACGGAAAATGTGGTATCAACTTTTCTTCATTTTAATTTGGTTTCGAAATTCGATTTGCTATCTTATCAACGACCATGGTCGAATAATATATCTCTATGGTCGAATGACGATATTTAATGTGTTGTAATTTTGACAATAATATATGTCATCATCTCAAACTCTTGCATTGTAATCAGCTCTCTCGTGACAGTTCGGCATAAACACTGTGTGAGAGACACAAAGTGTTTGCTCTACGATCACGTTCTGATTGAAGATGTTACAGAAAGCATGAGGTAGCAGGGGTATATAACATCGCGCGCTACCAGACAATCTATCTGACTCTATTGTCCGTGTTCAACCATGAAACATCAGTGCATTGTGATCGTTATGGGTAAGTTGTTATCGATTTTGTACAATTGAGGAGCTTAGGATTAAAACTCGGCTTTGTACTTTTGTACCTTTTTTATACTACTGCCAATTTAGCTTGGAGTTTCTATTTATTAGTTACATGAGATAATTAATTCGGAACAAGTATTATTGAAGTTTAAAACACAGTTTGATGGTGTATAATATTTGGTGAAGACGATATGAGATAAGTAAGAATTGTATATAGAGTCCATATTTCACTATACAATTCAATTGGATAATTGAAATTCTCGACAATGAAATATTGTTTTGAGTGAAACTCTGAAATCGAAAATCCAACTTATATATAAGTCACATATGGACTTAACAAATTTTCGTTATGTGGTTTTGACTAGTTCGGTTTTGCCTATGATCCCATACTTCTATCAAGATTTTCATACATTTTAATGTCATTATCTCAGAAGTTAAGTCGTGATAAGGGACTTTTAAGTTTGTAATGCATTCAATATTATTCGAAGTCATATGTGAGCTGTTTTCTATTGAAATTGTTGGTACGGATTAAAAGCAAATTAGAAGAATGTAGGAAAATAATTCGTTCCTTTAAAAGAGACTATGAACAAATCTCAACTTTGTAAAAGTTTTGTATATAAGTTAGGTCGGTGAGGTATATACATTTCTGAATTTAAATTTAAAATAAAATATGATTACAAGGGTAGATTTCTATTCTTTGATTAGAAGTTATCTTATCTTAGATATCTCAAGTTATCTTATGGCGGAAAAAGAAAATCATGTCATTTTTAGGCTATTCGCACAATAAAGCTATCAGTATTCGCACAAACAAGATCAGTTCTGCACTCTAGTGGTAGAGATGTGGTACTAGAGGAAAGGGTTCAACATTCAATTATCCATAAGGAACCTGTAGAGTTTGGATACCTCTACAGCATACACTATTAAACATAGAACCATAAAAATTGTAAGTAGTATAGAAAAGATTAAGCTTATTCGATCTGTCACCTCAGAAATGCATTTATTGTGTCTAAATAATTATAAAATAACTTTCCGTATGAAGCTAATACGGCTTATACTGTAGCCTGATTGGTCTGTTGAACCATTTCCTGTACTCTGATTAGCTGCTGCATTTCATGTTTGCATGATTATTACGCTGCAATTTAACCTCGGAGAAAAATTCTGAGGTGACAGATCGATATAGCATAATCTTTTCTATACTCGTTACTTTTTTCAGGGTTCTATGTTTAATAGTGTATGAAGTAGAGGTATCCAAACTCTACAGGGTTCTTATGGAGAAATGAATGTTGAACCCTTTCCTCTAGTACCACATCTCCACCACTAGAGTGCAGAGCTGATCTTGATTGTGCGAATTGCTCTCTGGAAGGGTGTACGCATTCAATTCTTCATAAGGAACATGAAGAGTTTGGATACCTCTACATCATACACTATTAAACCACAGAGATTCATATAATTAAACATAGAACCGTGAAAGTATAGAACCGACTTGTGATAATATTGTATCTTTTTCCAGCAGTGGCCGTGAGCCTAATGTCCATGGGTGAGGTGGCGACGCACAGGCCTTACTACGACTGTCAATACTACACCGATTCCCGCTCCATCTCTGACTCCGATTCCCGCTCCAACTCCCAATCTGACTCCCGCTCCATCTCTAACTCCGACTCCCGCTCCAACCCTGACTCCCACTCCGACGCCGACGTCGATGTCGACGTCGATTGTGACTGCGACCGCGACTGGGAACCGTTGTATGATAGATTAAAGCATTTGTTTTACCAACATACTACTACAACTACTACTACTACTGCTGCAGGTACAACATCATGAATTGCTTCTTTATGACTGATATTCAAAGTTAATCTTAATTTCAAATAAAAAGGAGTAGTAAAAAATCACCCTGATTGAGAGGTTACTATATCGAAAATATTATAGATAGGATTCTGACATTTGTACTCATATTAGAAACCATACCAAAATTTAATATGTGAAAGTTTCAAACATATTCGTTCATTAGGAAAAAAGTTACATTACGTTTGAACTTACAGTTGAAAAAACACATTTAAACAAGACGAAATTTACGTGCTTGATAAATTGATTTGGCAATACTTTGTAGGAATAAGGGGATTTTATGTTTATTTACGTAATAAATCTATGAAGTGGATTCAACCACAATAACTGTTCCCTTCAATCTCTTCTTGAAACCAGGTATCTATAAGACACGTACATGAATTACTAAATGTAGTAATTTCTATGTCAAATAATGATCGACGCAAACTTAGTAGGTACTTACTTATGATTTTATTGACTGTTGTCCACAATACATGGTTGACCATTGAGATCCAGCTTACTTATCAATATAAAATACATTAAAATAATAACTAATGAAATATTAACTAAAATATTAACTAAAATATTAACTAATTAACTAACTAATATACTAATAAAACAGGTTAATCTTACATCTGTTCTTGATTTAACGCGCTATTTATACGGTGGTATAAACGATTTTTCTACGTCTTAATTCAAGTGTATGTAATTTTTATCGCATTACTCAAATAATTATGAAATTTGCACATATTAAATTTTCATATTTGTTCTATAACATGTGAACGTTTCTGTCCTTTATCTTTGTTAGTTTTGACGTAGTGACCTCTCAAACAGGGTGATTTTATAACTACATAGGTATATCTAGTGGAGCGGTCGCTCCACGCCAGCCAAGTCGTACAGCGCGCGGACACTCTAATTTAAAAAGGCTGGAGCAACCCACTTTTACTGTAAGCATCAAAGTGGCATTTTCGGCCTACTGGATCTCAAAATTTGAAAATCTCACATTGTTGCTAAATATCTTAATTTCGAGCTATGGCCCACCCCACCACAAATACCAAATTTGGGAACAATAGGCTATGCCGTTTGCGAGCTAAAAGGCCGTGAAAACAGTGAAATTGTACGGCTTTCTTCAGATGATTATTCTTAATCATTATTAAGAATTATTAAGATTATTATGAATTTTTTGTGCCGCCATTTTGAAACCGGAAGTGACGTCATATCTCAAAAACGGCTAAACCGATCGGAACGAAATTTGCGCCAATCGATTCAGACGGTCCTCTATACGAAATAACAATAGTGAAATTAAAGTTTACTAATTACTGAAACCGGAAATGACGTCATAGTTTAGCGAAATCTGCCTAAATTCACTTCCCCTTTATATAAAACCAACTACATATTCCGAAGGCTTATAATGAAATATTAGTATTTATCTAGTGGAGCGGTCGCTCCACCCAGCCAAGTCGTACTATACACTCACAGTCACTCAACATACCGTAAATGCCTAATAAACTGAGGAGCAGACCAAACACTTTTACTGTAAGCAACAACATGGCATTTTCGGCCTACTGGATCTTAAAATTGGAAAATCTCACATTGTTGTGAAATGTCTTAATTTCGAGCTATGGCCCACCCCACCCCATATACCAAATTTGGGAACAACAGGTTTTGCCATTTGCGAGCTAGAGGGCCGTGAAAAACGTGAATTTACATCACTTTCTGATTCTGAAGATGATGATGATGATGATTCAGATATCAGGAAACATTGTTGACAGGGCCACAGCCTAAACGGCTGAACCGATCGACCTGAAACTTTTATCACATATGCACGTTTGGCGTCTAATGATACCTTGCCTCTTGTGATTTTTTGTGCCGCCATTTTTAAACCGGAAGTGACGTCATAACTCAAAAACATCTGGACCGATTAGAACGAAATTAGCGCCATTCGATTTAGATGGTCATCTATATGAAGTATCAATAAAAAAAATATTATTTTCTTATTTTCTAAACCGGAAGTGACGTCATAAATACGCAATATTTAACTTATTTCAACAAATTATACTTAAAATACATACATAATTAACTTACATTGTAACATAGACAATACAATTTATATATTCAAGGTAGCAGTGTTCTCGGCCGCCATTCCTGAAACCGGAAGTGACGTCATATATCTAAAACGCCTGTACCGATTGCAACTGAACTAGCTCCTGCGTATTCATTTTGCTATTTATTTGAAAAATCAATTGTGAAAAATGAATAAATAAATTAATGGTACCGGAAATGGCGGCAGGAACCACGTAATGAAACCGGAAGTGACGTCATATATTACAAACGGCATGACCGATTTTACGGAAATATAGGGATTAGGAATTCAGATGGTCGTTCATGAAGGTATCAACTAGATAAAACTAGATTGTTTTCTTATTACCTATACCGGAATTCGGCCGCTATTTCAAAACCGGAAGTGACGTCATGTATCGAAAACGGCTGGATCGATTATAACGAAACTTAAGCTATTCTTCTTGGATAATCATTTTCATCTTATACCAAACGCAACTTTTCATAGTAACCAAATCGGTTGAGGCGTATTTTTTTAAAGAAATTAGTCCCTGCTCGACAATGTGCTACAAGCTGTATGAATAAACTAAAAAAAAGAAGTGATATCCCAGAAAAAACACTCCGTGTAAAAATACCAGCCAAGTCTCTTTAACTTTAAAAAAAATAGAAGAAATCTAAAAATTCAGCACTGAAAAGGAGTGATATCAAAAAAGGAGCCAAGTCAACGAATTTTCCAAATTTTAATCGTACCATTGAAATAAAAATATCAACCCCCGAGAAATACTTAAAAAAAGGACTTGGCGCATCGTTTTTTTAAAGACATTTTTCTATTCTTAAGCTTATGCCACTCACATACTACGTTGTTCAGAAATGCCTAGAAAAATTGGGACAAAACTTTCAAATTAAATATTGAACATTCTGTAAAATATTTTAAATTTAAATATAAGTACGCAAAGAAACATAGCATTGTCTTACAAGCAATAAATACAGAACAGTTGTGTTTGTGATTGGTAGGTACCTATAGTTTTGTGGGTACATCAACATACCAACTACAGCATTATACTTTGAACCTTTTCGCCGTGTTAATTAACATTTTATACCAAAAAATTTCATAAATTACATAACGTATTACTTTAGATAAAAATCTAGTCAGTAATTATTTGAGCAGCATGGCTCAGTGCACTAGTCACTTATACAAATCTCATTGACGGCCTTCTTGTAATGAGCGCTTTCGCTATTTCCCTCAGTCACGATATTGAGAAGTATGATTGATTAATATGACCCTAGAAATAGTGGCAATAACGAATAGACTAGGCCGCTTCCGTTTATTCGTTATTCGTTTATCCGTTTATTTCCTCTGAATATTGACAAAATACCAAAACTGCCAGTAGGTAAGAGTACTAGTTATATTAAAACGTAGTATGATTCGTCGATAATGAATGTGATATACTCAGGAAAATATACTTGTAGAGTTCTTCCTATACTTTTAGGATAGAAAAGTGTCTTTAAAAAAACGATGCGCCAAGTCCTTTTTTTAAGTATTTCTCGGGGGTTGATATTTTTATTTCAATGGTACGATTAAAATTTGGAAAATTCGTTGACTTGGCTCCTTTTTTGATATCACTCCTTTTCAGTGCTGAATTTTTAGATTTCTTCTATTTTTTTTTATAGTTAAAGAGACTTGGCTGTTTTTTTTACACGGAGTGTTTTTTATGGGGATCACATTTACAGGACTATTGAACATACTGTAAATTATTATTTTTTTGTCTGGGGCTTAACGTCGCACTGTTCTTCAGCGAGACTAATGGCGAGGGATGAATGATTATGATGATGATTGGGAGATGATGGTGAAGAGTGGGTAAGGATGGAAGGTGGGAAGGAGGCGGTCGTGGCCTATTAGTAGGGTACCTTCCCAGCATTTGCCTGTCGACTGAAGGAAAACCACGAAAAAACCCCAGTCAAGAAGGACGGCCGCGGGAATCGAACCCGGGCCTCCGGAATACAAGCTCAGAGCGTTAACCACTCGGCCAACCTGTTCCGTTATACTGTAAATTCTGTAAATACTGTAAATTATATTTCCAGGCTTTATTGGAGGAGCTTTAATCCACTTTTTCTTTCGAGTATTTCCAGCTCAACTCAACCGAAGAATTTACACGACTCCTTTAGATTTCGATGAAACTTTGTGGATTTATTCCTTACCCTAAATGAGCGTTAACGTTTTTTTTTGTTTGTACCTAATTTCAGTGGTATCCGAACAGTTTCTCAAAGATATTATTCGACAATGCTCTGGCTCCCTTCATGTAGATTAGCTATTAGCTATGGAACATGGTGAGAACACACCATGTTCAATGGAGGCCCATACCATGGGCCAGGGGAATTGCAATTCCAGTGGCATATTTTTTAATGATACTCATCGGGACCTTATCCCAGCCCACAGACGACTTTGGTTGGAGTAGTCTGAGGGTCATCACTATACTGCCCTACCAACCATAAAGAACCCAAGTGACACAAACCTTGTTCTGAGAAAATTGACAAAACGTGTTTCAATCTCTGCCATGCCTTAAAATTGACTTTTAATATTTTTAAAGTGCTAGGTGACATGAAATTTTGTGCTTTATCTGAATATGACGAAAAAAATAGGACATTTTCATCCCTTAACCCTTTTTGGCACTTGAGGCTTTTAATGGAGTATTGTTATCGACCGTTTTAATGTTAGATGCTTGGTCAAAATGCATCGACCTGATATTTCTGGTGTCGGTACTCGTTTAAAAAGTCCCATCTACCCATAGTAACTATATATTGTATTAATTACTTGGGTGCTTTTACCTGTGTACTGATGGCATTTTTCGATAACACCCAGAACTTCAAACCATGTTTTGACCCATTGAAAGTTGACTTAGGGCTTTCATAACGAGCACAATAGATCTGCTGATTCCAACTATACTAATAAGTAATAACGCCATATTTTCAAAAGTGTTACTTGGGTGCTTTCTGGTTGGAACGGCAGTGCCAGTATATCGGTTTCAGTGATTGTGTATGTGGATTGAAATGACCGCAATCAACCAGATTGAACCAGGTGCTCAGTAGGCAATGCTCGCCGATATTTCTCCCACCAGAGTGATCTGATAGTTTATGATGTTGTCCATTGTCATCATTGTCGAGAGCTCTGACTAATGTCTCAAACACCCTGCTAATGTCTGATTTTGGTATATTCCAGCAGTGCCAGCTGGGTACGCTGGTTGCTATTCGCTGCAAGATGGCGGGACTGACATTGGAATTGTTGCATCAATCGAAGCGTGCGCAACAGCATGCCGTAATGGAGGCGATATGTATACCACAATGTATAACGGGTAAGTAAATATAGGTCCAAAGAACATATTGTGTGCCAAGTAGAGTTCCAAAATGTCTGAACCAAGGAATCATGGGAAAAAGCGTTTTTTTCGTATTTTTCCGGAAAACACGGGCATTTTGGGAAAAATTGATTTCAAAATTGCAAATTATAGTTTAAATCCTCCAATATACAATTTGAACATAAAACTAGGAATTGCACCTGTAAAATAAGAAGAGCGGTGTCGAAAGTGCGTCATTCTGAGTTTGCTGTCTCAACTGTTTGAACTATCGATACAAAACTTCGCCAACACACCATTCTAAAGTGACCCGCAACCAATCTGTGGATTGGGATTTTCTTGAAAAACAGGTATTTTACGAACCCCTTAGTGAGCTCAACCCAAGAGAAGGTTCGGCATAACAATGGGGCCTGGTGCGCACGCAGGTAAAGTAGGGGACAGAAAATAAAATTACCCTTTTCCAATCCACATATCGACTGCTGGTCACTTTAGTGGTACTTTTCGAACGAATATCGATAAATAATGCACCAGACTAAAAACTCCAGAGATATTACAGGTTGGGCCTCCTCCCTCCCCCCCCCCCCCCCCCCAGTACCTTACAATACTCCTTAAAACTAAAACTAGGAAAACGCTCAGAATAACGCGTTGATGAGCGAGCACGGGTACGTGCAAATTCTCCAACAGGAAATGCGTACACAACGCAGAAAACATATACATCCATTATGAATTGAAATAATATGACCCAATTAATCAACATTTAAGTATATGCTTTTCATAGAAACTTGAAAATAGCATCTAAGCACCCTGGTACATAAAGCAAATCAGAATCAATTCAATTGGCACTGGAAAACATTCTTTTCAATACTTCATTAATGACAGCTATTAAAAATTTCAATAAGTTTATAAGTTTTTAACTGATTAAGATGAAATGTTGTAAAATAAGAGACAATGTTGGTCTTACTGACCATGCAAAATACGAGTTTGATCACATTTATCGAAGACCATTTTCATTTTACAACCTATCAGGAGATGGTTATTTAAATTTTAACCAATAAATGGATTTCCAAAAAATTAGGGTCTGCACACAGAAAAGGTTGTCTCTACATGTGTGAAAAATTTCAGCTCAATCAAAGAAAAACTCTGACCCCCACAGAAAAAAAAACAAAAAAAAACAGAGGTCCGTGCCAAGTCAGAGCCAAAAGGAGACGCTCGCTTCGCTCGCTCAATAAGATGCATGAAGCCGCATAGTTGGATATGTTAACTGATATGTTATTTCTTACAGTGACTTTTGCACATGTTACGACTTTGTGCTAACTGAGCAAATCGCAGGGGACCAATGTACAATAACGTGTCCAAACTTCCCAGACTTTCTATGTGGAGGAATCGCACCGGCTATATCCGTTTACTTAACCGGTAAGTAAAAAAGTGTTGCTTTCGCACTGCAGAAAAACAGTGGCGAAGTGACCGGATTCTCTGACTTAAAATTAAATTTCAAAATTGGTATTTTATTCACACAAAACACAACATTGTAATAGGTGTAAATATTAATTTATTACAATTAATAAACACTGCCATTTCGAAATAATTGCCAATATGACAGTATAACATTACAAATTTGATTCCATTTGAATAGAATAACATTTAGTATTAGAAAAACTATTAATCTATATAAGAATAATTTAACTGGAATACTTAACTATACACAAACATACATCTATAAAGGTGATTTCTCAAGATTGCTATTGAGCCCTTTTAAGCTAGTAAACTGATATTAATTATACACTTAATTAATTTCTAAATTAAATTGTTTACAAAACTCTTTGAACAATCCGGGAATAATCCCTCTGGCTCCAATAAATAATCCGATAAAATTTATATCTCATATATTGTACTTGTACATGATTTGCTCTGCTTTATTTCCATACATAATATTATATCACACATAAGTTTTCATACAGTGTCAGACTCAGTACAAAGTGTCAATATTACAAGGAAAGTATAAAAAACAATGTGTGAAGCTCGCATAATGCAATCGTATTGTGTGCCGGAGCCTTAAGAAACAATGAAGGAAACAATCTAGTGGAGGGACGCCTGAATAATGTCGACTGGAATAATGTCGACTCACCCGTGTAACAGGGTCTTTTTATGAAGTGGAATAATGTCGACTAAAAGTCGAAGTTATTCCAATAAAAGGTCTTTATAATACTATCAACTGGAATTACGTCGACTTTGAGTCGACCTTATTCCAGTGGAAAAGTGTCGACTAAAAGTCGACATACTTCCAGATTTGGCACTTAAAATAAATTTTGATAAAGTGGAAGAAAGTCGACTCAAAAGTCGCTCTTATTCCAGTATCGTGAAAACACAGTCCTCGATTGGAAGAACGTCGACTCTCAGTCGACATTATTCCACTGGAATAATCTCGACTACTAGTCGACGTTCTTCCATTGGAATAATGTTGACTCCACTGACGTCACTGACGTATTCCACTGACGTCACACCTTGATATGGCGCCATTTTTAAACGTGTTTACGGTTCCCACAATTTAAAGTTTGAGCTTATTCTAACGCTGGACTTGTTTCAATGCAAAGCAATATTTCATGAAAAAAAAATCGGGACGGAAATATTGGAGGTAAAAAAGGTCAAGTGGGATATAGAATCACTTATATAATGAGGGAAATACATTTTCTTCCTTTTATGAGCAATAGTTAGGCAAATTTCGTGATTTACATGCTTAGTCACGTGGTATCACTTGAATTCCCTTGACATCGCACTGTTCTGCAGAGAGGCTAATGGCGACGGATGAATGATTATGATGATGAATGGGAGATGATGGTGAAGAGTAGGTAAGGATGGATGGTGGGAAGGAGACGGTCGTGGCCTATTAGTAGGTTACCTCCTAGCATTTGCCTGTATAGACGGTTTGCCTGTTTAGACGGACGTTTATATTTGCATGTCAATAGACGGCAATTAATCATTTATCTAATTAATCTATTAATTGCAATCCTTATTGAATTCTTATTGAATTCTTATTGAATCCTTATTGAATTGAAATATGTTCCACTCAATCAACATAAAAGTATTTGTTTTTGTTTTTCATTGAAACTTGAGAATTTTTATTTGTAATTTTATGTTTCTTTTTGTTTTGTTTGCTACCCGGAGCAATGCAAGTTACACTGTTTCACAAATCGAGCTAAATTGTGCACACGTGTTCGGACCACCTTTTCTGTTTGCAGACCCCAGTTTCTTTTTAAAATTACGTTCATTGGTTAAAATTAGAATAAAAAAAATCCTCCTCTAATTGGAAGATAAACTAAAATGGTCAGATCAAGTTCAAATTTTGTTTGGGCAAAATTTGCTACCATTTTCTATTATTTTACCATTTTTCATCCCACACTTTTTGACACTTTTTGACACATAAAAATGTGAGAATAAGAAAATAGCCTCTGGCGCATACAATATAAATAGGTAATAAACTCGGGAATAATCAATAATACACAATATATTTAAAATCGAAATGTATTTAAACAAATAA
The DNA here is from genome assembly GCA_934045905.1 of Leuctra nigra. Taxonomy (NCBI): domain Eukaryota; kingdom Metazoa; phylum Arthropoda; class Insecta; order Plecoptera; family Leuctridae; genus Leuctra; species Leuctra nigra. Next base: position 15,699,966 of record OW203772.1, read on the forward strand.
ACTTCTTAATAAACACAATATATTTAAAAGAGTGCACACGGTGAAAATAGCCTCTGACGCTATTTCCACCAACCGGTGAAAATAGTCGAGTCCTGAAATGAAATGTTGCTTTGCATTGAAACAAGTCCAGCGTTAGAATAAGCTCAGACTAAATTGTGGGAACCGTAAACACGTTTAAAAATGGCGCCAAATCAAGGTGTGACGTCAGTGGAATTAGAGAGCAGTGGAATACGTCAGTGACGTCAGTGGAGTCGACATTATTCCAATGGAAGAACGTCGACTTGTAGTCGAGATAATTCCAGTGGAATAATGTCGACTGAGAGTCGACGTTCTTCCAATCGAGGACTGTGTTTTCACGATACTGGAATAAGAGCGACTTTTGAGTCGACTTTCTTCCACTTCATCAAAATTTATTTTAAGTGCCAAATCTGGAAGTATGTCGACTTTTAGTCGACGCTTTTCCACTGGAATAAGGTCGACTCAAAGTCGACTTAATTCCAGTTGATAATATTATAAAGTACTTTTATTGGAATAACGTCGACTTTTAGTCGACATTATTCCACTTCATGAAAAGACCCTGTCACACGAGTGAGTCGACATTAATCCAGTCGACATTATTCAGCTTCCCCCTAGTGGAGCGGTCGCTCCACCCAGCCAAGTCGTACCGTACACTCACAGTCACTCAACATACCGTAAATGCCTAATAAACTGAGGAGCAGACCAACCACTTTTACTGTAAGCAACAACATAGCATTTTCGGCCTACTGGGTCTTAAAATGGGAAAATTGTCACATTGTTGGGAAATATCTTAATTCCGAGCTATGCCCCCCCTCCCCCCCTCCCACATATACCAAATTTGGGAACAATATGTTATTCCATTTGTGTGCTAGACAGCCGTGAAAACAGTGAAATTACATCACTTTCATCTTCTTTAGATGATGATGATGATATCAGGAAACACCGCTGTCACAGCCACAGCCTAAACGGCTGAACCGATCAATCTGAAAATTTACCACATATGCACTTTTGGCGTCTGATGATAACTTGCCATTACGATTTTTTTGTGCCGCCATTTTGAAACCGGATGTGACGTCATATCTAGAAAACGGCTGGACCGATCGGAACGAAATTTGCACTAATCGACTAAGATGGTCATCTTTGTGGAATATCCATAGACAAAACATAAATGTAGTATTACTGAAGTATTACTGAGGGCGGAAATGACGTCATAAATATGCAATATTTAAATAAAATCACCTCTTTTTACAATAACTACGTATCCAGAAGGTTTAAAATGATACATAACATTTATACATGTAAATTATATGTGGCAGTGATTTCAGCGGCCATTTTGAAAACCAGAAGTGATGCCATATCTCGAAAATGGCTAGAGCGATTGGAACGGTGCTTTCGCAATTCTTCGTATTAGCTCCATACACAATTTTTCGTTGTAACCAATGGATGTGTTGCGGGAAAAGCGCGTACGGTTAAAGATGGAAATAACGAGAGAACGTTTTGGGGGTATTTGGTCGTGTGGCATGGGCTTTTGGCGTTTGCGACCGTGTGGCTATTGCTGAACGCAACTCGCGTTTTGGGGTTAATTTATGTTTGAGTGATAATAACAACTGAAAGAATACTTACCTATCACTTTTCTTGTAGGTACCATTTCCCTCAAATCACTTACTCAAAACCACCCAAACCCTCCGAAATGCTTTAAAACAACGTTTAATATCGGACCTGACATTTCGTCTGCCGCCATCTTTAACCTTGGTGGGAAACAAGTAGTGAAAGACCGCCAACTTTTCAAATAATCCGTTAAAAAAATAGTTCGTCTTTAAAATGAACTAAAACTATATTATAATTGTTGTATTGCTTACCATAATTTGTACTAATACTAATCTATACTAGTTTCAATGTCCAATCAGCTCAAAATCATTGAAAACAATAATCAAGTTTGAATTTGAAATATTGCGCCAACTAGGACGTTGCTTGGAAGTGGCCTAAAAGCACAAGCCACACGGTCGCACATGGCAAAAGACCATGCTACACGGCCAAATACCCCCAAAACGTTCTCTCGTAAGTTCCATCTTTTACCACGCGCGCTTTTCCCGCAACACATCCATTCGGAAATGGCGTATTTTTTAAAGGAATTAGTTATCATTGCTCCGATTTGTGTTACAAATTGTGTAAATAAACTAAAAAAAGTAGTGATATCCCCGTAAAAAACACTCCGTGTAAAAATACCAGCCAATTCTCTTCAACTATAAAAAAATAAAAGAAATCTAAAAATTCAGCACTGAAAAGTAGTGATAACAAAAATGGGTCAAGTCAAAACTTTATTTTAAGACGGCTGGGTAGTAAGTTTGACCTTGAAGAGTTTTTTCATCGATTTTTATCAATATCTTTTTCCAGTGTAATTGTTAACAAAATAGGGCTATGGACGTGAATTCAGAACAGTTCACTGAAAATAATTGCATAAAGTTTGGAATAAGTTATTAGTTTCATTTTGTCCGACAGGTGTTTAGAACCCCAAAATTTTGTAATTTTCGGGTTCTAAACACCTGTTGGACACAATAAAACTAATAGCTTATTCCAAACCATGAAAATATTTTCAGTGAATTGTTCTGAATTCACGTCCATAGCCCTATTTTGTTAACAATTACACTGGAAAAAGATATTGATAAAAATCGATTAAAAAACTCGTCAAGGCCACGCTCACTATACCAAGCCCTCTTAAAAACCAAAATATACTTAGCGCATCAGTGTATATTAATAGTATAGAAGTACCTATATGCCAAAAATCAAATGTACGTCTATATATATAAAGCTCTTAAAAACGATGGCCAAGTATATTTTTGTTTTTAAAATTAAGTTTTGACTTAGCCCATTTTTTGATATCACTACTTTTCAGTGCTGAATTTTTAGATTTCTTCTATTTTTTTTATAGTTGAAGAGAATTGGCTGGTGTTTTTACACAGAGTGTTTTTTACGGGGTGGGGGTTACTATAACAACATACATGGACAAAAATATAGCATTTTCCAAAATAAATGTATACTTTTTTTTTTTTTTTCAATATTCTTTATTGGTTGTACACAAGGTAAACAGAAAATACACTAATAAAAAACATAAGTACAAGAAATAAAGAATTGTCGCTCACAATCACCGCAAAACTGGCATCAGGACGCCAGTTTAACTGCGGAGTTAACAAATAATAATAGGTTTTCCGACATGATTAAATATTTTACACTATATTACATATTATATTACAAGAAAGAATACACAAAGGGGAAAACAATGCACAGATATATTTCAAAGTGCGTGGGGTACCGATCAATCAGTTGTGTAAATTTTTTCTAGTTTGTGGGCCAAATATTTTTTAAGTTCGTATTTCAAAATATTATATTTTTCAATGTTCCTTAAATAAATCGGGAGTTCGTTAAATAATGTTGGAATTATATATTGGAGTTGACGCTGTCCATGTTTATTATTATATCGCGGAATTTTGTAAACGCCTACACACCTAGCTCTAGTATGTGTAGCAGTTGTCTCTATTATTTTAAAGTTATTAGAAAAATAAAAATTTATCAGGAGTTTAAATTCAAAAAGTAATGTTATTGGCAACGTGCGACAAAAATTGAAAATATTTAATCATTTTTAATTATGTCTAACTTAATTGCAGGGATCATGTTCAATAAAATTCTTCTCTGCAGAGTGTATACCTGCTGGACATATGTTTGTGATGCGTTACCCCACGCAACTAGACCATAACCTATAATTGATTCAACCAAGGCAAAGTAAACTGAGCGCAAGATATGAAATGGCAAGATATATTTTAAGTTGTACATTATGTAAACGCATCTGCGAAGTTTCTTACATATGGAAGATATTTGGGGTCTCCAAGTGAAGTTTTTGTCTAATGTTATCCCAAGATATTTAATTTGTTGCACACTTTCAGCTGTTGGACATTGACAATTCGCCTGTACAGGAACAGATGCAAGCACTCATGGGAGTGACAAATAACTCTAACTTCATGATTCCTGTCTGAGTTGAATGGTGAACATATGTGCATCAGTTTAGTTTTATCGGCATTTATGGTTAGTTCTTTATCGTGGGTCCATTTCAAAATATTATCTAAATCTTCTTGCAAGTTATCATTAACTGTTTTCAAAGATTTATGAGAAGATAGAAGTAAAATGTCATCCGCATATAGATATATCGCACAATTTTTTATGATCTTTACGACGTTATTAATGTATATCAAGAATAAGGTAGGTCCTAAAACCGAACCTTGCGGAACACCAATGTTGCATGACTTTGTTTCACTTCTACTTGATCCTATATTTACGAAAAATTCTCTGTCCCTGAGGTAACTAATGAACCAAGATAGCAAATTCCCTCTGATACCGATATTTTCTAACGTTTCAATGAGTTTAATATGGTTTATCGTATCGAAAGCTTTGGATAGATCTATGAATAAAGCCAGAATATGATTTATATTATTTAAATTATTATTAATATCATCACATAGTGACAGAAAAAGATCCGATGTACTTTTACCCTTTCTAAATCCGTACTGATTATCCAAAATTATTTTAAGTTCTTCGAGATATTCAACTAACCTGGATGCTACACATTTCTCCATTACTTTCTCTATTATAGGCAGTTTTGCAATTGGTCTGTAATTTCCAAATTTCAAGTGGTTACCTTTTTTGTATATTGGTTCAATTATTGATGATTTCATAACTTGCGGTACGTTACCCGCCTTGAGACTGAGATTGATATATTTGGTTATAACAGGGGATAGTTTTTCAGACACAAGTTTCAAGTCAACCACGCGGATACCATCACTACCCGGACCCTTACGATTATCCATTTCATTTATATACTTTTGTACTTCGTTTTCTTTAATAGGTCTGAAATACATTGATTGTAGGCACGGTACATTCTGAGTGTTGATTAGCAAATTTACTGGGCAGTTGATTTTAAGTATTTCGATTTCATCAATAAATGTTTTTGCTAAATTGTTACATATTGTCTCGTCGTCCAACGTCTTACCCAAATATCTGTGGATCACCTCATCAACTGTGTGTTTCTTGCTCTGACCCATAAAGTTATTAATGATTTCCCAAGTTACTTTTAAATTCCCCTTTGACTTTTGAATTAAGTTGCTGTAATATTTAAATTTCCTTCGATTTATAGATTTATTCAAATTATTACGAAACTTATTGTATTCTGATCTTAATTTAGGTTTGTCTGGATGAGTGCTTCCACATCTTTTCCACTTTTTGAATAAGCGATCCCGTTTCATCATATCTTCAAATAAATCGGAGTAATCCAGTCCTTCCTTTCCCTCTTTTTCATGACCTTCACTCGTTGAGTTCTGGCCTTATCGTATTCTCTCGCAAAGGTTTTCTGCACTTGTTCAATTATAGCTACGTCATTATCAATACTCAGAAATTCATACCAATCAATTCCGCTTAAACTTTTTTTGAGTAATTTTTCATTAATTAAAGTATGTTGTTTACAAATTGTTCGATTACATTGATCTGTTTTCGCAAATTTATTTACAATTAAATGTGTCAAAATCATGTAATGGTCTGATAGTTTGAGACCATTATGGTCTCGAATATGATAATGGAACAAATCAATAATACAAGGAAAAAACAAGTAAACAAAATACAGAAATATATACCTTGAGCAATGTAATCTATGGTTCATCACTAAAGAGTTACATGCTTTTACTATTTACTACATTCTTGATTTCATCACTTGATTTTGTTTTATATTTCAGCGGATTTACCATCCTAAATCGAATGGATCAACGAAGATAATCGTCGGAATAATGAGAAAAAAAATTGTTTTTAATGAAGAAATTATAAACAAATTACGGTTATTTGACCAGATCTTGCAAGATCTTGGCAAGATTTTCAGCTCTGCATTTGCTAAAATTGTATGATCCTTTGTGATTTCATAATTTTTATTTGCACATATTATTTAGAAATTTTGCATTTTGGACTAAAATTTAATGTATGCATGCTAATTATTTATCACATTTTCTTAATTAATGTATTCAATTGTATAAAAAATTTGAAATTTACTGATTCAAATACATTTATTTCAAAAAATTTTCCTCTTAAATTTCTTATTTATCCCATTTTTCATTAAAAAAGTAAAGAAGATTATAATGCTACATCAATATTATACGGTTCAGCCACTATATCAGTGGTATAGGGACTAAGCCATTTTGACTTGCGGGCCAATAATACGAATTTGCTTTTGTTGGCGGGCCGCATATTTTTTTTTAATTACAATAATGCTTACGTGATCAGGTAGGTTCATTCCAGGCACGTATGAACTACTTTTATCCGGGGGGGGGGGGGCAAGCCCCTCAGTTTTAACCCCGCAGGGCGATTTTTAGAATTTAACCGTTTAAAGTGATTCCGGGGATCTAAAATGCACGAACTGAAGCAAACTACCATCCATTTGTTGCCCCGCAAGGCGTTTTCTTTTTTTTTGAATTTAAGCAAATTTATAAGTGGTCTACGTGCCTGGTTTTTGTTTATTATGAAACGAATCAAACAATATTTCACACGCCAAACCAAACACTTTTTACAATTTTTGGAATTGGTAAATTGCTTTATTTTTGTTGCAACAAGTATGAAGTTTCATAATAAGTCCTCGTATTTTCAGCCTGATTGATGCGTGGATTACAACCCTCAAAATATGTCTCAAATAAAATGGGATTTTCTATATTATTTTTTCAGTGGATACCTTTTGTGAATAAATAGGTATTTGAAACATCAACTGCGGGGCAACAAAAATTAGTCCCGCGGGACGCAGGTTAAGTACCACGGCATTAGATAAAACTAATGGCGTTTTCCATTGGGCTGCTCTCGGATCGAGCTGGATTTTTTGCTCCGCCCCAGAGCTGCTCTAGAACTGCTCCCAATGGAATACGAAAACGCTTTTTAATGGCGGGTGAGTTGATGTTTCAAATGAGGTTAGATTTACTTTAACATCAATATTCGTGTAATTACATCACTAAATTGTACGGCTGGGCGAATATATTATAAATACAATATTATTAATGAATTGTATTAAATTATATGACTACTTATCACTGGATTCATTACTTATTCTTGTTAACAACGACGGTCAGTTATTTGAAATTTCTCGTTTTCGCGCCTTGCTCTCGACCGCTCCGTCGAAATATCCGGAGCAAGAGAAGTCGAGCCGGGAGCGAGCCGAGAGCGATCTCGATTTCCAATGGAATATGACTAAGATCGTCAGGCTGGTGGCACTTGTGTGCCACGGTGGTTGAGACTGAGGCTTGCGCCTATTCCTCAACGGCTGGTGAGTTTATTCGGCACGGTGTTCTTCGTGAATCTGCCAGCTGCAGATGGGGCGTGTCTAGATGTTCAGCGCATCTATTGGTCGAGGATACTTGTCCCAGGGATTGGTTGTTATTTTGCTGAGTGCGGCAATCAGTGGGTTGTCGTGGTCGGCGAGTTGCTCGTAGAACTTGATGTTCAGTCTCAACATGTGTTGTGTGAGTAGTTCTGCGTCAACTTGGCGGTGTATGTCTGCGGTTCGGACGTACATCGGCAATCCCAAAGCCAGACGGAATGCCTTGTTCTGGACCCGCTGAAGTTTGTCCCGAAGTAGTTTGGCACATCCGCTCCAGATGGGGCAGGCGTACGTGATCGTCGGACGGACGATTGCCGAGTAGACTCGCGTCTTCACCGCGACACTCATCGACTTCGAGCGAAGGAGAGGGTAGAGGCCGGCCATCTTGCGCGCCGCTTTCTGCTGAACGAACTCGACGTGGGCTCGCCAGTTCAGCTTGCTGTCTAGCTTTACCCCAAGGTAGAGGCTGTTCGGCTGCCAGATGATCTCTTGCCCGTCAAGTTTCAGCTCCGGTGTGTGTTTGAGGCGGCGGCGAGTGAAGAGAGTGGCGGTGGTCTTAGTCGCGTTCAGCTCAATCCTCCAAGCCGAGTACCATTTGGACAGCACGTTGAGGGCGTTCTGAAGTCTCCTCTCGAGGAACTCTCCTTTGCCGGACTGCGCGATGATGGCTCCATCATCGGCGTAGAACGCTAGGTCGATGTTCTTGATGTTAGTCGGCACGTCGTTCAGGTAGGTGTTGAAGAGGAATGGCCCGAGGATGGACCCCTGGGGCACTCCGGCGGTCACCGGTCTTGTGGTGGATCTCTCTTCTCGGAGGCTGACGTGGAACGATCTTCTCGTCAAGTACCTAGCGATGAAGTTCACCAGGTAGTTTGGGAAGCCCTGCGCAATCATCTTGCACAGCAGTCCCGTGTGCCACACTCTGTCGAAAGCCTTAGCCACGTCTAGGAAGACAACTCCTGTTGACTTTCCGTGGTTACAAGATCGTCAGGCTGGTGGCACTTGTGTGCCACGGTGGTTGAGACTGAGGCTTGCGCCTATTCCTCAACGGCTGGTGAGTTTATTCGGCACGGTGTTCTTCGTGAATCTGCCAGCTGCAGATGGGGCGTGTCTAGATGTTCAGCGCATCTATTGGTCGAGGATACTTGTCCCAGGGATTGGTTGTTATTTTGCTGAGTGCGGCAATCAGTGGGTTGTCGTGGTCGGCGAGTTGCTCGTAGAACTTGATGTTCAGTCTCAACATGTGTTGTGTGAGTAGTTCTGCGTCAACTTGGCGGTGTATGTCTGCGGTTCGGACGTACATCGGCAATCCCAAAGCCAGACGGAATGCCTTGTTCTGGACCCGCTGAAGTTTGTCCCGAAGTAGTTTGGCACATCCGCTCCAGATGGGGCAGGCGTACGTGATCGTCGGACGGACGATTGCCGAGTAGACTCGCGTCTTCACCGCGACACTCATCGACTTCGAGCGAAGGAGAGGGTAGAGGCCGGCCATCTTGCGCGCCGCTTTCTGCTGAACGAACTCGACGTGGGCTCGCCAGTTCAGCTTGCTGTCTAGCTTTACCCCAAGGTAGAGGCTGTTCGGCTGCCAGATGATCTCTTGCCCGTCAAGTTTCAGCTCCGGTGTGTGTTTGAGGCGGCGGCGAGTGAAGAGAGTGGCGGTGGTCTTAGTCGCGTTCAGCTCAATCCTCCAAGCCGAGTACCATTTGGACAGCACGTTGAGGGCGTTCTGAAGCCTCCTCTCGAGGAACTCTCCTTTGCCGGACTGCGCGATGATGGCTCCATCGTCGGCGTAGAACGCTAGGTCGATGTTCTTGATGTTAGTCGGCACGTCGTTCAGGTAGGTGTTGAAGAGGAATGGCCCGAGGATGGACCCCTGGGGCACTCCGGCGGTCACCGGTCTTGTGGTGGATCTCTCTTCTCGGAGACTGACGTGGAACGATCTTCTCGTCAAGTACCTGGCGATGAAGTTCACCAGGTAGTTGGGGAAGCCCTGCGCAATCATCTTGCACAGCAGTCCCGTGTGCCACACTCTGTCGAAAGCCTTAGCCACGTCTAGGAAGACAACTCCTGTTGACTTTCCGTGGTTAAAGCCATGGGTTATCTTGTCGACTACGCGTAGAAGCTGATGGTTGGTTGAGTGTTCACTTCGGAAGCCGAACTGCTGGTCGATGAAGGTGTTGTGTGACCTAGCATGATCTTCAAGGCGTCGCAGAACCACTTTCTCCAGCAACTTGGACAGGCATGAAAGTAGGCTGATAGGCCTGTAGTTGCTTGGGTTCTTCAGTGGTTTGCCGGGCTTGGGGAAAACGACAACCTTGGCCTCCTTCCAGATGGCTGGAAAGTGTTGCTTGCGCAGGCACGCGTTGAATATGTCGACAAGACGCCGAGCTGCGGCTGATGGCAGGTTCTTGATAACGACATTCATGATGCCGTCAGCTCCTGGCGCTTTGCCACTCTCCAGTTTGGTGGCGTAGTCGGCAACCTCGGCTATCGTGCAGACTTCGACGTTGCGCTCTTCTGCTTCTGGAAGGTGTCTTGCCAGGTGGGACGCTACCATGGTTTCGATCTGGGCAGTGAAGGCGTTGGCAGGATTCGGCTTAAATTGATCTTCCAAGGATTCGGAGAGTACCTCGGCTTTATCCTGCGTGCTGCACGCGAGGTGTGTCTTGCCCTGGATGGGTGGGCTGGGCTCTGGTCGGTTAGTGAGTCGACGCGTCATCCTCCAGATGGAGTTGTCCGCCTCCTTGAGCTGAGACACAGCTTTCTCCCACTTCTCGGATCGATGTTCGGCTACCAATTGCTTGATCAACTTCGCCAGGCGGTTGTATCGTGCTCGAAGATCTGGAGTCCTATGCTGCTGCCATAGACGACGTGCCCGATTCTTCTCGGCGATGGAAGCTGTGATACCCGGTGGTAGATCATAGATGGAGCAGCGCTTTGGAGTCGAAAGCGGAACCGATGCAGCTACTGCGTCTTGAACAGCCTTGGTGAAGTGGCTTGCGGCCTCGTCGATCTCTTCTCTGGAGGTAATCGGAGGAGGTGACTCTAGAACGAGTCTAGAGGCCTCAGCAGCAAACGTCTCCCAGTCAGCCTTGCGGTAGCAACGTCTCGGTATTGGTAAGAAGACGGGAATCTCATCCCCGATGGTGATTCGGACCGGGTTGTGGTCCGAGGAGAGAGCCGTCAATGTCTCCAACTCGATCGAGTGAGCGATGTTCTTCATGATGACGATGTCCAGCACGTCCGGGCGTTGGTTTCCCATGTAGTGAGTCGGCTCTCGCGGACCGATCACGATAAAATCCGATCGTCTCGAGTGCGCGAGCAGCCGGGCGCCTTTGTCGTTTCCACGTCGCGAATTCCATGCCGAGCTTTTCGCATTCAGATCGCCGCAGATGATCGTCGGCTGGTCGGTGTCGAGGAGAGCGTCCAAGTCCTCCATGTGCAGGCGGGTGTTCGGAGCGGAGTACACAGCGATGAGTCTGGTAGGACCGCTCGCCGTGTGGATCTCGACGCCCGTCGCTTCCAGAGCCTGCAGTGGTGGTAGCACAAGCTCGTGGTGTCGGTGTCGGGTGTTAACGACAATGGCGGTGCCGCCACAAGGATGGACTCCCTGTTGCGGTCGGTCAGTCCTGTATACTTTGCAGTTCGCCATGCGGAAGCGGTGTCTGGGTTGGAAGTGTGTTTCCGAGACCATGACAGCGGCAGTGTTTTCTTGCTCCATGAAGTGGGCAAGCTCGTCTCTGCGGGTGGGCAGCCCGTTGGCGTTCCACATGGCGAGGATCGTCGTCCGCTTATTTGTTGGCATTTGCGGTTGCGAGGGTCGCGGCGATGGTGACGAGGCTCGGCAGAAGCTGCGTCAAGGCAAGGATGAGTGGGCTCAAGTCAGCAAGCAGGGCGGTCAGCTGGCCCATGATGTTGCTGAGGTCTGTCTTGTCAGAGGCGGTGGTGTTGGTCTGGTCTGTTGTTGATTCTGGTGTTGGTTCTGCGCCAGTGGCTACCGCGTAGCTGCATCCCTTGCGTGTTCGGGAGTCAGATCGTTGGTTTGTCTGCGGCCGAGTCGGTCGTTGGTCCCGCCGGATGTTGTCGGCATTCTCTCGCGTCTGATGTTCACGCTGGATATTCCTCTGCGGAGCGGCGAACTTGTTCTGCGTGAGGTACGGGCATCCTCGGTAGCTCGCGGGATGTGCGCCAGAGCAGTTGACGCATGTCGCCGGCTCTTCTCGAGTTCGGTCGCACCTCTTTGCATCATGTTCTCCGCCGCAGATGACGCAGCGGAGCTTCTGATGGCAAAGAGCTGCAGTGTGTCCCAGGCGCTGGCAGGCGAAGCACATTATCGGTCGAGCTGCGCTGCGCACTGTCTCGACTGACACACGGCAGTGCATCACGGTCTTGATGGACGTGGTGTCGGCACGTGGCTTCCCTGTCTCCGTGGCCAGGACTACCTTGAACAGGGGAAACAGCTCTTTCTTGTTGGCGTGAGATGAGAGTTGCGAGATGGTCTGCACTTTCATCCCAAGTGCTGTGAGCTCGTCTGCGATGTCCGCCGTCACTGCGTTGATCGGAAGCCCCCGCAGAACGAAGACTTGGGGCTTCGCGTGCTTGCCCGGGAAGGTGTGGTACTCAGTTCCGCGGGCGTCGAGTGCGTCAGTCAGTGCACGGTAGTCTTCGGGATGCGTCAAGCTCACCTTGACGGCCGAGCCGGTCGGTTTCAGCACATATTGATGCTTTGTGCAGCTGTCGATAAGCGCTACCAGCTCTTGATGCGAGTCCAAGAGCTGGATAATCACTGGCGGCACCTTGTACTGACGGGGCTCCACCACTTGTTGGTGATGTGTAGTGGACCCCCCGTCAGTTGCAAGATCCTTTAGCGCATCGAAGGTGTTGGCCACCGGGATGTCGCTAGTCGGCTTCATCGGTTGCGTCTGGTCCGAGTCGGTGCGTCGCTTGAAGTTTTTGACTGGCAGGAAGCCAGCGTCATCGTCGCTCTCGTCGCTGGTATGCGGAGAGATGGTATGGGCGGCGCGGTTGTTGGAAGAGCCCGAGGGCTGCTCGTTCGGCTGTTCCTTCCGAGGCGTGGTCTTTTGGTTGCGCCGATCATTCGCCCCTTCCGGTGAGAGGAGCTGTTTGCGTTTCGTGCCCGTCGGCGGGACATTGGCGATGGCACCGGTGGCTTGCTGTGAAGCCTGCATGTTCATGCCCTGTTCAGGGCGCACTGTGACCTTGAACGGTCTGAGCGTCCGTGACACGGCTTTCAAGGCTGTAATTTGCCAGTAGGCGGCAAAGCGCGCACTTGTCACACACTCGCGAGAAGACGGTCACTTCACTTCACTCACGAGTTTAATTAGCGGCACACTTGGACTTTGAAGCACTGTTCACTGTTCTCTCTTTTTACCTGCTTCCGGAGCGAGCTGGAGCAGTACGGAGCACCCAATGGAAAACGCCATAAGGAGTCTAGATCTGGTTGCGTGCGCCGCCTCATATGGAGTGCAAACCTTTGAAAATTTTAACACCCAGAATCTTCGAAAACCAAGAAAAAATACTGCCACTTGGATACATACGTGTGCTTGTTCAATTGACGGCTACTACGGCTCAGTCAGTAAAACAGCAACGATTCTGGCTGAACATGTATACTTGAATCACTGTGAAGTGGAAACGAAACACTAACCTAACATGTTTTGTTGATATTTGAAGGGATTGACACTTTTTGTATGTAATTATTTCGTAATTAATTCTTATAACTGACGTGCACAATTTTTATCCGAACAGTAGGAATATTATTGTTGATAAATAATAAATACAATGATAAAATGATGATGAATCTCATATAAATTAGCAGACCTTTGGTGCACTGAAAGTGGATCTCTTCACTTTCCTATTAACTAAATCACACTTTGGTATAAAACACTGTCGGAGCATTATAAATACTGATATTTATTTATTATGTTTATAGTTATATGTATATTATTGTTATTAAATGAAGTTAATTAACCATCCATCCCAAACATCGGAATTACAGAATGTTTACCTCAATTGTTTGAATTGTGAGCTGCGCCTTCTAAATCGAAAATTGTACCATTCTTGATTTCTACAACTATTAACAGCTACCGGCTGAGCCACCGACGTAAATAAATGATTCCAAACTCCACCGCTAGGAAGACAACTTGGGCAGTAGGCAGACTTTTTTTTAGCATGTTTTGGTGCTAGAAATTAACCCAGAGAGCATACCCAGCAAACAAGGTACATGCCTGGCACCTCCCTGGCACATCCCAGTTTGACCATTTGGGATATGGCATTTGGGAGCTCCCTGTTACATGGCGGGGACCTCCCAAATGTTCAAACTACTTAGAAAATGAGTTTGAACATTTGGGATGTCCTCGCCATGTAACAGGGAGCTCCCAAATGTTCAAACCTTATCGAGAGGAATGTGGTGGCATTTGGGAGGTCCCTGTTACATGGCGAGGACCTCCCAAATGTTCAAACTCATTTTGTAAGTTAGTTTGAACATTTGGGAGGTCCCCGCCATGTAACAGGGATGTGCCAGGCATGTGCCAGGGATGTGCCAGGCATATGCCAGTTTCATCCCAGGGAGCTGCCTGGCACATCCCTGTTACATGGCGGGGACCTCCCAAATGTTCAAACTCATTTTGTAAGTTAGTTTGAACATTTGGGAGGTCCCCGCCATGTAACAGGGATGTGCCAGGCATGTGCCAGGGATGTGCCAGGCATATGCCAGTTTCATCCCAGGGAGCTGCCTGGCACATCCCTGTTACATGGCGGGGACCTCCCAAATGTTCAAACTCATTTTGTAAGTTAGTTTGAACATTTGGGAGGTCCCCGCCATGTAACAGGGATGTGCCAGGCAGCTCCCTGGGATGAAACTGGCATATGCCTGGCACGTCCCTGGCACATGCCTGGCACGTCCCTGTTACATGGCGGGGACCTCCCAAATGTTCAAACTCATTTTGTAAGTTAGTTTGAACATTTGGGAGGTCCCCGCCATGTAACAGGGATGTGCCAGGCATGTGCCAGGGACGTGCCAGGCATATGCTAGTTTCATCCCAGGGAGCTGCCTGGCTCATCCCTGTTACATGGCGGGGACCTCCCAAATGTTCAAACTCATTTTGTAAGTTAGTTTGAATATTTGTGAGGTACTGCCATACTATAGGTGTACTTGTTAAAATAACAAGTAGCTCTTATAGATAATTCTAAAATTAGTTTACTATAAGAACTAAGCATAACCTAAACTTAATTAGGTAATACCTATTCACCTCGAACTTCAAGGTTTTATTTTTTGCCTGGGGCTTAACGTCGCACTGTTCTGCAGCGAGGCTAATGGCGACGGAAAAATAGTTTTATATATTTGCAAGGAAGGAAAATAGATAGAAGTAGATAGCACTCCATTGCACCATGGAGTCTTTTTCTGATTTCGTCGTGACCGGCGTAATTCATTCGGCGTAAATCTTATAATAGAAGTGAAATGAATTCGATCGCGAGGAGAGAAGAGTGGCGCTCCAGCTGGGGCCTATTCTCGAGTTGATACCGCATGTGAAAATGAGACTAGATGCGATACCAAGGGAAATTTTTTGTTTTATCAAAGATAAAGTAATGTGCTCATTTCCGCATGGTGAACATTTTCAACAAACTCGAGATTAGGCACCCATTTTTACATAACATTCTTAAATTTTTATATATTTTAATAACATAACTATAGTGAACTAGTAATGTTATTCCTTCGTCGTAATAGCCCAGTGTTTGTATTACTATAGTGATAACACTATAAGTGCCAATCCCAGGCTAACATTGATTTATTTAAAAATAATACATTTTAATTTGCCTATTAGTTTAACTTTATATTAATTTTGTGGATCAATTATTTACGTGAGCATAACAGCCGCAACCTATGTCCTTTCAAATGCTCGTTTCAACTACCTATGTTTCAACGCACCAAACCTTCAGCTGCCATCGTGGTCCCTTGGATAGCGCGTCTGCCTGCCACCTGGAGGTCCTGCCATCGAAATCACGTCTAATCCATTTGCGTTTTATTTCAGATTCTATTCGCAATTGTAATAATCTCTGTGAATATCTTGTCGTAATGTAATTATGATGAAAACCCGTGTAGATATCGCTATTATAGTTTACTTTTTACAGTTTAAATTCAAAATAACCGTTAATTTTAGGCAGCTGAACTCGCTGGAATGTACCAGAGATGTACTTGGGAGGTGCCAGGCAGCTGCTGGGATGTGCCAGGCAGCTCCCAGAGATGTGCCAGGCAGCTGCTGGGATGTGCCAGGCAGCTCCCAGAGATGTGCCAGGCAGCTGCTGGGATGTGCCAGGCAGCTCCCAGAGATGTGCCAGGCAGCTGCTGGGATGTGCCAGGCAGCTCCCAGAGATGTGCCAGGCAGCTGCTGGGATGTGCCAGGCAGCTCCCAGAGATGTGCCAGGCACCTGCTGGGATGTGCCAGGCAGCTCCCATGGACATGTGCCAGGCAGCTCCCAGACATGTGCCAGGCAGCTACCTTGGGAGGTGCCTGGCAGCCCGTTGTCCAGTCATAGTTACATGCCTGGCACCTCCCTGGCATGTAACTGGCAAATCTCATGGGAGCTGCCTGGCATGTAACAGTGTTTGCTGGGTAGGCAGTTTACACTCCTTACCAGGCGGCGCACGCAACCAGATCTAGACTCCTTAGATAAAACATAGCAAATAAAAATTTACTGAACACTCAATATTGATTAATGGCACTCTTATGTCACATTCTCTGTGTGTTCGGTTTTTCCTTTGTTTATTTCATTTTTTGGGTTGATAATTTTTTGTTTTTTTTGCCTTCACAACCTATGTCAAACCGCTCCACCAATCGATCTGAAATCGATTGCTGTCTCTGGGATCAGAGACAGCAATCTAAGACTAAGAGACTGTCTAAGAGCAATCTTAGAGCAATCGTCGCTGACAGAAATTCTTCAGTTTGTATTCCTCAGACTTGCCATTCCTTGTTTCTTTACAGATATCAGAAGTAGAATTATTATCTAATTAAAAGACTTTCCTGCAAACTAAACAAAAAAAATGCTGCAAAGTTCTGTGGGGTCAAACTTTTAATGTACCCCACACGACTTTCCCGTCGCTATTTTGCACAAATTTCAAGGTAAATATTATTTACTTTTTTGTTAGTTTTGACTATCTTTTCATTCTTGATAGGTACTAATTCGCACAACCAAGATCAGTTCTGCACTCTAGTGGTAGAGATGTGGTACTAGAGGAAAGGGTTCAACATTCAATTATCCATAAGGAACCTGTAGAGTTTGGATACCTCTACATCATACACTATTAAACATAGAACCATAAAAATTGTAAGTAGTATAGAAAAGATTATGCTTATTCGATCTGTCACCTCAGAAATGCATTTATTGTGTCTAAATAATTATAAAATAACTTTCCGTATGAAGCTAATACGGCTTATACTGTAGCCTGATTGGTCTGTTGAACCATTTCCTGTACTCTGATTGGCTGCTGCATTTCATGTTTGCATGATTATTACGCTGCAATTTAACCTCGGAGAAAAATTCTGAGGTGACAGATCGATAAAGCATAATCTTTTCTATACTCGTTACTTTTTTCAGGGTTCTATGTTTAATAGTGTATGAAGTAGAGGTATCCAAACTCTACAGGTTCCTTATGGAGAATTGAATGTTGAACCCTTTCCTCTAGTACCACATCTCCACCACTAGAGTGCAGAGCTGATCTTGATTGTGCGAATAGTGCCGAGAATTTTCATGAATCTTTGTTTTTAATTTTGCATAAAAAATATAAAATGTTTCATGAATATGTGACATCAGACAACAGTGACAGTTACTGGTGACACCTCAAACGCAATGTATAGCCAAAAATTCCATTAAATAGGTACTTTTTCATGAAAAGTTTTGCAAGCAAATGCATGAAAATTCTTACACAAAAAATTGATCATACAAGATATTTGCAAGATTTTTCAGGAATTGGTATAGACATTTTGCTAAAAGAATATAATCATATGACATTTAATTTTTTTTTGAAAACGTATTTAATTTTTTTTTCAAATTTCGCACTTTTCGTAAATATACCTATGCAGTTTCAATTGCAATAGAAGCCATCATGCTAAATCAATCTATCTAATCTATCAATCTAATCTATCTAATCTGCTGGATCAATGTAGCCATGTATAGAAATAAAAATATAATGCTTAAATTAATTGAATTAAATACAATTATTTTAAAAAAATAGCAAGGATCCTCTAAGATTTCTTATTTTTCCCATTTTCCAGTAAAATTAACCCATAAAAAACACTCCGTGTAAAAATACCAGCCAAGTCTCTTCAACTAAAAAAAATTGTAGAAATCTAAAAATTCATCACTGAAAAGTAGTGATATCAAAAAATTGGCCAAGTCAAAATTTTTCAAAAAATACTTCGCGCATCGTGAATTATAAATAGTATAGAAGTTGGCCGTTAATCAAATATACTTATCTATACTTATAATATATCTATAATGCACTAAAAAAACGATGCGCCAAGTATTTTTTGAAAAATTTTGACTTAACCAATTTTTTGATATCACTACTTTTCAGTGATGAATTTTTAGATTTCTACAATTTTTTTAGTTGAAGAGACTTGGCTGGTATTTTTACACGGAGTGTTTTTTATGGGGATATCACTTCTTTTTTCAGTGTATTCTTACAACTTGTAACATTATATTGTGGCACCAAAGACTATAATTCCCTTAAAAAAAATACGCCTTTGTGATTTGGTTGCTAAGAAAAGTTGTGCTTGTTACTATGTATTATGCTATAAATAATATGCTATGAAGTATAGCGAAAGTATTGTTCCAATCGGTCCAGCCGTTCTCGAATTATGGCATCACTTCCGGTTTTCAAAATGGCGGCTGACATCACTGCCACCTAAAATTTGTATCTGTAATGTTATGTAACATTATAAGCCTTCTGAATATGTAGTTATTGTTATAAGAGATGATTTTAGTCAGATTTTGCGATTTTATGACGTCATTTCCGGTTTCGGTAATAGTACATTTCTATTTCGACTATTGATATTTTATATAGATGACTGTCCGAATCGTTTGGCGCTAGTTTTGTCCCGATCGGTCTATTTGTTTTTGAGATACAACGTCACTTCCGGTTTCAAAATGGCGGCACAAAAAAATCGAAAGGGCAAGGTATCATCAGACGCCAAAAGTGCACATGTGGTTAAAATTTCAGATCGATCGGTTTAGCCGTTTAGGCTGTGGCCCTGTCAACGGGGTTGCCTGATATCAGAATCATCATCAGAATCAGAAAGTGATGTAATTTCACGTTTTTCACGTCCCTCTAACTCGCAAACGGCATAACCTATTGTTCCCAAATTTAAATCATGTGGTAGGGTGGGCCATAGCTCGAAATTAAGATATTTCGCAACAATGTGAGATTTTCCAATTTTAAGATCCAGTAGGCCGAAAATACCATCTTATTGCTTACAGTAAAAGTGTTTGGTCTGCTCCTCAGTTTATATAGGAATTTACGGTATGTAGCGTGACTGTGAGTTTACGGTACGACTTGGCTGGGTGGAGCGACCGCTCCACTAGATTTACAAATTAATTGAGCGAGCGTAGCGAGCGTCTCCTTTTGGCTCATTTGGCACGGACCTCTGTTTTTTTTTTTTTTTTTTCTGTTGGGTGAGGCTGTACAGGCCAGAGTTTTTCTTAGATCGATCTGAAATTTTGCACACATGTAGAGACAACCTTTTCTGTTTGCAGGTCGATAATTCAGATCAAACTCATATTTTGCATGATCAGTAAGACCAACATTGTCTCTTATTTAACAAAATTGCATCCCAATCAGTTAAGAACGTATGAACTTATTAACATTTTTAATATCTGTCAGTAATGAAGTATCCCCATAAAAAAACACTCCGTGTAAAAATACCAGCCAAGTCTTTTTACTTTAAAAAAATTCAACACCGAAAAGGAGTGATATCAAAAAAGGAGCCAAGTCAATGACATTTCCAAATATTTAATCGTATCTTTGAAATAAAAGTATAAACACCGAGAAATACTTTACAAAAGGACTTGGCGCATCGTTTTTTTAAAGACATTTTTTTATTCATCAGCGTAATGCCATTTATATACAACCGTCATTAAGAATTTTTATCATAATAGGGACACATCTTTCAATTACATATTATATATACCTACTGTAAATAATTTTCTATTTGAATATGTACACATGAAACTTGTTGCCTATGTTTGTAATAAATACACAATAGATATCTTCGTAATATTGTTTCGTGGTCAACATATTAATTAAGTCTCATGCGTTATACCTTCTCATCATGAAATAAATTTCTATTAATCCGCAATTTATAATAGTACATTTCACGAAGTACACAGTGACGGCACATTGAATTTCTTTAACATTTTTAACTTTATACACTTTACACTTGAAAAATATATAATAGTGTTCTATCGATAGTTAGTAATTTATTTGACAACGTTTCATGATTTCCCTCAGAGTCAAGATCATATTATGAAAAGATACCCTTCTAATATCACCATATTAACAGTGTTATAAGAATATATATGAGCGCACTTCCTTGTTATTTAATTCTTTTACCATATCACTTATCTATTACAACATGAAACCTTTCTTCTATCGCCATTGACAAAACTATAAAATAGCAATTACTAAAAGTAGCTTGATTCATAGCTTGAGTAGCTTGATGGCTCTAATAGAAAGAGAAAAAGTACTTAAACTTGTACATTTCTTTCCACTTTTGGGATAGAAAGATGTCTTTAAAAAAACGATGCGCCAAGTCCTTTTGTAAAGTATTTCTCGGTGTTTATACTTTTATTTCAAAGATTCGATTAAATATTTGGAAATGTCATTGACTTGGCTCCTTTTTTGATATCACTCCTTTTCGGTGTTGAATTTTTTTAAAGTAAAGAGACTTGGCTGGTATTTTTACACGGAGTGTTTTTTTATGGGGATATCACTCCTTTTTCAGTTTATTCTTATAGCTTGTAACATTGTTTCACCAATGACTATAATTCCTTTAAAAAAATACGCCTTTGTGGTTTGGTTGCTAAGAAGAATTGTGTTTGGTGCTAAATGTAAGCTTAAAATTATATTCCATGATGAATTGCGAAAGCATCGTTCCAATCGGTCCAACTGTTCTCGAGTTATCGCATCACTTCCAGTTTTCAAAATGGCGGCTGACATCACTGCCACCTAATATCTGTATCTTAAATGTTATGTAACATTATAAGCCTTCTGAATATGTATTTATTGTTATAAGAGATGGTTTTAGTCAGATTTGGCATTGTTATGGCGTCATTTCCGGTTTTAGTAATAGTGCATTTTTATTTCGACTATTGATGTTTCATATAGATGACCGTCTGAATCGATTGGCGCAAATTTCGTTTCGATCGGTTCAGCCGTTTTCGAGATATGACGTCACTTCCGGTTTCAAAATGGCGGCATAAAACCGGTTATAGCAAAAGTCACCTTAGACGCCAAAAGTGCACACGTGGTAAAAATTTCAGATCGATCGGTTAACCCGTTTAGGCTGTGGCCCTGTCAACAGTGTTTCCTGATATCTGAATCATCATCATCAGATAGCTTTTAAAAGGGGTGTAATTTCACTGTTTTCACGGCCATCTTGCTCGCAAATGACATAACCTATTGTTCCCAAATTTGGTATAGGGGCCATAGCTCGAAATTAAGATATTTCGCAACAATGTGAAATTTTCCAATGTTGAGATCCAGTAGGCCGAAAATGCCATGTTGTTGCTTACAGTAAAAGTGTTTGGTCTGCTCCTCAGTTTATTAGGCATTTACAGTATGTTGAGTGAGTGTGAGTGTACCGTACGACTTGGCTGGGTGGAGCGACCGCTCCACTAGATGAAAAAAAATAACGAAGATTTTAGTTCAAGTAGTTTATTAAATCTTCAATAATGCAAAGGTAGGTATGAAAAATAAGTAATCGCTCAAATTTGAGTACATGCAGGAATATACCCCGCGCGACCACTACCGTTACAAATCGTAAAGCGACCACTCGCAGGATAAGTGCCCATTTTACCAACTAAATGAAAAAGCTGCAAAAAATTTCGACGATTACTAATACAAGAAGTCCTTCAACGAAAAATTTGGTATCGACTTTTCTTCTTTTTAATTTGGTTTCAAAATTCAATTTTCTATATCAACGACAACAATCGAATGACGATATTTTTTGTGTTGAAATTTTGAAATATTATGTCATCATCTCAAACTCTTGCATTGCAATCAGCTGTCTCGTGACAGTTCGACATAAACACTGTGTGAGGCACAAAGTGTTTGCTCTACGATCACGTTCTGATTGAAGATGTTACAGAAAGCATGAGGTAGCAGGGGTATATAACATCGCGCGCTACCAAACAATCTATCTGACTCTATTGTCCGTGTTCAACCATGAAACATCAGTGCATTGTGATCGTCGTGGGTAAGTTGTTATTGATTTTGTACAATTGAGGATCTTATAAAGAACAAAACGCAACTAGGTATTGTACTTTTGTTCACCTTTTTACTACTGCCTATTTAGCTTGGAGTTTCTATTTATTAGTTCCATCAGATAAATTAAATCGGAACACGTATTATTGAAGTTTAAAACACAGTTTGATGGTATACCTAATATGTGGCGAATACTATATGAGAAGAAATTCCTGAAAAAATTATACTCTTCTCGTGTCTAGTTTCTGAGATAATTTGAGTTTTCTCCCCTATGTTATTTTATGGCAACCAAGTAAAATCAATAAATTTTTAAGCCATAATAAAGTTTTATTTTTTTGTGCCGATAGATTTGAGCAAAAAACTATGTTTCTTGTATCAGGAAAAAATAAGAACAATACCAACGTATGCTATTTTAAAGATTTTACTATCTCTAGACATGTTAAAGTAACATGAATAACGAAGATGTCCCAGTATTCGTCACTAAAAGTTGCATTGAGCGCTCTGCCGGCAGAAAGTGGTACTAGTGCCTGGGGACATGCTAAGTTTAGACACCTCTACATCAGGTACTATTAAATGTAGAACCTTAAAATTAATTACCAGTATAAAAAAGATTATGCTTTTTCGATCTGTCACCTCAGAATTTTTATCTGAGATCAAATTCATAAGTTTACTTAGTATCAGATTATAAAGGACTTCAATTGTCTGAATATCCTGTTAATTGCGTGTTTTTAACCAGGTTTTGCCATAAGAAATCACGTTGGACGTGAACAGAGTACCCTTAGCTCCCGCCATCTTGAAATATTCACAGTGACGGCAGCGCTATCTATTGATACATTTAGTAGCGAATAAAAAAGATTAGAAGCGGCTAGAGGCAGAAGGTGCTCCAAGTTTACGTTGCGCAGTAAAGGATGCGCGAACGGTACACATGTTTTTATTTATATAGTGGTTACGAACGGAATTCAGTATCGCCGTCCTGGTGGCGCAATGGACAGTGCATTGGCGTGCGGTGCTAGGGGTCGCCGGTTCGAAATCGGCCGAGGTCGTACTTTTTTTATTTGAAATTTTCACAAGTTATAATTCTGCCCAACCATAGAGTTATTTTTTTAAGTTGCCCAGCTTTTATTTTCGCCAGTTCGACTTTGTCTACCCATAGAGAGTTTCTTCCTTCATCTGCCTAGTAAAACTTATGCGGGCGCAATTGGAGCACCTTCTGTCTCTAGCCGCTCGTAAAAGATTATGCTTTTTTCGATCTGTCACCTCAGAATTTTTATCAGAGTTCAAATTACAGTCTCAGAATGATGCAAACATGAAATGCGTCAGCCAATGAGAAGCTAGCTCCGCCCATCGACCAACCAATCATGTCACTCCAGAAGTGTTATTACTTATAATTTTAAATTTTATTTAACAATTATCCAGTATCCATCAATTTTCATACATTCATAAGTCATCTTAGTATCAGATTATAAAGGACATCAATTGTCTGAATATCCTGTTAATTGCGTGTTTTTGAACCATGTTTTGCCATAAGAAATCACGTTGGACGTGAACAGAGTTCCCTTACCTCTCGCCATCTTGAAAATATTCACAGTGACCGCAGTTTAGGGCCGATGAAATTCTGAATCCAATGAGATGTCTCAGTTGTAACAAAAAATAATCTTGTATACTGTGAACGATAGGTACGGCCTGATTTAATTATATTGAAATCTAATATTCGATTTATCTCAAAACTGGTATATTGGAGATGTCTCAGTATGGACATCGATATGATCGCACCCCGAAAGCGAAAGTTTCAAGACCTAGGCCTCCTAGATGCCCGACCTACTTGTGATTATGTTCTATCTTGTTTCAGCAGTGGCCGTGAGCCTAATGTCCGTGGGTGAGGTGGCGACGCACAAGCACGACTACAAGCTCGTTTCCCTCTCCCACTCCCGCTCCCACTCCCACTCCAACTCTGACTCCCACTCCCTCTCTGATCCCGACTCCCGCTCCCTCTCTGATCCCGACTCCCGCTCCAACTCTGACTCCCGCTCCCTCTCTGATCCCGACTCCCGCTCCAACGCCGACGCCGACGTCGACGTCGATGTCGATTGCGACTGCGACACCGACTTGGAACCGTTATATCATAGAATAGAGCAATTGTTGTACCAAAGTACTACTCCAGGTACGAAATCATAACTATATCATTCAAATTGATTGCTTCTTTATAATTGACAAGCTGACCTGTCCGGCTGCTCGTGCCGGAGGGTGAGGGGGGGGGGGGGGGGGGGTACATGGGGAGATTGTTTCGTAAGTTTTATTACACCTGATGTCAAAAAGTGAAATTATCTCTCGAACATTCTGCCTATAAGCTGAATAATAGGGAATTCTTCTCAGATTTAAATTTTCTTTTAATTAATAAAATAAAATACTAGATGCTACAGGAAGACCAAGTCTATGAATATGAAATAAATTTATTTCCAGAGTTATTGAGGTTTGAAAGTGTGGTTTTATTTGAATCTGGGAGGCGGGCCAGAGACGCGCTGTGATTGGCTGTGACGTCAGAACCTAGATGCTGGGCAGTGAGGGCTAAACGAGGCAATTCCCTGTGTTTATCCGGTTTGTGTTCACTTCAAATGATGCTTTTATATAAATACATGATGTATATATTGCAATTATATCTTACAAAGGCTTTATGAAAGATAATTCTGAAAAAATTGCCATTCTGGACATTATATTGAAGGTTAATTTTTTTTTTGGAAATAAGAGTTTTTACACTTTTGAAGAGAGTGTATGACAATGTAAGTGTGCTCTTTTCTCAAGATAAGTCATGAGCATGATTGGTAACAAAAACAGGAATAATTATTATTTATTAATATCAATAATTAATAATATTATGCCGATAAAAACCTGTAATAGTTTAAAATTTTGCCAAATTACCTGTAGGTACTGTAACAATGATAATTTTTATGATAGTTAACAACACTTCCGAGGTATCAGGCTCGAAGAAGGGTGGAGAGGGGATGGGGGATCATTCACCCCCCCCCCTCGAGCAGTCTGACCCCCATTCTCCATACAAAATTAAGTTTAAAAATAAATTGCAATTGGATGGTTATTTACTAAAATGTATGCATTTTAGAGCATCACAACCACTTTTAAATTGATAAAATTTTAAAATATGCCCTGCGGGGCTAGAACTGAAGAGCCTCACCCCCCCACCCCCTAAATGAAAGTAGTTCGTACGCGCTTGCTTGGAAAAATTAGTAGGATGTAGGATCACTTGCATGTATTGGAAGTCATAAGAGAAGAAGCATAATTAAAAAATTTGATCTGCCATAAATTATGAGTTATTATGTAATTTGACTTCTAGAAGTCACTAATCCCACGGGTAAATTCTGAACCCATATTATTTCCAGATATTTTTCAAAACTTCTATTATCTTTAACGTATTTCGTGCAGTTATTTTATTTTTATCATGAGTACCTATATTCCAAGCCTATGTACTCAAAATTTGGCCAATTTGGGCCCAAATTAATGCCCTCCCTGTTACATTTTTTGTTTTATTTATAATTATTACGGCTGAAAAGATTTTTTCCCACTCAATTTGAAAAAAAATAAGAATTTAGCTCAAGAAATAAAAATTTTTTACTTTTGACCCCAAATGACCTTATATTGACCTCGTACTGAAATTTTTGGTAATAACCATCATTTTGAAATCTAGTTTAAATAAACACAGTCATAATTGAAGAAACATTCACTAAGATTTTCGAATTATCCGTGAAATATGAGGATTTATGTATTTGACCTCCGGAGGTAACCACTAACCCCAGGGTCAAAAGCACGAATGATATAATTCGCACAATTAAGATCAGCTCTGCACTCTAGTGGTAGAGATGTGGTACTAGAGGAAGGGTGTACGTATTCAATTCTCCATAAGGAACGTGTAGAGTTTGGATACCTCTACTTCATACACTATTAAACATAGAACCCTGAAAAAAGTAACGAGTATAGAAAAGACGATGCTTTATCGATCTGTCAACTCAGAATTTTTCTCCGAGGTTAAATTGCAGCGTAATAATCGTTCAAACATGTTATGCATCAGCCAATCAGAGGACAAGAAATGGTCCAACGGACCAATCAGGCTACAGTATAAGCCGTATTTGCTTCATACGGAAAGCTTTTTTATTATTACTTAGACAAAAATAAATAAATTTCTGAGGTGACAGATCAAAAAAGCATAATCTTTTCTATACTCATTACAATTTGTATGGTTCTATGTTAAATAGTGTATAAAGTAGAGGTATCTAAACTCTACAGGTATCTTATGGAGAATTGAATGCGTACACCCTTCCTCAAGTACACATTTCTACCACCAGAGTGCAGAGCGGAAGCTTGATTTAGCGAATAGCAAAATATGTTAATTGTGTCCTAAGGAACAAGTATTCGCCACTAAAAGTATCAATAGATAGCGCTGCCGTCACTGTGAATATTTTCAAGATGGCGGGAATTAAGGGTACTCTGTTTACCTCCAACATGGTTTCTTATGGCAAAACCTGGTTCAAAATCACGCAATTAGCAGGATATTCAGACAATTGAAGTCCTTTATAATCTGATACTAAGTAAACTTATGAATGTATGAACATACTATAACTATTCGTTTCTGTTGATGGATACTAGATAATTGTTAAATAAAACTTGAAATTCTAAGTAATAACACTTCTGGAGTGAAATGATTGGTTGGTCGATGGGCGGTGCTAGCTTCTCATTGGCTGACGCATTTCATGTTGGCATCATTCTGAGACTGCAATTTGAATTTGGATAAAAATTCTGAGGTGACAGATCGAAAAAGCATAATCTTTTTTATACTGGTAATTTTTTTTAAGGTTGTACGTTTAATAGTGCCTGATGTAGAGGTGTCTAAACTTAACATGTTGCTTATGAAAAATTGGTTCTTAAACCTAACCTCTAGTGCCACTTTCTGCCGGCAGAGCGCTCAATGCAACTTTTAGTGACGAATACCAAATTTCATGATTGTAGAACAAAATGATCAATGATTCCTCTCAGCTGCTTCACTACAGAAATCCATTAGGTAACATGGCAATCTGGTTTCTGACGTCACAGCTTGGAAAGATGGCGCAGGGTCGTTTCAAATCCACATGCAGGCAGCAAAAGTTTGAACTAACATAACTCGATATCTAGTAGACATAAAAAAATTAAAAAATACTGGTGTAATTGTCACTAAAAGTTGCATTGAGCGCTCTGCCGGCAGAAAGTGGCACTAGTGGTTGGGGTATTAGAACCAATTTCTCATAAGCAACATGCTAAGCTTAGACACCTCTACATCAGGCACTATTAAACGTAGAACCTTCAAATTAATTACCAGTATAAAAAAGATTATGCTTTTTCGATCTGTCACCTCAGAATTTTTATCCGAGTTCAAATTGGAGTCTCAGAATGATGCAAACATGAAATGCGTCAGCCAATGAGAAGCTAGCTCCGCCCATCGACCAACCAATTATATGTCACTCGACAGAAGTGTTATAACTTAGAATTTTAAGTTTTATTTAACAAATATCTAGTATCCATCAACAGAAACGAATAGTTACTGTATGTTCATACATTCATAAGTTATCTTAGTATCAGATTATAAAGGACTTCAATTGTCTGAATATCCTGTTAATTGCGTGTTTTTGAACCAGGTTTTGCCATAAGAAATCATGTTGGACGTGAACTGAGTACCCTTAGCTCCCGCCATCTTGAAATATTCACAGTGACGGCAGCGAATAGAAAAATTCTCTTCGGATAAAAGTATTGATACTTTTAGTGGCGAATTTCTTTCGAGGCGTAGGTTTTATTCGTCCAAAAAAGTGATAAGAGATGGTGCTGCGGACGCTGTGTGATGCCCGCTGAGAGGAGGATTCAGTTCAAAGCCTACTTGGTTTCTTACGGCAAAACATGGTTCAAAATCACGCACTTTGCAGGATATTAAGACCTATGACGTCACTTTCAATATGAAACTAAGTACTATTATGAATATATGTACATATAATAATGTTGGTTTCTTGATTATAAGCCGTTGATAATTAATAAATTACTTTCAAAATCAAGTCAATTCAGGTGATAGAGTGCCGTGAATGGTTTGAGTATTCGTTTCCTGTCCTCTCATTGGCTGAAGCCGGCTGAAACATTTCATGTTTGAAACACGATTGCACCTTAATTTGAACTCCGAGAAAAATTCTGAGGTGACAAATCGAACAAGCATAATGTTTTCTTCATTCCTTATGAACTTGAGGTTTATATTTATTATAGTGTCGGATGTAGACCTATCTACATTTAGCACGCTTCGTATGGGAAATACATTCTGTCCTCCTGTCGGTAGTGTCAACTTCTACCGCTAGAGTTCTCACTGTAGCTTTTTTGGTCGAATTAAATATGTAATAAAATTTAAGGAGAATTCCCTTGAAATGTGGGCAGGTTGACGAAGTACACGTTGAGGTCGGTCAATGGTGTATGTAGGAACATATAGCCTAAAGTGTCAATTTAATTTTTTTAATTGGAGTGGTTTTTTCAATTATATGTAGTTAAGGGAGTGGGTAAGTAGCCTACGATGTGCACAGGCTCAGTTAGAATCTCCGTACCAAATTTGGTTAAGATCGGTCAAAGGGTGTAGAATTGTATGAAGAACATACACACAGACAGACAGACAGACAGACAGACAGACAGACAGACAGACAGACAGACAGACAGACATTCTACGTTATAGGTATAGAAAGAGTCAAAGCTTATCTAATTTGAAATAAAATCCTTTAGCATGAGGCGCAAAAATAATCACTCTGATTGAGAGGTTACTTTATCGACACTACCTATTATAGATAGGATTCTGACATTTGTACACATTATACGAAAATTTAAAATGTGAAAGTTTCAAACATATTCATTTATTATGAAAATAGTTACAAATGATTGTAAATATAGTTGAAAGACAGATTAAATCAGACGAAATTGACCAATGAAGGTGGGCGTTGCCTTATGAAAGACAAAGTAACTCCAGGGTTCTAAGAAAATAAATTTTTTTCATTCAAACAAATGAAATTCAAAAAGATCAAAGAATTTAGCTCACACGTGTTTAATAGTTTAATTTACCACTTGAAATAGTACAATCAATATATTTAAACTTATATAAATCATGTTTGATGATATGCTGGACGTGGTACAACACTTTTTAATGGCTTCTGTCACTGGATTGTCTCGTCAACTTAAAAGGCCCTACCTATCTTATGATAAGTTAATTGAGACTGAACAGTATTCAAGTAGATAGTTTAAATCATTACTATTATTAATGGCAATTTGTAGATTGTAAAAATTTAAATTCTGTAAGAAACAGCTGTTTGCTGTTAACTGACAGTTGTTTGGTCACTGACAGCTGTCAGTGACCTAACATTGACTTTTGTTTTATGCCGTAGTTGGGGGGTGAGATCTTTATTGGTCAAGTGTTTGATGAATTGATTTGGAGTTACTTTGTAGGAATAAGGGGAATGTATGTTTATTTACGCTAAACATAAAGGTATTTTAATAAATCTATGAGTTGTGTACGTATGTGTGTATTTATATAACTGTCGTATAACGACATCAGCCACAATAACTTTTCTTTCCAATTTCTTCTTGAATAGGCTTTGACTTCATAGTGGTGGACTAGCATTGCTCTCCTAGTCCAAGGCTAGTCCCGCAATGTTATTGACCTGGAGGTCTATTCTAGAAAGATTTTCCAATTCCATTCTGATGGAATTTAGTCTTGAAATTGAATTCTAGTGGAATTGGGAATGTAAAGGTTCTAGAATAGGGCCTCTGGACTTCAAATGACCGTACTAACAAGGGTCCTGACTAATGTATGTTTTTGGTCTATTCCAACAGCGCCAGCTGCGTACGTTGGTTGCTATGTGGGGAATGAGGGCATGACTCCAATTGGAACTATTGCATCACTCCATGAATGCGCCACAGAATGCCGTAACATAAACATGATGTATACCGGAATGTCTGCCGGGTAAGTTAAAGTTCGATCACGATAAGAATATCACTGACGTTTTAGTCGATCACGTCGTTCATTGGTCAGTCACTTGAACACTGCCCCCAAAATGCCCGTGTTTTCCGAAAAAAAACTAATAAATGTTCCGGAAAGGTTTCCAGGTTCAAATATTTTGGAACTCTACTTGGCACACATGTTATTTAGACCTATTAAAGTTCATTCACGATTAGAATTGCAAATCGTAATGGCGGCGTGTACTACCGTAGTCAAGTGAACGTATACCTAAACATGTAAATATCAATATAATAATAAAAAAAATGTGTATAATACGGCTGTAGATAAAAATAAATCAATTTTATTGAATTTTTATAATATTTACTACTATTAAAAATGGTGTATTTGACATGATTTATACAATTTCAATAATACAAAGAAGAAAGTCTTGCCATTGACGTCAATGGCAAGACTTTCTTCTCATTTTCATATCATTGACATTTGAGGTTCGTGCATGTTGAATTTTATGAATTTTGAATTCATAGTGTCAAAATGTTATTTTAAAAGGGTTAAAACAAAAAAATCTCACTGCGGGGCAGACTGCAGTTGCTTAAATCGCTGAAATAAAGTACAAGGTTTATAAAATACACAATATTTTACAGAAAATACCACGAAATCAATGCCTAGGTACATTCCAAAAACATGATTGACTCATGAAACTTGTGTCTTTGGGGGGCTCTTACCCCATCAACACGTCTCAAAATTGTTTTTGAAGTTTCAAATACCAAAAAACGCCCTGCGAGCAAGGTTGGGGTGCATCTATGGGTGCATCCCCATAGTAACGATGCACGACACGGCACAAGACGATTTTCTCTGCAATTTTTCAATCTCCATAATACTCTGGATGAATAACAGATCCATTGTGTCGTGAAGTCTTACCTACATACCTTCTCCAGAAATCTCTTGTGCCATCCCATACTAAACTCGTAAAATTACAATTAATACTTGACTGATTGGGCTTACAATATGTAAAATTTAATATTAAGTTGGTCTTGATCACCATGCAAAATTAGAACTTA
Source organism: Leuctra nigra (assembly GCA_934045905.1). Classification (NCBI taxonomy): domain Eukaryota; kingdom Metazoa; phylum Arthropoda; class Insecta; order Plecoptera; family Leuctridae; genus Leuctra; species Leuctra nigra. The sequence goes on from OW203772.1 coordinate 15,730,943, forward strand.
ATGTGAACATTTTTATTGTCGACCAATCAGAAGACATAATTTAAACTTAAACCAATTTGAGGATTTGGCCTTCGTACTGCATCCGATTTTATGCGCTAGCTCAAAAATGCTTTCATTTTACTGTACATTGTGGATAGCTTGGCTGCTCTACAGGCCTTGCCTTGGAACAGAAGCTTAAAGAAGGCAGGGATGACAATTTAGTATAAATTTTTCAAGATTATGGAATAAAATGACCTTAAAAGACAAAACTTTTGAAAATAACGACAGATTAGACTGAATATTGGCAAAAATATCTAAAATGTTGGTACCAATGACCACGCGAAGTTTCAAGTTGATCGGTCAATCTGTTCTAGTTTAAATGTCAAAAATCACATGAAAAATGGTTTTAAATTTGAACCAATAGGAGGATTTGGCTGAAACTTTTTATGTTTGGGTACAATGTTGGTTGCAATTTTTTTGCTAAATTTCAAATTGATCGAAGCACCCAATCGAAAGATAATTTTTTTAAAATTTGAACCAATCACGGGAGCCCATTCAAAAACGATCCCAGGGACCGCATAGATTACGTTAGTATGTGTACAAAATTTCAGATCGATTGCTTGAGCGGTTTGACCTGGGCTGTGACCACAAAAAAAAAAAAAAAAAAAAAAAAAACACACAGAGAAAGTGCCATAAGAGTACCGTGGTGACGCTCGCTACGCTCGCTCAATAATGACCATCGGCATACATGTGATTTAAAAAATAAAAAATAAATTACAAAATTTTATAATGGGTCATTTAGGGCCAAATGACAAGAATCGTATTTATTGAGCTATTTTTTATTTTTTTATTTTTTGAAATGAGTTAAAATGGTCTATTGAGTGTTAATAACGCTGATCAAAACCAAAATAGATGCAGGAAAGGGACAATGAGCCCAATTAGTAAACATTTTGTATACATCTTGGTTTGGAATAACAACAGCATATATTTTAAAATTGGTTAAAATAGAACAATTATTCAATAAAAAATATGATTCCTCTAAATTATTTTTACTTTTTGTGGGGCTTTTGAGGTAACCACTTGCTCCACGGTCAAATACCTTTTTTGGTGGATTGTAAGATTAACTAGAACCATTTTGGATTTTTGTGATATCGAAACCATCCCTAAATTTGAGTGGGAATACTTCTTCCCACCGCCCATGGAGTAAATATATTTAATGTTTTTTTATTTTATTAAAATCTCATTATTTGACCCAAAGAATTATATAATTATGCTTAAAATAATTTAAAATAATGGAATTATGTTCCTAGCATCTACTTAAATGGCTCAAGTATAAGAATTTTGTAACAATAGTAAAATATATAGATTACTTAAAATTTGCAAAAATGAAAAAATTAAAAAAATCAAAAAAATCGTGTTATAATTTTTTATATTATAGTTATGATATTGTAACATATATTTTAATTTTGGGTTGCAGATTTGTAGTGCCAAGATCTAGTAGAGCGGTCGCTCCACCCAGCCAAGTCGTACTATACACTCACACTCACTCAACATACCGTAAATGCCTAATAAACTGAGGAGCAGACCAAACACATTAACTGTAAGCAACAACATGGCATTTTCGGCCTACTGGATCTCAAAATTGGGAAATCTCACATTGTTGCGAAATAACTTAATTTCGAGCTATGGCCCACCTGACAACATATACCAAATTTGGGAACAATACGTTATGCCGTTTGGGTGCTAGAGGGCCGTGAAAACAGTGAAATTACACCCCTTTTAAAAGCTATCTGATGATGATGATGATGATGATTCAGATTCAGATTCAGATTCAGATATCAGGAAACGTTGCTATCACCGCCACAGCCTAAACGGCTGAACCGATCGATATGAAAATTTTACCACATGTGCACTTTTGGCGTCTGATGATACCTTTGTTCTTATTAATTTTTTGTGCCGCCATTTTTAAACCGGAAGTGACGTCATATATCAAAAACGGCTGGACCGATTAGAACATAATTAGCGCCATTCGATTTAGAAGGTCATCTATAAGGAATACCAATAGTGAAAGAAGAAATGTTTTATAACCTAAACCGGAAATGACGTCATAAAAATGACAAATCTGACTAAAATCATCTCTTATATCAATAACTACATATTCAGAAGGCTTATAATGTTACATAACATTTATAGATACCAATTTTAGGTGGCAGTGATGTCAACCGCCATTTTGAAAACCGGAAGTGATGCCGTAACTCGAGAACGGCTGGACCGATTGGAACGAAACTTTTGCTATTCGTCCAAAAAAGTGATAAGAGATGGCGCTGCGGACGCTGTGTTATGGCCGCTGAGAGGAGGATTCAGTTCCAAGCCTACTTGGTTTCTAACGGCAAAACATGGTTCAAAATCACGCATTTTGAAGGATATTCAGATCTATGACGTCACTTTCAATACGACACTAAGTACTATTATGAATATATGTACAAATAATAATGTTGGCTTCTTGATTATAAGCCGTTGATAATTAATAAATGACTTTTAAAATCAAGTGAATTCAGGTGATAGAGTGCCGTGAATGGTTTGAGTATTCGTTTCCTGTCCTCTCATCGGCTGAAGCCGGCTGAAACATTTCATGTTTGAAACACGATTGCACCGTAATTTGAACTCGGAGAAAAATTCTGAGGTGACAAATCGAACAAGCATAATGTTTTCTTCATTCCTTATGAACTCGAAGTTTATATTTATAATAGTGTCGGATGTAGACCTATCTACATTTAGAACGCTTCGTATGGGAAATACATTCTGTCCTCCTGTCGGTAGTGTCAACTTCTACCGCTAGAGTTCTCACTGTAGCTTTTTTGGTCGAATACTTTGTAACATATTATTTATATGTTTTATATGTTATATGTTATATTGTGAATTTCGCACAATCAAGATCAGCTCTGCACTCTAGTGGTGGAGATGTGGTACTAGAGGAAAGGGTTCAACATTCAATTCTCCATAAGGAACCTGTAGAGTTTGGATACCTCTACTTCATACACTATTAAACATAGAACCCTGAAAAAAGTAACGAGTATAGAAAAGATTATGCTTTATCGATCTGTCACCTCAGAATTTTTCTCCGAGGTTAAATTGCAGCGTAATAATCATGCAAACATGAAATGCAGCAGCCAATCAGAGTACAGGAAATGGTTCAACAGACCAATCAGGCTACAGTATAAGCCGTATTAGCTTCATACGGAAAGTTATTTTATAATTATTTAGACACAATAAATGCATTTCTGAGGTGACAGATCGAATAAGCATAATCTTTTCTATACTACTTACAATTTTTATGGTTCTATGTTTAATAGTGTATGATGTAGAGGTATCCAAACTCTACAGGTTCCTTATGGATAATTGAATGTTGAACCCTTTCCTCTAGTACCACATCTCTACCACTAGAGTGCAGAACTGATCTTGGTTGTGCGAATACAGTAATAAAGATTCAGCAAGAGCACAATACACAGATCTGATAATTTCAAATGGTAATATAAATTTAAGTTTGTATAAATGAAAAGAGCATATTCGCAATCGATTACAGAGAATGTCAATGTGTGGCTTCCAGCTGAAATGGCGGTCAAGTAACACACCTAAGTAAACATAAGTGCTCACAATGTCAATTTCATCCTCACATTGACAACATCTTGATCCGCAACTCATTAAATGTAGACAAGAAGATGTATGGAATTTAACCTGTACAGGAGAATCAATACTAGAGTTGAAAGGTGAACACAAGTGCATTATTTTTGTTTTACTTGAATTAATGATTAAATCGTGATCATGACTCCATTGCAATACCCGCGTAAAGTCCTCCTGTAGATATTGATTAGCAATTGACAAATTTTTATGAACAGATAACAATACAGTGTCATCCGCATACATATAAATCTTACACTTTGAGATTACACTGAACAAAGAATTCACATACAATAAGTACAAAATGGGACCTAAAATTGAACCTTGGGGAACACCGGTCGAAATACTTTTAATATCACTAGAAAAGTTATCAATCCTAACAAAAAACTTTCTACCCTCTTAGTAATTAATGAACCAAGACAATAATTGCCCTCTAATTCCAGCACTTTCAATAGCGAGAACCAATTTTCCATGATTTAAGGTGTCAAAAGCCTTAGCATAATCTATGAATAAAGCTAAAACATTCTTATTATTATCTAGCTTAGAGTTAACTAAACCCAGAAAAAACACTCCGTGTAAAAATACCAGCCAAGTCTCTTTAACTATAAAAAAAAATAGAAGAAATCTAAAAATTCAGCACTAAAAAGGAGTGATATCAAAAAAGGAGCCAAGTCAACGAATTTTCCAAATTTTAATCGTACCATTGAAATAAAAATATCAACCCCCGAGAAATATTTAAAAAAAGGACTTGGCGCATCGTTTTTTTAAAGACACTTTTCTATCCTAAAAGTATAGGAAGAACTCTACAAGTATATTTTCCTGAGTATATCACATTCATTATCGACGAATCATACTACGTTTTAATATAACTAGTACTCTTACCTACTGGCAGTTTTGGTATTTTGTCAATATTCAGAGGAAATAAACGGATAAACGAATAACGAATAAACGGAAGCGGCCTAGTCTATTCGTTATTGCCACTATTTCTAGGGTCATATTAATCAATCATACTTCTCAATATCGTGACTGAGGGAAATAGCGAAAGCGCTCATTACAAGAAGGCCGTCAATGAGATTTGTATAAGTGACTAGTGCACTGAGCCATGCTGCTCAAATAATTACTGACTAGATTTTTATCTAAAGTAATACGTTATGTAATTTATGAATTTTTTTGGTATAAAATGTTAATTAATAGCAATTAATTACACGGCGAGAAGGTTCAAAGTATAATGCTGTAGTAGGTATGTTGATGTACCCACAAAACTATAGGTACCTACCAATCACAAACACAACTGTTCTGTATTTATTGCTTGTAAGACAATGCTATGTTTCTTTGCGTACTTATATTTAAATTTAAAATATTTTACAGAATGTTCAATATTTAATTTGAAAGTTTTGTCCCAATTTTTCTAGGCATTTCTGAACTACGTAGTATGTGAGTGGCATAAGCTTAAGAATAGAAAAATGTCTTTAAAAAAACGATGCGCCAAGTCCTTTTTTTAAGTATTTCTCGGGGGTTGATATTTTTATTTCAATGGTACGATTAAAATTTGGAAAATTCGTTGACTTGGCTCCTTTTTTGATATCACTCCTTTTCAGTGCTGAATTTTTAGATTTCTTCTATTTTTTTTTATAGTTAAAGAGACTTGGCTGGTATTTTTACACGGAGTGTTTTTTCTGGGATATCACTTCTTTTGTTAGTTTATTCATACAGCTTGTAGCACATGTCCGAGCAGGGACTAATTTCTTTAAAAAAATACGCCTCAACCGATTTGGTTACTATGAAAAGTTGCGTTTGGTATAAGATGAAAATGATTATCCAAGAAGAATAGCTTAAGTTTCGTTATAATCGATCCAGCCGTTTTCGATACATGACGTCACTTCCGGTTTTGAAATAGCGGCCGAATTCCGGTATAGGTAATAAGAAAACAATCTAGTTTTATCTAGTTGATACCTTCATGAACGACCATCTGAATTCCTAATCCCTATATTTCCGTAAAATCGGTCATGCCGTTTGTAATATATGACGTCACTTCCGGTTTCATTTAGTGGTTCCTGCCGCCATTTCCGGTACCATTAATTTATTTATTCATTTTTCACAATTGATTTTTCAAATAAATAGCAGAATGAATACGCAGGAGCTAGTTCAGTTGCAATCGGTACAGGCGTTTTAGATATATGACGTCACTTCCGGTTTCAGGAATGGCGGCCGAGAACACTGCTACCTTGAATATATAAATTGTATTGTCTATGTTACAATGTAAGTTAATTATGTACGTATTTTAAGTATAATTTGTTGAAATAAGTTAAATATTGCGTATTTATGACGTCACTTCCGGTTTAGAAAATAAGAAAATAATATTTTTTTTATTGATACTTCATATAGATGACCATCTAAATCGAATGGCGCTAATTTCGTTCTAATCGGTCCAGACGTTTTTGAGTTATGACGTCATTTCCGGTTTCAAAATGGCGGCTTCCGGTTGGTTTTATAAAAAGGCACCTCAGACGCCAAAAGTGCACATGTGGTAAAAATTTCAGGTCGATCGGTTCAGCCGTTTAGGCTGTGGCGGTGATAGCGACGTTTCGTGATATCATCAGAATCATCATCATCTTCAGAATCAGAAAGTGGTGTAATTTCACTGTTTTCTCGGTCCTCTAGCGCGCAAATGGCATAACCTATTGTTCCCAAATTTGGTATATGTAGTGGGGTGGGCCATAGCTCGAAATTAAGATATTTCGCAACAATGTGAGATTTACCAATTTTGAGATCCAGTAGGCCGAAAATGCCATGTTGTTGCTTACAGTAAAAGTGTTTGGTCTGCTCCTCAGTTTATTAGGCATTTACGGTATGTTGAGTGACTGTGAGTGTATAGTACGACTTGGCTGGGTGGAGCGACCGCTCCACTAGATCAGAAAAGGACAGCAGAAGATCCGATGTGCTCTTCCCCTTCTGAAATCCATATTGCATGTTATTAATTATTTTATGATCCTCTAAATATTTAGTCAAATTTATAGCAACACATCGCTCCATTATTTTCTCAACAGCCGGCAACAACGAAATAGGTCTATAATTTACATATTGCAAGTGACTGCCTTTCTTGTAAATCGGCTTAACTACAGAAACTTTTAAATTTTTAGGGACTAAACCAGTTTTAATGCTAACATTAACTAAATGTGCTAAAGTTGGACTAATTTCATCTACAATATTTTTTAAATCAGACACTCTTATTCCCTCAAATCCTGGCTTCTTGTTACTATCAGATTTAGTTATAATATCCTTAATATCAGCTCCCGTGATAGTTGGCATACGCATTGATCGATTAGAAGATGAAAGAGAGAAGTTAGATAACGTGCAAATATCACAACTATGCAATATTTTAGTCACTTCCGTAATGAACGTGTCCGCAAATTCATTAACTATTGTATTATTATTACATGTTTTACCAAGATATCTTCTAATCACTTCATCAACCGAAAGCTTCCGCGGCTTAGATAATATATCACTAATTACTTTCCATGTACCCTTTGCGTCCCTACTCGTTTCTACCAACTGTTGTTTATAATAGAGCTCCCTACTGCGAATTATTTCCTTGTTTACTAGATTCCTAAATTTTCTGTACTCTGCTCTATACATCGTTTTAAGAAGGTTGGAACAATTTTTCCATCGTCGAAATAGCTTATCCCGCTCTATCACCATTTGTATCAATTCATTTGACATCCATTTTTTAATTGGTCTCGACTTCTTGAAGGTGTTAGAACTTTCAGAGCAACATGCATCATAACTAGTTTTAAAAATATCTTCTATACAATCATAAATCCTATCCCCATCTTGTTCTAATATAATATTTTTCCAATTAACCTCCTTCAATATCCTAATTAATTTTTTCTCTTGAAAATATTTACTACTAGTATTGTTTAATTCCGGTTCTATTATGAGTTTATTATTGCTTATGTCTACTCCTATCATATAGTGGTCAGTTAATTTTGTCTCATAAATTACGGATTTAATTACGCTGTTATTTCCGGCAATCCGTACAAATATATGATCAATGCAAGTAGATGACAAGGTATTGTTTACAATTTCTTCACGCGTAGCCTCATTAATACAGGAAGAAAAACCATTTGACATCAGCACATCCTTATACCTATTGATCAACAAATCATCTTCCTTCAGCAAGTCCAAATTTAAGTCCCCTACAATTACAATGTTATTGTTTACATTATCAAAATACTGCTCGATCTCAGACACAAATCGATCCTTGTAACAATCAGGCGGTCTATAAATGCAAAACAACAGAACAGAAAATTGGTTGTTTACACACTTAACTTCTCCAAATAATCCCTCAAAATTTGTAAACACCTTTTGCTTTTCTTCATAGTTAAACGTATTTCTAACAAAGAGGGCAATTCCGCCACCACGGCGATCTTTACGTACTTTAAAGAAAGCTGTGAATCCTTCTATATTGTAATAATCATCGTGAACCAATTTCGATATTTCTGTAAGTACTAAAATGTCAATATTTTTAATACTTTTATTCAATAACAATAACAACTGATTCCAGTTAGCATTAATTGATCTAATGTTGCAATGCAGAATCGTCAATCCACTAGCCTCCTGGCACCACATATCAATATCAGCTGTTCGTGATTGAATTATAGTATCACTTAAATACAAATTTTCATTGACAATTTCATCGTAATCAAACCACATTCTTTAAGTTTAAGGGTTGTTTACAACTTTGACTGGCTCTTCTTTAACTTACTTATCTAAATCGGTATGGTCACGGATTTTAATGACAGTTGGAGAATCTTCGTCTTTAGAACTAGAATATTACCTTGTTTAAACCAGACAAATTTATACATACAGTCCTTCGCAACACGTTTGGCCTGTGCTAAAAGCCCACGGTTGTAGTAGGTCAGATTTTCATTTATGTAAATACGTTGATTTAGTTTATCACCAAAAAGTTCGCTGCTATTGAGAGAAGATATTTGCCGTTTCTTATTAATGAACATATCCCTCTTCTTACGACTGAGAAGCTGGACGATGATCCTCGGAGGGCGATTCTGGTTCTTCCCCGGAAGCCGATGAGCCGCATCAATGTCACTGGCCACGAGAGGAATGTCCAACTCATTAGCCAACTTCAAAACAATCGCTTCGACAGACTCGTTATTATATTGCACAATATTATCAAGTTCAAAGTTCTTATTTCTGCTATATTGGTCCATATAATTTACTTGTCTCTCTAGATTCATTATCACTTCATCCTGATCCTCACATTTACGTTGCAAAAACTCACAGTTACTTTTAATGTCTTTTACAGACTCTTTCACAGTTTGTATCTCAGAAACAATGTCCTCCTTAAGTTTCTTTAATTCGTTGCTGAACGACAGCAAATTTTCGCGCACCTCCTTTTGGAAATTCAGGAAGAGGTCCTTAAAAGCAACTTCCGGAAAAGCAAATGACGTTGCACTATTTGGGTCAGGAGTTGTTGACTTTTTACGACACAACTGACATCGCCATTCCGATTTCGAATCCTTTGACTTATTTGCATAAGTCGTTTTCTTCAATCCCGAGCACGGATAATGAAGACCTCCCTGACACCCTTCACAAGTAATGAAATCGCCGTCGGTCGGCAATAGATCCTCACATTTGCTACACGACATTGGCACAGAGAATAAATAGCAAAATATCAAGCAGTAAACACGATACACAGTTCCAAAACGACAACACACAGTCAGGAGCTCAGCAGAAGCACGTCCTATCACGACCGCAGCAACGATGCGAATGCGAATTTTTAAATTTGTTAGTTAAAGTACTCTATGAAATCTCTCACTCTGACAATCAATGTGAAACTTTCAGGAAATGATAGCTAAGTAACGTGTGGTTGTATTAAAAAATACAGATTAATGAATAATGATAGTACAATGGTGTTATTTACTTACCAGTTTCTCGAAAATTAAAAATCCGGTCGAAAAACTGTCACGGCAAAATGTCACTTGCCATAAAAACCAGGCAAATGAAGTTGGCAAACAAAACTTGGTGTGTAGGGCGATTTAAACATAGGGAATCGAATGGCATCATTGCCAACCCCAGAAAAAAATCCCTAGTAGGAGAATCAACTACTGGGCCTTATGAAATGCCGGGCCTTGTTTGTGCCCCCTACCTTATTAACTAGGAACATTTTATTCGTAAAGGTTCATCGACCAACTTAAAACTTTGCACGCCTATTGGGACTAATACTTTAGGAATATTTGGAGATCTGACGAATGATATTTTCGATATACATATTTTTGGTTCGAGGTGTTGCGCGTGTCCGTGCTCGCTAATCAACGCGCTACACACAGCGTTTTCCTAGTTAAAATAATACAAATACCTACGCTATTGAAGTATACCATGTTTACTGCGCGTAAAAAAATGGTCATGAAACTATTTTTAAATGAATAGAAGAAAACAGAAATGGTTTGAATTTAAAAGTAAGTAACTATTTTTACCATAAACCCCCCCCCCCCCCCCCCCCATCCAAAACCATATTGCTAAATGAGCGAGCGTAGCGAGCATCACCACGGTACTCTTAAGGCACTTTCTCTGTGTTTTTTTTTATTGTTTTTTTGTTTTCTATTTTGTGTTCACTGCCCAGGTCAAACCGCACAACCAATCGATCTAAAATTTTGCACACATACTAACGTAATCTATGCGGTCTCTGGGATCGTTTTTTTGAATGGAATCCTGTGATTGGTTCAAATTATAGAAAAATTATCTTTCGATTGGTTGGTCCGATCAATTTGAAATTTAGATAGTCATTTCAACCAACATTGTACCCAATCATAAAAAGTTTCAGCCAAATCCTCCCATTGGTTCAAATTTGAAACCATTTTTCATGTGATTTTTGAAATTTAAACTAAAGAACTGATTGTCCGATCAACTTAAAACTTCGCATGGTCATTGGTACCAACATTTAAGGAATTTTTGCCAATTTTGAGTCAAATCTGTCGGCCTTCTTTAAGCTTCTGCTCCATGGCCTGTAGAGCAGCCAAGCAGTCCACAATTTACAGTAAAACTAGCGCATATCATATCGGATGCTGTACGAAGGTTAAATCGTCCAATTGGGAGTTTAAATAATATCTTCTGATTGGTCAGCAATTAAAGTGTTCCGATTAAGTTCAAATTTTGCATGGTGTTTAAGACCAACATAATCTAAAATTTTACACATTGTAAGCCCAATCAATAAGTCAAGTATTAATTGTCATTTTACGAGGTTAGTATGGGTTGTCAAAAGCTGGAAAAAGTATGTAGGTAAGTCACGACACAATGGATCTGATATTCTTCCAGAGTATTTATAGGCCAAGCAACGAAGGCTAAAAACAGGCCGAACCCGGGACAAATTGCAAGATTTGTCTTTTTCATCAGACCTTATTCAGAAAAATTCGCTGATTACAACAAAAAAAAGTTTTACGCAGAGATGTGAAGGGAAATTGTCCAAAATTACGTGTAAAGTTCAAATTTTGAGAACATAAAATATATTTTTTTAGAATCACAGAACACATTTTCATATTTGTTTTCAATAAAAAGTATGTATGTTATTAGGATACAATACTCGAAAAAAAATTGGGTGATGATATTAATTATTTTCGGATTTATTCAATGATTTCATAAAATGACGTCATTTAAATAATTAGTCGTAGTGACGTAACTAAAGGAGCTAGAATAAAGTTTTTACGGGAAAATGTTGGTAATAAAGCCTAATATTTTTGGTATGAATATGATCAAAAGTTCACCACGCATCTACTAATTGTTGTCAAACAAAATTTTAATCAAATTATATGAAAAATTAAACATCAATATAACGCAATTATTGGCATAACGGCGGAACTGTTTGATCAGAAAATGTTGTCCCATATAGAATTTTGGTGCCTGATAAAACCTAGCCCAGAGAGAGATTTGGGACGCCATATTGAAACCGGAAGTGGCATCATCTTGAAAACGGCTGAACCGATTATAACGGAACTGGTGGCAATTGACTCCAACGGTCATATGACAAAACAGATCAATAGTAAAACCAGAAATTACCAATAACAAATACCGGAAATGACGTCACAAGTATTCAAAATTCTTCTAAACCCACTGTTCAACAATAAATACATTATTCTGGCTTGTTATAATGTAATATTTGAATTTATTTTAAAAAAATCTATGTGGCATTGTTTTCAGTCGCCATTTTGAGAACCGGAAGTGATTCCATAGCTCGGAAACGTTTTTTTTTATAAAATCTTTATTCACACATGTACATAGATTTACAATCACAGTTGATATACAAACAGAAAAAGTGAATAATAGGAATACTTAGAAACTAATAAAGAAATCAGGGTCTTTAACTTCCAGGCAAAAGGAAACGTATTGGAATGAAATCAAATACCAATTAATTAAGTGGATACCACTCTGTGTCTGGAATTAGAAAAGGTTTTAAGCCTTATGCCGGCATAATTTTATGTTGGTACAGCATTATAACTAGGTACCAATATTTTTATTACCATGATATAACCATGTTAAAACTTATTATTTTATCATTATAAATAGCGACTTTTACAATTAAATTCATAAAGATATGCATTTATGTATTTATTTAATGTACTTATGGTCAAATAGGGGGTTTTAGAAGAATTTTGAATATTTGTGACGTCATTTCCGGTATTTGTTATTGGTAATTTCTGGTTTTACTATTGATCTGTTTTGTCATATGACCGTTGGAGTCAATTGCCACCAGTTCCGTTATTATCGGTTCAGCCGTTTTCAAGATGATGCCACTTCCGGTTTCAAAATGGCGTCCCAAATCTCTCTTTGGGCTAGGTTTTATCAAGCTCCAAAATTCTATAAGTGACAACATTTTCTGATCAAACAGTTCCGCCGTTATGCCAATAATTGCGTTATATTGATGTTTAATTTTTCATATAATTTGATTAAAATTTTGTTTGACAACAATTAGTAGATGGGTTGAACTTTTGATCATATTCATACCAAAAATATTAGGCTTTATTACCAACATTTTCCTGTAAAAACATTTATTCTAGCTCCTTTAGTTACGTCACTACGACTAATTATTAAAATGACGTCATTTTATTAAATAATTGAATAAATCCAAAAATAATTAATATTATCACCCAATTTTTTTTCGACTATTGTATCCTCATATAATACATACGTTTTATTGAAAACAAATATCAAAATGTGTCCTGTGATTCTTAAAAAAAATATTTTATGTTCTCAAAGTTTGAACTTTACACGTAATTTTGGGCAATTTCCCTTCACATCTCTGCGTAAAACTTTTTTTTGTTGTAATCAGCGAATTTTTCTGAATAAGGTCTGATGAAAAAGACAAATCTTGCAATTTGTCCCGGGTTAAATGCTTCGTTGCTTGGCCTATTATATGGAGATTGGAAAGTTGCAGAGAAAATCGTCTAGTGCCGTGTCGTGTATCGTGACTAGGTCGTTGCATGTTCTGTGCTCGCTCATCAACGCGTTACACTGAGCGTTATGCTTTTAATTATAATGTTATTTTGTGAGCTTCTGATAGGTACTACACACTTTTACCTATTAAAAATTACACAAGGAGCATAGTTTTAATTTTTCAAATTAACTTTCGTTATTCCGGTTTTACAATGTCCCGATAAAGTTAGCGGCAGGATGTACCTACCGTTTGAAACCTTGGCGACAGCCAATGAAACACGCTATCTGACTTCTAAAGTGAACTTTATCTTACTTTTAAAGGTACAAAATTACGTGAGCGAGCGTAGCGAGCGTCTCCATTCTGCGCTTTTGGACACTCTCTCTGTTTTTTTTTGTGTGTTTTTGTGTTTGGACCGACGGCACAGGCCACAACTTTTTTCCGATCGAGCTGAAATTTTGCACACATACTAATATCATTCTAACTTAATCGTGTATAGTTTTTGAGTGCTGTCTTTTGATTGGTTCAAAAATAAAAATATCACCCGATTGGTCGAAAATCAAAATGCTTCGATTAAGTTCATATTTTGCATGGACATTAAGACTACAATTTTCTATTGTTTTACAAGTTTTCAGCCCAATCATTAGATAACTTATGCACTTATTGGCATTTTTCAATGTTTGGAACTGTCAGAATTGATGGTCATGTATATCGGGAAATTCCACCGCTTTCTGGATTGTTTTATTTATGAACCAAAGTGTATAGATATCTATTCTGAGTTTCAATGAAAAACATATTCTTGTTGACTGTGTGGAATATAATACAATTCATAAGGGATGTATATGCATTCATAGTTTTTTTTTAAATATTGATCGTGTTTCACAGCTATGTTAGAAGCAACGTTTTGACTAGATAGTACATGTAAAATCTTATATTTTACACATTATTCCAGCCCAATCGGTAAAAAATGTACATACTTATTTCTACTTTAAGCTGATCGAGCTGAAATTTTGCACACATAAGTTTATATCATTCTAACTTAATCGTGTATAGTTTTTGAGAGCTGCCCTCCGATTGGTTCTACTTTAAGTGTTGTGAATAATCTGTTCAGAGAGATTGATGGGGAAGTACCTATCAAATTCATGGTACATAGATTGACCTGTTATTAAAATGTTTCCAGAACGTTTATGGAAAGTTGCGTTGAAAATCAGTAACGAATAGTTAGTTATCTTTGATTGAAAGGATGGATAGTGCTCGATTGGCGATGTTGCGCGTGTCGGTGCTCGCTCATCAACGCGTTACACAGAGCGTTTTCCTAGTTATACTATGAAACTGGTTCTATTGTGATTTGATGAAAGACTGGATTGTGTATCTGCTAAGTTGTGCACCGCGTAGAGAACAGCTATCTTCACACTATTAAGCTTACGGTGTGAACACTTCAATGATCTACCATTGGCTCCCGTAAATACGGACTACGGGTGGAATACGCAGAAAAAAATGCTTTAAAATCGACCCTTGGTCAGTCTGCACCCTAGCCGATCGCAGCGCTAAGTTCGCTGGTGGCGATCCCGGAACTAATCTAGGCAATCATTTTATTTCTTGAGTGATAGTCAATGGCGCGAGCTGTCAAATGCCGTCTTTTAGGTTATTTGCTGTTTGGTGAATAATAAGTAAGTGAAAATGCTTGTATTACATGTTAATTATTACAATCAATAAACTAATCACATTTTTACACTGATATTAACCCTTTTAATTTCATCTGATCGTTATCCAAGTTGTTTTAGTTCTAATTTATACATTTGATTTTGAATTAACCCGCTAAAATTCAGATTAGTTTGATTTTCTAACACCAACCATGGTGCTTAGAGATCGCTGCGAACGGCTGGTAGCCGCAGCCAATCCACTCTATAGACCTGGCCATATTTAGCATTGGAGCCTGTTTCACGTCTTTAGCCCATCTGATCTCACCTTAAATTTAATAGTGTGAAGATAGATGTTCTCTACGCGGTGAGTTGTGCTTAATCATTGACTGTCTATCACTGTTGTGATAGATAATTAGCTAAAGTCACGATCGCCTTATCAATTTAGATTGTGAAAAGATTATGCCGCTAGAGGTTGGTGAAGTTCGTACTAAAGACTGCGTTCGATTCCAGCGTCTTTCAGGACTGATGTTTTTTTGTAATTTCCCTCAGGCGATAGGCAAAGGTTTTTTCTACCTACTTCTTTGAATTTTAATTCAATTCAATTTTTATTTATTTATACAAAATTATTACAATATAATGGCACTACCCCGGAAGCAAAGCTTGTGTGGGGATGATTAAGTATTAAAATATGGAAGTGAAAGTATAACAACTTATTAGAAAAATAAGCGACTATTTCGAACGCCTAAAATATTACATTATTGACATGGGTTTCAAAGTACCTCTACTCTCGAAAATACATAAAATTGTTTCAATGGGGTTGTTCACTGCCATTTGCTCTCACTCGCAGCGCTAGCGGCATTGGAGGTGCCTCTCTCTGATTGGTTGGTCTCTGAATCCAAGATCTATGAATCAAACTCCCGCCAAGATTTAAAAACCTTCCATTCCGCTAGATGCATTTTGATTGGCTCTCTCCCGGACGATTAGAACAGCAGCGCCATCTACAATAGTTTTGCGTGAACAACCCCAATCTAATAATAAAATCAAACGTTTTCGGGGGCTGTGCGCACCGGACTTGCATGGACTGCCATTGTTAACGGCCATATAGGTACCCTATAAAGGGGTCCTATGTTCACTCATCATTGAGCGTTTTCCTGGTAATAAAATTGGTAAAATGTATACAATTATGTATAAATAAAAGAACAGAGTTACAAGCATTTTTGTGCGCCGCCGACAGAAATTCTTCAGTTTATGTTCCTCAGCCTTGCCATTATCCTTGTTTTTAATAGATATCAGCAGTAGGATTGTTTCCCTCTAAGTATCTTCAGACTTCAAGTAAAACCTTAAACTATACATAACAGACTTTACATACTTATAATATACTTTACTGCAAACTAAAAAAAATGCTGCAAAGTTATGTGGAGTCAAATGTATAAGTACTACATTTTTTAAATATTGTGAAAACTTCATGAAAGTTTTCATGAAAAGTTTCATGAATATGTGACAGCAGACAACTGGTGACACCTCAAATTTAAAATGTTGCTTAAAATACCATTCATTTGGTAAATTTTCATGAAATTTTCGGCAAAAAAAATGCCTGAATATTCTCACAAAAAAACTATTTTATACAAGATGTTGGCAAAGATTTTACAGGAAGGTAGGCATTTGCTAAAAGAGTACAATAATATATGACATTTAAATATATTTGCACACATATAATTTTCCATATATTTCTTCAAATTTTGCACTTTAGGAATTTGTGCATTTTTACTACACATTATTTGTTCCTATTTTATTATCAATGTTTCCATAATGTATAATAGAGAAATAAAAATATGATATGCTTAAAGTTATTGAATTAAATATATTTATTTTCAAAACAGCAAGGATCATCTAAGATTTCTTATTTTCCCCGTATTTCAGTAAAATGAATGGAAAAAATTACGAAGATTTTATTTCAGGCAGTTTAATATTAACACTTCAATATAATGCAAAGTTAAAAAATAAGAGAGTTCTTAACATTGAGTATGTCAAGGTACCTATCTCCCCCCCCCCCCTCCCCCCCCCCCCCCCCCCCCCGCCTACATTTCCTTGTCATCTCGCTCCACTTGATACGGTCTCACTGCTATTCGCACAATTAAGATCAGCTCTGCACTCTAGTGGTAGAAATGTGTACTTGAGGAAGGGTGTACGCATTCAATTCTTCATAAGGAACGTGTAGAGTTTGGATACCTCTACTTCATACACTATTAAACATAGGACCCTGAAAAAAGTAACTATTATAGAATAGATGATGCTTTATCGATCTGTCACCTCAGAATTTTTCTCCGAGGTTAAATTGCAGCGTAATAATTTATCAAACATGTAATGCATCAGCCAATCAGAGGACAGGAAATGGTCCAACGGACCAATCAGGCTACAGTATAAGCCGTATTTGCTTCATACGGAAAGTTATTTTATAATTATTAAGACACAAAAAGTAAATTTCTGAGGTGACAGATCGAATAAGCATAATCTTTTCTATACTCATTACAATTTTTATGGTTCTATGTCAAATAGTGTATGAAGTAGAGGTATCCAAACTCTACAGGTACCTTATGGAGAATTGAATTGCTACACCCTTCCTCAAGTACACATTTCTACCACCAGAGTGCAGAGAGGGGTAGTGACGCCTTATCAATTAATGCGAGACGACAAGGGAATTTAGAATAACCCTCCAGGGGAGATCAGGCGTAGACAAGCTATATTTCTTGTATCGCATTTAACACTTTGAGGTCGTTCCTATCTGATTTTTTAAATTATTTAGTGGGAAGACAAAATTTCAAAAAACTCCTGACGAACCGTGCGACTCCCGTTCGCATCCGTTTCCCTCTTAACGGAAAATTTGGTATTAACTTTTCTTCTTTTCTATCTTATCAACGACAACAGTCGAATTACGTTATTTTTTGTGTTGCAATTTTGACAATAATAATGTCATCATCTCTAAATCTTGCATTGCAATCAGCTGTCTCGTGACAGTTCGACATAAACACTGTGTGAGACACAAAGTGTTTGCTCTGCAATCACGTACTGATTGAAGATGTTACAGAAAGCATGAGGTAGCAGGGATATAAGAACAACATCGCGCTCTACCAGACATTAAATCTGACTCTGTTGTCCGTGTTCAACCATGAAACATCAGTGCATTGTGATCGTCGTGGGTAAGTTATTACCCCATAAAAATCACTCTTTGTAAAAATACCAGCCAAGTCTCTTCAACTATAAAAAAATAGAAACATCTAAAAATTCAGCACTGAAAAGTAGTGATATCAAAAAATGGGCCAAGTCAAAACTTAATTTTAAAAACCAAAATATACTTGGCGCATCGTGCATTTAGATAGTTCAGAAGTATAGGCCAGATGTGTAATATACTTACAATCTACCTACCCTTTCATACCCTAAAAAACGATGCGCCAAGTATATTTTGGTTTTTAAAATTAAGTTTTGACTTGGCCCATATTTTTTAATATCACTACTTTTCAGTGCTGAATTTTTCGATTTTTTTTTATTTTTTTTATAGTTGAAGAGACTTGGCTGGTATCTTTACACTGAGTGTTTTTTATGGGGATATCACTCATTTTTTTAGTTTATTTATACAACTTATTTACCAATTTCAAGTCAAAGCAACAATAAAAATGACTAATTCCTTTTAAAAAATATGCCATTTACGAATTGGTTACAAAGAAATTTTTTGTTTGGTTCTAAATACAAGCTTAAAAGGGATATTCCATGAAGAATTGCGAAAGCATCGTTCCAATCAGTCCAGCCGTTTTCGAGATATGGCATCACTTCCGGTTTTAAAAATGGCGGCTGAAATTACTGCCACCTAGAATTTATTTTAATAAATGTTATGTATCATTATAAGCCTTCTAAATAGACTTATGGGGAAGTGAATTTAGGCAGATTTCGCATTACTATGACGTAGTTTCCGGTTTCAATCATTAGAAAAATTTAGTTTCACTACTGTTATGTTTAAAGAGGACCGTCTGAACCGATTGGTGCTAGTTTCATTCCGATCGGTCCAGCCATTTTCGAGATATGACGTCACTTCCGGTTTCAAAATGGTGGCTACAGGTTAGTTTTATAAAAAGGCACCTCAGACGCCAAAAGTGCACATGTGGTAAAAATTTCAGATCAATCGGTTAACCCGTTTAGGCTGTGGCGGTGATTGCGGTGTTTCCTGACCCCCTGAATCATCATCATCATCAGATAGCTTTTAAAAGGGGTGTAATTTCACTTTTTTCACGGCCCTCTGGCTAACAAATGGAAAAACATGTTGTTCCCAAATTTGGAATAGGGGGTGGGGTGGGCATAGCTCGAAATTTAGATATTTCGCAACAATGTGAGATTTTCGAATTTAGAGATCCAGTAGGCCGAAAATGCCATGTTGTTGCTTACAGTAAAAGTGTTTTGTCTGCTCCTCGGTTTATTAGGCATTTACGGTATGTTGAGTGACTGTGAGTGTATAGTACGACTTGGCTGGGTGGAGCGACCGCTCCACTAGATTGATTTTGTACAATAGGGAATTCTCCTTAAATTTTATTACATTTTTAATAAATCCTACTCCTCGAAAGTAATACAACGTTTTTTTTTAATTTTTTTTAAGTCAACTAGTTATCGAGTTATGTTAGTTCAAACTTAGTTCAATGCATGTGGATTTGAAACGACCCTGCGCCATCTTTCCAAGCTGTGACGT
Organism: Leuctra nigra; assembly: GCA_934045905.1. NCBI lineage: Eukaryota > Metazoa > Arthropoda > Insecta > Plecoptera > Leuctridae > Leuctra > Leuctra nigra. The sequence goes on from OW203772.1 coordinate 15,750,417, forward strand.
CAGAAACCAGATTGCCATGTTACCTGCATGCAGTTCTAATGGATTTCTGTAGTGAAGCAGCTGAGAGGAATCATTGATGATTTTGTTCTACAATCATGAAATTTGGTATACTTGTTCCTTAGGACACAATTAACATATTTTGCTATTATATCATTTGTGCTTTTGACCCTGGGGACAGTGGTGACCTCTGAAGGTCAAATTCATAAATCCTCATATTTAATGGATGATTCGAAAAACTTAGTAAATATTTCTTCAATTATGACTGTATTTATTTAAAAGATATTTCAGAACGATGGTTGTTACCAAAAATTTCACTACGAGGTCAAGATAAGGTCATTTGGGGTCAAAAGTAAAAAAATCTCATTTCTTGAGCTAAATTCTTATTTCTTTTCAAATTGAGTTGGAAAAAATCTAGTCAGCCGTAATAATTATAAATAAAACAAAAAATGTAACAGGGAGAGCATAAATTTGGGCCTAATTTGGCAAATTTTGAGTACATGGCTTGGAATATACTCATGATAACAATGAGATAACAGCACGAAATACGTTAAAGATAATAGAAGTTTTGAAAAATATATGGAAATAATATGGGTTCAGAATTTACCCGTGGGATTAGTAGTGACCCTTAGAGGTCAAATTACATAATAACTATTTATTTATGGCAGAACACATTTTTCTATTATGCTTCTTCTCTTATGACTGCCAATACATGTGCAAGTGATATAAAAAATTAAGTTAGGTACCTACAAATTTTACCACGCAAGCGCGTACGAATCATATTGGTTGTGGGGGGGGGGGGGGGGGGGGGGGGGTGAACTCCTCAGTTCTAGCCCCGCAGGGCATATTTTTAAAATTTTATCAATTTAAAAGTGATTGTGATGCTCTAAAATGCATACATTTAAGTAAATAACACTCCAATTGTTTCTCCACAGGGCGTCTTTTTCGAAAACAATATATTTTAAATTTTTAAACTTAATTTTGTATGGTAAATGGGGGTCAGACTGCTCGAGTGGGGGGGGGGGGGGGGTTATCCCCTATCCCCTCACCCCCTTCTTCGAGCCTGATACCTCGGAAGTGCTGTTTACTATCATAAAAAAAATAATTGTTACAGTACAGGAAATTTGGCAAAATTTTAAACTATTTCAGGTTTTTATCGTGATAATATTAATTATTGATATTAATAATTATTCCTGTTCTTGTTACCAATTAACTTATGACTCATGCTTATGACTTTTCGTGAGAAAAGAGCACAATTATATTGTTATACACTCGCTTTAAAAGTGTCAAAAACTCTTATTTCCAAAAAAAATAGCCGCCAATATAATGTCCAGACATGGCACTTTTTTCAGAATTATCTTTAATAAAGCCTTTGTCAGATATAATTGCAATATATACATCATGTAATTATAATAAAAGCAGCATTTGAAGTGGAAATGCCTCGTTTAGCCCTATCTTGGATGGCCTCACTGCCCAGCATCTAGGTTCTGACGTCACAGCCAACCACAGCGCGTCTCTGGCCCGCCTCCCAGATTCAAATAAAACCACACTTATAAATAACTCACAAATAAATTTATTTCATAGACATGTTCTTCCTGTCGCATCTAGTATTTTATTTCATTAATTTAAAGAAAATTTAAATCTGAGGAGAATTCCCTATTGAGGAATAGTAGTTTATTTCTAGGTAGTCTAGGTAGTTTAGTACTTTGTTTGAAATGTTTAATTGTTTTACATGATTTGGTTTTTTAAGTTTAGTTTTGTCCTGAAAAAGGTACAACTAAATGGATCGAAACTGTTGACATTACCAATAAAAATAAACTACCACGGGATGAAATATCCCTATCAGAAGATTTTAATTATTCTAATCCTGAATCTTTTAAAAGCAGCTGGGCTGGACCCGAGGCGTTCAGGTGTAAACACGTTTCAATGAGTTGATTCAATGTGTTTATTTTGTTTGTACATATTGTTATAGAAGGTCTTGATTAGTCACGCAGTTTTTTTTGTGTAATTTTTTTTAACTCGTTTCCAGAAAGGATCTTATTATTGTGTGGCAAAAATTGTTTCCAATGGATTGCTGGATTGCAATCAAACACGTGGCTTGACTTTATGTTTCAATGTCGATCATTCTAACAGTGAATAGATTTATTGACGTCCATGAGAACTTTTTTGTCACGGTGACAAGACCCTAGAAGGCCGTGAATAACATTGAGATGAGAAGCTTGTCACCGTGACAAGAAAGATCTGATTTTATAAACTAGGAAAACGCTCGGTGTAACGCGTTGATGAGCGAGCACCGACACGCACGACATCGTCAATCAAGCACGATCCATTCAATCAAAGATAACTAACTATACATTATTTATTACCAATTTTCCTTGCAACTTTTCATAAACACTCTGGATCAATTAAATAACAGATTATTGTACTGATATTTTTCCATCAATCTCTTCGGACAGATATTCAAACACTTAAAACGGAAATAAGTCTGTAAATTCTTGACCGATTGGGCTGGAAATGTGTAAAATATTATGCTATCTAGTCAAAACGTTGTTTTCATAACTGTGAAACACAATCCATATCGTAAAATAAATTATTTTAAATAAGGTTTACCTATACCTATGTATATGAAATACCTACATTACATTTTGACTACATTATGTATTGCAAGTTGATTCACTAAGAAAAGAATCTGTCTTACATTGATATTGAGAAAGCCATCTATATAAACTTTGCTTTGCTACATAGAGCAACCCAGAATGCAGTGGAATTTCTGTTTTGAAATGTCATTTCTGACAGTTATTGAAACTGTCAATAAGTGCATCTATGTTCTTGACTGGTAGGGCTGAAAATTCGTAAAATAAGAGACAATGTTGGTCTGAACGACCATGCAAAATATGAGTTTGATTGATCAGATTAATCGAATACCATTTGATAGGTCAAATGGTGGTGTGGCTATAGGCCGTTTTAAATTAAGTATACAAATGTCAGTAAAATGTCTATTACTCTTGAAGCTCATTACAGATTTGTAAAAAATCACTTATAATGCTGGTAGACATGACCTTGCAAAATTTGGTGATGATCGGTCAAACTATTGCAGTCTTATACACAGAGTTTCCTTCATCCCCATTGCCAAGCTAACTATAACTACACATCAAGTTTCCGATGCAACCAATGGAGCGAACTTGCTGAAAAAATTTTTGACCATAACGAGAATAGTAATTTAAGTTGTGTGAAAAAATTGGCCTGATCCATTACTTCGTTTGGCAGGAGACGCCAAATGCACAAATACACACAAAAACAGAGATTCGAGCCATAAGTTTCAAGTGGAGACGCTCGCTACGCTCGCTTGAAAATGATTGGGTTCATCATTTTTGCAAGACAGTGTATGAGTATATAACTAAACGTATTTAGGGGTCAGGTTAATAGAGAGACAACTGCGATCTCTTGGAGGCAAATGATGCTAAAATCAGTACAGTACTGCATAGAGCTTGAAATTCTGAATCCAATGATATATAATTTCATTTTTTCATTTTTTTTTTAGATGACATGATCGCACCCCGAAAGCAAACGTTTCCAGACTTCGGCCTCCTGGATGCCCGATCTACTTGTGATTATGTTCTATCTTGTTCCAGCAGTGGCCGTGAGCCTAATGTCCGTGTGTGAGGTGGCGACGCACAGGCACGACTACAAGCTCGTTTCCCTCTCCCACTCCCGCTCCCACTCCCACTCCAACTCTGACTCCCGCTCCCTCTCTGATCCCGACTCCCGCTCCCTCTCTGACTCCCGCTCCCTCTCTGATCCCGACTCCCACTCCAACTCTGACTCCCGCTCCCTCTCTGATCCCGACTCCCGCTCCAGCTCTGACTCCCGCTCCAACTCCGACGCCGACGCCGACGTCGACGTCGATGTCGATTGCGACTGCGACACCGACTTGGAACCGTTATATGATAGAATAGAGGATTTGTTTTACCAACAAACTAGTACTCCAGGTACACAATCATAACTATCTAATTCAAATAGATTGCTTCTTTATGTCTGATATTCATAGTTTATCTTCATTTCAAATAAAATCATTTAGCAGAAGGCGCAAAATTAATCACCCTGATAGAGAGGTTTCTTTATCGACAATACCTATTATAGATAGGATTCTGATATTTGAACACATCAAACGATAATTTAAAATGTGAAGGTTTTCAAAATATTCATTTTTTTTAAAAATGGTTACAAATGATTGCAAATAAAGTTGAAAAAGAAACAGATTAAACCAAACGAAATTAAAATTGATTTGGAGTTACTTTGTAGGAACAAGGGGAATTTATGTTTATTTACGCATTTCTAAAATAAACATAAAGGTAGTTTAAAAAATCTATGAAGGGTGTATGTGCGTTTTTATGTAACTATCATATAACGACATTTAAGCTGGAAATTCAGCCGCAATAACTTTTGTCTCCAATTTCTTCTTGAAACCACAGACATGCTTTGCTATAAAATTTAGTTATTTTTTCGCAAAAACATGGGATTCTTTATAACAAGCTCTAAGACACAGACGTGCTTAATTACTATAAAATTTAGTATTCTTTCGCAAACTTACTTATGTACAAAACATGGGATTCTTTTAAACAAGCCCTGTTCTTGTTTAAACTTAAACACGCGCTATTCGCACAATCAAGATCAGCTCTGCACTCTAGTGGTGGAGATGTGGTACTAGAGGAAAGGGTTCAACATTCAATTCTCCATAAGAAACCTGTAGAGTTTGGATACCTCAACTTCATACACTATTAAACATAGAACCCTGAAAAAAGTAACGAGTATAGAAAAGATTATGCTTTATCGATCTGTCACCTCAGAATTTTTCTCCGAGGTTAAATTGCAGCGTAATAATCATGCAAACATGAAATGCAGCAGCCAATCAGAGTACAGGAAATGGTTCAACAGACCTATCAGGCTACAGTATAAGCCGTATTAGCTTCATACGGAAAGTTATTTTATAATTATTTAGACACAATAAATGCATTTCTGAGGTGACAGATCGAATAAGCATAATCTTTTCTATACTACTTACAATTTTTATGGTTCTATGTTTAATAGTGTATGATGTAGAGGTATCCAAACTCTACAGGTTCCTTATTCGCACAATCAAGATCAGCTCTGCACTCTAGTGGTGGAGATGTGGTACTATAGGAAAGGGTTCAACATTCAATTCTCCATAAGGAACCTGTAGAGTTTGGATACCTCTACTTCATACACTATTAAACATAGAACCCTGAAAAAAGTAACGAGTATAGAAAAGATTATGCTTTATCGATCTGTCGCCTCAGAATTTTTCTCCGAGGTTAAATTGCAGCGTAATTATCATGCAAACATGAAATGCAGCAGCCAATCAGAGTACAGGAAATGGTTCAACAGACCAATCAGGCTACAGTATAAGCCGTATTAGCTTCATACGGAAAGTTATTTTATAATTATTTAGACACAATAAATGCATTTCTGAGGTGACAGATCGAATAAGCATAATCTTTTCTATACTACTTACAATTTTTATGGTTCTATGTTTAATAGTGTATGATGTAGAGGTATCCAAACTCTACAGGTTCCTTATGGATAATTGAATGTTGAACCCTTTCCTCTAGTACCACATCTCTACCACTAGAGTGCAGAACTGATCTTGGTTGTGCGAATGGATAATTGAATGTTGAACCCTTTCCTCTAGTACCACATCTCTACCACTAGAGTGCAGAACTGATCTTGGTTGTGCGAATTTAAACGCTGGTATAAACGATTTTTCTACTTCTTAATTCAAATGCATCTCACTTTTATAGCATTTACTCAAATATTTCTGAAATTTGCACATATTTAATTTTCATATTTTGTTCTATAACATGTGAACGTTTCTGACCTTTATATTTTTTAGTATTGATGTAGTGACCTCTCAAACAGGGTGATTTTATAACTACATAGGTATTCATCAAATTCATGGGACAATTGAACAGACTGTAAATTATATTTCCTGGCTTAAGTAGAGGAGCTGTCATCCACTCGCCTCTCCGAATCAAATTAAAGATTTTGAATTAGGGACCCAAACCTTTATGAATAAAGGTTTCGGGCTCCGGTTCCGGTTCTAAAATTTTAAATCAAACTATATTATAAAACTTCAGTATTACTTATGTCAAATTTAATGGAATTATTGGATTTGGATTTTCCTATCCACCTACTGGTATAGGTAGTCTGTATATATTCACAGGATGGTGCGCAGAGTAAATATCAGAGGAGACAATACAGTGCCTGCAATTTTCTCCATAAGACAACGTAAACATTCATTTTTCCTGAGCTATCATATTCAAATTGTCGGCAATACAGTTCTCATCGCAGTAGTCAGATTCAAAAATTTTAAACTCGAGCAGCGTTTGCATAATGAAGAATTATTATTTCTTATCATAAATTAAAATGTTCTACAAAAAATACGTATTGGAAATTTTATCAAAAAATAAACTATATACAACTTTGTGAATAATATTATATTCAAGTGATATACATGATTTTTTATTAAAAGAAGGAACCTTAAAGAACCTTTAAGAACCTAATTGATTATAACGGTTCGGGTTCCGGTTCCGGTTTTTTGGGAAAAAAGTATAACGGTTCCGGTTCCGGTTCTGGTTCCGAAACTTTAAAGGTTCATACCGGTTCTAGGTTCCGGTTCCGGTTCCGATTCGGGTCCCTACTTTGAATACCATGTCACAATGTGCATGCCAACGTCAAACCCTGTTTTGCTGGCATGCCTGCGGAAAACGCAATTTTACTTTCGAGTCATTCCAGCTAAACTCAACCAAAGAATTTACACGACCCCTTTAGATATCGATGAAACTTGGTCGAGATACACTCCTTACCCTAAATGAACGTTTACGTTTTTTTTGTTAGTCCCTAATTTCAGCGGTGGACTAGCATTGGTCTCCTAGTCCAAGGCTAGTCCCGCAATGTTATTGTTATAGCTTATTTAATATCCATTTAGGCTTTTCGCACAACCAAGATCAGTTCTGCACTCTAGTGGTAGAGATGTGGTACTAGAGGAAAGGGTTCAACATTCAATTATCCATAAGGAACCTGTAGAGTTTGGATACCTCTACATCATACACTATTAAACATAGAACTATAAAAATTGTAAGTAGTATAGAAAAGATTATGCTTATTCGATCTGTCACCTCAGAAATGCATTTATTGTGTCTAAATAATTATAAAATAACTTTCCGTATGAAGCTAATACGGCTTATACTGTAGCCTGATTGGTCTGTTGAACCATTTCCTGTACTCTGATTGGCTGCTGCATTTCATGTTTGCATGATTATTACGCTGCAATTTAACCTCGGAGAAAAATTCTGAGGTGACAGATCGATAAAGCATAATCTTTTCTATACTCGTTACTTTTTTCAGGGTTCTATGTTTAATAGTGTATGAAGTAGAGGTATCCAAACTCTACAGGTTCCTTATGGAGAATTGAATGTTGAACCCTTTCCTCTAGTACCACATCTCCACCACTAGAGTGCAGAGCTGATCTTGATTGTGCGATTAGCTTAAGTGGTAGACTAACATTGATCCCCTAGTCCAAGGCTAGTCCCGCAATGTTATTAATATAGCTTATTTAATATCCATTTAGGCTTTGACTTAAGTGGTAGACTAACATTGATCCCCTAGTCCAAGGCTAGTCCCTCAATGTTATTGATGTAGCTTATTTAATATCCATTTAGGCTTTGACTTAAGTGGTAGACTAACATTGATCCCCTAGTCCAATGCTAGTCCCGCAATGTTATTGATATAGCTTATTTAATATCCATTTAGGCTTTGACTTAAGTGGTAGACTAGCATTGATCCCCTAGTCCAAGGCTAGTCCCGCAATGTTATTAATATAGCTTATTTAATATCCATTTAGGCTTTGACTTAAGTGGTAGACTAACATTGATCCCCTAGTCCAAGGCTAGTCCCGCAATGTTATTGATGTAGCTTATTTAATATCCATTTAGGCTTTGACTTAAGTGGTAGACTAACATTGATCCCCTAGTCCAAGGCTAGTCCCGCAATGTTATTGATATAGCTTATTTAATATCCATTTAGGCTTTGACTTAAGTGGTAGACTAACATTGATCCCATAGTCCAAGGCTAGTCCCGCAATGTTATTGATGTAGCTTATTTAATATCCATTTAGGCTTTGACTTAAGTGGTAGACTAACATTGATCCCATAGTCCAAGGCTAGTCCCGCAATGTTATTGATGTAGCTTATTTAATATCCATTTAGGCTTTGACTTAAGTGGTAGACTAACATTGATCCCCTAGTCCAAGGCTAGCCCTGCAATGTTATTGATAAAGCTATGACCTGGACTTCAAATGACCGTACTAGTGGTTTGTGATATTTAAATAAGGGTCCTGACATAATGTATGTTTTTGGTTTATTCCAACAGCGCCAACTGCGTACGTTGGTTGCTATGTGGGGAATGAGGGCATGACTCCAATTGGAACTATTGCATCACTCCATGAATGCGCCACAGAATGCCGTAACATAAACATGATGTATACCGGAATGTCTGCCGGGTAAGTAAATAGGTCCAAATAACATGTGTGCCAAGTAGAGTTCCAAAATTTCCGAACCTGGAAATTTTGGTGAAAAAAACCTTTATTAGCTTTTTGCGGAAAACACGGGCATTTTGGGAATAATTGATTGCAAAATGGCAAAATACAGTTTAAATCCTCCAATATACAATATGAACATAAAATATTAAGAAACAATAAAATAATAATTTAAATTTTTCCCCTTAAACCCCTATTTTTCTTATATCCAAGAAAAAAATTTGCTCGGTTTTTCCGAAAAAATGTGTTTTTTTCACACACAAAATCCCTAGGGACAAGGTGCACACAATTTGAATGTATATTTTACGCACATCACGTAATTGACAGTGTCACACGAAATTCGTCACTAAAAGTTGCATTGAGCACTCTGCCGGCAGAAAGTGGCACTAGTGGTTGGGGTATTAGAACCAATTTCTCATAAGCAACATGCTAAGTTTAGATACCTCTACATCAGGCACTATTAAACGTAGAACCTTAAAAATAATTACCAGTATAAAAAAGATTATGCTTTTTCGATCTGTCACCTCAGAATTTTTATCCGAGTTCAAATTACAGTCTTAGAATGATGCAAACATGAAATGCGTCAGCCAATGAGAAGCTAGCTCCGCCCATCGACCAACCAATCATGACACTCTAGAAGCGTTATAACTTCGAATTTTACTTAGAATTTAAGTTTTATTTAACAATTATCTAGTATCCATCAATAGAAACGAATAGTTACTGTATGTTCATACATTCATAAGTTATCTTAGTATCAGATTATAAAGGACATCAATTGTCTGAATATCCTGTTAATTGCGTGTTTTTGAACCATGTTTTGCCATAAGAACTGAGAACAGAGTACCCTTACCTCTCGCCATCTTGAAAATATTCACAGTGACCGCAGCGCCCGCAAAGCCAGTGACCGCAAAGCCAACTTGGTTTCTTACGGCTACACATGATTCAAAGACACGCATTTTGCAGGATATTTAGACCTATGACGTCACTTTCAATATGATATTAAGGACTATTATGAATATATATTTAAATAATAATGTTGGTTTCTTGATTATAAACCGTTGATAATTAATAAATTACTTTCAAAATCAAATGAATTCAGCTGATTGAGTGACGAGATTGGTTTGAGTATCCGTTTCCTGTCCTCTCATTGGCTGAAGCCGGCTGAAACATTTCATGTTTGAAACACGATTGCACCGTAATTTGAACTCCGAGAAAAATTCTGAGGTGGAAAATCGAACAAGCATAATGTTATCTTCATTCCTTAAGAATTTGAGGTTTCTATTTTTAATAGTGTCGGATGTAGACCTATCTGCATTTAGCACGCTTCGTATGGGAAATACATTCTGTCCTCCTGTCGGTAGTGTCAACTTCTACCGCTAGAGTTCTCACTGTAGCTTTTTTGATCGAATACATCGTCGGTGATTTGCCATAAGGGCCTATCTCAACAAAAATGCAAATTTCACTTTTTGGTGTTTTCCTGCAAGGTTTGATATTCCAGAAGGGCATATCTCTGAAGTGAAAACTGAGGCCAGTAGAGCTGTTTTAAAATTGGAAAAAGTCAATTTTATAATTAATTGATTTGCCAGAAGGGCCTATCTCTACACAGACTAATAGCGTGGCCTATCGTAGGGCCTATCTTTAAGCTCTGTGCAAGATGAACGCCAAAAGGGCCTATCTTGCATTTATTTGCCATAAGGGCATTATGTAAAAATTGACAAATGTTTCTAATAATTAATAATAAGTGATACATATTTGAAACAAATGATTTTAATAATGAATTTTCATATATATTTCATAACACATCTTTTTTTCCTTTTCCTGAGGCCCTTATGGCAAAACACCGACGACATATTCCCAGGGTGCGAATTGTTCAATTTTCAGAGGGGGGGGATAGGAAAAATTAAAATTCCGATTATGTTGGGAAATATAGCAAAGGCGAAAAAAAATTGCCCACGAACACCATGGGGGGCTGGGGGGAGGGCCCCCCTGTACAATGCGGGTCCGGGGCGCATAGCCCCGGGAAATTTTTAATTTCAAGGTTAGATTTGATGCATTTCTAAGCGATTAGTACACTATTTTTTGCCATTTGTCGTGATGTTAAAAAAATTGTATATTATAAAAGAGGATTTGCTTTTAATTTAAAAGGTAAATCAGAAGTGGTGTGCAAAAATAAATCTTGGAATTATTCAATCTTATCAAATACAGCTTATTTGCTACTAAGGCAATTTGACAGTTGTTTTGTGTGACAATTTATTTTTATAATTTTAGATTTATTTCAGAAAAAAGTAGGTATCTATTGTTTTGTTGATTAAAAGTCAACCATTTTACAGAGAGGGGGAAAACTCTATCCCCCCCTGGGATGCTTTATTGGGAAACAGAGCCAGGGATGAGAAAACCGGAGGGGGGAAATCCCCCCCATCCCCCCACCATCAATTCGCACCCTGCATATTCCCAAGGCCTACCAAAGGGTTAACTGATAACATGTTTTTGTTACAGTGTCTTTTGCGCATGTTTCAACACTCTGCCAATTATAAGTGACAAACTACCAGAAGATCAATGTCCAATACCGTGTCAATTCTTCACAAACTTGTTATGTGGAGGAATTATCCCGGCTTTATCAGTTTACTTATCCGGTAAGTAAAATAATTGTGTGTAGCTTTCGCAATGCAGAAAGTCACTGGCGAAGCGACCGGATTCTCAAACTTTAAATTAAATTTCAAAGTATTTTACTCACACAAAGAGCTCAACATTGTAGTAGGTGTAAATATAACTTTATTACAAATAATAAACACTGCTTTTATGATATGGTGGCCAAAAATTTGATTACATTTGAATGGAAGATAAAATTGACATTTAGTAATATTAATTTAAAGAAAATCTATAAATATAAAGAAGAACTGGTCAACTTTCCTACATTAACTAGACATATTTACAAAAACTAGACATATTATTTACTATAAAGGTGATTTCTCCAGATGGCTATTGAGCCCTTTATAGCTAGTAAACTGATATTAATTAATAATTAGGTATTTAATTTCTTAATAAAAACACTTAATTGATGAACGTTTCACAAACGTTCATCAATTCATCTAAACGTTAATCAATTAAGTGTTTTTTATTTATGAATAAGCCGAACTTGCGAACGGAAAACGTATAATTATAATTTAATTTCTAATTTAAATTGTTTGCAAAACTCTCTTAAGAAACTAGGAATGATCCCTCTAAATAATCCGATAACATTTATACCTCGTATATTGTACTTGTGCATGATATGCTCTCTTATTTCCATACGTCATATATGACACATAAGTAATCATACAGTGTAAGACCATTAGACTCTGTACAGAGTAAACAATCCAGGGGCTGGATTTACAAAAGGCTTTAAGACCTATACCGGCATAACTTTATACCGGTATAGCATTAAAACTACCATCTATTACCATGATAATATCATGTTAAAACTGGGTAGATATTTTATCCTTTTAATGGTGATCAGAATAATTATATTCATAAAGATATGCCGGAAAAAAACATGGTAAATGGCTAATTGCTAATATTGATATCAGTTTGTTCGGTCATAAAGTTATACTTCTTAGTGAATCCAGCCCCAGTATTACAAGGAAAGTATAATAAACAATGTGTCAAGCTCGCATAATGCATTGTGATACTGTAAATACACTTGTGGACTTGTGGAAAATACAAGTAAACAAAAAACCGGAAGTATACCATGAGCAAGTATTCTACACAGAAAAAATAAAATAACACAAGATAGGTACATGATTTTACGATAAATTGTCATTCTTAATTCTTGATTTCATTTCATCACTTGATTGCATTACAGGATGTTGCAATTGCGAATGATTTTGTTTTATATTTCAGCGGCAATCCCAGCCTAAATCGAATGGATCAACGAAGATGCCTCGGAATAAGAAGAATAATAATTCGATTTTTATGAAGAAATTAGCAACAATAGATAATTGCTAGAGTTATGCTTATGCTTAGTTATTGCTTAGTTATTATTATGCTTTTGTTAAATTGTATGATTCTATTAGATTTAATAATTTTTATTTCAACACATATTATGAAATTTTGTATTGTTTAGACTTAAATAATTTATTCATATTTCAATTACGATGGAAACCATCTGCTAATTATTTATGAAATGTTTCTATTTAATATCAATGTATCCATAATGTTTACAAAATTAATGTGACATGCTTAAATGTACTGATTTTAAATACATTAATTTTTATTTGCACACATATTTAGAAATTTCCTCTAAAAAGGCTCCTCTAAAATATCTTATTTATTCCATTTGTCATTAAAATTAATAAGAAGATTATAAAGCTACTTGAATATTTTACAATATTTTGGTTAAGTCAATAAATAAATCACTTATTTTTGTCGCACTTTTTTTATAACTTTTTTTGCCTGCACAGCCTAGGTCAAACCGCACCTCCAATTGATCTGAAATTTTGAACACATATAAAAGTAATATAAGCTTTCTCTTGGATAGTTTTTGAACGGGATCCTGTGATTGGTCGATATCTGAAAATGCACAATAGCTCGCACCGTCGATTCAATTTTAGTATTTTAGTGAGAGATTGATCTGCATTCTTTTGTCGCGACCGAGAAGCCAGTGTAGCTAGCGGGAGGTTATCTACAGAATCATCTAGCAGCTCTGCAGTGACACCGTCTTGACTACCACTAGCTTTCATCTTCCTTACTCGACGAACCTCTTCCGAAGCACCTGATGAACTGAGAGATTGATCTGCATTCTCTTGTTGCGACCGAGAAGCCAGTGTAGCTAACGGGAGGTTATTCGCACAACCAAGATCAGTTCTGCACTCTAGTGGTAGAGATGTGGTACTAGAGGAAAGGGTTCAACATTCAAGTATCCATAAGGAACCTGTAGAGTTTGGATACCTCTACATCATACACTATTAAACATAGAACCATAAAAATTGTAAGTAGTATAGAAAAGATTATGCTTATTCGATCTGTCACCTCAGAAATGCATTTATTGTGTCTAAATAATTATAAAATAACTTTCCGTATGAAGCTAATACGGCTTATACTGTAACCTGATTGGTCTGTTGAACCATTTCCTGTACTCTGATTGGCTGCTGCATTTCATGTTTGCATGATTATTACGCTGCAATTTAACCTCGGAGAAAAATTCTGAGGTGACAGATCGATAAAGCATAATCTTTTCTATACTCGTTACTTTTTTCAGGGTTCTATGTTTAATAGTGTATGAAGTAGAGGTATCCAAACTCTACAGGTTCCTTATGGAGAATTGAATGTTGAACCCTTTCCTCTAGTACCACATCTCCACCACTAGAGTGCAGAGCTGATCTTGATTTTGCGAATCTTCAGGATCATCTAGCAGCTCTGCAGTGACACCGTCTTGACTACCACTAGCTTTCATCTTCCTTACTCGACGAACCTCTTCCGAAGAAGCACCTGATGAACTTGGAGACTGAGCTACATTCTCTTGTCGCCAAAGAGAAGCCAGTGTAGCTAACGGGAGGTGATCATCAGGATCATCTAGCAGCTCTGCAGTGACACCGTCTTGACTACCACTAGCTTTCATCTTCCTTACTCGACGAACCTCTTCCGAAGAAGCACCTGATGAACTTGGAGACTGAGCTACATTCTCTTGTCGCCAAAGAGAAGCCAGTGTAGCTAACGGGAGGTGGTCATCAGGTTCATCTAGCAGGTCTACAGTGTCCCAGTCTTGACTTCCACTTGATTTCTTCTTCCTTTTGTCCACTCTAGGTGGAGGATTTCGTGCTTGTTGACTGTCTTCAGCCGATGGACAAGACGGAGATACTCGCAGACTACTTAGAACAGTTTTCCAAACTTGTGGGAGTTTAAGATTTTCAAGCTGCTTATTCATACAGTGAGGTCTAATTTCTATCTCAACCGCTTCCCGAATAGGTAGATGTTCTAAGCGTTTGACTGGCACAAGCTTCTTCATTTTCTCTAGATGGATGACATGAGATGTGGCTCTTACGTGCTGTGCCAGGGCAGAAGTTCTAGAGTCTTGGGCAAGCTGGAGTCTGTGTTCATCCTGACGTTGCCACATGTTCCTTCCCGTCAGTCCAACATATGTCTGAGGACAATCTGAGCATGGTATCTCGTATACTCCCCTTCCCTCTAGATGAACTGGATCTACAGAGCTTCTAAGAAGCATACTTATCTTCTTATCAGTATCAAATACTGTTTGAATATCCTCCTCCCTCAGTAATCTACTTATTCTGTCAGTCACCCCACAAACATACGGCAGAAATGCGCGTGTAATGCGTTTTTCTTCCACTGCAACGATGTCTTCCGTTGTTGTCGCTTCTTCAGCTCGTACTACTACCCCATCTGCACTCGCTGCTTCTCTTGCCGCTGCTGCTTCCGCTTCTGCTGCTACTTCAGCATTAGTTCTTCTGAAGAAAGTTTTCTTGATAATACTGCTGGAATGGCCGTTCTGAAGTAGAGCTGTTTCGAGTGTCAGCAGTTCATTATCAAGATGATCCTTATCCGCAATGCGTTTCGATCTAGTGGCTAGAGAATAGGCTACGGAACGTATATGTGCTGGATGGTGATGTGAAGAGGCGTGAAGATATCTATTAGTGTGGGTTGGTTTACGATGAACTGTGTGGACTAATGTAGAGTCTGGTTTCCTGATCACAAGAACATTTAGAAAGGCAATCTTACCATTCACTTCTTCTTCCATTGTGAAATTGATATCGCAATGAACACTGTTTAGATGAGCCAAAAAAAGATCAAGTTCACTGCGTCCGTGTTGCCAAATGGCGAACACGTCGTTCACGTACCGTAGCCAGCAACGAGGTTTGAGAGTCGCAGAGTCCAAAGCTTTAGATTCGAAATCTTGCATGAAGATATTTGCAACCACTGGCGATAAAGGTGATCCCATGGGAGCTCCTGAAATCTGTCTATAGAATTGGCTATCGTAAAGAAAAGACGTAGACTCCATGCAATGTTCTGTAAGCTTAAGAACATCTTGTGGCACCAACTTGTTCTCCCTTAAGTAGTTCATAGCTTCATTAACCGGAACTCGGGTGAATAGTGAAACAACGTCAAAACTGACCATCAAGTCATCAGGTTCACATCTCAAGTCTTTAAGAAGATCCACGAAATGATTTCCATTCTTCACATATGAAGGCTTATCTTCAGTTAACGGCTGGATGATCTTTGCAAGATGTCGTGCCAGAGCTTGCGTTGGGGACTTCACTGCACTCACAATTCGTCGTGTAATTGTTTATTTGTTGCATATCCGGTTTTTTCACTTTTGGAGTTAGATGCATCTACATATTCCCGAGTACTTACTTGTCATATATCCACTGAAAACAGTGCAGAAAATTACAAGGAAATTGGTTTTCTTAATGTTTATTTGTTGCATATCCTCGGCAATGCAAATATTTTAATTGTTAGCTTGTCCCATATCCTCGGCAAGCCAATAGAATGTGTTCATTTGGTCACGTGACTCGCGAAGCAAAACTAGGAACGCCAGAAACACTATCGCCAAGGTTCAATTTATAATGTCACATGTCTAATTAATTGTTTATAATTAAGATAATTTTGTTCTGACATTCTTCGAAACAGTTTTAACCGTTTTAAATGTAACAAAAATAATTTACAATTTATTTTATTTATAATTTATTTTATAATTTATTTTGATTATTAATTAAAGAAACAGTAGACAGTATAATATTTTAGTAAAAAATGAACTGTACAGCCACTGTACGGTGGTTTTATAGCTAAATAATTTGGATATGGGACACTCGAGATAGTCAAAGTTGGTAAATGTGCGAACCTGTGTCCCATATCCAAACTTAATTGCAATATTTATGAAAAACAAGAGACAAATGACACTAATACACCATTCCATAATTACCTCTGACATGTTTTACAATCATAATAAGATTCCGCCGACCTACAGATAACTATGTTCAGAGATATTACTAAATTTATCTTTAGGCAGCTCCCCTGAAAAATCAGGAAATGGGCGTATGCAACAAATAAACAATTACCCGACGAATTAGACGAAGTGGCATATTCTTTTTGTGAATTTTGGGAAGCCCCTTAAATTTTGGTATTCTAGACGATTTCTCATGAGGAATGAGTTCTTCCTTGAAACTGTTGTTCATAGATTTTACAGCCATAATGGCGTCACGTGTCTTCTTCTCCAAGTATATTGTAGGATTCCTATCACAGCGTTTATATGCTGGATAACGAAGAAGGTCACTCATTTTGTCATTATACTCCGCTGTGTCCATGACCATGTCGTGGTCGTGGTCGTGGATTAATGTAACGCTTCTTTAAATTTCAACGATGTCGAATACAATGTGTCCTTTAACGGAAAATGTGGTATCAACTTTTCTTTATTTTAATTTGGTTTCGAAATTCGATTTTCTATCTTCAACGACAACAGTCGAAGGACGATATTTTTTGTGTTGCAATTTTGACAATAATAATGTCATCATCTCAAACTCTTGCATTGCAATCAGCTGTGTATCGTGACAGTTCGACATAAACACTGTGTGAGGCACAAAGTGTTTGCTCTACCATCACGTTCTGATTAAAGATGTTACAGAAAGCATAAGGTAGCAGGGAGCCCCATAAAAAAAACCTCCGTGTTAAAATACCAGCCAAGTCTCTTCAACTATAAAAAAAGAGAGGAAATCTAACAATTCAGCACTGAAAAGGATTGATATCAAAAAATGGGCCAAGTCAAAACTTAATTTTCTAAACCAAAATATACTTGGCGCATCGTAGTACTTACATATAGATCGTTTGGAAGTATGTGTAATGTACATAAAATCTACCTACCCTATACCTAATGCCGTAAAAAAACGATGCGCCAAGTATATTTTGGTTTTTAAAATTAAGTTTTGACTTGGCTTATTTTTTGATATCACTCCTCCTTTTCAGTGCTGAATTGTTAGACTTCCCCTCTTTTTTATAGTTGAAGAGACTTGGCTGGTATTTTTACACGGAGTGTTTTTTTTTATGGGGAATCACTAATTTTTTTAGTTTATAACACAACTTGTAAGACATATCGGAGCTACAATGAGAATGACTAATTCCTTTAAAAAAAATACGCCATTTACGAATTGGTTACTAAGAAAAGATGTGTCTGGTTCTAAATTTAAGCTTAAAGGGATATTCCATGAAAATTGCGAAAGCATCGTTCCAATCGGTATAGCCGTTTTCAAGATATGGCATCACTTCTTGTTCTCAATATGGCGGCTGAAATAACTGCCTCCTACAATTTATTTCTATAAATGTTATGTATCATTATAACCCTTCTGAATAGATATTTATCGGTTTTTATACAAAGGGGAATTGAATTTAAGCAGATTTCGCAAAACTATTACGTCATTTCCGGTTTCAGTAAATAGAAAACTCTAGTTTTACTATTGATTTTTCATATAGAGGACAGTCTGAATCGATTAGCGCAAATTTCGTTCCGATCGGTTTAACCGTTTTTGAGATATGACGTCACTTCCGGTTTCAAAATGGCGGCACAAAAAATTTACAAGGACAAGGTATCATCAGGCAGACGAGCTGTATATGTGGTGAAAATTTCGGGTCGATCGACCCAGCCGTTTAGGCTGTGGCGGAGACCGCGGAATTTATTGGAAGATAAAAATAATAATCATCTAGTGGAGCGGTCGCTCCACGCCAGCCAGGTCGTAAGCGTCCCATGTCATTCATAGGTCCAATCTTATTCAACCTATTCACAAACGACGTCCCACTTGAACTGCCTGGAGTCGAGCTTGCGTTCTATGCAGACGATGGAGCCATCATTGCCCAGTCTTTCAGCGGGAAAGAAATTGAAAGAAATCTTAAGTCAGCTTTAAACATCCTGTCAAACTGGTACACCGAGTGGAGAATTCTTCTCAATGCCTCGAAAACAACAGCAACCCTCTTTTCCCGCCGGCAGGTCAAGCACAGACCAGTGATTTCCTTGTGTGGTGAGACGATCCCATGGGAGCCCCACAGCCTATACCTCGGCGTGACGCTCGACAGCAAGCTGATCTGGCGGGCTCACGTCGAGAGAATCCAGCAAAAGGCAACAAGAAAGATGGCTGCACTGTATCCACTGCTAAAAGCAAAAGCCATGAGCGCCAAGACCAAAGCTCGCGTTTATACGGCAATAATTCGACCAACTATGACATACGCCTCGCCAGTGTGGAGCGGGTGCATGCCAAGCCTCCTACAGAGCCTGCAGAGAGTCCAGAACAAGGCGCTGCGACTCGCGCTTGGTGTGCCCGTCTACACGAGGACAACGGACATCCACCAGGAGCTGAACATCGAGCTCCTGGCCAAACACATGCTGGGCCTAAACATAGCATTCTACGAGGGCCTCAATGCCAACGAGAACCCGCTGATCCAGGGCCTCGGGCAGATAGCCGTCAATCCGTTTGACCGCTATCCACGCCCGATCGCGTCACTTGCCATCTAAGGCTCCGTCTGTCTGACGAAGCAGACTCAAGATGAAAACCTAAAACAGACGTAAGACTACCCTAGATGGCAAATTAGTGGGCGCAGGCCCGGCATTTGATTTCCGTTGTCCTCAGAGGCAACTTGAACTGGAAGAAGAAGAAGTTCATGGAGTAATCCGTGAGACTCCACCCAGCGTCAGCAGACGACGCATCTGAAGAACCCCTACCCGAGCAGCAATATTCTAGAAAGCTGGGTTATAAACGTATTTTATACATGGTACCAGACAACCCGTTAGAATATTCATTGTTCTAACACGATAGACAGGAAGCGGAGCACAACATACGAGACAGATCATAGAAGAAGAAAAGTCGTCTACGAGTCCTCGAGCGAGCAACACCTCCAGGACCTCCTGACTACACTACTGAACTTCGAGGACCTTCTCAACATGCTGTCCAAGACTTACGGGCAAGCAGGGAAGAAGGCCGGAGTCGCAGCGAACGAAGCGGGCAATGAAGCCACTAGAAGAAAGAAATCGACGGCTAATGCGCGAGCCGTAATCACGCAACTGATGGTGGGGATCAACTCCCAAGCGTCGAGCAGCGAAGCCGAGTCAAGTGACGATGAAGTCATCGGACCAAGCGATGTTGAAGAGCCGATGGACTTTCAACGCGTCACCGCGAAGAGGCGCCGCAACGAGCAAGGGAGCACGTTGTCCGACGGCGGCACTAAGGACGTCATGAAGCGCAAGAAGGTCGGAAGACCGAAATCGCGGCCGAAGCCACTGCCGGTGAAGACATCGAACGCATTCGGAGTTCTGCCGCCTGAAGAGGGAGAAGCCCCTGCAACGCAAGATTCACCGCCACCGGTGAAGGTGTACAAGTGCCGCCGGTCGTTGTCGCGTCTGAAGCCTTCAAGTCGCACAACGAGCTCCTGGCGTTCCTAGACGCTGTCTGCAAGGAAGACTACACCATCAAGCCTTACGCACAGTCCGTGAAGATCTGCCTGCGAACGCCGGAAGACTACCGCGATGTCACTGAAGCCTTCATGACACGCGCCGTCCCGGTGCCGTACCACACCTTCCCGAGCGGGAAGAAGAAGAAGTCGCAGGTCTTCGTGCTGCGCGGCCTGCCGATGAACACGGATCCCGACGACATTCGACGTGACCTCGTCGGACTGGGACTGACGCCGACGTCCATCGTGCAGCTCACCTCGCACCAGGACAAGACCGTCAAGTTTCCGCTGTTCCGCGTCGCCTTGACTACGCAGCCGGAGCAGCCACGAGCGGATCTTGGCTGCATCAAGTACCTCAGCCATTGCAAGGTCAGTGTCGAGGCATGCAAGAGCCGAAGCCGCCCCACCATGTGTTTCGCCTGCCAGCGGGTCGGACACACGGCGCAGTTCTGCCACCAGCGGCCCCGCTGCGTCATCTGCGGTGAAGAGCACGACGCCAAGGCCTGCCCTCGTCCACGCGAAGAAAAGGCCAAGTGCGTCAACTGCGGCGGCGAACATCCGGCAAGTTATCGGGGATGCCCGTACTTGACGGCGGCTACTGAACGGCGCCAGCGACCGACCCGCGAGGAGCGACAGCCGCCACCGCCTTCGACCCAGGGACTTCCGACTCCGAGCGATCCTGAGTCGGCTCCACGCAGATCGCAGCCAGCACCGCGCTACGCAAACGCCGTCAAGGGACTTCCGCAGCCACCTGGTGATACAAGCCTACACACTCTGGTGAGTCAATTATCAACTTTAATCGCCGAACTCCTGCCGCTCATCACCGCAGTCACCAGTCTCCTGCCGAGTCTGATCCAATGTGCCGCCACCACTCAGAATGTCGGTAAATAGACATAAGACTACCACCATAGCCATGTGGAATGCAAATAGCATTCGAGGACGAAGAGACGAGCTCGCAGAATTCATGCGAGAAGAAAACGCGCCTGTGGTGCTCCTGAGCGAGACACATCTTCAGCCGAAACACAGGTTCGCCATGGCAAATTGTTGTGTATACCGGACGGATAGACCTCTACCGAAGAACGCACAAGCGGCTGGGGGTACGGCGATTGTCGTAAACCGAGAACTCAGACACACTGAGTTGGTACTTCCAACACTGCAGACCCTCGAAGCGACTGGCATCGAATTGGAGACGCCAGGAGGTAAAATCCACGTATATTCAGTGTACTTGGCGCCACGTGCAGCCTTCCATTTGGAAGACATTGATGCACTCATGGAGTCAAGCAATCCTACCATCATCTGCGGCGACTTGAACGCGAAGCACCAGTGCTGGAATTCAAGAGTTTACAACACCAGAGGGCAACGCTTACTGACGCACTCGCGAGCAGAAGGCTTCACTGTCATCGGGCCTCTAGAACCGACGCATTATCAAGGTAACACCTACAGACCTGACGTGCTGGACATCGCCTTGGTGAAGAACATACAGCATACGATTGAAATTAGAACGATGGCAGCGATGTCATCGGACCACAATCCCGTTCTAGTCACAATCGGAGACGAGGTCTCGGTTCACCAACCGACTCCGAAGCTGAACTTCAAGAAGGCCGACTGGGCGAAGTTCAAGATCGAGATCGCAGAGAGACTAGAGGAATGGCCGCTCTCTTCTCGGGAGGAGGTTGACTGCGCCGCAGTCAAGTTCACATCTGCAGTACAGGAAGCCGTTGAAGCAAGTGTGCCACGTTCTACGCCGCAAAGATGCTCCATTTACGATCTACCGCAGGGAATCTTGGCCTCAATAGCCGAGAAGAACCGCGCTAGACGCAAATGGCAGCAGCACCGAATTCCTGCTTTACGTACACGATACAATCGCCTTGTGAAATCGCTGAAGAAGCAGATCCAGGAGCACCGCGGTGAGAAGTGGGAGGAAGCAGTCGGAGAGCTGCGAGAAAACGAGCAGAAACGAGCAGAAAACGAGCAGAAAACGAGCCGTTTTCTGCGGCTCGCAGAAAACGAGCTGCGAGCCGTGTCCGCCCATCCAGGGCAAGACTCATCTTGCCTGCAGCGCGCGAGACAAGGCCGAGGTGTTGGCCGAATCTCTCGAGGCCCAGTTCCAGCCGAACCCGCCGACCCTCTCCAGTGCGGAGATCGAGAACAAGGTAGTCGACTGGCAAGAAGCGCATCCGGAAGAAGCTCACGAGGATGACGTCGAGAAGTGCACGGCTGATGAGTTCTGCACTTACGCCAGGAAGCTGCCAAACAGGAAGGCACCGGGGATGGACGGCATCACGAACTTGATCATCAAGAAGTTCCCCGGAGACGCTGTAGACAAGATCGTCCAGATCTACAACGCCTGTCTGCACCTTCAGCACTTTCCGAACCCCTGGAAGGAAGCTAGGGTGGTTGCTTTCCCGAAGCCTGGAAAAGTTCTGAGAGATCCTGCCAATTACCGGCCGATCAGCCTGCTTTCGTGCCTATCGAAAGTCCTCGAGAAGATTGCCATGAGGCGACTCCAGGATCATGCTGACAGGAACGAGGTGATCATCGACGAACAGTTTGGTTTTCGTAAACATCACTCGACCACGCATCAGCTGCTTCGAGTCGTCAATAAAATCACGCACGGCTTCAACATCAAAAAGATGACCGGGATTGTGTTCTTGGACGTCGCCAAAGCATTCGATCGAGTCTGGCACGAAGGCCTGCTGGCGAAGCTGATCGACCACGAGTTCCCGCCGTATCTCGTAAACTTCGTTGCCAGCTTCCTGCGCGGTCGTTCCTTTCACGTTTCGATCCGCGAAGAAAGATCGACGACCCGGCCCATCCAGGCTGGCGTGCCGCAGGGGTCAATCATGGCTCCGTTCCTCTTCAGCGTTTTCACGAACGACGTGCCACGAGATCTGGCCGGTGTCGACTTGGGTTTCTACGCCGACGACGCCGCCGTCAGCGCTCAGTCCTGGAGCGGGGCGGAAATCGAGAAGAATCTGCAGGCAGCTCTGAACGGACTCTCAGCTTGGTACTCCAAATGGCGTATCAAGCTGAACGCGTCCAAGACGACGGCAACGCTCTTCCATCGACGGGAGGTCAAGCACCATCCGCGACTGACGCTGTGCGGCGAGACCATCTCGTGGACCCCTAGCAGCCTCTACCTTGGAGTCGTCCTGGATGCCAAGATGACCTGGCGCGCTCACGTCGAGCGGACCCAGCAGCGAGCGACGAAGAAGATGGCGGCGCTCTACCCACTTCTTCGAAGCAAGGCAATGTCCACCGACACCAAGCGCCGGGTCTACACGGCCATCATCAGGCCGACTCTCAGCTACGCCGCTCCTGTCTGGAGCGGCTGCGCTACGCACCTGCTGCGAATCCTGCAGCGGGTGCAAAACAAGGTAGGGAAGCTCATCCTAGGGGTCCCACGCTTCACGAGATCCGATGACGTCCACCAGCAGCTGGATTTGGAGTTCTTGGCGGACCATCTGCTCCGGATCAACCAACGGTTCTACGAGCAGCTCGCCGAGAACTCCAACCCACTCATCGAGCGTCTCAGCCGCATAGAGGCGAGTCCGT
Source organism: Leuctra nigra (assembly GCA_934045905.1). Classification (NCBI taxonomy): domain Eukaryota; kingdom Metazoa; phylum Arthropoda; class Insecta; order Plecoptera; family Leuctridae; genus Leuctra; species Leuctra nigra. Next base: position 15,774,001 of record OW203772.1, read on the forward strand.
GGGATCGATTTCCACGGCCAACCTCAGCGTTGGATATCTGAGGGCGCTGTCAGTCGCCGACTAAATTCGTGAAGAATTTCGTGCCGACCAATCATAATGCAGCAGGTAAAATTGGCATCAAGCCAGATGTCCTGATTTCATTGGTCAACAGGCCAATCAGCCAGAAGGAGGATGATGATGACGTGATCAACATTTTCGTGAAATTTGACAGCCAACACGCAAAATGTCCGTGAAATGTCAATGACTTTTGGATTTAAACACAGATAAGTCTGAAAATTTTCAAAAATACAGATAATGTTGGTCCCAATGACCATGCAAAGTTTTAAGTTGATCGGTCTTACGGTTCTAGTTTAAATTTCAAAAATCATATGAAAGATTTTTTAAATTTTAACCAATCGGAGGATTTGGCTGAAACTTTGTAAGATTGGGTTCAATGTTGGTCGCAATGACTTGTCAAAATTTCGAATTGATCGGAAAAACAATCGAAAGATAATTTTTTTTAAATTTAACCAATCCCATGATCCCGTTCAAAAACGATCCCAGGGACCGCATAGATTACTCTAATATGTGTGCAAAATTTCAGATCAATTATTGGTGAAGCGGTTTGACCTAGGCTGTCAGGCAAAAAAAATTAATAAAAAAAACACAATAAAGTGCGATGAGAGTACCGTGGTGACGCTCGCTAGTCGTTAGTATTTACTCTAGATTTCAGTTATTTTTTATTAACATTATTGAAGTGTTTTATTTAATGACTAAACTGAAATATTTTATAATATTGATGCAGCTTTATATTCATCTTATTGATTTTAATGAAAAATGATATAGGTATACCTAAATAAAATTTTTTAGAGGAACCTTTTTTGAAATTAATGTATTTAAATCAGTAAATTTAAGCATGTCACATTAATTCTGTAAACATTATGGATACATTGATATTAAATAGGAACATTTGATAAATAATAAGCATATGGTTTCCATTGTAATTGAAATATGAATAAAATATTTAAGTCTAAAGCCCCATTTACACGGTGCAATTTCTTGAACAACTTCTGTGACACAGAGGTTCTGCTCGTGTCTGTGACACAGAAGTTGTTCACGAAATTTCACCGTGTAAATTGGGCTTAAACAATACAAAATTTCTAAATATGTGTGCAAATAAAAATTATTAAATCTAATATGATCATACAATTTTAGCAAAAGCATAATAATAACTAAGCAATAACTAAGCAAAAGCATAACTCTAGCAATATCTATTGTTGCTAATTTCTTCATAAAAATCGAATTATTATTCTTCTTTTCCGAGGCATCTTCGTTGATCCATTCGATTTAGGCTGGGATAGCCGCTGAAATATAAAACAAAATCATTCGCAATTGCAACATCCTGTAATGCAATCAAGTAATGAAATTAAATCAAGAATGTCAATTATCGTAAAATCATGTGTCTGTTAGGTAGCGCTCTTTTTTCATAAATCCGGGCTTGTTCAAATAAAATAGTAGTTCATTCAATCTAATGTGAAAACTTCCTCCGATAACTTATGAGCTAATAATGTTTTGCTCCACTTTAATTTCTTGACAACGATAGTTCCGTTTAATAATTGGTTACTTGTGTTATTTTATTTTTTCTGTGTAGAATACTCTGCTCATGGTATATTTTTGTATTTCGTTTACTTGTATTTTCCCTGTATTTACCGGGTGGCCCAAAAAAAACGTCCAATGGGCGAGACGCCGCAGTGAATTAAATACTGCAGATATAAGTCCGTAAATTTCATATGATGTAACGAACATACCAATGTTTGATGTGTGAAAGTTTCAAAAAAAAATCTTCTGTAGGAAAAAAAGTTACAGCTGTTCGATTTTGGTTGTCGAAAAATCGATTATACGGAGCTCTACGAGCGCGCATTCAGAAAAAGTACACTAGCATGGACAGCTTTATTTTCAACACTACTAATGATATCAGACTGAAAATTTCAAATATTATTCACAACATATGACTATCTATTGTATACAAATTTCAATACATTTGAATAAGTGGAAAGAAAGTTATGGTATCTTGAAGTTGAGTTTAAAAACAGAAAATATTGGAGATAATTTCACTTCTAAAATTAACATGTGAAATAAAACTTAATAAATTATCTCTGCCTGAATTCTGCTTTTCAAGCGCATACTGTTGATAATATAACTTTCGTTACATTGATTGAAATGAATTGAAATTTTTACACAATTGATAGTAATATAGTTTTAATAACAAATGAAATTTTCAGCTTGATATCGTGAGCAGTTTTGAGTATCCCGGGCATTTGACATTTTATGGACGCATGAATTTTGTGCACCGTATAATCGATTTTTCGACAACGAAATTCGAACAGCTGTAACTTTTTTCCTATAATAAGTATGATGTTAATACTTTCACATATTATACCTTACTACGTTTTGTATAATTGGTGTTATTATCTGCACGATATGTGGAGTAGTTTTGTCACAATGATGTCTCGCCCGTTGGACGTTTTTTTGGGCCACCCGGTATTTCTTTTGGAAAATGCTATATTTGTGTCCGTGTATTTTGTTATACTAATGGTAACCATATTTTTTTTCTTTATCCTTGTTTCTTAATAGAATGCGCCTGCACACAATGCGACTGCATTATGCGAGCTTTACACATTGCTTATTATACTTTCCTTTGTACTGGGGCTGGATTTTCAAAGAAGTACAACTTTATGACCGAACTATCTAGTATCTATATTAGCAAATTAAGCCAATTACCATGTTTTACCGGCATATCTTTATGAATATAATTATTCAGATCACCATTTAAAAGGATAAAATATCTACCCAGTTTTAGCATGATAATATCATGGTAATAGATGGTATAGGTATAGGGCTTAAAACCTTTTATGAATCCAGCCCCTGGATTGTTCCCTCTGTACAGAGTCTAACACTGTATGAGAACTTATGTGTCATTTATGTATGGAAATAAAGCAGAGCATATTACCATGTACAAGTACAATATACGAGGTATAAATGTTATCGGATTATTTATTGGAGCGAGAGGGATCATTCCTCATTTCTTCAGAGAGTTTCGTACACAATTTAAATAAGAAATTAAATAATTAATATCAGTTTACTAGCTATAAAGGGCTCAATAGCCATCTTGAGAAATCACCTTTATAGTAAATAATATGTCTAGTTTTTGTTTGTAAATATATCTAGTTTTTGTAGGTAAGTTGTCCAGTTAAATTCTTCTTTTTATTTATAGATTTTCTTTAAATTAATATTACTAAATGTCATATCTACCAATCAAATGTAATCAAATTTGTAATGTTAGACTGTGTCATATTGGCAACCATTTCATAAAAGCAGTGATTATTATTTGTAATAAAGTTATATTTACACCTACTACAATGTTGTGTTCTTTGTGTGAATAAAATACTTTGAAATGTAATTTTAAGTTTGAGAATCCGGTCGCTTCGCCACTGACTTTCTGCATTGCGAAAGCTACACAATTATTTTACTTACCTGATAAGTAAGCGGAAAAAGCCAAGTTGTCTCCTCCACAGTAAAAGTTTGTGAAGAATTGACACGGTATTGGACATTGATTCTCTGGTAGTTTGTCACTTATAATAGGCAGAGAGTTGAAACAGACGCAAAAGTCTCTGTAACAAAGAACATATCAGTCAACTCTTTTATGGCTAAGGGACGCGCATAACCCGCTATCTTAACGTGCTGCCATCTAGTGGAAACATCAACAATTCCTAAAAAAATTGCTTGTCATGGTAGTTCATGATATCCCCATAAAAAAACACTCCATGTAAAAATACCAACCAAGTCTCTTCAATTAAAAAAAAATAGAAGAAATAAAAAAATTCAGCACTGAAAAGTAGTGATATCAAAAAAATGGCCAAGTCAAAACTTTTCAAAAAATACTTGGCGCATCGTGCATATAAATAGTATATAAGTAGGCAGGAAATGAAATGTACTCATCTACACATGTCCTAAAAAAAACGATGCGCCAAGTATTTTTTGAAAAGTTTGGACTTGGCCAATTTTTTGGTATCACTACTTTTCAGTGCTGAATTTTTAGATGTCTTCTATTTTTTTTTAATTGAAGAGACTTGGCTGGTATTTTTACACGGAGTGTTTTTTTATGGGGATATCACTCCTTTTTTCAGTTTATTATTACAACTTGTAACATATTGTGGCACCAAAGATTATAATTCTTTTAAAAAATAAGATTTTGTGATTTGGTTGCTAAGAAAAGTTGTGCTTGTTACTGTGTTATTCGCACAACCAAGATCAGTTCTGCACTCTAGTGGTAGAGATGTGGTACTAGAGGAAAGGGTTCAACATTCAATTATCCATAAGGAACCTGTAGAGTTTGGATACCTCTACATCATACACTATTAAACATAGAACCATAAAAATTGTAAGTAGTATAGAAAAGATTATGCTTATTCGATCTGTCACCTCAGAAATGCATTTATTGTGTCTTAATAATTATAAAATAACTTTCCGTATGAAGCTAATACGGCTTATACTGTAGCCTGATTGGTCTGTTGAACCATTTCCTGTACTCTGATTGGCTGCTGCATTTCATGTTTGCATGATTATTACGCTGCAATTTAACCTCGGAGAAAAATTCTGAGGTGACAGATCGATAAAGCATAATCTTTTCTATACTCGTTACTTTTTTCAGGGTTCTATGTTTAATAGTGTATGAAGTAGAGGTATCCAAACTCTACAGGTTCCTTATGGAGAATTGAATGTTGAACCCTTTCCTCTAGTACCACATCTCCACCACTAGAGTGCAGAGCTGATCTTGATTGTGCGAAATTCACAATATAACATATAACATATAAAACATATAAATAATATGTTACAAAGTATTCGACCAAAAAAGCTACAGTGAGAACTCTAGCGGTAGAAGTTGACACTACCGACAGGAGGACAGAATGTATTTCCCATACGAAGCGTTCTAAATGTAGATAGGTCTACATCCGACACTATTATAAATATAAACTTCGAGTTCATAAGGAATGAAGAAAACATTATGCTTGTTCGATTTGTCACCTCAGAATTTTTCTCCGAGTTCAAATTACGGTGCAATCGTGTTTCAAACATGAAATGTTTCAGCCGGCTTCAGCCGATGAGAGGACAGGAAACGAATACTCAAACCATTCACGGCACTCTATCACCTGAATTCACTTGATTTTAAAAGTCATTTATTAATTATCAACGGCTTATAATCAAGAAGCCAACATTATTATTTGTACATATATTCATAATAGTACTTAGTGTCGTATTGAAAGTGACGTCATAGATCTGAATATCCTTCAAAATGCGTGATTTTGAACCATGTTTTGCCGTTAGAAACCAAGTAGGCTTGGAACTGAATCCTCCTCTCAGCGGCCATAACACAGCGTCCGCAGCGCCATCTCTTATCACTTTTTTGGACGAATAGCAAAAGTTTCGTTCCAATCGGTCCAGCCGTTCTCGAGTTACGGCATCACTTCCGGTTTTCAAAATGGCGGTTGACATCACTGCCACCTAAAATTGGTATCTATAAATGTTATGTAACATTATAAGCCTTCTGAATATGTAGTTATTGATATAAGAGATGATTTTAGTCAGATTTGTCATTTTTATGACGTCATTTCCGGTTTAGGTTATAAAACATTTCTTCTTTCACTATTGGTATTCCTTATAGATGACCTTCTAAATCGAATGGCGCTAATTATGTTCTAATCGGTCCAGCCGTTTTTGATATATGACGTCACTTCCGGTTTAAAAATGGCGGCACAAAAAATTAATAAGAACAAAGGTATCATCAGACGCCAAAAGTGCACATGTGGTAAAATTTTCATATCGATCGGTTCAGCCGTTTAGGCTGTGGCGGTGATAGCAACGTTTCCTGATATCTGAATCTGAATCTGAATCTGAATCATCATCATCATCATCATCAGATAGCTTTTAAAAGGGGTGTAATTTCACTGTTTTCACGGCCCTCTAGCACCCAAACGGCATAACGTATTGTTCCCAAATTTGGTATATGTTGTCAGGTGGGCCATAGCTCGAAATTAAGTTATTTCGCAACAATGTGAGATTTCCCAATTTTGAGATCCAGTAGGCCGAAAATGCCATGTTGTTGCTTACAGTTAATGTGTTTGGTCTGCTCCTCAGTTTATTAGGCATTTACGGTATGTTGAGTGAGTGTGAGTGTATAGTACGACTTGGCTGGGTGGAGCGACCGCTCTACTAGATCTTGGCACTACAAATCTGCAACCCAAAATTAAAATATATGTTACAATATCATAACTATAATATAAAAAATTATAACACGATTTTTTTGATTTTTTTAATTTTTTCATTTTTGCAAATTTTAAGTAATCTATATATTTTACTATTGTTACAAAATTCTTATACTTGAGCCATTTAAGTAGATGCTAGGAACATAATTCCATTATTTTAAATTATTTTAAGCATAATTATATAATTCTTTGGGTCAAATAATGAGATTTTAATAAAATAAAAAAACATTAAATATATTTACTCCATGGGCGGTGGGAAGAAGTATTCCCACTCAAATTTAGGGATGGTTTCGATATCACAAAAATCCAAAATGGTTCTAGTTAATCTTACAATCCACCAAAAAAGGTATTTGACCGTGGAGCAAGTGGTTACCTCAAAAGCCCCACAAAAAGTAAAAATAATTTAGAGGAATCATATTTTTTATTGAATAATTGTTCTATTTTAACCAATTTTAAAATATATGCTGTTGTTATTCCAAACCAAGATGTATACAAAATGTTTACTAATTGGGCTCATTGTCCCTTTCCTGCATCTATTTTGGTTTTGATCAGCGTTATTAACACTCAATAGACCATTTTAACTCATTTCAAAAAATAAAAAAATAAAAAATAGCTCAATAAATACGATTCTTGTCATTTGGCCCTAAATGACCCATTATAAAATTTTGTAATTTATTTTTTATTTTTTAAATCACATGTATGCCGATGGTCATTATTGAGCGAGCGTAGCGAGCGTCACCACGGTACTCTTATGGCACTTTCTCTGTGTGTTTTTTTTTTTTTTTTTTTTTTTTTTGTGGTCACAGCCCAGGTCAAACCGCTCAAGCAATCGATCTGAAATTTTGTACACATACTAACGTAATCTATGCGGTCCCTGGGATCGTTTTTGAATGGGCTCCCGTGATTGGTTCAAATTTTAAAAAAATTATCTTTCGATTGGGTGCTTCGATCAATTTGAAATTTAGCAAAAAAATTGCAACCAACATTGTACCCAAACATAAAAAGTTTCAGCCAAATCCTCCTATTGGTTCAAATTTAAAACCATTTTTCATGTGATTTTTGACATTTAAACTAGAACAGATTGACCGATCAACTTGAAACTTCGCGTGGTCATTGGTACCAACATTTTAGATATTTTTGCCAATATTCAGTCTAATCTGTCGTTATTTTCAAAAGTTTTGTCTTTTAAGGTCATTTTATTCCATAATCTTGAAAAATTTATACTAAATTGTCATCCCTGCCTTCTTTAAGCTTCTGTTCCAAGGCAAGGCCTGTAGAGCAGCCAAGCTATCCACAATGTACAGTAAAATGAAAGCATTTTTGAGCTAGCGCATAAAATCGGATGCAGTACGAAGGCCAAATCCTCAAATTGGTTTAAGTTTAAATTATGTCTTCTGATTGGTCGACAATAAAAATGTTCACATTAAGTTCTAATTTTGCATGGTGATCAAGACCAACTTAATATTAAATTTTACATATTGTAAGCCCAATCAGTCAAGTATTAATTGTAATTTTACGAGTTTAGTATGGGATGGCACAAGAGATTTCTGGAGAAGGTATGTAGGTAAGACTTCACGACACAATGGATCTGTTATTCATCCAGAGTATTATGGAGATTGAAAAATTGCAGAGAAAATCGTCTTGTGCCGTGTCGTGCATCGTTACTATGGGGATGCACCCATAGATGCACCCCAACCTTGCTCGCAGGGCGTTTTTTGGTATTTGAAACTTCAAAAACAATTTTGAGACGTGTTGATGGGGTAAGAGCCCCCCAAAGACACAAGTTTCATGAGTCAATCATGTTTTTGGAATGTACCTAGGCATTGATTTCGTGGTATTTTCTGTAAAATATTGTGTATTTTATAAACCTTGTACTTTATTTCAGCGATTTAAGCAACTGCAGTCTGCCCCGCAGTGAGATTTTTTTGTTTTAACCCTTTTAAAATAACATTTTGACACTATGAATTCAAAATTCATAAAATTCAACATGCACGAACCTCAAATGTCAATGATATGAAAATGAGAAGAAAGTCTTGCCATTGACGTCAATGGCAAGACTTTCTTCTTTGTATTATTGAAATTGTATAAATCATGTCAAATACACCATTTTTAATAGTAGTAAATATTATAAAAATTCAATAAAATTGATTTATTTTTATCTACAGCCGTATTATACACATTTTTTTTATTATTATATTGATATTTACATGTTTAGGTATACGTTCACTTGACTACGGTAGTACACGCCGCCATTACGATTTGCAATTCTAATCGTGAATGAACTTTAATAGGTCTAAATAACATGTGTGCCAAGTAGAGTTCCAAAATATTTGAACCTGGAAACCTTTCCGGAACATTTATTAGTTTTTTTTCGGAAAACACGGGCATTTTGGGGGCAGTGTTCAAGTGACTGACCAATGAACGACGTGATCGACTAAAACGTCAGTGATATTCTTATCGTGATCGAACTTTAACTTACCCGGCAGACATTCCGGTATACATCATGTTTATGTTACGGCATTCTGTGGCGCATTCATGGAGTGATGCAATAGTTCCAATTGGAGTCATGCCCTCATTCCCCACATAGCAACCAACGTACGCAGCTGGCGCTGTTGGAATAGACCAAAAACATACATTAGTCAGGACCCTTGTTAGTACGGTCATTTGAAGTCCAGAGGCCCTATTCTAGAACCTTTACATTCCCAATTCCACTAGAATTCAATTTCAAGACTAAATTCCATCAGAATGGAATTGGAAAATCTTTCTAGAATAGACCTCCAGGTCAATAACATTGCGGGACTAGCCTTGGACTAGGAGAGCAATGCTAGTCCACCACTATGAAGTCAAAGCCTATTCAAGAAGAAATTGGAAAGAAAAGTTATTGTGGCTGATGTCGTTATACGACAGTTATATAAATACACACATACGTACACAACTCATAGATTTATTAAAATACCTTTATGTTTAGCGTAAATAAACATACATTCCCCTTATTCCTACAAAGTAACTCCAAATCAATTCATCAAACACTTGACCAATAAAGATCTCACCCCCCAACTACGGCATAAAACAAAAGTCAATGTTAGGTCACTGACAGCTGTCAGTGACCAAACAACTGTCAGTTAACAGCAAACAGCTGTTTCTTACAGAATTTAAATTTTTACAATCTACAAATTGCCATTAATAATAGTAATGATTTAAACTATCTACTTGAATACTGTTCAGTCTCAATTAACTTATCATAAGATAGGTAGGGCCTTTTAAGTTGACGAGACAATCCAGTGACAGAAGCCATTAAAAAGTGTTGTACCACGTCCAGCATATCATCAAACATGATTTATATAAGTTTAAATATATTGATTGTACTATTTCAAGTGGTAAATTAAACTATTAAACACGTGTGAGCTAAATTCTTTGATCTTTTTGAATTTCATTTGTTTGAATGAAAAAAATTTATTTTCTTAGAACCCTGGAGTTACTTTGTCTTTCATAAGGCAACGCCCACCTTCATTGGTCAATTTCGTCTGATTTAATCTGTCTTTCAACTATATTTACAATCATTTGTAACTATTTTCATAATAAATGAATATGTTTGAAACTTTCACATTTTAAATTTTCGTATAATGTGTACAAATGTCAGAATCCTATCTATAATAGGTAGTGTCGATAAAGTAACCTCTCAATCAGAGTGATTATTTTTGCGCCTCATGCTAAAGGATTTTATTTCAAATTAGATAAGCTTTGACTCTTTCTATACCTATAACGTAGAATGTCTGTCTGTCTGTCTGTCTGTCTGTCTGTCTGTCTGTCTGTCTGTCTGTCTGTCTGTGTGTATGTTCTTCATACAATTCTACACCCTTTGACCGATCTTAACCAAATTTGGTACGGAGATTCTAACTGAGCCTGTGCACATCGTAGGCTACTTACCCACTCCCTTAACTACATATAATTGAAAAAACCACTCCAATTAAAAAAATTAAATTGACACTTTAGGCTATATGTTCCTACATACACCATTGACCGACCTCAACGTGTACTTCGTCAACCTGCCCACATTTCAAGGGAATTCTCCTTAAATTTTATTACATATTTAATTCGACCAAAAAAGCTACAGTGAGAACTCTAGCGGTAGAAGTTGACACTACCGACAGGAGGACAGAATGTATTTCCCATACGAAGCGTGCTAAATGTAGATAGGTCTACATCCGACACTATAATAAATATAAACCTCAAGTTCATAAGGAATGAAGAAAACATTATGCTTGTTCGATTTGTCACCTCAGAATTTTTCTCGGAGTTCAAATTAAGGTGCAATCGTGTTTCAAACATGAAATGTTTCAGCCGGCTTCAGCCAATGAGAGGACAGGAAACGAATACTCAAACCATTCACGGCACTCTATCACCTGAATTGACTTGATTTTGAAAGTAATTTATTAATTATCAACGGCTTATAATCAAGAAACCAACATTATTATATGTACATATATTCATAATAGTACTTAGTTTCATATTGAAAGTGACGTCATAGGTCTTAATATCCTGCAAAGTGCGTGATTTTGAACCATGTTTTGCCGTAAGAAACCAAGTAGGCTTTGAACTGAATCCTCCTCTCAGCGGGCATCACACAGCGTCCGCAGCACCATCTCTTATCACTTTTTTGGACGAATAAAACCTACGCCTCGAAAGAAATTCGCCACTAAAAGTATCAATACTTTTATCCGAAGAGAATTTTTCTATTCGCTGCCGTCACTGTGAATATTTCAAGATGGCGGGAGCTAAGGGTACTCAGTTCACGTCCAACATGATTTCTTATGGCAAAACCTGGTTCAAAAACACGCAATTAACAGGATATTCAGACAATTGAAGTCCTTTATAATCTGATACTAAGATAACTTATGAATGTATGAACATACAGTAACTATTCGTTTCTGTTGATGGATACTAGATATTTGTTAAATAAAACTTAAAATTCTAAGTTATAACACTTCTGTCGAGTGACATATAATTGGTTGGTCGATGGGCGGAGCTAGCTTCTCATTGGCTGACGCATTTCATGTTTGCATCATTCTGAGACTGCAATTTGAACTCGGATAAAAATTCTGAGGTGACAGATCGAAAAAGCATAATCTTTTTTATACTGGTAATTAATTTGAAGGTTCTACGTTTAATAGTGCCTGATGTAGAGGTGTCTAAGCTTAGCATGTTGCTTATGAGAAATTGGTTCTAATACCCCAACCACTAGTGCCACTTTCTGCCGGCAGAGCGCTCAATGCAACTTTTAGTGACAATTACACCAGTATTTTTTAATTTTTTTATGTCTACTAGATATCGAGTTATGTTAGTTCAAACTTTTGCTGCCTGCATGTGGATTTGAAACGACCCTGCGCCATCTTTCCAAGCTGTGACGTCAGAAACCAGATTGCCATGTTACCTAATGGATTTCTGTAGTGAAGCAGCTGAGAGGAATCATTGATCATTTTGTTCTACAATCATGAAATTTGGTATTCGTCACTAAAAGTTGCATTGAGCGCTCTGCCGGCAGAAAGTGGCACTAGAGGTTAGGTTTAAGAACCAATTTTTCATAAGCAACATGTTAAGTTTAGACACCTCTACATCAGGCACTATTAAACGTACAACCTTAAAAAAAATTACCAGTATAAAAAAGATTATGCTTTTTCGATCTGTCACCTCAGAATTTTTATCCAAATTCAAATTGCAGTCTCAGAATGATGCCAACATGAAATGCGTCAGCCAATGAGAAGCTAGCACCGCCCATCGACCAACCAATCATTTCACTCCAGAAGTGTTATTACTTAGAATTTCAAGTTTTATTTAACAATTATCTAGTATCCATCAACAGAAACGAATAGTTATAGTATGTTCATACATTCATAAGTTTACTTAGTATCAGATTATAAAGGACTTCAATTGTCTGAATATCCTGCTAATTGCGTGATTTTGAACCAGGTTTTGCCATAAGAAACCATGTTGGAGGTAAACAGAGTACCCTTAATTCCCGCCATCTTGAAAATATTCACAGTGACGGCAGCGCTATCTATTGATACTTTTAGTGGCGAATACTTGTTCCTTAGGACACAATTAACATATTTTGCTATTCGCTAAATCAAGCTTCCGCTCTGCACTCTGGTGGTAGAAATGTGTACTTGAGGAAGGGTGTACGCATTCAATTCTCCATAAGATTCCTGTAGAGTTTAGATACCTCTACTTTATACACTATTTAACATAGAACCATACAAATTGTAATGAGTATAGAAAAGATTATGCTTTTTTGATCTGTCACCTCAGAAATTTATTTATTTTTGTCTAAGTAATAATAAAAAAGCTTTCCGTATGAAGCAAATACGGCTTATACTGTAGCCTGATTGGTCCGTTGGACCATTTCTTGTCCTCTGATTGGCTGATGCATAACATGTTTGAACGATTATTACGCTGCAATTTAACCTCGGAGAAAAATTCTGAGTTGACAGATCGATAAAGCATCGTCTTTTCTATACTCGTTACTTTTTTCAGGGTTCTATGTTTAATAGTGTATGAAGTAGAGGTATCCAAACTCTACACGTTCCTTATGGAGAATTGAATACGTACACCCTTCCTCTAGTACCACATCTCTACCACTAGAGTGCAGAGCTGATCTTAATTGTGCGAATTATATCATTCGTGCTTTTGACCCTGGGGTTAGTGGTTACCTCCGGAGGTCAAATACATAAATCCTCATATTTCACGGATAATTCGAAAATCTTAGTGAATGTTTCTTCAATTATGACTGTGTTTATTTAAACTAGATTTCAAAATGATGGTTATTACCAAAAATTTCAGTACGAGGTCAATATAAGGTCATTTGGGGTCAAAAGTAAAAAATTTTTATTTCTTGAGCTAAATTCTTATTTTTTTTCAAATTGAGTGGGAAAAAATCTTTTCAGCCGTAATAATTATAAATAAAACAAAAAATGTAACAGGGAGGGCATTAATTTGGGCCCAAATTGGCCAAATTTTGAGTACATAGGCTTGGAATATAGGTACTCATGATAAAAATAAAATAACTGCACGAAATACGTTAAAGATAATAGAAGTTTTGAAAAATATCTGGAAATAATATGGGTTCAGAATTTACCCGTGGGATTAGTGACTTCTAGAAGTCAAATTACATAATAACTCATAATTTATGGCAGATCAAATTTTTTAATTATGCTTCTTCTCTTATGACTTCCAATACATGCAAGTGATCCTACATCCTACTAATTTTTCCAAGCAAGCGCGTACGAACTACTTTCATTTAGGGGGTGGGGGGGTGAGGCTCTTCAGTTCTAGCCCCGCAGGGCATATTTTAAAATTTTATCAATTTAAAAGTGGTTGTGATGCTCTAAAATGCATACATTTTAGTAAATAACCATCCAATTGCAATTTATTTTTAAACTTAATTTTGTATGGTGAATGGGGGTCAGACTGCTCGAGGGGGGGGGGGTGAATGATCCCCCATCCCCTCTCCACCCTTCTTCGAGCCTGATACCTCGGAAGTGTTGTTAACTATCATAAAAATTATCATTGTTACAGTACCTACAGGTAATTTGGCAAAATTTTAAACTATTACAGGTTTTTATCGGCATAATATTATTAATTATTGATATTAATAAATAATAATTATTCCTGTTTTTGTTACCAATCATGCTCATGACTTATCTTGAGAAAAGAGCACACTTACATTGTCATACACTCTCTTCAAAAGTGTAAAAACTCTTATTTCCAAAAAAAAAATTAACCTTCAATATAATGTCCAGAATGGCAATTTTTTCAGAATTATCTTTCATAAAGCCTTTGTAAGATATAATTGCAATATATACATCATGTATTTATATAAAAGCATCATTTGAAGTGAACACAAACCGGATAAACACAGGGAATTGCCTCGTTTAGCCCTCACTGCCCAGCATCTAGGTTCTGACGTCACAGCCAATCACAGCGCGTCTCTGGCCCGCCTCCCAGATTCAAATAAAACCACACTTTCAAACCTCAATAACTCTGGAAATAAATTTATTTCATATTCATAGACTTGGTCTTCCTGTAGAATCTAGTATTTTATTTTATTAATTAAAAGAAAATTTAAATCTGAGAAGAATTCCCTATTATTCAGCTTATAGGCAGAATGTTCGAGAGATAATTTCACTTTTTGACATCAGGTGTAATAAAACTTACGAAACAATCTCCCCATGTACCCCCCCCCCCCCCCCTCACCCTCCGGCACGAGCAGCCGGACAGGTCAGCTTGTCAATTATAAAGAAGCAATCAATTTGAATGATATAGTTATGATTTCGTACCTGGAGTAGTACTTTGGTACAACAATTGCTCTATTCTATGATATAACGGTTCCAAGTCGGTGTCGCAGTCGCAATCGACATCGACGTCGACGTCGGCGTCGGCGTTGGAGCGGGAGTCGGGATCAGAGAGGGAGCGGGAGTCAGAGTTGGAGCGGGAGTCGGGATCAGAGAGGGAGCGGGAGTCGGGATCAGAGAGGGAGTGGGAGTCAGAGTTGGAGTGGGAGTGGGAGCGGGAGTGGGAGAGGGAAACGAGCTTGTAGTCGTGCTTGTGCGTCGCCACCTCACCCACGGACATTAGGCTCACGGCCACTGCTGAAACAAGATAGAACATAATCACAAGTAGGTCGGGCATCTAGGAGGCCTAGGTCTTGAAACTTTCGCTTTCGGGGTGCGATCATATCGATGTCCATACTGAGACATCTCCAATATACCAGTTTTGAGATAAATCGAATATTAGATTTCAATATAATTAAATCAGGCCGTACCTATCGTTCACAGTATACAAGATTATTTTTTGTTACAACTGAGACATCTCATTGGATTCAGAATTTCATCGGCCCTAAACTGCGGTCACTGTGAATATTTTCAAGATGGCGAGAGGTAAGGGAACTCTGTTCACGTCCAACGTGATTTCTTATGGCAAAACATGGTTCAAAAACACGCAATTAACAGGATATTCAGACAATTGATGTCCTTTATAATCTGATACTAAGATGACTTATGAATGTATGAAAATTGATGGATACTAGATAATTGTTAAATAAAATTTAAAATTATAAGTAATAACACTTCTGGAGTGACATGATTGGTTGGTCGATGGGCGGAGCTAGCTTCTCATTGGCTGACGCATTTCATGTTTGCATCATTCTGAGACTGTAATTTGAACTCTGATAAAAATTCTGAGGTGACAGATCGAAAAAAGCATAATCTTTTACGAGCGGCTAGAGACAGAAGGTGCTCCAATTGCGCCCGCATAAGTTTTACTAGGCAGATGAAGGAAGAAACTCTCTATGGGTAGACAAAGTCGAACTGGCGAAAATAAAAGCTGGGCAACTTAAAAAAATAACTCTATGGTTGGGCAGAATTATAACTTGTGAAAATTTCAAATAAAAAAAGTACGACCTCGGCCGATTTCGAACCGGCGACCCCTAGCACCGCACGCCAATGCACTGTCCATTGCGCCACCAGGACGGCGATACTGAATTCCGTTCGTAACCACTATATAAATAAAAACATGTGTACCGTTCGCGCATCCTTTACTGCGCAACGTAAACTTGGAGCACCTTCTGCCTCTAGCCGCTTCTAATCTTTTTTATTCGCTACTAAATGTATCAATAGATAGCGCTGCCGTCACTGTGAATATTTCAAGATGGCGGGAGCTAAGGGTACTCTGTTCACGTCCAACGTGATTTCTTATGGCAAAACCTGGTTAAAAACACGCAATTAACAGGATATTCAGACAATTGAAGTCCTTTATAATCTGATACTAAGTAAACTTATGAATTTGATCTCAGATAAAAATTCTGAGGTGACAGATCGAAAAAGCATAATCTTTTTTATACTGGTAATTAATTTTAAGGTTCTACATTTAATAGTACCTGATGTAGAGGTGTCTAAACTTAGCATGTCCCCAGGCACTAGTACCACTTTCTGCCGGCAGAGCGCTCAATGCAACTTTTAGTGACGAATACTGGGACATCTTCGTTATTCATGTTACTTTAACATGTCTAGAGATAGTAAAATCTTTAAAATAGCATACGTTGGTATTGTTCTTATTTTTTCCTGATACAAGAAACATAGTTTTTTGCTCAAATCTATCGGCACAAAAAAATAAAACTTTATTATGGCTTAAAAATTTATTGATTTTACTTGGTTGCCATAAAATAACATAGGGGAGAAAACTCAAATTATCTCAGAAACTAGACACGAGAAGAGTATAATTTTTTCAGGAATTTCTTCTCATATAGTATTCGCCACATATTAGGTATACCATCAAACTGTGTTTTAAACTTCAATAATACGTGTTCCGATTTAATTTATCTGATGGAACTAATAAATAGAAACTCCAAGCTAAATAGGCAGTAGTAAAAAGGTGAACAAAAGTACAATACCTAGTTGCGTTTTGTTCTTTATAAGATCCTCAATTGTACAAAATCAATAACAACTTACCCACGACGATCACAATGCACTGATGTTTCATGGTTGAACACGGACAATAGAGTCAGATAGATTGTTTGGTAGCGCGCGATGTTATATACCCCTGCTACCTCATGCTTTCTGTAACATCTTCAATCAGAACGTGATCGTAGAGCAAACACTTTGTGCCTCACACAGTGTTTATGTCGAACTGTCACGAGACAGCTGATTGCAATGCAAGAGTTTGAGATGATGACATAATATTTCAAAATTTCAACACAAAAAATATCGTCATTCGATTGTTGTCGTTGATATAGAAAATTGAATTTTGAAACCAAATTAAAAAGAAGAAAAGTCGATACCAAATTTTTCGTTGAAGGACTTCTTGTATTAGTAATCGTCGAAATTTTTTGCAGCTTTTTCATTTAGTTGGTAAAATGGGCACTTATCCTGCGAGTGGTCGCTTTACGATTTGTAACGGTAGTGGTCGCGCGGGGTATATTCCTGCATGTACTCAAATTTGAGCGATTACTTATTTTTCATACCTACCTTTGCATTATTGAAGATTTAATAAACTACTTGAACTAAAATCTTCGTTATTTTTTTTCATCTAGTGGAGCGGTCGCTCCACCCAGCCAAGTCGTACGGTACACTCACACTCACTCAACATACTGTAAATGCCTAATAAACTGAGGAGCAGACCAAACACTTTTACTGTAAGCAACAACATGGCATTTTCGGCCTACTGGATCTCAACATTGGAAAATTTCACATTGTTGCGAAATATCTTAATTTCGAGCTATGGCCCCTATACCAAATTTGGGAACAATAGGTTATGTCATTTGCGAGCAAGATGGCCGTGAAAACAGTGAAATTACACCCCTTTTAAAAGCTATCTGATGATGATGATTCAGATATCAGGAAACACTGTTGACAGGGCCACAGCCTAAACGGGTTAACCGATCGATCTGAAATTTTTACCACGTGTGCACTTTTGGCGTCTAAGGTGACTTTTGCTATAACCGGTTTTATGCCGCCATTTTGAAACCGGAAGTGACGTCATATCTCGAAAACGGCTGAACCGATCGAAACGAAATTTGCGCCAATCGATTCAGACGGTCATCTATATGAAACATCAATAGTCGAAATAAAAATGCACTATTACTAAAACCGGAAATGACGCCATAACAATGCCAAATCTGACTAAAACCATCTCTTATAACAATAAATACATATTCAGAAGGCTTATAATGTTACATAACATTTAAGATACAGATATTAGGTGGCAGTGATGTCAGCCGCCATTTTGAAAACTGGAAGTGATGCGATAACTCGAGAACAGTTGGACCGATTGGAACGATGCTTTCGCAATTCATCATGGAATATAATTTTAAGCTTACATTTAGCACCAAACACAATTCTTCTTAGCAACCAAACCACAAAGGCGTATTTTTTTAAAGGAATTATAGTCATTGGTGAAACAATGTTACAAGCTATAAGAATAAACTGAAAAAGGAGTGATATCCCCATAAAAAAACACTCCGTGTAAAAATACCAGCCAAGTCTCTTTACTTTAAAAAAATTCAACACCGAAAAGGAGTGATATCAAAAAAGGAGCCAAGTCAATGACATTTCCAAATATTTAATCGAATCTTTGAAATAAAAGTATAAACACCGAGAAATACTTTACAAAAGGACTTGGCGCATCGTTTTTTTAAAGACATCTTTCTATCCCAAAAGTGGAAAGAAATGTACAAGTTTAAGTACTTTTTCTCTTTCTATTAGAGCCATCAAGCTACTCAAGCTATGAATCAAGCTACTTTTAGTAATTGCTATTTTATAGTTTTGTCAATGGCGATAGAAGAAAGGTTTCATGTTGTAATAGATAAGTGATATGGTAAAAGAATTAAATAACAAGGAAGTGCGCTCATATATATTCTTATAACACTGTTAATATGGTGATATTAGAAGGGTATCTTTTCATAATATGATCTTGACTCTGAGGGAAATCATGAAACGTTGTCAAATAAATTACTAACTATCGATAGAACACTATTATATATTTTTCAAGTGTAAAGTGTATAAAGTTAAAAATGTTAAAGAAATTCAATGTGCCGTCACTGTGTACTTCGTGAAATGTACTATTATAAATTGCGGATTAATAGAAATTTATTTCATGATGAGAAGGTATAACGCATGAGACTTAATTAATATGTTGACCACGAAACAATATTACGAAGATATCTATTGTGTATTTATTACAAACATAGGCAACAAGTTTCATGTGTACATATTCAAATAGAAAATTATTTACAGTAGGTATATATAATATGTAATTGAAAGATGTGTCCCTATTATGATAAAAATTCTTAATGACGGTTGTATATAAATGGCATTACGCTGATGAATAAAAAAATGTCTTTAAAAAAACGATGCGCCAAGTCCTTTTGTAAAGTATTTCTCGGTGTTTATACTTTTATTTCAAAGATACGATTAAATATTTGGAAATGTCATTGACTTGGCTCCTTTTTTGATATCACTCCTTTTCGGTGTTGAATTTTTTTAAAGTAAAAAGACTTGGCTGGTATTTTTACACGGAGTGTTTTTTTATGGGGATACTTCATTACTGACAGATATTAAAAATGTTAATAAGTTCATACGTTCTTAACTGATTGGGATGCAATTTTGTTAAATAAGAGACAATGTTGGTCTTACTGATCATGCAAAATATGAGTTTGATCTGAATTATCGACCTGCAAACAGAAAAGGTTGTCTCTACATGTGTGCAAAATTTCAGATCGATCTAAGAAAAACTCTGGCCTGTACAGCCTCACCCAACAGAAAAAAAAAAAAAAAAAACAGAGGTCCGTGCCAAATGAGCCAAAAGGAGACGCTCGCTACGCTCGCTCAATTAATTTGTAAATCTAGTGGAGCGGTCGCTCCACCCAGCCAAGTCGTACCGTAAACTCACAGTCACGCTACATACCGTAAATTCCTATATAAACTGAGGAGCAGACCAAACACTTTTACTGTAAGCAATAAGATGGTATTTTCGGCCTACTGGATCTTAAAATTGGAAAATCTCACATTGTTGCGAAATATCTTAATTTCGAGCTATGGCCCACCCTACCACATGATTTAAATTTGGGAACAATAGGTTATGCCGTTTGCGAGTTAGAGGGACGTGAAAAACGTGAAATTACATCACTTTCTGATTCTGATGATGATTCTGATATCAGGCAACCCCGTTGACAGGGCCACAGCCTAAACGGCTAAACCGATCGATCTGAAATTTTAACCACATGTGCACTTTTGGCGTCTGATGATACCTTGCCCTTTCGATTTTTTTGTGCCGCCATTTTGAAACCGGAAGTGACGTTGTATCTCAAAAACAAATAGACCGATCGGGACAAAACTAGCGCCAAACGATTCGGACAGTCATCTATATAAAATATCAATAGTCGAAATAGAAATGTACTATTACCGAAACCGGAAATGACGTCATAAAATCGCAAAATCTGACTAAAATCATCTCTTATAACAATAACTACATATTCAGAAGGCTTATAATGTTACATAACATTACAGATACAAATTTTAGGTGGCAGTGATGTCAGCCGCCATTTTGAAAACCGGAAGTGATGCCATAATTCGAGAACGGCTGGACCGATTGGAACAATACTTTCGCTATACTTCATAGCATATTATTTATAGCATAATACATAGTAACAAGCACAACTTTTCTTAGCAACCAAATCACAAAGGCGTATTTTTTTTAAGGGAATTATAGTCTTTGGTGCCACAATATAATGTTACAAGTTGTAAGAATACACTGAAAAAAGAAGTGATATCCCCATAAAAAACACTCCGTGTAAAAATACCAGCCAAGTCTCTTCAACTAAAAAAATTGTAGAAATCTAAAAATTCATCACTGAAAAGTAGTGATATCAAAAAATTGGTTAAGTCAAAATTTTTCAAAAAATACTTGGCGCATCGTTTTTTTAGTGCATTATAGATATATTATAAGTATAGATAAGTATATTTGATTAACGGCCAACTTCTATACTATTTATAATTCACGATGCGCGAAGTATTTTTTGAAAAATTTTGACTTGGCCAATTTTTTGATATCACTACTTTTCAGTGATGAATTTTTAGATTTCTACAATTTTTTTTAGTTGAAGAGACTTGGCTGGTATTTTTACACGGAGTGTTTTTTATGGGTTAATTTTACTGGAAAATGGGAAAAATAAGAAATCTTAGAGGATCCTTGCTATTTTTTTAAAATAATTGTATTTAATTCAATTAATTTAAGCATTATATTTTTATTTCTATACATGGCTACATTGATCCAGCAGATTAGATAGATTAGATTGATAGATTAGATAGATTGATTTAGCATGATGGCTTCTATTGCAATTGAAACTGCATAGGTATATTTACGAAAAGTGCGAAATTTGAAAAAAAAATTAAATACGTTTTCAAAAAAAAATTAAATGTCATATGATTATATTCTTTTAGCAAAATGTCTATACCAATTCCTGAAAAATCTTGCAAATATCTTGTATGATCAATTTTTTGTGTAAGAATTTTCATGCATTTGCTTGCAAAACTTTTCATGAAAAAGTACCTATTTAATGGAATTTTTGGCTATACATTGCGTTTGAGGTGTCACCAGTAACTGTCACTGTTGTCTGATGTCACATATTCATGAAACATTTTATATTTTTTATGCAAAATTAAAAACAAAGATTCATGAAAATTCTCGGCACTATTCGCACAATCAAGATCAGCTCTGCACTCTAGTGGTGGAGATGTGGTACTAGAGGAAAGGGTTCAACATTCAATTCTCCATAAGGAACCTGTAGAGTTTGGATACCTCTACTTCATACACTATTAAACATAGAACCCTGAAAAAAGTAACGAGTATAGAAAAGATTATGCTTTATCGATCTGTCACCTCAGAATTTTTCTCCGAGGTTAAATTGCAGCGTAATAATCATGCAAACATGAAATGCAGCAGCCAATCAGAGTACAGGAAATGGTTCAACAGACCAATCAGGCTACAGTACAAGCCGTATTAGCTTCATACGGAAAGTTATTTTATAATTATTTAGACACAATAAATGCATTTCTGAGGTGACAGATCGAATAAGCATAATCTTTTCTATACTACTTACAATTTTTATGGTTCTATGTTTAATAGTGTATGATGTAGAGGTATCCAAACTCTACAGGTTCCTTATGGATAATTGAATGTTGAACCCTTTCCTCTAGTACCACATCTCTACCACTAGAGTGCAGAACTGATCTTGGTTGTGCGAATAACACAGTAACAAGCACAACTTTTCTTAGCAACCAAATCACAAAATCTTATTTTTTAAAAGAATTATAATCTTTGGTGCCACAATATGTTACAAGTTGTAATAATAAACTGAAAAAAGGAGTGATATCCCCATAAAAAAACACTCCGTGTAAAAATACCAGCCAAGTCTCTTCAATTAAAAAAAAATAGAAGACATCTAAAAATTCAGCACTGAAAAGTAGTGATACCAAAAAATTGGCCAAGTCCAAACTTTTCAAAAAATACTTGGCGCATCGTTTTTTTTAGGACATGTGTAGATGAGTACATTTCATTTCCTGCCTACTTATATACTATTTATATGCACGATGCGCCAAGTATTTTTTGAAAAGTTTTGACTTGGCCATTTTTTTGATATCACTACTTTTCAGTGCTGAATTTTTTTATTTCTTCTATTTTTTTTTAATTGAAGAGACTTGGTTGGTATTTTTACATGGAGTGTTTTTTTATGGGGATATCATGAACTACCATGACAAGCAATTTTTTTAGGAATTGTTGATGTTTCCACTAGATGGCAGCACGTTAAGATAGCGGGTTATGCGCGTCCCTTAGCCATAAAAGAGTTGACTGATATGTTCTTTGTTACAGAGACTTTTGCGTCTGTTTCAACTCTCTGCCTATTATAAGTGACAAACTACCAGAGAATCAATGTCCAATACCGTGTCAATTCTTCACAAACTTTTACTGTGGAGGAGACAACTTGGCTTTTTCCGCTTACTTATCAGGTAAGTAAAATAATTGTGTAGCTTTCGCAATGCAGAAAGTCAGTGGCGAAGCGACCGGATTCTCAAACTTAAAATTACATTTCAAAGTATTTTATTCACACAAAGAACACAACATTGTAGTAGGTGTAAATATAACTTTATTACAAATAATAATCACTGCTTTTATGAAATGGTTGCCAATATGACACAGTCTAACATTACAAATTTGATTACATTTGATTGGTAGATATGACATTTAGTAATATTAATTTAAAGAAAATCTATAAATAAAAAGAAGAATTTAACTGGACAACTTACCTACAAAAACTAGATATATTTACAAACAAAAACTAGACATATTATTTACTATAAAGGTGATTTCTCAAGATGGCTATTGAGCCCTTTATAGCTAGTAAACTGATATTAATTATTTAATTTCTTATTTAAATTGTGTACGAAACTCTCTGAAGAAATCAGGAATGATCCCTCTCGCTCCAATAAATAATCCGATAACATTTATACCTCGTATATTGTACTTGTACATGGTAATATGCTCTGCTTTATTTCCATACATAAATGACACATAAGTTCTCATACAGTGTTAGACTCTGTACAGAGGGAACAATCCAGGGGCTGGATTCATAAAAGGTTTTAAGCCCTATACCTATACCATCTATTACCATGATATTATCATGCTAAAACTGGGTAGATATTTTATCCTTTTAAATGGTGATCTGAATAATTATATTCATAAAGATATGCCGGTAAAACATGGTAATTGGCTTAATTTGCTAATATAGATACTAGATAGTTCGGTCATAAAGTTGTACTTCTTTGAAAATCCAGCCCCAGTACAAAGGAAAGTATAATAAGCAATGTGTAAAGCTCGCATAATGCAGTCGCATTGTGTGCAGGCGCATTCTATTAAGAAACAAGGATAAAGAAAAAAAATATGGTTACCATTAGTATAACAAAATACACGGACACAAATATAGCATTTTCCAAAAGAAATACCGGGTGGCCCAAAAAAACGTCCAACGGGCGAGACATCATTGTGACAAAACTACTCCACATATCGTGCAGATAATAACACCAATTATACAAAACGTAGTAAGGTATAATATGTGAAAGTATTAACATCATACTTATTATAGGAAAAAAGTTACAGCTGTTCGAATTTCGTTGTCGAAAAATCGATTATACGGTGCACAAAATTCATGCGTCCATAAAATGTCAAATGCCCGGGATACTCAAAACTGCTCACGATATCAAGCTGAAAATTTCATTTGTTATTAAAACTATATTACTATCAATTGTGTAAAAATTTCAATTCATTTCAATCAATGTAACGAAAGTTATATTATCAACAGTATGCGCTTGAAAAGCAGAATTCAGGCAGAGATAATTTATTAAGTTTTATTTCACATGTTAATTTTAGAAGTGAAATTATCTCCAATATTTTCTGTTTTTAAACTCAACTTCAAGATACCATAACTTTCTTTCCACTTATTCAAATGTATTGAAATTTGTATACAATAGATAGTCATATGTTGTGAATAATATTTGAAATTTTCAGTCTGATATCATTAGTAGTGTTGAAAATAAAGCTGTCCATGCTAGTGTACTTTTTCTGAATGCGCGCTCGTAGAGCTCCGTATAATCGATTTTTCGACAACCAAAATCGAACAGCTGTAACTTTTTTTCCTACAGAAGATTTTTTTTTGAAACTTTCACACATCAAACATTGGTATGTTCGTTACATCATATGAAATTTACGGACTTATATCTGCAGTATTTAATTCACTGCGGCGTCTCGCCCATTGGACGTTTTTTTTGGGCCACCCGGTAAATACAGGGAAAATACAAGTAAACGAAATACAAAAATATACCATGAGCAGAGTATTCTACACAGAAAAAATAAAATAACACAAGTAACCAATTATTAAACGGAACTATCGTTGTCAAGAAATTAAAGTGGAGCAAAACATTATTAGCTCATAAGTTATCGGAGGAAGTTTTCACATTAGATTGAATGAACTACTATTTTATTTGAACAAGCCCGGATTTATGAAAAAAGAGCGCTACCTAACAGACACATGATTTTACGATAATTGACATTCTTGATTTAATTTCATTACTTGATTGCATTACAGGATGTTGCAATTGCGAATGATTTTGTTTTATATTTCAGCGGCTATCCCAGCCTAAATCGAATGGATCAACGAAGATGCCTCGGAAAAGAAGAATAATAATTCGATTTTTATGAAGAAATTAGCAACAATAGATATTGCTAGAGTTATGCTTTTGCTTAGTTATTGCTTAGTTATTATTATGCTTTTGCTAAAATTGTATGATCATATTAGATTTAATAATTTTTATTTGCACACATATTTAGAAATTTTGTATTGTTTAAGCCCAATTTACACGGTGAAATTTCGTGAACAACTTCTGTGTCACAGACACGAGCAGAACCTCTGTGTCACAGAAGTTGTTCAAGAAATTGCACCGTGTAAATGGGGCTTTAGACTTAAATATTTTATTCATATTTCAATTACAATGGAAACCATATGCTTATTATTTATCAAATGTTCCTATTTAATATCAATGTATCCATAATGTTTACAGAATTAATGTGACATGCTTAAATTTACTGATTTAAATACATTAATTTCAAAAAAGGTTCCTCTAAAAAATTTTATTTAGGTATACCTATATCATTTTTCATTAAAATCAATAAGATGAATATAAAGCTGCATCAATATTATAAAATATTTCAGTTTAGTCATTAAATAAAACACTTCAATAATGTTAATAAAAAATAACTGAAATCTAGAGTAAATACTAACGACTAGCGAGCGTCACCACGGTACTCTCATCGCACTTTATTGTGTTTTTTTTATTAATTTTTTTTGCCTGACAGCCTAGGTCAAACCGCTTCACCAATAATTGATCTGAAATTTTGCACACATATTAGAGTAATCTATGCGGTCCCTGGGATCGTTTTTGAACGGGATCATGGGATTGGTTAAATTTAAAAAAAATTATCTTTCGATTGTTTTTCCGATCAATTCGAAATTTTGACAAGTCATTGCGACCAACATTGAACCCAATCTTACAAAGTTTCAGCCAAATCCTCCGATTGGTTAAAATTTAAAAAATCTTTCATATGATTTTTGAAATTTAAACTAGAACCGTAAGACCGATCAACTTAAAACTTTGCATGGTCATTGGGACCAACATTATCTGTATTTTTGAAAATTTTCAGACTTATCTGTGTTTAAATCCAAAAGTCATTGACATTTCACGGACATTTTGCGTGTTGGCTGTCAAATTTCACCCCCCCCTCGCTTCCTGTCTATCGTGTTAGAACAATGAATATTCTAACGGGTTGTCTGGTACCATGTATAAAATACGTTTATAACCCAGCCTTCTAGAATATTGCTGCTCGGGTAGGGGTTCTTCAGATGCGTCGTCTGCTGACGCTGGGTGGAGTCTCACGGATTACTCCATGAACAATGACATGGGACGCTTGTAGCGGTCCCATGGGCTGACAGTGTAGAGTAGTTGATCCCTGATGAGCTGGTTGGGCGCCTCGTCCAGGGACTCGTAGAGCTGCTCTGCCTGCTGCATGAAGAAGTCCTCGATGGTGGGGACTTGAAGATCTCGATGGATGTCGGCGTTTCTGATGAACCATCTCGCCGAAGTGATTCGTCGTAGTGCTTTGTTCTGGACGATCTGCACTCGCTTCTTCACAGCCTCCGAGCACCAGCTCCAGACCGGAGATGCATAAGTCAATGTTGGCCTGATAATCGCTGTGTAGAGCAAGAGCTTGTTTTTGAGGCTCATGTCAGGGTTCCTGAACAGCGGTGTTAATGCTGCCAGCTTTCCAATTGCTCTGGAGCAGATGGTGTCCACATGCTGGCTGAAGTTCAGGCGGAAGTCGAGGGTCACCCCGAGGTACACGCTCGAGGGTTCCCAGCCTATCTGCTGGCCGTCAATTGTGATGACGGGGGGAATCAGACCATTATTCTTCGTGAAGAGGGTTGCCTTGGTCTTGTCGGCGTTGATGGCGATTCTCCACAGCGCATACCATGCCATTATGCGGTTAAGGGATGGCTGAAGATATGTGCCGAGCAGCTTCGTGTTCTTGGACTGGGCAATAACAGCCAAGTCGTCTGCATACAGGCCTAACTTGGTTTCAGGCAAGTCAGCTGGGATGTCATACGTGTAGATGTTAAATAGGTCCGGTGAGAGCGTAGAACCTTGAGGCACCCCAGCAGAAATCTTCTTGACAGATGAGTTCACTCCTAAGTAGGTTACATAGAAAGTTCTGTCAGTCAGAAATGATCTTATGGTTTCTATCAAGTAGGGCGGAGCTTGGAGCCGGTAAAGCTTGAGAATAAGTCCTTCGTGCCACACGCGGTCAAACGCTTTGGCAACGTCTAAGAAGACGATGCCTGTCTGCTTCTTGTTGTTGGATCCTTGAGTGATGATGTTCGTCACTCTCAGGAGCTGCTGTGTGGTGCTGTGCTTTGGTCTGAATCCAAACTGTTCTGGAGGGAGCACTGCGATCTCCGAGATATGCGCCATGAGACGACGCTGAAGGACACGTTCCAGAAGTTTGGCAATGTTGCTCAGCAAACTGATCGGTCGATAGTTGCGTGGATCTCTCGGTGATTTTCCGGGTTTTTGGAAAACAACTACTCGAGCCTTTTTCCAAATAGCCGGAAAATGTCGGAGGCGCATTGATGCATTGAAAATGTCAACTATCCTCTGGGCGGTTGATGGTGGGAGGTTATTGATCGTGATGGTGTTGATACAGTCATCTCCAGGGGCCTTTCTCAGCTTCATACTCTTGGCATGGTGGATTAGTTCGGTTATCGAGCAGGGATCCTCTTGATCACGGTCTGGTTCACTTGCTGCTATTTGCTGATGTTCTGCGGTGAAGTCACGGAGCTCCTGTTCAAGTGCTGCTGTGTCAGCGGTGCTTGCGTTGGGAGTGAATGTTTCCTCGAGACAGGCTGCCAACACTTCAACTTTGTCCTCGGGGCTACAGGCCAGATGGTGTGGACCTTGTATCGGTGGATTTGGAACCGGTTTCTTCTGTAGTCGGCGTGACATTGTCCAGATTGAGCGATCAGCGACTTGTAGCTTCCCCACTGCATCGTTCCATATCTTCTTACGATGTGCCGTGAGCTCTGTACGCAGTTTCTTCACAAGATCGTCGTAATGCTCTTTGAGATCCGGAGTTCTGACTTTTTGCCATCTTCTCCTGGCAACGTTTTTAATTTGTACCGATTTCTTCAATCCGTCTGGTAGGTCGAAGATGGATTGGTTCTTCTTTGTCTGCTTGGGGACAAACAGGTCTACCGCCTCCTGAATGGCTGAAGTAAGTTGAGATGCGCTCTCGTCTAGGGATTCAGCAGATGTTATTGGAGTTTTGCTAACTGATTGGTGGAGATGTTCTTGGAAGCTCTTCCAATCAGCGCGCTCGAAGCAGTACTTGGTGAGCGTCTCTCTTGTCATCAGCCTGTCACCCACTTCAATTACCACTGGATTGTGGTCTGAAGAGAGAGAAATATCTGTGGTTAGAGAGATGGATTGCTTTAGATTGTTGTAGACCGCGATGTCGAGGACGTCGGCGCGCTGACGGTTACCAATGTAGTGCGTTGCTTCAGTCGGGCCGGCTACATTGTAATCTAGAAGTCTGGAGTGTCTTAGAAGTTGCGTGCCTTTCAAGTTGTTGACTGCTGAGTTCCACGCCTTGTTCTTCGCGTTGAGGTCTCCTGCAATGATTGTCGGCAGTGGAGAGTCCAGCAAGGAAGCGATCTCATCTGTGTCGAGTTTCATTCTAGGCGGGATGTAGGCCGAGATCAAGCGTAGTGGTCCTGTTGGGGTCTGAACTTCAACTCCAGTAGCTTCAATGGAGAGTAGCGGCGGGAGGTCAATCTCGTGGTGTTTGATGGAAGAGTTGACAATAATAGCCGTGCCTCCTCGAGCTCTGATTGATTGTCGAGTACTGTCTGTCCGGTAGATGTTGTGTCCGGACTGTTTGAAAGAATGAGTCGGGCGAAGATGTGTTTCTTGGAGAAGACCTATGAGAAGGTCTCTACTCTGCATGTAGTCTGATAGTTCTATTCTGCGGTCAGTGGCGAGACCATTTGTGTTCCAGGTGAAAAACCTCGAGGAGTACAATGTGTCTGGTTGTGCAGCCATATTAAATTCCTGAGATGAGCGCGAGGGCAGCAGAAGCTATCAGCTGGGATCGGTTGGTTTGCGGCGCAGGCGATATGAGCGCGGGGATGAGGGTAATCAGCGTCCTGATCTCGGGGGAAACTTCCGAATTCAGGATTGCCTCGCATATTCTCTTGATGACATCTTTCCACGATTCATCAGCATCTGTTTGCTGCGGAATGGCATTGAATTCTGTCAGCTGCGGGATGGCATTGGAATCTACCTGCTGCGGGATGGAATTTGGTAAGGCATTGGTTGTCGGAAGTGGTTTGTTTGTAAAAGCATCAGCAAAGCTACGGCTAGTTTTAGTTGTGATTTGAGGGGGGATGGGCATTTCTAATCTGATGCGTGGGGTTTGACGCTGACCTTGCTGCGTCTGCTGGCGTGGGCGCGCGGCCGGCTGCTCCTGGGTCCGCTGCGCTCTCTTGAACAGCTCGCAGCCGCGATAGCTGGCTGGATGTTGGAGTTTGCAGTTCGCACAGGAAGCTGACTGTTCTCGGGGACGCTGGCATTCTCGAGAAGTGTGGGCCTCTCCACACTTCACACATCGTGGGGCGTGTCTGCAGAAGGCAGCTACATGCCCCAGGCGTTGGCATTTATAACACTGTTGGTGCCCGGTCTTCGCGCGAGGGGCCTCTGTTGTGACGCGACAGTGGCACAGGGTCTTCAGTTCAGCGAGATCTTTCGCCCCTGGTGGAGAGTTGAGAACTACACGGAAGAGGGGGAAAACCTTCTTTTCTCCGCGCGACGTTGCCAGCTGGGTGACACTCTTCACGCTGTAACCTATTCGGGTTAGCTCGTCCTCGATGTACTCTAGAGGAGTTGTCCTGGGCAGCCCTCTAAGTACAAATCGCTGGTTGCGGATGGGTTCTTCTATTGCAAACGAATGGTATTTGTAATTTACGTTTGCATTGAAAAATGACGTCACTGCGCGGTGGTCTGCGGCTGTCACGAGTTGAAGTCTGACCGAGTCAAATTTCTCGCGGATCGTGAAATCACTCTTCGTGTGCTCAGCAATCGCCGTACACAGTTCCCTGTGGTCACCCGGGAAGCTGCTGATGATTATTGGGGGGACTCTCGTTTTCTTCTGAACAGTCGAGTTTTGTTGTGCTGGCGGAGATTCTTCCGCGTCTTCGATGTTGTTCTCACACTCTGTCCCCTTCTCAACCCCCGGTGCGAGCGCTTGGAACTGGTTCGCAAGCGGCATTGGGGTGGGGGGAGATTCCACGCGCATGCGCGGGCGGCCTTGCTTCTTCGGATCTTCCTCCGTCTCACTGTTGCTCGAACTCACCGAGTGGCGGCGCTTGCTGCGAACCTCTTGGAATTCCATTTCCTCGAAGTTGGTAGCCATGGCTTATATTCTAAGAATTATGTTCGGTAGATGGTGCTACCTTCACACCTCTTGTCCAATCGAATAGAATCTAAACACTAGTAGTTCGTTTAGATAATATACACTATGCACAGAAATACACACACTTTATAGAGAAACATTCACTATGTTAGATAAATACTTGCGAGATACGGAAAAATGAGTTATTGTAGTCAAAATTCAAATAACCAGATGCACTGCACAGAGACGAAACATACTGGATGTCGCCATTTTGGAATCTCTGTCAAATTTCACGAAAATGTTGATCACGTCATCATCATCCTCCTTCTGGCTGATTGGCCTGTTGACCAATGAAATCAGGACATCTGGCTTGATGCCAATTTTACCTGCTGCATTATGATTGGTCGGCACGAAATTCTTCACGAATTTAGTCGGCGACTGACAGCGCCCTCAGATATCCAACGCTGAGGTTGGCCGTGGAAATCGATCCCACGGACTCGCCTCTATGCGGCTGAGACGCTCGATGAGTGGGTTGGAGTTCTCGGCGAGCTGCTCGTAGAACCGTTGGTTGATCCGGAGCAGATGGTCCGCCAAGAACTCCAAATCCAGCTGCTGGTGGACGTCATCGGATCTCGTGAAGCGTGGGACCCCTAGGATGAGCTTCCCTACCTTGTTTTGCACCCGCTGCAGGATTCGCAGCAGGTGCGTAGCGCAGCCGCTCCAGACAGGAGCGGCGTAGCTGAGAGTCGGCCTGATGATGGCCGTGTAGACCCGGCGCTTGGTGTCGGTGGACATTGCCTTGCTTCGAAGAAGTGGGTAGAGCGCCGCCATCTTCTTCGTCGCTCGCTGCTGGGTCCGCTCGACGTGAGCGCGCCAGGTCATCTTGGCATCCAGGACGACTCCAAGGTAGAGGCTGCTAGGGGTCCACGAGATGGTCTCGCCGCACAGCGTCAGTCGCGGATGGTGCTTGACCTCCCGTCGATGGAAGAGCGTTGCCGTCGTCTTGGACGCGTTCAGCTTGATACGCCATTTGGAGTACCAAGCTGAGAGTCCGTTCAGAGCTGCCTGCAGATTCTTCTCGATTTCCGCCCCGCTCCAGGACTGAGCGCTGACGGCGGCGTCGTCGGCGTAGAAACCCAAGTCGACACCGGCCAGATCTCGTGGCACGTCGTTCGTGAAAACGCTGAAGAGGAACGGAGCCATGATTGACCCCTGCGGCACGCCAGCCTGGATGGGCCGGGTCGTCGATCTTTCTTCGCGGATCGAAACGTGAAAGGAACGACCGCGCAGGAAGCTGGCAACGAAGTTTACGAGATACGGCGGGAACTCGTGGTCGATCAGCTTCGCCAGCAGGCCTTCGTGCCAGACTCGATCGAATGCTTTGGCGACGTCCAAGAACACAATCCCGGTCATCTTTTTGATGTTGAAGCCGTGCGTGATTTTATTGACGACTCGAAGCAGCTGATGCGTGGTCGAGTGATGTTTACGAAAACCAAACTGTTCGTCGATGATCACCTCGTTCCTGTCAGCATGATCCTGGAGTCGCCTCATGGCAATCTTCTCGAGGACTTTCGATAGGCACGAAAGCAGGCTGATCGGCCGGTAATTGGCAGGATCTCTCAGAACTTTTCCAGGCTTCGGGAAAGCAACCACCCTAGCTTCCTTCCAGGGGGTCGGAAAGTGCTGAAGGTGCAGACAGGCGTTGTAGATCTGGACGATCTTGTCTACAGCGTCTCCGGGGAACTTCTTGATGATCAAGTTCGTGATGCCGTCCATCCCCGGTGCCTTCCTGTTTGGCAGCTTCCTGGCGTAAGTGCAGAACTCATCAGCCGTGCACTTCTCGACGTCATCCTCGTGAGCTTCTTCCGGATGCGCTTCTTGCCAGTCGACTACCTTGTTCTCGATCTCCGCACTGGAGAGGGTCGGCGGGTTCGGCTGGAACTGGTCCTCGAGAGATTCGGCCAACACCTCGGCCTTGTCTCGCGCGCTGCAGGCAAGATGAGTCTTGCCCTGGATGGGCGGACACGGCTCGGGGCGGTTTGTCAGGCGTCGCGTCATGCGCCAAATGCTGTTATCGTTTTCTCGCAGCTCTCCGACTGCTTCCTCCCACTTCTCACCGCGGTGCTCCTGGATCAGCTTCTTCAGCGATTTCACAAGGCGATTGTATCGTGTACGTAAAGCAGGAATTCGGTGCTGCTGCCATTCGCGTCTAGCGCGGTTCTTCTCGGCTATTGAGGCCAAGATTCCCTGCGGTAGATCGTAAATGGAGCATCTTTGCGGCGTAGAACGTGGCACACTTGCTTCAACGGCTTCCTGTACTGCAGATGTGAACTTGACTGCGGCGCAGTCAACCTCCTCCCGAGAAGAGAGCGGCCATTCCTCTAGTCTCTCTGCGATCTCGATCTTGAACTTCGCCCAGTCGGCCTTCTTGAAGTTCAGCTTC
Organism: Leuctra nigra; assembly: GCA_934045905.1. Classification (NCBI taxonomy): domain Eukaryota; kingdom Metazoa; phylum Arthropoda; class Insecta; order Plecoptera; family Leuctridae; genus Leuctra; species Leuctra nigra. The sequence goes on from OW203772.1 coordinate 15,806,845, forward strand.
GGAGTCGGTTGGTGAACCGAGACCTCGTCTCCGATTGTGACTAGAACGGGATTGTGGTCCGATGACATCGCTGCCATCGTTCTAATTTCAATCGTATGCTGTATGTTCTTCACCAAGGCGATGTCCAGCACGTCAGGTCTGTAGGTGTTACCTTGATAATGCGTCGGTTCTAGAGGCCCGATGACAGTGAAGCCTTCTGCTCGCGAGTGCGTCAGTAAGCGTTGCCCTCTGGTGTTGTGAACTCTTGAATTCCAGCACTGGTGCTTCGCGTTCAAGTCGCCGCAGATGATGGTAGGATTGCTTGACTCCATGAGGGCATCAATGTCTTCCAAATGGAAGGCTGCACGTGGCGCCAAGTACACTGAATATACGTGGATTTTACCTCCTGGCGTCTCCAATTCGATGCCAGTCGCTTCGAGGGTCTGCAGTGGTGGAAGTACCAACTCAGTGTGTCTGAGATCTCGGTTTACGACAATCGCCGTACCCCCAGCCGCTTGTGCGTTCTTCGGTAGAGGTCTATCCGTCCGGTATACACAACAATTTGCCATGGCGAACCTGTGTTTCGGCTGAAGATGTGTCTCGCTCAGGAGCACCACAGGCGCGTTTTCTTCTCGCATGAATTCTGCGAGCTCGTCTCTTCGTCCTCGAATGCTATTTGCATTCCACATGGCTATGGTGGTAGTCTTATGTCTATTTACCGACATTCTGAGTGGTGGCGGCACATTGGATCAGACTCGGCAGGATACTGGTGACTGCGGTGATGAGCGGCAGGAGTTCGGCGATTAAAGTTGATAATTGACTCACCAGAGTGTGTAGGCTTGTATCACCAGGTGGCTGCGGAAGTCCCTTGGCGGCGTTTGCGTAGCGCGGTGCTGGCTGCGATCTGCGTGGAGCCGACTCAGGATCGCTCGGAGTCGGAAGTCCCTGGTTTGAAGGCGGTGGCGGCTGTCGCTCCTCGCGGGTCGGTCGCTGGCGCCGTTCAGTAGCCGCCGTCAAGTACGGGCATCCCCGGTAACTTGCCGGATGTTCGCCGCCGCAGTTGACGCACTTGGCCTTCTCTTCGCGTGGACGAGGGCAGACCTTGGCGTCGTGCTCCTCACCGCAGATGACGCAGCGGGGCCGCTGGTGGCAGAACTGCGCCGTGTGTCCGACCCGCTGGCAGGCGAAACACATGGTGGGGCGGCTTCGGCTCTTGCATGCCTCGACACTGACCTTGCAATGGCTGAGGTACTTGATGCAGCCAAGATCCGCTCGTGGCTGCTCCGGCTGCGTAGTCAAGGCGACGCGGAACAGCGGAAACTTGACGGTCTTGTCCTGGTGCGAGGTGAGCTGCACGATGGACGTCGGCGTCAGTCCCAGTCCGACGAGGTCACGTCGAATGTCGTCGGGATCCGTGTTCATCGGCAGGCCGCGCAGCACAAAGACCTGCGACTTCTTCTTCTTCCCGCTCGGGAAGGTGTGGTACGGCACCGGGACGGCGCGTGTCATGAAGGCTTCAGTGACATCGCGGTAGTCTTCCGGCGTTCGCAGGCAGATCTTCACGGACTGTGCGTAAGGCTTGATGGTGTAGTCTTCCTTGCAGACAGCGTCTAGGAACGCCAGGAGCTCGTTGTGCGACTTGAAGGCTTCAGACGCGACAACGACCGGCGGCACCTTGTACACCTTCACCGGTGGCGGTGAATCTTGCGTTGCAGGGGCTTCTCCCTCTTCAGGCGGCAGAACTCCGAATGCGTTCGAGGTCTTCACCGGCAGTGGCTTCGGCCGCGATTTCGGTCTTCCGACCTTCTTGCGCTTCATGACGTCCTTAGTGCCGCCGTCGGACAACGTGCTCCCTTGCTCGTTGCGGCGCCTCTTCGCGGTGACGCGTTGAAAGTCCATCGGCTCTTCAACATCGCTTGGTCCGATGACTTCATCGTCACTTGACTCGGCTTCGCTGCTCGACGCTTGGGAGTTGATCCCCACCATCAGTTGCGTGATTACGGCTCGCGCATTAGCCGTCGATTTCTCTCTTCTAGTGGCTTCATTGCCCGCTTCGTTCGCTGCGACTTCGGCCTTCTTCCCTGCTTGCCCGTAAGTCTTGGGCAGCATGTTGAGAAGGTCCTCGAAGTTCAGTAGTGTTGTCAGGAGGTCCTGGAGGTGTTGCTCGCTCGAGGACTCGTAGACGACTCGATCGATCCATGTTGATCACGGCTATACTTTGACTCTTTATAGTTCCAAGGTAGTTAGAGCAGAAACTTTCAAACGTATGAAACTGATATGACCGTTCAACAGATCGTCTAATATTGTGTAGGTACACACACTTTTATCATATGAGTGGTCCCAGGTATATATTTTTTTAAACTATATCCCACAAACAAGGCCCACCTAATTTAATTTATTTATTTAAAATTTTATCTGAACAGATAAAAAATTGAAAGAAACATAATATGAATATTATTCTGATACTTTGATATGTTTTACACATGAAAAAGGAAAAAAAGTACAATAAAATTGTCAAAAACATAAAAGTTATAAAAGATCTGCCAAACCCTTGCACCTGGGCCTTATTTGAACCACTGGTTTTAATATGGCCCACTTCAAGAGCTAATGCTAATTAGTGCATTAAAAAACGTGGAATTTTTTCCACGTTTTTTTGGTTTCTCCATAACCTATAAGTCAACAATAGAACATCAAACTATAATAGGTGCAATGGAAATTATTAAAATAAAGTAAAATTGAACTTGGTGGTAGTATCCTATGTAAATGTATGGCTTCTAACAAATGTGACAAGGTGGGCCTTATTAATTTTTTTTTTTTTTTTTTTTTTTTTTTTTATTAGTCACACAGACACACACAGTACATTATTACAAAAAATACATCAAACAAAATCCTGCAAAGCCATGCAGGCTTATAAAATTAACAATACAAATAATGCGGTGTGACAACACAGAAAAATACGAGATCAAAAAAAACTCCCACAACAATAATACGCACCAATGCCGTAGTGAAACAACAAAATAAATCTAGACTCTATTATTATACAATGAATTATTACCAACGAGCAATCTGTCACAGCTTTTATAGAAGATCAGCAAAAATAAAGTTAACAATTGAAAAGAAACCAATTTTTTAACTCGCGTTTAATTTCAGCATATTTTTCTAAATTCTTTAAGTTATCAGGGATTAAATTTAAAATATTCGGAATGTTAACAGCTAACTGCCTCTTACCATATTTGTTGGTATTCGACCAAAAAAGCTACAGTGAGAACTCTAGCGGTAGAAGTTGACACTACCGACAGGAGGACAGAATGTATTTCCCATACGAAGCGTGCTAAATGTAGATAGGTCTACATCCGACACTATAATAAATATAAACCTCAAGTTCATAAGGAATGAAGAAAACATTATGCTTGTTCGATTTGTCACCTCAGAATTTTTCTCCGAGTTCAAATTAAGGTGCAATCGTGTTTCAAACATGAAATGTTTCAGCCGGCTTCAGCCAATGAGAGGACAGGAAACGAATACTCAAACCATTCACGGCACTCTATCACCTGAATTCACTTGATTTTGAAAGTAATTTATTAATTATCAACGGCTTATAATCAAGAAACCAACATTATTATATGTACATATATTCATAATAGTACTTAGTTTCATATTGAAAGTGACGTCATAGGTCTTAATATCCTGCAAAGTGCGTGATTTTGAACCATGTTTTGCCGTAAGAAACCAAGTAGGCTTTGAACTGAATCCTCCTCTCAGCGGGCATCACACAGCGTCCGCAGCGCCATCTCTTATCACTTTTTTGGACGAATAGTTGGGGACTGTGTAAGTTATATGAGTTTGAGCTCTAGTATTTTTTGAGTGTACAAATAAATTCCTTAATTCAGGACAATAATAATGTTTTAAAATCAATCTGTACTTGAAAAGCTGTAAAAAAGGCAACAGATTAGCAAACTTATATAATTGATCAATTGAAGCCTCGTGCAATTTAATATGGGGTGCAGCAATTGTTCTTATCATCTTATTTTGAAGGGATTCTATACGTTTAACATGGCCAGCAGTAGCATTTCCCCACGCCAAGATTCCATTCGCACAATCAAGATCAGCTCTGCACTCTAGTGGTGGAGATGTGGTACTAGAGGAAAGGGTTCAACATTCAATTCTCCATAAGGAACCTGTATAGTTTGGATACATCTACTTCATACACTATTAAACATAGAACCCTGAAAAAAGTAACGAGTATAGAAAAGATTATGCTTTATCGATCTGTCACCTCAGAATTTTTCTCCGAGGTTAAATTGCAGCGTATTAATCATGCAAACATGAAATGCAGCAGCCAATCAGAGTACAGGAAATGGTTCAACAGACCAATCAGGCTACAGTATAAGCCGTATTTGCTTCATACGGAAAGTTATTTTATAATTATTTAGACACAATAAATACATTTCTGAGGTGACAGATCGAAAAAGCATAATCTTTTCTATACTACTTACAATTTTTATGGTTCTATGTTTAATAGTGTATGATGTAGAGGTATCCAAACTCTACAGGTTCCTTATGGATAATTGAATGTTGAACCCTTTCCTCTAGTACCACATCTCTACCACTAGAGTGCAGAACTGATCTTGGTTGTGCGAATACAGTAATAAAGATTCAGCAAGAGCACAATACACAGATCTGATAATTTCAAATGGTAATATAAATTTAAGTTTGTATAAATGAAAAGAGCATATTCGCAATCGATTACAGAGAATGTCAATGTGTGGCTTCCAGCTGAAATGGCGGTCAAGTAACACACCTAAGTAAACATAAGTGCTCACAATGTCAATTTCATCCTCACATTGACAACATCTTGATCCGCAACTCATTAAATGTAGACAAGAAGATGTATGGAATTTAACCTGTACAGGAGAATCAATACTAGAGTTGAAAGGTGAACACAAGTGCATTATTTTTGTTTTACTTGAATTAATGATTAAATCGTGATCATGACTCCATTGCAATACCCGCGTAAAGTCCTCCTGTAGATATTGATTAGCAATTGACAAATTTTTATGAACAGATAACAATACAGTGTCATCCGCATACATATAAATCTTACACTTTGAGATTACACTGAACAAAGAATTCACATACAATAAGTACAAAATGGGACCTAAAATTGAACCTTGGGGAACACCGGTCGAAATACTTTTAATATCACTAGAAAAGTTATCAATCCTAACAAAAAACTTTCTACCCTCTTAGTAATTAATGAACCAAGACAATAATTGCCCTCTAATTCCAGCACTTTCAATAGCGAGAACCAATTTTCCATGATTTAAGGTGTCAAAAGCCTTAGCATAATCTATGAATAAAGCTAAAACATTCTTATTATTATCTAGCTTAGAGTTAACTAAACCCAGAAAAAACACTCCGTGTAAAAATACCAGCCAAGTCTCTTTAACTATAAAAAAAATAGAAGAAATCTAAAAATTCAGCACTAAAAAGGAGTGATATCAAAAAAGGAGCCAAGTCAACGAATTTTCCAAATTTTAATCGTACCATTGAAATAAAAATATCAACCCCCGAGAAATATTTAAAAAAAGGACTTGGCGCATCGTTTTTTTAAAGACACTTTTCTATCCTAAAAGTATAGGAAGAACTCTACAAGTATATTTTCCTGAGTATATCACATTCATTATCGACGAATCATACTACGTTTTAATATAACTAGTACTCTTACCTACTGGCAGTTTTGGTATTTTGTCAATATTCAGAGGAAATAAACGGATAAACGAATAACGAATAAACGGAAGCGGCCTAGTCTATTCGTTATTGCCACTATTTCTAGGGTCATATTAATCAATCATACTTCTCAATATCGTGACTGAGGGAAATAGCGAAAGCGCTCATTACAAGAAGGCCGTCAATGAGATTTGTATAAGTGACTAGTGCACTGAGCCATGCTGCTCAAATAATTACTGACTAGATTTTTATCTAAAGTAATACGTTATGTAATTTATGAATTTTTTTGGTATAAAATGTTAATTAATAGCAATTAATTACACGGCGAGAAGGTTCAAAGTATAATGCTGTAGTAGGTATGTTGATGTACCCACAAAACTATAGGTACCTACCAATCACAAACACAACTGTTCTGTATTTATTGCTTGTAAGACAATGCTATGTTTCTTTGCGTACTTATATTTAAATTTAAAATATTTTACAGAATGTTCAATATTTAATTTGAAAGTTTTGTCCCAATTTTTCTAGGCATTTCTGAACTACGTAGTATGTGAGTGGCATAAGCTTAAGAATAGAAAAATGTCTTTAAAAAAACGATGCGCCAAGTCCTTTTTTTAAGTATTTCTCGGGGGTTGATATTTTTATTTCAATGGTACGATTAAAATTTGGAAAATTCGTTGACTTGGCTCCTTTTTTGATATCACTCCTTTTCAGTGCTGAATTTTTAGATTTCTTCTATTTTTTTTTATAGTTAAAGAGACTTGGCTGGTATTTTTACACGGAGTGTTTTTTCTGGGATATCACTTCTTTTGTTAGTTTATTCATACAGCTTGTAGCACATGTCCGAGCAGGGACTAATTTCTTTAAAAAAATACGCCTCAACCGATTTGGTTACTATGAAAAGTTGCGTTTGGTATAAGATGAAAATGATTATCCAAGAAGAATAGCTTAAGTTTCGTTATAATCGATCCAGCCGTTTTCGATACATGACGTCACTTCCGGTTTTGAAATAGCGGCCGAATTCCGGTATAGGTAATAAGAAAACAATCTAGTTTTATCTAGTTGATACCTTCATGAACGACCATCTGAATTCCTAATCCCTATATTTCCGTAAAATCGGTCATGCCGTTTGTAATATATGACGTCACTTCCGGTTTCATTTAGTGGTTCCTGCCGCCATTTCCGGTACCATTAATTTATTTATTCATTTTTCACAATTGATTTTTCAAATAAATAGCAGAATGAATACGCAGGAGCTAGTTCAGTTGCAATCGGTACAGGCGTTTTAGATATATGACGTCACTTCCGGTTTCAGGAATGGCGGCCGAGAACACTGCTACCTTGAATATATAAATTGTATTGTCTATGTTACAATGTAAGTTAATTATGTACGTATTTTAAGTATAATTTGTTGAAATAAGTTAAATATTGCGTATTTATGACGTCACTTCCGGTTTAGAAAATAAGAAAATAATATTTTTTTTATTGATACTTCATATAGATAACCATCTAAATCGAATGGCGCTAATTTCGTTCTAATCGGTCCAGACGTTTTTGAGTTATGACGTCATTTCCGGTTTCAAAATGGCGGCTTCCGGTTGGTTTTATAAAAAGGCACCTCAGACGCCAAAAGTGCACATGTGGTAAAAATTTCAGGTCGATCGGTTCAGCCGTTTAGGCTGTGGCGGTGATAGCGACGTTTCGTGATATCATCAGAATCATCATCATCTTCAGAATCAGAAAGTGGTGTAATTTCACTGTTTTCTCGGTCCTCTAGCGCGCAAATGGCATAACCTATTGTTCCCAAATTTGGTATATGTAGTGGGGTGGGCCATAGCTCGAAATTAAGATATTTCGCAACAATGTGAGATTTACCAATTTTGAGATCCAGTAGGCCGAAAATGCCATGTTGTTGCTTACAGTAAAAGTGTTTGGTCTGCTCCTCAGTTTATTAGGCATTTACGGTATGTTGAGTGACTGTGAGTGTATAGTACGACTTGGCTGGGTGGAGCGACCGCTCCACTAGATCAGAAAAGGACAGCAGAAGATCCGATGTGCTCTTCCCCTTCTGAAATCCATATTGCATGTTATTAATTATTTTATGATCCTCTAAATATTTAGTCAAATTTATAGCAACACATCGCTCCATTATTTTCTCAACAGCCGGCAACAACGAAATAGGTCTATAATTTACATATTGCAAGTGACTGCCTTTCTTGTAAATCGGCTTAACTACAGAAACTTTTAAATTTTTAGGGACTAAACCAGTTTTAATGCTAACATTAACTAAATGTGCTAAAGTTGGACTAATTTCATCTACAATATTTTTTAAATCAGACACTCTTATTCCCTCAAATCCTGGCTTCTTGTTACTATCAGATTTAGTTATAATATCCTTAATATCAGCTCCCGTGATAGTTGGCATACGCATTGATCGATTAGAAGATGAAAGAGAGAAGTTAGATAACGTGCAAATATCACAACTATGCAATATTTTAGTCACTTCCGTAATGAACGTGTCCGCAAATTCATTAACTATTGTATTATTATTACATGTTTTACCAAGATATCTTCTAATCACTTCATCAACCGAAAGCTTCCGCGGCTTAGATAATATATCACTAATTACTTTCCATGTACCCTTTGCGTCCCTACTCGTTTCTACCAACTGTTGTTTATAATAGAGCTCCCTACTGCGAATTATTTCCTTGTTTACTAGATTCCTAAATTTTCTGTACTCTGCTCTATACATCGTTTTAAGAAGGTTGGAACAATTTTTCCATCGTCGAAATAGCTTATCCCGCTCTATCACCATTTGTATCAATTCATTTGACATCCATTTTTTAATTGGTCTCGACTTCTTGAAGGTGTTAGAACTTTCAGAGCAACATGCATCATAACTAGTTTTAAAAATATCTTCTATACAATCATAAATCCTATCCCCATCTTGTTCTAATATAATATTTTTCCAATTAACCTCCTTCAATATCCTAATTAATTTTTTCTCTTGAAAATATTTACTACTAGTATTGTTTAATTCCGGTTCTATTATGAGTTTATTATTGCTTATGTCTACTCCTATCATATAGTGGTCAGTTAATTTTGTCTCATAAATTACGGATTTAATTACGCTGTTATTTCCGGCAATCCGTACAAATATATGATCAATGCAAGTAGATGACAAGGTATTGTTTACAATTTCTTCACGCGTAGCCTCATTAATACAGGAAGAAAAACCATTTGACATCAGCACATCCTTATACCTATTGATCAACAAATCATCTTCCTTCAGCAAGTCCAAATTTAAGTCCCCTACAATTACAATGTTATTGTTTACATTATCAAAATACTGCTCGATCTCAGACACAAATCGATCCTTGTAACAATCAGGCGGTCTATAAATGCAAAACAACAGAACAGAAAATTGGTTGTTTACACACTTAACTTCTCCAAATAATCCCTCAAAATTTGTAAACACCTTTTGCTTTTCTTCATAGTTAAACGTATTTCTAACAAAGAGGGCAATTCCGCCACCACGGCGATCTTTACGTACTTTAAAGAAAGCTGTGAATCCTTCTATATTGTAATAATCATCGTGAACCAATTTCGATATTTCTGTAAGTACTAAAATGTCAATATTTTTAATACTTTTATTCAATAACAATAACAACTGATTCCAGTTAGCATTAATTGATCTAATGTTGCAATGCAGAATCGTCAATCCACTAGCCTCCTGGCACCACATATCAATATCAGCTGTTCGTGATTGAATTATAGTATCACTTAAATACAAATTTTCATTGACAATTTCATCGTAATCAAACCACATTCTTTAAGTTTAAGGGTTGTTTACAACTTTGACTGGCTCTTCTTTAACTTACTTATCTAAATCGGTATGGTCACGGATTTTAATGACAGTTGGAGAATCTTCGTCTTTAGAACTAGAATATTACCTTGTTTAAACCAGACAAATTTATACATACAGTCCTTCGCAACACGTTTGGCCTGTGCTAAAAGCCCACGGTTGTAGTAGGTCAGATTTTCATTTATGTAAATACGTTGATTTAGTTTATCACCAAAAAGTTCGCTGCTATTGAGAGAAGATATTTGCCGTTTCTTATTAATGAACATATCCCTCTTCTTACGACTGAGAAGCTGGACGATGATCCTCGGAGGGCGATTCTGGTTCTTCCCCGGAAGCCGATGAGCCGCATCAATGTCACTGGCCACGAGAGGAATGTCCAACTCATTAGCCAACTTCAAAACAATCGCTTCGACAGACTCGTTATTATATTGCACAATATTATCAAGTTCAAAGTTCTTATTTCTGCTATATTGGTCCATATAATTTACTTGTCTCTCTAGATTCATTATCACTTCATCCTGATCCTCACATTTACGTTGCAAAAACTCACAGTTACTTTTAATGTCTTTTACAGACTCTTTCACAGTTTGTATCTCAGAAACAATGTCCTCCTTAAGTTTCTTTAATTCGTTGCTGAACGACAGCAAATTTTCGCGCACCTCCTTTTGGAAATTCAGGAAGAGGTCCTTAAAAGCAACTTCCGGAAAAGCAAATGACGTTGCACTATTTGGGTCAGGAGTTGTTGACTTTTTACGACACAACTGACATCGCCATTCCGATTTCGAATCCTTTGACTTATTTGCATAAGTCGTTTTCTTCAATCCCGAGCACGGATAATGAAGACCTCCCTGACACCCTTCACAAGTAATGAAATCGCCGTCGGTCGGCAATAGATCCTCACATTTGCTACACGACATTGGCACAGAGAATAAATAGCAAAATATCAAGCAGTAAACACGATACACAGTTCCAAAACGACAACACACAGTCAGGAGCTCAGCAGAAGCACGTCCTATCACGACCGCAGCAACGATGCGAATGCGAATTTTTAAATTTGTTAGTTAAAGTACTCTATGAAATCTATCACTCTGACAATCAATGTGAAACTTTCAGGAAATGATAGCTAAGTAACGTGTGGTTGTATTAAAAAATACAGATTAATGAATAATGATAGTACAATGGTGTTATTTACTTACCAGTTTCTCGAAAATTAAAAATCCGGTCGAAAAACTGTCACGGCAAAATGTCACTTGCCATAAAAACCAGGCAAATGAAGTTGGCAAACAAAACTTGGTGTGTAGGGCGATTTAAACATAGGGAATCGAATGGCATCATTGCCAACCCCAGAAAAAAATCCCTAGTAGGAGAATCAACTACTGGGCCTTATGAAATGCCGGGCCTTGTTTGTGCCCCCTACCTTATTAACTAGGAACATTTTATTCGTAAAGGTTCATCGACCAACTTAAAACTTTGCACGCCTATTGGGACTAATACTTTAGGAATATTTGGAGATCTGACGAATGATATTTTCGATAGACATATTTTTGGTTCGAGGTGTTGCGCGTGTCCGTGCTCGCTAATCAACGCGCTACACACAGCGTTTTCCTAGTTAAAATAATACAAATACCTACGCTATTGAAGTATACCATGTTTACTGCGCGTAAAAAAATGGTCATGAAACTATTTTTAAATGAATAGAAGAAAACAGAAATGGTTTGAATTTAAAAGTAAGTAACTATTTTTACCATAAACCCCCCCCCCCCCCCCCCCCATCCAAAACCATATTGCTAAATGAGCGAGCGTAGCGAGCGTCACCACGGTACTCTTAAGGCACTTTCTCTGTGTTTTTTTTTATTGTTTTTTTGTTTTCTATTTTGTGTTCACTGCCCAGGTCAAACCGCACAACCAATCGATCTAAAATTTTGCACACATACTAACGTAATCTATGCGGTCTCTGGGATCGTTTTTTTGAATGGAATCCTGTGATTGGTTCAAATTATAGAAAAATTATCTTTCGATTGGTTGGTCCGATCAATTTGAAATTTAGATAGTCATTTCAACCAACATTGTACCCAATCATAAAAAGTTTCAGCCAAATCCTCCCATTGGTTCAAATTTGAAACCATTTTTCATGTGATTTTTGAAATTTAAACTAAAGAACTGATTGTCCGATCAACTTAAAACTTCGCATGGTCATTGGTACCAACATTTAAGGAATTTTTGCCAATTTTGAGTCAAATCTGTCGGCCTTCTTTAAGCTTCTGCTCCATGGCCTGTAGAGCAGCCAAGCAGTCCACAATTTACAGTAAAACTAGCGCATATCATATCGGATGCTGTACGAAGGTTAAATCGTCCAATTGGGAGTTTAAATAATATCTTCTGATTGGTCAGCAATTAAAGTGTTCCGATTAAGTTCAAATTTTGCATGGTGTTTAAGACCAACATAATCTAAAATTTTACACATTGTAAGCCCAATCAATAAGTCAAGTATTAATTGTCATTTTACGAGGTTAGTATGGGTTGTCAAAAGCTGGAAAAAGTATGTAGGTAAGTCACGACACAATGGATCTGATATTCTTCCAGAGTATTTATAGGCCAAGCAACGAAGGCTAAAAACAGGCCGAACCCGGGACAAATTGCAAGATTTGTCTTTTTCATCAGACCTTATTCAGAAAAATTCGCTGATTACAACAAAAAAAAGTTTTACGCAGAGATGTGAAGGGAAATTGTCCAAAATTACGTGTAAAGTTCAAATTTTGAGAACATAAAATATATTTTTTTAGAATCACAGAACACATTTTCATATTTGTTTTCAATAAAAAGTATGTATGTTATTAGGATACAATACTCGAAAAAAAATTGGGTGATGATATTAATTATTTTCGGATTTATTCAATGATTTCATAAAATGACGTCATTTAAATAATTAGTCGTAGTGACGTAACTAAAGGAGCTAGAATAAAGTTTTTACGGGAAAATGTTGGTAATAAAGCCTAATATTTTTGGTATGAATATGATCAAAAGTTCACCACGCATCTACTAATTGTTGTCAAACAAAATTTTAATCAAATTATATGAAAAATTAAACATCAATATAACGCAATTATTGGCATAACGGCGGAACTGTTTGATCAGAAAATGTTGTCCCATATAGAATTTTGGTGCCTGATAAAACCTAGCCCAGAGAGAGATTTGGGACGCCATATTGAAACCGGAAGTGGCATCATCTTGAAAACGGCTGAACCGATTATAACGGAACTGGTGGCAATTGACTCCAACGGTCATATGACAAAACAGATCAATAGTAAAACCAGAAATTACCAATAACAAATACCGGAAATGACGTCACAAGTATTCAAAATTCTTCTAAACCCACTGTTCAACAATAAATACATTATTCTGGCTTGTTATAATGTAATATTTGAATTTATTTTAAAAAAATCTATGTGGCATTGTTTTCAGTCGCCATTTTGAGAACCGGAAGTGATTCCATAGCTCGGAAACGTTTTTTTTTATAAAATCTTTATTCACACATGTACATAGATTTACAATCACAGTTGATATACAAACAGAAAAAGTGAATAATAGGAATACTTAGAAACTAATAAAGAAATCAGGGTCTTTAACTTCCAGGCAAAAGGAAACGTATTGGAATGAAATCAAATACCAATTAATTAAGTGGATACCACTCTGTGTCTGGAATTAGAAAAGGTTTTAAGCCTTATGCCGGCATAATTTTATGTTGGTACAGCATTATAACTAGGTACCAATATTTTTATTACCATGATATAACCATGTTAAAACTTATTATTTTATCATTATAAATAGCGACTTTTACAATTAAATTCATAAAGATATGCATTTATGTATTTATTTAATGTACTTATGGTCAAATAGGGGGTTTTAGAAGAATTTTGAATATTTGTGACGTCATTTCCGGTATTTGTTATTGGTAATTTCTGGTTTTACTATTGATCTGTTTTGTCATATGACCGTTGGAGTCAATTGCCACCAGTTCCGTTATTATCGGTTCAGCCGTTTTCAAGATGATGCCACTTCCGGTTTCAAAATGGCGTCCCAAATCTCTCTTTGGGCTAGGTTTTATCAAGCTCCAAAATTCTATAAGTGACAACATTTTCTGATCAAACAGTTCCGCCGTTATGCCAATAATTGCGTTATATTGATGTTTAATTTTTCATATAATTTGATTAAAATTTTGTTTGACAACAATTAGTAGATGGGTTGAACTTTTGATCATATTCATACCAAAAATATTAGGCTTTATTACCAACATTTTCCTGTAAAAACATTTATTCTAGCTCCTTTAGTTACGTCACTACGACTAATTATTAAAATGACGTCATTTTATTAAATAATTGAATAAATCCAAAAATAATTAATATTATCACCCAATTTTTTTTCGACTATTGTATCCTCATATAATACATACGTTTTATTGAAAACAAATATCAAAATGTGTCCTGTGATTCTTAAAAAAAATATTTTATGTTCTCAAAGTTTGAACTTTACACGTAATTTTGGGCAATTTCCCTTCACATCTCTGCGTAAAACTTTTTTTTGTTGTAATCAGCGAATTTTTCTGAATAAGGTCTGATGAAAAAGACAAATCTTGCAATTTGTCCCGGGTTAAATGCTTCGTTGCTTGGCCTATTATATGGAGATTGGAAAGTTGCAGAGAAAATCGTCTAGTGCCGTGTCGTGTATCGTGACTAGGTCGTTGCATGTTCTGTGCTCGCTCATCAACGCGTTACACTGAGCGTTATGCTTTTAATTATAATGTTATTTTGTGAGCTTCTGATAGGTACTACACACTTTTACCTATTAAAAATTACACAAGGAGCATAGTTTTAATTTTTCAAATTAACTTTCGTTATTCCGGTTTTACAATGTCCCGATAAAGTTAGCGGCAGGATGTACCTACCGTTTGAAACCTTGGCGACAGCCAATGAAACACGCTATCTGACTTCTAAAGTGAACTTTATCTTACTTTTAAAGGTACAAAATTACGTGAGCGAGCGTAGCGAGCGTCTCCATTCTGCGCTTTTGGACACTCTCTCTGTTTTTTTTTGTGTGTTTTTGTGTTTGGACCGACGGCACAGGCCACAACTTTTTTCCGATCGAGCTGAAATTTTGCACACATACTAATATCATTCTAACTTAATCGTGTATAGTTTTTGAGTGCTGTCTTTTGATTGGTTCAAAAATAAAAATATCACCCGATTGGTCGAAAATCAAAATGCTTCGATTAAGTTCATATTTTGCATGGACATTAAGACTACAATTTTCTATTGTTTTACAAGTTTTCAGCCCAATCATTAGATAACTTATGCACTTATTGGCATTTTTCAATGTTTGGAACTGTCAGAATTGATGGTCATGTATATCGGGAAATTCCACCGCTTTCTGGATTGTTTTATTTATGAACCAAAGTGTATAGATATCTATTCTGAGTTTCAATGAAAAACATATTCTTGTTGACTGTGTGGAATATAATACAATTCATAAGGGATGTATATGCATTCATAGTTTTTTTTTAAATATTGATCGTGTTTCACAGCTATGTTAGAAGCAACGTTTTGACTAGATAGTACATGTAAAATCTTATATTTTACACATTATTCCAGCCCAATCGGTAAAAAATGTACATACTTATTTCTACTTTAAGCTGATCGAGCTGAAATTTTGCACACATAAGTTTATATCATTCTAACTTAATCGTGTATAGTTTTTGAGAGCTGCCCTCCGATTGGTTCTACTTTAAGTGTTGTGAATAATCTGTTCAGAGAGATTGATGGGGAAGTACCTATCAAATTCATGGTACATAGATTGACCTGTTATTAAAATGTTTCCAGAACGTTTATGGAAAGTTGCGTTGAAAATCAGTAACGAATAGTTAGTTATCTTTGATTGAAAGGATGGATAGTGCTCGATTGGCGATGTTGCGCGTGTCGGTGCTCGCTCATCAACGCGTTACACAGAGCGTTTTCCTAGTTATACTATGAAACTGGTTCTATTGTGATTTGATGAAAGACTGGATTGTGTATCTGCTAAGTTGTGCACCGCGTAGAGAACAGCTATCTTCACACTATTAAGCTTACGGTGTGAACACTTCAATGATCTACCATTGGCTCCCGTAAATACGGACTACGGGTGGAATACGCAGAAAAAAATGCTTTAAAATCGACCCTTGGTCAGTCTGCACCCTAGCCGATCGCAGCGCTAAGTTCGCTGGTGGCGATCCCGGAACTAATCTAGGCAATCATTTTATTTCTTGAGTGATAGTCAATGGCGCGAGCTGTCAAATGCCGTCTTTTAGGTTATTTGCTGTTTGGTGAATAATAAGTAAGTGAAAATGCTTGTATTACATGTTAATTATTACAATCAATAAACTAATCACATTTTTACACTGATATTAACCCTTTTAATTTCATCTGATCGTTATCCAAGTTGTTTTAGTTCTAATTTATACATTTGATTTTGAATTAACCCGCTAAAATTCAGATTAGTTTGATTTTCTAACACCAACCATGGTGCTTAGAGATCGCTGCGAACGGCTGGTAGCCGCAGCCAATCCACTCTATAGACCTGGCCATATTTAGCATTGGAGCCTGTTTCACGTCTTTAGCCCATCTGATCTCACCTTAAATTTAATAGTGTGAAGATAGATGTTCTCTACGCGGTGAGTTGTGCTTAATCATTGACTGTCTATCACTGTTGTGATAGATAATTAGCTAAAGTCACGATCGCCTTATCAATTTAGATTGTGAAAAGATTATGCCGCTAGAGGTTGGTGAAGTTCGTACTAAAGACTGCGTTCGATTCCAGCGTCTTTCAGGACTGATGTTTTTTTGTAATTTCCCTCAGGCGATAGGCAAAGGTTTTTTCTACCTACTTCTTTGAATTTTAATTCAATTCAATTTTTATTTATTTATACAAAATTATTACAATATAATGGCACTACCCCGGAAGCAAAGCTTGTGTGGGGATGATTAAGTATTAAAATATGGAAGTGAAAGTATAACAACTTATTAGAAAAATAAGCGACTATTTCGAACGCCTAAAATATTACATTATTGACATGGGTTTCAAAGTACCTCTACTCTCGAAAATACATAAAATTGTTTCAATGGGGTTGTTCACTGCCATTTGCTCTCACTCGCAGCGCTAGCGGCATTGGAGGTGCCTCTCTCTGATTGGTTGGTCTCTGAATCCAAGATCTATGAATCAAACTCCCGCCAAGATTTAAAAACCTTCCATTCCGCTAGATGCATTTTGATTGGCTCTCTCCCGGACGATTAGAACAGCAGCGCCATCTACAATAGTTTTGCGTGAACAACCCCAATCTAATAATAAAATCAAACGTTTTCGGGGGCTGTGCGCACCGGACTTGCATGGACTGCCATTGTTAACGGCCATATAGGTACCCTATAAAGGGGTCCTATGTTCACTCATCATTGAGCGTTTTCCTGGTAATAAAATTGGTAAAATGTATACAATTATGTATAAATAAAAGAACAGAGTTACAAGCATTTTTGTGCGCCGCCGACAGAAATTCTTCAGTTTATGTTCCTCAGCCTTGCCATTATCCTTGTTTTTAATAGATATCAGCAGTAGGATTGTTTCCCTCTAAGTATCTTCAGACTTCAAGTAAAACCTTAAACTATACATAACAGACTTTACATACTTATAATATACTTTACTGCAAACTAAAAAAAATGCTGCAAAGTTATGTGGAGTCAAATGTATAAGTACTACATTTTTTAAATATTGTGAAAACTTCATGAAAGTTTTCATGAAAAGTTTCATGAATATGTGACAGCAGACAACTGGTGACACCTCAAATTTAAAATGTTGCTTAAAATACCATTCATTTGGTAAATTTTCATGAAATTTTCGGCAAAAAAAATGCCTGAATATTCTCACAAAAAAACTATTTTATACAAGATGTTGGCAAAGATTTTACAGGAAGGTAGGCATTTGCTAAAAGAGTACAATAATATATGACATTTAAATATATTTGCACACATATAATTTTCCATATATTTCTTCAAATTTTGCACTTTAGGAATTTGTGCATTTTTACTACACATTATTTGTTCCTATTTTATTATCAATGTTTCCATAATGTATAATAGAGAAATAAAAATATGATATGCTTAAAGTTATTGAATTAAATATATTTATTTTCAAAACAGCAAGGATCATCTAAGATTTCTTATTTTCCCCGTATTTCAGTAAAATGAATGGAAAAAATTACGAAGATTTTATTTCAGGCAGTTTAATATTAACACTTCAATATAATGCAAAGTTAAAAAATAAGAGAGTTCTTAACATTGAGTATGTCAAGGTACCTATCTCCCCCCCCCCCCTCCCCCCCCCCCCCCCCCCCCCGCCTACATTTCCTTGTCATCTCGCTCCACTTGATACGGTCTCACTGCTATTCGCACAATTAAGATCAGCTCTGCACTCTAGTGGTAGAAATGTGTACTTGAGGAAGGGTGTACGCATTCAATTCTTCATAAGGAACGTGTAGAGTTTGGATACCTCTACTTCATACACTATTAAACATAGGACCCTGAAAAAAGTAACTATTATAGAATAGATGATGCTTTATCGATCTGTCACCTCAGAATTTTTCTCCGAGGTTAAATTGCAGCGTAATAATTTATCAAACATGTAATGCATCAGCCAATCAGAGGACAGGAAATGGTCCAACGGACCAATCAGGCTACAGTATAAGCCGTATTTGCTTCATACGGAAAGTTATTTTATAATTATTAAGACACAAAAAGTAAATTTCTGAGGTGACAGATCGAATAAGCATAATCTTTTCTATACTCATTACAATTTTTATGGTTCTATGTCAAATAGTGTATGAAGTAGAGGTATCCAAACTCTACAGGTACCTTATGGAGAATTGAATTGCTACACCCTTCCTCAAGTACACATTTCTACCACCAGAGTGCAGAGAGGGGTAGTGACGCCTTATCAATTAATGCGAGACGACAAGGGAATTTAGAATAACCCTCCAGGGGAGATCAGGCGTAGACAAGCTATATTTCTTGTATCGCATTTAACACTTTGAGGTCGTTCCTATCTGATTTTTTAAATTATTTAGTGGGAAGACAAAATTTCAAAAAACTCCTGACGAACCGTGCGACTCCCGTTCGCATCCGTTTCCCTCTTAACGGAAAATTTGGTATTAACTTTTCTTCTTTTCTATCTTATCAACGACAACAGTCGAATTACGTTATTTTTTGTGTTGCAATTTTGACAATAATAATGTCATCATCTCTAAATCTTGCATTGCAATCAGCTGTCTCGTGACAGTTCGACATAAACACTGTGTGAGACACAAAGTGTTTGCTCTGCAATCACGTACTGATTGAAGATGTTACAGAAAGCATGAGGTAGCAGGGATATAAGAACAACATCGCGCTCTACCAGACATTAAATCTGACTCTGTTGTCCGTGTTCAACCATGAAACATCAGTGCATTGTGATCGTCGTGGGTAAGTTATTACCCCATAAAAATCACTCTTTGTAAAAATACCAGCCAAGTCTCTTCAACTATAAAAAAATAGAAACATCTAAAAATTCAGCACTGAAAAGTAGTGATATCAAAAAATGGGCCAAGTCAAAACTTAATTTTAAAAACCAAAATATACTTGGCGCATCGTGCATTTAGATAGTTCAGAAGTATAGGCCAGATGTGTAATATACTTACAATCTACCTACCCTTTCATACCCTAAAAAACGATGCGCCAAGTATATTTTGGTTTTTAAAATTAAGTTTTGACTTGGCCCATATTTTTTAATATCACTACTTTTCAGTGCTGAATTTTTCGATTTTTTTTTATTTTTTTTATAGTTGAAGAGACTTGGCTGGTATCTTTACACTGAGTGTTTTTTATGGGGATATCACTCATTTTTTTAGTTTATTTATACAACTTATTTACCAATTTCAAGTCAAAGCAACAATAAAAATGACTAATTCCTTTTAAAAAATATGCCATTTACGAATTGGTTACAAAGAAATTTTTTGTTTGGTTCTAAATACAAGCTTAAAAGGGATATTCCATGAAGAATTGCGAAAGCATCGTTCCAATCAGTCCAGCCGTTTTCGAGATATGGCATCACTTCCGGTTTTAAAAATGGCGGCTGAAATTACTGCCACCTAGAATTTATTTTAATAAATGTTATGTATCATTATAAGCCTTCTAAATAGACTTATGGGGAAGTGAATTTAGGCAGATTTCGCATTACTATGACGTAGTTTCCGGTTTCAATCATTAGAAAAATTTAGTTTCACTACTGTTATGTTTAAAGAGGACCGTCTGAACCGATTGGTGCTAGTTTCATTCCGATCGGTCCAGCCATTTTCGAGATATGACGTCACTTCCGGTTTCAAAATGGTGGCTACAGGTTAGTTTTATAAAAAGGCACCTCAGACGCCAAAAGTGCACATGTGGTAAAAATTTCAGATCAATCGGTTAACCCGTTTAGGCTGTGGCGGTGATTGCGGTGTTTCCTGACCCCCTGAATCATCATCATCATCAGATAGCTTTTAAAAGGGGTGTAATTTCACTTTTTTCACGGCCCTCTGGCTAACAAATGGAAAAACATGTTGTTCCCAAATTTGGAATAGGGGGTGGGGTGGGCATAGCTCGAAATTTAGATATTTCGCAACAATGTGAGATTTTCGAATTTAGAGATCCAGTAGGCCGAAAATGCCATGTTGTTGCTTACAGTAAAAGTGTTTTGTCTGCTCCTCGGTTTATTAGGCATTTACGGTATGTTGAGTGACTGTGAGTGTATAGTACGACTTGGCTGGGTGGAGCGACCGCTCCACTAGATTGATTTTGTACAATAGGGAATTCTCCTTAAATTTTATTACATTTTTAATAAATCCTACTCCTCGAAAGTAATACAACGTTTTTTTTTAATTTTTTTTAAGTCAACTAGTTATCGAGTTATGTTAGTTCAAACTTAGTTCAATGCATGTGGATTTGAAACGACCCTGCGCCATCTTTCCAAGCTGTGACGTCAGAAACCAGATTGCCATGTTACCTGCATGCAGTTCTAATGGATTTCTGTAGTGAAGCAGCTGAGAGGAATCATTGATGATTTTGTTCTACAATCATGAAATTTGGTATACTTGTTCCTTAGGACACAATTAACATATTTTGCTATTATATCATTTGTGCTTTTGACCCTGGGGACAGTGGTGACCTCTGAAGGTCAAATTCATAAATCCTCATATTTAATGGATGATTCGAAAAACTTAGTAAATATTTCTTCAATTATGACTGTATTTATTTAAAAGATATTTCAGAACGATGGTTGTTACCAAAAATTTCACTACGAGGTCAAGATAAGGTCATTTGGGGTCAAAAGTAAAAAAATCTCATTTCTTGAGCTAAATTCTTATTTCTTTTCAAATTGAGTTGGAAAAAATCTAGTCAGCCGTAATAATTATAAATAAAACAAAAAATGTAACAGGGAGAGCATAAATTTGGGCCTAATTTGGCAAATTTTGAGTACATGGCTTGGAATATACTCATGATAACAATGAGATAACAGCACGAAATACGTTAAAGATAATAGAAGTTTTGAAAAATATATGGAAATAATATGGGTTCAGAATTTACCCGTGGGATTAGTAGTGACCCTTAGAGGTCAAATTACATAATAACTATTTATTTATGGCAGAACACATTTTTCTATTATGCTTCTTCTCTTATGACTGCCAATACATGTGCAAGTGATATAAAAAATTAAGTTAGGTACCTACAAATTTTACCACGCAAGCGCGTACGAATCATATTGGTTGTGGGGGGGGGGGGGGGGGGGGGGGGGTGAACTCCTCAGTTCTAGCCCCGCAGGGCATATTTTTAAAATTTTATCAATTTAAAAGTGATTGTGATGCTCTAAAATGCATACATTTAAGTAAATAACACTCCAATTGTTTCTCCACAGGGCGTCTTTTTCGAAAACAATATATTTTAAATTTTTAAACTTAATTTTGTATGGTAAATGGGGGTCAGACTGCTCGAGTGGGGGGGGGGGGGGGGTTATCCCCTATCCCCTCACCCCCTTCTTCGAGCCTGATACCTCGGAAGTGCTGTTTACTATCATAAAAAAAATAATTGTTACAGTACAGGAAATTTGGCAAAATTTTAAACTATTTCAGGTTTTTATCGTGATAATATTAATTATTGATATTAATAATTATTCCTGTTCTTGTTACCAATTAACTTATGACTCATGCTTATGACTTTTCGTGAGAAAAGAGCACAATTATATTGTTATACACTCGCTTTAAAAGTGTCAAAAACTCTTATTTCCAAAAAAAATAGCCGCCAATATAATGTCCAGACATGGCACTTTTTTCAGAATTATCTTTAATAAAGCCTTTGTCAGATATAATTGCAATATATACATCATGTAATTATAATAAAAGCAGCATTTGAAGTGGAAATGCCTCGTTTAGCCCTATCTTGGATGGCCTCACTGCCCAGCATCTAGGTTCTGACGTCACAGCCAACCACAGCGCGTCTCTGGCCCGCCTCCCAGATTCAAATAAAACCACACTTATAAATAACTCACAAATAAATTTATTTCATAGACATGTTCTTCCTGTCGCATCTAGTATTTTATTTCATTAATTTAAAGAAAATTTAAATCTGAGGAGAATTCCCTATTGAGGAATAGTAGTTTATTTCTAGGTAGTCTAGGTAGTTTAGTACTTTGTTTGAAATGTTTAATTGTTTTACATGATTTGGTTTTTTAAGTTTAGTTTTGTCCTGAAAAAGGTACAACTAAATGGATCGAAACTGTTGACATTACCAATAAAAATAAACTACCACGGGATGAAATATCCCTATCAGAAGATTTTAATTATTCTAATCCTGAATCTTTTAAAAGCAGCTGGGCTGGACCCGAGGCGTTCAGGTGTAAACACGTTTCAATGAGTTGATTCAATGTGTTTATTTTGTTTGTACATATTGTTATAGAAGGTCTTGATTAGTCACGCAGTTTTTTTTGTGTAATTTTTTTTAACTCGTTTCCAGAAAGGATCTTATTATTGTGTGGCAAAAATTGTTTCCAATGGATTGCTGGATTGCAATCAAACACGTGGCTTGACTTTATGTTTCAATGTCGATCATTCTAACAGTGAATAGATTTATTGACGTCCATGAGAACTTTTTTGTCACGGTGACAAGACCCTAGAAGGCCGTGAATAACATTGAGATGAGAAGCTTGTCACCGTGACAAGAAAGATCTGATTTTATAAACTAGGAAAACGCTCGGTGTAACGCGTTGATGAGCGAGCACCGACACGCACGACATCGTCAATCAAGCACGATCCATTCAATCAAAGATAACTAACTATACATTATTTATTACCAATTTTCCTTGCAACTTTTCATAAACACTCTGGATCAATTAAATAACAGATTATTGTACTGATATTTTTCCATCAATCTCTTCGGACAGATATTCAAACACTTAAAACGGAAATAAGTCTGTAAATTCTTGACCGATTGGGCTGGAAATGTGTAAAATATTATGCTATCTAGTCAAAACGTTGTTTTCATAACTGTGAAACACAATCCATATCGTAAAATAAATTATTTTAAATAAGGTTTACCTATACCTATGTATATGAAATACCTACATTACATTTTGACTACATTATGTATTGCAAGTTGATTCACTAAGAAAAGAATCTGTCTTACATTGATATTGAGAAAGCCATCTATATAAACTTTGCTTTGCTACATAGAGCAACCCAGAATGCAGTGGAATTTCTGTTTTGAAATGTCATTTCTGACAGTTATTGAAACTGTCAATAAGTGCATCTATGTTCTTGACTGGTAGGGCTGAAAATTCGTAAAATAAGAGACAATGTTGGTCTGAACGACCATGCAAAATATGAGTTTGATTGATCAGATTAATCGAATACCATTTGATAGGTCAAATGGTGGTGTGGCTATAGGCCGTTTTAAATTAAGTATACAAATGTCAGTAAAATGTCTATTACTCTTGAAGCTCATTACAGATTTGTAAAAAATCACTTATAATGCTGGTAGACATGACCTTGCAAAATTTGGTGATGATCGGTCAAACTATTGCAGTCTTATACACAGAGTTTCCTTCATCCCCATTGCCAAGCTAACTATAACTACACATCAAGTTTCCGATGCAACCAATGGAGCGAACTTGCTGAAAAAATTTTTGACCATAACGAGAATAGTAATTTAAGTTGTGTGAAAAAATTGGCCTGATCCATTACTTCGTTTGGCAGGAGACGCCAAATGCACAAATACACACAAAAACAGAGATTCGAGCCATAAGTTTCAAGTGGAGACGCTCGCTACGCTCGCTTGAAAATGATTGGGTTCATCATTTTTGCAAGACAGTGTATGAGTATATAACTAAACGTATTTAGGGGTCAGGTTAATAGAGAGACAACTGCGATCTCTTGGAGGCAAATGATGCTAAAATCAGTACAGTACTGCATAGAGCTTGAAATTCTGAATCCAATGATATATAATTTCATTTTTTCATTTTTTTTTTAGATGACATGATCGCACCCCGAAAGCAAACGTTTCCAGACTTCGGCCTCCTGGATGCCCGATCTACTTGTGATTATGTTCTATCTTGTTCCAGCAGTGGCCGTGAGCCTAATGTCCGTGTGTGAGGTGGCGACGCACAGGCACGACTACAAGCTCGTTTCCCTCTCCCACTCCCGCTCCCACTCCCACTCCAACTCTGACTCCCGCTCCCTCTCTGATCCCGACTCCCGCTCCCTCTCTGACTCCCGCTCCCTCTCTGATCCCGACTCCCACTCCAACTCTGACTCCCGCTCCCTCTCTGATCCCGACTCCCGCTCCAGCTCTGACTCCCGCTCCAACTCCGACGCCGACGCCGACGTCGACGTCGATGTCGATTGCGACTGCGACACCGACTTGGAACCGTTATATGATAGAATAGAGGATTTGTTTTACCAACAAACTAGTACTCCAGGTACACAATCATAACTATCTAATTCAAATAGATTGCTTCTTTATGTCTGATATTCATAGTTTATCTTCATTTCAAATAAAATCATTTAGCAGAAGGCGCAAAATTAATCACCCTGATAGAGAGGTTTCTTTATCGACAATACCTATTATAGATAGGATTCTGATATTTGAACACATCAAACGATAATTTAAAATGTGAAGGTTTTCAAAATATTCATTTTTTTTAAAAATGGTTACAAATGATTGCAAATAAAGTTGAAAAAGAAACAGATTAAACCAAACGAAATTAAAATTGATTTGGAGTTACTTTGTAGGAACAAGGGGAATTTATGTTTATTTACGCATTTCTAAAATAAACATAAAGGTAGTTTAAAAAATCTATGAAGGGTGTATGTGCGTTTTTATGTAACTATCATATAACGACATTTAAGCTGGAAATTCAGCCGCAATAACTTTTGTCTCCAATTTCTTCTTGAAACCACAGACATGCTTTGCTATAAAATTTAGTTATTTTTTCGCAAAAACATGGGATTCTTTATAACAAGCTCTAAGACACAGACGTGCTTAATTACTATAAAATTTAGTATTCTTTCGCAAACTTACTTATGTACAAAACATGGGATTCTTTTAAACAAGCCCTGTTCTTGTTTAAACTTAAACACGCGCTATTCGCACAATCAAGATCAGCTCTGCACTCTAGTGGTGGAGATGTGGTACTAGAGGAAAGGGTTCAACATTCAATTCTCCATAAGAAACCTGTAGAGTTTGGATACCTCAACTTCATACACTATTAAACATAGAACCCTGAAAAAAGTAACGAGTATAGAAAAGATTATGCTTTATCGATCTGTCACCTCAGAATTTTTCTCCGAGGTTAAATTGCAGCGTAATAATCATGCAAACATGAAATGCAGCAGCCAATCAGAGTACAGGAAATGGTTCAACAGACCTATCAGGCTACAGTATAAGCCGTATTAGCTTCATACGGAAAGTTATTTTATAATTATTTAGACACAATAAATGCATTTCTGAGGTGACAGATCGAATAAGCATAATCTTTTCTATACTACTTACAATTTTTATGGTTCTATGTTTAATAGTGTATGATGTAGAGGTATCCAAACTCTACAGGTTCCTTATTCGCACAATCAAGATCAGCTCTGCACTCTAGTGGTGGAGATGTGGTACTATAGGAAAGGGTTCAACATTCAATTCTCCATAAGGAACCTGTAGAGTTTGGATACCTCTACTTCATACACTATTAAACATAGAACCCTGAAAAAAGTAACGAGTATAGAAAAGATTATGCTTTATCGATCTGTCGCCTCAGAATTTTTCTCCGAGGTTAAATTGCAGCGTAATTATCATGCAAACATGAAATGCAGCAGCCAATCAGAGTACAGGAAATGGTTCAACAGACCAATCAGGCTACAGTATAAGCCGTATTAGCTTCATACGGAAAGTTATTTTATAATTATTTAGACACAATAAATGCATTTCTGAGGTGACAGATCGAATAAGCATAATCTTTTCTATACTACTTACAATTTTTATGGTTCTATGTTTAATAGTGTATGATGTAGAGGTATCCAAACTCTACAGGTTCCTTATGGATAATTGAATGTTGAACCCTTTCCTCTAGTACCACATCTCTACCACTAGAGTGCAGAACTGATCTTGGTTGTGCGAATGGATAATTGAATGTTGAACCCTTTCCTCTAGTACCACATCTCTACCACTAGAGTGCAGAACTGATCTTGGTTGTGCGAATTTAAACGCTGGTATAAACGATTTTTCTACTTCTTAATTCAAATGCATCTCACTTTTATAGCATTTACTCAAATATTTCTGAAATTTGCACATATTTAATTTTCATATTTTGTTCTATAACATGTGAACGTTTCTGACCTTTATATTTTTTAGTATTGATGTAGTGACCTCTCAAACAGGGTGATTTTATAACTACATAGGTATTCATCAAATTCATGGGACAATTGAACAGACTGTAAATTATATTTCCTGGCTTAAGTAGAGGAGCTGTCATCCACTCGCCTCTCCGAATCAAATTAAAGATTTTGAATTAGGGACCCAAACCTTTATGAATAAAGGTTTCGGGCTCCGGTTCCGGTTCTAAAATTTTAAATCAAACTATATTATAAAACTTCAGTATTACTTATGTCAAATTTAATGGAATTATTGGATTTGGATTTTCCTATCCACCTACTGGTATAGGTAGTCTGTATATATTCACAGGATGGTGCGCAGAGTAAATATCAGAGGAGACAATACAGTGCCTGCAATTTTCTCCATAAGACAACGTAAACATTCATTTTTCCTGAGCTATCATATTCAAATTGTCGGCAATACAGTTCTCATCGCAGTAGTCAGATTCAAAAATTTTAAACTCGAGCAGCGTTTGCATAATGAAGAATTATTATTTCTTATCATAAATTAAAATGTTCTACAAAAAATACGTATTGGAAATTTTATCAAAAAATAAACTATATACAACTTTGTGAATAATATTATATTCAAGTGATATACATGATTTTTTATTAAAAGAAGGAACCTTAAAGAACCTTTAAGAACCTAATTGATTATAACGGTTCGGGTTCCGGTTCCGGTTTTTTGGGAAAAAAGTATAACGGTTCCGGTTCCGGTTCTGGTTCCGAAACTTTAAAGGTTCATACCGGTTCTAGGTTCCGGTTCCGGTTCCGATTCGGGTCCCTACTTTGAATACCATGTCACAATGTGCATGCCAACGTCAAACCCTGTTTTGCTGGCATGCCTGCGGAAAACGCAATTTTACTTTCGAGTCATTCCAGCTAAACTCAACCAAAGAATTTACACGACCCCTTTAGATATCGATGAAACTTGGTCGAGATACACTCCTTACCCTAAATGAACGTTTACGTTTTTTTTGTTAGTCCCTAATTTCAGCGGTGGACTAGCATTGGTCTCCTAGTCCAAGGCTAGTCCCGCAATGTTATTGTTATAGCTTATTTAATATCCATTTAGGCTTTTCGCACAACCAAGATCAGTTCTGCACTCTAGTGGTAGAGATGTGGTACTAGAGGAAAGGGTTCAACATTCAATTATCCATAAGGAACCTGTAGAGTTTGGATACCTCTACATCATACACTATTAAACATAGAACTATAAAAATTGTAAGTAGTATAGAAAAGATTATGCTTATTCGATCTGTCACCTCAGAAATGCATTTATTGTGTCTAAATAATTATAAAATAACTTTCCGTATGAAGCTAATACGGCTTATACTGTAGCCTGATTGGTCTGTTGAACCATTTCCTGTACTCTGATTGGCTGCTGCATTTCATGTTTGCATGATTATTACGCTGCAATTTAACCTCGGAGAAAAATTCTGAGGTGACAGATCGATAAAGCATAATCTTTTCTATACTCGTTACTTTTTTCAGGGTTCTATGTTTAATAGTGTATGAAGTAGAGGTATCCAAACTCTACAGGTTCCTTATGGAGAATTGAATGTTGAACCCTTTCCTCTAGTACCACATCTCCACCACTAGAGTGCAGAGCTGATCTTGATTGTGCGATTAGCTTAAGTGGTAGACTAACATTGATCCCCTAGTCCAAGGCTAGTCCCGCAATGTTATTAATATAGCTTATTTAATATCCATTTAGGCTTTGACTTAAGTGGTAGACTAACATTGATCCCCTAGTCCAAGGCTAGTCCCTCAATGTTATTGATGTAGCTTATTTAATATCCATTTAGGCTTTGACTTAAGTGGTAGACTAACATTGATCCCCTAGTCCAATGCTAGTCCCGCAATGTTATTGATATAGCTTATTTAATATCCATTTAGGCTTTGACTTAAGTGGTAGACTAGCATTGATCCCCTAGTCCAAGGCTAGTCCCGCAATGTTATTAATATAGCTTATTTAATATCCATTTAGGCTTTGACTTAAGTGGTAGACTAACATTGATCCCCTAGTCCAAGGCTAGTCCCGCAATGTTATTGATGTAGCTTATTTAATATCCATTTAGGCTTTGACTTAAGTGGTAGACTAACATTGATCCCCTAGTCCAAGGCTAGTCCCGCAATGTTATTGATATAGCTTATTTAATATCCATTTAGGCTTTGACTTAAGTGGTAGACTAACATTGATCCCATAGTCCAAGGCTAGTCCCGCAATGTTATTGATGTAGCTTATTTAATATCCATTTAGGCTTTGACTTAAGTGGTAGACTAACATTGATCCCATAGTCCAAGGCTAGTCCCGCAATGTTATTGATGTAGCTTATTTAATATCCATTTAGGCTTTGACTTAAGTGGTAGACTAACATTGATCCCCTAGTCCAAGGCTAGCCCTGCAATGTTATTGATAAAGCTATGACCTGGACTTCAAATGACCGTACTAGTGGTTTGTGATATTTAAATAAGGGTCCTGACATAATGTATGTTTTTGGTTTATTCCAACAGCGCCAACTGCGTACGTTGGTTGCTATGTGGGGAATGAGGGCATGACTCCAATTGGAACTATTGCATCACTCCATGAATGCGCCACAGAATGCCGTAACATAAACATGATGTATACCGGAATGTCTGCCGGGTAAGTAAATAGGTCCAAATAACATGTGTGCCAAGTAGAGTTCCAAAATTTCCGAACCTGGAAATTTTGGTGAAAAAAACCTTTATTAGCTTTTTGCGGAAAACACGGGCATTTTGGGAATAATTGATTGCAAAATGGCAAAATACAGTTTAAATCCTCCAATATACAATATGAACATAAAATATTAAGAAACAATAAAATAATAATTTAAATTTTTCCCCTTAAACCCCTATTTTTCTTATATCCAAGAAAAAAATTTGCTCGGTTTTTCCGAAAAAATGTGTTTTTTTCACACACAAAATCCCTAGGGACAAGGTGCACACAATTTGAATGTATATTTTACGCACATCACGTAATTGACAGTGTCACACGAAATTCGTCACTAAAAGTTGCATTGAGCACTCTGCCGGCAGAAAGTGGCACTAGTGGTTGGGGTATTAGAACCAATTTCTCATAAGCAACATGCTAAGTTTAGATACCTCTACATCAGGCACTATTAAACGTAGAACCTTAAAAATAATTACCAGTATAAAAAAGATTATGCTTTTTCGATCTGTCACCTCAGAATTTTTATCCGAGTTCAAATTACAGTCTTAGAATGATGCAAACATGAAATGCGTCAGCCAATGAGAAGCTAGCTCCGCCCATCGACCAACCAATCATGACACTCTAGAAGCGTTATAACTTCGAATTTTACTTAGAATTTAAGTTTTATTTAACAATTATCTAGTATCCATCAATAGAAACGAATAGTTACTGTATGTTCATACATTCATAAGTTATCTTAGTATCAGATTATAAAGGACATCAATTGTCTGAATATCCTGTTAATTGCGTGTTTTTGAACCATGTTTTGCCATAAGAACTGAGAACAGAGTACCCTTACCTCTCGCCATCTTGAAAATATTCACAGTGACCGCAGCGCCCGCAAAGCCAGTGACCGCAAAGCCAACTTGGTTTCTTACGGCTACACATGATTCAAAGACACGCATTTTGCAGGATATTTAGACCTATGACGTCACTTTCAATATGATATTAAGGACTATTATGAATATATATTTAAATAATAATGTTGGTTTCTTGATTATAAACCGTTGATAATTAATAAATTACTTTCAAAATCAAATGAATTCAGCTGATTGAGTGACGAGATTGGTTTGAGTATCCGTTTCCTGTCCTCTCATTGGCTGAAGCCGGCTGAAACATTTCATGTTTGAAACACGATTGCACCGTAATTTGAACTCCGAGAAAAATTCTGAGGTGGAAAATCGAACAAGCATAATGTTATCTTCATTCCTTAAGAATTTGAGGTTTCTATTTTTAATAGTGTCGGATGTAGACCTATCTGCATTTAGCACGCTTCGTATGGGAAATACATTCTGTCCTCCTGTCGGTAGTGTCAACTTCTACCGCTAGAGTTCTCACTGTAGCTTTTTTGATCGAATACATCGTCGGTGATTTGCCATAAGGGCCTATCTCAACAAAAATGCAAATTTCACTTTTTGGTGTTTTCCTGCAAGGTTTGATATTCCAGAAGGGCATATCTCTGAAGTGAAAACTGAGGCCAGTAGAGCTGTTTTAAAATTGGAAAAAGTCAATTTTATAATTAATTGATTTGCCAGAAGGGCCTATCTCTACACAGACTAATAGCGTGGCCTATCGTAGGGCCTATCTTTAAGCTCTGTGCAAGATGAACGCCAAAAGGGCCTATCTTGCATTTATTTGCCATAAGGGCATTATGTAAAAATTGACAAATGTTTCTAATAATTAATAATAAGTGATACATATTTGAAACAAATGATTTTAATAATGAATTTTCATATATATTTCATAACACATCTTTTTTTCCTTTTCCTGAGGCCCTTATGGCAAAACACCGACGACATATTCCCAGGGTGCGAATTGTTCAATTTTCAGAGGGGGGGGATAGGAAAAATTAAAATTCCGATTATGTTGGGAAATATAGCAAAGGCGAAAAAAAATTGCCCACGAACACCATGGGGGGCTGGGGGGAGGGCCCCCCTGTACAATGCGGGTCCGGGGCGCATAGCCCCGGGAAATTTTTAATTTCAAGGTTAGATTTGATGCATTTCTAAGCGATTAGTACACTATTTTTTGCCATTTGTCGTGATGTTAAAAAAATTGTATATTATAAAAGAGGATTTGCTTTTAATTTAAAAGGTAAATCAGAAGTGGTGTGCAAAAATAAATCTTGGAATTATTCAATCTTATCAAATACAGCTTATTTGCTACTAAGGCAATTTGACAGTTGTTTTGTGTGACAATTTATTTTTATAATTTTAGATTTATTTCAGAAAAAAGTAGGTATCTATTGTTTTGTTGATTAAAAGTCAACCATTTTACAGAGAGGGGGAAAACTCTATCCCCCCCTGGGATGCTTTATTGGGAAACAGAGCCAGGGATGAGAAAACCGGAGGGGGGAAATCCCCCCCATCCCCCCACCATCAATTCGCACCCTGCATATTCCCAAGGCCTACCAAAGGGTTAACTGATAACATGTTTTTGTTACAGTGTCTTTTGCGCATGTTTCAACACTCTGCCAATTATAAGTGACAAACTACCAGAAGATCAATGTCCAATACCGTGTCAATTCTTCACAAACTTGTTATGTGGAGGAATTATCCCGGCTTTATCAGTTTACTTATCCGGTAAGTAAAATAATTGTGTGTAGCTTTCGCAATGCAGAAAGTCACTGGCGAAGCGACCGGATTCTCAAACTTTAAATTAAATTTCAAAGTATTTTACTCACACAAAGAGCTCAACATTGTAGTAGGTGTAAATATAACTTTATTACAAATAATAAACACTGCTTTTATGATATGGTGGCCAAAAATTTGATTACATTTGAATGGAAGATAAAATTGACATTTAGTAATATTAATTTAAAGAAAATCTATAAATATAAAGAAGAACTGGTCAACTTTCCTACATTAACTAGACATATTTACAAAAACTAGACATATTATTTACTATAAAGGTGATTTCTCCAGATGGCTATTGAGCCCTTTATAGCTAGTAAACTGATATTAATTAATAATTAGGTATTTAATTTCTTAATAAAAACACTTAATTGATGAACGTTTCACAAACGTTCATCAATTCATCTAAACGTTAATCAATTAAGTGTTTTTTATTTATGAATAAGCCGAACTTGCGAACGGAAAACGTATAATTATAATTTAATTTCTAATTTAAATTGTTTGCAAAACTCTCTTAAGAAACTAGGAATGATCCCTCTAAATAATCCGATAACATTTATACCTCGTATATTGTACTTGTGCATGATATGCTCTCTTATTTCCATACGTCATATATGACACATAAGTAATCATACAGTGTAAGACCATTAGACTCTGTACAGAGTAAACAATCCAGGGGCTGGATTTACAAAAGGCTTTAAGACCTATACCGGCATAACTTTATACCGGTATAGCATTAAAACTACCATCTATTACCATGATAATATCATGTTAAAACTGGGTAGATATTTTATCCTTTTAATGGTGATCAGAATAATTATATTCATAAAGATATGCCGGAAAAAAACATGGTAAATGGCTAATTGCTAATATTGATATCAGTTTGTTCGGTCATAAAGTTATACTTCTTAGTGAATCCAGCCCCAGTATTACAAGGAAAGTATAATAAACAATGTGTCAAGCTCGCATAATGCATTGTGATACTGTAAATACACTTGTGGACTTGTGGAAAATACAAGTAAACAAAAAACCGGAAGTATACCATGAGCAAGTATTCTACACAGAAAAAATAAAATAACACAAGATAGGTACATGATTTTACGATAAATTGTCATTCTTATTTCTTGATTTCATTTCATCACTTGATTGCATTACAGGATGTTGCAATTGCGAATGATTTTGTTTTATATTTCAGCGGCAATCCCAGCCTAAATCGAATGGATCAACGAAGATGCCTCGGAATAAGAAGAATAATAATTCGATTTTTATGAAGAAATTAGCAACAATAGATAATTGCTAGAGTTATGCTTATGCTTAGTTATTGCTTAGTTATTATTATGCTTTTGTTAAATTGTATGATTCTATTAGATTTAATAATTTTTATTTCAACACATATTATGAAATTTTGTATTGTTTAGACTTAAATAATTTATTCATATTTCAATTACGATGGAAACCATCTGCTAATTATTTATGAAATGTTTCTATTTAATATCAATGTATCCATAATGTTTACAAAATTAATGTGACATGCTTAAATGTACTGATTTTAAATACATTAATTTTTATTTGCACACATATTTAGAAATTTCCTCTAAAAAGGCTCCTCTAAAATATCTTATTTATTCCATTTGTCATTAAAATTAATAAGAAGATTATAAAGCTACTTGAATATTTTACAATATTTTGGTTAAGTCAATAAATAAATCACTTATTTTTGTCGCACTTTTTTTATAACTTTTTTTGCCTGCACAGCCTAGGTCAAACCGCACCTCCAATTGATCTGAAATTTTGAACACATATAAAAGTAATATAAGCTTTCTCTTGGATAGTTTTTGAACGGGATCCTGTGATTGGTCGATATCTGAAAATGCACAATAGCTCGCACCGTCGATTCAATTTTAGTATTTTAGTGAGAGATTGATCTGCATTCTTTTGTCGCGACCGAGAAGCCAGTGTAGCTAGCGGGAGGTTATCTACAGAATCATCTAGCAGCTCTGCAGTGACACCGTCTTGACTACCACTAGCTTTCATCTTCCTTACTCGACGAACCTCTTCCGAAGCACCTGATGAACTGAGAGATTGATCTGCATTCTCTTGTTGCGACCGAGAAGCCAGTGTAGCTAACGGGAGGTTATTCGCACAACCAAGATCAGTTCTGCACTCTAGTGGTAGAGATGTGGTACTAGAGGAAAGGGTTCAACATTCAAGTATCCATAAGGAACCTGTAGAGTTTGGATACCTCTACATCATACACTATTAAACATAGAACCATAAAAATTGTAAGTAGTATAGAAAAGATTATGCTTATTCGATCTGTCACCTCAGAAATGCATTTATTGTGTCTAAATAATTATAAAATAACTTTCCGTATGAAGCTAATACGGCTTATACTGTAACCTGATTGGTCTGTTGAACCATTTCCTGTACTCTGATTGGCTGCTGCATTTCATGTTTGCATGATTATTACGCTGCAATTTAACCTCGGAGAAAAATTCTGAGGTGACAGATCGATAAAGCATAATCTTTTCTATACTCGTTACTTTTTTCAGGGTTCTATGTTTAATAGTGTATGAAGTAGAGGTATCCAAACTCTACAGGTTCCTTATGGAGAATTGAATGTTGAACCCTTTCCTCTAGTACCACATCTCCACCACTAGAGTGCAGAGCTGATCTTGATTTTGCGAATCTTCAGGATCATCTAGCAGCTCTGCAGTGACACCGTCTTGACTACCACTAGCTTTCATCTTCCTTACTCGACGAACCTCTTCCGAAGAAGCACCTGATGAACTTGGAGACTGAGCTACATTCTCTTGTCGCCAAAGAGAAGCCAGTGTAGCTAACGGGAGGTGATCATCAGGATCATCTAGCAGCTCTGCAGTGACACCGTCTTGACTACCACTAGCTTTCATCTTCCTTACTCGACGAACCTCTTCCGAAGAAGCACCTGATGAACTTGGAGACTGAGCTACATTCTCTTGTCGCCAAAGAGAAGCCAGTGTAGCTAACGGGAGGTGGTCATCAGGTTCATCTAGCAGGTCTACAGTGTCCCAGTCTTGACTTCCACTTGATTTCTTCTTCCTTTTGTCCACTCTAGGTGGAGGATTTCGTGCTTGTTGACTGTCTTCAGCCGATGGACAAGACGGAGATACTCGCAGACTACTTAGAACAGTTTTCCAAACTTGTGGGAGTTTAAGATTTTCAAGCTGCTTATTCATACAGTGAGGTCTAATTTCTATCTCAACCGCTTCCCGAATAGGTAGATGTTCTAAGCGTTTGACTGGCACAAGCTTCTTCATTTTCTCTAGATGGATGACATGAGATGTGGCTCTTACGTGCTGTGCCAGGGCAGAAGTTCTAGAGTCTTGGGCAAGCTGGAGTCTGTGTTCATCCTGACGTTGCCACATGTTCCTTCCCGTCAGTCCAACATATGTCTGAGGACAATCTGAGCATGGTATCTCGTATACTCCCCTTCCCTCTAGATGAACTGGATCTACAGAGCTTCTAAGAAGCATACTTATCTTCTTATCAGTATCAAATACTGTTTGAATATCCTCCTCCCTCAGTAATCTACTTATTCTGTCAGTCACCCCACAAACATACGGCAGAAATGCGCGTGTAATGCGTTTTTCTTCCACTGCAACGATGTCTTCCGTTGTTGTCGCTTCTTCAGCTCGTACTACTACCCCATCTGCACTCGCTGCTTCTCTTGCCGCTGCTGCTTCCGCTTCTGCTGCTACTTCAGCATTAGTTCTTCTGAAGAAAGTTTTCTTGATAATACTGCTGGAATGGCCGTTCTGAAGTAGAGCTGTTTCGAGTGTCAGCAGTTCATTATCAAGATGATCCTTATCCGCAATGCGTTTCGATCTAGTGGCTAGAGAATAGGCTACGGAACGTATATGTGCTGGATGGTGATGTGAAGAGGCGTGAAGATATCTATTAGTGTGGGTTGGTTTACGATGAACTGTGTGGACTAATGTAGAGTCTGGTTTCCTGATCACAAGAACATTTAGAAAGGCAATCTTACCATTCACTTCTTCTTCCATTGTGAAATTGATATCGCAATGAACACTGTTTAGATGAGCCAAAAAAAGATCAAGTTCACTGCGTCCGTGTTGCCAAATGGCGAACACGTCGTTCACGTACCGTAGCCAGCAACGAGGTTTGAGAGTCGCAGAGTCCAAAGCTTTAGATTCGAAATCTTGCATGAAGATATTTGCAACCACTGGCGATAAAGGTGATCCCATGGGAGCTCCTGAAATCTGTCTATAGAATTGGCTATCGTAAAGAAAAGACGTAGACTCCATGCAATGTTCTGTAAGCTTAAGAACATCTTGTGGCAC
This sequence comes from Leuctra nigra, assembly GCA_934045905.1. Taxonomy (NCBI): domain Eukaryota; kingdom Metazoa; phylum Arthropoda; class Insecta; order Plecoptera; family Leuctridae; genus Leuctra; species Leuctra nigra. The sequence continues at coordinate 15,843,125 of OW203772.1, forward strand.
CAACTTGTTCTCCCTTAAGTAGTTCATAGCTTCATTAACCGGAACTCGGGTGAATAGTGAAACAACGTCAAAACTGACCATCAAGTCATCAGGTTCACATCTCAAGTCTTTAAGAAGATCCACGAAATGATTTCCATTCTTCACATATGAAGGCTTATCTTCAGTTAACGGCTGGATGATCTTTGCAAGATGTCGTGCCAGAGCTTGCGTTGGGGACTTCACTGCACTCACAATTCGTCGTGTAATTGTTTATTTGTTGCATATCCGGTTTTTTCACTTTTGGAGTTAGATGCATCTACATATTCCCGAGTACTTACTTGTCATATATCCACTGAAAACAGTGCAGAAAATTACAAGGAAATTGGTTTTCTTAATGTTTATTTGTTGCATATCCTCGGCAATGCAAATATTTTAATTGTTAGCTTGTCCCATATCCTCGGCAAGCCAATAGAATGTGTTCATTTGGTCACGTGACTCGCGAAGCAAAACTAGGAACGCCAGAAACACTATCGCCAAGGTTCAATTTATAATGTCACATGTCTAATTAATTGTTTATAATTAAGATAATTTTGTTCTGACATTCTTCGAAACAGTTTTAACCGTTTTAAATGTAACAAAAATAATTTACAATTTATTTTATTTATAATTTATTTTATAATTTATTTTGATTATTAATTAAAGAAACAGTAGACAGTATAATATTTTAGTAAAAAATGAACTGTACAGCCACTGTACGGTGGTTTTATAGCTAAATAATTTGGATATGGGACACTCGAGATAGTCAAAGTTGGTAAATGTGCGAACCTGTGTCCCATATCCAAACTTAATTGCAATATTTATGAAAAACAAGAGACAAATGACACTAATACACCATTCCATAATTACCTCTGACATGTTTTACAATCATAATAAGATTCCGCCGACCTACAGATAACTATGTTCAGAGATATTACTAAATTTATCTTTAGGCAGCTCCCCTGAAAAATCAGGAAATGGGCGTATGCAACAAATAAACAATTACCCGACGAATTAGACGAAGTGGCATATTCTTTTTGTGAATTTTGGGAAGCCCCTTAAATTTTGGTATTCTAGACGATTTCTCATGAGGAATGAGTTCTTCCTTGAAACTGTTGTTCATAGATTTTACAGCCATAATGGCGTCACGTGTCTTCTTCTCCAAGTATATTGTAGGATTCCTATCACAGCGTTTATATGCTGGATAACGAAGAAGGTCACTCATTTTGTCATTATACTCCGCTGTGTCCATGACCATGTCGTGGTCGTGGTCGTGGATTAATGTAACGCTTCTTTAAATTTCAACGATGTCGAATACAATGTGTCCTTTAACGGAAAATGTGGTATCAACTTTTCTTTATTTTAATTTGGTTTCGAAATTCGATTTTCTATCTTCAACGACAACAGTCGAAGGACGATATTTTTTGTGTTGCAATTTTGACAATAATAATGTCATCATCTCAAACTCTTGCATTGCAATCAGCTGTGTATCGTGACAGTTCGACATAAACACTGTGTGAGGCACAAAGTGTTTGCTCTACCATCACGTTCTGATTAAAGATGTTACAGAAAGCATAAGGTAGCAGGGAGCCCCATAAAAAAAACCTCCGTGTTAAAATACCAGCCAAGTCTCTTCAACTATAAAAAAAAGAGAGGAAATCTAACAATTCAGCACTGAAAAGGATTGATATCAAAAAATGGGCCAAGTCAAAACTTAATTTTCTAAACCAAAATATACTTGGCGCATCGTAGTACTTACATATAGATCGTTTGGAAGTATGTGTAATGTACATAAAATCTACCTACCCTATACCTAATGCCGTAAAAAAACGATGCGCCAAGTATATTTTGGTTTTTAAAATTAAGTTTTGACTTGGCTTATTTTTTGATATCACTCCTCCTTTTCAGTGCTGAATTGTTAGACTTCCCCTCTTTTTTATAGTTGAAGAGACTTGGCTGGTATTTTTACACGGAGTGTTTTTTTTTATGGGGAATCACTAATTTTTTTAGTTTATAACACAACTTGTAAGACATATCGGAGCTACAATGAGAATGACTAATTCCTTTAAAAAAAATACGCCATTTACGAATTGGTTACTAAGAAAAGATGTGTCTGGTTCTAAATTTAAGCTTAAAGGGATATTCCATGAAAATTGCGAAAGCATCGTTCCAATCGGTATAGCCGTTTTCAAGATATGGCATCACTTCTTGTTCTCAATATGGCGGCTGAAATAACTGCCTCCTACAATTTATTTCTATAAATGTTATGTATCATTATAACCCTTCTGAATAGATATTTATCGGTTTTTATACAAAGGGGAATTGAATTTAAGCAGATTTCGCAAAACTATTACGTCATTTCCGGTTTCAGTAAATAGAAAACTCTAGTTTTACTATTGATTTTTCATATAGAGGACAGTCTGAATCGATTAGCGCAAATTTCGTTCCGATCGGTTTAACCGTTTTTGAGATATGACGTCACTTCCGGTTTCAAAATGGCGGCACAAAAAATTTACAAGGACAAGGTATCATCAGGCAGACGAGCTGTATATGTGGTGAAAATTTCGGGTCGATCGACCCAGCCGTTTAGGCTGTGGCGGAGACCGCGGAATTTATTGGAAGATAAAAATAATAATCATCTAGTGGAGCGGTCGCTCCACGCCAGCCAGGTCGTAAGCGTCCCATGTCATTGTTCATGGAGTAATCCGTGAGACTCCACCCAGCGTCAGCAGACGACGCATCTGAAGAACCCCTACCCGAGCAGCAATATTCTAGAAGGCTGGGTTATAAACGTATTTTATACATGGTACCAGACAACCCGTTAGAATATTCATTGTTCTAACACGATAGACAGGAAGCGGAGCACAACATACGAGACAGATCATAGAAGAAGAAAAGTCGTCTACGAGTCCTCGAGCGAGCAACACCTCCAGGACCTCCTGACTACACTACTGAACTTCGAGGACCTTCTCAACATGCTGTCCAAGACTTACGGGCAAGCAGGGAAGAAGGCCGGAGTCGCAGCGAACGAAGCGGGCAATGAAGCCACTAGAAGAAAGAAATCGACGGCTAATGCGCGAGCCGTAATCACGCAACTGATGGTGGGGATCAACTCCCAAGCGTCGAGCAGCGAAGCCGAGTCAAGTGACGATGAAGTCATCGGACCAAGCGATGTTGAAGAGCCGATGGACTTTCAACGCGTCACCGCGAAGAGGCGCCGCAACGAGCAAGGGAGCACGTTGTCCGACGGCGGCACTAAGGACGTCATGAAGCGCAAGAAGGTCGGAAGACCGAAATCGCGGCCGAAGCCACTGCCGGTGCAGACATCGAACGCATTCGGAGTTCTGCCGCCTGAAGAGGGAGAAGCCCCTGCAACGCAAGATTCACCGCCACCGGTGAAGGTGTACAAGTGCCGCCGGTCGTTGTCGCGTCTGAAGCCTTCAAGTCGCACAACGAGCTCCTGGCGTTCCTAGACGCTGTCTGCAAGGAAGACTACACCATCAAGCCTTACGCACAGTCCGTGAAGATCTGCCTGCGAACGCCGGAAGACTACCGCGATGTCACTGAAGCCTTCATGACACGCGCCGTCCCGGTGCCGTACCACACCTTCCCGAGCGGGAAGAAGAAGAAGTCGCAGGTCTTCGTGCTGCGCGGCCTGCCGATGAACACGGATCCCGACGACATTCGACGTGACCTCGTCGGACTGGGACTGACGCCGACGTCCATCGTGCAGCTCACCTCGCACCAGGACAAGACCGTCAAGTTTCCGCTGTTCCGCGTCGCCTTGACTACGCAGCCGGAGCAGCCACGAGCGGATCTTGGCTGCATCAAGTACCTCAGCCATTGCAAGGTCAGTGTCGAGGCATGCAAGAGCCGAAGCCGCCCCACCATGTGTTTCGCCTGCCAGCGGGTCGGACACACGGCGCAGTTCTGCCACCAGCGGCCCCGCTGCGTCATCTGCGGTGAAGAGCACGACGCCAAGGCCTGCCCTCGTCCACGCGAAGAAAAGGCCAAGTGCGTCAACTGCGGCGGCGAACATCCGGCAAGTTATCGGGGATGCCCGTACTTGACGGCGGCTACTGAACGGCGCCAGCGACCGACCCGCGAGGAGCGACAGCCGCCACCGCCTTCGACCCAGGGACTTCCGACTCCGAGCGATCCTGAGTCGGCTCCACGCAGATCGCAGCCAGCACCGCGCTACGCAAACGCCGTCAAGGGACTTCCGCAGCCACCTGGTGATACAAGCCTACACACTCTGGTGAGTCAATTATCAACTTTAATCGCCGAACTCCTGCCGCTCATCACCGCAGTCACCAGTCTCCTGCCGAGTCTGATCCAATGTGCCGCCACCACTCAGAATGTCGGTAAATAGACATAAGACTACCACCATAGCCATGTGGAATGCAAATAGCATTCGAGGACGAAGAGACGAGCTCGCAGAATTCATGCGAGAAGAAAACGCGCCTGTGGTGCTCCTGAGCGAGACACATCTTCAGCCGAAACACAGGTTCGCCATGGCAAATTGTTGTGTATACCGGACGGATAGACCTCTACCGAAGAACGCACAAGCGGCTGGGGGTACGGCGATTGTCGTAAACCGAGAACTCAGACACACTGAGTTGGTACTTCCAACACTGCAGACCCTCGAAGCGACTGGCATCGAATTGGAGACGCCAGGAGGTAAAATCCACGTATATTCAGTGTACTTGGCGCCACGTGCAGCCTTCCATTTGGAAGACATTGATGCACTCATGGAGTCAAGCAATCCTACCATCATCTGCGGCGACTTGAACGCGAAGCACCAGTGCTGGAATTCAAGAGTTTACAACACCAGAGGGCAACGCTTACTGACGCACTCGCGAGCAGAAGGCTTCACTGTCATCGGGCCTCTAGAACCGACGCATTATCAAGGTAACACCTACAGACCTGACGTGCTGGACATCGCCTTGGTGAAGAACATACAGCATACGATTGAAATTAGAACGATGGCAGCGATGTCATCGGACCACAATCCCGTTCTAGTCACAATCGGAGACGAGGTCTCGGTTCACCAACCGACTCCGAAGCTGAACTTCAAGAAGGCCGACTGGGCGAAGTTCAAGATCGAGATCGCAGAGAGACTAGAGGAATGGCCGCTCTCTTCTCGGGAGGAGGTTGACTGCGCCGCAGTCAAGTTCACATCTGCAGTACAGGAAGCCGTTGAAGCAAGTGTGCCACGTTCTACGCCGCAAAGATGCTCCATTTACGATCTACCGCAGGGAATCTTGGCCTCAATAGCCGAGAAGAACCGCGCTAGACGCAAATGGCAGCAGCACCGAATTCCTGCTTTACGTACACGATACAATCGCCTTGTGAAATCGCTGAAGAAGCAGATCCAGGAGCACCGCGGTGAGAAGTGGGAGGAAGCAGTCGGAGAGCTGCGAGAAAACGAGCAGAAACGAGCAGAAAACGAGCAGAAAACGAGCCGTTTTCTGCGGCTCGCAGAAAACGAGCTGCGAGCCGTGTCCGCCCATCCAGGGCAAGACTCATCTTGCCTGCAGCGCGCGAGACAAGGCCGAGGTGTTGGCCGAATCTCTCGAGGACCAGTTCCAGCCGAACCCGCCGACCCTCTCCAGTGCGGAGATCGAGAACAAGGTAGTCGACTGGCAAGAAGCGCATCCGGAAGAAGCTCACGAGGATGACGTCGAGAAGTGCACGGCTGATGAGTTCTGCACTTACGCCAGGGAGCTGCCAAACAGGAAGGCACCGGGGATGGACGGCATCACGAACTTGATCATCAAGAAGTTCCCCGGAGACGCTGTAGACAAGATCGTCCAGATCTACAACGCCTGTCTGCACCTTCAGCACTTTCCGACCCCCTGGAAGGAAGCTAGGGTGGTTGCTTTCCCGAAGCCTGGAAAAGTTCTGAGAGATCCTGCCAATTACCGGCCGATCAGCCTGCTTTCGTGCCTATCGAAAGTCCTCGAGAAGATTGCCATGAGGCGACTCCAGGATCATGCTGACAGGAACGAGGTGATCATCGACGAACAGTTTGGTTTTCGTAAACATCACTCGACCACGCATCAGCTGCTTCGAGTCGTCAATAAAATCACGCACGGCTTCAACATCAAAAAGATGACCGGGATTGTGTTCTTGGACGTCGCCAAAGCATTCGATCGAGTCTGGCACGAAGGCCTGCTGGCGAAGCTGATCGACCACGAGTTCCCGCCGTATCTCGTAAACTTCGTTGCCAGCTTCCTGCGCGGTCGTTCCTTTCACGTTTCGATCCGCGAAGAAAGATCGACGACCCGGCCCATCCAGGCTGGCGTGCCGCAGGGGTCAATCATGGCTCCGTTCCTCTTCAGCGTTTTCACGAACGACGTGCCACGAGATCTGGCCGGTGTCGACTTGGGTTTCTACGCCGACGACGCCGCCGTCAGCGCTCAGTCCTGGAGCGGGGCGGAAATCGAGAAGAATCTGCAGGCAGCTCTGAACGGACTCTCAGCTTGGTACTCCAAATGGCGTATCAAGCTGAACGCGTCCAAGACGACGGCGACGCTCTTCCATCGACGGGAGGTCAAGCACCATCCGCGACTGACGCTGTGCGGCGAGACCATCTCGTGGACCCCTAGCAGCCTCTACCTTGGAGTCGTCCTGGATGCCAAGATGACCTGGCGCGCTCACGTCGAGCGGACCCAGCAGCGAGCGACGAAGAAGATGGCGGCGCTCTACCCACTTCTTCGAAGCAAGGCAATGTCCGCCGACACCAAGCGCCGGGTCTACACGGCTATCATCAGGCCGACTCTCAGCTACGTCGCTCCTGTCTGGAGCGGCTGCGCTACGCACCTGCTGCGAATCCTGCAGCGGGTGCAAAACAAGGTAGGGAAGCTCATCCTAGGGGTCCCACGCTTCACGAGATCCGATGACGTCCACCAGCAGCTGGATTTGGAGTTCTTGGCGGACCATCTGCTCCGGATCAACCAACGGTTCTACGAGCAGCTCGCCGAGAACTCCAACCCACTCATCGAGCGTCTCAGCCGCATAGAGGCGAGTCCGTGGGATCGATTTCCACGGCCAACCTCAGCGTTGGATATCTGAGGGCGCTGTCAGTCGCCGACTAAATTCGTGAAGAATTTCGTGCCGACCAATCATAATGCAGCAGGTAAAATTGGCATCAAGCCAGATGTCCTGATTTCATTGGTCAACAGGCCAATCAGCCAGAAGGAGGAGGCACACAACATACCGTTCAAATCTAAAGGCTGGAGCAACCCACTTTTACTGTAAGCATCAAAGTGGCATTTCGCTGCGGAAGTCCCTTGACGGCGTTTGCGTAGCGCGGTGCTGCCTGCGATCTGCGTGGAGCCGACTCAGGATCGTTCGGAAGTCCCTGGGTCGAAGGCGGTGGCGGCTGTCGCTCCTCGCGGGTCGGTCGCTGGCGCCGTTCAGTAGCCGCCGTCAAGTACGGGCATCCCCGATAACTTGCCGGATGTTCGCCGCCGCAGTTGACGCACTCACCGCAGATGACGCAGCGGGGCCACTGGTGGCAGAACTGCGCCGTGTGTCCGACCCGCTGGCAGGCGAAACACATGGTGGGGCGGCTTCGGCTCTTGCATGCCTCGACACTGACCTTGCAATGGCTGAGGTACTTGATGCAGCCAAGATCCGCTCGTGGCTGCTCCGGCTGCGTAGTCAAGGCGACGCGGAACAGCGGAAACTTGACGGTCTTGTCCTGGTGCGAGGTGAGCTGCACGATGGACGTCGGCGTCAGTCCCAGTCCGACGAGGTCACGTCGAATGTCGTCGGGATCCGTGTTCATCGGCAGGCCGCGCAGCACGAAGACCTGCGACTTCTTCTTCTTCCCGCTCGGGAAGGTGTGGTACGGCACCGGGACGGCGCGTGTCATGAAGGCTTCAGTGACATCGCGGTAGTCTTCCGGCGTTCGCAGGCAGATCTTCACGGACTGTGCGTAAGGCTTGATGGTGTAGTCTTCCTTGCAGACAGCGTCTAGGAACGCCAGGAGCTCGTTGTGCGACTTGAAGGCTTCAGACGCGACAACGACCGGCGGCACCTTGTACACCTTCACCGGTGGCGGTGAATCTTGCGTTGCAGGGGCTTCTCCCTCTTCAGGCGGCAGAACTCCGAATGCGTTCGAGGTCTTCACCGGCAGTGGCTTCGGCCGCGATTTCGGTCTTCCGACCTTCTTGCGCTTCATGACGTCCTTAGTGCCGCCGTCGGACAACGTGCTGCCTTGCTCGTTGCGGCGCCTCTTCGCGGTGACGCGTTGAAAGTCCATCGGCTCTTCAACATCGCTCGGTCCGATGACTTCATCGTCACTTGACTCTGCTTCGCTGCTCGACGCTTGGGAGTTGATCCCCGCCATCAGTTGCGTGATTACGGCTCGCTCATTCGCCGTTGATTTCTCTCTTCTACTAGTGGCTTCATTGCCCGCTTCGTTCGCTGCGACTTCGGCCTTCTTCCCTGCTTTCCCGTAAGTCTTGGGCAGCATGTTGAGAAGGTCCTCGAAGTTCAGTAGAGTAGTCAGGAGGTCCTGGAGGTGTTGCTCGCTCGAGGACTCGTAGCCGACCTGTCTCGAATTTTACTTAGAATTTAAGTTTTATTTAACAATTATCTAGTATCCATCAATAGAAACGAATAGTTACTGTATGTTCATACATTCATAAGTTATCTTAGTATCAGATTATAAAGGACATCAATTGTCTGAATATCCTGTTAATTGCGTGTTTTTGAACCATGTTTTGCCATAAGAACTGAGAACAGAGTACCCTTACCTCTCGCCATCTTGAAAATATTCACAGTGACCGCAGCGCCCGCAAAGCCAGTGACCGCAAAGCCAACTTGGTTTCTTACGGCTACACATGATTCAAAGACACGCATTTTGCAGGATATTTAGACCTATGACGTCACTTTCAATATGATATTAAGGACTATTATGAATATATATTTAAATAATAATGTTGGTTTCTTGATTATAAACCGTTGATAATTAATAAATTACTTTCAAAATCAAATGAATTCAGCTGATAGAGTGACGAGATTGGTTTGAGTATCCGTTTCCTGTCCTCTCATTGGCTGAAGCCGGCTGAAACATTTCATGTTTGAAACACGATTGCACCGTAATTTGAACTCCGAGAAAAATTCTGAGGTGGAAAATCGAACAAGCATAATGTTATCTTCATTCCTTAAGAATTTGAGGTTTCTATTTTTAATAGTGTCGGATGTAGACCTATCTGCATTTAGCACGCTTCGTATGGGAAATACATTCTGTCCTCCTGTCGGTAGTGTCAACTTCTACCGCTAGAGTTCTCACTGTAGCTTTTTTGATTGAATACATCGTCGGTGTTTTGCCATAAGGGCCTATCTCAACAAAAATGCAAATTTCACTTTTTGGTGTTTTCCTGCAAAGTTTGATATACGCCACTAAAAGTATCAATAGATAGCGCTGCCGTCACTGTGAATATTTTCAAGATGGCGGGAGCTAAGGGTACTCTGTTCACGTCCAACGTGATTTTCTTATGGCAAAACCTGGTTCAAAAACACGCAATTAACAGGATATTCAGACAATTGAAGTCCTTTATAATCTGATACTAAGTAAACTTATGAATGTATGAACATACTATAACTATTCGTTTCTGTTGATAGATACTAGATAATTGTTAAATAAAACTTAAAATTCTAAGTAATAAAACTTCTGGAGTGACATGACTGGTTGGTCTATGGGCTTCTCATTGGCTGACGCATTTCATGTTTGCATCATTCTGAGACTGCAATTTGAACTCGGATAAAAATTCTGAGGTGTCAGATCGAAAAAGCATAATCTTTTTTATACGGGTAATTATTTTTAAGGTTCTACGTTTAATAGTGCCTGATGTAGAGGTGTCTAAACTTAGCATGTTGCTTATAAGAAATTGGTTTTAATACCCCAACCTGTAGTGCCACTTTCTGCCGGCAGAGCGCTCAATACAACTTTTAGAAGTGAAAACTGAGGCCAGTAGAGCTGTTTTAAAATTGGAAAAAGTCAATTTTATAATTAATTGATTTGCCAGAAGGGCCTATCTCTACACAGACTAATAGCGTGGCCTATCGTAGGGCCTTTCTTTAAGCTCTGTGCAAGATGAACGCCAAAAGGGCCTATCTTGCATTTATTTGCCATAAGGGCATTATGTTAAAATTGACAAATGTTTCTAATAATTAATAATAAGTGATACATATTTGAAACAAATGATTTTTTAATGAATTTTCATATATATTTCATAACACATCTTTTTTTTTCTTTTCCTGAGGCCCTTATGGCAAAACACCGACGACATTGTGGGAATCACAAGGCGCGGGGAACAAGATGAACACTGACACAGTAATTATGCAAAAGGTTTATAATTGGCGAAAGGTACAAAGTAATGACAAAGACAGTTGGGTAAAGACGACGAGTGAATCCGCGTGGAAAAGTCTTCCGCTGGGACGTCTCTCTTCTCCCTCGTCGGTGTGTGTTCTGCCGCGGCGTGGGCAGCGCCAACCCCTCCCAACTCTCACCTCTACTGCGCAGGTTCCGATGTGTAGTTTGCAGGCGGGGATGTTGGCTCGCCTGCATGATTCAAGGACAGGCGGGAACCGGTCTACTGCGTGAGGGAAGGTTTGGTGCTGGTCCGCCACAGGACTCCCCCCCAGTGTCGGAATGTAGTGACGGCACGATGATAACTGCGTGCTCAGTCGCGCAGTCTTGCGGGGAAGTGAACGTGGCGTCCTCGTCGAGTTGTGGTTGGTAGGGCTGCATGTCGCACGTCCCCGGTGGTCTTCGTGGGCCCATGTGGGCGAATTGCCGGTCGTGAAGTTAGCGGCTGACCAACAACGACGTTGGGCGTCCGTTGGGAGTCAGTCCGTGTTTCCGCAGGTTGTTTTACAGGGTGTTCGTGTAGGACCGGAATGCGAGCTGGCACCGCTGCTGAGGTAGATGCTGTTGGTGGCTTAGTAGGAGTCGACCCGGGATTGGAGGTGCTCCTCGGCATGGGTTGTGTAGTGTCGGAGGTTGATTTTGAAGTGTTCGCTGCGGTCGGATCCCTGAGAATGTAGGCCGGCTTCAATCGGTCGATCGATACCACGACCCGCTGGCTGTTTCGGGCTATAGTGAAGTATTTTTCGTGTCGGGCTATAACCTCGTAAGGACAGTCGTAAGGTGGCTGCAAGGGTGCGCGGACCGCGTCGTGCCGCACAAAGACGTGTGTGCAGGTTGCAAAATCCTTAAACATGAACACCGAGTGTGAGCCGTGGTGCGACGCGGGGGTCGGTCGAAGCTGGGCGAGACGGTGCCGTAGGCGTTCTACGTAAGCCGGCGTGGAGTCTGTCCCTCCTGTGGAAGGTGACAGGTATTCGCCCGGTAGGCGGAGTGTTGTTCCGTAGACCAGTTCTGCGGAGGTGGCCTTCAGATCCTCCTTCCAAGAGGCGCGTATGCCCAGCATGACCCACGGCAGGGCTTCAGTCCACTTTTGGTCACCGTGGCACTTGAGGGCTGCTTTTAGCTGTCGATGCAGGCGCTCAACCATCCCATTCGCTTGGGGATGGTGGGCTGTGGTCCGAATGTGTGACATGCCAGCCATCTTGCTGAGCGCACGGAAGAGGTTCGACTCGAACTGGCGGCCTTGGTCCGTTGTGACGCGAAGCGGTATGCCGAATCGCTGCATCCAACCCGAGGCGAGAGCGGTGGCCACGGTCTCGGCCGTGATGTCAACGATTGGTATCGCTTCGGCCCACCTAGTGAATCGGTCCACGCATGTGAGGATGTACCGGAAACCGTCTGCGACTGCAAGGGGTCCGACCAGGTCGACATGGATATGCTCAAACCTGCTGTCGGGTGTGGTGAAATGGCCGACTGGCGTTGTTGCGTGGCGCGTGACCTTTGCACGCTGGCATGTGATGCAAGCGCGAGCCCACTCTCGGCAGTCCTTGTTCACTGATGGCCAGACAAAACGTTGCGTGATCAGTCTTGTAGATGCTCTGATGCCAGGATGGGACAGGCTGTGCATGCCATCGAACACCCGGCGTCGTAGCGATTGCGGCACAAACGGTCGTGGAAGCGGTAGTGATGTGTCGCAATGAATGGTGAGACCGTCGGGGAGTTTCCGTCGATGGATCTGTAGGGCTGAATTCGAGTGCTTCACCGCGCGCAGCTCAGCATCTTCCTTCTGGGCGGCTGCGATGTCGTTGTAGCTTACTGGGGAAGCGATGGCCTCGATTCGGGATAGGGCATCGGCGACGACATTGTCTCTCCCTGGAATGTGGCGGATGTCTGTAGTGAACTGTCCAATGAAGTCCAGATGCCGAAACTGGCGCGGGGAGCACTTGTCCGGTCTTTGCTTGAATGCGAATGTCAACGGTTTGTGGTCCGTGTAGACAGTGAACGTTCTTGCCTCCAACATATGGCGGAAGTAGTGGATGGCGTCATATATGGCTAGGAGCTCCCTGTCGTAAGCACCGTAGTTGCGCTGGGCGGTGTTCAACTTGCGGGAGAAAAAGGCGAGTGGTTGCCATCCGCGGCTTGTCGTTTGCTGTAGTGCTGCGCCGACGCTGGTGTCCGAGGCATCTGCAACTACTGCCAGTTCCGCGTTGATGTCGGGGTGTGCGAGGAGTGCGGCGCTGGCAAGGTCCTTCTTGCACTGCTCAAAACTGTCTTGCAGGTTTGGCGTCCAGGTGATGGGTGTTTTCCCCTTCGGGTCGGCGCCAACTAGCAGGCCGTTGAGTGGGGCCTGTGTCTTGGCTGCATGAGGCAGGAAGCGTCGGTAGAAATTTACCATGCCCAAGAACTGTCGGAGGTGTTTCACCGTGCTCGGTTTTTTGCGTGACAAGATTGCGTCGACCTTCTCTTGCAGAGGCTGGGTGCCTGCCGCGTTTACCGTGTAGCCGAGGAAGGTAACCTCCGCTGCTCCGAGCACGCACTTTGCTGGGTTTACCACGACGCCGTACTCGGTCAACCGCTCGAAGAGCTGACGAAGATGTTGCTTGTGCTGCTCCTGGTCGACGGAGGCAACGAGGATGTCGTCGATGTAGGAGTAGCAGAACTCGAGGTCGCGCAGCACCTCGTCAATGAACCGCTGGAACGTCTGGGCGGCGTTGCGGAGTCCGAAACTCATTACTGGAAACTCGAACAATCCGAATGGCGTCGTGATGGCTGTCTTGTGGATATCTTCGGGGGCTACCGGTAACTGGTTGTACGCTCGGACCAGGTCGATGGTGGAAAAGATCGACTTGCCTGCGAGTCGCTGAGCAAAGTCCTGTATGTGCGGTACAGGGTATCGGTCGGGTATAGTCCGTGCATTCAAGGCGCGGTAGTCCCCACATGGCCGCCATTGGTCATTCTTCTTGGGTGCTAGGTGTAAAGGGGCAGACCAGCTACTAGAAGAACGTCTGGCCACGCCTGACTTGAGCATCGAGTTGAATTCTCGCTTCGCGATGTTGAGGCGGTCTGGGGCTAGCCGTCGAGGTCTGCACGCCGCTGGTGGTCCTGGTGTCGTGTCGATGTGGTGCATCGTCTTGTGTTGTGGAGCTCGAGGGTTGCCAGAAGGTCGTGTGATGTCCGGGAAAGACGCAAACAGCGCCTTGAAGCCGGAAATGGAGTTGCTGTCGTGTGAGACGACCTTGACATGGCCTAGTGGCCCAGTGGACAGTTGCCCATGCACCGCAAGCGTCGTTGTGTCATCCCTCAGCTGCCGTCGGCGTACGTCGACGAGCAGTCCGTAGTGAGCGAGAAAATCCACCCCGATGATCGGCTGGGAGACGTCGGCGACAACAAACCGCCAAGTGAATTCGCGGCGCAGTCCCAGATCGAGGGACAAGTTAACTGGGCCGTACGTGTAGATCGGCGATCCGTTTGCTGCCGAGAGGACGTAGGTTGTCTTCCCTGGATGGCCTAAAACCATGTCCCGCGGGTAGACGCACAGGTCCGAACCCGTGTCGACGAGAAAACGGATCTTAGTGCGCTTGTCAGAAACGAATAGGCGATATGCTGTTAGGGCGTGGCCAGCTCCCATCACTGACCGCCCTTGGCTTTTCCCTGATACTTACAGGGTGCCAGACAGCGTCGAGCCTGGTCGCCGAAGGTCCGGTGGTACCAGCATACCTCGGAGTCGTGCGGGCTCGGTTGACGCGCCCTGCTGCTGGACCGTGGGCTTGGTTGACGCGCCCTGCTGCTGGACCGTGGGCGTTGACGACTGCTGCGCATCCCGTCACTGATCGCCGCGACACTAGCAGTCAAGGATGCGAGTTGCCGTTTTAGTTCCTCGAACCCATCGTCCCCACTTACAGCAGCGACTCGCGGTCCGCTGGGAATGTCCGCGATCTTGTCGGCCATGTTTGCTAGTGCCGCCACGTCTGTAGTTGGCGACGCAGCCAAGATGTCTTGCATCCTCAGGGGGAGGCGGCCCAACCACAATGTTCGCAACATGTCCTCTGGCAGGGACGGTGCACCTAGTCCACGGAGATGGCGGAGGAATTGTGACGGAGTCCGGTCCCCGATCTCCTCCCTTTCTAGTAGTTGCCGCATTCGAGAGCTCTGCGAGGCTGTTAGGCGCGCAATGAGCTCGCGCTTTATTGTCTCGTATTTGTCTGTAGCCGGAGGGTTGATTATCAGCTCCTCAATCTCCGCGGCATGTTTGGCATCTAGTTGGGCTAGGACGTAGTTGAATTTTGTAGCGTCTAGCGTGATTCGCGCGAGGGCGAATTGCGCCTCTAGCTGTGCAAACCACAGCGCTGGCTTTTCTGGCCAGAATGGTGGGGCGCGGACGGTGACCTGGTTTACCCTCCCCTGGTCTTCGTTCTCCACGCCGTCTGGGTTCACCATGTTGAGCGGTTGAATTTGTGGAAATGCTTTGGATGAATGTGTGCTGTGACTTACTGTGCTGTTGTCCCGTGCTGCGCTCGCTGACTCCTACTTTATTGTTTGCGTCGAAATCGTGTACTTAGGTATCGGGGTCACCACTGTGGGAATCACAAGGCGCGGGGAACAAGATGAACACTGACACAGTAATTATGCAAAAGGTTTATAATTGGCGAAAGGTACAAAGTAATGACAAAGACAGTTGGGTAAAGACGACGAGTGAATCCGCGTGGAAAAGTCTTCCGCTGGGACGTCTCTCTTCTCCCTCGTCGGTGTGTGTTCTGCCGCGGCGTGGGCAGCGCCAACCCCTCCCAACTCTCACCTCTACTGCGCAGGTTCCGATGTGTAGTTTGCAGGCGGGGATGTTGGCTCGCCTGCATGATTCAAGGACAGGCGGGAACCGGTCTACTGCGTGAGGGAAGGTTTGGTGCTGGTCCGCCACAACATATTCCCAGGGTGCGAATTGTTCAATTTTCAGAGGGGGGGATAGGAAATATTAAAATTCCGATTATGTTGGGAAATATAGCAAAGGCGAAAAAAAAATTGCCCACGAACACCATGGGGGGCTGGGGGGAGGGCCCCCTGTACCATGCGGGTCCGGGGCGCATAGCCCCGGGAAATTTTTAATTTTAAGGTTAGATTTGATGCATTTCTAAGCGATTAGTACACTATTTTTTGCCATTTGTCGTGATGTTAAAAAATGGTATATTATAAAAGAGGATTTGCTTTTAATTTAAAAGGTAAATCAGAAGTGGTGTGCAAAAATAAATCTTGGAATTATTCAATCTTATCAAATACAGCTTATTTGCTACTAAGGCAATTTGACAGTTGTTTTGTGTGACAATTTATTTTTATAATTTTAGATTTATTTCAGAAAAAAGTAGGTATCTATTGTTTGGTTGATTAAAAGTCAACCATTTTACAGAGAGGGGGAAAACTCTATCCCCCCTGGGATGCTTTATTGGGAAACAGAGCCGGGGATGAGAAAACCAGAGGGGGGAAATCCCCCCCATCCCCCCACCATCAATTCGCACCCTGCATATTCCCAAGGCCTACCAAAGGGTTAACTGATAACATGTTTTTGTTACAGTGTCCTTTGCGTCTGTTTCAACACTCTGCCAATTATAAGTGACAAACTACCAGAAGATCAATGTCCAATGCCGTGTCAATTCTTCACAAACTTGTTATGTGGAGGAATTATCCCGGCTTTTTCCGTTTACTTATCCGGGAAGTAAAATAATTGTGTGTAGTTTTCGCAATGCAGAAAGTCACTGGCGAAGCGACCGGATTCTCAAACTTTAAATTAAATTTCAAAGTATTTTACTCACACAAAGAGCACAACATTGTAGTAGGTGTAAATATAACTTTATTACAAATAATAATCACTGCTTTTATGAAATGGTTGCCAATATGACACAGTCTAACATTACAAATTTGATTACATTTGAAGGAAGATAAAATTGACATTTAGTAATATTAATTTAAAGAAAATCTATAAATATAAAGAAGAATTTAACTGGACAACTACAAAAACTAGACATATTTACTATAAAGGTGATTTCTCAAGATGGCTATTGAGCCCCTTAAGAGGCAAACGGAAGCGAACGGGAATCGCACGGTTCGTCAGAGCGTTTTTTTGAAATTGTGTCTTCCCACTTAAATATTTTAAAAAATCAGATAGTAACGACCCATAACAGCCTAATATACTAAATAATGACGCACACTGGATGCATTATGACATCTGGTCTGACCTCAAAGTGTTAAATACGATTATTTTCGATTATTTTATTAAAAATATCGTATTTAACACTTTGAGGTCGCACCAGAGGTCATAATGAACTCCAATGTGCGGCATTATTTAGTCTTTTAGGCTGTTATGGGTCGTTACTAAGTGGGAAGACACAATTTCAAAAAAAACGCTCTGACGAACCGTGCGATTCCCGTTCGCTTCCGTTTGCCTCTTAAAGCTAGTAAACTGATATTAATTATTTAATTTCTAGTTTAAATTGTTTACAAAACTCTCTGAAGAAACCAGGAATGATCCCTCTGGCTCCAATAAATAATCCGATAACATTTATACCTCGTTCGTATATTGTACTTGTACATTATATGCTCTGCTTTATTTCCATACATAGATGACACATAAGTGTTCATACAGTGTAAGACCATTAGAGTACAGAGTGAACAATCCGGCAGGGGCTGGATTCACAAAAGGTATTAAGATCTATACCGGCATAACTTTATACCGGTATAGCATTAAAACTACCATCTGTTAAAACTGGGTAGATATTTTATCCTTTTAAATGGTGATCTGAATAATTATATTCATAAAGATATGCCGGTAAAACATGGTAATTGCTAATATTGATACTAGTTTGTTCGGTCATAAAGTTATAATTACTTCTTTGTGAATCCAGCCCCAGTATTACAAGGAAAGTATAAAAAACAATGTGTGAAGATCGCATAATGCAATCGCATTGTGTGCTGGCGCCTTATATTAAGAAACAATGAAAAAGAAAAAAAATATGGCATTATCTAGTGGAGCGGTCGCTCCACCCAGCCAAGTCGTACCGTACACTCACAGTCACTCAACATACCGCAAATGCCTAATAAACCGAGGAGCAGACCAAACACTTTTACTGTAAGCAACAACATGGCATTTTCGGCCTACTGGATCATAAAATTGGAAAATCTCACATTGTTGTGAAATATCTTAATTTCGAGCTATGGCCCAACCCACTCCATATACTAAATTTGGGAACAATAGGTTATGCCATTTGCGTGCTAGAGGGCCGTGAAAACAGTGAAATTACACCCCTTTTAAAACCTATCTGATGATGATATCAGGAAACACCGCTATCACCGCCACAGCCTAAACGGCTCAGCCGATCGATCTGAAATTTTTACCACATGTTCACTTTTGGCGTCTGAGGTGCCTTTTTATAAATCAAACCGGTAGTCGCCATTTTGAAACCGGAAGTGACGTCATATCTCAAAAACGGCTTAACCGATCGGAACGAAATTTGCGCCAATCGATTCAGACGGTCCTCTATATGAAATAACGATAATTTAATTAAAGTTTTCTAATTACTGAAACCAGAAATGACGTCATAGTTTAGCGAAATCTGCTTAAATTCACTTCCCTTCATATAAAAACCAACTATATATTCAGAAGGCTTATATTGAAATATTAGTATTTATATACATATTAATACCTACAATGTGTAAGAGGTTTCAGCCGCCATTTTGAAAACCGGAAGTGATGCCATATCTCGAAAACGGCTGGACCTATTGGAACGATGCTTTCGCAATTCTTCATGGCATATCACTTTAAGTTTAAATTTAGCTCCAAACAATATTTTTTTAGTAACTAATTCGGAAATGGCGTATTTTTTTAAAGGAATTAGCCATTGTTGCCCTAATAAGTTTTACAAATTGTGTAAATAAACTAAAAAAATAAGTGATATCCCCATAAAAAAACACTCCGTGTAAAAAAACAGCCAAGTCTCTTCAACTAAAAAAAAAAATTATGAAATCTAAAAATTCTGCACTGAAACGTAGTGATATCAAAAAATGAGCCAAGTCAAATTTTATTTGAAAATTAAAAAATACTTGGCGCATCGTTTTTTTAGGGCATTGTAGGTATAGGTACTATAAGCATATGTATTTATATCTAGCCTATACTTCTATGCTATTTATATACACGATGCGCCAAGTATTTTTTAATTTTCAAATAAAGTTTTGACTTGGCTCATTTTTTGATATCACTACGTTTCAGTGCAGAATTTTTAGATTTCATAATTTTTTTTTTTTAGTTGAAGAGACTTGGCTGTTTTTTTACACGGAGTGTTTTTTTATGGGGATAACAAATACACGGACACAAATATAGCATTTTCCAAAAGAAATATTTACTAATGTGATTATGGAACTGTTAATACAGGGAAAATACAAGTAAACAAAATACAGAAATATACTATGAGCAAAGTATTCTACACAGAAAAAATATAATAACACAAGTAACTAATTATTAAACGGAACTAACGTTGTCAAGAAATTAAAGTGGAGCAAATCATCCATAGCTCAGAGGTATCGGAGGAAGTTTTCCCAAAGATTGAATGAACTACTATTTTATTTGAACAATCCCAGATTTATGACAAAAGAGCGCTACCTAACAGACACATGATTTACGATATTTGATATTCTTGATTGCATTTCATTACTTGATTGCATTACAGAATTTTGTTTTATATTTCAGCGGCAATCCCAGCCTAAATCGAATGGATCAACAAAGATGCATGGGAATAAGTAGAACAAGAATTCGATTTTTATGAAGAAATTAACAACTATACAACTATACAACTATACAACAACTATACAATGTTGGTTGCAATGTTTTTGCTAAATTTCAAATTAATCGAAGCAACCAATCGAAAGATAATTTTTTTAATATTTGAACCAATCACGGGAGCCCGTTCAAAAACGATCCCAGGGACCGCATAGAGTACGTTAGTATGTGTACAAAATTTCAGATCGATTGCTTGAGCGGTTTGACCTGGGCTGTGACCACAAAAAAAAACAAAAAACAAACAAACACACAGAGAAAGTGCCATAAGAGTACCGTGGTGACGCTCGCTACGCTCGCTCAATAAAATTCACAGGATGGTGCGCAGAGTAAATACTAGGAAAACGCTCAGTGTAACGCGTTGATGAGCGAGCACAGAACATGCAACATCCCCATAGAAACGATGCACGACACGGCAGAAGACGATTTTCTCTGCAATTTTTCAATCTCCATAATACACTGGATGAATAACAGATCCATTGTGTCGTGAAGTCTTACCTACATACCTTCTCCAGAAATCTCTTGTGACATCCCATACTAAACTCGTAAAATTACAATTAATACTTGACTGATTGGGCTTACAATGTGTAAAATTTAATATTAAGTTGGTCTTGATCACCATGCAAAATTTGAACTTAATGTGAACATTTTTATTGTCGACCAATCAGAAGACATTATTTAAACTTAAACCAATTAGAGTATTTGGTCTTCGTACTGCATCCGATTTTATGCGCTAGCGCAAAAATGCTTTCATATTACTGTACATTGTGGATAGCTTGGCTGCTCTACAAGCCTTGCCTTGGAACAGAAGCTTAAAGAAGGCAGGGATGACAATTTAGTATACATTTTTCAAGATTATGGAATAAAATGACCTTAAAATTACAAAACTTTTGAAAATGACGACAGATTATACTGAAAATTGGCAAAAATACCTAAAATGTTGGTACCAATGACCACGCGAAGTTTTAAGTTGATCGTTCAATCGGTTCTAGTTTAAATGTCAAAAATCACATGAAAAATGGTTTTAAATTTGAGCCAATAAGAGAATTTGGCTGAAACTTTTTATGATTGGGTACAATGTTGGTTGCAATGTTTTTGCCAAATTTCAAATTGATTGATGCAACCAATCGAAAGATATTTTTTTTTAAATTTGAACCAATCACGGGAGCCCGTTCAAAAACGATCCCAGGGACCGCATAGAGTACGTTAGTATGTGTACAAAATTTCAGATCGATTGCTTGAGCGGTTTGACCTGGGCTCTGACCACAAAAAAAAAAAAAAACACAGAGAAAGTGCCATAAGAGTACCGTGGTGACGCTCGCTACGCTCGCTCAATCAGAGGACACAATATTGTATCTGCAATTTTCTCCATAAAGACAATAACGTAAACATTCATTTTTCCTGAGCTAATGCAGTTCTCATCGCAGTAGTCAGATTCAAAAATTGAAAACTCGAGCAGCGTTTTCATAATGAAGAATTATTATTTCTTATCAAGAATTAAAAATTACTAAAAAAAATACATTTTGGACATTTTTTCAAAAAATAAACTTTATACAACTTTGTGAAAAATATTATATCCAAGTGATACATGGTTTTTCATTAAAGGAAGGAACCTTAAAGAACCATTAAGAACCTTTAAGAACCTAATTGATTATAAAGGTTCGGGTTCCGGTTCCGGTTCTTTGGGAAAAATGTATATCGGTTCCGGTTCCGGTTCTGGTTCCGAAATTATAAAGGTTCATACCGGTTCTAGGTTCCGGTTCCGGTTCGGGTTCGGGTCCCTGCTCTTATGGCACTTTACTGGACGATTTTTTTTTATTATTATTTTTGCCTGTACAGCCTAGCTCAAACCGCTCCAGATCTGAAATTTTGCACACATATTAAAGTAATCTAAGCTTTCTCTGAGATAGTTTTTGAACGGGATCCTGTGATTGGTTGATAACTGAAAATGCACAGTAGCTCACACCATCGATTCAATTTTAGCCTCTTGAGGATTGCAACTTGTCCAAAAACATTGAACACAGATAAACGCGATTTTCTTTTGGCATTAGCAAGGAAGAAATAATTACATTTTGGTTCAAAGTTATTGTTACAATTTTGAGTATCAGGCTGCGTGAACATTCTTTCTCTTCATGTTTTTCACCTCTAACAGAAAAAAACTTAAAATGGTCAAGCTGCATTTTGAAATTTTGTCGAACACCTCATTTTGTCGAAATGAAAATAGGCTTAAAATAGCGTCAAAATCGCGTTGAAACGCACCAAATTCATTTAAGAATTTAAAACAATTTCAGAATTAAGAAAGAATCTTAAGTAAGAATGTAGGTTTATGTGGTAGACTTCCATGGAGTCATTTTATTGACCCAGAGTCTCCCGTTTTTTAGTAGTTATTTGTTCACCCCTGCCAGACATGGGCAAAATACTCTGTTTCAATGTATTTGGAATACAAGATACTGATACTTTTAATTTGGGTATCTAAAATACAAGATACAAGATACATTTTAGAGATGTATTTAAAATACAAGATACAAGATAGTATCTTTAGATCCTTTAAAAAGATACATTTAAAGATACTTTTTATATTCTCATACATATCATCCAACAGTAAAAAATGTAGGGACTTATACTTTCTAAATTAAATTTTAATTTGTTCTATTTTGTAAGGATACATACTTAACATTTCCTTGATCGATTTAATACGGCACGCGTATTATTTTATGCTTGTCTGCTCTCTTTGAAATTCTAGGCCCATAAAATGTATCTTGTAATTTAAATCTTCAAAAAAGATACAAAATACTTTAGAAATGGGTATTTAAAATACAATATACAGATACATTTGGCTTATGTATTTAAAATACTAGATACAAGATACAAATGTATCTAAGATACGTGTATCTTAAGATACAAGTATCTAGATACTTGTGCCCATGTCTGACCCCTGCATAATTCGTATTCAAGTTTATCAATGGAAGAACGTTGAAGTGTCCCCACCTAACTAAGTAGTGTGAAGTAAGATTCTCTACGCGGTGGGTAGGGAGTCGTTACTAGTGGGCAATCGGATAAGAAGTATTTTGATTATTTGAAGATTCCTATGTCTTAGACTAATTTATACTCTGTAGTATTGGAATCCTTTATACAAAAAAAATACTTATTCTTTGGAAGGGATGTGCGTTTGTGAAAAATATCCAACCGAACTGGGACCTCTCACTTGCCGGGCGAGAGCTCTACCAACTGAGCTGCCCGGTCGGATACGGACGGACATTAGACACAGCGCACTGATGAGGGTTAGAGAGTGCAATGAGACATGGTGACACCTACAGGAAAAACCTATTCATTCCTATGAATGTTCATAGGTATATGGTAGGTTTGAATAGTTACTTCATAGGTTTCATATAGTGTATGTGTCCGCTTTGATAGGTTTCAGTAGGTATATAGTAGGTATGTGTAGTGTTAAGGTTCTGTAGGAGCTGGTAGGTGACCAACAGGGTCTCTGTAGGAATAAGTAGGCTCCAATAGGGAAAATGTGAATTGATAGGTATAGGTTTCAGTAGGATTGAAATGGACTCTGTAGGTATAGGAATAAATAGGATTCTAGACGGATTAAAAATATTAAAATTTTGATTAATTACTACACATTTTATTTATTGTTCTTTTTCACTTTTAGAACACATATTTATTGATCGAGTGGCATTTATAATCAGTGTGGTAAATTAAATTGAAGTGCATTCTCGGAGATTTGAACCCAGGTCCGTCACGAGGAAGTCAGCCGTTCTCCCAATCTAGCTACAGAGGCAGATGAGTTTTCAAGAAGTAAAACTTCGCCTTTTGAAAAATGTTCTACTAAATCTACTAAATCCTATACAATCATATTCCTATTGAATCCTACTTAATCATATGCCTATGTAGGATCAGGTAATTCCTATTCAAACATATCTTTATCGAAACCTACTCGTACCTATATAACCGGGTAATTCCAATTCAAACTTATCCCTATTGAATCCTACGCAATCATATTCCTACATAGACCTGGTAATTCCTATTCAAACTTATCCCTTTGAATCCTACTCAATCATATTCCTACAAAGACCTGGTAATTCCTATTCAAACATTTCCCTATCACATCCTACTCAATCATATTCCTACATATACCTGGTAATTCCTATTCGAACTTATACCTTCGACAGGCAAATGCTGGGAAGGTAAACCCTACTAATAGGCCACGACCGCTTCCTTCCCACCTTCCATCCTTACCTACTCTTCACTATCATCTCCCAATCATCCTCATAATCATTCATCCGTCGCCATTAGCCTCGCTGCAGAACAGTGCGACGTTAAGGCCCAGACAAAAAAATCCAATTTATCCCTGTTGAATCCTACTTAATTATATTCCTACATAGACCTGGTAATTCCTATTCAAACTTATCCCTATTGACTCCTGCTCAAATATATTCCTACATAGACCTGGTAATTCCTATTCAAACATTTCCCTATTGAATCCTACTTAATCATATTCCTACATAGACCTGGTAATTCCTATTCAAACTTTACATATTGAATCCTACTAAATCATATTCCTACATAGACCTGGTAATTCCTATTCAAACATATCCCTTTTGAATCCTACTAAATCATATTCCTATACATAGACCTGGTAATTCCTATAGACCTATAGATAGGTTTACCTATAGAAACATATGAACCAATTATCAATACCTTCATAGACATAATATTGATTCCTACATCAACCTATGTATAGGTGTTCAGTAGGATTCAGTAGGTTTTTCCGGCAGGGCAGTATCGTCACCTGTGGTAATATGACAGTTCGTAGGGAGCATCATCTATATGCAATATAAGTGTCATCATAGAGGTACTTCTTACCTATGGTATCATCTTTGACAATGCTCACTAAACCATCATCATTACATTTTCATCATTATCATCATCATTATCACTAGCATTACATACACTTTCAAAAAAAAGACCAATCCGCTGTTCAAAAGTTAAGCAGTAAAGATCAACACTGACTGAAAAAACCACTGATATATAGTGGGAAAACCACGTGACCTGTACGTTAAGGGCACAATGCACAATGACCCATAAATGATTTGTTAAATAATTTGTTTCATATTTTATTAATGTTCTCATATGTTTTAGCTCAAGGGGTTTAGCTTTAAAATTGACACCAATGACATTAAATAATTATGAAATAGGTACCCATATTTCAAAAAGCAAATTTTGCAGGATTATATCCCAGAAATATTTCTCCATCAAAAGTTTGAATTCAAAATGGTGAACGTATTTATGTTCGAATTCGAGGGAAGATTCAAATAAATTTGCCGCGCGTGGGAGTTCTATAGACGCAATATTATGAAATAGATATTGAGTTTGTTTGTACTGCACTGGGATCGTATAACTTTTGTCAACAGCCGATCGACAACTCTTATGGGAGAATAACATTGACACGTCATAGTCCATCGACAACAAAGTCGAGTCAATGCTAATCTCTCATAAGAGTTGTCGATCGTTTGTCAGGCAAAGTAATACGATCTCAGTGCTGATTCACTTGGCAGGCAGGTTGTTATTATTTTTCTTCTTGTCTTGTTAACGATAAATAAATAATAATATCTTATTGAAAACAATGAAAGTGGAAGTGGAATAATTAGCAGATGGTTTCCATTGTAATTGAAATATGCATAAATTATTTTATTTTAGTCCAAACAATACAAAATTTCTAAATAGTGTGCAAATAAAAATTATTAAATCTAAGAGGATCATACAATTTCAGCAAAAGCATAATAATAACTAAGCAATAACTAAGCATAAGCATAACTATAGCAATATCTATAGTTGTTAATTTCTTCATAAAAATCGAATTCTTGTTCTACTTATTCCGATGCATCTTTGTTGATCCATTCGATTTAGGCTGGGATAGCCGCTGAAATATAAAACAAAATTCTGTAATGCAATCAAGTAATGAAATGCAATCTAGAATATCAAATATCGTAAAATCATGTGTCTGTTAGGTAGCGCTCTTTTGTCATAAATCTGGGATTGTTCAAATAAAATAGTAGTTCATTCAATCTTTGGGAAAACTTCCTCCGATAACTCTGAGCTATGGATGATTTGCTCCACTTTAATTTCTTGACAACGATAGTTTTGTTTAATAATTGGTTACTTGTATAATTTTATTTTTTCTCTGTCGATTACTTTGGTCATGGTATATTTCTGTATTTTGTTTACTTGTATTTTTCCTGTATTAACTGTTCCATAATCACATTATAGCATATTATATTTATTTTGGAAAATGCTATATATGTGTCCGTGTATTTTGTTATAATTGTAATGATAACTCATGTCACCATTACAAATGATTGGTTGATGTCAGAAATACCTCTGAGCTCACTTCAAGAATATTGAAATGGACTTCAGCCCATCTACCTCTAATTAAGGTATAGATATTCAGTTAACAATGTAAAACTTAAACATTGGTGCTTCAAACTTTATCAACAGCAACATGAATTCGTTTTCAATACATGACTCAATACAGACCACTCTACGAAATAAGAAACGACTGAAAATGATTAATCTAACAACATTATTTAAAAACTTCGTCGGTTAGTTGGTTTGAGGGTTACAGAACCGTGTTTTAAATGTAGGAAGAAAATAATACGTTTGATCGTATGCAAATTGCATCTTGAGGCCAATATTAAAAATCTATGGGCTTTGTTTGGTTTTCATGGCCCTCTAAAATACAGAGCAAATGAAAAATTTATAAAAATTACACTTTGACGTTTCTTGGCGTGAAGAAGTTTTCTATGTAATGTCTCTTTTGAACGGTTATAGTATATTTTTTACACAGCTCAAAGGGATAAATTTTAAATTGATCGGAGCAACTAATTGAAAGATATTTTTTTTTAAACTTGAACCAATCACAGGAGCCCGTTCAAAAACGATCCCAAGAACCGCATAGATTACGTTAGCATGTGTGCAAAGTTTCAGATTGATTGAATGTGCGGTTTGACCTGAGCTGTGACCACAAAAAAAAACACACACAGAGAAAGTGCCATAAGAGTACCGTGGTGACGCTCGGTACGATCGCTCAATAAATTTATATTTACACCTATGAAATGTAATTTTAAGTTTGAGAATATGTTTGCTCCACCACTGAATTTCTGCAGTGCGAAAGCTACACAATTATTTTACTCACCGGATAAGTAAACGGACGTAATCGGACCGTCTCCTCCACATAACAAGTTTGTGAAAAATTCACACGGTATTTGACATTGATTCTCTGGTAGTTTGTCACTTATAATAGGCAGAGTGTTGAAACATAAGCATTGGTCACTGTAACAAAGAACATATAAGTTAACATCTTCACCTGCGGCTACATGCATCTTTATTCAAGGAGTAAATATTCAAGGGGTAAGGTCTTGGGGGGGAATAAGGTCCGGTGGGGAACAAGGCCCACCCTTAATATCTCAGAAATATGGTGAGCGACTATGTTCGCATTCAATTCTCCATAAGGAACCTGTAGAGTTTGGATACCTCTACTTCATGAACCCTGTAAGACAAGATTATGCT
Source organism: Leuctra nigra (assembly GCA_934045905.1). NCBI lineage: Eukaryota > Metazoa > Arthropoda > Insecta > Plecoptera > Leuctridae > Leuctra > Leuctra nigra. Next base: position 15,869,920 of record OW203772.1, read on the forward strand.
TTATCGATCTGTCACCTCAGAATTTTTCTCCGAGGTTAATTTGCAACGTAATAAGCATTTAAACATGTTATGCATCTGCCAATCAGAGGACAGGAAATGGTTCAACAGACCAATCAGGCTACAGTATAAGCCGTATTTGCTTCATACGGAAAGTTATTTTATAATTATTTAGACACAATAAATACATTTCTGAGGTGACAGATCGAAAAAGCATAATCTTTTCTATACTCATTACAATTTTTATGGTTCTATGTCAAATAGTGTATGAAGTAGAGGTATCCAAACTCTACAGGTCTCTATGGAGAATTGAATGCGAACACCCTACAAGCGTCTAGCGCCAGCTATGTTGTAGTATAGCCACGCCCCTTTAGTTCACAGAATCTAAGTCCGTGCTTGAAGATGAAGGAAAATCTCACTTTGTGGCGAAAATTATAGCTGGGCAACCTAAAAAAATAACTCTATGGTTAGACAAATTCAAACTGGAGATAATTCCAAATAAAAAAAAACTCGCAGGTGACGGGAATCAAACTCCGGCCTACCGCATGGAAAGCAAGCACGTTACCACGGCGCCACAGTGGCAATATAACAAAACTCCCCGTTTTTAGTCTACATGACTCAACGGTCTATGTATATAAGATGCGCGCGCATACCAACCCGTCCTGAGCCAATCAAATGACTACAACATAGCTGTCATTAGACGCTTATAACACCCTTCCTCAAGTTCACATTTCTATCACCAGAGTGCAGAGCGGAAACATTACGCGTAACGTAAGCGTAACGTTACAGAGTGCAGTTTATAATTGTAGTAGATGACGTCAAATCGCTGTCAAAGTAGCGATTCATGGAAACATGATTCTCGTTCCGCATGCGATTTGCGATTTAAACTCTATTCACAGGATCTTTAATTTCGTGTGACACTGTCAATTACGTGCTGTACGTAAAATAAACCTGCAAATTGTGTGCACCTTGGCTCTAGGGATTTTAAGTGTGGAAAAACAATTTTTTTTGTGAAACAAGCATTCTTTGGATGTGAGAAAAATATGGTTTTAGGGGGAAATTTTAAATTTAAATTTTATTTTTTCCTAATAACATTTTATGTTCAAATTGTATATTGTATCAATTTTTCCCAAAATGCCCGAGTTTTCCGGAAAAAATACTAAAAATGCTTTTTTCCCCAAGATTTCTTGGTTCGGAAATTTTGGAACTCTACTTGCCACACATGTTCGTTGGACCTATTTTCTTACCTCTCAGCCATTCCGGTATACACCATGTTTATGTTACGGCATTCTGTTGCGCATTCATGGAGTGATGCAATAGTTCCAATTGGAGTCATGCCCTCATTCCCCACATAGCAACCAACGTACGCAGTTGGCGCTGTTGGAATAAACCAAAAACATACATTATGTCAGGATCCTTATTTAAATATCACAAACCACTAGTACGGTCATTTGAAGTCCAGGTCATAGCTATATCAATAACATTGCAGGGCTAGCCTTGGACTAGGGGATCAATGTTAGTCTATCACTTAAGTCAAAGCCTAAATGGATATTAAATAAGCTACATCAATAACATTGCGGGACTAGCCTTGGACTAGGGGATCAATGTTAGTCTACCACTTAAGTCAAAGCCTAAATGGATATTAAATAAGCTACATCAATAACATTGCGGGACTAGCCTTGGACTAGGGGATCAATGTTAGTCTACCACTTAAGTCAAAGCCTAAATGGATATTAAATAAGCTACATCAATAACATTGCGGGACTAGCCTTGGACTAGGGGATCAATGTTAGTCTACCACTTAAGTCAAAGCCTAAATGGATATTAAATAAGCTACATCAATAACATTGCGGGACTAGCCTTGGACTAGGGGATCAATGTTAGTCTACCACTTAAGTCAAAGCCTAAATGGATATTAAATAAGCTACATCAATAACATTGCGGGACTAGCCTTGGACTAGGAGAACAATGCTAAACCACCGCTGAAATTAGGGACTAACAAAAAAAACGAAAACGCTCATTTAGGGTAAGGAGTGTATCTCGACCAAGTTTCATCGATATCTAAAGGGGTCGTGTAAATTCTTTGGTAGAGTTTAGCTGGAATTACTCGAAAGTAAAATTGCGTTTTCCGCAGGCATGCCAGCAAAACAGTTTTGACGTAGGCATGAACATTGTGGCATGGTATTCAAAGTCTTATGTGATTCGGAGGTGAGAGGATGACAGCTCCTCCACTAAAGCCAGGAAATATAATTTACAGTATGTTCAATTGTCCCATGAATGTAATGAATACCTATGTACTTATAAAATCACCCAGTATGAGAGGTCACTACATCAATACTAAAAAAGAATAAGGGCAGAAACGTTCACATGTTATAGAACAAAATATGATAATTAAATATGTGCAAATTTGAGAAATATTTGAGTAATGCGATAAAAGTTACATGCATTTGAATTAAGACGTCGAAAAGTCGTTTCTACCAGCGTTTAAATAGCGCGCGTTTGAGTTTAAACAAGAACAGAGCTTGTTAAAAAGAATCCCATATTATGTACATAAGTAAGTTTGCGAAAAAATACTCAATTTTATAGTAAAGCATGTCTGTGTCTTATAGAGACATGGTTTCAAGAAGAAATTGGAGGCAAAAGTTATTGTGGCTGAATTTCTAGCTTAAACGTCGTTATATGATAGTTACATAAATACGCACATACATACACACTTCATAGATTTATTAAACTACCTATGTTTATTTAGAAATGCGTAAATAACATAAATTTTCCTTATTCCTATAAAGGTACTCCAAATCAATTCATCAAACACGTTAATTTCGTCTGGTTTAATGTGTTTTTAACTATATTTGTTATCATTATACTCATTATCATTATCATTAATAATGATAACATTATCATTATTACTATATTTGCAATCATTTGGACCTATTTTCATAATAATTTAATATGTTGGAAACTTTCACATTTTAAATTATCGTATTATGTGTGTACAAATGTTAGAATCCTATCTATAATGGGTAGTGTTGATAAAGTACCTCTCAATCAGGGTGATTAATTTTGCGCTTCTTGCTAAAGGATTTTATTTGAAATTAAGATAAACTATGAATATCAGACATAAAGAAGCAATCTATTTGAATTAGATAGTTATGAATGTGTACCTGGAGTACTAGTATGTTGGTAAAACAAATCCTCTATTCTATCATATAACGGTTCCAAGTCGGTGTCGCAGTCGCAATCGACATCGACGTCGACGTCGGCGTCGGCGTCGGAGTTGGAGCGGGAGTCAGAGTTGGAGCGGGAGTCGGGATCAGAGAGGGAGCGGGAGTCAGAGTTGGAGTGGGAGTGGGAGCGGGAGTGGGAGAGGGAAACGAGCTTGTAGTCGTGCCTGTGCGTCGCCACCTCACCCACGGACATTATAGGCTCACGGCCACTGCTGGAATAAGATAGAACATAATCACAAGTAGGTCGGGCATCCAGGAGGCCGAAGTCTTGAAACTTTCGCTTTCGGGGTGCGATCATATCGAAGTCCATACTGAGTTTTGAGATAAATCGAATATTAGATTTCAATATGATTAAATCAGGCCGTATCTATCGTTCACAGTATACAAATACAATGTTTATTTTTTGTTACAATGCTTAAGACGGCTGGGTATTGAGTTTTAGCTTGAAGAGTTTTTAATCGATTTTTATCAATTATCTTTTACCAATGTTATTGTTAACAAAATAATTATTTGTACATGTATTTAGAACAGTTCGATGAAAATAATTCCATAGCTTGTAATGGTTTATTAGATTTACTTTGTCCTACAGACGTTTAGTGCCCGAAAACTAGTAAAATTGTGGCACTAAACATCTGTTGGACAAACTCAAACTAATAACTTATTCATAACTATCAAATTATTTTCATTGAACTGTTCTACATACTCGTACAAAGCACTATTTTGTTAACAATGACATTGGTAAAAGATATTGATAAAAATCGATTTAAAAAATCTTCAATGCCACGCTCACTACTCAGCCCTCTTAAGGTGTCTCCTCGACATCGATGCCCCAGTACTATACTGAGACATCTCAAAAAATGAAATAATATAGGAAATATCATTGGATTCAGAATTTCAGGTTCTATCCAGTGTACTGTACTGAGATGTCTTTTATTGCCATTTGAGAGATCCAAGAGATCGCAGTTGTCTTCTATTAAACTGACTTCAGTCTTAAACATTCTCTAGTTCTATACCAAGACATCTCTAGTTGTCTATTAAATTGCCTTATGTAAGTTTCAGCGTAATGTCACAGTTTTATACTGTGACGTTCAGTTCTAGTTCAGTTCTATACTCATACAATGTCAATGTTATTTTCTTTGTATTATTTGCAAAAATTATGAACCCAATCATTTTTATTTATACAATGAGAACTTTCTTGTAACGGTGACAAAGCTTCTCGTCTTAGTTATCCACGGCCTTCTAGGATCTTGTCACCGTGACAAAAAAGTTCTCATGGACGTCAATCTATTCACTGTTAGAATGATCGACATTGAAACATAAAGTCAAGCCACGTATTTGATTGCAATCCAGCAATCCATTGGAAACCATTATTGCCACACAATAATATGATCCTTTCCATGGTACTTAACGAGTTAAGAAAATACAAATAATAGAAATCATAAATGATATCCAAAAAAAACCTGCGCTAAAGACTAATCAAGACCTTCTATAACAATATGTACAAACAAAATGAACACATTAAATTAACCAATTAACAAGAAAAGTTTATATCAAGTTGTCGGTAAAATTACATTAGGATCCCCTTAAATATTGAGGAATTATTAACTTTATAACTGTAATAGGTTTTTTAACTATAGCCAAACCAGCATGTTAGAGTTTAAAATAATAAAATATTCGTTTAAAAGCTGTTCAAGCACTGAGCATAATTGACGAAATTTTGACTTTGACAATTAATTGCGAACTAATCTGGATACTTAAAACAATATAAACGGTATCAGATTTTTTGAAATCCGTTGATTAGTTAACCAAATTTTGAGTTTTGAAAAATTATCTTCCGATTGGTAGGTCCAAATTAATTTGAAATTTTGCCAAGTCATTGCAAACAACATTGTCTCAAATCTTACAAAGTTTCAGATAAAGCCTTCGATTGGTTGTAACGAATCATTATTAGTTAGATACTGATTTGTATTATATTTGCTACTTAGATATTAGAGGAATAAGACCACTTATTCCTCTAAGCTTAGATAGAACATTCTTTTCCATGCATCCGCAGTCTCAGGTACTGTTCCTGATATCCGGTCTGAATCATTGAGTTGAACCTACCCTGTGGGAGTCGCAGCTACCCTTTTACACGTGCGGGTAAGACAGGTAGTTGCTGGTATATTATTTGGTTTTAGGTGTTGTACACTTGGCACATTTAAAATTGATCGTTCAATAAATTTGATTGGCTGAAAAATGTTAGATCGCACCATCAGAAGTGAGTCCAAACGATCCCCTTGTCTCACTCTAGTAGGTGACCTCACATTTCAATGATAATAACAAGCTTTGATTGATATGGATCATGACCAGCAGTCATTCAAATTTGCTCACCGATCAATTTTAAATGTGCCAAGTGTACATTTCGGTGCTGGCGCATCAACGCGTTTCTCTGAGCGTACTTTTGACATGGATATTTTATACTACAAAATAATCAATAAAAGGGCAATAAAACTAATTTTTTCCTACGACCTATCTTCATGAATAGAAATTTATCCTTGTACAATCGAACAAGCTTAAGGATTAATCAGTGCTGGTTCATGAAACCATTTAATTTTGTTCCTTATTATTGTCTACAATTTAAATTCAGAAATGTATTAACCTTACCGAAAAATTGGTAAAACATTTTCGAAGTTTAGATTTGTTCATGACTCTAGTCTTTTATGAATTGCTTTTAATCCGCACCAACAATTTCAATAGAACACTGTTCACATATTCTTCGAATAATTGAATGCATTGAAAACTTAAGATTCCCTTATCACGACTTTACTTCTAAGATAATGATATTTGAATGTATGAAAATCTTGATAGAAGTCTGGGATCAAGGCAAAACTGAACTAGTAAAACCACTAACGAAAACTTTGTTAAGTCCATATTCCACTTTACAATTGAAATTGGACGATTTCAATCATTTCAAAGTTTCACTCAAAACAATATTTTCTTGACGAGAATTTCAATTATCTAATTGAATTGTATAGTGGAACATCGTATTCTTCACATATTAGGCACATCATAAAACTGTATTTTAAACTTCAATAATACGTTTTCCGAATTAATTTATCTGATGTAACTAATAAACAGAAACTCCAAGCTAAATTGGTAGTGTAGTAGTACAAAAGGGGAACAAAAGTTCAATAGTTGCGTTTGAGGAGCACATTATTTTTATATTATATATACAACTATTATTGTACAAAATCAATAACAACTTACCCACGACGATCACAATGCACTGATGTTTCATGGTTGAACACGGACAATAGAGTCAGATAGATTCAGTGGCGTGCCGACCTATCTAAATTTGGTGCTCGAGCACAGTCATTTTTTGGGGGTGGGTGGTCCCCGCCAGGGGACCTACCCACCTTGCGACACATTTTATAATGTAACAGTGATACATTCTCCACTAATACAACTTAATGTATTCCCACAAACATGGTGATGAGGGTGTATACGTCGTATTGCTGCACAGCAAACAGTAACATTGTAAATATCAATAATGGAAAGGGAACAAAAGATTTTTTATCAATAAATGTATGCAGTGAACATGTACATTAGTGCTAATGCAATTGATACATTTTAGGGGTTGAGTAGGTCTAGGTGGGTGGATGGTTGCAAAAACTGCAGGTTGATGGTTCGGTGGGTGGATGGATACTAAAATCTTTATGAAATAATATTGAATTGACCCATTTTCAGTACTTATTGAAAGGATTTGATGAATCATAAAAACAGCATAACGGTTAGAGAATCATCTTCTGTAGGTATTTTCTTTCATGCTCCTGCATGCTGGATCGAAAATAGTATTTATTATCAGCAAAGAAGCATAGGAAATTTAAATATCGCTGAGATACAGTTGTCTGTGTATAATTTATGATGGATGTAAATTAACGAACATGAATCCATTGAATCCATTGAATTAATTGCACCAAAATCATTTTAAACCCGTCCTTGGGTAGCCTCAAGGACGTATTCAGGGGTGGGCCGAGGGGGCCATGCCCCCCCCCCCCCCCCCCGAAATCAGGATTTCATCTAAGAAAATAAGCACATTTAAAATAATATGTGGAAAAAAACTTAAAAATAGATAGATCATGTCAAAAACGTTCCAAATTGTTTAGAATTGAGTTTAAATTCACACACATTTCTTTAACCTCTTAGTCTAATTTTTTTATATCTTGTAATTTATAATTTCCCAAAATAGCTATACATTGCGATTCAAAATTGCACCTAAATGAATGACCTTGATCCAAAATTTTCTCGGGGGCTGCGCCCCCGAACCCCCTGTTTTACACTGTTATTTTTCAAAATATTAGTAATGTCGGCCCCCTCCCTCCCGAAATTTCATCCTGGATACGCCCTTGGGTAGCCTAATACAAAAAATAATCATTCACAATTATTGTACCTACCTGAAAAACCATTTTAAACGTGTGCTAATGTAGAGTTGAAAACCAAAAAATAGCTGCGCCGCATTTTTTTTGTTTTAATGACTTTTTTGTTTTCTATCAAAAATACAGTACCTTGTAAAATTATTTTAAACCCGTTTGAATGTAGCCAAAACTAAAAAGTTCCACTGCGCGGCTATTTTATTTATAATTTTATTACTTACCTATATAAATTAAGAACTTTTCTGTTTTCCTTAAATAACAGAGTAATGTAAAATCATTTTAAACCTGTCCTAGGTAGACGAAAACCAAAAAATCCGCTGCAGCGCATTATTATGTGTCCTTTTCTTTTTATAAATAAATCGCGTTTTTGTTTATTCATTTCAAAATCATTTAAATCACTTAAATCATTTAAACACGTTTTAATGTAGCCAAAAACTAAAAATTTCGCTGCGCGGCTATTTTATGTGCGATTTTATTGCTAATGTAATATCATTCTAAACCCGTCCTTAGGTAGCCAAAATACAAAAAAATTCGCTGCGCGGCATTTTTATGTATGCATTTTTATTATTTTTTTGTTTTCTTTCAAAATTATACTTAGTAGGTACCTGTAAAATCATTTTAAACCCGTTGTAATGAAGCAAAAAAAATTTCGCTGCGCGGCTTTTTTATGTGTGATTTTTATACATGAATGAATTTTCTGTTTTCTTTCAAAATCGTCGTACCTGTAAAATCATTTAAAACTCGTTCTAATGTAGTCAAAATCCCAAAATTTCGCTGCGCGGCATTTTTAGTTTGATTTTATTTCTAATATAAATTATACTGACTGTTCTGTTTTCCTTCAAAAATATCGTACCTGCCTGTAAACTTATTGTAAACCCGTCTATAACCAAAAGAGAAAAAAATCGATGCGCGGCATTTGTGTGGGTGCAAACCGTTTAATAATTAAATTATTTACTTCCCAGAGCTAAAACTAAAATAATTCACTTCACTTTATTTGTTTCTCTGTAGTTTTAAGAGGTGCTTCATCAAACATTAACAATGATACATTATTTTCAAGTCTAAAATGCACCAAAAACCTTCAAAGTTGGTATTGAAATTGAATTTTTTCCGAGGCTATGCGCCCCGGACCTGCATGTACCTACTGGGGGGTCCTCTCCCCAGACCCCATTGCGATCGCTGCCAATTTTATGTTCTTGACCATTGGGGGTGGGTGGGTATACCCATCAATGAATAAGCACCGGTCCTCAAGATAGGTTCGGCACGCCACTGGATAGATTGTCTGGTAAAGCGCGATGTTATATACCCCTGCTACCTCATGCTTTCCGTAACATCTTCAATCAGTACGTGATTGTAGAGCAAACACTTTGTGCCTCACACAGTGTTTATGTCGAACTGTCACGAGACAGCTGATTGTAATGCAAGAGTTAAAGATGATTAAGATATTATTGTCAAAATTGCAACACAAAAAATATCGTCATTCAAATGTTGTCGTTGATAAGATAGCAATTTCGAAACCAAAAAGAAGCAAAGTTGATACCAAAGGTGTAAACACGCTTTGTTTTTTAACTAGCTGACCCGCCCGGCGTTGCTCGTGCTTGTGGGGGGAGGGATACATGTGATATAGGCAACCCGCATTACACATATGTGAGACGGATTGCCTACATTGCCGCAGCAAACCTAACCATGGAGATCCATGTACCTACCAAAGAACCTACTACACCTGTAATGCCATTCGCTAAAAATACTACGCCTGTGAGATATGCAACCCCAATACTTCAAAGAATTAGTGTTTACGAAAAGTAATTCTTGGAATGTGTGTACATGACTTGTCTACCCGAGTCGAGTCAAAAGTCAAAACGTGACTGAGCCGTAATTTCCAGCATCGGCAGTTTTGATAAGTTGCACGCACTCGTCTATGCAGAACAGTGTGTTTGATTTTCTATTATGGGTGGTTTTTTCAATTGGGGTGGTTTGCAAAATGGGGTATGTACCCCACGATTTGCGCAGCACCCCATTGAAACTACATATACCAAATTTTGTTGAGATCGGTCAAAGGGTGTAGAAATGTATAAAGAACATACAGAAAGACATACATATAGACATTCTACTTTATAGGTACCTATAGATTTGGGTAGAACTGAGGTTTCAACCCGAGGAAATAGTGTAGTGTGAAAGCAGCTTTAATGTAAGTGAGATTTAGAAGAAAGCGGTCGAAATGCCCCTGTGCACACTGCCTGGCACAGGGGCACTACGACCACTTTCTTCTGAATCTCAATGTACTACCTAATACCCCTTCTATACGCTCAATTTCTACACGCTCACTTTCTACACGCTCACTTTAGTCGCCACTTAAATGATCACGCTTCCCTTAAATGACACCGCACTTCAAGTTCGCGACGGACCTCCATTCAGAGTTGGGTAGTAACTTAACGAAAGTAACTAGTTACTTTTTAGGTAACTTTTGGGGTAACTAGTTACTTTATATCCTCAGTAACTTTGTGAGTAACTAAGTTACAATTTTACAGGAACTTGTAACTTAATTTTCGTTACTTTTAAAGTTACTTTTAGGTGAAATAATTTGACAAAAATATAATATTTTCACAGTCTACAAACTCCATATCTATCCCTTGAGAGAAATTCAAAAACCCAGACAACAAATCACAGGAAATGAAATGTGTGTCCTTCCTTCCTATTGATCTCTTTCCTTCCACAAGTCATTAGCAGGTAGTTGGGCTGGGGGGATGCTTGCAAGTTTTTTCGAGAATCACACCTATCCAACGTGAAAGCAAGGATGACCATCATTCATTACTAGCCAATAAGGGTAGCTTTTACATAAAATGTATACCCAATAAGATAGTCTTTCACAAATCAAAGCGATTGTCACATGGATGGACTATTTAAAGAAGTGAAGGGAAGAGGAAGAGGTGCGCGCAATCATATTTTGTTTGCCCGTTATAGCGCGAGTGCAATTTATTTACATTTATTTTTAATTTATATTTTGACTGTGAGCAAGATGACAGTGAGTTAATTCAAATAATAAAATTGTCTTGCTCGGCAATTAAACGAACAAGTTCAACCTTCGACGGAGTTCGATCACGTTTGTTTTTTGTCGAAAAAATATCCGAAAAGTAACTTTAAAGTAACTTCAAAGTAACTTCAAATTTTCGGTAACTACTCAGTTACTTTTCAAATCAAGTAACTTACCAAGTAACTTAGTTCCTTTTGAAATCAAGTAACTTACAGAGTAACTAGTTCCTTTTTACAAGTAACTTACCCAACTCTGCCTACATTTAACCTATATTTAACGCAAGACGCGAGATCTCGCGAGATTATTTTTAAAAACGATTCGAATAATCCACCACCGCCAATTTGAAGACAACGATTTCTACTTTCTTTTGTTCTTCTTCAGTTCTAGATTTAATAGTAAAATTGTATACATATTCAAGTTAAAATGTTTAATTGAATTTGTAAGTGTATTGCGTGCTATTTAATAATACTTTTTAACCTAACAAAAATGCTCAAAACAATTTTAAAATAATAAATAAGTACTTATGAGTGTTAAAAGTGAGGCTATGTCATCCAAGAGTGATTTTGTTTCCAACTTGAACTGACAGCTGGAACATATTTTGAAAATAACTTCACTGGACCATTCATGTGAAATCTCCTCACTGTCATTAGAATAACACTGCACTGAATCGACAAATTAAGGTAATAATTACAGAATCGTCACCAGATAGTGCGTCAATAGATAAAGTGAGTGTGTAGACGTGCTAAAGTGAGACGTCATTTCAATGTATGTTTAAAAGTGAGCGTGTAGAAGGAGTATAAACGCTGCTAAAAATTTCGACGATTTCGAATACAAGGTGTCTATCAACTTTTCTTCTTTTTGGTTTAGAAATTGCCATCTTATCAACGACAAAAACAGTCGAATGACGATATTTTTTGTGTTGCAATTTTGACAATAATATATGTCGATGGTAAATTGGCATAAGGTCGTAACCCACAAAATCAAAATGTTCAGGAGGAGGTTTAAAGTGTTTCATTACTTTTCCATGGAAAATAATAAAAATTCCAAAATGTACTTTCAAATAAATATTTTTCCTATTTTTTAGATTAATCAAACCTGCGTTCAGATGCACCCATAATTAAAAATAATTGTTTCAATCTACAAAAATGTGGGTTACGACCTTATGCCAAACTGTATATCCAGGTTCCCAGTGTGGGTTAAGACCTTTTGCCTCATACTAGATTCTGGCTTTGGTGATTCATGTAATGGTTTTGCAGAGGGATACGACCTTATGATGCTTACGACCTTTTGCCAGAGAAGCATTTAAAATTTTATTGTACAACATCTAAATTAAATTGCTTTTTTAAACGTATTTCGGGCCTCAAGCAGCTTACAACCTTTTGCCAGTTTGTGTATTGATTGCTGTAGAATCCGAAACAACAATAACCCATTTTTGAAAATTTGTGGCTTACGACCTTATGCCAATTTACATCGATGTCATCATCTAACGCTTGCATTGTAATCAGCTGTCTATCGTGACAGTTCGACATAAACACTGTGTGTGACAAAGTGTTTGCTCTACGATCACGTACTGGATGAAGAAAGAAATCATGATGTAGCAGGGATATAAAACATCAAGCTCTACCAGACATCTGACTCTCTTGTCCGTGTTGAACCATGAAACATCAGTTCATTGTGATCGTCGTGGGTAAGTTGTTATTGAGCTTATAGGAATAAAACGCGCCTATTGCACTTTTGTTCCCCTTTTGTACTACTGCAAATTTAACTCGTTATTCCTATTTATTGAGCGAGCGTAGCGAGCGTCACCACGGTACTCTTACGGCACTTTCTCTGTGTTTTTTTTTTTTTTGTGTTTACTGCCCAGGTCAAACGGCACAACCAATCGATCTGAAATTTTGCACATATAATAACGTAATCTATGCGGTCCCTGGGATCGTTTTTGAACGGGCTCATGAGATTGGTTCAAGTTTTTAAAAAAATATCTTTCGATTGGCAGTTCCGATCAATTTGAAATTTTGACAAGTCATGGCGACCAACATTGTACCCAATCTTACAAAGTTTCAGCCAAATCCTCCCATTGGTTAAAATTTAAAAAAATCTTTTATGACATTTTTTAAATTTAAACTTGAACCGTATGACTGATCAACTTAAAACTTTGCATGGTCATTGGGACTAACATTATCTGCATTTTTGACAATTTTCAGACTAATCTATGTTTAAATCCAAAAGTTATTGACGTTTTACGGACATTTTGCGTGTTGGCTGTCAAATTTCTGGAAAATTTTGATCACGGCTAATTCGACTCTTTATAGTTCCAAGGTAGTTAGAGTAGAAACTTTCAAACGTATGAAACTGATATGACCATTCAACAGATCGATCTAATATTGTGTAAGTACACACAATAATATCATATGAGTGGTCCCAGGTCTATTTTTTTTAAGAGATCCTGTGATTTTTAAATATTAACGAGGAACAGTTCAATCAGAAAGGTTCAAAAGGTTCAAGCTTTGCATGGTTATTGAGACTAATGTTTTAGGACAATTTTGAGATTTTTATACTTGAGTCTGACGAAATTCAAGAATTATTGGCTTTTAATGATATTTTCGATAGACATAATTTCGGTTCGAGGTGTTGCGCCTGTCCGTGCTCGCTCATCAACGCGTTACACAGAGCGTTTTCCTAGTTAGGTACATCAGATAAATTAATTCGGAAAACGTATTATTGAAGTTTAACACACTTTTATGATGTTATATGTTACGAATACGATATGAGATAATTTATAATTTTATAAAATCCATATTCCACTATACAATTCAATTGGATAATTGAAATTCTCGCCAATGAAATATTGTTTTGAGTGAAACTCTGAAATCCAATTTGCTTAAAATTGAAGAACAGTGGAATATGGTCTAATAAAGTTTTCGTTAAAGTGGTTTTGCATTGATCCCATACTTCTATCAAGATTTTCATGTACATTTAAATGTCATTATCTCAGAAGGTAAGTCATGATAAGGGAATTTTAAGTTTTTAATGCATTCAATATTATTCGAAAAATATGGGAACAGTTTATTATGGCCCGGAATAACCAAAGTTAAATTGTGCTGGATTAACTAACTTTTGAATTAAATTCAATTGTTTCACTCATTTTGAGGTATCCGATTGGCTGTGCCGCCAATTTAGTCCAATATTTAGTTAATCCGGCTCAGATTACCTTTGGTTATACCGGCTCTATTGAAATTGTTGGTGCGGATTAAAAGTAAATTATAATAAAATAGGAAATAATTCGTTCCTTCATGAGAGACTATAGAGCCATGAAGAAAATCTAAGCTTCGAAAAAGTTTTACAAAAAAGTTAGGTCGGTAAGGTATATACATTTCTTAATTTAAATTGTAGACAATAATAAAGAACAAAATAAAATAGTTTGGAAATATTTTGTTTCAAAACCATGAACTAAAGCGCTCATTAATACTTAAGCTTGTTTAAAATTATAATTAAGTATATTTATATTCATTGAAGATAGGCCTTAGCAACAAAGGTCTATTGCCATTTTATCGAATTATTTTGTAGATCAGTTAACAAATGCAATTTTCGTAATTTTGATTTGTCAAAATAATTCCCAAGTAATAATAGGTGAAATCGCATTTTTATTTGTAAAATTCAGCACATAATTGGATGAAATAAATTGTATCATGGCCTACACTAATCAGAGTGTTTGAAGTATATACCCAGTTACGAACGGAATTGTGCAAATCAAAAAATTATTACAATCTTTCATTGGTAAAATCTAAAATATAGAAATTGTGTACGTTAAATGACCGACAAAATTTCGTAGTAAACAGATTTTTTTAAATTACCAAAATGTTTTAAAAAAATGTTTTTATTTTGTGAAGGTCTGGGAATTTTATGAAGTGGAACGTGACTAAACAATGCACCTCTTTACTGTGCATTTTAGCACAGTCTGAATGTCTTGAGGCCTCTTACATAATCGCATTTAATTTAATATCAGTATAATTTTTTCCTCGTTATATAATAATGCTTAAACATTTAAAAATTTGTCAGTCACCATTTAAATTATTTCTGATCTTTACAAATAAAAATATAATTCTATCCAGCCGTTCGGTCTGTGAATTGCAAGAAATGAAATGTCACAAGTTTGCTCATTTGCTGCGTATCACCTCAAATTAGGGCAAGTTGGTAGAACTCATTTAAATATATAAAAATAGCCCGATAATGCCTGGAGTGACTGACACCTTTTGTATTGTATTGAATCTCACCTTCGATATGGCATTTGTGCGTGGGGAAATAGTTCACGGAAAAATACTGATCGCATGTTCATTCTTCAAAAGAAAGCTATAAGAATTATCAAAGGGTTAAAAAGAACAGAATCGTGTAGAAGTTAATTTACAGAATTAAAGATTCTAACTGTTCCGAGTATATACATACATTCAACTATTATGTTGGCAAAAAAAGAGGAATGCTGGAATATTATGAAATTACGCTACATCATGATACTAGAAGTAAGGGAAATATTTACATTGATTCAGCCAGATAAAAGATTTCGGACAAAGAACCATGTATGATACTGCTGCAAAATTATTTAATGAGTTACCTACAAAATTAAAGGAGATTAAATAATAAATAATATATAAAGCAGTATATTCAATAAGTGAATACAATGAGCATGTGAAATGTAAAATATTTTAGTTATACTTAGGATTATTAACGTATTTGTTAAATTGGGAATAAATTGTTAAAACAAATAAAATTGTCAATAACAATAAAGAAATGAAATGCAATGAAATAAACGTTTGGTCACAATTTATTGTCGATGTCAAAATTTCGCCAATTTTACTCAGTGCTTAAACAGCTTTAAACGATTATGAATACGTTAATAACGATATACTTTAACATGACGGAACAGGTTGGCTGAGTGGTATAACGCTCTGAACTTGTATTCCGGAGGCCCGGGTTCGATTCCCGCGGCCGTCCTTCCTGACTGGGGTTTTTTCGTGGTTTTCCCTCAGTCGACAGGCAAATGCTGGGAAGGTACCCTACTAATAGGCCACGACCGCCTCCTTCCCACCTTCCATCCTTACCTACTCTTCACCATCATCTCCCAATCATCATCATAATCATTCATCCGTCGCCATTAGCCTCGCTGCAGAACAGTGCGACGTTAAGCCCCAGACAAAAAAAACTTTAACATGAATTTGTGTTGAATTAGCAGTGTAGGTTTGGCTATGTGAAAATTACTTATAACAGTTAAAAGGTTATAAAATCCTCAAAAGAGCCGTTAAATATAAAAACTTTATGTCTCTTCTTGAGAATTGGTTGATTCAATCTGTTCATTTTGTTTGTACAAAAAGAAAGCCTTGATTAGGCTTTAGCGCAGGGATTTTTTTATATCATTTAGGTATATTTCTTTTCATTTTTTTAACTCGTAACCAAAAAGGATTGTATTTTTGTGTGGCAAAAATTGTTTCCAATGGATTGCTGGATGAGAATAAAAAAAGTGGCTTGACTTTATGTTTCAATGGCGATCATTCTTACAGTAAATGGGACTTTTTGACGTCCGAGAGCGTTTGCGTCCTGAAGGCGTAAGTTTCAAGACTTGGCCTCTTGGGGCTGGATTCACAAAAGGTATTATCTTCTAATACATATTATCTTTTGATTTCATACCAAAATCACCATATTTATTGAAAGATAATACAAAAGATAGTACGAATTAGGAGATAATATTTTTTGTGAAACTGACCCTTGGTTTCCCTCCCGGTCTACTTGTGATTATGTTGCATCTTGTTCCAGCACTGGCCGTGAGCCTCATATCCGTGGTTGAGGTGGCGACGCACAAGCATGGCTGCAAGCACGGCTACAGTGCTAAAGTGCAGTCCGACGTCGAAGTCGACGTCGGTTCCCATACAAAAAAGCATACAAAAAAGCATTTCAAGAAAAGTACTACTACAACAACTGCTACTACTACTACTTCTGCTACTATTACTACTACTACTACAGGTACAAAATCATGAATTGCTTCTTTATGACTGATATTCAAAGTTTATCTGAATTTCAAATAAAAATGAGGCGCAAAAAAATATCACTCTGATTGAGAGGTTACTTTATCGAAACTATTATAGATAGGATTCTGACATTTGTACACATCTTAGAACACATACCAAAATATACCAAAATAGCAAAAATAAAAAATGTATATATTTTTAGTTTAACTATATTGAACGTATAAAAATAGCAATGCAAATATTCCTATTTTCAACAAGTTTGTATATAAAATCTTAAATTGAATGGGGAATCAAAAATGTTAGCATTGTAAGTCGAAAATGCTAGTGTAATGGTCGGTGACAGGCAAAGATGAACCCTGTTTAGTATTGCCAGGTATAGGCTGTCCCATGCTAGAGGGTTCATCATTGCCTGTCACCGACCTTGGTGTTAGTGTTGTTCCATTAGGTCTCTCTACATCAGCTTCTCGAAGATCTTTGATAATATCATCTATAGCTCTTTGGGTTTATAGTTTCCGCACCATGCTCTGTCTCCCTTCTTGTATAGAATTTCTTGATTATTGTATTTCATTTTCACTGGAAACACACCATTTTCAATGGAGCTGTTGAAAACATGGGCCAGGGGAATAGCCATTCCGGCGCCACCTCATTGAACACGATCGCATCAACTAGATTGAACAAGGTACCCAGTAGTACGGTGCTTTCTATAGAAGGAATATTCAGCGCCTGAAGGCAAATGCCAGAGCGAAGGGCCAAACATTTTAGCTGTATACCCCTCAGAAATGGGGGGAAGAAAGTTGACGTCCGTCCGTCCGTTTTCAACTGTGCTGGGCCGGGCGCGTCTTTCCATACCCTAATCGAGCCCAACTCATTGGTTTGAAAATTTGCATTTTACTCGCATTTAACGCCGAATATATTCGGTATAACCAAACATTCTAACACTCCCATTCATTATAAAACAGCTAAGTGAGGTGTCTCCGCAATATGTTAGTTTTAATCAGTAATTGTTAACAGTTTGAAAGTAAAGAACATTGTTCGGAAAGTAGATTTAAACCCTTTATAAGAAGATACAAATTTCTCGATGTCAAAATTCGGACACGAGACAAATATTCCGTTGATTACAAGCAAGGCGAAACAAAATGAGCAGAAGAGGCTGGTTTTAATCAATAATTATAATAATATTAAATTAGGGCCAATATTTCAGGTCAACACCATAAGCATTCGCAAAAGTGCGATATACCCCAAGTATCTACTTTTGGACATCGCATTAAAAACAACGAATGTTTAGATCAGACTTTAGATTCTCTAATATTGTCGGCTAGGTTTATTGTAGGTACAATATACCAATATTGTATTGTAAAGTGTTTTTGTGTGACGAAACACTAAACAGGCACCAGGTGTTTAGGCCCTTATGTAACTACCTAAGGTACTAAAGCCCCATTTACACGGTAAAATTTCCTGTAAAATCTTTTATAAAATCTTTTCGTAAAAGAAATTTTACCGTGTAAACAAGCCAATTTGATGGTAAAATCTTCGTAAAATGTTTGTTAAAGGGTTGTGTAAAACCTTTTATGATTTAAAACATGTTCTATTTCTGTAAAAGATTTTACGAAAAGATTTTACGAAAAGATTTTACAGGAAATTTTACCGTGTAAATGGGGCTTAAGAATTGACAGTAGAAAGTCATTTGAAGGACGACATAAAATAATTTGAATTGCTAGAAAATATTTGTTCAGTACTTTAATCTCTAAACACTTGTATTGAGTTGGGCTCGATTAGGGTATGGAAAGACGCGGGCCGGGCGGGTCGGCCCGGGGGGGGGGGGGGGGCAATTCTTGAGATTCACGTTTTGAAACAGTTTTACGTTTACATGTTATAAAACTGGAAACAGTTGACAACTATCGGTTAGCCTTCAACTTTTTTACGTTTTAAACAATGAAACCGTGACACGGTTTCAAAACGTAAATCTCAAGAATGGACTTCCACGCTGCCAGTTGCACTAAACAAGTTGCACTTCAGCGCTAGGGTGAAGTGTTCTTTTTCCTTCCACGCATGCGTCTGTAAAAAATTACAACTAGATGACAGCTCACTTTAAACTTCTTGCGTTTGAAATATAATGCCAAACTGTTGTGTTCGGAGTGAAGGTAATTGTTTTAAAATGTGATATATACTACGTAAATGTAGACATAGTTTCAATTATTACTTTTCATACTAGAATATCACTTTATGTCAAACAACTTCTTTTGTTTTCAATTTAGACAAATCAAAAATTATTTTACTGTTGCCATAGCAACCAGGAACGATTCCCCGTGGCGCGCTCCAATCTAGCTTGGAGTTTAGAAGCCCATTGGCCTCCAGGTCAGGGTAGAGCAGGTAACAGAAGTTAATGAGGCGTGCACTTGGGATTTTTATTACTTTGAGTACGTATTTTATATGTCTGTCTTCATAATAGCAAATGTTTACATACGTATCTCATGTAATTGTGCCGTCTCAAAAAAGAATGACAGAAATCGGACCATATAATAATTGTGGAAGTTATTAATAAAAACTACAATAATTATATATGGCTAAAATTTGTCCCGATTTCCTAAAATAAAAAACCACGTTTAAAAATTTTTAATTATCAATTATTCTACGTCATCCATACAATTAACACTTCACGTTTATTTAAAGTTCACTTTTTGTGGTGCAGCGTAGAAATAATTGCAGGTAGAAAAGGTAGGGCGAGGATAATAGAGAGTGAGGGTCGAAACCCGGAACATCTTGGTTTGCACTTGACTGTCACCTGCACAATGGGGCCTAAAGGATGTGCAAAATATGAATTGCAAACTTAAAGAATTTTTTTCGCTGTTGAATCTGCCTGTTACCTTGCCGATATTTCTCCCACCAGAGTGCTCTGATAGTCTATGCTGTCATCATGTACAATCTCTGACTAATGTCTGTTTTTGGTCTATTCCAACAGCGCCAAATCCGTACGTTGGATGCTATCCGCTGGATGATAGCATGGCTTATCAGGGAAATTCTGGGTCACCCTATGATTGTGCACCACAATGCCGTAGCCCATTCCAGACGTATACCGTACTGGCTAACGGGTAAGTAAAGAGGTCCAAAGAACATTTGTGCCAAGTGGCATCTTCCTAAGGGGGTTCCACGGTTACGGCATAGGAATGAGAATTTGCTGTAATTCACACCAAAGATTAATGAAACCATACAAACTAGCAATAATTATTTGCCCCTTACGGTATGATATAACTAGATATTCTTGATTGATGATCATCTTTTCCCCCATAAGATAACACAGGGAGACATGAAATCGTCCTGGAAAATTTGCCTTAAATTGCTCCTAAAACCGCAAAAGGAATGACAAATTATTGAAAATAGTCTCAAATTAAAGATAATAATTTTTAGAATGAGACTGCCTTTTGAAAATATAGGATCACGAGCCAAATAAGAAAGAAAATGTGTACAATGTGTGAAATTTACCATAAATCTGGCAACATTGCACTACAAATATGAATTATTTTTAGACAGTTTAATTGGAACTTCAATTAAAAACATATAATTGGAACACACGGTAAGGTATAATTGTTTTATGCTGTTGTTTGAGGTATTATTTCATCAGAGTGTATGAATTACGGCGAATTCTAAGCACCATGGCTCCGTGCATTTTAAATCGCAAGTCGCAAGCGGGACGAGAAGCAAGTTTCCATGAATCGCGACTCTGACTGCGATTTGACCAAGGAGGTTATATACATGGAGTGGCCATTCGCCGCGCATTGAAGCCGACTTTCTGCAGGCATATTTTGCCTCACGCGCCAAAAACACGGCAAGCAACGAGTCACGTCGCAAGCAGTCATACGAGCGCAGTTGCAAGAGTTCCAGGAATGTTTTAATTGCGCGCCAATGAATACACTTAGGGAGATGCGGTTTGTAACATTGTTTTACTGAGACTCTAAGGAATCGCCTCTAATTTTTAGATCCTTGATACTTCAAATAGTTGCGATGTAACAGGAAGTTGAATTGAAAATTTTTTGTGCATTCTGAGTTCTTTTCCAAACGTTCCCAGACATATTTTAATTGCGTGCCACCCAAAGTGTAAAAAGTGAATCGAAAAACGGGAGGTGTTTCCTTGGAGTCTCAGTTAAACAATGTCACAAACCGCATCTCTCTAAGTGTATTCATTGGCGCGCAATTAAAAAATTACTGGAACTCTTGGAACGGCGCTCGAAAGCGCGCGTGCGAATGCAATCGTTTTCTGCCTGGAGTTGCTGGAAGCCCGTAGCGTGGGCCGGTATAGCGGTTGACCCCTCCAGAAGAATATAACTACTACCTCCTTGGATTTGACGCCATCTACCACCATTATAAACTGCGTTGTGTATAGTTACTTTGAGGTACTGAGTAGCTCACCAATCGCGTGAATCAGTTGCCGCTTATTTCTCCTTATTAAGGCCAATGCATATCACGTGACTTTATTTCTCTACATCCGATCAAAAGAAATAGTTACCTATGAGTACATACCTTACATCGTTCATGCTGAGTAATCCAGGGTGATTTATGAAGTAAATTCACTGCATACTGGAGCTTATCAATATTTTCAGTCAATAATATTTATTTTTGCAGTGGTTTAAGAATAAAATAAATGAAAATCGTGTGTATCCGTACGCGTTTGAAAGCTGTCAAAACCAAGTGCTGTTATTTTAAATATTACATTCATTATAGTGGATATAATTAATATCTCAACATTTCGTTGGAAAGGTGAAGAAAGAGCGCATGTTTTGTTGGCAAAATTGTGTCAGGTTTGTGATGCATATGTGCCCTTTTATTAGATTAAAGTTTGCTGTTCTTGGCAACTCATAGGATTTCCTTAAACTTCAGGTCATGATTTGAGAATATTTAGGTGCAAGGAAGTAAAATCATCTAATAAGTTATTTTCGCAGTTCTTTTCTGCGTAGATTAGTTCCAACAGATGTGTCCTAACTTATCTGATGAGTGAGAAGTATTTGCTAAACTGAACCCTTCCAAATGAAAATGTGTAGCTTTTTGGTTGAAAAGTCACGTGATATACAGCCACCTTAAGCGCGCGAAAATGGTCAAAATGGAACAATAAAATTTTATTGTAATACACATTATATTGAGTTGTATGTGATATTAATTTTATGAAACAATCTCTTAATTGAGCGAGCGTAGCAAGCGTCACCACGGTACTCTTATGGCACTTTCTCTGTGTGTTTTGCACGTTTGTTTGTTTTTGTTTTTGCCTGCACTGCCCAGGTTAAACCGCTCAAGCAATCGACCTGAAATTTTGCACACATACTAACGTAATCTATGCGGTCTCTGGGATCGTTTTTGAACGGGATCCTGTGATTGGTTCAAATTTTAGAAAAATTATCTTTCGATTGGATGGTCTGATCAATTTGAAAATTAGCGAAGTCATTGAAACCAACATTGTACCTGATCATAAAAAGTATCAGATAAATCCTCCCATTGATTCAAATTTGAAACCATTTTTCCGGTGATTTTTGTAATTTAAACAAGAACTGATTGACCGATCAACTTAAAACTTCGCATGGTCATTAATAAATATTAATAAATAAATATTAATAAATATTAATTTATTGAATGAGGAAGATATGTGTGTATCGTCGTATGAAAATATTATGTCGTCTAATGGAATGTTAAAATGTATTGATGGTATCACAAGGGAAGAGTGCGTCATGGATAGGGTCACTACAAGTTGCATTGATCATATATACACAAGAATGAGTTGTCAACAGATTAAATCAGCTATATTTACAACAAAAATAACAGATCATTATATGATTTTGGTTGATATTCTAATGGAGGAAATCAAGATTGATACATTAGACACTCCTATTGTAAGAGAGGTCATATGTGAAACAAAATTAAAACAGAGTTTTAAACATGTTGAGTGGTCGGAATTATTAAAATGTAATGATTGCAATGAGTTGTATGATGCATTGCGTCAAACGTTCAAAGCATGTTATGAGTCTGCTACATATACAAAATTGGTTGATCATAGTAAAAAGGTGTTTAGGAAGAAGTGGATGTCAAACGATTTGTTAATAGAGATTAAAAAAAGAGATAAATTGTTTCAGAAGTGGAAAAGTTGTAATAATACTTTAAGAAGTGTATTTATGAAAGAGTATAAGGCTTGTAGGAATTTGGTGACAAAGAAAATAAGAAATGCGAAGACAGCTTATTACACAAGTGAGATTGAAAATGCAAGAGGAAGTATGAAGGAAACGTGGAAAGTAATAAATTCAATTTCTGGGAAGGTAAATAAGAATTCCGTAGATGAAGTAATTAAAAGATATTTAGGAGTTGATTATACATTGGAAAATATTGCTAATAATTTTGTTGACTCTTTTGTTAATGAAATTGATAGGATTCAGCATAAATGTATTAAGGTGGCTACTCATAATGTGATTTGTACTGCGGCTATACAGTCTATGCGCATGCCAACAATTGACAAAATTGAAGTTGAAGAGATTATTTTAAAAATGGATGTAAACAAACAGCCAGGTGTTGATGGTATAAGAGTGAAGGATCTTAAAATGTTGAGTGGGGAGATTAGTTTAATTATTGCAAAGTTAGTGAATTTATCGATAAAGAGTAGTTGCGTTCCTGAGAAATTAAAAGTATCTGTGGTTAGGCCTATATATAAAAAAGGCGATCACTTACTTTTCACAAATTACAGACCTATATCTTTGTTACCGACTGTAGAAAAAATAATGGAAAAATTAATTGCTAATAAATAAACAGATTACTTGAAAAATTACAATATTCTAAATAATTCTCAATTTGGGTTTCAAAAGGGGAGAAGTACAACGGATCTCTTGGTTTTATTCTCGGATTATATTAACAGGCATCTTAATGAAAATGAAAATGTATTGGCCTTATTCATTGACTTCTCAAAAGCTTTTGATACCATAAATCATAATAAGTTAATTGAGTCGTTGGAGAATATTGGGGTAAGGGGTCCTTTGTTACATTGGTTTAAAAATTACTTGGACAGTCGTGTAATGTTAGTTAAAGTTGGAAATGTTTTTAGTTACTCTAAGGAAGTATTAACTGGTGTTCCGCAAGGTTCTAATTTGGGGCCAATATTGTATATTATATATGTGAATTATATGTTTAAATTATTAGAACATTTTGGCAAGATATTTATGTATGCAGATGACACTGTACTTTTGTCAACAAGTAAGGATTTAAAGCAAGCAGAAAACGAACTACAATTAAATTTCAATACATTACTCTGTTGGACGCATGATAACGAGTTAGTGATAAATGCTGACAAGACGAAGATATTACACATATGTTCACCATTCAATAGTTATAAAGGTAATCCTGTCAATGTTGTGTATCATTCGTATGATTGTGTTCATACTTTGGATCAGGGAAATTGTATTGGGTGTGGAACGCTAATTGAAGTTGTTGATTCTCATGTTTATTTAGGATTAGTTGTTGACAGGCATTTTACTTGGCGACCTCACATTAATTCAATCTGTAATAAACTTAGAGTTTGTGCGTATAATTTGTATAATTTAAGTGATGTTTTGAATTTGAAATTATTGAAGATGGTATATTCGGCAATAGTAGAATCAGTATTAACTTATGGGGTGTTAGCTTGGGGGAATGCATCAGCTATTCATTTACAAAAATTATTTATGTTGCAGAGGAGAATTATAAAAATAATATTACCGAAGCATATGCAAAATACTCTAAATTTTGATGTAGATGAATATTTTAGGTATTTGAAATTTCTAGATAT
Source organism: Leuctra nigra (assembly GCA_934045905.1). Lineage (NCBI taxonomy): Eukaryota > Metazoa > Arthropoda > Insecta > Plecoptera > Leuctridae > Leuctra > Leuctra nigra. The sequence goes on from OW203772.1 coordinate 15,894,390, forward strand.
TTTTGATTTGTTCCAGTTTAGGCTAATACTAACTTATTATTATGATGATGAATTTAAATTACAATATGACCATGGAGTTGAAACAAGGGCGAAGATTGAAGGAAGATTAAAAATACCTAAAGTGAAAAATAAGCATGGGAAAAGACAACTTCAATACAGTGTACCTACTATATTTAATGAAATTCCGGCAAATTTGAAGAATTTAGAGACCTACAAAAAAATAAAATATGAAATTAAGCAGTGGTTATTACATCGATATGAGTAAGGAAATATGGTTGAGACTGTTGGTCATAAAAGAGTTTCATTGTTATTTTCCCTATTTGTTTTTGCATTTCTTTCAATGTAGTTGATCAATTTTTCATTATTGATAGTATAATTATTTCAATGTCAATTTGAATGTATTATTTCAATGTTTGTATGCCAATTTCAATGTGTTATTTCAATTGCAATGAACGTTTATTTTTTCCAGTAGTATAATTTAATATGTATGTTTGTATTCCATAAGAAAAATTATGTTTTTATGTTAAAATGTTGCCCCAGACTAGCCGTTATGGCTACGGGGCTTAGTTTGTGGAAAATTGTAATTTTATTTTGTTATTAATAAAGAATATTGAAACTGAAACATTAGTACCATCATTATGGTATTTTTTTTGCCAATTTTCAGTATAATCTGTAGTTATTTTCAAAAGTTTTTGTCATTTATTGGACATTTTATTCCACAATCTTGAGATATTGTAAAATGTATACTACATTTTAATCCCTGCCGTCTTTAAGCTTCTACTACAAGGCCTGTAGAGCAGCCAAGCAGTCCACAATTTACAATGAAACTAGCGCAATCAAATCGGATGCAGTACGAAGGCCAATAAATAATACCAAAGAAGATTGGTCCAAAGATTGGTCGAAAATCAAAATGTTCCGATTAAGTTCAAATTTTGCATGGTGGATGGATTGTCAAAAGCTGAAAAAGGTATTGAGGAAAGTCACGACACAAAGTATTTATATGGAGATTGGAATGTTGCAGAGAAAATCGTCTTGTGCCGTGTCGTTTATCGATCGTGACTGAGGATATTCTATGTTCTGTGCTAGCTCATCAACGCGTTACACTGACTGAAATGATAATCACATCAAGCTGATATTTGCATTTTTATGAATCATTGCATTAGTTCTGTACACCAGAAAAGTTTTAGGTATGTAGCATCTTTCCAAAATTTTATTTTTTCGTGGATTTTTGGTCAAAATTAGAAATAGGGGAGATTTATTAGTCAAAAACATTTTTATTCGGTAAATGAATGTCTAATCAAAAACCAAGATAACCATTTTGTTTGCAATGATTTGAGGCCCCTTTCTGGTAAATTTGAAAAACGTAATACATACCTACATACGTGTATGTGGGAGTATTCGAAAGTAAGTCAAAGCTCAAAATATGTGGTTCATCCAGTCTATATGATTGAAAAACGTACATTTTCATGTATTCGCGAACGTATTCACCGTACTCACCGTACTCACCGTACTCACCGTACTCACCGTACTCACCGTACTCACCGTACTCACCGACGTATTCCCTGAGATGTGAACGAAAAAATTTCGGAAGAAATAATGTGATCGGTTTTGTATTTTCTGATTTACAGCGATATTAGTTAGCTAATCTCTGTTGCCGAATTTTAGAAGTCGGCTATCTTTAAATCAGCGTTACGTCAGAACGCCTCCTATTGGTCAAAAGTATCATGTAAGGTGTTATTCCTTGGAGTTATGTGAATCCAACGATATATTATAATGCCTCCCGCCCCTATTGTTGAGCATAAAAAACGTTTTTCGACTGCTATTTGAAGGACTACTAGGAAAACGCTCTGTGTAACGCGTTGATGAGGGAGCACGGATACGCGCAACACCTCAAACCAAAATTCTGTCTATCAAAAATGTAATTAAAGGCCAATAATTCTTGAATTTCGTCACAGATTTGTATGAACATCTCAAAAAATTCCTAAAATATTGGTCCCAATAACCATGCAAAGTTTTAAGTTGATCGATTGCACCTTACGATTGTTAATTTTCAAAAATCACAGGGTCTCGTTCAAAAAAATATACCTACCTGGGACCACTCACACAATATCAGATCAAACTGTTGAACGGTAGTAGACAGCATTTGAGACTTCTGGCTCAGGATGTGGAGGATGTGGAAATCTCAGCTACGAGTGTGAGCCTATTTTATGACGTCACATCTTGTTTTGGCGGCATTTTGTCACGTGTTTCCGGTTCCCGCGCTCTAGTGTCAGCATATTTTAACCATTTCCGCCATTTTATCCGCCATTTTGTTCCACCATTTTATCCACCATTTTATCCGCCATTTTCTTCCGCCATATGCGTTTGACAGGGCGGCATTTTCAAACATATTTCCGGTTCCTACACTCTAGTCCAAGCTTATTTTAAACATTTCCGCCATTTTCTTCCTTCATGTCATGTGTGTTCTTCTGACGTCACTTTTTTTTAAATTAAAAATGTATCTCGAGGTGGATTTGAACCTGCTACCATTGGAATAGGAATCCAACGCCTTAACCACTCGGCTAATTAGGCGATGAGAGAAAGACGATGCAATAAGCATATACATAGGTGGTTAATGACCTGTGCAGCAACGTCATCCAGTTGTCAAGGTAGGTATTGGCGCAAACATTTAAACTTCGCGCTCGACTGCAGCGCTATCTAGGTGATAATAATTACATTCACGAAAAGCGGCACAAAAAATTTGAATTTAAACTTGACTCGACTACAACGCTATCTAGGTGACACTAATTGTATTTACTAAAAGCGACACAAAAATTTGAATGTATATTTCGCGCTCAACTACAACGCTATCTAGGAGACAATAATTGTATTCATAAGAAGTGGCGCAAAAACTAAATCATTTTGTATGTCGACTGACTTTAAAAAAATGTAGCCCATGTGGGGATCGAACCCACGACTTTTGCACGATGAGCACAACGCTCTAACCAACTGAGCTAATGAGCCAACGAAGGTATGTTGCAATATGTCGTCACTTATACGGGGACATTATAATTTTTATTAATACACAGCAGAATCAAAACCGGGTATCTAGCCAGGATGAGGATGTGGATGAGGATGAGGATGAGGATGAGGATGAGGATGAGGATGAGGATGAGGATGTGGATGGGGTGGGGGTGATGATGAGGATGAAGATAAGAGAAGGTGAAAATATGTTTACTCTTAATAATGGGTCGGTTAAGTTTGCTTATAAATAAATACCAAGTTCTTGACAATTAATTTAACTTCGTTTCATATAAAAATTTCAAATAGGATTCTAGTCACAACTTGATATTTTTTCATAAGCTCCCCTAAAAGATCTCGGCACATGTTTTTCATATTGTGTTCACTATTGAAAGCATAATATAAAGTGATACATTCAAAATATTATAAATTTTACGTCATATCAAATATTGTTACAATTTACTTTTTTCTTAATTGTAGAGCATAACTGTAGGAGTGATCTTGTTCTTCATACTGAATTTGATATAAACGTTTTTCGTTAATTTCCTTCAAATCATCATCAGTAAATACATCGTTGAAACGTTTTGGTAAAAAAAATTTGATTGCATAATGTTGCTCTTCTCCTATTTTTGGTTGCCATTCCGAGACAAAGGAAACTGTTGCCAGGAGAGATGGACCATATTTTGTCTTGACACGTTTCATTTCTTCGATGGTGTACCACATCAGGTGCTCCATTTCACATATTTTCTTCACTGGAATCATAGCTGAGATGTTCCCGCTTCCCACATTGTTGAATTTCTCTACGAACGTCTAAAACAAATCAACGAAAGAAAAGTGTTTTACGAATGCTTTGATTTAAATTTAATACAAATATATCCTAATATTGTAAATGTAATTACTCACCATTGTTATGTTGAGATGATTTACTGCAGCGAAGAGCAAAGTGTTGAACGATGTCGACCGTTGAAGGTTGAAGGCTGTACTGATGACGACTCGTGAAATGTCAAGAGACATCCGCTTCTTGATGTTGTCAATTCATCAATTTACAAACAAAATATTGATGACGTATTATTCTCACGAAACACAAAGTTGGGCAATCACTCACTGAATATTATACAATAGTTAGCATTTCTTTGAAATTTCAAGATTCATTTCTTTTAATAAAAAATCCATTCCTAATTCAAACACAACTCTCTGATTGATTTTATCACGTTGATTATCCATTTTCACAATAGTTTTAACAAACTGGGACAAATCATCTATATTAACATCAGATTTTTTAATTAATCGTGTTTTTAGATAATTATTTAAATTTGTTTTCACAAATCTACAATACGCATTCTTAACACCACTGCTTCTATCTTTGACTTGTGTAAGAGTAAAAGTGATGGCTTCTGATTGCTTCAGAATTTCTCTACATGTCCTTTCACTTAAAATCACACCGAAATTCACATTACTTATACTTTTTAAACCGATATATTTCCCATGAACATTTTCTTCAACAAACATGGTATGATTATCAAACACTTTTTGAGGTGAATCTCGAACATCGATGATAAACGCATATGTGGTCCACATCTTGAGTTCTTCCAAAAATTCTGTCCATTCCAAAAACGATATAATCACACCAGAACCATTTATCGATGAAATTATTTTAACAAACGGTGTAAATTCATCTTCAGCATTCAGCCCAACGATAATCAGTTTTGATCGATATGGATTCACATAGAAAAGTGATTGCACAACACCGAGAAATGGTTTTTCGTCTATTGCTGGAGTGATTTCCATTTTTTTTTTTTTTAAATATACAATTTCAACTATCTTCGATAAATCTTCAGAGGTAACTGACCTCTTTCATGGTAAATCGCAAATCAAATTGAATCTAACAAAATGTAATCGTCAGCATTTTTACTTTGAAACAAGACAGGTTTGAACAGGAAATGCAGGACATTGACCTCTCCTATGAAATGCGCATTATTTTTTGATTGCACGTGCGCAACAGCACTGTCCACCATATCCGGTGTCATGTTTCATGCAGTGGCCGAATATTTTAAAATAGGTTGATCTCACGAGTCGATCATTTTTTTCAGGTAATTTTTTATTAAAATGTTTGAGAAACGAATTTAGTGTTTTCCCTCTAGCTCTATGAGCTAAGAAAATAGCGCAATATTCACCGCAAACATTTGATGTAACGCTTTGTAGTGGAATACGATTATATGTCCAGCTTTTACAATGTTGATTTAGAAATTGACGGTGTTGTCGAATGAGCGGGGGATAGCCAAAACTACAAAAAAATTCCCCATTTCCATGCGTATTAATGTGACAAGCGACCCAATGTTGACCCTTGCACCTTGCTATGTCGGTATTGGCAATCAATTGAATCGGACGACCCACATGTTTAGGTAGTGTATCAGCAGCAAAAACACCAATAAATAAATCTTTAGAATATTTATCTTGAGAAAGTGCATTTTTTAATACATTTGCATACATTTTAAATTAATCCTTAACAACAGTACTCTTCGCATCCATAGGTAAACCTCGAATGAACATACAATCAGGGCTCCAGTGTTTATGTTCATAAAACGGGATGTCTTGAGGCAACCATTTATGTATCACGACCCCACATGATGGACAGGCAGCTTTGTCTCCATGAAACGTGTAATATAACCCAGCCTCGGCCAAGTCGCGTGCGGTGACATTGTCATTCGGGAATGATGCAAATGATTTCAATCTTGGCTCCAGTTGAAACATGTCGGTTTTTTCACTGTTTGCAACACACCACTGTGACAGCTTCATTGCACTTTTCAGAGAGCACATTTCACCCGCAAAACCAATATGCACACCATGGACGTAACACTTTATTTCTTCGTATGGAAATGATGACGATGAGTCATACTCGAAATCATTCAAATCAATAACATTTCTCCAGAAGATGTTGTCTAAATATTTCACATTTGTTCTGCCTCTGGTATATTTTAGTTTATAACCCAGACAGTGAGTGAAAACCATGATTTTTAATGCTTCATCTCTAGCTCTGCAGTTTGCGTACGTGAAACCAGTAAAATTTGTTTCACTAGAGTCATCAAATACCAGAATCGACGGACTTCTTTCGCCGTACGATCCATTTTCTAAAATCCACTGTTTTGATTTTTTGGTTATGTTGTCAACAACAGCAATTTCTTTCACAACATGAGTATCGTAGCCGACAGCCACCGTCTCGAAATCAATAGTACAACTCATGATGAGGGTTGGGCTAAGACTGAATAAAAAACACAAATACATTTCAATATATCAATTTTATTATACCATTTCAAACACTACAATATTCAAACAATATTAATTACTATAGTCGACAATCACATTTCGATTGCGATCTATCTCTAGAATATTATCAAACTCTGCATATACAATCACATCGATAGCTTCTTTAAGTGCTTCTTTAAAACGAAGATCGATACGTAAATTCTTGTTGTGTTGCAGACTATAATGATTTTCATTACAAGAGAGGTCTGGACTCAGGTCAAAGGCCAATAAAAAGATTCCATTTGGATATTCTTCACGAGAAATATCAATACCTCGATCCTTAAAGTGAATACCATTCCCAGAAAACAATGTATGATAGCAGGCGACATATTGGTTAGTATCAAAGTCGGGTTGCAGTGGTTTAGCTGGGATTTGTTGACCATCCGCATACATGCAGAAGTGGTTTAATCCAAAATGTTGAAAGTTGAAGGGATTCTTTGTATAGCTCCCGTTAACAGCTGCATTGGAGACAAGTCCAATGATAATTTTCTTCGGATTACCCGTCATGAATAAATTGCCTATTTCCTTGCTTTGTATTCCTGCTGGGATAGTTACCAGCTTGACATCTACTCTTGTTAGAGGATATTTTGCATTGGCTCCTTCTAAAACAATATTTTGTGCAATCATAACAGACTCATTCACGCGAACTTTTCGCACAAAAAGAGTAGCATCAGTGATGATTGTCTTGAAGGATGCATTGGAGCCGGCCATGAGATGAAACGAATCTCTGCTCTTGATAAACTTCATGCGTAACTCCACACCATTTGGTATGAGACGGTCTTGATTGAACAAATCGCCATGAATATTTCCAATCATATCCACAATTTGACTTCCATCTGTATACTTTTTTCGTTTCTGAAGCCCTAAATTCTTATCAAAATCCTCCATAAATCCAGCAGTATCTTTATACCAAAGTTGACATGTTCTATGTGAACTCTTAGCAGAGGGACCAAAGTGCATACAATTCTCAAAAAATGAACGATAGGCATAGTTATTATTTGATGAAGGGAGAAGTTTTCCGTTTAAAGTCATCTCAAACTGAGCAATCAGAGAATGCATGAAATTATTGACGGGCGCCACCACAGCAGCAGCCGTTTGAACAGCACCATCTGATTTTTTGACAAGAGTTGCAAGCGGCGAGCCATCTGCATTCACAATTTTTGCTTGAAGTGCAAGCAGAGATTGACCTATATCTATGTATTCCTCACCTTGTGCAGGAACAACAAATTCAAATGGGGCAAATTCTGTCATTGCAGCAATGGGTTTATAAGGATACCAATCACCTCTCTCAAGACAAATTTGAGTCGATGGAACTTCAAAAATATTCAATTCCGATTTCATCGCCTTTTCGGATTCTGCATGCATAAGAGACATGATTATGCAAAAATGTCTGTAAAACAACCAGGTGTATTTGTCTTCTTCTTCTTCTTTGTCTTTTTAACCACCTTCTTCTTTTTAGGCTTGATGTTTAGAGTTTTTTTCGGAGAGATCTTGTTCCTCTTACGTTTGCTCTGACACTGAAGAATGCGTAACCTCTTCAACCTTTTTATCCCATCACCAGTCATATTTTGAAATTTGTCTTCTACTTTTCGTTTGAGATTTGCACCTGCTTCACCGACTCGCCTATGAAATGATTCTTTCACAGGTTTATTCTCAACTAAATCACCCAGAAAATTTGCTCCCGTTCTAGCCGTCTCATGAGCAACAACACGAGCACCGCTTCTTAGTAGAGGAATAGCAGATTTAAACAACCCTTTGAAGAAGCTTGCAAACCCATGACCACGTTGATAACTTGCACCATGATAAACATTCAATCTTCCTCCAGCCTGGTCTCGGTAAAATTTTGTATAAAGTTCCACATCCATTATGATCGGTGGCGAAAATGAAGCACCACAGCAGAAGTTCCAGCTTGAAATGGTAACGAATCACCAGTGTCTCCTCTTAAATCAATTTCGATGCTTCTAATCTCATGAATCATAACCGGAACGTAGAGTAAATTTAAAAATCTTTGAGTGACTTGTTCACCAAATTTGTGAGTTTTATATTGTGTATTGACAATACGTAATAGCGGAGCAACCACGTCCCCTACGATTTGAGGTTCTATTACATTACAATACACAAAGATAGATTTGGGAGTTCCAGCATCAACATCTATTGCTCTACCGACTAATGGACACACGCCATTTGTAATGTTGTGTTCATAACCCAATTGAATAGCGAGATTAGGCGCAAAATTTACTTCATGCTCTTCATCTTTACTATTCTTCACAGAAATACAGCCGCTTGCATTCAAATCGCTGAGCGGTGCAATGCTGATATCCAGGTGTTTTATTGCATCATTGATAGTTTTCAACAACATGTCACCAGTTTCATAGTAGCCCGGCTTTATGTCCACTCTTTCATATACCCTAGTTTTTTTCTTTCCTAGAATAGTTTTTCGTGAAACACCAACATAATTTTGACCTTTAGTCACATTGAACAGCGTTTGTGGGTAATGAAGTTCAACCAAAGCTACCTCCCAGGGACCTCCTGATAATTTTACAGGTTCCTGCAATTGAGTGACAAAATTTGCTGTCGTATTATCCTTATACATTTTCATCGAACTGTTGCTAGGCAACGTCATGTAGAGAGAACGATTCATATTTTTTGAATGTCAGAAGCTAATATCCAAGAGTTGAATTTGGCAGGGAGACCCTTCCACTGAACCAAAACTTTCTCACTGACGCCCTGCCCCGTTTTGCGTATGATTTTATGTATTTTGTAAAGAGAATTATCACCCTTCGTAACTTTTTGCAATTCTTTTTCATAAAACGTTCCAACAATTTCCTCACCTTCTAAATCTTCAATTCTATACACCACTTGGTGTCGATCAACAATACAAATGACTTTGAATATTTCTTCAGACCAATTTTGTTCGTAACCCTTATCAAAAATTATTTTTTCTCTGCTGATACGCACATAATCACCTACCTTTAATTTAGGTTTAGATCGTTTCCTACTCTCAATTTCATTATCTTTATAAAGATGACGCCAAACTTCAAGAGCATTTTTGTCACTCACCGCAGCTGGCATCATACCAATTGACCTATGCACTCGATGATTATAAGCATTCATCAGTTTTGGTAGTACATTTATGTAGCGATACGTGTTCTTTAATGTAAAATACTTCCACATCATTTCCTTGATTGATCGGTTGAGCCTCTCAGCTATACACGCTTTGGTGTCAGGGTTATTTGTGTAGTAAAAATGAACATTATTTTTGGTGAGAAATTTTTGAAAATGTAAATTTTTAAATTCTCGGCCTTTATCGGTCTGTATGCGAACAGGTTTACGCTTACTTTGTTTGAAAATCTTTGCGAAAGCCTGAGACACTTCTTTACCTGTCTTTTGTTTAAGAGGAATCAACCAAGCAAATTTACTGAATACATCAATTACAGATAACAAATAGTTGTATTTATCATTAAATTTACTGAGTGATCTCATATCATTTAAATCAGCCTGCCATAGTTCATCAATGCTGTTGACTATGTATCGGTTACGTTTAAATCTTTTTCGAACAGGTTTATGTAAACTATAAGTATCTTGAGATTGAAGCCATTGCAAAATAATTTTTTTAGGAATCTCTTTATTAGTTGCCTTCCACAGTGCATTTAAAGTAGAAAATCCAGCTGGATGCCCAGGATCATTATAAATACGAGACAATCTTTTACATATTTTAGAATTCATTTAAACACAAATTCATCCCAATCTCCCATAGAAGTTGCTCCTCGTGTTCGTTTTGATGGCTTCTCCGAAGGTGATGGCAGAGGTCTGTTCAGTTGACGGTATCGCTGAAGAATGTCTTCTCTTCTTCGAATGTTCCCTATAAGTGTGAGTGGTAGATTTATGTCGGTGAGAATTTTGGCAAACATGTTCCAACCAATCGGTTCTGTTTCTCCTCGACGATTGCGAACAAGATCAGATATCAAATCTGTGATTGTGGAACCGAAAATTTTCACACCGTTCACACTGACAAGTCCCGAATCATCCCATGAAATAGCATCAGATGATGCCAGCTTATCGAAAATAAGTCCAGCTTTTCTTTTAAAAGTGCCGGGAACAGCCTGTAACACTTGTGTTCTCATGGGTTCTTCAAAAACTGCATCATCTTCATCCTCTTCCACCATCTTCTTCACAGGGATTCCAGGGTGAGTTTCAACTTTTTCAGGACGTATCTCCATAGAAATAGGTTGACGGGCTTCATTTACAAAATATAAATACCTTTGTAGAACTTCATAATATTTACGCCATTTTTCGTCATCGGAAATTTTGCTAGCGTGAAGTATTTGATGTTTATCTCTATCAAGAGATGATAATGTATCATTGAGAGGATGTATTTGCGGTTGTTGAAGTCGTTGCATACTCTCTGGGTTTACAAGAATCATCTTTTTAGTATTATCCATAATGATTATGATGATGATGAGTTAAAAATACTTCCCAAAAGTCCACTAATAAGCGGAGCAATCAAAAGTGGGAGAAACGCACCACCAGACTGAACCAAAATTTTTTTCTTAGTTTTCCAGCTATCACCCTTGCGTGCAATTTTTCGTAAGAACTTCTTATGACGACGAAGTTTATTCTTCTGAGAGGGTTTCAAGAGAACACGACCTTTTAATGTGTTTAATACACAAGCACAAATTGATTGAGTCAAACCTTTATCTGCTGATTTTAATATACTCTTGCGCATAGCAGGGGTTGCTTTACTCAATGCCTTGAGGAGTTCACTATACCTCCTCGTTGAGTCAGTCATCGTGATGAAATGAAGCTTTTATGACAATGTAGTGTCATTTAGTAGATTTTGGTGTGTATACAACACAGGCCTCATCATCAGGGAAAATATGAGTGCGCAATCTCATATTCTCGGGGCAAGTCTGTGTAAAATCAAATAGAATATAGCCGTGAGGTTGACTCGTTGCATCTTCGAAAGATTCTTGCACATGTTTCATGTTCCTTGGGCATACCTGCCTTGCGAGATGTAAAATTTGAGACTTATCACGAGGATTTTTAAAAAGAATAATATAGTGGGCATTCAAAGAGATATCACGTCGTCCCTTACCTTGATTAAAAATATTTTGAGAAATGAGAAATACACTCACTTTACGATGATGTGAGATTTTGGTAAACAAGTCCACAACCCTATCATCTGCTTCTCGCATTAGATCATCGATAATCAAAATTTGAGCCCCGGAAGATGCAGACAAGTCGGCAGGATTAATAATTCCCTCGTGGAACTTGACTCGTGGATCTTGAATAGATTCATATAAACTCTGCCACTCGGCAAAACACCAAATAATATTTTTTATAGGTTCATCTACCATAGAATCCAAATTTGTTAAAAAACGGCGTATAAAATAAGACTTGCCACATGATGTGGGCCCCGCAATCAAAGCTGTAAAAGGAACCTTCCAGGTTGGATCCATTTTGTTGAATGAGATTAAAATATATTTGTTGATAAATTTATAATATTTTTTGAAAATCATAATTTGTCAAGGAATGAGGATTGAGAGTGAAGAAGGGAAACAAATTATTCATAAAAAACATAAGTTTAGAATAAAACATGTATTTTACAAACATGTGTCATGTTAACAGGTACATTGACATTGATGTGATGTTGATGTGATATTATTATAACTAATTCTAAATTCTCTAATCTATGTCCATTTCCGTGTCTATTCTAAAATGACCGTATGCTAGGGTGTTGAAACCATCATGTAGAATGTATCTCTTGTCGTCGAACGGTGATAGTGTACTCTTCCTCTGACTGACAGTAAATATTTCATGTTTGAAGCTACGGATGGACATCATTTTCTCACTTTGTACACATTTTTCAAATAAGGCGGCTCTATACTTTTGATGAGTAACATATTTTTTCATTGTGGCTCTAGTTATGCCTTTACCAACCTTTTTGTTTCTACCGTCCAACTCCAAGAGACTGTACATTTTTGCCCTTAAACCCACAAATTCCTTCACAATTCTACCGTCCGACTCGTCTTTCATTTTTCCCAACACCTTTTTATTAGTGTTGGAAAAAAGGAAGTGATCTTTCGGCAAATTGGAAGTATCAAATAGCGAAATGTCATTGGCCATGTCTTGATATAGATCATCAGTCTGGATCTCATAACACAGTGAGTCTGTGTCTGTGAATAATAATTTTGAATTTTGATTGTATTTAGTTTTTACATAATTATAGTGAAAATCATACATGATGGTTTTACTTAAATCTAAAATACTGAAGCCTGCATAGATTGGTCGATTTAGTTTCAGACAGATTTTCTTACACTGTACTGCAACTAGATTGTTGGAAAATATTTCAAATCTTTCGAATGCAGGGTTTGCCGCATATTTTAACATTTGTTTCTCATCATTGATAAGCGTAACGTTTACCCGATTTCTGACATTTTCCATAGTTTTGCCGAAAACAGCGTTGTTCATTAATTTAAAAAAGTCTTTTTCAAAATCATTCTGTGCCTTCACACGTTGCGCTGTATTGAAATCAATATATTGTTTCAACCATTGCGTTTGTGTGAATTCTAGAACGCGGTGAATTTTTGTCAATTTCAAGCCAAGAGAAGTGTATTGCTTCAAGTTCTTGTAGTGTACAATATACTTTTCTTTGTTTTCCAAATTTGGAATCAGCTTTTTGATTTTAGAATGACCAAGTTTCAGGTCGTCTGAGAGTTGCTTGGCATAAGGTGAGAGTTCACTTTCAGACACACATTTTCGCTCTGGTGCCAAAGGGTAATCGTTGTGCTTGTCATGTAATTCTTTTGGATATTTGAGATCAACCTCCAAAATATATCCTTTATCGGAGTCATCTGCAACAGTTGTAAAGTCAGTTTTCCTGATTTCTGCCGGACTCATCCACTTGAAATCACGGATGGGGAGGAAATCTGACATCGCAACACCGTACAAATTATTCACATCCCAATAAATGATATATTTCGAAGGTTTATCGGCATCGAAATCATCCATGTATTTATTATTAGCTTCCGAAAATCGCGTCGTGATCGTTGCCACACCGCCCCTGACACCCTCCTCCATGAACAAATACATATCGGGGTCTGTAAATAACTCTAACTCTACCTTGGTCATGCGGAGGCAAGCCTCCCATGCCAGACCCGGAGCAGTGTAGGTGTGGCAAGGATCAAGTTGGTAGTTGGCGAGGCAAAGTGTTCGAAAGTTTTCAAACACATCCGCAAGTAGCAGTACGTCAGTCAACACATAGAGATCTTGATACTCTCCCATGTGTTTCATTTCAAAACTCCTCCAAACATTTTGGGCGTGTTCGTAATCATCATCACTGATGTCCTCTTCAGTGGGGTCATTCTTAAAGGCAGATTTAGGGGGTAGGCAACCTTCCATTAGCTTTTCTTCTGAATCAAAATAACTGTATGGGAATACACCTTTCCTCAAGAGTAGAGGGAGAAGGTCTTCACTGAAGAATGATTTTAAAATTTTGAATCTGTCAGAACCATAGTTGACAAGATTTTTGACCAGAGAATCTAGAGAAGTGCTCATGAATTGAAAAGAGTCAATGAATCTTAACTGCCCCAATGAGAATGACACATACTTCTCTGTATTGTTGGGGATTACAATGATTTTCTGATTTTGAATTTTGCCAATGCCTTGCATAATGAGATGCGAATCGTAATTTCGAAGATTATGAAATATTACAGGAATATGCTCGGCTTGAGGTGCATTTATATTACATTCATTATGTGCTGCACCCCTAAATTTGCCAGTTATGTGATCATGATCACGAACACGATCAATATCGTCCAGAGGCTTTTCACAAATGCTACACATGGTGGCCTGTGCAAAGGAAATCTCGTCTTCATCTGTCATCTTAAGAGGGATAATTTTGAACATTATTTTCAATAATTTCTCCTGCATGACCAGAAGTGAATTAAGAAAATGATCCACAACATTATCACCACTGTACACACGAGGTGGCTCAAACGCTTTTCCCTCCGCATCAATCACAACAAAGGCATATCCCGAAGGATCATGCAGGGCGGTCTTATGCGTATGTGATCGTGCATCATCAGGTTCACAACCATTCAACTTCCTCACAAAGCACTCAAAATCTGCATATATAGTGAAAGGTGCTTTAAATGAAAAGCCTCTTTCTCTAAACTTCATGGAATTGTCATCCTCTGGAGGCATAACAATTCTTTGAGGGTCGTGTGAGTCGCAGAGGGTGTGATGCGCTTCAAGCCTTTCCTCTGTGGAAAATCTATGCAGGCAACGATGACAATAATATGCTCTACCGTGATGTTTAGTCAGTGAACTAAGAAGGCGACTGAGGTCCTTGATGAGGAAGTAATGAGAATTTTCCTCGTCGGACATGAATAATAAATTAATATGACTATCTCTATTTTCTTTACTAATTCTAAGGGGGTACACTATTTTATAATTGCCGAATTTATCGGGCATTACACCATACACATTCACGGAAATGGACTCGTTTTGTTTCTCAAATCTATCTATGCTACTAATTTTTACAGGGTATTCTATTCCACTCATATTTACACTAGATTCAAAATTAACATAATTATTTACACGGTCTGCATTAAAAGCCGGAGGGTGAAGATGGGCTAAAATACTCCATAAGAAACACTTTTGGTCGTTGTTTTTTACATTTATGATCGATTTTGTATAATATAATTTAGGTGGTAGGAGCATATAACTACTGGCAGCTAATGGAGCATATTTAACTGATTTTAATTCTAATTGTAAAACTCTATCTACGATCCAACCGCTCCCTTCACGTTGGAAATTCTGACATGCTTTAGCCATGGATGAAAAAGCTACATTAAATTGTTCGTCAAACTCATCCATATTATAAATTAAAACACTATTCTTACTTCTAAAACATGCTTTTGTGATGACCTCATCTTCACCCACATTTTTTTTAAATTGAACCACTAAACTTAAGTACCATTTTACACCTTTAAACACTTCTAAATCTTTTGCTAATTTCACTCTCACCGTGTCCATTCTGTCCGAAACAAATTTTAAAACATCTAAAGAATCATGTTCAACGTCATCACTGTCTTCACCTCCTTTATAGGTATAGGTCTTAACTTTACCTCGGAAAGCACTACTCACTTCACACGTGTACTGGTCGGGTTCATCTGCAGGCACCGATGATGTTGACGGCCCAGGAGTTGATGGTGGAGCTGGGTCGTCGACATGTCGAACCCTCGTGTTTGAAGTACTCGGGGGCTTATGATACTTGACATGGGCCTGCAGATTATCCCTGCGGTTGAACGATGCGTTGCAGAGAGTACACGTGTGAAGAGCTGTTGAAGTGTTGCCAGCAGATGGAGGAGTGGAAGGATGCATAGCCAGTTTGTGACGTTTTAAATTTGAGTTTAAAGTAAACGTAACGGCACAAATTGTACAGGGGAACGTTGACTTCTCCCCCTTACTATGCACCCTGCCATGCCGCTTCAGACTATCTTTGCGCTTGAAGCTGGCATTGCACTCCTCGCACTTGAAGTTCTCCATCTTTCTACAAAAATAAAATAAAAATATTTGTAAAAATGTATTTTCCAATATGGAAATGTATTACCTAATTGCTATTTAACTTTCTCTTTGAAATTATCATTTAAACGTACCTTGATTAAACTGCTGGTTTTCTCCTATGAAGACGGAAGACGAAAATGTTTCGCAGCAATTCCGGAAACTGTAAATTAAAAAAATTAAAATTAGTTTACCTATAATGTAGAAATAATTTAATTATTTTCCAATATAGAAATGTATGACCTAATTGTTATTCAACTTTATCTTTAAAATTATTATTTAAACGTACCTTGATTAAACTCTTGGTTTTTCCCTTCGAAGACGGAAGACGAAAAATGTTTCGCAGCAAATCCAGAAACTGTAAATAAAAAAATGATAATTAGTTTACCTAAAATGTAGAAATAATTTAAAGACATCCATTTAACTTCTTTTAAAAATTAAGAATAACTCACCAGAATGTGTGAAAGTCGCTGTTCTCTCTCGCTCCACAAAATGAAACCGATTGTTAGGAAATCACACAAGTGTAACCTGTAAAAAATAAAATGCAAACATTAAATTCTATTCATAAAATTATATTTGTTATAAATACCTATTTTGCTTGAAAGTGAAAAAAACTTACCTCAAATCTTTGTAACACAAACTTGAAGAAATAAAAACTTTGTAATGATAATTATAATTAAACAATGATGAACACTCGGATAAAACACACCGCTTGAAAAATTCACTTTAGACACACAATTCAATTCTTATGA
This sequence comes from Leuctra nigra, assembly GCA_934045905.1. Lineage (NCBI taxonomy): Eukaryota > Metazoa > Arthropoda > Insecta > Plecoptera > Leuctridae > Leuctra > Leuctra nigra. The sequence continues at coordinate 15,911,012 of OW203772.1, forward strand.
TGCAATATGAAGATGAACCGCACTGGTCGATTGATTTGAAGAGAATGATTGATTTGGCAATCAACACTTATTAATATTGTAACAAGAGGTCATACACCTGATATAAGTCTCGTACGAGGTACTCCCTTATGGATGAACTAGCCTCAAACCAGGTGCTAAAATTGATGATGCAGCGATTTCATTTCCGTTCAACTATGAGATGCAGGGTCCAAAGTCCAATATACGTCGCAATTGTCTCACGGATGTGATGATGCAGGTGTTCAATTGCGTCTTTAGAGTATCTTGTTACCTCAGCAGTGTAGTGTATTTGATAAATGCAGGTGACATGAGATGCATTCATTACAATGCTTTATTTAATATTTTGTTCAATAGTTGGAATATGTGAACACAATTTAAAATTTCATAATAATAATTAAAAAGATGCTACCATCCTCATCCTCATCCACATCCACATCCCAATCCTTTATAAGATGTAGGATTCAATGTCCAAATATCAATTGGATTATGTGAAAACAAAACAAAATTTCAAATTATCTTTACATTCTAATTTTTTGCGTTAGTTTTAAATTTTTAATTAATACAATTATTGACACCTAGAGAGTGCTACAGTCGAGTATGAAATATAAATTTAAATTTCTACACCACTTTTAGTAAATACAATTATTATCACCCAGATAGCGTTGTAGTCGAGCGTGAAGTTTAAATGTTTACGCCAATACCTACCTTGACAACTGGATGACGTTGCAGTACAGGTCATTAACCACCTATCTATATGCTTTTTGCGTCGTCTTTCTCTCATCGCCTAGTTAGCCGAGAGGTTAAGGCGTTGGATTCGTATTCCAATGGTAGCAGGTTCAAATCCACCTCGAGATACATTTTTAATTTAAAAAAGTGACGTCAGAAGAACACACGTGACATGAAGGAAGAAAATGGCGGAAATGTTTAAAATAAGCTTGGACTAGAGTGTAGGAACCGGAAATATGTTTGAAAATGCCACCCTGTCAAACGCATATGGCGGAAGAAAATGGCGGATAAAATGGTGGATAAAATGGTGGAACAAAATGGCGGATAAAATGGCGGAAATGGTTAAAATATGCTGACACTAGAGCGTGGGAACCGGAAACACGTGACAAAATGGCGCCAAAACAAGATGTGACGTCATAAAATAGGCTCACACTCGTAGCTGAGATTTCCACATCCTCCACATCCTGAGCCAGAAATCTCAAATGCTGTCTACTAACGGTCATTATTGTTAACTAGGAAAACGCTCTGAGTAACGCGTTGATGAGCGAGCACGGATACGCGCAACACCTCGAATCACATGTTTTAAGGAAAACGCTAAGTGTAACGCGTTGATGAGCGAGCACGGGAACGTGCAAATTCTCCAACAGGAAATGCGTACACAACGCACATAAAATATATACATTCATACATATTGAATTGAAATATGATCCACTCAATCAACATAAAAGAATTATGCTTTTCATCGAAGCACACTGGTACATGATGCAAATAGATTAAAACCTTCATTTCGATACCTTCATTTCTGACGGATATTAAAAATGTCAATAAGTTCATAGGTTCTTAACTGATTGGGATGAAAATTTGTTTAATAAGAGACAATGTTGGTCTTTGACCATGCAAAATATGAGTTTGATCAGATTTATCAAAGATCATTTTCATTTTTCAAACTATCAGGAGATGTTTATTTAAATTTAACTCAAAGGTACGGATTTCAAAAATATTAGGGTCTGCAAACAGAAAAGGTTGTCTCTACATGTCTGAAAAATTTCAGCTCGATCGAAGAAAAACTGTATCAACTGAAAAAAACAGAGGTCCGTGCCAAAAGAGCCAAAAGGAGTCGCTATCGCTTCGTTCGCTCAATCATATTTACACACTTGTAAACTTTCAGGTCTGTACAGATCGCTCATCTACGACTCTGTGACAGAATTTTGAAAATAAAATCACTTTTTCCGTCCATTACTAATTACCTAGTTAACTTTAATTAACATTTACGAATGACTGATCCCTCTACTTTCAAAGCAATAGTGAAACTATTCGAAAATATTTTTTTTGTATGTGTGCCTTGTTCCCCTTCCCCACTAAACGTATCAATGATAAAATCAAGATTTTGACTACGTATATTAAACTGTTACTTATATATTATAGAAAACATGAAAGCTAATATAAATAAATATGATACAAACGTATTACAGTTCGTTACAATAATTAGGAAAATAATTGCACATGCTGGTATATGAAGAGAGGTGTCGAGTCTCAACAGCAAAACTTCGCTAACACACCATTCTAGTGCGTACTTTTCAAACGAGTAGTGATAAAATGTGCACATTTAAAACATCTGAGATATTAAGGTGCTGCAAGCGCGAGCGATTTTGCTGCTTTTTGTAGACACTTTTTGCGATACGATTGGAGACAAAATGGGTAGACCAAATTATTTGAAATTTTAATCGTGATTAGATAAAAGACAAACTTAGGGTTATCCATTGGTACATTTATAATTTTTTGTTTCGTTAATTAGTAATAATTAGTGTATTTTTGGTGAAAAATTTGCTATTTTCTCGTCTCCCTGGGCGCCATATAAAACAAAATTTCAAAAATGTGCCAAGGGATAACCCTAAGTTTTTCTTTCATCTAATCATGATTAAAATTTGAGATCAATTAGTTTACGGGTTTGGTCTCCAATTGTATCGCAAATTTCATCGTTTTACGCGGTTTTGTTGAATAACCGGCGCCTAATTAACGATGCAATAAGCAAAAATTAAAAAGGGCTACTAATATACAATCAGACTAATCATGTGAACATACTGTAAAAGTTACACTCACTTATGAAACAATTTTTCTCTCTCAATTTTCTAAAACGGCCGAGCGCTAGTATCACCTTAAGGGTGGGCATTGTTCCCCACCGGGCCTTAATTCCCCCAAGGACCTTACAAAGCTCCTTGAATAAAGATGCACGAAGCCGTGTTGAGGTGTAGGTAAAGATGTTAAATGATATGTTCTTTGTTACAGTGACACTTGCTTATGTACCAACACTCTACCGAGTGTGCAACTCGCAGAAGATCAATGTAACTTACCGTGTGATACACCAAACTTGCAATGTGGAGGAAGCAATGCTGTGTCCATTTACCTAACCGGTAAGTAAAATAGTGTCGCTTTCGCACTGCAGAAAGTCAGTGGCGAAGCGACCAGATTCCCAAATTTAAAATTAAATTTCAGAGTATTTTATTCACACACAAATAATAGTAGGTAAACATTGCTTTTCTTTGCTTTATTTCCATACATGACAAATAATGTACCTACGTACAGATGTTAGACCATAGGTAGTCTAATCTCTTTACAGAGACTCTGTTAAGACTCTGTACAGAGTGTCTGGAAAATGCGTAAAGTAATCATAAAATTATATTATATAATCAAAAAAAATATGTTTATTTTATTCAAACCTTTCCAACAATGTCGGGTAAGGGGTTTACATATATCTTAAAAACTATAAGTAAGTATTTGAAACATAATTGTAAACCATTACATATACATATATGTGTATATGTATACATTACAAATATGACACATAAGTGTTCATACAGTGTTTGACTCTGTACAGAGTGAACAATCCAGGGGCTGGATTCACAAAAGGTTTATTAAGTAACTTTATGCCGGTATAGCATTAAAACTACCAATACCGGGTGGCTCAAAAAATCACCCTGATTGAGAGGTCACTATATCGAAACAATTAGAGATAGGATTCTGAAATTTCTACACATACTAGAAATCATACCAAAATTTAATATGTGTAAGTTTCAAAAACAATACTATTGTAGGGGAAAAGTTAGTTTTTCAAATTTGTTGGTCAAAAAATTGATTATACGTAGCTCAATAAATATTATCATGTTAAAACTGGGTAGATATTTTATCATTTTAAATGGTGATCTGAATAATTATATTCAGAAAGATATGCCGGTTAAACATAGCAATATACTAGTTTGTTCGGTCATAAAGTTCTACTTCTTTGTGAATCCAGTCCCAGTATTACTAGGAAAGTATAAAAAAACAATGTGTGAAGATCGCATAATGCAATCGCATTGTGTGCTGGCGCCTTATATTAAGAAACAGTGTAAATAAAAAAAAATTAGGGTTACCATTATAACAAAATACACCGACACAAATATAGCATTTTCCAAAAGAAATATATATCTAATGTGATTATGGAACTGTTAATACAGGGAAAATACAAGTAAACAAAATACAGAAATATACCATGAGCAAAGTATTCTACACAAAATAAAATAACACATAAGTAACCAATTATTATTAAACGAAACTATCGTTGTCAAGAAATTAAAGTGGAGCAAAACATCCATCTACTATTTTATTTGGACAAGCCCGGATTTATGACAAAAGAGCGCTACCTAAGATACATGATTTTACGATATTTGACATTCTTGATTTCATTTCATCACTCGATTGCATTACAGAATGTTGCAATTGCGTATGATTTTGTTTTATATTTCAGCGGCTGTCCCAGCCTAAATTGAATGGATCAACGAAGCTGCATCGGAATAAGAAGAAGAATTCGATTTTTATGAAGAAATTAGCAACTATAGATATGGCTAGAGTTATGCTTATGCTTAGTTATTGCTAAGTTATTATTATGCTTTTGCTAAAATTGTATGATCATATTAGATGTAATAATTTTTATTTGCACACATATTTAGAAATTTTGTATTAATTGGACTAAAATAAATTATGCATGTTTCAATTAAAATGGAAACCATCTGCTTATTATTTATCAAATGTTCCTATTTAATATCAATCCATAATGTTTACAAAATTAATGTGACTTGCTTAAATTTACTGATTTAAATACTTTCAAAAAATGTTCCTCTAAAATATCTTATTTATCGCATTTGACATTAAAATTAATAAGAAGATTATAAAGCTACATCAATATTAAACACTATTTTGGTTAAGTCATTAAATAAAACACTGTAAGGGGGGATGCCTGAAATGTCGTCTCGTATAGATATCTGAATTAATATGCTTAATTAATAGATAATTTCCTTGTGCATCATATAAACGCAAGAAAAAGTGGTCAAGCTGAACTAATTTCGAAGATATATCACTTTATAAATTTGAGTTAGCCCTATCTTTAACATGGCATGTTGAAAAAAACGCGGTAATTTTCCTAGTAAATTTAAGATTTTAACTATTTGCCACCGATAGATTTTTTCCAAAAACTTATATTATGTGCATTAGGCATTAAGGTATTTATTAAGATTTTATACTAACACCTACCTGTGCGTTTTTAAAAGTTAGAAACCAAAATCTAAATAATTTTGCTATACCTCCTGTGTTAAAATATCCTCATATTCTGAAGACATCAAATTGAAAACTCAATATAAGTCGAGAGTTTTAAGTTACAGGACATTTGATGAATCTTTTACATTAAAATATAGTAATTGTTGAAAAAATTAATAAAAATTGTCAATTTCAAAAAAAAAGGATTCGGAGATCTTAACTTGGAGATCCCTCCTTAATAAAGCAAATAAAAAAAAACTGAACGCTCAATATTTAAGCGAGAGTATCGACTAGGGAGCGTCACCACGGTACTCTAATCACACTTTTTTTTTTTTTTACCTGCACAGCTTAAGTCAAACCGCTCCACCAATTGATCTGAAATTTTTCACACATCTAAGCTTTCTCTAGGATAGTTTTTGAACGGGATCCTGTGATTGGTTGATATCTGAAAATGCACAACAGCTCGCACCGTCGATTCTGCAATTTTAGTATTTTAGTAATGAGGATTTATTTCATATTGCAACTTGTCCAAAAATATTGAACCGAGATAAACGCGATTTTCTTTTGACATTAGCATGGAAGAAAATGAAATCCTAAGTTAACATAGGGTAGTTCCACCAGTAATAGACCAATTTTCGAAAAAGTGGTCGCAGCACTATTTTGCATACTTTTTATAATTCAGCCACATATAGATATATAAAAATGATTTCAAAAAAGATTTTTTGCATAATTTTATCTCACGTCGTTTAGAAGTTACGGGCGTTAGAGTTTTGAGGAAGGAGCAAAAATGAGGTATACGGGATGAGATACATATCAACAAATGTTATAGATACGGACGTCAACTCAACTTTATTAATACAATAAAGTACCCACCTTTCACATAAAATTTTCAGAAATTAGTTTAATTGAGTTCATCTATAAAATTTGCCAGTCCCAAATTTTGGCGCGAAAATTCAAATTTACGAAATTTTGGGCAGAATTATTTCGACTGAGGGTAATTATTTCGAAACATTTATTTTTGCATTAAAGCTCCACATACATTGTTATAATAATTGACTCTAAAGTTGTTGAAATTTGTAGGTCTTCTTGTCATTTAAAATTCACAAAGTTTTCAAAATTTGGTTTTCTGCAATATTTGATGCCAAATTTTGGAAAAGGGGGGACCTTGAAAATTCATGAAAAAAATATAGATAAGGACGTATTCGTAAGGTACGAAAATCCTGCAAGTTTGGTTTTGAAATTCAAATAGGTTTTTGAATTACAGTCAAGTGAAAATCGTACTTTCGTGACTTATGTATACAGCTTATATGGCGGCAATATTACATGTACAGTTAATATAGTACAATCAATGTATAATGTTTATGAGAAAATAGGTAAAGTTGGCAATTGTAATGCTATTGCAAATATTTAGTGGGGGTGGGGATCTTAAACTACACCCCCTCCCCACCCCTGCACCACTCAATTGTAAGTCATCATAAGTTTCAATAGAAACCAGCACACAACGAAGACGAATAAATGAAGAGTCTACGATACTTGATGAAATCCATGTTTTATGAAGCACAGAAAGGCGGCCCCTACTTTTTTCTAAACGGCTTAACCGATTGTCTTCAAATTTTCACAGATTATAGATATCTGTGCCTCTAGTGCGCCAAAAGTGTTATTTTTCGTTTAGTATTTTCAGGGTAGGTGCCAAAAGGACCCATATATTGCCCATATTGGCACCTCCTCAACACGCGTAAAAACAATTTTAAATTTTTTTTGGAGCACTAGAGGCACAGATTTACTCTTTATCTCTATGCTGTAAAATTTTGAAAACAATCGGTCAAGCAATGAATAAAAAAGTAGGGGCCGCCTTTTTATGGTTTTGTGAGTTTCATCAGGCTCTCTAGTTCGAATTATTCTCAGTTTCTAATGCAGATGGTATGCAAACCCGCAACACACGAAGGAATTTACCAAATATCACGTAGTACTAAATATAAACAGATGTCGAAGTCGACAAAATGAGACGTGACGGACGTGCTAATTGCTCCCAGATGTTTTCACTGTTCACTGACTTGGATCTTGATTGCCAATGCTGCTTAGATGCACATTTATTTTTAATTATTAATACATTATAATTAGCGAATTAATTGATTATTGAATAAGTATTGTAATTCTTTAGAGTAATATATTTTTTATGAACACACTCAAAACTTTGTTAATTTATTCACTGTTTTGTTGTAAAGCAAGTAAAAAGCTTTTCATGTCCAGACGCGGCATTTTGCACGCCGTCGAGACGCAAAAGACGCGCGTGTAAAACTCCCCAGGGCGAAAAACCGCGCGCAGAGCGGGAAAAAACGCCCCGTGTGATTGCAAAATTGTATTGTAAAATCAAAATGATTTTACATCATTCGAAGAGGGTCACATTATTGACCACACATAGTTATCATTATTAAGAAGAGGCATGTCCGTGGCAACCTCATTGTTGGATGGTTAAAATTTCATCACATCACGCGATAGGAATACCGTTTTCCCGCCAAAATGTCCACTAATTAAATAAAACATACCTACTTAGTACAGTCAGTTAGATCAATTTTAGGTCACAATTAGGGGTTTGATGATAAAACTGTAAAAATTTTACCATAAACTCAGAAAAACTAGCTTATCAACATAGGCTACGGTGCATATCAAATTTTTTCATATTTGGGGGGGTAGGGGGAGTCAAAATTTTATTTTCAATATTAGAATAAAAATGGCGGAGTTGGTGATAGCATCTCAAAACTTTCACAAAATCCTCATTAAAATCATCTTATAATAATGTGCCTTTGTGCATGAAAATATTCTCATTATTTTGGGGTGGAGGGGGGGTGGACGATATTTTTAATTGTTGGCATAAACACTAGGGGTTTGATGATAAATTTGTAAAAATGTCACCATATACTCAGCAAAAGTAGCTTATCAACATAGGCTACGGTGCATATCAAATTTGTTCATATTTGGGGGGGTAAGGGGGGTCAAATTTTTATTATCAATATTAGAATAAAAATGGCGGAGTTGGTAATAGCAACTCAAAACATTCACAAAATCCTCATTAAACTTATCTTATAATAATGTGCCTTTGTGCATGAAAATATTCTCATTATTTTGGGGGGACGGGGGGTAGACGATATTTTTAATTGTTGGCATACAAATTAGGGGTTTAATGATAAACCCGTAAAAATTTTACCCCATACTCAGCAAAACAAGCTCATTAACATAGGCTACGGTGCATATAATTTTTTTTCATATTTGGGGGGGTAGGGGTGGTTTAATTTTGATTTTCAATATTAGAATAAAAATGTCGGAGTTAATGATAGAAATCTATAAAGTTAACAAAATACTCTATATACTCATCTTATAATAATGGGTCATTTTGAATGAAATTTTTATCAATAATTTAGGGGGGGAGGGGGGTAGACGATATTTTTAATTGTTGGTATAAACATTAGGGGTTTGAAGATAAACCTCTAAAAATTTCATTATATACTCAGAAAAACTAGCTAACCAACATATCCTACGGTGCATATCAAATTTTTACATATTTGGGGGGGGGGGTAGGGGGGGTAAATTTGTTATTTTTAATATTAGAATAAAAATGGCGGAGTTAGTGATAGAAACTCAAAACTATCACAGGATACTCTTTATACTCATCTAATAATGATAGGGCTTTCAGCATGAAAATAAATTCAATAATTTGGGTGGGAGGGGGGGTAGACGATATTTTTAATTGTTGTGATAAACACTAGGAGTTAGATAACAATGTTGAAAAAATGTCACCTTGTACTCAGCAAAACTAGCTTATCAACATTGGCTACGGTGAATAACGAATAAGTTCATATTTGGGGGGTGGGGTGGGTCAAATTTTGATTTTCAATATTATAATAAAAATGGCGGAGTTAATGATGGAAACATACACTTTTTACAAAACACTCGTTACTCATCTTATAATAATCGAAACCTTGTGCAGGATTTTTTTTTAAGTTTCCGCCATTTTTATTGCAACAACGAAAATAAAAATTTAACCCCCATTACCCCCCAAATATGAAAAAAATTGATATGCACCGTAGCCTATGTTAATGAGCTAGTTTTTCTGAGTATATGGTGAAATTTTTAGAGGTTTATCTTCAAACCCCTAATGTTTATACCAACAATTAAAAATATCGTCTACCCCCCTCCCCCCCTAAATTATTGAAAAAAATTTCATTCAAAATGACCCATTATTATAAGATGAGTATATAGAGTATTTTGTAAATTTTATAGATTTCTATCATTAACTCCGACATTTTTATTCTAATATTGAAAATCAAAATTAAACCACCCCTACCCCCCCAAATATAAAAAAATTTGATATGCACCGTAGCCTCTGTAAATGAGCTTGTTTTGCTGAGTATGGGGTAACATTTTTACGGGTTTTTCATTAAACCCCTAATTTGTATGCCAACAATTAAAAATATCGTCTACCCCCCGTCCCCCCCCAAAATAATGAGAATATTTTCATGCACAAAGGCACATTATTATAAGATAAGTTTAATGAGGATTTTGTGAATGTTTTGAGTTGCTATTACCAACTCCGCCATTTTTATTCTAATATTGATAATAAAAATGTGACCCCCCTTACCCCCCCAAATATGAACAAATTTGATATGCACCGTAGCCTATGTTGATAAGCTACTTTTGCTGAGTATATGGTGACATTTTTACAAATTTATCATCAAACCCCTAGTGTTTATGCCAACAATTAAAAATATCGTCCACCCCCCCTCCCCCCCAAAATAATGAGAATATTTTCATGCACAAAGGCACATTATTATAAGATAAGTTTAATGAGGATTTTGTGAATGTTTTGAGTTGCTATTACCAACTCCGCCATTTTTATTCTAATATTGATAATAAAAATTTGACCCCCCTTACCCCCCCAAATATGAACAAGTTTGATATGCACCGTAGCCTATGTTGATAAGCTACTTTTGCTGAGTATATGGTGACATTTTTACAAATTTATCATCAAACCCCTAGTGTTTATGCCAACAATTAAAAATATCGTCCACCCCCCCTCCCCCCCAAAATAATGAGAATATTTTCATGCACAAAGGCACATTATTATAAGATAAGTTTAATGAGATTTTGTGAATGTTTTGAGTTGCTATTACCAACTCCGCCATTTTTATTCTAATATTGATAATAAAAATTTGACCCCCCTTACCCCCCCAAATATGAACAAATTTGATATGCACCGTAGCCTATGTTGATAAGCTACTTTTGCTGAGTATATGGTGACATTTTTACAAATTTATCATCAAACCCTTAGTGTTTATGCCAACAATTAAAAATATCGTCCACCCCCCCTCCCCCCCAAAATAATGAGAATATTTTCATGCACAAAGGCACATTATTATAAGATGAGTTTAATGAGGATTTTGTGAAAGTTTTGAGTTGCTATCACCAACTCCGCCATTTTTATTTTAATATTGAAAATAAAATTTTGACCCCCCCCCCCCCCCCCCTACACCCCCAAATATGAAAAAATTCGATATGCACCGTAGCCTATGTTGATAAGCTAGTTTTTTTGAGTATATGCTGAAATTTTTACAGGTTTATCATCAAACCCCTAATTTTTCACCTAACTGACTGTACTCAAGGCATTAGCATGATTATATATTCAAAGATGTAGGAATGAAAACTCGCATTATTTAGTGCTAAAAGTTTGTTTTGCCAACAAAGATGTTTTTATTTTGAAATCTAATTTTTTATAAATTCAGTGAAAAACTTCGAATTGCAAAAGCCATCAAGTATTATAAGTGCTTATTAGTAATTTTATCGACAGCTTATAAAAATTATGTTCGCGTTTACACAGTTAATTTAGTGAACACTAAAAAATAAATAAATTAGTGAAATTTAGTGACTACTGGATAAAAGCTGTATTGGTACACTCCCCCAAATAATAAACGGTACTCGAAAGAAAATGAATTGACTGATTAAGGTTTGATGGCATCATCCCATGAAGTCAGTGCTAACGCATTATCTAACTCTTTTAGGTGAGCTCTGATTTCATTGATAATAACAAGGATTGATTGTCAAGGAACCGGCCCAGCAGCCAATACGTTTTGTACCAAGTACCGTTTATTATTTGGGGGAGTGTACCTACGTTAAGCCCAACCTCCTTTCTTATCCAGTTTTTATCATAACATTACTTTCGAATCCTAAAATAGTTTCCCTATCGATCGTATTTCCCTATCGATCGCCATTCAAAGATGGCGGATAGTGAAATATGGGTGAAGGAAGTGAGACGAGTGAATGAACTGAATACATGTGAATTGAAGATAGAATTGGAAAAGCGAGGTGAGTCGAGACAAGGGAATAAGAAGGTGTTAATCGAAAGACTAGAGGAATTATTGAGACAGAGTAGTGATGGTGTACAAGACATTGAAGTATTCAGACCGGCTCCGCCTATTCTGAAGAAGTGCGATGGCTGTGCTGGTTGGCAGAAGGCGGTTAACGTTGGCGAAATGGAGTGTGAATTAGCGCGGAAGTTGACTATTGAAATGGAAAAAAGATTGATCTATCAGGAAAAGAGAATTGCTGAACTTGAAATAATGATTGAGCGTATGAAAACCGCGAAAAATGCATCGGTGAGAGTTGAGAGTGGCAGCACAGAGGGCGACACAATACAGCAGCTGCGTGGCGCGTTGTTTGCAACCACTACTACTCGTGGTAGGAGTGGTGGTAGGTCGGTGTCAGCAGCGCGGCAAGAGGGCGGTTCAGCGAGAGCAAGGGCGGGGGAAGCGGCAAATTCAAAACATGCAACTAACATTAGTCAGAAGACCAACTCAGAAGAACTTTTTACTTTCTCTGAGGTGGTGGAGTCAACTAACATTAGTCAGAAGACCAACTCGGATGAACTTTTGACTTTCTCTGAGGTGGTTCACAGAGGAACACGTAGAAAAGAAAAAAGAATGAAGGACAGCAACGCCATGATGGTTATACAGCCGAAACCAAACAAGAAGGACGTGAAGACACTCCAAGTTCTACAGGCCAGTATCAACCCGGCAGGACTTGGTATAGGCATAACACAGGTGAAACACACGGGAAAAGGAGAAGTGATTGTGGGATGTGACAGTGCAAATGAAGTTGAAACACTTATACAAGCTACGAGAGAGAAAATGGGATCTGATTTTACAATCAAGAGGCATGTACGTGCTACAGTGTGCAAAGTCATGGTCGTAGGGGTATGGAGGAGTGAACAGGAAGCAGAACAAAATAATGAAGAATGGGCAGAAGAAATAAAAAAGCAGAATAATATGGGTGCTAGTAAAATTGTCTACATCAGGAGAAACTACAGCAATACAGTCAATGTGGTATTGCAGGTGGAGGCAAAGGATAAAGAGAGACTGTTAAGTGAAGGTATTAAAATGGGTTGGAAAAAGTGCAAGGTTGTGGACTCGATCAGCATTCTACGATGCTATAAATGCAGCGGTTACGGACATAAAAGTGTATCATGTAAAAATGAGTTGGCATGCAGCTGGTGTGCGGGTTACCATACCTATGGTGAGTGTACAGCTGACTACAGCGAATGCATAAACTGCATGAAGGCAAACCGCACTTATGACTGTAACTTTGATACCTATCATGACGCAAGATCTAATAAGTGTCCGTGTTTCAAGAAAATTATGGATAATCTGACTTATAAGATGGACATAGGTTATGGGACAGTGGGTGAGAAGAGAGAAGAGAGGGTAGAAGTGATACAAAATACAAGTGAAGTGGTTCAGGTAGGACAGGAGAAGAACGACGAGAACAATGGTTCACTGGTCTCTTGCCCAGGTTCAAGTCTAGCATAGCAATCAGTTCAAAGGAGTAGTGACAAACAATGGAAGAGAGATGTGATCCACATCAATGCTAGAAGTCTTATTAGGAACATTGAATTGGTGAAACAAGAAATAATTACACGTTACCCAAAAGTTTTAGGTGTCTCTGAAACTCATGTTACCCCTGAAATATATGACAAAGAGATTGAAATCTACGGGTATAATTTAGTGAGATGTGATTCAGATAGTAGAAGCACTGGAGGGGTTGTTGTGTACATAAGAAATGACATTAAGTATAGTGTGAAGAGGAATGATCCTTATAATGGTAACTTTTGGATGCTGGGTATTAATTTATTAATTGAGAATGTAGAGTGTGATGTCAATGTTGTGTATAGATCACCCAATGGCAAATGCAAAGAATTTTTGGAATATTTTGAGAATGTACTTGAAATGGATAATGAGAACAAGAATGTATCAATGTACCTGGGAGACTTTAATATTAATTGGAGCAGTGTCTGTAGTGAAAAAAATGCCTCGAAAGGTCCATGCATGGAGTATGGACTTACTCAACTTGTGACTGTGCCAACAAGAATTACAAAATCATCAAAAACTGTAATTGACCTTGTACTCACACGATATGTGGACTTTGTGAATGTATTGGTAGAAGAAAGTGGTGTATCGGACCATGAAATGATTTCTGTTCACATTAGGGACAAGGTGCAAGCAATTAGAGATTCTGTGTGTAGAAAACAGACTAAAGTTATTGAAGACTGGTCTGGCTATGATAAACATCTTCTCCGAGGTGAGCTGGCTTGTAGTGAGTGGACAATACAGTGTGGAGATGTTCACACCAAGACTGACACTATCATCAATAATATTGTTGAGTGTAAGAATAAGCTTGTTCAAGTCAAAAGTATCATAAACCATAGAAATAGGAGCCCATGGATTAATGCAGAAGTTTTAGAATGTATTAAGATTAGAAATATTTGTTACAAGAGGGCTAAGTTTATTAATACAGATGAAGCATGGGAATGTTACAGAAGGAGGAGGAATATTATAAAATCTCTAATGAGAAAAAATGAAAGAGAGTTCTATACTAAAAAGATTGATATGGTCAAAAATGATAGTGTTATGATGTGGAAAACTCTTAAAGAAATTGTGCAAACTGAAAGGAAACAATCTCCATCCATAGAAATAAAAGGGACTGATGGAGTGGTACTCGATAAGAGTAGTGTAATAGCAGATACATTTAATGAATACTTCATTGTGAGCATAGAAGAAGTCATACAGGGTATCCCAGATGTTAATGTAAATGATTTAGAAAATCATGAGATTAGGAAGACATGTGATCTAGAACTGATGGAAAGAGCGGAATCGGTATGTTTTCAGAAATTTAAGAAAATATCATCTGTTGAGCTCGACTATGCAGTGAAAAGGTTAAAAAATAAAAAAGGCTCAATTGATGGGGTAACAGCTAGAGTGTTTAAGGATGCATACAAGGTTATAAAGTACAATCTACTTGACATGATCAATGCCTCACTGTGTGATGGTATCTTTCCAGTTAGATTAAAGGAAACAATTATACAACCTGTTAGTAAAGTTGCTAGATCAATAAACATCTGTGATTTCCGTCCAATAAATATGCTCTCAGTAGTGGACAAGGTGATGGAGTTACTAGTACATGATCAACTGTACGACTACTTTGAAAATAATAATTTGATCTGTGTGAATCAATCTGGCTTCAGGAAAAATCATTCATGTGAAAGTGCAGTACAAAATGTTATAAGTAAATGGCTGGAGGACATCGATCAAGGTTTATCCACACTTGTAACATTCTTAGATTTAAGAAGAGCTTTTGAAATTGTCAATGTCAATAGATTATTGGACAAACTACAGTATATGTATGGCGTAGGTGGAACAGTACTAGGATGGATTAAGGACTTCCTGAGTGAGAGAAAACAACGTGTCAGATATGGCAATGAGATATCAGAAGCTCGGGATTGTATGAATAGAGTGCCACAGGGGTCTGTGCTTGGGCCGATATTATTTAATATTTACATAAACGATGTTAACATGTGTTGTAATAGTTGCTTTCTTAACATGTATGCAGATGACATGGTTGTCTCAATTCAGGGTGTTAGTGTTGAAGAAATGGTAGAGAAAATGAATCGAGAACTAGGAAACATAGCTGAGTGGCTGTGTGTAAATAGACTTAAACTTAATGTTACAAAGTCTAAAGCTATGTTTATTGGTGTAGGCAAGTACCGTAATTGTAAAATCAAAACTGTAGACCCTAATTTAAAAATTGTAATTGAATCTGAAGAAGTTGAACTGCTTGGTGAGTTTAAATATTTAGGTATATTGTTGGACGATCAATTACATTTCAAGGCACATATGGAATACATGGTAAAGAAAATTAGAAAAAAGGTTGGCTATTTGAGAAGAATAGGAGGGAGGTTATCTATGTGGACAAGAGAAGTTGTGTATAATACGATAATCAAGCCACACTTTGAATACGGTGCAACGGTGGTGTTCCATGCGTACAAAAATGATATCTGCAGACTTCAAGTGCTACAGAACAAAGCCATGCGATGCATAATGAGATGCAAGAAAGAGACCAGAGTGCAATTAATGTTAAATACATTAGGATGGTTAAGTGTCAGTGACACTATATTATTGTTAGTATTAGTTTTTATCTATAAAATCAAAACAGGCAGGATGCCAGAGTATCTCAGTAAAAAGTTTCAATCAGTTAATGAGCTGTATACAATTAATACCAGGGGAGCATTGAAAGGAAACAGCGTTCAGAGGTTTTGCAAAAGTAATAAATGGAAAGGGTCTGTATTTAATGACGGGTCGAGGATATACGATAGTTTGCCTGTTGATGTAAGGTCTGTTGAAAGTGTAAATTGTTTCAAATCAAAATGTATGGATTGGTTAAGGAAACGTAGTGTATAAGAGTTATAATATTGTATGTGTATACTAATGGCTTCTGAGCTAACAAATAAATAATAAATAAATAAATAATTATTTGAGAAAATATTTTGAAGAAGTAATTAATGTATTATTAAACACAACTACATTTTTTGTGATACCTACCACGTATACCGTATAACCGTATTTTGAAATAAACAGTATCATAATGTATCCAAAATATAATTGTCTGTCAGTTATTCTCAAGAAACGTTGTATTGGTTGATCTTAGAAATTACTGCTAAAACAATCAGCAACAATCACACAATATTGCGAGTACTGGCAAGCAATAAATTACATTGTTTTAATTTTGTTGGTCAACTTACCTATCTTTGATTGGAACGCAATCAAATTCGAATCAAATTCGCAATTATACATTAAAAAGATAATTTGATATCAATAAATTTGATAATTTAAGATCGCAAATAATAAAAACTATTATTTGTAATTGTAAGCAGCATTGAAATAAAAATCCGGGCCGAATCCGGAATTTTAAAGTTTTAGGATAACCTTCCTGGACCATATTCTTGGAAGTTTAAAAGGCAGCATTCATTCGTGACTCACAAGTGGTGTTGTTTACAGAACTGGAGGCGATTTATGAGGTGTTTAGATTTCATCTCGAGCTCGACTGTTTGTTTGTATACGTGACATTAGAATATTACTATTTTATATATGTTATACACAGCAAAAGCCATTATGAGAGTGTTTGAAATTTTCTGCGAGTATCGTAGACTACAAGAAAACAAGCAATCAGCAATATCTAGTGTTATATAAGTATTTAGGTACCTCACATATAAAATTTGATACACATTTCTTTCTTATTTGTTTGACCGTGGGTTTACATCACAGTATAAATTTATTTATTGGATTTCGAATGAATAAATAAAAGGATGAACTGTAACAATTAAAAAATTGCATGTTATCGTTGTTTTGCTTGGAAAATTAAATATTAATGCATTTTATGCTTTAATTATCTCGTACTTGTTGTTTTATACATTGAACTTATAGGAGTTAAATTTGAGAGGGGGTGGGCGGGGGTGAGGGGTCTCTAAGGTATCCACCCCACTAAATATTTGCAAAGTCATTACAATTGATAAAGTTACCTTTTTCCTCAAAATATTATACATTGGTTGTACTATACCGGGTGGCGCAAAAAAAATCCCCCTGATTGAGAGGTCACTATATCGAAACAATTATAGATAGGATTCTAAAATTTGACCACATATTAGAAAACATACCAAAATTTAATATGTGCAAGTTTCAAAAACATTACTATTGGAGGAAAAAAGTTACAGCTGTTCAAATTTGGTTGTCAAAAAATTGATTAAACAGAGCTCAAATAGCGCGCGTCGAGAAAACTTCCAATGGCCGGGACGCTGTTTCTTCAAAACTACTTACGATATCAAGCTGAAAATTTTAAACTATATTGAAAATATATTAAGATCGATTGTGTAAAACTTTCAGTCAATTTGAATGAATGGAACGAACATTATGGAATCTTGAAGTTGAGCGTAAAATCAGAAAATGAAGATTATTTCTAAACTTTTATTACACACGTTATAAAAGTGATTCTTTTCCCACTATTCTGTTTTCAAGCTCAACTTCAAGATTCCATATTTTTCGTTCCATTAATTCAAATTGATTGAAATTTTTAAACAATCTATCTTAATCTATTTTGAATATAATTTAAAATTTTCAGCTTGATATCGTACGTTGTTTTGAAGAAACAGCGTCCCGGCCATTGGAAGTTTTCTCGACGCGCGCTATTTGAGCTCCGTTTAATCAATTTTTTGACAACCAAATTTGAACAGCTGTAACTTTTTTCCTACAATAGCAATGTTTTTGAAATTTTCACATAATAAATTTCGGTATGTTTTCTAATATGTGTACAAATGTCATAATCCTTTCAATAATAGTTTCGATATAGTGACCTCTCAATCAGGGGGATTTTTTTTTGCGCCACCCGGTATTAACGTATAGCCAACGCAATAAGTTGTGATAAAACTTACCCCCTATCGCGACTACCAGTCGTACACAGATGTAGTATAAGTTGCCATAAATACAGATATTTGTATACAGAGGGGTTATTTGCAAGACTGGTTTTATCATTGGCTTTTATCACGACTTAATGCGTTGGCTGTACATGTAACATAGCCGCCATATAATTGCTGTATTCTTAAGTCAAGAAAGTACGATTTTTCAATTGACTGTAATTCAGAAACCTATCTGAATTTCAAAACCAAACTTGCAGGATTTTTGGACGTTACAAATACCTCTTTATCTATATTTTTTCTTTGAATTTTCAAGGTCCCCCTTTTCCAAAATTTGACATCAAATATTGAAGAAAACCAAATTTTGAAAACTTGTTGATTTTTTATGACAAGAAGACCTACAAATTTAAACAACTTTAGAGACAATTATTATAACAATGTATGTGGAGCTTTTAAACAAAAATAATTGTTTCGAAATTATTACCCCCAATCGAAATAATTCAGCCCAAATTTCGTAAATTTGAATTTTCGCGTCAAAATTTAAGACTGGCAAATTTTATAGATGGAATCATTCTAACTAATTTCCGATAATTTTATGTGAAAGGTGGGTACTTTATTGTATTAATAAAGTTGTGTTGACGTCCGTATCTATAACATTTGTTGATATGTAACTCATCCCGTGTACCTCAGTTTTGCTCCTTCCTCAAAACTCTAACGCCCGTAACTTCTAAACGACGTGAGATAAAATTATACAAAAAATCTTTTTTGAAATCATTTTTATATATCTATATATGGCCGAATCATAAAAATTATATAAAATAGTGCCGCGAACACCTTTGGTCTATTTCTCGGGGAACGACCCCATAATTAATTACATTTTGGATCAAAGTTATTTTCAATTTCGAGTATCAGGCTCATTTTTCACCTCCAACAGAAAAAAAAAACTTCAAATGGTCAAGCTGCATTTTGAAATGTAGGTACTACGTAGCACCTCATTTTGTCGAAATGAAAATATAGGCTTAAAATAGAGTCAAAGTCGCGTAGAAACGCACCAAATTCATTTAAGAATTTAAAACAATTTCGGAATTAAGAAAGAATCTTTAAAGAATGTAGGTTTCTGTGGAAAACTTCCATGGAGTCAGGATGATAGGAAGCGTTTAAATGCGTTTTATTGACCAAGAGCCTCCCGTTTTTTTAGTAGATATTTGTCTACATATTCACTCCATAGGTAATTCGTATTGAAGTTTTTCCTTCGAACATATATACTAGGAAAACGCTCTGTGAAACGCGTTGATGAGCGAGCACGGATACGCGCAACACCTCGAACCGAAATTCTGCGTCTATCAAAAATATCATTAAAAGCCAATTTCTTGAATTTTTCACAGACTTGTTTAAAAATCTCCAAATATCACTCAAATATTAGTCCCAATAACCATGTAAAGTTTTAAGTTGATCGATTGAACCTTTATAATTGAACTACTTTCCCAGTAAATATTCAAAAATCACAGAATCTCTTTCAAAAAATATACCTGGGACCACTCATATGATATAAGTGTGTGTACACAATATCAGATCGATCTGTTGAACGGTCATTATTAGTTTCATATGCGTTTAAAAGTTTTTGCTCAACTACCTTGGATTAGAACTGAAGAGTCAAAGTAGCCGTGATCAACATTTTCGAGAAATTTGACAGCCAACACGCAAAATGTCCGTAAAATGTCAATTACTTTTGGATTTAAACACAGAATAGTCTGAAAGTAGTCAAAAATACAGATTATGTTGGTCCCAATGACCATGCAACGTTTTAAGTTGATCGGTGATACGGTTCTAGTTTAAATTTCAAAAAACACATTAAATAATTTTTTTAATTTTAACCAATGGGTGGATTTGGATGAATTTTTGTTTGATTAGGCAAAATGTTGGTCGTAATGACTTATAAAAATTTCAAATTGAACGGGCCAACCAATCGAAAGATAATTTTTTTTAAATTTGAACCAATCACAGGATCACTTTTAAAAAAGATCCCAGAGACCGCATAGATCACATTAGTACATGTGCAAAATTTCAGATCGATTGGTTGTGCGGTTTGACCTCGGCAGTACAGACAAAAAAAAACACGCAGAGAAAGTGCCATAAGAGTACCGTGGTGACGCTCGCTACGCTCGCTCAATTAATGCTAGAAGAGTTTTTCAATGGTTGAACGTTGAAGTGTCCCCACCTAACTAAGTAGTGTGAAGTAAGATTCTCTACGCGGTGGGTAGGGTGTCGGTACTATAGTGGGCAACGGGTAAAGTGAGCAATAGGCACCGAGTGTTCGCCACGAGTGAGAGAAATTAGCAACATTTGTGGGAAGATCGTCAACTGTTTTATTTCTCATTGGCCGTGACCTAGCAACCGATCAGATGTCAACAAATGTACTCAAAATATTTCGGAATCAGAACTTAGTCGCGCAAATTATTATTTTGATCAGATTCAGTGAAATTGTGAACACTTTGTTGTTAATATTTTGTAGGCGAATAAACATTAGATAAACTTGTGTAAATTTTAAGAATTGATAATGCGTAATATGTGCAGCAACATAACATATAACTGCAGCGACTTGGACGCCTTGCCAAAAGGTAAGCTTCCTTCCCACAGATTAGGTGGCTCTGTCTGTACTTTTGCAGTGCCATCTGTTGTCTAAACACGCTGCCTATAATAAGACGTATTTTGAATATTAGGGGTCGGCAACCTGTGGCTCCGGAGCCTGATGCGGCTCATTGGTGAATCTTGAATAGCTCTAAATAAAGATCTGGACTCGAAAAATTTAAAAAATTTGAAAAAACGCTCTGCGGGGCAACAACTAGGGGGCTTCGTCAATATGTCAAAATAAACTAGTAATTCAATGTATTATTTTCGGTGTAGTTACCTCTTTTACGGCTCCCATTAATCTAATTAATTAATTTTTGGGAAATTGGCTCCTTTACCATAAAAGGTGATTTTTTAAACTACCTGAAGAAGTCCTGTGAAACAGGACGAAATATTGTATTATTATTTAATAATAATAAGTTTATGTAGAAGTTCAAAGAATTGTCTTGTTTTATCTACATTCATCTTATACATATGTTTGATTATTGATATTTACATGAGTACGTACATCCTGGGCTACAGTAGTAGACGGCCGCCATTACGGATCATTATTCTTACAGTGAACGAACTTTATAAGGAGTCCTGTGCTCACTTATCATTGAGCGTTTTCCTGGTAATAAAATTTGTAAAAATTATAAAATTATATATTAAAAAAACAGAGTTACAAGCATTTTTGTGCGCCGCCGACAGAAATTCTTCAGTTTATATTCCTCAGCCTTACCATTATCCCTGTTTCTTCATAGATATCAGCAGTAGGATTGTTTCCTTCTAAGCACTATCTTCAAACTTCAATTAAGACCTTAAACTACATAACAGACTTTACATACTTATTGAGCGAGCGTAGCGAGCGTCACCACGGTACTCTTATGGCACTTTCTTTGTGTGTTTTTTTTTTTTTTTTGTGGTCACAGCCCAGGTCTAACCGCTCAAGCAATCGATCTGAAATTTTGTACACATACTAACGTACTCTATGCGGTCCCTGGGATCGTTTTTGAACGGGCTCCCGTGATTGGTTCAAATTTAAAAAAAATTATCTTTCGATTGGTTGCTTTGATCAATTTGAAATTTAGCAAAAACATTGCAACCAACATTGTACCCAATCATAAAAAGTTTCATCCAAATCCTCCTATTGGTTCAAATTTAAAACCATTTTTCATGTGATTTTTTACATTTAAACTAGAACAGATTGACCGATCAACTTGAAACTTCGCGTGGTCATTGGTATACTAACATTTTAGATATTTTTGCCACTTTTCAGTCTAATCTGACGTTATTTTAAAAGTTTTGTCATTTTAAGGTCATTTTATTCCATAATCTTGAAAAATGTATACTAAATTGTCATCCCTGCCTTCTTTAAGCTTCTGCTCCAAGGCAAGGCCTGTAGAGCAGCCAAGCTATCCACAATGTACAGTAAAATGAAAGCATTTTTGAGCTAGCGCATAAAATCGGATGCAGTACGAAGGCCAAATCCTCTAATTGGTTTAAGTTTAAATAATGTCTTCTGATTGGTCGACAATAAAAATGTTCACATTAAGTTCAAATTTTGCATGGTGATCAAGACCAACTTAATATTAAATTTTACATATTGTTAGCCCAATCAGTCAAGTATTAATTGTAAATTTACGAGTTTAGTATGGGATGTCACAAGAGATTTCTGGAGAAGGTATGTAGGTAAGACTTCACGACACAATGGATCTGTTATTCATTCAGAGTATTATGGAGATTGAAAAATTGCAGAGAAAATCGTCTTGTGCCGTGTCGTGCATCGTTACTATGGTACTATGGGTTACTACGTTACTATGGCATCGTTGTTCTGTGCTCGCTCATCAACGCGTTACACTGAGCGTTTTCCTAGTAACAGACTTTACTGCAACCTAAAAAAATGCTGCAAAGTTATGTGAGGTCAAATGTTTATTATATTTTTTTACTATAACTAGTAAAAAGTGAAAGTTTCATGAATATGTGACAGCAGACAACTGGTGACACCTCAAACGTAAAATGTTGCCAAAAATACCATTTATTTGGTAAATTTTCATGAAATTTTTGCAAAAAAATGCATGAAAATTCTAACAAAAAAATGATCTTATACAAGATGTTGGCAAAGATTTTTCAGGAAGGTAGGCATTTGCTAAAAGAGTACAATCATATGACATTTAAATTTATTTGCACACTTAGCATTTTCTATTTTTTTCTTCAAATTTCGCACTTAGGACAAAAATAATTTATGCATTTTTCAATATTATGCTAAATATTTACCACATATTATTTGTTCCTATTTTATGATCAATGTTTCCATAATGTATAGAATAAAAATATGATATGCTTAAAGTTATTGAATTTATTTTAAAAAAATAGCAAGGATCCTCTAAGATTTCTTATTTTTCCCATAACTAATTGAATGCTGGGTTAGAAGAACCATGACACTAACAATTTCATTATTCTGAGAAAAAAGCCAAAAACTATTTCATTGCCATATTATCACAATTACATATTTTGGAAGATATGTGGATGTAATTAGAAGGTTTCATTCAATAAATGGGAACCTGAACACAAAATTTATTACAAAAACTTATTAATTTGAAAAGGGTAATATTTCAGAACCCTTTCGATTTGTAACTTTTCCTCCAAGTTCCTCAAATACTTTCGTTGATTATCCATCCACCAGTTTTGTTTTATTCATTTTATTTAAATGAATTAACAGTTTTGGTGACACAATGCAGTCCGCACCGTCGGCTATCTAGAATCACATTCATAGTTCTTCCATGGCAGCCAACATTCATGATCAATTTAAGTAATTTTAACATTTAAAAAATCAACATTTTAAGGTGGCAGTGGATAGACCTAGACAAGTACATGCTCATTCCACAAAAAACCTATTTCGAAAAAAGTGTTGGTTTCATGGTTATTCCGGCCCAGCATTCAATTACTAGTTACCTAAATCAATGGCTGCTAGAATTAATGATACATTTATTTATTGTAATTATTGTAAATATTATATAAGTACCTATAATCATACAGGGTGGAAGAACACCAACAAATTGTATGTGAACCTCGCCTTTATAATGCAAATAAAGAACATTCTATTTACAGTTGAATGACGATTTTTTCGTGTTGCTATTTTGTCAATAATAATAATATCATCATCATCACTAACTCTTGCATTGCAATCAGCTGTCAATCGTGACAGTTCGACATAAACACTGGGTGAGACACAAGGTGTTTGCTCTACGATCACGTTCTGATTGAAGATGTTACAGAAAGCATGAGGTAGCAGGGGTATATAACATCGCGCGCTACCAGACAATCTATCTGACTCTCTTGTCCGTGTTCAACCATGAAACATCAGTGCATTGTGATCGTCGTGGGTAAGTTGTTATTGATTTTGTACACTGTAGAATAGGTGGATGTTGAGATTATTGAGCGAGCGTCTCCTTTTGGCTCTTTTGGCACGGACCTCTGTTTTTTTTGTCTGTCGTCTGCTCGTATACAGGTCGCACTGTTTATCCGATCGAGCTGAAATTTTGCACACATGTCCAGACCAAATATGAGATTTGCTGACCCTAATTTTTTTGAAATTCCCTAATTGGTTCAAATTTAAAAAAATATATCTTTCCATTGGTTTGTCCGATCAATTTGAAATTTAGCAGAGTCATTTTAACCAACATTGTACCCAATCATAAAAAGTTTCAACCAAATCCTCCCATTGCTTAAAATTTAAAACCATCTTTCATGTGTTTTTTTAAATTTAATCTAGAACCGATTGAACGATCAACTAATAACTTCGCATGATGGTTGGGACCAACATTATCTGCATTTCTGACAATGTTCATACTAATCTGTGTTTAAATTCAAAAGTTATTGACATTTTACGGACATTTTGCGTGTTGGCTGTCAAATTCACGGCGTCTTCGACTCTTCATTTCAAGGCAAGGTAGTTAGAGCAGAAACTTTCAACGCATATGAAACTGATAATGACCGTTCAACAGTAGATCTGATATTGTGTATAAACACACTTATATCATATGAGTGGCCCCAGGTATATTTTTTGAAGGAGATCCTGGGTTTTTTGAAAATTCACACGGAACCGTTCAATCATAAAGGTTCTATGTATCAACTTTAATCTTTGCATGGTTATTTGACCAATATTTTAGGATTTTTTTGAGATTTTTATACGTATCAGTGCTCGCTCATCAACGCGTTACCTAGAGCGTTTTCCTAGTATTTTTTTTTTATATACAGATAGCCTCAAAGAGCAATGTGATTTTTATGTGATTTTTTTATATTTTTTTAATTCTTATATTTCCCATAATTAATTTATTATTTATCGACATTTCACTCCTCTGCAAAAACAAGCTGTACGTCACACGCCGTGTTCCCTGTGTTACGGGATGCATAGAACCGGCTCTGGCTAACATTATCTAGACAGTCCGACTCGGCGTGTGACGTCAAATTGTGTTTCATGGACAGCTACCTATACCAAACTTTGTAATTCGTTCCTTGAAAACTAATCATCATACAAACAAAAATAATATCACATCTGTCTTCAACATCTCAACTTTCATAAAATATTTATTATTCTAAAATCTAAACTTCACTTCACTTCCCTAATGAGGAGATTAGGAAAAAATGCGACTATTGCTTTTTTCCCTTTTGTACTTCTGACAATTTCGCTTGGAATGACTATTTATTAGGTAACTAAATCACATAAATTAATTCGGAAAGCGCATTATTGAAGATTAAATCGATATAAATCGATCTAGCTCGCAAATTGTTCCCTATAGACCAAAATATAAACTAAACGCGCATGCCCAATCCGCCATTTTCTCTTCCAGCTATGTGTGACATTCATGTGTGACATTCAGGCAAGGCCCTTATATGTCAATCGTATAACGATAGTTCAGTAAAAGTTATAATTACATCGCGAAATAGCAGAAATTGATGCTTACCTCAGTGTCAACATTCAAATACAATTGCCATATTTCATTTCAGCACATATTTATACACATTCTTGTGAAAACTAGATGTCTATTCACCAAAATCACCATTTGACATATCGCATTTGTTTTTATCACGGCCTTCTGATCCTTTTCTGAATTAGCTCATTCAGAAATGGTTCAGAAGACCATGATAAAAACAAATGCGTTTGTCAAATGGTGATTTTGGTGAAAAGATATCTGGTATTCACAAGAATGTGTATGAATGTGTGCTGAAATGAAATATGCCGATTGTATTTGAATGTTGATTGACATTTAAGTGACTTGGAACATGCGCACTTAAGAGTGGTCACACATAGTGACACGCCCTTTTTTAGTTCGCTTTGAGGGCGCCACTAGATTATGTTTTGGTCTATTGGGAACACATTTATTATTTAATTATTTATTATTGTTTCCAAATTTGGTATATGTTGTCAGGTTGGTCATAGCTCGAAATTAAGATATTTCGCATCAATGTGAGATTTCCCGATTTTGAGATCCAGTAGAGGCCCAAAATGCCATGTTTTGCTTACAGCGTTTGGTCTACTCCTCAGTTTATTAGGCATTTACGTTATGTTGAGTGAGTGTGAGTGTACAGGACGACTTGGCTGGTTGGAGCGATCGCTCCACTAGATTATAGTGTTAATAAATTGTTTCCTACGGATTGCTGGATGACAATCAAATAAGTGGCTTGACTTTATGTTTCAAGGTCGATCGTTCTTACAGTGAATAGATATTGACGTCCTTGAGCAGGGGTACTCAACCTTTTTGACTTGCGGGCCAATAAAACGAATTTGCTTTTGTTGGCGGGCCTAATTTTTTTTAAAAGTACAATAATGCTCAGGTAGGTTCATTCCAGGCGCGTAGAAACTACTTTTAACATGGAGGGGAGGGGAGGGGTGGGGTTGGACACTTGGAAGGGGTGTCTGGTGGGTGACGCCCCTCAGTTTCGCCCCGCAGGGCGTTTTTTTTAGAATTTAACTATATAAAAGTGATTTAGGTATACCTAAAAAAGTATTTTCACTGGAAAGTATACCCAAAAACTTAGATGGGGTATACGCGGGTATACGCCGTATACCTTAAAAAAAAAAAAGTTTTGCTAAGAGTGAAGATGTCAGGAATACTTAAAAATTTTGTTGTATTTTACATCTAGTTTCATTTCGTAAGCAAAAAACTCAAAAAAGTTAATGTAAATTGTCACAAAACCAAAAAAAGCCATGCGGGGCTAGGCGGTGCCATGCCCTCCACCACCCAAAGTGTCAAATTATAAAATATATTTAATATTTTAACAAAATTCGCCTCATAACGTCTCAAAATTGATTTCACAGTGTCCAAAAAGAAAAAAAACGCTCTGCGGAGCTGGGTGGGTGGCCCCCCTCCCCCTTATTACGAAAAAAATGTTTTCTTTGCCATGCCCCCCCCCCCCAAAAAAAAAAATTAGGACTACACCACTGCCTACTTGTGATTATGTTGTATATTATTTTTCCAGCCCTTGCCGTGAGTCTACTATCCGTGGGTGTGGCGGGGAAGCACAAGCATGTCTCCAAGCATGGCTCCAAGTCTGACTCCAAGTCTGACTCCAAGTCTGACTCCAAGTCCGACTCCTCTGACTCCTCTGACTCCTCTGACTCACACCATAACTCTGACTTTGACTCCCTATACTACTCCAACTCCGACTCCGACTCCAACGTCGACGTCGACGTCAACATCAGCGGCGACTGCGAATGGGAACCGTTATATCATAGAGTGGAGGAATTGTTTAACAAATATCATGTTACTGAAGGTACAAAATCATAAGATTTCTTTTTATGACTGATATTTAAAGTTTATAATAATTTCAAATAAAATCCTATCCCAGTAAAAACACTCCGTGTAAAAAAGGTCAATTCTCTCAACTAAGAAAAAATGAAAGAAATCTAAAATTCAGCACTGAAAAGTTGTGATATCATAAAATTAGCCGAGTCAAAAACTATTTTAAAAAATCTCAAAAATACTTTGTGCATCATGTATAAATAATATAGAAGTGCAGAATTAAATGTACCCAATAATACACAATAATCGACGTCGCTCGTCCGTCGCTCACACGGAGCGTTTTCGTGCCCGACATACTGATCACATAGTAGGATCAAAGTTATGACAGTAAAGCGATGAAAATGTAGATAAAGGTTCAATACATTTGTCCCTCTGGGTTGCTTTTTCAATATTCATAACCGATATTCAAATTAGTCATGGGGGGATGGAACTATCAATATATTCCCCATGGGAAGATTTCATACCACTGGGCCCGTGAATCGTCAGCTCATGTAGGACAGGGGTCGGCAAACTTTTTTGGTGAAGGAGCCAATTTCCCACAAATTAATAAAGTACATAATAATGGGAGCCGCAGAGTAGAGGCAATCAAATATAATACACTGAAAATAATACATTCACTATTTTTTTGAACGGAACAGGTTGGCTGAGTGGTAACGCTCTGAACTTGTATTCCGGAGGCCCGGGTTCGATTCCCGCGGCCGTCCTTCCTGACTGAGGTTTTTTCGTGGTTTTCCCTCAGTCGACAGGCAAATTCTGGGAAGGTACCCTACTAATAGGCCACGACCGCCTCCTTCCCACCTTCCATCCTGACCTACTCTTCACCATCATCTCCCAATCATCATCATAATCATTCATCCGTCGCCATTAGCCTCGCTGCAGAACAGTGCGACGTTAAGCCTTAGACAAAAAAAAACTATTTTTTTATATTTTGACGAAACCCCTCAGTTGTTGCGCCGCAGGGCGTTTTTTTTTTTAATTTCTAAATAGATTATGGGACTCTAAAATTAACAGATTGCATCAAATAACCTTCAATTGTTGACCCTCACGGCGTTATTTTTTAGGATTTCAACAATTTAAAAGTGATTCTGGTACTCTAAAATGAACCAACTTAATCAAATAACCTTCCGTAGGACCCTATTTTTTCGAATTTTCAAATATTTTGATTCCAGATTTGTATTTACATTTTCAAAAACTATTCAAGAACTACCATGAACCACCGCGGGTTGTTGACCCCTGATGTACGGAGCTCTGACTGATAATGTATGTTTTTGGTTTATTCCAACAGTGCCAATAGCACGAGTTGGTTGCTATGTGCAGGCTGATGCCGAAACCGGGACTCAAGAGAGTCCTGTATCACTCCATGGTTGCGCTACCGAATGCCGCGATAATACCATGATGTATACCGGAATGGCTAACGGGTAAGTAAAGAGGTTTAAAGAACATGTGTGCCAAGTGGCATCTTCATACGCCTAGATGCTTGTTTTGAAAATTTGAAAATGTATTCAAATAAATTCAAAAAATGCTTTCACTCACTGCTCCTTTGACGGATATGGTTAGATTGACTACCTTGCTTATTTTTTGTCTAATATAGAGCACCAAATATCTTGAACGTCTTCTACATAGCGATATCCTACAGGTAGTGTTGTGATTAGATAATTTTATTTTTATCTAGATAAAGATAAAGATAACATGTCAAAAATTTATCTAGATAAGATAATAGATAAATGTACTACAAGAAATCATCTTTATAATAGATAAAGATAAAAAGTAATATTCTAGATAATTGAAATAGATAATAGATCATTCTTTCATCAAATACTATACTGTTCACTAATTATTTTCAAATCCGAAACTCGGAACTCGAGTTTTTAAAAAATGGGACCGTCTAAAATTCATCCATGGTCTAAACAAGCCAACTAATGCGACTTAACGGAGATCCAAAAACTATGAAACAAACAATGAAATTATTTTTATTGAACTGTTCTGAATACTCGTAAAAAGCCCTATTGATGTTTTGCACGTGCGTCTTTTGTTTTACATCAACAATGTAAAAAAGTATATTTTCGGCCATATTGGTGATAGTTGTCAAGTCGATTTAAACTATAATTATTATCGGTTATAGTCAAAGATAGTTTGTAAA
Source organism: Leuctra nigra (assembly GCA_934045905.1). NCBI lineage: Eukaryota > Metazoa > Arthropoda > Insecta > Plecoptera > Leuctridae > Leuctra > Leuctra nigra. The sequence continues at coordinate 15,940,665 of OW203772.1, forward strand.
TAAGTGGTTTTATACCTATAAGAACTTCTTCTGCAGCCTGCAATTGCACAGGTAAACCATAAATAATATAAAAAAATACTGAAAAACAGATTGACAGCCGTTCTGACATGTATCACCAAGATGGCCGCGCAACAATGAGATGACGTCACGTGCAAAGCATGCATTTTGTTAATAATTACATTGGTAAAAGATATTGATAAAAATCGATAAAAAAACTCTTCAAGGCCATCGCTCACTACTCATTTTTTGTCTGGAACTTAACGTCGCACTGTTCTGCAGCGAGGCTAATGGCGACGGATGAATGATTATGATGATGATTGGGAGATGATGGTGAAGAGTAGGTAAGGATGGAAGGTGGGAAGGAGGCGGTCGTGGCCTATTAGTAGGGTACCTTCCCAGCATTTGCCTTTCGACTGAGGGAAAACCATGAAAAAAAACCCAGTCAGGAAGGACGGCCGCGGCAATCGTACCCGGGCCTCCGGAATAGGTACAAGTTCAGAGCATTAAGGTAGAACCACTATAACCTCAATGTTTCCGATTTACTTGAAATTTTGGTGACTTATTGATAATCATGCAATACACAATCCATGAAAAAATTAAACACTTCTCGTGTCCAGTTTCTGAGATAAATTGATTTGTCTCCCCCATGTTCTCTTATGGCGGAAAAAGAAAATCGTGTTTTTTTTAAGCTAAAATGAAGATCTATTTTTTTTGTCTCGATAGATTTGAGCAAAAAACTTTTTTTATGGTAGACATATGGACATATAAAAAAATTGAAAACAATACCAACGTGTGCTATTTTAAAAGTTATATACCAAATTCGAAATGATTTTCCTATACCTCCCATGTTAGAGTTTTGTTCAACCTCTGATAACATAAAATTGAAAACTCATTCTTGGACTGGAGTTGCAAACTACAGAACATTAAATGAGTCTGTTGTACTGAAATAGGTATAGTTGAAATGTAGGGAAACGTTTTTTGAACTTGTAATTTTAAGAATATTTATTTTTTGTATATATCGATCGATTGCTCTACCTTAACCACTCGACCAACCTCACCTCACCTACCTTAACTGATGTTCTTCTTTCCAGTAACAATTGCTACTGTTTCGACGTTCTGCCTACTGTGGCACTCACAGGCGGTGAATGTAACATTCAGTGTCCAGACATCCATACCGAGCTATGTGGAGGAGGCGAGGGGGCTATGTCCGTTTACTTAACCTGTAAGTAAATATGTGTCTCTTTCGCACTGCGTAAAGTCCATACCATACCGTACTACTAGGTACTATCCATACCGAGCTGTGTGGAGGAAGCAGCGGAGCTATGTCCGTTTACTTAACCTGTAAGTAAATATGTGTCTCTTTCGCACTGCGTAAAGTCCATACCATACCGTACTACTAGGTACTATCCATACCGAGCTATGTGGAGGAGGCGAGGGGGCTATGTCCGTTTACCTAACCTGTAAGTATATATATGTCTCTTTCGCACTGCGTAAAGTCCATACCATACCGTACTACTAGGTACTATCCATACCGAGCTGTGTGGAGGAAGCAGCGGAGCTATGTCCGTTTACTTAACCTGTAAGTAAATATGTGTCTCTTTCGCACTGCGTAAAGTCCATACCATACCGTACTACTAGGTACTATCCATACCGAGCTATGTGGAGGAAGAAGCGGAGCTATGTCCGTTTACTTAACCTGTAAGTATATATATGTCTCTTTCGCACTGCGTAAAGTCCATACCATACCGTACTACTAGGTACTATCCACACCGAGCTGTGTGGAGGAAGCAGCGGAGCTATGTCCGTTTACTTAACCTGTAAGTAAATATGTGTCTCTTTCGCACTGCGTAAAGTCCATACCATAGCGTACTACTAGGTACTATCCATACCGAGCTATGTAGAGGAAGCAGCGGAGCTATGTCCGTTTACTTAACCTGTAAGTAAATATGTGTCTCTTTCGCACTGCGTAAAGTCCATACCATACCGTACTACTAGGTACTATCCATACCGAGCTATGTGGAGGAAGCAGCGGAGCTATGTCCGTTTACTTAACCTGTAAGTAAATATGTGTCTCTTTCGCACTGCGTAAAGTCCGTGGCGAAGAATTATATTTCAAGATATTTTCTTCACACAAAAAACACAAAATTGTAGTAGGTATAATGCTCTGCTCTACTTTATTTCCATAAATGAAACATAAATAGGTATACATACAGTGCTAGACCATAGACATGGTCTATGGTTCATCACTCTGTACAGAGTGTCTGGAAAATGCGCAAACAAATCATAAATGCTGGCTCAGTAAGCAAAGAAACAATCCAGTTACAAGGAACTTTTTGATCAGCCCGTACGTTAAGAAAACGTTAAGAACGTTGAGGTATACGTTAAGGGAAGAAGTACAGTGGAATTATCGTGGTCAAGAAATAACAGTGAAACTTGCAAAACTCAGAGTTCACGCAGGAAGTCTTAAAACAACGATTGACATTTTTTTTTTTTTTTATTTGAACCGGGTTTATCACCAAAGAGCTCCGCGATTTTACGATATTTGACATTCTTCATTTCATTACCTACTTGAATGCATTACAGAGTTTTGCAATTGCAAATGATTTTGTTTTATATTTCAGGGACTATCCAACCCTAAATCGAATGGATCAACGAAGATGCTCGGGATAAGAAGAAAGAATTAGTTTTTAAAGAAGAAATTAGAAACAAGAACAAGATCTGCAAGATCTTGGCAAGATTTTCAGCAATGTACATGCTTTTGCTAAATTTGTATGAGCTTATGAGACTTCATAATTTTTATTTCTACACATAGGTATTTAGAAATTTGTAATTAGGACTAAAATAATTTGTGCATACTTAAATTACAATGGAAACCATCATGCTAATTATTATTAATGTTCCTATATCAATGTATCCATAATATAAAAAATAAAAAATGTGACATGCTTAAATTTACGGTTCTACTGAAATTTCTTATTTATCCCATTTTTCATAAAAATTAATAAGAAAATTATTAAGCTACATCAATATTATAGTTATAGTTCCTATACCCTGGGGCTGGATTTACAAAGAATAAATATTATCTCCTAATACCTACGTACTATCTTTGGTATCATCTTTCATTTAACATGGTGTTCTTGGTATTAAATCAAAAGATAATACGTACACTCGACAATTCATAAAACGTAATTTGAACGAAACAGATTGGCTACTGGTCAGGTTCATTAACAATCAATCCTTGTTATTATCAATGAAATCAGAGCTCACCTACTAGAGGTAGATGACGAGTAATTATAAACTTCATCAGATGATGCCATCACATTTTTTTCAAATAATCAATTTCTTTTAAATACCGTTTTATGAATTGTCGAGTGTACCTATTAGCAGATAGTACTTTTCGTGAATCCGCCCCTTCTGTTTTGTCTGTGTGAGCATCTGCCATAAACGCCGCCGCGCGCACACCCTCAATATACCGGGTGGCGCAAAAAAATCCCCCTGATTGAGAGGTCACTCTATCGAAACTATTATAGATAGGGTTCTGAAATTTGTACACATATTAGAAAACTTACCAAAATTTAATATGTGCAAGTTTAAAAAACTTTACTTTTGAAGGAAAAAAGTTACAGCTGTTCAAATTTGGTTGTCAAAAAATTGATTAAACGGAGCTCAAATAGCGCGCGTCGAGAAAACTTCCAATGGCCGGGACGCTGTTTCTTCAAAACTACTTACGATATCAAGCTGAAAATTTCAAATTATATTGAAAATATATTAAGATCATTGTGTAAAAGTTTAAGTCAATTTGAATTAATGGAACGAAAATTATGGAATCTTGAAGTTGAGCGTAAAATCAGAAAATGAAGATTTTTTCTAAACTTTTATTACACACGTTATAAAAGTGATCCTTTTCCCACTATTCTGTTTTCAAGCTCAACTTCAAGATTCCATAATTTTCGTTACATTCATTTAAATTGACTGAAATTTTTACACAAATGACCTTAATACATTTTCAATATAATTTGAAATTTTCAGCTTGATATCGTACGTAGTTTTGCAGAAACAGCGTTCCGGCCATTGGAAATTTTCTCGGCGCGCGCTATTTGAGCTCCGTATAATCAATTTTTTGACAACCAAATTTGAACAGCTGTAACTTTTTTCCTTCAAAAGTAAAGTTTTTAAAATTTGCACATATTAAATTTTGGTATGTTTTCTAATATGTGTACAAATTTCACAATCCTTTCTATAATTGTTTCGATATAGTGACCTCTCAATCAGGGGGATTTTTTTTGCGCCACCCGGTATAGAAAATGGACGGCGTTTCATTGCCCATCACGTCTAAATTTCGTCTTCGTGAGAACCATCAAGCCAATTGAGAGTTTACATTCAATTTTGGTAAATAATTTTCATTCCTCTTATTTACGTAGAGTGGTGTGCATTAGGTCATGTTAACGATGACAAGTGTCTTCTGATACTGTTAAATCACTGTTAAAGTTACTTTTTATCATTAATTAGATATGGGAAAATCTTTTGGGGTGGGAGTCCCTACTGTAACAAAATATTAATCGTCCAAAAATATGCTTTGAGAATTTGGTTTAAGAAATGGAGGAGATTCCACTGTCGGCCTCTATTTAAGAAACTAGGAGTACTTACACTGCCAAGCCTTTATATTTGTGAATTATTAATACATACAAAAAATAATATCACAACATACGACAAAAATAGTGATATTCATAATTATAACACAATGGATAAAAATATTGTAAGAAATCGGAAACATAACACTTCATTGTTTAAAATGGATGTAAGATATAAAGGTAGCATGCTATTTAATAGACTGCCACACTGTATTAGGACTATACAAAGTAATGAAACTTTTAAAACAACAATAAAATTATTTTTAATTAAGAAGGGAATCTATACAATTAATGAATTTTATAAAGTTTGTAGAGATCACAAATGCTGTTTTAAAATTCAATCATCTCGTCTTATTTTATACGTATTAATTTTAATTGTGTTGACTGAGAATTGCTTTCTAAGAATTGATTCTTAAATTATCTAATCTTAGTTCATATGTATTAATTTTAATTGTAGTTTTTAGAGACTTTGCCTATACATTGTATCATTAATGTACTGTAATGTCTTTGGTAAGAAAAATAAAAATAAATAAATAAAATAAAATAAATAAAAGCATCAATATTTAATTCCAACATTGTATACCTACACTAAATGGGTCACACTATCAAGTGAAAACAGAAATCAAAATGAAGAATGCTCTCTCATTGGCTGACTGCGGTCATGTGCCTTACTTGCCTCTCTGCTATTCGCATTTTGTGTTTTTTGTAGGGGAGAAGGGGGTCTGCAGGTGTGACATACTTTTAAGAGGGGGTTGTCTAAAGTGTGACAACTCTATCCCCTCCCCCCCCCCATCATCAGTCAATCAAATTCAGTGATCGGTCAAGTAGGAGAGAGGGAACTGATCAATGGAAGGGAAGGGGCCCAAGGGTTTCGAGATTATATTTCTGAGACGGTTCACATGACAAAATTATGCTAAGAATATTTAATAGTATTAGTTGCATAGCAATGTATTGCTACACTGAACTTGGCACATCAGTTATATAAGACACCAGAAAATGACTAGCAAATCCTAACTGATTCCAAGATTTGATTATTTACACAAAATAGTAGCAATAATAGGTGCTAACAATCTAATTTCAAAAGATGGCCATGCATTTAACACATCAGTAACCTAGTATAAAATTATTTAAAATCTAAAATTAATGTGAAGTAATTGGCACAGTGGTAGAGCTACACTTAATTAACCTGGGCTAATGCATTGGCTAGAGATTCATCATATATTTTTGCACAAAAATATTATCAAAAACAATAATAAATTATATTGTTGCAACACTTTTGGTTACAAATTTATTGTAGAAGAATGAAGTACAATATGGCAAAAAGGCTCTGTCTAAACCTTCATAAATTATTCATGGACATACACACACAAAATGAAGACAATCGCACAAGAACTTTTTGAGATAAATTTGCATCATCAAGCTAATTTTATATATGAAATAAAAATATATAAAAAATAGCATATATGAAATGCTGTACTCCATTAGAAAGCATTGCGTTATCACAGTAAAACAATTAAATACAGTATCTTACATGGGAAAATTAAAAGTGTTAATTTCTATTTTATAAAAGTTATATATAGAAAATTTTGAAATAAAAAAACTTTTGAAAATATAAAATTTTGGTAGAAATTTTACCATTGTCCTCCCTTAATGACAATTTCCAAGAGTCAGATAATTTCCTCGGCACCCGCCTCCACCAACAACCCGACAACATCCACATGTCCCTTCTCACTCGCCCACCACAACGCATTCCGTCCTCTATTATCCCTCATGTTCACGAACTCCCTCCTCTCCGTCTCACTCGCGAACGCCTTGAGAAGCGTCTCGACTACCCTCACATGTCCTGCGCACGCCGCTCGTATCAAGCCCGTCTGTCCGGACTGCTCCTGAGTCGCGACGTCAGCCCCCGACGCGATCAACAGGTGGACGACGTCACTGTGTCCGCCGTCGGCCGCGAGCCAAGCGGAAGTCCGCCCCCACTTGAAGCGCGAGTTAACGAACTCCTGTCTCTCGCCGACGTCAGAGAACGTCTCCAACAAATGACGTACGGCCGCGATGTCACCGCGCTCTGACGCATGGATCAGAGCAGCTCGTCCCGACTCCTCTTGCAGTGTGGCGTCAGCACCTACGGCAAGGAGCATCTCCACAATGTCTTCCCGCCTCCAGAAAGTCGCCTCGGACAACGCAGTTCGTCCTCCGTCGTTGCGCATGTTCACGTACATAACCCTCTTGGTGACGTCACTGAACGAGTCCAGCAGAAGTTTGACCATGGCCATGTGGCCGTGGCTGGAGGCGTTTATCAAGGCCGTCTCGTAGGATCTATCCCGAGCTGTGACGTCAGAGCCGGAACGTATGAGGAGGTCAACGATCTCAGGGTTTCCGCGGAAACTTGCCAACAACATGGCTGATTGGTGTTCTTTATTTCTGATGTTGACAAAACTGGGAATGTCGTCACTGTACAAATCTAATATCCATCGAGCCATCGAGGTTTTACTGTCGTAACATGCGGACATCAGTGGCGTGTTTCCCCAACCATCTCTAGATGACAGGAGCTCATTTACAATCCTGGAGTTTGAAGTATCAATTGTTCGTTTGACCAAAACTCGGGCTATTTCCACACTTCCGTACACACCTGATGTATGCATCAGAGTCGATGTACTGGAGTCATTGTACGCGCAGTAATAACCGTCATGTGTGCTGTCCACTGGTACACCCATGTCAAGTAGTAGCGTGAAGAAATAGGAGTGGTCATGTTTGAATACGCTCTCTAACATTTCTTCGCTGTGAATGTTCTCTTTTGTTGTTTGAAACTGGTTGATATCCACAGACTCGTATTTCAGTATGACATCCATCTCAGCATATAGGCTGGAGGCATCTGCGTACTGCACAGGAGACCACTGTAGTACATCGTCTTTAATATCAACCTTAGCTTTGTTCTTTAATAGTATCTCGATGAGTGTGATATTTACTTTGCTGATGAGTTGTTTATTTAAACCAGCTGTCACGGCCAAATGAAGAGCTGTTCGTCCTCCTTTATCCAGAGCGTTGACGTCCACTCCTTCCTCCAACAAAGTTATCACCTTGTGAGCGTCCCCATTCAGAACAGCTCTATGGAGTGAGACGTCTCTTGCAAGAAGGCGGTCGAAGATATTTCGGACGACACACAAGGACTCCGTGAGGAGATGTTCACGAATGAATTTCCTGTTGAATGAAAAGTTCTGGGAGAACCATAAGGCGGAGAAATACTCAGCGAACACTCGGTGGATGAATGACGGCTTTCCCTCGATAATTCTGTCTATGATTCCGGATTTATCCACACCGCTCTCGATGTTGGCGAAGAATTTCTCAGATTTCTTCGCCATGTTTGTAGGATGCAGTGAGTTGAGATCTGCTTCGTCAAATAAAAGGATCATAGCAGCAGTTATATGTTTCTCCACACACATCTCTTGCTGTTCGATAAGAACTTCTTCAAACTCTGTACTCTCCTCGCTGATACTGAGTTTTCTTTTCAGGTGAAGGACGATCTTCTTTTCAACAAATTGTTCGATGAGTTCTAAAATGTCTATATTCAATGATGGGATAATTTCATCGTCAGAAACATAGTTTTGAAATACTTCCGCGAGCATTTGAGTCTGAAGAGGAATTCCAGTAAAAAACTTTTCGTTATCGTTCATTGACTTCGAGGTATTTTCCAGTAGTTTTGTTATGAAATCGTTAAGCTTATGTGCCGACAGTCCTGTGGATTCTCCCCAGTACTTGACGAGAAAGTTTCTCTGATCCTCTTCATCAAATCTTCTCAAGGTCGAAGCTAAAGTTGACAAAAGACTCTCCAGCGTGTCTCGCATAGAATATCTGGAGGATATCCACACTTGCTTGACTTTCGTTGACAAAACACTGTTCACTAGAATGCAACATTTCCTCACGTACTTCGGAGCGATCTCATCAAACCCGTCAAGAAGTACAATCATATTCCCAGAGTCATTCAAGCAATAGTTGAACAACGCTTGGTCAACGCTTGTCATCGTCTCAATTCCAAGTGCGGATGTTAAAAACTCTTTCGCGTTCAAATCTTCCTCTCTAGTTCTACCGATATATTTCGTGTGGTCGTTCAAGGCAATTGAGACGACCCAAGAGTTAGGAAGTTCATCTTTCTTCTGACGAGCAACGTGTGTCAGCAATGTCGACTTCCCCATTCCGGGTTCAGCTACAAGGAGAACTACTCTTTCGTCTTGATCCTTAATGTTGATGTATTTGTCATCAATATGATTCTTAATTATGCTAATATCTCCTTTACTTTTCTTCCAAAATAACTTCCCGTCAATAAGCTGAAGATAATGTACATCTTCAACTGATTTTCTTGACTCGTTAGTCGTTAGGCATTTTCCTACTGTTTTCAGCACCGTTTCCTTTTGCAATAAAAATGAGTTCCTCGTCGTTCACCACAAATTCTGATCCAGTTAGATTAATTCTATTAGGAAGCATCAAATCTATGTCATGAAGCGTTGCTCCCTGAATAATAATTTTCCCAGTAAATTTCTTCTCACAGAATATGTCTGAATGAATCACATTTCTGAACTCCAAAGTACGGTCGACGAAGTAGCTTACTTCCTTCCTTAGTTTGTTTTCAATAGTATGAGACTTGCAAGTGAACATATTTTCAAAGTTTCCTTTCAAAATCGTTGATGTTATATCAATATCATCGTTAAAAATTCCTCCTAATGACGTTGGCTTGTCTTGGAATATAATTTCCTTCTCGAAAAAGGGTTTCACGGATTCCTCTGTCAAATCTGACAAGTGAAAGCGATCAACTTGCATCTTAAAATTTAATTTCATGTTTAACTCTAACCGACTTGCAAAAGTGTCATCCGGTGTCGACAAAAGAACAACCCGCTTCTCTGAATTTTTCCGAAGAATTTCAAACAAATCGGATTGGATATCTTTCGCATGTTCCTGATTCCCTGTTCCGTCACTGACAATTACCAGCAAATGTTTCTTCCCAAGGCGCCAACTCGACAACACAGCTTCACTTTCGTTCAACAAACATTCAGTTCCTACAAATAAATACGGATAGTTCCCAGTTTCAAGAATCTGCAATACTTTAGTCGCTGTAATTCGAATTGATTCTTCAGCAACAATATGTAAACACGCTTGTTGTTCATCGATTGCTTCCTTCAAGTTGCCAGTTATGGTTTCTTCGAACTTCAAATCCAAACGTAACTTCTCTTTCTGTTGCATGACAATAATTTCGACCAGTGTTTGATGCAAAGCCTGAGTAAGGATCGAACTGTTCTGATCTAAAACAACGCCATCTGGATCTTGCCACCAATTCTCAAAAGCTTCCTTGTACTTTTGATAGAGTGAATCAATATCCGAGGAACTAACGTTACATGATTTCTTCAGCTCATGTTTTATGATTTCGTCGAGCTGGTCTTCACTCGGCTGCGCGGCGAAGAATTTCAGCTTCCTGAGAAAGTCTTTCGCATCTGCTTCGTTCAAACTCATTGGTCGATTCCAGACCTCATGCTTCTCGTTAGGAGATAAAATCTGTTCCTCTTCTAAAATTTTTAAATCTTTATAAATGCTTTCAACTAAATCCTCAGTTAAATTGCATCTTGGTCGGTCATCGTCCAGAAGATTAACATAGTTGTCCACAAGACTTGGGACGTGGCAAGTTGACAATTCAAACTTACCTTCACAAAACGGGGCATTGGTAAATAAAGCAAAATGACAAGCATCGAAACTACCTTTCAACATACCCCTTCGATGTTCACTGGCCAGAGACTGTTTTATATCTAAAAACGAAGTAAAATATTTACACAAAGCAAAGTCTCCTTTTGAACCTAACAACATGTCCTTACGAATCCTGGCCGATTTCTTATGCTTGAGCTGGATGAAACATGTTTGCCAAATGTCGTTGGTCTTGAACTGGAAGACTAAGTCGTCCAGAGCTCCGACTCCCTCGACATTGGTAGCCAATTGGAACTCCTGGCAGCTGTTGGAAGCTCGCAAGAAGAGGAGGGCCGCCATCTTGACTTCGTAATGTTGACCCTCCATCGTTGCGAAGCCTCGGATCTTCGGGTATTTCCGTGGATCTTCGGCCATGGCGCCTGGATTCGGGAACTGAAACGGAGGAAATAGTTTTTACTGAACATTATTTAAATTTTGATGAGATGAGATAATTTTTTTATGTTCGAGATGACTAGGAAAATAATATAAAACTGTGTATTTCTTAAAGCCCGTTTTTTTTATTTTTGACTGAACGTTCCTAATTATTATGAAATTAATAAATAGGAACTACCAGGGACTGTAACCCAAATGAATAACGGTTCCGGTTCCGGTACCGGTTCCAGTTTTGGTTAAATAAGGGTTCCAATCGGTTCCATCAAATTCAGACAGTTATTCCAATTATTTTTTTTAAATCGACTTTTGGGAACTTACATGCTTAGAATGTCTAATATTAATTTGACGCGGTGATCATTTATTTGAAAAATTGTGAATGGTAGTAAATAATTTCAGATTTGAAAGGAAATGAAGTAAAAAATCTATTCAATTAATTATTTAATTAATTGATTTAATTGATTTAAATTATTTAATTTAATTAATTGAGGAGAAGAAGAAGAATAAGAAGAAGGAGAAGAAGAACAAGAAGAAAAAAGGAAGGAGGGGAGGAGGATGAGAAGGAAGACAAATGTGACAGGCCTGGCTAGCCGGCATTACTAAATGTATTTAGCCTATAAGAAATTTTTACTCTACCTAGTGTGGAATTAAGTGTTTATAAATGTAAATAAATATGTGATAATAAAAAAAAAAAAAATTTAAAGAACCCTTATGGAACCGTTATGGAACCCAAATCATGTTTAATATTTATATGGGTTCCGGTTCCGGTTCCACCTAAAAAATAATATGGGTTCCGGTTCCGGTTCCTATAAACAAACCGGTTCTTTTCGGTTCCGGTTCCGGTTCCAGTCCCTGGGAACTACCTTAGTCTCCTAAAATTGAATTTTCTCACAAAAACTCAGTGCAAGTTGTCTGGGGTATATTAATGATTCAGTAATCATTAATACTAATACCAAAATATTGATAACGGTCTGGAGCTGCAGCTGATCAGTTATTAGGTCCCGGGTTCGATTCCTGTAGCAGTCTTCCTGACTGAGTTTGTAGCGTGTTTTACCTCAGTCGAGAGGCAAATGATGGGAAGGTTCCTTACATACCACGAATTTCCACCGCCCATTAAAGTCTTCATCATCGTCAGAGTTATTTGCATTTTGAAGAAGATGACAATGAAAACCATAAAATAAAAATAAATATGTATTTATTATTTGACGTCAATTTATGAGCAATTATCCCACTATTAATGGTTTCAGTTTTTTTTTACTTGTTTCATGTTGCATTAATTTTTAATATTACTTATATTTTTGGGAAACCAACTGGAAAGGAGCTTCGATCGATTCTCGGGTGTTACGAAATTATTATTTAGGATTTTGCATGACGAAACGTTCATTTTAGTAACCTCCGTCCCACACATATTTAATCCTAACTACAATATAAAATATGTCACTCAGAGTACTTACTAATAGTATTTATTCGTAAGCTGATGATATTACTTATTATAAAAAAATTATCGTGACTTAGAAATACAAATAACTTAAAATATGTGCCAAAAGTACTCACTATTTTGAAGGAATTTAACAAAATTTAACATTACATTTAGTTTTACACATGAAAATTACAGTGCAAATGATACAAACTTAAATAAAATTAGTAAAGTGTTAATTATGAAAAAAATATAAACAGATGCTAACAACAGTATTTTAATTTTGTCTGCAGTTTTAAGGGAGGGATAGTGGTTATTTCGGAAGATCGGTATAGTTACTTGAATCCAAGAAAATCATATATAATATACAGTGTTGTGATTAGATAATTTTATTTTTATCTAACACGCCAAAAATTTATCTAGATAAGATAATAGATAAAATTCCAAAAAATCATCTAGATAATAGATAAAGATAAAAAATATTTATCTAGATAATTGTAATAGATAATTTTTTTACCAAACAATAGCACGTAATTCAGTGGACTCAACCTTTTTGACTTGCGGGCCAATAATACGAATTTGCTTTTGTTGGCGGGCCGCATTTAGTACAACAATGCTCACGTGATCAGGTAGGTTCATTCCAGGCACGTAGGAACTACTTTTTCATTCGGGGTGGGGGGGGGGCAAAGCCCCTCAGTTTTAGCCCCGCAGGGCGTTTTTTTAAATTTAACAATTTAAAATTGATTCTTGGGCTTTAAAATGCACGAACTGAAGCAAAAGGTACCCTCCAATTGTTGCCTACGGGTCTGGTTCTGGTTCATTCAGTGTCTTTTGTTTATTAGGAAACGAATCGAACAATAATTCACACGCCAAACCAAACACTTTTTACAATTTTCGGAAATGTTAATTGGCTTCATTTTCATTGCAACAAGTATGACGCTACATTTAAGAACCATCCGTTGCATTTCAGCCCGATGCGTGGCCGTGGGTCCTAACAAAATTTCTCTCAAATGAAACGAGATTTTTTTAAAATATTATTTTCACAGTGGACACATTTTTGAATAAGTTATAAAACATCAACTGGAGCGCCACAAAAATTTGTGTCGCAGGTTGAGTACCACTGACCTAAATAGGTACTAAATGTTTTCATGCAAATTCAAATAATGACAATAATAACTTTCCATGCATTCCAAACGACCTGGGAATAATTTTTGGTAAGTGATAGAGGCACTCGTTACGTGCCTGTTCATGTACACACAAATGCATATTTCAAATTTTTAATTTTGTATCTAGATAATTGCCAATAGATAACAATATTTTTATCTAGATAAAGATAAAGATAACCAATTATTAAATTATCTAGATAAGATAATAGATAAAAAATATCTATCTAAAGTTCGTTCACGATAAGAATATCACTGACGTTTTAGCCGATCACGTCGTTCATTGGTCAGTCACTTGAACACTGCCCTGTCAATGGCAAGACTTTCTTCTTTGTATTATTGAAATTGTATAAATTATGTCAAATACACAATTTTTAATAGTAGTAAATATTATAAAAATTCAATAAAATTGATTTATTTTTATCTACAGCCGTATTATACACATTTTTTGATTATTATATTGATATTTACATGTTTAGGTATACGTTCACTTGACTACGGTAGTACACGCCGCCATTACGGCTTGCTATTCTAATCGTGAATGAACTTTAGATAATAATCTAGATAATTTTATCTAGATAAGTCACGACACTGATTATATAACACTTATTGCAAGAGTTTTTCTATTCTAACACACTATTGTATATATAAAATACTTATTGAAAGGCATCAGATCATACAAAAAATAAAATTTCAACATTTTCGTAATTTTCGGTCTCACTGAAATCTATGTTTTGGGACAGGAGTTACGCGGGACAGGACTTACGTTTTAGAAGAAAAATGATGACAGTAATTTAAGGATAGGTGCCAGAAACTCGAAACTCTGGAAATATGCCGTGGCATCATCGCAAAATTTAATAAAAATTAATGCTAGTAGTAACTTGACACGTTTTAATTATACAGGGTGGACAGGCGTTACGAAAGAAATGGAATTCCCACCTTTTTTATGAATAATAACTTCAAATTTTTTGACGTTTCGCCATATCGCCATAAAGTAAGCAGCAAATTGAAGGAAACAGGTTGACGAACCAATAAAAAAAAATCTGGGTCGGAAGCAGCATCTTTAGAATATAATAAGCCAGAGTTAATGAACGGGACGGAGGTTACAACCAAAGTGATGGACAGCCTTTTAAAAAATTAACTACAATTATTTGGGTGAACTAACTGATGTTTCATCTGTATAAATGTAAACTTATACATGGTCTTTTCCCTTAAAAAATTCATCCTACTATATTCACTGTCTCAAACTTTGACTTTTCAAAGACTGACACGGGACAGAGGCTACTTTTCACCAATAAAAGTAGAAAATTTGAAAATATTTTTGTAGATTAACGCAAAAATAGTAAATGCATCATGTAGAGGGTTACCTATACGTAATACAATAAAAAAAAAAAAATTTACTTTGAATTGCTTTCAGCAATTCCACTCGGGCAGAGAAACTAATATAGTGGGATAATGGCCCTTATTCCGTTGAAGCAATTTGAGAGAAAAAAATTGTTTCATAAGTGGATGTAACTTTGATAATGTTTACAAGCCCGGAACAGGGGTGAGTGGTAAAAGCGCTGAACTTGAATTCCGGAGGCCCGGGTTCGATTCCCGCGACCGTCCTTCCTGACTGAGGTTTTTCGTGGTTTTCCCTCAGTCGACATGCAAATGCTGGGAAGGTATACCCTACCATGACCCTACTAATAGGCCACGACCGCCGCCTTCCCACCTTCCATCCTTACCTACTCTTCACCATCATCTCCCAATCATCATCATAATAATTCATCCGTCGCCATTAGCCTCGCTGCAGAACAGTGCGACGTTAAGCCCCAGACAAAAAAAAAACAAGTACAGTCTGATTGAATGTTAGGTAGTAACACGTTTTTATGTTTTCTTCGTGCCTTGTTAATTAGGCGCCGGTTACTCAACAAAACCGCATAAAACTATAAAATTTTTGATACGATTGGAGACCAAACCCGCAAAATAATTGTATAGTTGGGTTCAAGGATGAACCTAGGGTTGTTACTTGGCACGCTTTTAAAATTAAATTTTATACAGCATACACAGCGAGAAAAGAAAATAGCTAATTATTCACAAACAAATCAACTAATTATTACTTATTAGCAAAGCAAACCAATGTAGGTATTACAAAGTGATAACCTTAAGTTTGTCTTTAATCTTATCGCGGTTAAAATTTGAAATAATTTCGTCTCCAATCGTATAAAAAAGCCTGCACAAAGCAGCAAAATTACTCGCCCTTATTGCGATTTTTTTTTAAATAAAAAGACAGTGTATACAAGTTTTGAAAGAATCAGGATTATTATAATTATTAAAAACATCTTTATTGGGATATTTCATCCTGTAGTAGTTTATTTATATGTAATCGGTAATGTCAACAGTTTCGGTCCATATGTTTGGACCTTCTTCAGGACAAAAACTTCAAATCATCCTGAAGAAGGTTCAAACATATGGACCGAAACTGTTGACATTACGTAAAAATAAACTACTACAGGATGAAATATCCCAATCAAGACGTTTTTAATAAAAATACAGTGTATTTAAACAAAATAATATCTTTGTAATTTTGTCTAACCGTTCTGCAACTAGACTTACGTCGACAGACTCCTTAACAATTTCAAAAAAAATAACAGTCGACTACATTTCCGTGTAAATAATACATTTATTAGCATTCAAAAGGGAAATCACAGATGACGCAAGAACTTCTCACCTTCAATCAGCTGTTCCTCATGAGTCACCGGCCGAAGACACTTCACTGGCTGATGAAAGACCCAGCTACTATGTTGCAGTAAACAAACACTCTTGCTTTCGCACTGATGTCTGATCGGAACTTTAGGCTCGGTCACTTCCTGGGAATCTTATCACATCCTCTTACCGACAACACATGGTTTCTATGGAATTATGTTTTGCAGACACAACACTGGGATTATTTATAAATAAAACACACGTAATCTTCTCTAAGAAGTGTTGATAAGAGATATATAGTTGGTAAACAAAAATCTTGTGATATCTGAAAGATAAAAACAATGGTTATAAATCAAGTTTATTTCATAGCGCAACCAAATTTGCATACGATTCAGCTAGGTTTTGACAATTATGCAAACCCTTACGAATACAAAGAATACGATAAAAACTATATTTAGTTATAATTAATTATAGTTTTTAGTGAAAATTTAAATTTTTAATACAATATTTTTAATAATAATTTAAATTTATCGTAGTATATTATTCAATTAACATAATATTTAAAAATAATTATAATATATTAAAGATAAAGGTACAAAAACACTACAATTAATTATAACTATAATTATAATGAAAGTATAATATTTTTTCCTAAGGGAAAGAAACGATTATATTTTGTAAATTGTAAAATTTGAGGCGAAATAACGTAGCATTGCTTACACTCAATCAACTTATATGATTGTTGACAATTAATAAAAATATAAATACCATTTACTTACACTGTTTATTTCTTTTCGGACGTTTTCAACAATACTGATCTGCCTCCTAAAACTTGCGGACCAACTTTCATCAGCTTCTAAGGCCTACTAAACGGATGTAACAATAATCAACACACTCTGTATACTCAGCCAGCTGTCTTTCGACTAACCCAGTCTCACTTTCAGCTTCCTAACACTAATCCTCACGTGACCTCTGACGTCACGAACTGACGTGGTCCTCTGATGTGGAGGTCATTGCCACGGGCCGGGCTATTTCAACGTATTTGGCACAGTTGTTTTAAACCATGATGAGTTGGGGGGGGGGGGGGGGGGGGGAGTTCCCATTGTCTCACAGAATTCCCTTAACGTTGTCCTTTTCTGTAACTTTGCTTATGCAGATGGTTACAATATATATATATATTTTTTAATGTATACACGCAACGAAAGATAAAACGCCCGGTAATCGAAATAAACAGATTGGCTGAAAAAGATTTGTTGGCATCATCCAATGAAGTCTGCTACCTTGTCATCTAACTCTAGTGAGCTTTTTTATCATTGAAAATATTAATGATTAATGGACAAGAGACCAATCCGTTTCGTTCAAATACCGTTTTATGTTTTGTTGTTGGGTGTATTATACACAACTCTAAGGTTAAAACACTAGTTATAATTAAAAGACATATCAAATGGATCGCGATGTTTCGCCGACGCCTTCCGTCAAATTCCTCAGACGAGACTAACAAGACAAAATTAAATCAAACCTAACAACTCGCATTAAATTACCCCTACATCTGTCAGGACCTGTCAGTAGGGGTCATTTTAAGATAATTAGACGTTTGTTTTGTTTTGGATTTGTCTCGTCAGTCTCGTCTGAGGAAGCCGACCGAACGCGCCGGCGAAACATCGCGGTCCAATCTTTTAATTAATACCAGTGTTTTTATCCAAGATTAGTGTTCATGTATCATATTCCTGGTATCACTCTTCTCGTTATATGAATATGATTTTTGATGACGGGGAAGTGAGGGGGAGGGAAGGAATTGACGGGAAGAGTTATTATGTGAAACATTCCCAGCATGTGTCTCTCCAATGATGGCTGATCAGAAAATAAGTGAGTCGAGTTTTGATAGATAATGTTACAGCATGCGGGTCAATATCTATGTATAAAAGAAGATTGTGATTATGAGTAGAGAACGATAGCGCAAGACAATAGAGTTGGATCTTCGGAGGGTCACGCGTTCGATTCCCGTGGCCGTCCTTCCTGACAGGTATTATTTCGTGGATTTCCTCACTAGACAGCCAAATGTTAGTATAAATAGTACTAAATGCCAAGACCGCCTCCTTCCCAATCCCACCATACGTATCTGCTCTCCATTAACATCTCATTAAATTGTTCAAGAGACACTGTCGCACTGTTGTTGAGCGAGCGTAGCGAGCGTCACCACGGTACTCTTATGGCACTTTCTCTGTGTTTTTTTTTTTTTTTTTTTTGCCTGCACTGCCCAGGTCAAACCGCACAACCAATCGATCTCAAATTTTGCAAACAACCTAACGTAATCTATGCGGTCCCTGGGATCTTTTCTGAACGGGATCATGTGATTGGTTCAAATTTTATAAAAAATATCTTTCGATTGGTTGGTTCGATCAATTTGAAATTTAGCAAAGTCATTGCAACCAACATTGGTCCTAATCATTAAAATTTTCAGCCAAATCCTCCCATTGGTTCAAATTTTAAACCATTTTTCCTGTGATTTTTTAAATTTAAACTAGAACCGATTGACCGACCAACTAAAAACTTCGCATGGTCATTGGTACCAACATTTAAGGTATTTTTGCCAATTTTCAGTGTAATCTGTCGTTATTTTCAAAAGTTTTTGACATTTTGGGGACATTTTGCATGTTGGCTGTCAAATTCACGGCGACTTCGAATCTTCAGTTCAAGGCAAGGTAGTTAGAGCAGAAAGTTTCAAACGAAATGAAACTAATAATGACCGTTCAACAGATTGATCTGATATTGTGTACACACACTACATATCATATCATATGGGTGGCCCCAGGTATATTTTTTGAACGAGATCCTGTGATTTTTGAAAATTAACAAGGAACCGTTCAATTATAAAGGTTTAATCGATCAACTTAAAACTTAGCAAGGATATTGGGACCAATATTTTTTTTTGAGGTTTTGGAGATTTTATAGACATAATTTCGGTTATTTCGGTTCGAGGTGTTGCGTGTATCCGTGCTCGCTCATCAACGCGTTACACAGAGCGTTTTCCTAGTTACTGTTTGGCGTGCCGGTAATGTGTGTGCAATATAATCACGGTCTACTGGAAATTTCATACAAATTTGCAAAGAAATTCGAATTTCTAGAAGACCGTTGCAGCATGGCTACATGGTTTTACATGTAAAACTGCACTTTTCAGATGGAAAAACGTTAAAATAAAGCAGTAAAACCCTCATAGCTCGCTAAAACGGCCAAGAACGTATACATTTAAAAATGGTATAACGAAATATTGCCTCTGATACACGCTATAGTAGTTTTTCAAAAAATTCTATACGTGGGAAAGCAGTCAAATACGTTTTTTAAAATATCAGCATGACTTTCCGTATGGTCGCAATGTTAAACTGAGAACAAAAAAACTGTTGCTTTGAAGCAATATATATCGAAAATTAGTTCACGTTGACCACTTTTTCTCGCCATAGGTATTATGGTCCAGAACATAAAAATCTATGTATTTGCGAAAATTGAACGATTTCTATAGAGAAGTAAAATTCGGAGATTCCTCTTTAATGTTATTTTATAAATGTAGGCATTACATTACGTATTACACTATACACGGATCATCCGTTTTTAATAGAATAAAACAATAAATCAATTAAGGAGCGGAGGTAATCTTACAGAGAGATTAGCGAGAATAAAAATGTGCAGCAAACCTATTACACACCCAATTTGAAGAGGTTTTATTGTTTAAGTTTAGATAAGCCGACCATAAACTTCGATATTGAAGCAACAAGTTATGAAATGTGTCAATGAAAGATTAATATATTTTTTTTATGGCGTTTTCCACTGGCTGCACTGGGGCTGCACTGAAATGACGTCACCATACAAAACTCAATGCAAATTTCAAACTGAGTGCAGCACCAGTGCAGTCCAGTGCGGCCAGTGGAAAACGCCATTAGTAGTGTAACGTCGTATTGTTTTGTAATGCTTTTGTTTTGTCGATTAATATTATGATTTGAGATGCTAGCGAGTTAAAAATGATGAATAAAAGGGAAAGAATGAGGAGGTCATGGCTTTAAGGTGGCTGGAGCTATCGATTTATACAAAACATGATAGCTAATACGTCCGTAAATCTACAAGATTTTTTTTTGTTTAAATCTATCGGTACAAAAAAAAATTCATTATAGCTTTAAAATTTCTCGATTTTACTTGGCTGCCATTTAAGATAACATAGGGGAGAAAACTCAAATTATCTCAGAAACTAGACGCGAGAAGTGTATTATTTTTTCAGTGATTGTGTATGGCATGATTATCAATAAGTACACAAAATATTATGAAGATCTGAGACCATGCTCCAGCCACCTTAAGTAGGGAACCTTCCCAACATTTTCCTCTTCAACCGTATAATATACCAAGAGAAGTCTCTTATAAATCATTATTTCTCAGAATAAGACTTTTATTATGAAAGATCAGATGTGTCAGAACGACGAGAAGGTTTTTGTGGGATGAAGCTATCCAGAAATCGATTACAGAGATAGCTGGAAATCTACGAATTTTATTCCAATTGTTTTAAAACATTACAATCGACATTGGCATTGCCATGGCAACAAAATATTCACCATGGTAACTCATTGCTGGGGACTTTATAGTAATGCCATTCGTCAAATACCGCTTTTTCCCGACAAAATTTCACATTTGACATTACCTTCACATTTTGTATGAATGAAAGTTAAAGTTTTCGTGTGAAAAGTGTACCTACTTGTCATTAATATTTTTGTTGACATAATTATACAAAATACATTTTATTTTATTCCATCCTTTCCAAATTCACTTTCAAGGGTAAGGTATGGGTTACAAAAAAATAGACTATATGTATCTTATCAGTTTCTAGACTTACCTGCAATCACGTGAGAAGTTCTTATGGACAAGACATAAGCACACCATGCAGTGGATTGACATACTTGAGTGGGATTAGATATGAATACCTTCATCAAGGTCTACTTCACCGTGTTGCATCATATCCTATCACTCACTGATTATAGTAAAAACATAACCTGCTCAGCTGTCTGGCAGTTAATTATAGCATTTACTGTTATATGCGAGTTATGGTCGTTCGTTATGGTCTTTATTTGTTTTTTTTTCACACCAATACACAAAACGATCTGAAATTTGGTATACATATAGTTTCATCACACATGTGAAGATCTAAGAAGGTTTGGTTTGAAGTCTAAAAAATGTACAACATTTGATTTGTTAAAATTTGAAAATGGTGTCTCATTGGTTTACAATTGAACATTTTCCTTTACCAATTGATTTCAATTAATTGCCAATTTGTTTGAAAATTTTCAACCAAATCCTCTTATTGGTTACTTAAACTTAAAAACATATTCTCTCGTTTAGTGAAAATTTAATTGTTCCGATTCCATTGAAATTTTGAATAGCATTTATTTTTGCTCAGGGAAAATTCCCCGAAATACTTCCATCTAGGTGAATGTTGCCGGCTACGCAATACTAGGCACCAACTGGAAAAATAATTCCTGGAGTTATTTTTAAAGTTGGTCTTATGATATTTTACTTTCGTGGATATCCAATAATAGTAATTATCCCAAATCTAAAACAACAGTTGATTATTCAAAATAAATCACAATCCATATTGTCCCTGTTTATTGAAGCTCGGAAATTACATTGAAGACCAGATTAATGTCAATAAATATTTATGAAAGAAGCCAATTTGAAACCGATAATTGAGCGAGCGAAGCGAGCGACTCCATTTGGCTCTTTTAGCACGGACCTCTGTTTTTTTTTTGTTTTTTTTTTGTTTTTGTTTTTGTATGCTAAAGGAAGCAATGGAAGTCGCACCGTTTCACCGATCGACCTGAAATTTTGCACACATGTAAAGACAACCTTCTCTGTTTGCAGACCCAATTTTTTTTTGAAATCCATCCATTGGTTCATTGTTAAAATAAGTATCTCCTGATAGCCTAAAAAATGAAAATGGTCTTCGAGAAATGTGATCAAACTTATATTTAGCATGGTCAGTAAGACCAACAATGTCACTTATTTTACAAATTTTCAGCCGAATCTGTCAAGAAAGTATGCACTTATTGACATTTTTAATAGCTGTCAGAAATGAAACATTGAAAATGAATGTCTTTCCAATGCAACTGAATCTGATTTGCTTTAGGTACAAGAGTGTTTTGATGGTATGTACAGTTTTTTTTGTGAAAAGCAGATATTTTTATGTTTATTGAGTTGATCAAATTTGAATAATTCAATTTGGATCATAGTTTCCAACAAATCATTTCGAGTTTTTAAGGACCTTGATTGTCTTTTCGTCAATTCGTAGTTCTAATGGCCGTGCCTCCCGTGTTTCTACTTGGCTGATTTTGCATCCAGGAGGGATTAGAAACATAAGCTCACATTTCAATAATATCATTGAGTGGCGTTTGTTCTCTTCTAGCGTTCACACGTCATTCCAAATCTCTCCTGCATTTTGCTTCTTTTCGTTGATAATTTTGGCAATTTGGTGTACTTTGTGAAGGTATTAGTAAAATTGAATCGCTTTTAAAGCATAGATATTAGGTATCTACAGTTTTTGTCCAGGGGATTGATTATTTCAAATTATTTTCTTCTTGGAAACGTTGGATTTATTCCGTTTCTGAGCTTCTGTCTAGCCTGACATTTCCTTGAAGGTTGCTATTTTTTTTGAAAGTTTTGATTCATTCAGTTCAAAACATTACGTTGTCTTATTTTAATTGTGGAACGTTGGATTCATTCCGTTTCTAAACTAGGTAGTTACTATTTTACCTGATCCGTTTTTTGTGTGGAACTTTGATTCCTTTCGCTTATTAGTTGAAAGGTGATTACTTTATTTTCATATTTGCGAAGTTTTGTTCAAGATTCATTTCGTTACATTACGACATTGAATACATTACGTCTTTGAGCACACATTTCGTGCATTTCAAACATTGATCACACAAATATTATTGTACTTTAATTAGGTAGGTACTCTACTTCTTACTTTTTCATTACCTATCTTATCCCTATTTAAACATGCCGAAAAATGGAAAGACTTCTGCTAGAATGAAAGCCATAAAGGCGAAAAAGCGTCTGCGTGAAATTGAAGATCAAGAAACTGACGAAGCTAAATCTAAAAGGTTGAAACAAAATGTCGTTAATAATAAAGCATCAAGGAGCAAAGAGACCCCCGACCAGACTGCTGCAAGGAGATACTCAAACAATCAACGCAATACCCGCTCTCGTGCAGCGGGTATTGCCGATTGACCGACCAACTAAAAACTTCGCATGGTAATTGGTAGCAACATTTAAGGTATTTTTGCCAATTTTCAGTCTAATTTGTAGTTATTTTCAAAAGTTTTTGTAATTTTAGGGACATTTTGTGTGTTGGCTGTCAAATTCACGGCGACATCGAATCTTTAGTTCAAGGCAAGGTAGTTAGAGCAGAAAGTTTCAAACGAAATGAAACTAATAATGACCGTTTAACAGATTGATCTGATATTGTGTCCACAGTAATATCATATCATATGAGTGGTCCCAGGTATATTGTTTTGAAAGATATCCTGTGATTTTTGAAACTTAACAAGGAACCGTTCAATCAAAGGTTTAATCGATCAACTTAAAACTTAGCAAGGTTATTGGGACCAATATTTTTGGAAATTTTGGAGATATTTATACAAGTCTGTGACGAAATTCAAGAATTATTGGCTTTTAATGACATTTTCGATAAACATAATTTCGGTTCGAGGTGTTGCGTGTATCCGTGCTCGCTCATCAACGCGTTACTCAGAGCGTTTTCCTAGTATTTTACATTATGCAGTCTGTCCAGCGTACGTCTGAACTCTCACCACATGGAGCCACCGTCAGTTGTTCTGCTAGGCCGAGAAAGACTTCATTGCGCACTCTACTTGTAATGTAGTCTATCTCGGCCTAGCAGAATAACTGACGCGCAGTGCATTCTGTTGAGAGTTGAAACATACGTTGCCCCGACTGTAAGTCTTATCCGAAGTACAAGTCGTCAGTGTACTGGAGGAACCATGGTACATAGTACTGTGGGTTCACGTACATTCCTCCTTCGCCACAATGATATCCTCCAGAGACTGTCCCTGCCAGAATCCAGTGGCCATTCTTAAACACAACCATCGGGCCTCCACTGTCACCCTAGAACACAAGACACATTGTTGTTTCATCGTCATCAGCAGAACAAGGAAAACGCGATTTGAACGCGTAGCTAGAGCATAAAAGAAATCGTCACAAGATCCACTCAAATCAATAACAATTCTGCTCCCTATACCTTAGGTAAAATGGGCATCAGGGGCCGTATTCTAGAACATTTAAATTACAAATTCTGATGGAATCTGATTCGGTGCAATGTTAATCCTTATGGCCGTGACCAGAATCCATCAGGAATTGAATTGGGAAAACGTTCTAGAATACGCATCCAGTGCCATAATGCGAAAAAACTTACTGCATACGTCATTTGCAATAGACGATTCCACAAAGAATCCGAGTGGCTCTGATTTCTAAGAAAATTTTACTTGCTGTTCACTTTTTAGTTGCACTTTTAATTTCACTTTGATTTTCACGTACTACAATGAGTTAAACACTACAATAGATATCTGGAAATCAAACGGAACAGGTTGGGTGAGTGGTTAACGCTCTGAACTTGTATTTAGGAGGCTCGGGTTCGATTCCCGCGACCGTCTTTCCTGACTGGGGTTTTTTCGTGGTTTTCTCTCAGTCGACAGGCAAATGCTGGGAAGGTACGCTACTAATAGGCCACTACCGCCTCCTTCCCACCTTCCATCCTTTCCTACTCTTCACCATCATCTCCCAATCATCATCATAATCATTCATCCGTCGCCATTAGCCTCGCTGCAGAAAAGTGCGACGTTAAGCCCCAGACAAAAAAAAATCAAACTGCACGTGAATTATTTAAGAAACCAGAGCCACTCAGATACTTCTAGGAATCGTCTATTAGCAAGTCTAGACGTTTATCTCAAAATAATAATTTTTCGTTATCATAATTTAAACAGTTGTAACTTTGGCTATTTTAGGGTCTAAACATGAGTGTAGAATAATAGAAAGTCATTGAAATAATAAAAATTTAAAAAAACGCCAATAAAAATTGATTTGAATAAAGAAATTTTCTGACACACTCAGATGGGATGATGTTATGTATATGAACTGCAAATTTAAATGATTTGCTCTACCAACTTTTTGAATTCCAAAATGGCGTCCTGTGGCCTTGTCCAGAAGAATTGCTTGTTGTAGTTTAAAAGCGTCCAAAAAATAGGTTTTGTTCCAGTACTTGATCCAAAAGACCAATGTGGAATATCTCGGCTGGGAGCACTGCAGACCGTCCCACAGGTGTGCATTTCCCCCTCCCTATGATGAAAACGGTTTCCACGCGCCTGTTCGAACACAAACTTACCCTACAAGAGCCCTTGTGTTGCTGCCACGCGTACTCGCACAGTTTGTAATTGTCTCGCGCATAAGCTCTGCAGTCGTCATTGTCCCACACCAACACATTTACTTCCCTCAACTTAGTCACTGATCTATTAGGCTCTGAAATCAAATTAGACAACGTCAACAACAATGTTTCCAAGCGGTATTTAATAATCTGAAAATTAACAACGGGTAGAACATAGAGCAGACTGGGACAAACTAGAACAAACTGGGGGAAGGGTTCTCAGAGAATCATACCCGGGGCGTATTAGCTAGAACGTTTTCCCAATTCCATTCCTGATGGTATCCGATTACGGGCATAAGGATTAACATTGCACCGAATCAGATTCCATCAGAATTGGGAATTTTGATATTCCATTCTGTTCTGCCCGGCAGGGGAAGCCACATAACACATAATTGTGATAATGTTTGATATTTTTGGTTAAGACGGCTGGGTAGTGAGTTTGACCTTGAATAGTTTTTAAATCGATTTTTATCAATATGTTTTACCAATGTAATTTTTAACACAATAAGGCTTTGTACGAGTATTCAGAACAGTTCAATGAAAATAAATTCAAACAATTGTAATGGTTTATTAGATTTACTCTGTCCTACAGATGTTTAGTGCCCGAAAATTAGGAAAATTATGGCACTATTAACATCTGTTGGACAAAATCAAGCTAATAACTTATTCCAAACTATGTAATTATTTAACAATTTCATTGGTAAAAGATATTGATAAAAATCGATTAAAAAACTCTTCAAGGCCACGCTCACTACTCAGCCCTCTTAAGTTATTATTAAATGTAGATCCTCACTTATTCGCACAAGATTTGGGTTTGTTCAATTCCTTTTCCTAGGAGGCAGATGGGCGGAAGTCCATTTTCTCGATTCTGCGTTGGCACACATTTGAAATAATCAAGCTCTATGCAATTTGACTGATGTCACCAAGAGTTATATTGAAGTATCATTTTCCATTACAAATATGTTTGGATGGACCCATTGGTTTATGAGCTCACCTCTAGACTAATTGAAATGGACTTCCATCTCCGAGAGATATTGAATGAGTTCCTACCGTCCTCAAGAGAGCCCCAGCCAGTCACCCAAGCATCCATTCTGTTGAAATTGTCGCCTCTGTTTGGAAGACATATCGGTTGAATGTGGACGTCGAAATCAACACTACCTCTCATCTTCAGAAGACCAACATCGTTGTGTAACGTAGGTTCATAGAACTGAGGATGCGGTATTGCGTCCGCGTATCTCATCACGGAGGGCAGCGGCTCTTCGGAAGATGGACCTTCTTCGTGTCTTATGTATTCGCCCAATACTACTTCGGTCAGAGAGTTCCTGAAACATCACATTTGCTGTTATTTACAAGAATAAGGGGATTACCCAAATCCACCATTTCCTACGTGTCTGGATCTTTCTCATTTCACGAGTAATAATTTTAAACAACCTAACAAGCAGTCATTCATATTTAGCAATCCTTTTTTTGGGTACCTAATCCCTCATTCCCCCTTTTCATGAATTGACGTGACGTTGCCCAACCTTCCTCCCTCACAACCCAACCGAGTTTACCGATTATATTTCGTTCCAATACATAGAGCTCAAAGAAAGTACATGTCTGAAATGAAGTACCCAAGTAAAATACATCTCAAGTGATAGCTGTCCAAGACGAAGGATTCTTGGAATGTTTCAAACACCCTCACATCCAGATACAACTTACGTATAGGAACAATGTCCGGCTGTTAATACGAAGAGATTGTTGAGAAGAACACCTCCACAGAATACTATTCCATAATTTGCATACACAGCTGCTTGCCAAGGCCACTCGCCAAACTCTGCTTCCTGGCCACCCGTAATCCTTGAACCATCGTTGGGTGTGTTAGTGATACTTGTACCATCATTAGACGTGCTCGTGATACTTGTACCATCATTTGGCGTGTTAGTGATACTTGTACCATCATTTGGCGTGTTAGTGGTCTTTGTACCATCATTGGGTGTGTTAGTGGTCCTTGTACCATCATTAGGCGTGTTAGTGGTCCTTGTACCATCATTTGGCGTGTTAGTGATACTTGTACCATCATTAGGCGTGTTAGTGGTCCTTGTACCATCATTTGGCGTGTTAGTGATACTTGTACCATCATTTGGCGTGTTAGTGGTCTTTGTACCATCATTGGGTGTGTTAGTGGTCCTTGTACCATCATTAGGCGTGTTAGTGGTCCTTGTACCATCATTAGGCGTGTTAGTGGTCCTTGTACCATCATTCGACGTGCTGTTCCCAATGCTCCTATAATTATTCCGCCAATTGGTATTCTTTATTGGTTGAGTGCCACATGCTGGATAAGAAATAAAAGAAAGTGATGTGTGATGTGGAAAATAAACGGCCTTCAATTATTCAACCAACTATACAACATAATATCTATACTATCGAGCGTATCCAGCAAATAATGGAACATCGTAAATGTACATTTTGCCCTCCTTACCTTTTACTTGCGTGCACACAGTGCCTTACTGTTGTACCGTACACCTCTCAGGTTCAATTAATTACCTTCTACAGGGTTCACAAAATACTAGTTTAACAAGAAAATTCAAATCTATACAGATCGCTAGTTGTTACGTCAGAAGACTTCTGGGGCGTCTTCACGGTATCACTACATCCCTTGCAACAACAAATAGTATCTGCATTTTGTGCACATAATCAATTCAGGTGCGTGAACCTGGCACCCCCATGTCAAAATTTCAAAAACAAACGATTGATCCAATTAGTGCTTAATTAGTGCCAATTATTGCCGTTAAATCCAAAATTAGAGCTCCAACCCTTAAAAAGTTACAGGGAAAAAACTGTGTGGGGTGCCAAGTACACGCTGGCACCCCCATGTCGAAAATTCAAAAACAAACGACGGATCGAATTAGTGCTTAATTAGTGCCAATTAGTGCCGTTGAACCCAGAATTAGTGCTTCATCCCCTAAAAAGTTACTGGGAAAAAACTTATGGGGGGTGGCACCTCGAGTTGTATAATTTATAAGACCAATACATACTTTGTAATTGTCTCTTCTTAGCTGACTGCACAAAGGTCGAACACATCACTGCTAGCACAAATAAGATGACAACACATTTCATGTTGATGCGCAGATGTTGTTAAGACATTTAACGCGTCAACACTTCTGAATACGAGAAACTGAACTTACAACGTGGATAGAATTGAAACAGTATTGAGTATTCAACCAACTTTAATAGTTTTTAACTGGTATTTAGTTTTCTATAACTTTATGTGTACTTACATTTCTTTACATTTTACGCTATGTAAGAATTGTTATTGGCAATAATTGCATTTATTAATTATCGATACTTAATAGAAAGAAGTTAACTACCTAATTCTTCAAAATAACTTAGGTGCACTTACACGTTTTTTATGCAATATGTAAAATATTAATAAAAATAATAAAAGTACTGTTGCCTATGGAAGACACATTCTGACGTTCAACATAATTACCACGTCAGCACTTCTGAATACGAGCAACTAGAACATACAACATGGCTCGAAGTGAAACAGGGAGCATTCAACCAACTTTAATAGTTTTCTATATTTTAATATAAATTTATATGTTACTAAGATTGATATATTGTACATATAGTATGCTATTAAATTTTTATTGGAAGTATTCCCAATTATTTAGTAGGTTCCACTGGAGATTTGATTTAATTACCTGAGGTTTTAAAATTATTTTGTAAACCTAGAGCACATTAAACGAGAATACATGAAACAGAATTTATAATTTAGAACCTTGAACGTCAAAAGAACAACGGGTGCATTTAATAAGCGGACATTGTACACGTAATGGCCGCTTCACATTTTAATTATCAGATGAATATTGATTTAATATTGGTTACATATTGGATGAATATTGGTTACAGGATAGTGAAGGTATTTACAAACTTCCATCTCACAAAAACAAACATGGTAAGAGAAGGCCAGCGTATACTGTGCCAGAAATTTTTAATAGGATACCACCAGAGTTAAAAGATCTTAGTAAATATGAGCATATTAAAATGGGAATTAAAATGTGGCTTTTAAGTGAAATTACCAGTTGACCTCTCAATGTTGATTTATTCATTCAATTATTTATTTCCTTCGTGTATAGATGTTGTATTTAGTGTATTTGGTATCACTGATATTATGTTATTGCCTTTGCTTTATTTTCAAGCTTATTATTTATTTGATTGTTTGATGATAGGAAGAGAAGACACAACTGTATTATTTTATCTTGTACTTGGCCGCAGACTAGCCTTTTGGCTAAGCGGCATATTGTTGTAGTGTGTGTTATTATTTCTATGTATGTATTCTTTATTACCAATAAAAAAAATACAGTATAAAATTGAATTAACTTTCTTCTAGCTCGTTCATCCACAGTTTTGTTTTCAAGTTGTTATGAGTGTCACACAACACTCCATCAAGATTGCTTTACTGCGAATCATGAACTTGCCATGTACAAGTCCTTAGTATTGTTTCGGATCCATGGTAGGTAGTAATCTGGTTTCATATACCATCCATTGTCACCACAAAGAATTTCGCTTGTTATTACTCCTGCCAGAATCCAATTTACGTTCTTGTACACAACCATCGGACCCCCAAAGTCTCTCTAGAACACAAGAAATAAAAGAACATTATTGTATTCATCAAGTTGGAAAACGCTCTGTGTAACGTTTTGATATGCTTTGTCATTTTTCTGTTCTACTTGAAAAGAGCTGATATTTCAGTGAAATTGTGATTGACATTTCTATTAATATAATAGACAAATGTTTCAATACAAGC
The DNA here is from genome assembly GCA_934045905.1 of Leuctra nigra. Taxonomy (NCBI): domain Eukaryota; kingdom Metazoa; phylum Arthropoda; class Insecta; order Plecoptera; family Leuctridae; genus Leuctra; species Leuctra nigra. Next base: position 15,970,939 of record OW203772.1, read on the forward strand.
ATAAAATGTTAGTGAAATGACGCTTTTCTACATGCGAAAATGTATTTAGCTACTGTAAAGCCCGATTTACACGGAACAATTTCTTGAACAACTTCTGTGTCACATTCCCATTTTTCATACATTTTTGCATTTACACGAAGCAACTTTCTGTCACAGAACTTGAAACATGTTCTAATTTCCTTCCAGAAATGTGACTAAGACTGTGCCATAGACTGTGACGCAGAAGTTGTTCAATAAATGTGACCGTGTAAATGTGACTGTGACCGTGACCGTCTTAAGCTAAAAAAAATTGTGGCGGTCAACGTAAAATTGTTTTTGCCTGGACATTTCACATGTTTATTTTCAACTAGATATTAATGTTTTTCTATTTTTCTTCTATTTTAGTAGAGGGAAATGCAAAATAAAGATATTTGTCCCGTTGACCATGCAAAGTTATCAGTTCGTCGGTCAAACGGTTCAATTTTTGAGCGAGCGTAGCAAGCGTCACCACGGTACTCTTATGGCACTTTCTCTGTGTGTTTGTTTTTTTTGTGTTTTTTTTCATTGTACCCAATCATAAAAAGTTTCAGCCAAATCCTCCTATTGGTTCAAATTTAAAACCATTTTTCATGTAATTTTTGACATTTAAACTAGAACAGATTTACCGATCAACTTAAAACTTCGCGTGGTCATTGGTACCAACATTTTAGGTATTTTTGCCAATTTTCAGTCTAATCTGTCGGTATTTTCAAAAGTTTTGTCATTTTAAGGTCATTTTATTCCATAATCTTGAAAAATGTACCTATACTAAATTGTCATCCCTGCCTTCTTTAAAGGGCCTATGTCATCTTGTGGCAAGTGATCTTTAATCGGTCCGTCTTCCTTCTCTCAACACTGGACGGTGCTTTGTTCCACCCGCCATCCTGTCTCCTGGGCTCGGGAGCGGTTCGACCGAAATGAATACATACGTCACTCTGTGCAGACTACCTGCCCGCAGACCACGCGTTAGCCCATTGCTACAGCTTATTTTTGCAAAATTTCAATGTTTTAGAAGAGTTAAAAGTCCGTAAGCGTTTATCATTGTCTGAGAAGACGTCTTCCAGGGAATATTGAATTTATGGATAGACTTAATAGTTGATTTAATTGGTTTTCATTGAGACATTCAACGTTAATCGAGTGATTGTTATTTGTTTGGACTAAGTTCTAGATGACGTTGGATGCTAGAGAGTTCAAGTGTAAATACTGGGAATTTGTTTTTAAAATAGTACATAACAAAAACTTTTCCAAAATACATTTTCATTATGATAGTGTTACCAGCTCCTTGCAAATAGCGTCGCTCACGCCCAATCAACTTGTTTGATAATTTTTTTCAAAATATCGATTTTTCCGAAACGTTTCAGGCCCTTACTACGTGTATAACAAAAGCAATAAAAAGCAATTCCATCTATCAAGGAAAAAATTCAACTCATTATAAGATTATGTACAAAGTAAAGTAGGTACTCCGAATTGTACACGGAGTTGGGCTTCACAAAATGCACCGCATTACTTTGTTCCGAGTCCATTATGATTGCTCTGCACATTCGTAGACGATGGATTTGAAGGTTAGACTGTAATAATATTTCTTCAATTCTTCGTTACACCACCCAAAAAGTCACCCAATAAACAAAGGATTTATATGCAACAAATCGCCAGACTTTATTGGACAAGAAATTTCAGTTTCGTTTTTGTTCCGTTCTACCTAGGCAGTATGTACAATTAAATTATATCTCTGCAATAGACAATTGATGTACCGTGTCGTGTTACTGTTTTTTACTATCACACAATATAACATTTGGATTTTGTGTGATTGTATTCGCTATCAGTCTTGATGAGTCCGGCAAACGGCAATAATTTTTGAATCTAGAAATAATATTCCACTTCATTGTTCATGGAGAAACAATTAAACAACAATTACTCCACAATGCATTGCTAGCACGGTAAATAAAACTTCAATATTTCTGTGCAGATTCTGTCGGTTTAAAAATATGTTTCGAAATGTGTGCAGCTAACGGAATCTTTCACTGCATTCTCCACTTTCGATTGTTTACTAATTGTCCGGTGTATTGTGCACCGGCAGTGGTGCGAAAGAAGGTTTGAGCGGCAATAGCGGGCGTGATCTATCCTCCCTGTGTTCACGCTAACCAATCAGCGCTGCGCATAGAGTGACGTAGGCAATCACGCCCGCCAGGTTCAAATTTCGCACAGAAAATAATTAATAATTAATTCAGGGTACAATTATTTTAGATGATTTATGTCTTATATTGCCTAAATACATGGTTAGAACACAAAGTCAAAGCTTTATTCAAGATGACATAAGCCCTTTAAGCTTCTGTTCCAAGGCAAGGCCTGTAGAGCAGCCAAGCTATCCACAATGTACAGTAAAATGAAAGCATTTTTGAGCTAGCGCAGAAAATCGGATGCAGTACGAAGGCCAAATCCTCTAATTGGTTTAAGTTTAAATAATGTCTTATGATTGGTCGACAATAAAAATGTTCACATTAAGTTCAAATTTTGCATGGTGATCAAGACCAACTTAATATTAAATTTGACGTATTGTAAGCCTAATCAGTCAAGTATTAATTGTAATTTTACGAGTTTAGTATGGGATGTCACAAGAGATTTCTGGAGAAGGTATGTAGGTAAGAATTCACGACACAATGGATCTGTTATTCATCCAGAGTATTAGGGAGATTGAAAAATTGCAGAGAAAATCGTCTTGTGCCGTGTCGTGCATCGTTACTATGGGGATGTTGCATGTTCTGTGCTCGCTCATCAACGCGTTACACTGAGCGTTTTTCTAGTTTAATTTTCAAAAGATCACAGGGTCCTGTTAAAAATTACACAGGAGTATGACATTATATTGTGTTTAAGAATTCAAGTCGATCGGTTGAACTGGTTTTACACGCAATTCTCTGTTTGCGTATCACACTTTGCAGATCCAATCACTCAACCAATCGATATGAAACTTTGTACACCCACGCAAGAGCGGTCTCAATCGTAGTTTTTTACCAGGATCATGTTATATTTAGAAAATTAAAATTGGTCTAGTGGAGCGGTCGCTCCACCCAGCCAAGTCGTACCGTACACTCACAGTCACTCAACATACCGTAAATGCCTAATAAACCGAGGAGCAGACCAAACACTTTTACTGTAAGCAACAACATGGCATTTTCGGCCTACTGGATCATAAAATTGGAAAATCTCACATTGTTGTGAAATATCTTAATTTCGAGCTATGGCCCACCCCACTCCATATACTAAATTTGGGAACAATAGGTTATGCCATTTGCGTGCTAGAGGGCCGTGAAAACAGTGAAATTACACCCCTTTTAAAACCTATCTGACGATGATATCAGGAAACACCGCTATCACCGCCACAGCCTAAACGGCTTAACCGATCGATCTGAAATTTTTACCACATGTGCATTTTTGACGTCTGAGGTGCCTTTTTATAAATCAAACCGGTAGTCGCCATTTTGAAACCGGAAGTGACGTCATATCTCCAAAACGGCTTAACCGATCGGAACGAAATTTGCGCCAATCGATTCAGACGGTCCTCTTTATGAAATAACAATAGTTAAATTAAAGTTTTCTAATTACTGAAACCGGAAATGACGTCATAGTTTAGCGAAATCTGCTTAAATTCACTTCCCTTTATATAAAAACCAACTATATATTCAGAAGGCTTATAATGAAATATTAGTATTTATATCTAGTGGAGCGGTCGCTCCACCCAGCCAAGTCGTACTATACACTCACAGTCACTCAACATACTGTAAATGCCTAATAAACTGAGGAGCAGACCAAACACTTTTACTGTAAGCAACAACATGGCATTTTCGGCCTACTGGATCTTAAAATTGGAAAATCTCACATTGTTGTGAAATGTCTTAATTTCGAGCTATGGCCCACCCCACTACATATACCAAATTTGGGAACAATAGGTTATGCCATTTGCGCGCTAGAGGACCGAGAAAACAGTGAAATTACACCACTTTCTGATTCTGAAGATGATGATTCTGATGATATCAGGAAACCCTGTTGACAGCGCCACAGCCTAAACGGCTTAACCGATCGACCTGAAACTTTTACCACATATGCACTTTTGGCGTCTGATGATACCTTGCCTCTTGTGATCTTTTGTGCCGCCATTTTTAAACCGGAAGTGACGTCATAACTCAAAAACGTCTGGACCGATTAGAACGAAATTAGCGCCATTCGATTTAGATGGTCATCTTTATGAAGTATCAATAAAAAAAATATTATTTTCTTATTTTCTAAACCGGAAGTGACGTCATAAATACGCAATATTTAACTTATTTCAACAAATTATACTTAAAATACGTACATAATTAACTTACATTGTAACATAGACAATACAATTTATATATTCAAGGTAGCAGTGTTCTCGGCCGCCATTCCTGAAACCGGAAGTGACGTCATATATCTAAAACGCCTGTAACGATTGCAACTGAACTAGCTCCTGCGTATTCATTCTGCTATTTATTTGAAAAATCAATTGTGAAAAATGAATAAATAAATTAATGGTACCGGAAATGGCGGCAGGAACCACTAAATGAAACCGGAAGTGACGTCATATATTACAAACGGCATGACCGATTTTACGGAAATATAGGGATTAGGAATTCAGATGGTCGTTCATGAAGGTATCAACTAGATAAAACTAGATTGTTTTCTTATTACCTATACCGGAATTCGGCCGCTATTTCAAAACCGGAAGTGACGTCATGTATCGAAAACGGCTGGATCGATTATAACGAAACTTAAGCTATTCTTCTTGGATAATCATTTTCATCTTATACCAAACGCAACTTTTCATAGTAACCAAATCGGTTGAGGCGTATTTTTTTAAAGAAATTAGTCCCTGCTCGGACATGTGCTACAAGCTGTATGAATAAACTAACAAAAGAAGTGATATCCCAGAAAAAACACTCCGTGTAAAAATACCAGCCAAGTCTCTTTAACTATAAAAAAAAAAATAGAAGAAATCTAAAAATTCAGCACTGAAAAGGAGTGATATCAAAAAAGGAGCCAAGTCAACGAATTTTCAAAATTTTAATCGTACCATTGAAATAAAAATATCAACCCCCGAGAAATACTTAAAAAAAGGACTTGGCGCATCGTTTTTTTAAAGACATTTTTCTATTCTTAAGCTTATGCCACTCACATACTACGTAGTTCAGAAATGCCTAGAAAAATTGGGACAAAACTTTCAAATTAAATATTGAACATTCTGTAAAATATTTTAAATTTAAATATAAGTACGCAAAGAAACATAGCATTGTCTTACAAGCAATAAATACAGAACAGTTGTGTTTGTGATTGGTAGGTACCTATAGTTTTGTGGGTACATCAACATACCTACTACAGCATTATACTTTGAACCTTCTCGCCGTGTAATTAATTGCTATTAATTAACATTTTATACCAAAAAAATTCATAAATTACATAACGTATTACTTTAGATAAAAATCTAGTCAGTAATTATTTGAGCAGCATGGCTCAGTGCACTAGTCACTTATACAAATCTCATTGACGGCCTTCTTGTAATGAGCGCTTTCGCTATTTCCCTCAGTCACGATATTGAGAAGTATGATTGATTAATATGACCCTAGAAATAGTGGCAATAACGAATAGACTAGGCCGCTTCCGTTTATTCGTTATTCGTTTATCCGTTTATTTCCTCTGAATATTGACAAAATACCAAAACTGCCAGTAGGTAAGAGTACTAGTTATATTAAAACGTAGTATGATTCGTCGATAATGAATGTGATATACTCAGGAAAATATACTTGTAGAGTTCTTCCTATACTTTTAGGATAGAAAAGTGTCTTTAAAAAAACGATGCGCCAAGTCCTTTTTTTAAGTATTTCTCGGGGGTTGATATTTTTATTTCAATGGTACGATTAAAATTTGGAAAATTCGTTGACTTGGCTCCTTTTTTGATATCACTCCTTTTCAGTGCTGAATTTTTAGATTTCTTCTATTTTTTTTTATAGTTAAAGAGACTTGGCTGGTATTTTTACACGGAGTGTTTTTTCTGGGATACATATTAATACCTACAATGTGTAATACCCCGTTCCCACTACAAGTTTCAACTACAGTTGAAAATCTCAATCGCAGTTGAACATCAGTGTGAACACAACGCAATCGAGTTCAACTGCGATCGAAAACTCGATCGTGTTTCTAGAACTCAGTTGAGATCTGAACTGCAGTTAGCCAAAGCAGTTCACAGGAAATATGCGCGCACCACTATACAATCTTTGGACATTTGACACCTAACCTATTCATACCTGACATTTTCGTCATTGCCGACATTCCCGTAGGTATTATAAGTTTACTCCTGTGTTTACTTGAAATTTGTTGATTATATTGGCGTTGATAATTTGCGTCAAAGCAAATAAATAAATAATTTCACTTTCGGTGAGCGCCATGTTGTTGATTGTTCAAAAACAGCTGGTAGTCAGGCGGGTTGCATAGATTACAGGGTTCAACTGCAGTTGAGCTAGAGATTCTGTGTGAACGCAAGTGATAGTTTTGGTTGATCAACACAGATCAACGCCATTTTTATTTCAACTGCAGTTGAAGTCAACTGCGGTTGAAACTGTAGTGAGAACAGGGTATAAGAGCTTTCAGCCGCCATTTTGAAAACCGGAAGTGATGCCATATCTCGAAAACGGCTGGACCTATTGGAACGATGCTTTCGCAATTCTTTATGGCACAGCGTCGTTGAGATGCTTGCTCCTTTACAGGGAGACTTCGGCGTTACAAGATAGTGCCAGGTTATAAATTTAGCTCCAAACAATATTTTTTTAGTAACTAATTCGGAAATGGCGTATTTTTTTAAAGGAATTAGCCATTGTTGCCCTAATAAGTTTTACAAGTTGTGTAAATAAACTAAAAAAATAAGTGATATCCCCATTAAAAACACTCCGTGTAAAAAAACAGCCAAGTCTCTTCTACTAAAAAAAAAATTATGAAATCTAAAAATTCTGCACTGAAACGTAGTGATATCAAAAAATGAGCCAAGTCAAAACTTTATTTGAAAATTAAAAAATACTTGGCGCATCGTTTTTTTAGGGCATTGTAGGTATACTATAAGTATATGTATTTATATCTAGCCTATACTTCTAAGCCATTTATATACACGATGCGCCAAGTATTTTTTAATTTTCAAATAAAGTTTTGACTTGGCTAATTTTTTGATATCACTACGTTTCAGTGCAGAATTTTTAGATTTCATAATTTTTTTTTAGTTGAAGAGACTTGGCTGGTATTTTTACACGGAGTGTTTTTTATGGGGTCCATTTTACCGGACAAATTAAAATTTTAAATAGTCATCGGGAGCAATTGAAAAAACACCAAGTGAAACTTACTGTACAAAAGCCCTTGTGTTGGTTCATGCTATCGTGGCATACAATAGGATAATTCTTTGGTTTATGATTCGGCTTATTGTCTATTACGATAGGATAGCACTTTTCGTCATCCCAAACCATTACTTTTGCTTCCCTCAGAGTTGTAACTTCACTAGTAGCGTCTGAAATAGAAGAAGACAACGTAATTTTCACCTCGTATACACACTTCATTTTGCTTAGTGCTTATTGTATTTGTTGCCTGAAACCGCCCATGCCCCTCCCCCCTGGCAACCCCCCGGGAGGGGGGGGGGGGGTGTTATCAGGGTTACTATTCTACAGCTATTTCGATTGCTGGCAGAATAGCGTATGTTGTTCTGATTCTGTATCTAGAGGAGTAAGAAAGCGGGGTGGCGTACGGTGTATTACTTATAATTGCAAGGGGATACCAAAACACATTCAGATCTTTCTTATTGCTTATTGCTGTTGCTTTTATTGCAACCTTTTTCAAAAATCGATTCATAATCGATTATCTATTACTATAATTCAAAAATTTCCCTGCGGGGCCATTGGGGATGCTATGAATTAACAAAATTAACAGTTTATATTATTGCATTTGGTCTAAAGTTTCCCCAAGTACATTGCATATCCCACATTTTAAATTTTCTTAGAAAATGATGCCAAAACAGCGTCGAATTCGATTATGTTCTTGATCAAAAAATAAAAAATAAATCCTGCGGGGTAATTGGGGGTTCTATAAAAACAATTTGTTTTAAGTTTCAACAGAATTTGCATCAAATATTTAAAATTTCTTTGAAAAGAATGATAAAATAGCTTCAAATTCGATTCTTTTGTAACGTTGAGACATTTAGAGCACTAATAAGCCCGGTTAGACAATATTAGGTATTGTCTACCCCTGACCAAAATATTTGCAATTAGAGTTTGTTCAATAAAAACAAAATATATAATGCTAGTTTTGCTCCCGAAAAGGTGTGCACATATATAAGACGCGTTATGCTTGTAAATTGGTGTTGTAGCCTTTAAAACTCATAGTAGATAATTTTTAACACAGTTTTTAACTCATAAGTTGCTGTTCAAGATTGAGGACAATAACCTCAATTTTAAATCCGACATTTGCTTCGACAAGACTCATATCAATGAGTTACTATACCTTCCTTTACATGTCCCCAGCCAGTCACCCAACCCTCGATCTTGTTGAAGTTGTCGCCGGGGTTCGGAAGGCAGATCGGTTGAATGTGATCGGCGAAATCAACTTTCTCGTTCATCTTAAGATAGAGCAATCGATCGATTATTCAAAAACATTTTTTCTTGAAATTACAAGTTCAAAAGACGTTTTCCTACATTTCAACTATATTTAAGTATAAAAGATTATTTTAATGTCCTGTAGTTTGCAACTCCAGTCCAACAATGAGTTTTCAATTTTATGTATTTTGAGGATGAACAAAACTTTAACATGGGAGGTATAGGAAAATAATTTCGAATTTGGTTTATAACTTTTAAAATAGCTCACGTTGGTATTGTTTTTCAATTTTTCTCCTGATAGTATGTTCATATGTCTACCATAATAAAAAATTTCGATCAAATCTATCGACCCCAAAAAATAGATCTTCATTATAGGCTAAAAATTACACGATTTTCTTTTTCCGCCATAAGATAACATGGTGGAGACAAATCAATTTATCTCAGAAACTGGATACGAGAAGTGTTTAATTTTTTCAGGGAATAAGTTTTACATGTTTATCAATAAGTCACCAAAATTTCAAGTAAATCAGACACATTGAGGTTATGGTGGTTCCACCTTAAGAAGACCGATGTCGTTCTGCAATCCAAACCCTATGTATTGAGGATGACGTATGGCCTTTGCGATTCTTTTGACGTAAGGAAGCGGCTCGTTCTTTGCGGGATTTGCATCTTTGTTGTACTCGCCCAATATCACAGATGTCTCACCATAACTGAAAGAGTTGAAGTAATTACTTTTCGAGCACTTGTTGAAAACAGTATGTGAGAAATCGTCGGCTTAGTGTACTAATTTGTCTTATATCCACTTTTTGAAAATTTTCAGTTATGTGTAATGATATTGCTCATTGATACTCTTTGTGTATACATAACATAAACATACAATTTTTTAAGTAAACCTTAATTTCTGAGCTATTGCTTGTAGGTGGAATTTTGGAACTTTATTAAAAATGCAAACATTTGTATCAAATAAGGTACCTTTTGATGTAGATTAAATTCCCATCAAACTTTGTTCAAAGATGGTAGAAAATAGACACAGTCTTTTGCTCCTTTACACGAGGTTTTTTAAATTATGAATTTTAGATTTTTTTTTAATAATACATTTTTTTTTATTTTTTTCTCTTAAATTATAAAAAAGGGTGTTACAATTATGAAAAAAATATAAAATGGTTAAAATACACCTTCTTCCGTACAAAATCTACGTATAAATTGAATACAGGACAAATGCGCACCAAATATTTCGTTCTTATGACTTTCTTTGTCTTAATATCCAAAAGGGGGTGCCATTTCTTGGGGTAGTTCAGAGAACATGGTAGAAAAATACTACTAGATATTATTCAAGAGATCCATAAGAATGAGTGGCATTTTTTTCTGTTACAAAGATTAAGTCCTTTTGCCGAGAGAATGAATTCAATCTTTAAACCTCATTATCTCTGAATAGCAAAATGCGGATAAAGGACAAACAAGTACCAAGCCGACGAAATGTAGCAAGACCATGCTGCAGAAGAATGTATGTCATCAACAGACACCGATGCAACTTACTCATAACAACAATTCCCTGATGTTAAGACGAAGAGGTTGTTGATAAGACTTCCTCCACACCTAAAATCTCCATCAAGATACACAGCCGCTTGCCACGGCCATTCGCCGAACTGTGCTTCTTCACCGCCCGTGATCCTTGGAACTACTTGCGTCGGAGTCCACCACTTCGTCTTCTTTATTGGCTGAGTGCCACATTCTGGATAACAGATGAAAGAATGTGGAGAATATCCGGCCCTTAAGACGGCTGAGTAGTGAGTTTGACCTTGAAGAGTTTTTTTGAATCGATTTGTATCAATATCTTTTAATAATGTAACTCGGAGGTAACCTGCGAAATAAAAACGCGCACCCGACTGGGAATCGAACCCAGATCCTTCGGGTTACCGGCCCTAGGGCTCTTCGAAACACCATCCCTAAGGTAGAGATTCACTAAACTTCCATCATTATCAAATAATGTAACTGTTAATAAAAAAAGCTTTGTACGAGTCTTCAGAACAATGAAAATAATTTCATAGTTTCGAATGGGTTATTAGTTTTATTTCGTACTACTGACGTTTAGTGCCATATTTTTACTCATTTTCAGGCACTAAACGTCTGAAGGACAAAATAAAATTAATAAACCATTACAAGCTGTGAAGTTATTTTCCTTGTTCTGAATACTCGTACTAAGTCTAATTTTGATAACAATTACATTGGTAAATGATATTGATAAAAATCGATTGAAAAACTCTCCAAGATCAAACTCACTACTCAGCCGTCTACAAACTTGTCCAGAGATCTTGAGAAGATACCTGCATTTTATGTTAGTATATTTTTCATGCAATACATACTTTGATTTTCTGCATAGGTCGTACTCATCACTGCTAGCACAAATAAGATGACTACACATTTCATGTTGATGCGCAGAAGTACAAGACAGTTGCCACGTCAGCACTTTTGAATACGAGGAAGCTGAACTTTACGACGTGGCTTGAAGTGAAGAATTGAGTATTCAACTAATTGTAATGTTTTTTTTTTATATTTCATCATAACTTTATACTATGCACTCCGTACTTTTATGAAATTTTATGCAATGAAATACTTATTATTGGCAATAACTAAACGGACTGGAAAAGGAGTTAAATATTATTCACACTTATAATTATATTTAATATCCAACATTCATCACATACATTTTTATTGATTTTTCATTATTGTGCTCTTCTTAGACAATAAAGTGGATACGTTCACTTTTGTCTAATACGTGTGATAGGATATTAGTATTGGTACAAAAACCGCCTTATGAAATGAGAAATTGCCGGTATACATTGTATGATTAGAAGTTTTAATTGCGATGAGTAGTATCCACCTCCAATCTTAACAATCAATTATCTTCTTCAGTTACTCTCTGATCCAAGACCACGATAACCTATAGATATAAGATTATTATATCAAACTACTCCAAAATAATAAAATCATCATTCATTACCATTGCACGTTTAAAAACAGATTCATGTGTGCGTTTAATAGGAAGACGTTTACGTTATTGAGTTTTTAGTTTTAACAAATTGTACCTATTGCCAGTTTTTCAATAATAGGTACACAAATTCACAATCGTTACAGCATTCTCACATCCACAGTTTTGTTTGCAAGTTTGTTTAAGTGTGGTCGCAGGCGCGTAGGAATCACTTTCACCGTTAAGGGGGATTGCGACACACGGAGGGGGGGGGGGGGGGTCTGGGGGGCTTAGTCCCCCAGTTTACACCCCGTAGGGCGTTTTTTTTTTTGTAGAATGTATACCTTTTAAATGTGATTCTGGGGCTATGCACAAATAAAGCAAAAAAAAATCCGCCAATTGTTGCCCCGCAGGGTATTTTTTTCGGATATAATCATTGTAAAATCTATTCTGGGATTTTAAACAGCTTTAATAACAACTCCATATTTTTGCCCCGCAGGGCGTTTTTTTAAAGAATTTAATCAATTTTTAAGTGACTCTTGGACACTATACTTATATTTGTATGTTGATGGGGGGGTCAACGTGCTCCAATAAGGGGGGGGGGGGACCCCCCTTCCTACGCGCCTATAGTGGTCGTGTGGTACAAACTAGTTGTTCCACTGCATCATAAACTATCCGAAGTACAAGTCCGGGGCATGGTCGCGGATCCACGGCAGATAGTAATCTGGTCTCATGAACCATTCATCTTCCCCACACACTGTTCCGCCTGTTATTATCCCGGCCAGAATCCAATGTCCATTCTCCAGCACAACCATCGGTCCGCCACTGTCACCCTAGAAGACAAGAATAGTGGTTACATTGTTGTATTCGTCGTCGTCATCATCTACATTCCTCACCGATTGACTGCTACCTTGATGCGGTGGTGGGCCTTAAGACGGATGGGTAGTGAGTTTGACCTTGAAGAGTTTTTTGATTGATTTTTATCAATATCTTTTACCAATGTAATGTGTAATAAAATAAGGCTTTGTACGAGTCTTCAGAACAGTTCAATGAAAATAATTTCATAGCTTTGAGTGGTTTTATTTTGTCCTACAGATGTTTAGTGCCTGAAAATTAGTAAAATTATGGCACTCAACATCTGTAGGACAAAATAAAACTCCCCATTCCAAACTATCAAATTAATTTTATTAATCTGTTCTGAAAACTCGTAAAAAACCTTATTTTATTAACAATTACATTGGTAAAAGATATTGATACAAATCAATTAAAATTCTCATCAAGTCCACGCTCACTACTCAGCCGTCTTAAGGAGCCAACTCACATTACGAGTTGATCCCAAGTGAAGTTCAGGGTCGACCCACGGATAAAATTAGCAAGTTGGTAAATTATTTTACATTGATTTATTTCATCCTCTAGCTAACGCTATCAAGAACTTGATCCGGTAGCTACTTTAGCAAGAGTACAAAAACCGGCACTAAATTGTTTCTAATAGATTGCTGGTTGGCAATCAAATAATTGCTTGACTCTATGTTTCAAGATCATACAGTGAATTTTATTTATTTTCATACAATTTTTTTCTGGGGTTTAAACTTACTATACAAGGGCCCTTGTGTTGGTTCATGCTATCCTGGCACAAAATAGAATTCTCCCTGATATTGAAAAGATTGTTGCACTTGACGTCGTCCCAAACCATCACATTTGTTTCCCTCAGGGTGACTACAACATCAGACCCTGAAATTGAAGAAGATAACGTCCTTTCATTCTCGTATTTCCTTCTTGTAGGAGGCTGTAAGGAGGAAGGGAAATGTGTCAAAGCTATAAATAACAAATGAATAACATTTTCTCAGATGAATATTTAACTGGAAAATGTGTAAGGATAATATTTCCTATCTAGTGGAGCGGTCGCTCCACCCAGCCAAGTCGTACAGTACACTCACACTCACTCAAAATACCGTTACTGCCTAATAAACTAAGTAGCAGACCAAACACTTTTACTGTAAGCAACAACATAGCATTTTCGGCCTACTGGATCTTAAAATCCGAAAATATCACATTGTTGCAAAATATCTTAATTTCGAGCTATGGCCCACCCCACCCCATATACCAAATTAGGTAACAACAGATTATGCCATTTGCGAGCTAGAAGGCCGTGAAAACAGTGAAATTACACCTCTTTTAAAACCTATCTGATGATATCACGAAACGTCGCTGTCACCACCACAGCCTAAACGGCTAAACCGATCGACCTGAAAATTTTACCACATGTGCACTTTTGGCGTCTGATGATACCTTGCCCTTACAAATTTTTTGGGCCGCCATTTTGAGACCGGAAGTGACGTCATATCTCAAAAACGGATGGACCGATCGGGACGAAACTAGCGCCAAACGATTCGGACGGTCATCTATATAAAATATCAATAGTCTAAATAGAAATATACTATTACCGAAACCGGAAATGATGTCATAAAAATGAATGTGTCACATTCATCCTAGTTGCGGGGAGCTCTTAAATTATTGATCCAGCTTACTCCAACTAAAAGTCGAGTTTAGCTTTACATTACTCAGATAATATTGAATGAGCTCATACCTTCATTTAGCCTTCCCCAACCTGTCAATCGACCCTCCATCTTGTTGAAATTGTCGCCGGGGTTCGGAAGACAGATCGGTTGAATGTGAACGGCGAATTCCACTTTCTCATTCATCTTAAGAAGACCAACGTCGTTTTCAATTTTCTTTACATTGTATTGAGGATGACGTATGGCCTTTGCGGATCTTTCGACGTTAGGAAGCGGCTCGTTCTTAGCAGGATTTGCATCTCGATTGAACTCGCCCAATGTCACAGTGGTCTTACCTTCCCTGGAATAGTTGATTTTATTACTTTTTCAACACTTGAAACGGAACAGGTTGGGTGAGTTGTTAACGCTCTGAACTTGTATTCCGAAAGCCCGGGTTCGATTGCCCGCGGCCGTCCTGGGGTTTTTTCGTGGTTTTCCCTCAGTCGACAGGCAAATGCTGGGAAGGTACCCTACTAATAGGCCACGACCGTCTCCTTTCCACCTTCCATCCTTATACCTTCTCTTCACCATCAAATCCCCATCATCATCATCATAATCATTCATCCGTCGCCATTAGCCTCGCTGCAGAACAGTGCGACGTTAAGCCCCAGACAAAAAAACTATTGTTGAAAACATTATGAAAGTTCTGTAACTTTTAAAATTATTGCACAAATACAAATCTACAAGATTGAGGAAATGCATATAATTGTGGCAACTACCAAGAATTGTTACAATTAAAATGAAACGGTTTATTACATTCAGAAACGATCAAGGAATTCCTGTAGGTAAAGGAATGAATTAGACCTACAGTTTTGTTGGAATCTTTGGATAAATATGCAACACTAATATTTTTCAAATAATGTGTGTTGCATACCTCGATGGCGTACATGGAACTCTATGGAAGGATTGCTGAGCCGAGCAAGATAGCAACATGCTAAACAATATTAATGTAAAAAATCACACTACCAGAGCTAAGCCGGAATCCAGGCAGCTAGTATGGACCTGTTGCGGGAAAAGCGCGAGCGGTAAAAGATGGAACTAACGAAATAACGTTTTGGGGGTATTTGTTCGTGTAGCATGGGCGTTTGCCGTGTGCGACCGTGTGGCTTGTGCTTTTAGGCCACTTCCCAGCAACGTCCTAGTTGGCGCAATATTTCAAATTCAAACTTGATTATTGTTTTCAATTATTTTGAGCCGATTAGACATTGAAACTAGTATAGATTAGTATTAGTACAAATTATGGTAAGCAATAAAACAATTAAAATATAGTGTAAGTACATTTTAAAGACGAAATATTTTATTAACGGATTATTTGAAAAGTTGGCGGTGTTTCACTACTTGTTTCCCATCAAGGTTAAAGATGGCGGCAGACGAAATGACAGATCCGATATTAAACATTGTTTTAAAGCATTTCGGAGGTTTTGGGTGGTTTTGAGGAAGTGATTTGAGGGAAATGGTACAAGAAAAGTGATAGGTAAATGTTCTTTCAGTTGTTATTATCACTCAAACATAAATTAACCCCAAAACGTGAGTTGCCAACAGCAATAGCCACACGGTCGCAAACGCCAAAAGCCCATGCTACACGACCAAATACCCCCAAAACGTTCTCTCGTTATTTCCATCTTGAACCGTACGCGCTTTTCGCGCAACACATCAATTAAGAGGGATCGGTTAATGAAAATGTATATTTGGGATCAGAACCATTATTAATCTTTTGTATTTTGACATGAAATGAATATTATACGAGTATCGTCCAAATACTTAGATACAACTTACTCATGACAACAATGGGCTGATGTTAATACGAAGTAGTTGTTGATAAGAGTTCCTCCACAATGAAATTGTTTATTAAAATACACAGCCGCTTGCCACGGCCACTCTCCAAACTCTGCCTCTTGGCCACCAGTGATCCTTGCTGTTGCACGATCATTCGCCGTGCTCCACCACTTCGTCTTCTTTATTGGTTGAGTGCCACATGCTGGATAACAGATGAAAGAACGATATATGAACAATATCCGGACTTAAGTAGGGTTTCCATGACCGGAATTATTTTCGTGACACGGAACGATTTTCGTAAAATGGCGGACATCAACCAATCACAAGACAGAGAAAAATTCGTAGCGAAATAATCGTCCCCAACGAAATAAGTTCAGCTAAGCTCAACTATTTTCGTGTCGTCGGACGATTTCGTGACGGAATCAGCCCAAATTGTCCATTACATGTAACAAATATATTCACTTATAGTAAAACGAACTAAACAAAACAAGATACACATGCAATGCTTTGAAACTGATAGTAGGAGGATGACAGCACAGGATCTCAATAAACTACAACCTACAAACTTATCCAGCCTGATAATCTAGTGGAGCGGTCGCTCCACCCAGCCAAGTCGTACTGTACACTCACACTCACTCAACATACCGTAAATGCCTAATAAAATGAGGAGCCAGACCAACTACTTTTACTGTAAGCAACAACATGGCATTTTCGGCCTACTGGATCATAAAATTGGAAAATCTCACATTGTTGTAAAATATCTTAATTTTGAGCTATGGCCCACCCCACCACATATACCAAATTTGGGAACAATAGGCTATACCATTTGCGAGCTAGAGGGCCGAGAAAACAGTGAAATTACACCACTTTGATCTTTAGATGATGATTCAGATGATATCAGGAAACACCGCTATCACCGCCACAGCCTAAACGGCTTAGCCGATCGATCTGAAATTTTTACCACATGTGCACTTTTGGCGTCTGAGGTGCCTTTTTATAAAACCAACCGGTAGTCGCCATTTTGAAACCGGAAGTGACGTCATATCTCGAAAACGGCTAAACCGATCGGAATGAAACTAGCGCCAAATGATTCAGACGGTCGTCTATATGGAATATCAGTAGTTAAAGTAGAGATGTACTATTACCGAAACCGGAAATGACGTCATGAAAATGAAGATCTAGATTTTAATGACCTCTTACTACAATAACTACATATTCAGAAGGCTTATAATGATACATAACATTTATAGAAATAAATTCTAGGTGGCAGTTATTTCAGTCGCCATTTTGAAAACCGGAAGTGATACCATATCTCGAAAACGGCTGGACTGATTGGAACGAAGCTTTCGCAATTCTTCATGGAATATCACTTTAAGCTTAGGTATATTGAGCACTAAACACAATTTTTCGTATTAACCAATTCGGAAATGGCGTATTTTTTAAAAGTATTTAGTCATTGTTGCTCCGATGTGTGTTACAAGTTGTGTAAATAAACTAAAAAAATAGGTGATATCCCCATAAAAAAACACTCCGTGTAAAAATACCAGCCAAGTCTCTTCAACTATAAAAAAAATAGAATAAATCTAAAAATTCAGCACTGAAAAGTAGTGATATCAAAAAATGAGCCAAGTCAAAACTTAATTTTAAAAACCAAAATATACTTGGCGCATCGTTTTTAAGGGCATTATAGGTATATTATATATAATGAGTTAGGTACATTTGATTTTTGGCATATGCTTCCATACTATTTATATACACGATGCGCCAAGTATATTTTGGTTTTTAAAATTAAGTTTTTACTTGGCTCATTTTTTGATATCACTACTTTTCAGTGGTGAATTTTTAGATTTATTCTATTTTTTTTATAGTTGAAGAGACTTAGCTGGTATTTTTACACGGAGTGTTTTTTTATGGGTGAGTAATTACAATGACGACAGTTCGATCCGCGAATAGATATAGAAAATAGGTACTTGTATCTTCTGTGGGGATATTTATTACAATACATACTTTGGTTTTCTGCATATGTCGTACACAACACTGCTAGCACAAATAAGATGACAACACATTTCATGTTGATGCGCAGAAGTTGAATACAGTGACACGTCAGCACTTCTGAATAAGAGGAAGTTGAACTTACGACGTGGCTCGAAATAAAGATATAAAGTAATGAGTATTCAATTAATTGTTATGCAATAGTTTTCTTTATTTCATCATAACTTTTAACTAATGTACTAATACATTTTATGAAATGGAATAATTATTATTATCAATGTACAACGGACTGGAAAAGGAAGATAAATAGCTTTGCGGAACAGGTTGGCTGAGTGGTAACGCTCTGAACTTGTATTCCGGAGGCCTGGGTTCGATTCCAGCGGCCGTCCTTCCTGACTGGGGATTTTTCATGGTATTCTCTCAGTCGACAGGCACATTCTGGGAAGGTACCCTACTAATAGGCCACGACCGCCTCCTTCCCACCTTCCATCTTTACCAATAGTACGTTTCACACGGAATTTGCAGCAGAGGAAAAACTATTTTCTGTGTTAAATTCCTATAATAAACGATAATTTTGGATATTTTTCGAGCACTACCCCCACCTTACCCTATAACAAAAGAGGAGCAAAGAAAAACCACATTTTTTAGGTGTATACAGCATTTTATTGGAGATTGTATTTAGACATTTGCCCTCAGGCGCTGAAATGTCTTGTCCGAACGCACTGTAATCCTCACATCATCTCACAATCAACATCTTAATCAATCATCCGTCGCCATTAGCCTCGCTGCAGAACACTGCCCCAGACAATAAAAATTAAATATCGTTTCCACTTAAAATATTTTATTAATCCTACTGCATACTTGTCAAGTCAATTTAAAAATGCTGGTATTTATGAAAAACTTACAGAAAAATACAAATATGATTTAGAAAATTTTCAAATTCACAATCTTCACAGCTCGTCCACAATTTTGTTTGCATATAGTGGTAAAGTGTGGTCTTGTGGGTCACTGGTGGCCAAGAAGCGGAGATTGGCAAGTGGCCGATGGCAAGCTGCTGTGTATTTGAAAACATATTTTTATTGTGAAGGAACTCTTCTTAACAACTAGGTACTTCGTATTATCAGCCGCACATTGTTGTCATGAGTATGTTCAAACACCCAACTCGATCAAGTTGTTACACTGAATCATGAACTATCCGAAGTACAAGTCCGTGGTATGGTTGCGGATCCACGGTAGATAGTAATCTGGCCTCATGTACCATCCATCTCTACCACAAACTTGTCCGCCACCTACAGTCCCTGCCAGGATCCAGTGTTCATTCTTAAACACAACCATCGGTCCGCCACTGTCACCCTAGAACACAGGAAATATTTGTACATTATTCGAGAAAATAATTAACACGACTGCACTCTGGTGGCTATTGTGGTATTAGGTAAATGGCGAATGACAGGGCATGTAGAAAAATATTTGATTTAGATTTTTTGTTACATGGCTACAAAAGTATATATCTAAATTTAAATTTAAATTGTTTTTCCTTTTTCACTGCTCTTGGAAAAACGAATTATAATAAGTAGGTATGTGAATATCTAGTGGAGCGGTCGCTCCACCCAGCCAAGTCGTACTATACACTCACACTCACTCAACATACCGTAAATGCCTAATAAACTGACGAGCAGACCAAACACTTTTACTGTAAGCAACAACATGGCATTTTCGGCCTACTGGATCTCAAAATTGGGAAATCTCACATTGTTGCGAAATAACTTAATTTCGAGCTATAGCCCACCTGACAACATATACCAAATTTGGGAACAATACGTTATGCCGTTTGGGTGCTAGAGGGCCGTGAAAACAGTGAAATTACACCCCTTTTAAAAGCTATCTGATGATGATGATGATTCAGAGTCAGATTCAGATTCAGATTCAGATATCAGGAAACGTTGCTATCACCGCCACAGCCTAAACGGCTGAACCGATCGATATGAAAATTTTACCACATGTGCACTTTTGGCGTCTGATGATACCTTTGTTCTTATAATTTTTTTGTGCCGCCATTTTTAAACCGGAAGTGACGTCATATATCAAAAACGGCTAGACCGATTAGAACGAAATTAGCGCCATTCGATTAAGAAGGTCATCTTTAAGGAATACCAATAGTAAAAGAAGAAATGTTCTATAACCTAAACCGGAAATGACGTCATAAAAATGACAAATCTGACTAAAATCATCTCTTATATCAATAACTACATATTCAGAAGGCTCATAATGTTACATAACATTTATAGATACAAATTTTAGGTGGCAATGATGTCAACCGCCATTTTGAAAACCGGAAGTTATGCCGTAACTCGAGAACGGCTGGACCGATTGGAACGAAACTTTTGCTATACTTTGTAACATATTATTTATAGCATTAACACAGTAACAAGCACAACTTTTCTTAGCAACCAAATCACAAAATCTTATTTTTTAAAAGAATTATATACTTTGGTGCCACAATATGTTACAAGTTGTAATAATAAACTGAAAAAAGGAGTGATATCCCCATAAAAAACACTCCGTGTAAAAATACCAGCCAAGTCTCTTCAATTAAAAAAAAATAGAAGAAATCTAAAAATTCAGCACTGAAAAGTAGTGATATCAAAAAATTGGCCAAGTCAAAACTTTTCAAAAAATACTTGGCGCATCGTTTTTTTTAGGACATGTGTAGATGAGTACATTTCATTTCCTGCCTACTTCTATACTATTTATATGCACGATGCGCCAAGTATTTTTTGAAAAGTTTTGACTTGGCCAATTTTTTGATATCACTACTTTTCAGTGCTGAATTTTTAGATTTCTTCTATTTTTTTTTAATTGAAGAGACTTGGCTGGTATTTTTACTAAGAGTGTTTTTTTATGGGGTATAAACTTGACAGTAGGCATCATGTCAGAAGTGGCTCCATCACGTATCGCTTATTTATAGGTCATATATGTATAAATAAGTACATATTATTTATGTCCTGTACTTCTATACTATATGCACTATGCGCTTAATAATTTTTACTTTTTAATTTAAAGTGTGGACTTGGCCCAATTTTTGATATCACTACTTTTCAGTGCTGAATTTATAGATTTTTTTTCTGTTAAAGAGACTTGGCCGGTATTTTCACTGGAAGTGTTTTTTATGGGGTTGAAACTAACCCTACAAGAGCCCTTGTCTTGTTTCAACCTTTCCTGGCACACCACAGGAGTATAGTTTCTCTTGATATTGTTATCTTTTATTAAGAAAGGATGGCACCTGGCGTCGTCCCATACCATCACATTTGTTTCCATCAGAACTGCAACGCCAGTATTAATCTCTGAAATTGAAGAAAACAATGACAATTTCATTCTCGTATTTTCCATTGTCCTGAACCTCCTCCCCCCCCCCCCCCCTCTGCGGACGTACGGAGACAACACAATTTTTCAAAAGATCGAAAGATATTCGAAAGATGGGAAGAAGCTGAAAGGATACATTTGTGGGAAAATCAAGTATTATGGGAACAAATAGTTACAAAAGTGGAGGTAGTAGAAGAGGATGAGGATGAAGAAGAAGAAGAAGAAGAAGAAGAAGAAGAAGAAGAAGAAGAAGAAGAAGAAGAAGAAGAAGAAGAAGAAGAAGAAGAAGAAGAAGAAGAAGAAGAAGAAGAAGAAGAAGAAGAAGAAGAAGAAGAAGAAGAAGAAGAAGAAGAAGAAGAAGAAGAAGAAGAAAAAGAAAAAGAAGAAGAAGAAGAAGAAGAAGAAGAAGAAGAAGAAGAAGAAGAAGGGTAAAAGGAGGTAAATAGGATGAGAAGGAAGACAAATGTGACAGGCCTGGCTAGCCGGCATTACTTAATGTATTTAGCCTATAAGAAATGTACTCCACCTAGTGTGGAATTAAGTGTTTATAAATGTAAATAAATATGTGATAATAATAATAATAATAAAAAATAAACATCTTTACATTTGTAGTAGAATTTCACATGTCTGCACTTTGGCGGGGGTGCGGTCAGGGGGGGCCCTTCAAGTCAAAATTAGACAATATTTTAGCCAGAATATCTTTTGATTCAAGTACACGATTTAAGATCAGGTTTCATATTCGAAATCAACAATAAGACATCTGAAAAAAGTAATGTGCATTTTTTATGTGATCTTGACCAGTAAAAGTACCTATTTTTGGGAAATTTTGGTTTGTTTTTCTTTTTTGTTTTAAAATTTTATTTATTATAAACAGGTTAATACATATAGTCAGACTAGGCCACATAGCCATGACTGGCTAGCCTGTGGCAATACATAATTCAATAAACCATAATAAATCATAAAGAAATACAATATCAATATTGCAGACATAATTAATTAATTCAATAAACAATACAAATTCATAAGAAATACAGGATTATATTACAAAGTATTTACCAAACGTAATTGAGTTGTATAGGAAAAATAACATTAATAATAATAACCATCTAAATCATAATAATAATAATAATAATAATAATAATAATAATAATAATAATAATAATAATAATAATAATAATAATAATAATAATAATAATAATAATAATAATAATAATAATAATAATAATAATAATAATAATAATAATAATAATAATAATAATAATAATAATCATAATAACATATTCAATTAATGATCTCAATTTAACAACCAATCTTTGATTTCCTTTTTAATAATAACATATTTATCTAACTGTTTCAAAACAGGGGGAATGATATTAAAAATAGTAGGGATTGTATATTGAAGCCGCCTTTTGCCATGATTATTTGTGTAACCTGGCACCTTCAGTGTTCCCTTTTCCTTTGCTCTCGTATTTACTTCATGATCGTATAATATTTTATATTCATCGTCAAAGTAATACCGTATAATTAATTTATACAAGAAAATATCAAAAATGTTAAGGAAATTCAAATATGCAAAAAAACTATCATTTTTATAATTAAATTTAATCTTCACATAATTTGGCGTTATAATATTAATAATTCTTTTCTGTACCATAAAATCCTCTGTAAATGCACATCAGACGCATTACCCCATGCCAATACCCCATACGTCATAATTGACTCAACCAGCGCATAATACACTATTTTTATTAATCGCAATGACAAAATATCGTTTAAATTATATAATCTATATGCACATATACGCAATTTATTACAAAGAACATTAATATGAGGGCGCCAAGTAAAATGTCTATCAATAGTCAAACCCAAATAAACATGAGTTTAAGCGGTCTCAATTTTAGTCACACAAAGACAACTACCTTCCAACATATTATTATGTATACAACTATTGGAATGAAAAGTAATGTCAATCATAGAATTCTTTTCTGTGTTAAAAGGAGAACATATATGTAATATTTTTGTTTTGCTAGAATTAATCACCAGACCACTATCATGAGTCCAACAAATTAATTTATTGAAGTTGATCTAAGTTCCATTTCTGCCATTTCTAAACTTTTATTAGCTACTTAAAGAACGGTATCATCTGCAAACATAAATATCTTTGTGTCTTGTAGTAATTTAAATACATAATTTACATAGATTATATACAAAATAGGGCCAAGGTTAGACCCTTGAGGGACTCCCAGTAACACGTCTTTATAATAACTAAAAGAATTTGACACCTTGACTACAATCTTTCGATTATTTAAATAATTCTTAAACCAATTCAATAATGGTCCCCTTATCCCAATATTCTCCAAAATTTGTATTAACTTTTTGTGACTAATGGTATCAAATGCCTTCGAAAAATCAATGAACAACGCAATTATATTGAAATTTTTGTCAAGATTCAAATTAATATATTCGGAAAATAATATCAATAGGTCAGTTGTACTTTTTCCTTTTTGAAAACCAAATTGCATATTATCAATTTTATCAAACTTTTTAAGGTAATCCGTTAGCTGTTTGACTAAAATTTTCTCCATTATTTTCTCAACTGTTGGCAATAATGATATTGGCCTGTAATTTGTTAACAATAAATGATCTCCTTTCTTAAATATTGGTCTAACTACTGACAATTTCATTGCATCAGGCACTGCACCGGTCTTTAATGATAAGTTTATGAGATGAATTAACACAGGACTAATTTCAGTACACAAATATTTAATATCAATTACTCGAATACTATGAATCCCAGGTTGCTTATTTACATTCATTTCTCTTATTGTCTTTTCAATTTCAAATCTGTGAATTGCTGGAATATACAATGACTGTGTTGCCTCATCACAATACACACTTTTACTAGAGACAATATTACACTTGTGGCTTATATTCTCAATATCACTTATAAATGAATCAACAAATAAATTGGCAATTTTATCAACTGTATGTCCCTTACCTAAATATCTAGTGATAACATCATCCACAGAACTCTTCTTACTTTTCCCAGAAATAATATTAATTGTTTTCCACATATCTCTCATATTCATTTTTGCACCCTCTATCTCTTTCTTATAATAAGCAATCTTTGCAGACTTTATTTTCTTTGTAACTTCATTTCTAAATGTTTTGTACTCATTCATGTTTATGCATCTCATAGAATTCTCACAATTTTTCCATTTTTTGAATAATTTATCCCTTTTGTTTACATCCATCAACAAATCTTTAGTCATCCAATTTTTACGCAACATATTTTTACAATTCAATTTTTTTGTGTAAGTAGCCTTATCATAACAGTGCTTAAAAGTGTCTACTATTTTAGCATAGAGTTCAACACAATCATTACTCTCCAACAATGTTGACCAATTTACTTCCTTAAACAATTGTTTCAATTTATCTTCGCAAATGAATTCTCTGATTGCATCTTGATTTTTGTCTACATTAACAATTACTTCCTTATAAATATCAACCAACACCATGTAATGATCAGTAATTTTTGTATAGTAAAAATAGCTGACTTTACTTGTTGATTCTTTATCCTAGCATACACATGATCAATACAACTAACACACAGTTTATCCAAAACAAATTCTTCCCTTGTAACCCCAATGATGCATTTACGCAATCCCCTTGTTGACATAACATTTTCATATGATTGAATACTACTACTATCATCCTCATTTAGTATATTCATATTTACATCTCCAACATACAAGATATCATTGCCCTCATTTTCCTGGAAATAATCATCCAACTCAACGACATAACTAGTTCTACTTTTATCTGGTGGCCTATAAACCGCTAATAACTTAATTTTCCGTTTATTAGAAAAAGTCAATGTCCCTCCAATACCATCGAAATTCACAAAATTTCTTTTAGTTAACTTAAAATTAATTTCATTCTTTACATATAAGAAAATACCCCCACCTCTTCTATCTCTTCTTACATTTTCATATAAAGTATATCCATTTATGACATATTCAATACTAATGTCAGGCAATGACACCTCCGACAAGACAAGTACATCAAATTTTCCTATATATTCATTCAAAATTAGTTATAGTTCATCCCAGTGCTTCCTAATTGACCTTATATTTATGTGCAGAACAACAAACCCCTTTATAACTGTAAACCATTCATCAATGTTACTCAATACTTGCGATTTTTCCTCTGATTCAAATTCATCTAGCCACTGTTGCATCCGACTACAAATGCTTGAAGATCCCTAATAGAAGTTATTTTATGCACTTTTCTTGAATCTGCGTCTTTTCTCACCAGTATGATACCGTTCCTAAACCAAACAAACTTATGTCTAAGGTCCTTAGCTTCTTGTTTAGTTCTCCAAAACAGTTCTCTATAATATGGGGGTAACGGTGTAATAACTCACAAACGAATAAATATTTTTCAAAACAGTTTACAGAATTCGACTTCTATTGTAAATGCATACAATTTTTAATTTCATTTTTGTTAGTTATTTTAATTTAATTTGTAAGGCCAGTAAATTTTTTGGAAAATATTACATATAATATTTCTTAAATCTACTTAGCTTTACGCACATTTAAAAAAGTACCTCACCTGTATCTTAAACAGGTCCAAAGTTACAGTTGGATATTAGGGATAAGAGAGATTTACGAAGGGGTGAAAATACCAGAGAGGTGACAAAAGTCCGCGCTTTTTCGGTCGATCCGACTTGGACTATAGGACTCAGATATTGAATGAGTTCCTACCCTTCTTGTGACTTCCCCATCCCGTCACCCAAGCCTCCATCTTGTTGAAATTGTCGCCAGGGTTTGGCAGGCAGATCGGTTGAATGTGATCGTGGAAATCCACACTGTCCGTCATCTTCAGAAGACCAATGTCGTTTTCAAATCCTTTCACTGCGAATTGAGGATGCGGAATTGCATCTGCGGATCTTGCCATGAATGGAAATGGCTCATTCTCAGCTGGATTCGCATCTCTGTTGTACTCGCCCAATATCACCAAGGTCTCACTTTCCCTGGAACATGACTGTGGTACTCAACCTGCAACCAGCGGGACTTTTGTTGTCCCCAGTTGATGTTTTAAATACCTACTAATTCACAAAATGTGTCCCCGTTAAAATAATATTAAAATAAATAATAATTTCTCGTTTCATTTGAGACACATTTTGACAGTTTTAGGAGGAATTTGAGAGTTGTCATGTTAGGATCGACACATCTGGCTAAAAATACGACCTGATACAGTCTGATACAGAACTTCATTCTTGAAGCCATTTATCAATTCCGAAAAATGTAAAATAGTGTATTGTTTTGGCGTGTGTGAAACATTGTTCGATTCGTTTCCTAATAAACAAAATACAATGATTTACCAAGAACGGAGGAAGGGGGGAGTGCGAGCAGACTGACCCCCCATTTTTCGCGAAATTAAGTATTGTATCCCAGAATCACTTATAAATTGCTTAAATTCTAAAAAAACACCCTGCGAGGCTAAAATTGTAGGGCTTTGCCCCCAGGCCCCCCCCCCCCCCCTTGTGACTGTCGCAACCCCCCCCCCCCCCTAACAAGATAAAAGTAGTTCCTACGCGCCTGGAATGAACCTACTTGAGCATTATTGAACTTTTTTTAAATGCGGCCCGCCAACATATGCAAATTCGTATTATTGGCCCGCAAGTCAAAAAGGTTGAGTACCAGGTATTATTTCTATAACACTATAGTTAAAAATGAACTGAAAAAAACTTGTTTCAAAAACCTCAAAAATGCCTTGCGGTGTATATTCTAAATTCAAATATACACCCCACTATGTCTCAAAAATGATTTCAAAGTGTCCTAAAACCAAAAAACTCTCTGCGTCGGGCAGTGTGGGGGGCTCATCATTACAACCCTCTTAACTCAGGGAAAATTGATTTTATTACCTTGTCAGACCCCCGCCGCCTTGGGTGAGATCATGCGGTCGCCCATGAAAATTAGATATAAGATATGTCTTATCCCACCGGAGGTCAAATCTTTTAAATGTGCAGTTCATATACTAAACATCATCCCATCTGAGATTGTCAGATTATTTCTACATAAGATATGTAACTGAGAATGTAGGTTTCTGTGGAAAACTTCCATGGAGTCAGGATGATAGGAATGGATGTTCGTTGTGAAAATTATCCGACCGAACCGGGGCTCGAACCCGGGACCTCTCACTTGCCGGGCCAGAGCTCTACCAACTATGCTACCCGGTCGGACGGAGCGACATTCATCCCTACCTTCATTCCATTCTCCTCGGAGATCTCTAACCCTCATAATTGTGTTGTGTCTAATGTCTCCCCGTCCGACCGGGTAGCTCAGTTTGTAGAGCTCTCGCCCGGCAAGTGAGAGGTCCCGGGCTCGAGATCCGGTTCGGTCGGATATTTTTTTACAACGCACATCTATTCCTATCGGATATGTAACTGTAATGTTTAAAATTATTGCACAAATTCAACAAAGCAAAGACATTATATAGAAATATTTTCACAAGTAGCTATATACTAGGAAAACGCTCTGAGTAACGCGTTGATGAGCGAGCACGGATACGCGCAATACCTCGAACCGAAATTCTGTTTATCGAAAATGTCCTTAAAAGCCAATAATTCTTGAATTTCGTCACAGACTTGTATGAATATCTCCAACAATTCCTAAAATATTGGTCCCAATAACCACGCAAAGTTTTAAGTTGATCGATTGAACCTTTATGATTGAACGATTCCTTGTTAATTTACAAAAATCACAGGATCTAATTCAAAAAATATTTAAACGGTAATATCAGTTTCATAATATACGTTTAAAAGTTTCTGCTCTAACAACCTTGAAGTGAAGATCCGAAGATGCCGTGAAATGTGAAATTCGAGAAATATGACAGCCAACACGCAAAATATCCGTAAACTGTCAATAACTTTTGAATTTAAACACAGTTTAGTCTTAAAATTTTAAAAAATACAGATAATGTTGGACCCGATGACCATGCAAATTTTTAAGTTTATCGGTCAAACGGTTCTGGTTTAAATTTCAAAAAGCACATTAAATATTTTTTTATATTTTAACCAATGGGACAATTTGGCTGAAAATTTGTAAAATAAGAGACAATGTTGGTCTTAATGACCATGCAAAATATAAGGTTGACCACATTTGTCGAAGACCATTTTTTTTTTAGCCTATCAGGAGATGTTTATTTAAATTTAAACAATTGATAGATTTCAAAAAAAATTGGGGTCAGCAAACAGAGAAGGTTGTCTCTACATGTGTGCAAAATTTCAGATCGATCGGTGAAACGGTGCGACTTCTATTGCTCCAGATAACAGCCAAAAATATAAAAAAAAAAAAAAAAACAGAGGTCCGTGTCAAAAGAGTCAAAAGGAGACGCTCGCTTCGCTCGCTCAATTAGAACATCCTTGAAAAACATGGTTGTGTTCCATGTTGGTTTACGCAATGAAATGCCTCCCCCTCTAATAGTTAGAAGGTACCTACTGGACTAATTAAGGCCCTGTAACATGGATGTCACAATAATGATTAATATGTATATGAACTGCAAATTTAAAAAGATTTGAGACACCGCAGGTGGCTCAAAATACCGGTTGGTGGGTGGCGCAAAAAAATCACCCTGTTTGAGAGGTCACTATATCGAAACTATTGTAGATAGGATTCTGAAACTTGTACACATATTAGAAAACATACAAAAATTTAATATGTGCAAGTTTCAAAAACATTACTATTGATTAAATTTCCTCTTCCTTATAAGTTTGGTGTTATATTAAATGAATTACTTTCCTTTGGACAGGACACAAACTTTACTTCTTATTATACCTGTCAATTTTTCAATAATTGTTTAATTTCACTTGAAGAAGGCCGCAGACAGTGGCCGAAATATTGTGCAATTTATAATAAAAAGTAAAGTTTGTGTCCTGTCCAAAGGAAAGTAATTCATTTAACATTACTATTGTAGGAAAAAAGTTACAGTTGTTCAAATTTGGTTGTCAAAAAATTGATTATACAGAGCTCAAATAGCGCGCGTCGAGAAAACTTCCAATGGCCGGGACGCTGTTTCTTCAAAACTACGTACGGAAACAAGCTGAAAATTTCAAATTATATTTAATATATATTAAGATCGATTGTGTAAAAATTTCAATCAATCTAGTGGAGCGGTCGCTCCACCCAGCCAAGTCGTACTATACACTCACACTCACTCAACATACCGTAAATGCCTAATAAACTGAGGAGCAGACCAAACACTTTTACTGTAAGCAACAACATGGCATTTTCGGCCTACTGGATCTCAAAATTGGGAAATCTCACATTGTTGCGAAATAACTTAATTTCGAGCTATGGCCCACCTGACAACATATACCAAATTTGGGAACAATACGTTATGCCATTTGGGTGCTAGAGGGCCGTGAAAACAGTGAAATTACACCCCTTTTAAAAGCTATCTGATGATGATGATTCAGATATCAGGAAACGTTGCTATCACTGCCACAGCCTAAACGGCTGAACCGATCGATATGAAAATTTTACCACATGTGCACTTTTGGCGTCTTATGAAACCTTTGTTCTTATAAATTTTTTGTGCCGCCATTTTTAAACCGGAAGTGACGTCATATATCAAAAACGGCTGGACCGATTAGAACGAAATTAGCGCCATTCGATTAAGAAGGTCATCTATAAGGAATACCAATAGTGAAAGAAGAAATGTTCTATAACCTAAACCGGAAATGACGTCATAAAAATTACAAATCTGACTAAAATCATCTCTTATATCAATAACTACATATTCAGAAGGCTTATAATGTTACATAACATTAATAGATACAAATTTTAGGTGGCAGTGATGTCAACCGCCATTTTGAAAACCGGAAGTGATGCCGTAACTCGAGAACGGCTGGACCGATTGGAACGAAACTTTTGCTATACTTTGTAACATATTATTTATAGCATTAACACAGTAACAAGCACAACTTTTCTTAGCAACCAAATCACAAAATATTATTTTTTAAAAGAATTATAATCTTTGGTGCCACAATATGTTACAAGTTGTAGCGAGCCGGTAGCGAGGCACATGTGTTACGGGGCTTGCCCTATACTCGCTACCGGTAAGTGTACCTCTGTATGTATGTACATTTTAAAATAAATAATAATAATAATAATAATAATAAACTGAAAAAAGGAGTGATATCCCCATAAAAAACACTCCGTGTAAAAATACCAGCCAAGTCTCTTCAATTAAAAAAAAATAGAAGAAATCTAAAAATTCAGCACTGAAAAGTAGTGATATCAAAAAATTGGCCAAGTCAAAACTTTTCAAAAAATACTTGGCGCATCGTTTTTTTAGGACATGTGTAGATGAGTACATTTCATTTCCTGCCTACTTCTATACTATTTATATGAACGATGCGCCAAGTATTTTTTGAAAAGTTTTGACTTGGCCAATTTTTTGATATCACTACTTTTCAGTGCTGAATTTTTAGATTTCTTCTATTTTTTTTTAATTGAAGAGACTTGGCTGGTATTTTTACACGGAGTGTTTTTTATGGTTTGAATTAACGGAACGAAAATTGCTGAATCTTGAAGTTGAGCGTAAAGTCAGAATATGTAGATTATTTCTTAACTTTTATTACACACGTTATAAAAGTGCTTTTTTCCCATTATTCTGTTTTCAAGCTCAACGTCAAGATTCCATAATTTTCGTTCCATTCATTCAAATTGATTGAAATTTTTACACAATCGATCCTAATATATTTTCAATATAATTTGAAATTTTCAGCTTGATATCGTACGTAGTTTTGAAGAAACAGCGTCCCTGCCATTAGAAGTTTTCTCGACGCGCGCTATTTGAGCTCTGTATAATCAATTTTTTGACAACCAAATTTGAACAGCTGTAACTTTTTTCCCACAATAGTAATGTTTTTGAAACTTGCACATATTAAATTTTTGTATGTTTTCTAATATGTGTACAAATTTTAGAATTCTATCTGTAATAGTTTCGATATAGTGACCTCTCAAACAGGGTGATTTTTTTTGCACCACCCGGTATACATAACATAATCCCATCTGAGATTGTCAGATTATTTCTACATTTCAATGAGAATTATAAACACACTTCTCGTACAGATGTACAATACATAGTTTTAAGGCTCCAAAAACTAATTATCCACGTCTAAAATGTTGTGTCCAAGAAAAATTCCTTCCAATTTATTAACTGTCTTGAATAATCACGAGTAACCAGAAACTACAACTTACTCATCACAACAATTTGCGGCTGTTAATACGAAGAAGTGGTTTAGAAGAACTCCTCCACACTGAAATACTGAGTTAATATACACAGCCGCTTGCCACGGCCACTCTCCAAACTTCGCTTCTTGTCCACCCATGATCCTTATACCATCATTCGGCGTGTTCCACCAAGTAGTTTCCTTTATTGGCTGTGTGCCGCATGCTGGATAACAGATGAAAGAAAGGGATGTAAAAGTGAATTGAATGCATGGGCCGGAAGAACCATGAAACCAACAATTTCGTATTCTGAGTAAAAAGCCAAAAACTATTTCAAAGCCATATTATACAATTACTTATTTTGGAAGATATGTGGATGTTATTATATAGGTGTCATTCAATAAATGGGTACCTGAACACAAAATTTACTACAAAAACGTATTTATTTGAAAAGGGTTATATTTCAGTAGGTACCCTTTCGATTTGTAACTTTTCCTCCGAGTGCCTCAAATACTTTCGTTGATTATCCATCCACCAGTTTTGTTGTATTCCTTTTATTTAAATGAATTAACAGTTTTGGTGAGACAATGCAGTCCGCACCGTCGGCTATCTAGAATCACATTCATGGTTCTTCCATGGCAGCCAACATTCATGATCAATGTCAACATTTAAAGAATCCACATTTTAAGATGGCAGTGGATAGACCTAGACATGCACATGATAATTCCACACAAAAAAACTATTTGGAAAAAAAGTGTTGGTTTCATGGTTATTCCGGCCCAGCATTCAATTATATGTGGGCTTACCGTGACTATAACTCAACAAACTACAAACTACAAATGTATCAGACGGATATTGGGATTTGGGACATCACACTGACAAGGGTTTGATAACTCCGAAGAGATCATAGGAAGATACATGTATTTCTATGGGGATATTTAATTCAATACATACTTTGGTTTTCTGTCTTGCTTGACTGCCCATTTGTCGTACACATCACTGCTAGCACAAATAAGTTGACTACAAATTTCATGTTGATACGTCAACACTTCTGAATACGAGCAAGTTTAACTTACAAAGTGGTTCCCATTAAAACAGTATTGAGTATTCAACTAACTTTAGCTTGTTTTCTATATTTCATTATAATTTTATAATGCACTTAACTAGTTTTATTCCCTGCTATTAAATAAATTTTAAAGATAAAAATAAAAATATAATAATAATTCTTGGCAATAACTTCATACCTAAGCACCATTGACGGACTGGAAAAGGAGTTTTTTATTTAAGGTTTCAAAATCATTTACACTTACAATTGTATTAAAAAAACGTACTTTGAGTATTTAAGATTGTTCACACAGAATACCTAATAATGGTATTGTTGGAAAAAATTACTTAATTAAGTCAATTTTCTTTTTAAAGAAACGATTTTTATATTTATTAATAACCAAAGCAAGCGTTTTTTTTGTGAGAAAAGTTGTTGATACAGTCCTGTAATTTAGATGAGAAGAAAAGTGAAGTGCGTGATATTACTTTTTGTCCAAATTTATTGAGATGCCTCCAATCTCATAATCGCTTCGCATTATATCCATTAGCCACTTCTGATCCAAGACCTCTCTATAATACATATG
The DNA here is from genome assembly GCA_934045905.1 of Leuctra nigra. Classification (NCBI taxonomy): domain Eukaryota; kingdom Metazoa; phylum Arthropoda; class Insecta; order Plecoptera; family Leuctridae; genus Leuctra; species Leuctra nigra. The sequence goes on from OW203772.1 coordinate 16,004,113, forward strand.
CAATCAAATCTCTGATAAGAAACAAAAATATATTATAGAGAATTTAGACCCTGGCACGTTTATGCTCGTGATTAATTAATATTTATTTAATAATATAATAATTATGCCAATTTTTCAATGCTTTGCTAAATTATAACCAGTTAGACTGGCAATGGCAAAACCCCATGGCAAAACCCGTCTACATAACTCCCTTAACAACTAGATTTAAAACAGAGTTTGAAAAACTTACAGTTAGGCACAATATTTCAATTCCACTCTGAAAACCAGTAGTTTAAACAGTCATTCAAGAAATGCCATTTGTTGTTGCCATGATAATTTAAAATGTATCAGAGTACATTGAAAAACTGGCCATTTATTTTTAAAATATGTAATACAGTCAAATTCACAATCTATACTTCCTTCTTACTCGTTCACAGTTTTGTTTGCAAGTTCGGTGTAACATATTCTTGAGGGGCACAAACCACTTACACTTAATCATGAACTATCCGAAGTACAAGTCCGTGGTATGGTTGCGGATCCACGGTAGATAGTAATCTGGCCTCATGAAATATTCATCTTCCCCACAAACTTTTCCGCCACCTACAGTCCCTGCCAGAATCCAGTGTTCATTCTTAAACACAACCATCGGTCCGCCACTGTCACCCTAGAATACAAGAAATATAGGTACATTATTCGTGAAAACAAAGGTAAATGGCGTAAATGGCAAATAGGTAAGTAAATGGCGGATGACAGGGGCACATGTATAGAATATTTGCTTAGGTCCGTGAAGTTAGCACCGCCCATTAACGCACTAATTATCTCATGTGTGGGATGAATTAGTGCACAATTAGTGCGTTCGATCGGCACTTATTTTATAATTAGTGCGTCATCCGTTTCCGAGAAAAACGCACTTTACTATGGGCGGTGCCAACTTCACGCAGCACCGCCCATTGACGCACTAATTTTCAAACCCACACAGGTAATTAGTGCACAATTAGTGCGTTCAATCCCCCCCATTCCCATAATTAGTGCGCACTTACTTTTCGAGTTATTCGTGAATAACCGTGGGCGGTGCAGCACCGCCCATTGAAAATTTCAAGGTTTTAGGTACGCCATGTTTTAGTGCACAATTAGTGCGTTCGATTCCCCCCATTCCCATAATTAGTGCGCACTTTCTTTTCGAGTTATTCGTGAAAAACCGTGGGCGGTGCAGCACCGCCCATTAAAAATTTCAATGTTTTCAGTACGCCATGTTTTAGTGCACAATTAGTGCGTTCGATTCCTCCCATTCCCATAATTAGTGCGCACTTACTTTTCGAGTTATTCGTAAAAAACCGTGGGCGGTGCAGCACCGCCCATTGAAAATTTCAATGTTTTCAGTACGCCATGTTTTAGTGCACAATTAGTGCGTTCGATCCCCCCCATTCCCATAATTAGTGCGCACTTACTTTTCGAGTAATTCGTTAATAACCGTGGGCGGTGCAGCACCGCCCATTGAAAATTTTAAGGTTTTCAGCATGCCATGTTTTAGTGCACAATTAGTGCGTTCGATCCCCCCCACTCCCATAATTAGTGCGCACTTACTTTTCGACTTATTCGTGAATAACCGTGGGCGGTGCAGCACCGCCCATTGAAAATTTCAAGGTTTTCAGCACGCCATGTTTTAGTGCACAATTAGTGCGTTCGATCCCCCCCATTCCCATAATTAGTGCGCACTTACTTTTCGAGTTATTCGTGAAAAACCGTGAGCGGTGCAGCACTCGAAAAGTAAGCACTCGAACTCGAAAAGTAAGTGCGCACTAATTATGGGAATAGGGGGGATCGAACGCACTAATTGTCCACTAAAACATGGCGTGCTGAAAACCTTGAAATTTTCAATGGGCGGTGCTGCACCGCCCACGGTTATTCCCGAATAACTCGAAGAGTAAGTGCGCACTAATTATGGGAATAGTGGGGATCGAACGCACTAATTGTGCACTAAAACATGGCATGCTGAAAAACTTGAAATTTTCAATGGGCGGTGCTGCACCGCCCACGGTTATTCGCGAATAACTCGAAAAGTTAGTGCGCACTAATTATGGGAATAGGGGGGATTGAACGCACTAATTGTGCACTAAAACATGGCGTACTGAAAACATTGAAATTTTCAATGGGCGGTGCTGCACCGCCCACGGTTTTTCACGAATAACTCGAAAAGTAAGTGCGCACTAATTATGGGAATGGGGGGGATCGAACGCACTAATTGTGCACTAAAACATGGCGTGCTGAAAATCTTAAATTTTCAATGGGCGGTGCTGCACCGCCCACGGTTATTCACGAATAACTCGAAAAGTAAGTGCGCACTAATTATGGGAATGGGGGGAATCGAACGCACTAATTGTGCACTAAAACATGGCGTACCTAAAACCTTGAAATTTTCAATGGGCGGTGCTGCACCGCCCACGGTTATTCACGAATAACTCGAAAAGTAAGTGCGCACTAATTATGGGAATGGGGGGGATCGAACGCACTAATTGTGCACTAATTGCCTGTGTGGGTTTGAAAATTAGTGCGTCAATGGGCGGTGCTGCGTGAAGTTGGCACCGCCCATAGTAAAGTGCGTTTTTCTCGGAAACGGATGACGCACTAATTATAAAATTAGTGCCGATCGAACGCACTAATTGTGCACTAATTCATCCCACACATGAGATAATTAGTGCGTTAATGGGCGGTGCTAACTTCACGGACCTTATTTGCTTTAGTTTTGTGATATGGCTACAAAAGACAGTTCAATTTCAATTGTTTCTCCTTTTTCACTGACTTGGAAAAACGAACTGTAACAATAGGTGTGTTCGTTTTGCTTACTGCAGTTGCAGTAGCAGCAGCTTACAGTAGGCCCTGGTCACTCTTGCAGTAGCTTACTGTACCTGGTTACCTGGTCTGGCCTATTCCTATTGGTTGAGAGGTTTGTGAATTTGGCAGGAAGAATGTAAAAATAGTGAGGTTATGTTCTGCATTTAAAGAATACTTGTCTAATCCCAATGCGTTTTTATATAAATATGTATCATTTCATAACATATAACTAAACTCTGAAACAAATACTCATTTCCCTCCTCCTTGGGCGTGTTTTCACTGTCCATCCATAAGAAACACATTTTACATTTCAATACGTCCGCCATTTTGCCGTCTACTGCAAAGTTACTGCAGCTACAGAACCTCCCTACCCAGTTGTAAGAACAGTCACTGCGCAGCTACTGTCAGTGTCAAATCGAACACAATCGCAGTGACGGAACAGCAAGTTTGATGCAAAACGAACGAATTTGCAGTGAGCAGTAAAGTGCAGTAAGCAAAACGAACAGACCAGAATAAGTAGGTATGTAAACTTGTAGCCAACTTGCTAGAAGTGGCTCCACCACGTATCGCCTATTTGCGCGAATTGGTATGCTATGTATAAAAAAGTTTATTTTATTTCTGTCTTGTCCTTCTTTACTAGTATGTGCACCATGCGCGGAGTAGTTTTTATTTTTAATTTAATTTGTGGACTTGGCCCATTTCTTGATATTATCACTACTTTTCAGTGCTGAATTTATAGATTTTTTCTGTTGAAGAGACTTGGCTGGTATTTGCACACGAAGTGTTTTTATGAGATTAAAACTAACCCTACAAGGGCCCTTTTTGACGTCTGCCAGGATGCTGCTTTGGCAAACCACTGGAGAAGAGTTGCCATTATTTTCTATTTTGAAAGGACGACACTCGGCATCGTCCCAAACAATCACATTTGTTTCCCTCAGAATGGCAACGGGAGTATGAATCTCTGAAATTGAAGAAGACAATGACAGCTTCATATTATGTCAGATCTAATGATGGGTTATCTTATTATAATCAAGATAATCTAATCATGTAATTTCTTAATTCCACTTCTACTGCGGATCCCATCGTTATATAATTTATTTATTTTTGGGAAATTGGCTTCTAGACCAAAAAGGTATGAGATGTTCCACAATAGTAACAATTTAAAATAAGGAATAATTAATAATGCCGACATAATCAATTGTGTTGAATATTTTGATATTTTGGGACAGGGACGCAGTCGCATTTCAAAAAATATTTTAATTTTAATTTTGACCACTTCTATTGGAGTGCATGTACAAGAGTAATTAGGTAAAAATTTAAAGTGCTATTAAACACACGTGCCTATAAAACTTAATTTAAAACCCATTTTTAAAATCTAAATTTATTGATTATCGATGTCCGCGCTTTTTCGGCCGATCCGACGTGGTATGACTCAGATATTGAATGTGTTCCTATACCCTTCTCTTCACTTCCCCATCCAGTCACCCAAGCCTCCATCTTGTTGAAGTTGTCACCAGGGTTTGGAAGGCAGATCGGTTGAATGTGATCGTGGAAATCCACTTTCTGTTTCATCTTCAGAAGAGCAACGTCGTTGAGGAGAATTGAGATTTGAGGCAACGAATATTCAGGATGCAGAATTGCATCTGCGGATCTTTCGATGTTAAGATATGGCTCATTCTTAGCTGGATTAGCATCTCTGTTGTACTCGCCCAATGTCACTGTAATCACAGCTTTCCTGGAACAGAAAATTTATAATGGGGAAGATATTGCCCCCCCCCCCCCTCACTCTCCACACCACTGATATCAGGAAAACACAATTTTTTTAGGTGTTTTATGTAACGTCCCAAAAGTCAACCACATTTTTTTTTCACAGAGCATACATAAATGCACCCTTCCAAAAATTGGAATGGGAAAAACGCTCACAAAAAAACATATAGGCCACAAAACATGTACATAATGCCGGCTAGCCAAGCCTGTATAGAAAAGTGTTACACGTGTATTTCAGACAACCCATGACCAACATTAACTGTTTTCCATTCATCTCTTTGCTTATGTTTAGGTTGGTTTACGCCATTAAATGCCCCCCAACAAGGCCCTGTAACATCTTTTATAAGTGTACAAGACATAGTATGTAGGTAAAGACGGCTGGGTAGTGAGTTTGGACCTTGAAGGGTTTTTTAATCGATTTTCATCAATATCTTTTACCAATGTAATTGTTAACAAAATAAGGCTTTGAACGAGTATTCAGAACAGTTCAATGAAAACAATTCCATAGCTTGTAATGGTTTATTAGATTTACTTTGTCCTACAGACGTTTAGTGCCCGAAAATTAGTAAAATAATGGCCCCTTTAGGACAAAGTAAATCTAATTAACCATTACGAAGCTTTGTAATTATTTTCATTGAACTGTTCTGAATACTCGTAAAAAACCCTATTTCGTTAACAATTACATTGGTAAAAGATATTGATAAAAATCGATTAAAAAACTCTTCAAGGCCACGCTCACTACTCAGCCCTCTTAAGGGCTCGAAAAACTACATATCCAGGTCTAAAATAAAGTACCAAAGTAAATTACATTCATAGATAAAAGCTGTCTAGAATAATTCAAGAATTATCACAAGTCATGGAGTGTCATCCACAGACCAACCTAGAAACTACCACTTACTCATGACAACAATGTGCGGCTGTTAATACGTAGAGGTTGTTAAGGAGAACTCCACCACACTCAAATTCTGAGTTAACGTATACTGCAGCTTGCCACGGCCACTCTCCAAACTTCGCGTCATGACCACCCGTGATCCTTGTACCATCATTCGCCGTGGTCCAATGCATAGTCTTCTTTATTGGTTGAGTGCCACATGCTGGATAACAAATGAAAGAACGAGATGTGAACAATATCCGGACTTACTGTGATTAAAACTTTTAGAACTGTAAACTGCAAACTTATTCCGCTAGATAATGGGACACAATGACGAGAGTTTGAGATCCCCGAAGAGTTCTTGGAAATGTGTATTTTCTGTGAGGATATTTTATTCAATACATACTTTGGTTTACCGTCTTGTTAGTTGACTGCACACAGGTCGTACATAACACTGCTAGCACACATAAGATGACTACACATTTCATGTTGATGCGCAGAAGTTGAAGACGTCAGCACTTCTGAATACGAGGAAGTTGAACTTTCAACCAGTTTAGGTTGTTTCCTATATTTTATTATAATTTAATATGTATTTAACTAGTTTTTTACACTGCTATTAAATACATTTTAACTATTAAAATATTATAATTGTTCTTGGCAATTATTAAAATTATTAAGTACCATTGACGGACTGGAAAAGGAGTTAATTATTTAATTATGGTTTTAAAATCTATTACACTTGAAATAATATTGCAAAACGTATGTCGAGTAAGGAAGGAAGAGCCTCTGAATGAGGACCTCGGCTGGAAAGCAGTTATCGACCAGTTTCGTTGAAGATAGACTAGATGTTAAAGCGACAAAGTTGTGGAGAATGAATTGCAGATTATGCAGCGTTGACCACTTATTTGAAATTTTTAATCACCTTAAAGTTATAAGTAGTTATATGTTGCGTAATTATTGAGTAAATAAAACTAATAATTTAAAAAATTGGTTCAACGACGCTTAAACTAGATTAAATTTCAAGCAACTTTGCCATTGAAACTTTTTTTCTAACTTGATCGGTAGAGGCACAATTTGCTTTCTCACACCATCAATGTTATGAGTTTTGCATAAAACCAGGGGCACTGAAACCGACTGAAGTTGCAAGTAAACATTCTGGGAGTTCCAGTAACGGTGTTGAAGGGGATGATGGGAGAGTCCTAAGAGACAGCATGGAAATATAAATAGTGCACTGATAGCGAGAGTTTGTATGTCAACAATAATCATCAGTTTCCCCGGCATTTACACAATCAACGACGACTGGAGACAGACGGACTCTGAGTTGTCTAAATCATCTTACCTAATTTATAAAAATCTATCTATCATAAAGTGTATACCGTCTAAAATGATTGGAAATGGCCTAAAATTAAATTTTTAATGTAAGTTGATAAAATTTAAGTGAAAATTTTCAGAAACATAGAATGTTGATATTCAAAACAGCCATGTACAAATCTTCCCAACAATTTAATTTATCATAAGAAAATTCGCTGTTGTATTAATAAAGACTTCACTTAATATTATTTTTTATGCTATTTTTTAAATTTGAATTTGAATATTTATGTTTTTTTGAAGATATAAATATATTTTTGCTAATTGAGTAACTGTTGAAATCGGCAACACTTCTCTAAGCATCCATAATAATTCACTGTAAATAGTAGCATCTCGGGCTATCTTATTCTTGAGTCAATCTCGGCAAGGTTATGTCACGATGTGTATTTATTCTCATTGTGACAACAATGTCGAACAGTTTTTCCGTCTACAATTACTAGTGCAGAATAACAGATGAATTTCGACGCTCGCTAAGAGCACATCAATGTGTGTCTCTACTGTATGCACTATTTTATAATTTATAACTGAAAACTGTATGTTATAAAGGTAAAGAAATATTTTTGGTTGCAATGTGTATCATAGCAATTGAATAATAATTATACATTTTACGTGTTATTTCACACGTTAATCCCGAACACAGGTTTAGGTCACCGATAGCAATGATTTGTCAGACAAACGGCGAATAATTATTTTATTGTTGTATTGACCGTTATCATTACTCAAACCATTCAATTAAAAAAAAAAATCGATGTAGGTGTCAAAGGTTTCAAAATATAAAATATTAAGTGTGTGACTTTTTGTTGATTTTTTCTACTAGTTTTGAGCAATGAAATAATATATGATATTATTTCAAAATTTCAACATCGTGTTACCTAATTCATTGATTTATAAATTTCACAACATACCACTTATATAGTCCGGAGAAAAGGCTGGAAATATTCATGTGTATTTTTATTACTTTATTTAATTATTTTTCGTATTTTCTACTCTCTACTTAGAAGAAGTAGACAGTAGACAGTGTCTACGTTCTATTACAAGAACCACATGCACAAAAACTAAAATGATTTTCTTGCTCTGATTGCGATAATATTATTCTCTTAGTAAAGAACCCAGAGAGAAATGAGACTACCTATACCTATTCGTAAACAAATTTGTCCAATGGCCTTTATACTCTCAGGTGGTAAAATAAGATCAGTGTCATTATCGCCGCTATAATGGTTGGTGTTCGCGCCATTATTTTGTGTTTTCCCGCCCTTCGTTTCTGTGACCTTGTGGTCATATCTTCATCCCCTGTTCCTTGGTTCAGTCTAGCCAGCGCTCTGTGGCTTGACCTTTCCTCGTTCGTGTTCCACGGTTCCTTTCGAAGTTGTCTGCTCGAAGTGAGCACACGTTGCGGGCTCCTGCTCTCGACCTTTCATTTTGTGGTGCCACGCGGTTCCCTGGCCGTTCACCAGGCAGGCCCATGCATCCCATACCGTTTCTTTTCCTTTCCTTTACTCTATTAGATTAGAATAGTTAATATCCCTCCTCACCAAGCCGCTCTACTCTACGACCATCGCTTCCACGACGGCCACCTCACGCCGAGACGGCTCTACATTGTCGGTGAGTTTTCTATCTTTTCTCTTCCCCCCCCCCCCCCCCCCCCCTAATTTACAGTCCACTTTATCAATCAGGCCTTAGCGCCAACATTTGATCCCTCGACGCCGGAGTTAGAATTGGCTCGTGGATTTCTCGTGTGCTCGTGCTAGTTTCTATGCTAGTGATTTCTCGTGTGCTCGTGCTAGTTTCTATGCTAGTGGTTTCTCGTTTGCTCGTGCTAGTTTCTATGCTAGTGGATTTCTCGTTTGCTCGTGCTAGTTTCTATGCTAGTGATTTCTCGTGTGCTCGTGCTAGTTTCTATGCTAGTGGTTTCTCGTTTGCTCGTGCTAGTTTCTATGCTAGTGGATTTCTCGTTTGCTTGCGCTAGTTTCTATGCTAGTGGTTTCTCGTTAGCTCTTACTAGTTTCGACGCTAGTATTATTCTCTTGCTGTCGGATTTCAAGTTTGAATTTCCTACATTTCGTCGTTCGTTCACGTCATGGAAGCCCAAAAACGTGAGCAAAGCGTGTTCAAAGGTCAACGCGAAGAACTATTCGCCGAGGTTCAGCGAACCTATGATGGTTTCAGATTGTTGACCCCCGAAGGCGTGGACGCAGTTAGAGGCCGTTTCGATCGGCTAACTGTGATTCAAGCCAAATTTGACGCCTTGCAGAGTTCAATCATGCAACATAATTCGCAACTTGTGGAAACTCTCAAGCCCCTCGAAATTTCCAAGGTCTCTGCGAGTTTTGAAGACGTATTGTATGCTGCGCAAGGTGCATTTCTGTCGGCTGCCGCCAAGGTCATTAAACCTCAGCCAGTCACACCCGTCATACCAACTCCGGTTATAAATCAATTGCCGCGTATTGATTTGCCTTCGTTTTCCGGTGACACAAGTCTCTGGCCGGAATATTTCTCGTTGTTTACATCTCTCGTGCATAACAATGAAACACTGAACCCTGTTCAGAAATTTCATTATTTGCGATCTACGTTGTCTGGCTCGGCTCTCGCAATCATATCTGGTTTTCAACTCGACACTGAAAACTATACTCTCGCATATGATGCTCTCGTACAACGTTATCAGAATAAACGTTTATTGGCCAACAACTACATCAAGCAAATCTTGGACTTTGTTCCACTCAAGACTAACTCACATTATTCTGCAATGCAAAATTTCTTGCAAGTTCATAAGAACTCTGTGAGCGCTTTGAAAGCTCTCAATGTGCCTGACTTGGCTGACTTTCTTTTGCTTTCATTGACTTTGTCTAATCTTGACACTTCAACGCGGAAGGCATTTGAAAACAAACAATCTTCTCAAGTTACACCAACGCATGCGACCTTGATTCAATTCTTAGAAGAACATTCGCGGACATTGGAATTATGTGGCCTTGATCAGCGCGCTACATCTACAAGCACTACGTTGAAGAAGATTGCACCTCACGCGAAGCAATTGAACTCGCTCCTCGTTGCCAAGCAACCCGAGGTCAAGGTCACCTCATCGCCTGCTCGTAAACAAATATCGTGTTCACTTTGCAATCAGAATCATACGTTGTATAATTGCTCTGTGTTCCTCGCTCAAACTCGCGACGAGAAATACCAAACATTGAGACGCCTCCAGCGATGTTTTAATTGTTTAGGCGCACACACTCGTGCTCAGTGCTCGTCTTAAAGGACCTGCACTAGCTGCCAAAGCAAACAACATCATTCGCTATTGCATCCAGCTCAAGCAACAACTCCTGTAGTTTCTCCTCAGTCGACGCTCTCTCCGCAACAGAACGTCGATCCTCCCCCAGCTTCGACACCTCATTCTCTGACTTGTCAACAGACAGGCAAGCTAGCTTTCAAGACGGTGCTCTTAGGCACGGTTCGCGCGCTCATTCGTGACGCACATGGACGGTATCAACCCTTTCGCGCTGTTGTTGATTCCGGCTCGCAAATTTCCGCTGTCACTCATTCATTGACACAACGTCTCGGCTTAAAAGTGCAGCCAAGCCATTCTGTTTCTGAGTTACTAGGAATTGGCAAATCCTCTGCTCGGGTACTCGGCACTGTTATGTGTAACATTGCTTCTCGCCACTCTCCCGAAGCACCTCTTGGCGTTCAGGCGTTGGTCTTGTCTGCCATCTCGAGCCAACTTCCGACTAAATCAGTCCCCCGCGGAGTGTTCGAACGCTTTCGCGGCCTGTCGCTTGCTGATGAGCAATTTCACCTTCCTGACAAAGTCGATCTTCTTATTGGCGCCGACATTTACCCGGACATTTTGCGGAAGTCCGGCGACATGGTCGTTGGAGGGAATCCGTCAGCCCTCAACACCATGTTCGGCTGGATCGTGCTGGGACCTGTTACTTCTACTGAAAGTTCGTCCTCAACCCCTCTCTCTCTTCTGACTTGTTCAACGCCCTCGTTGGAACAAACACTTCGCCTATTTTGGGAATCTGAAGAAGTTCAACGCCCTCCTCAAGAAAATCCTGACGACAAGCGATGTGAAGAGCATTTCGCCGCTACTCATAAGCGGGATTCGACCGGACGCTATTCCGTGGCGCTTCCGTTCAACACGTCGCATCCGTCTCTCGGCAGTAACCAGGACTCCGCTCTCCAAAGTTTTCTCTCTTTGGAACGTCGTCTCAAACGCAATCCTGCGCATGATGAAGCGTATCAACACTTCATGCAGGATTACTGCAAGTCTCAACACATGCAGCTCGCCAAGAATTCGTCTTCTTATGTAATTTCGCATCATTGTGTACATAAAGTTGCGAGCTCCAGCACGAAGTTGCGCGTTGTCTACAACGCCTCTGCACCTGACAAGAAAGGCGTCGCGCTCAACCAGCTCCTGTTGAGCGGTCCGAAACTTCAGAGGGAACTTCCTGCCATTCTTACTGGGTTTCGATCTCATCCCATTGCGGTCTGCGCCGACATTCGGCAAATGTATCGACAAATTCTGATTCATCCCGAAGATCGTCATTTCCAACACATATTTTGGAGACCGACACCAGAATCCCCTGTACAGGAGTACGAGTTGAATACTGTCACATACGGTCTCACTCCTTCTGCTTTCCTCGCTCAGAGAGTATTGCAGCAACTAGTATGCGACGAAGGAGCTCAATTTCCTCTCGCATCTCGTGCTTTAACGGCGCACACTTACATTGATGATGTTGTGTCCGGTGCTGATGATCTCATGCAAGCTCGCTCTCTTCAGCAAGAACTGAAATCTCTCCTCGCGTTGGGAGGTTTCGAACTACGCAGATGGTCAAGCAATGTTCCTGCAGTCCTGCAAGCTCTTCCTGAAGATCATCTCGAAACTCCTCTCGTCTTCTCGAATGATGATGTAGGCATTAAGATGCTTGGCCTTCTTTGGGATCCTAGCGCTGATTCATTCTCGTTTCACGCTCAACCCTTTGAAGGGGTAGTCACTAAACGCTCTATTCTGTCATACATCGCTCGTATTTTTGACCCTCTTGGTTTTCTTTGTCCATTCGTCTGCTGGATGAAGATGTTTCTGCAGCATCTGTGGCTCACTCAATTGCAGTGGGACGACGCTCTCCCCCCTCAGCTGTCTGATGCCTGGACATGCGCCGTCTCCGAGGTCCACCAGTTCTCCAGCTTCAGAATTCCTCGCACTTTCTCCGCGGCCCCTGGCACTCGTCGAATTGTTGGCTTCTGTGACGCCTCCGAGAGAGCATACGCTGCTGTCGTCTACGTTCACACAGAAACCGCTTCAACCTCCTCGTCAGCTGTCAACATACTACGAGCAAGAAGCAAAGTGGCCCCCGTCAAGCCACTGACCATTCCAAAACTGGAACTCTCGGCCGCCTTGTTGCTGGCACGTCTGTTGAAGGACGTCTCCAGTGCAACCAGCAACTTGTCCATCGCATCCGTCCATCTCTACACCGACTCCACCATGGTGCTAGCTTGGCTTGCTACACCTCCGCACCGACTCAAGACATTCGTCAGCAACCGCGTGGTTGAAATTCTTGAAGCCTCCTCTCCGACGTCATGGGCGCACGTCCCGTCGTCCGACAACCCAGCCGACTGTGCCTCTCGCGGTTTGTCGCCATCACAGCTTCGTGAGCATCCGTTGTGGTTAGCCGGCACCGACTTCCTACACGACTCTCCGACTTCATGGCCTCGAGCTACGCCTCCTCTCGCATCCGATCAGGAGCTTCCCGAAGTCAAGCCTGCCGTGGTCATACTCGCTGCTCGAGTCGACGTCGAGCCTCTTCTCGTCAACTTCAACAAGTTTTCGACTCTTCTCCGTGCGCAAAGAGTATTTGGCCATGTTGTCCGTTTCGCCAGAATTCTGCTGGCCAAACGATCTCAAACACATGTTCCGACCGGCCCGTTGACGCCTCGAGAACTTCAAGACGCTCTCGACATCTTCGTCAGATCCACTCAAAATCAGTACTTCTCCGCCGAGCTCAGTCAGCTCGTCCAGCACGGTCAAGTCAAGTCCCGACTTGCCGCACTCAAGCCTTTTCTCGACATCTCGGGGTTTCTCAGGGTGGGCGGGAGGCTGCGTCACGCATCACTTCATGAAGACGCTCGCCACCCTCTCCTTCTACCAAAGGAAGCCCATCTCTCGGGTTTGATATGTGATTCATATCACAAAACGTCTCTACACTCAGGCCCCAGGACAGTTCAAGCGTTGATCCAGCAACGTTATTGGATTGTCTCTCTTCGTGGACTACTTCGTCAACGAATTCGCCGATGCTTGACGTGTCATAAGTTCAGGGCCAAGCCGCTGCAACCTCTAATGGGTGATCTACCTCCTCCAAGTGTGCAGATGTCTCGCGCCTTTGCTCATGTCGGCATCGACTATGCTGGACCCTTCAAGGTCAAGACCAGCACTCGTCGCAACGCACCATGTACCAAAGGGTATCTCTGCTTGTTCGTCTGCATGGCTTCCAAGGCCGTTCACTTGGAAATGGTGACAGATTTGTCCACCGAAGCCTTCCTCGCCTGTTTGGACCGCTTCGCCTCGCGCCGAGGTCTACCCGCCCACGTCTACTCTGACTGCGGCCGTAGCTTCGTGGGAGCTGCTCGACATCTTCGAGAGATCTTCGAGATGCTGTCCCAAGATAGGACCTCCATCGCCGACGCTCTGTCATCACGCGAGATCGAGTGGCACTTCAACCCGCCTTACGCTCCCAACTTCGGAGGTCTCTGGGAAGCCGGCGTCAAGTCCGCCAAGTCTCTGCTTCATCGTCTCATCTCTGACTCATCGTACACCTTCGAAGAATATGCTACGTTATTCTCCAGAATCGAAGCTGTCTTGAACAGCCGCCCTCTCTGCGCTACGTCCTCGGACCCCGAAGAGAGCACAGACTATCTGACCCCCGGCCACTTCCTCATTGGCACCTCACTTCTTGCTCCACCTGAGCAAGAATTCTCCAGTGATGCCACCCCTTTGGCTCGCTGGCATCTCATTCGACAACTTCACCAGACTTTCTGGACCCGCTGGTCCAAAGAATATCTGAATTCACAGATGCAGCGGGGAAAGTGGGTACGGGGATCATCAAATCTCCAAGTAGGAGCCGTCGTTTTCATTTTTGAAGATAACAAAAATGGCCTATCGGGCGAGTTCTTCAGTTGTACCCCGGCAAGGACGGTGTTGCCCGCGTCGCATCAGTTCGCACTGCGACGGGCGTCTACACGAGACCAGTAAATAAACTGGTTTCACTCCCCCTTGAGTGTTAGTTTGGGTTTCACACCCAAGTTTCGTTTTTTGTTCGAATTCGCATTTTCGTTTACTGGTTCTTTTCAAGTTGAAAAAGTTCCTTTTTGGTGGGCGGTATGTTCGCGCCATTATTTTGTGTTTTCCCGCCCTTCGTTTCTGTGACCTTGTGGTCATATCTTCATCCCCTGTTCCTTGGTTCAGTCTAGCCAGCGCTCTGTGGCTTGACCTTTCCTCGTTCGTGTTCCACGGTTCCTTTCGAAGTTGTCTGCTCGAAGTGAGCACACGTTGCGGGCTCCTGCTCTCGACCTTTCATTTTGTGGTGCCACGCGGTTCCCTGGCTGTTCACCAGGCAGGCCCATGCATCCCATACCATTTCTTTTCCTTTCCTTTACTCTATTAGATTAGAATAGTTAATATCCCTCCTCACCACGCCGCTCTACTCTACGACCATCGCTTCCACGACGGCCACCTCACGCCGAGACGGCTCTACATTGTCGGTGAGTTTTCTATCTTTTCTCTTCCCCCCCCCATAATTTACAGTCCACTTTATCAATCAGGCCTTAGCGCCAACAGTTGTAATAAAAATCAATAAAAGGATTTGCAATCTTTGAATCTATTAGATAAGTGTTGAACACTTTATTGCGTGTGATTATTCTTGATCCTCGATGATTTTGTTCGTGTTGTGAAAGTGATGCTAATTATGTCATTTGAGTTGGTAGCCAGTCTGGACCCAGCGATCATAACAACAATACTCGGGGTATCAGATCTCACTTCTGTTTAAATTTTTTCCATGGGAACTAAAGTCGGAAGAAAACATTCATATCAAACATTGTTCCCAGTTAGACCAATCACAGTAATGACAACAAATTCGTCCCCAAATCTGGTCCCGCCTTATTTACCTATAAACACCCCGCCCACAATAGCAATTAGAGCTGATTCTCTAGGAGCAGTCAGCCGGTCCTTCCCCTTAACATCATCCACACACAATAGCAAATAATGTTGTTGTTGGAAAAAAATGTACGAAGTCAATTTTCTTTTTAAAAATCAATTTTTATAATTAATAACCAAATCATGCGCTTTATATTGTGGGACAAGTTGAAGTTATAGTCCTGTAATGGTCCTAATGGTGACCAATGGTGGACCAATGGTGTAATGGTGTATAGTCCTTCGTTCTCTGGGTAGCTGCCTGTCGACGAAGCGCTACTACCGGCGGGGTGGCAATAAAATGTACTACAAGGTGCACCTTTGGTGACGTCACCTTGTAGTACATTTTATTGCCACCCCGTTGGTAGTAGCGCTTCGTCAACAGGCAGCAAACCAGAGAACGAAGTGACTGTCGAGAAGGCTGTGAGTATTTCATTTTGTTCAAGTTTATTGAGATGCGTCCAATCTCATAATCGCATTTTCTCCATTAGCCACTTCTGATCCAAGACCTCCATCCATATAATATATTAAAATGCATGCAATCAAATCTCTGATATAAGTTATGAGAAACCAAAATATATAGTAATGAGAAAATGGACCCTGGCAGGTTTACGCTCGTGATTATTTAATTTTTTTAATAATAATTATGTCAGTTTTTCAATGCATTGCGAAATTATAAACAGTTGGACGAAAAACAGACAGTCAGGACAATATTTCAACTCCCTCAAACCAGTAGCTAAGTTTTAACAGTCATTTAAGAAATACCATTGGTATTTGCCAGATAATTTAAAATGTATCAGAGTACCTATTGAAAAAGTGACCCTTTAATTATTTTTAAAATGTTCAATACAGTCAAATTCACAATCTTTATACTTCATCCTAACTCGTTCACAGTTTTGTTTGCAAGTTCGGTATCATAGTCGTTGCTCAAACCACTCGGTCAAGTTGTTACGCTGAATCATGAACTATCCGAAGTACAAGTCCGTGGTATAGTTGCGGAAAAACGGCAGAAAGTAATCTGGCCTCATAAAATAACCATCTTTACCACAAACTTTTCGGGCACCTAGTACAGTCCCTGCCAGAATCCAGTGTTCATTCTTAAACACAACCATCGGTCCTCCACCGTCGCCCTAGAACATATATTTGCACATTATTTGAGAAAACACGGAACAAGACGGCATCCTGGTGGCTATTGTGGTACTAGTTAAATGGCGGATGAGAGGGGCACATTATATAAATATTTGCTTTAGTTTAGGGAAGTCTCCTTAAAATTAGATTTCATAATATCATTTGTTTTATGAAAGTTTAAATGTTGCTGTTCACAGATTTGATATTGTGAGATGAATTGTTTTCAAGGAATTAATTTACAAAGATCAATATATTTCTTACAATTTTAAAACAGGAAAATTGACAATGACATCACAATCCGCTATATTGCCATGGCAACAAAGGAATCACCATGGTAAGACATTGTTGGAGCCTTGGAAATGACATCACAATCCTGATTCTCGTTGCCTGCCATATTTCCCGCCAAAATATCCAATGACATTTATTTTGAAATGTATGAAGGACATTTTTTAATTTCGCTGTTCATAAGTGTGTTTATATATCATTGTTATTTATGATGATATTTATTATTTACTAATTAACTGGAATATAATTTAACGAGACTTCCCTATTAATGAACTGTAACATGTAGGGATGTTCAACGATTATTTTATTTAAATCGATTATTAATTCGATTTTCTAACATTAAATCGATTAATAATCGAATTAAATTGTATTGATTTAATCATGTTCAGGGTGGTCATCATATCGTCTTTTACGGCAATATTAACCTCAACAATGAAATGTGTCCGGGAAGTAATTCATTTTTTCTTCAAATATGCTGTAATGTGCCGTAATTCATTCAATCATCACTGATAAATGGTAATGCGAATTAGAAATACACACTGAAACTTGGGAAAATACACACAAACATAAATTTATCACTAAAATATTACGCACACAAAGAAAAATGTGGACAGATTGAAGGCAGCCATTTAAGATGTAGTAAAATGCAACCATTTTCAAGGCGGCAAATTCAAATTGTAGTAATTCGATTATTTGTACTAACATCGATTAATCGTTTTGAATGTCATAATGTCATAATCGATTCGATTAAATCGTAATCGTGAACATCCCTAGTAACAAGTATGTGAATATGTAAATTTGACAGTAGCCATCTTGATAGAAGTAGCTCCACAACGGATCGCTTATTTGCGCGAATTGGCATGTTACCATAGAGGTAAGAAGAACCCTTCTTTCCTCTATGATGTTACGTATAAAAAAATATATTTTAATTTTGTCCTGTTTGTCTACACAATGTGCACGATGATCAAGTAGTTTAAATTTTTAATTTAGTTTGTGGACTTGGCCATTTCTTGATATTATCACTACTTTTCAGTGCTGAATTTATAGATATTTTTTCTGTTGAAGAGACTTGGCTGGTATTTTCACACGAAGTGTTTTTGTGGCGTTAAAACTAACCCTACAAGAGCCCTTGTTGACGTCTTCCTGAATGCTGCTTTGGCAAACCACTGGAGTAGAGTTTCCATTATTTTCTATTTTGAAAGGACGACACTCGGCATCGTCCCAAACAATCACATTTGTTTCCTTCAGAATGGCAGAGGAAGTATAAATGTCTGAAATTAAAGAAAACAATGACACTTATATTCTCGTAAGGATCAGGTCTAATGACTTTGTTGCCTGCACGCCCAGATCAAATCAAATTCAATTGTCTCAAAACGAGTGACGCAAATAAGCCTTAAATATCTTCCATATTATGTCAGATCAAATGATGGGTTATCTTATTATAATCAAGATATTCTAATCATGTAATTTCTTATTTCCACTTCTACTGAGGATCCCATCGTTATATTATTTATTTATTTTTGGGAAATTGGCTTCTAGACCAAAAAGAAATGAGATGTTCCACAATAGTAACAATTTAAATTTAGGAATAATTAATGATGCCGACATTTTGATATTTTGGGACAGGGTGACGCAGGTGCATTCAAAAAAAAAATGACCACTTCTATTGGAGTACAAATATTGAATGTGTTCCTACCCTTCTCTTCGCTTCCCCATCCAGTCAACCAAGCCTCCATCTTGTTGAAGTTGTCGCCGGGGTTTGGAAGGCAGATCGGTTGAATGTGTACGTCGAAATCAACTTTCTCCTCCATCTTCAGAAGGGCGACATCGTATTGGAGAATTGAGATTTGAGGCGACGCATATCCAGGATGCGGAATTACATCTGTGGATCTTTCGACGTTAGGAATCGGCTCATTCTCAGCTGGATTAGCATCTCTGTTGTATTCACCCAATATCACTGTAATCGCAGCTTTCCTGGAACACAAAAATTATCATGGACGGCCACATGGAGGGAAGGGCAGATCTTGCCCTCCCCCCTCCCTCTCTACTCCACTGATATCAGGAAAACACTATTTTTTGTTGTGTTTTAAGCATTTTTTCAAAAAGCAACCACAATGCTATAGAAAAATTTTACACGTATATTTCAGACAACCCGTGAGCGAGAATTGAATTGCAGGTAGGTTCGTAAATGTAGTTAAAAATTAACCGATGTGGAACGAGTGCTGTCGACCATTATCATACTTAATTTAATATAAAATGCTTCTACACCTTAAGGTCACTTAATTCGCTTTTTCTTAACTCCATTTCAATTATTTAAATATACACTATCTTCATATAACATCAAATGAAAGAAAATTGATAGGGAAAGCAATGACATTTCATTAATCAAATTAAACAGCTGAGCAAAGACAATGACATTTCATAACAGCTGATCAGCTGAGCAAGATTGACGTCATGATTGCGAGTGACGTTTTACCACCCTTACTCATTGGCTGTAAAATAACTCCATTTACGAACCTACCTGCAAATCAATTCTCGCAACCCGCGAACAACATGCAAGGATGCAGTGGGGCCATGGCGGGCCAGGGTGGCGCCCCGGGCGTTGTTTTGCCCGTTTGCGTTTTGGGGGTTGGGAAACAGACTGGGCGCGACCTGTCATCTCTATCAAAATCTATAAATTCATCCATAGTTTACGATTTTATTCTTTAAAATTGCAAAAAAATTGCATCTTAACTTTTGTTAAACTGTAGAATTTTAAAATTTGTTTTAAAACTCGGTCCCAAATACGTTAAATTATCACTAATATAGTTAATTTTAAAAAAAAAATCCCGACGGGCCAAATTGGTGGGTCTTGCCCCCCAAACCTCCCGCGGGTCGTGAACGTTCGTTTTCGGCGCCCAAACACTTCTTTTACTAGAACTGCACCCCTGACAACATGACTGTTTTAAATTCATCTCTTTACTTATGTTAAGGTTGGTTTACGCTATTAAAAGGCCCCCACAACCCATGCCATGCACCTGATGAAGGACCTGTAACATGGATGACATACTAACGAGAGTTTATTTTTAACCAAACTTCTTTTACAAGTGTACAAGCACATAGTATGTAGGTTAAGGGCTCCGAAAACTACATATCAAGGTCTTAAATAAATTGCCAAAGTAAATTACATTGATACTGTTATAAGCAGTTTAGAATAATGCAAGAAATCACAAGTGGAATATCATTCACAGACCAACCTAGAAACAAAACAACTTACTCATCACAACAATGTGCGGCTGTTAATACGTAGAGGTTGTTAAGGAGAACTCCACCACACTTAAATTTTGAGTTAACGTTCACTGCCGCTTGCCAAGG
Source organism: Leuctra nigra (assembly GCA_934045905.1). Lineage (NCBI taxonomy): Eukaryota > Metazoa > Arthropoda > Insecta > Plecoptera > Leuctridae > Leuctra > Leuctra nigra. The sequence continues at coordinate 16,023,873 of OW203772.1, forward strand.
CCACTCGCCAAACTTCGCTTCATGGCCACCCGTGATCCTTGTGCCGTCATTCGCCGTGGTCCACCACTTAGTCTTCTTTATTGGCTGAGTGCCACACGCTGGATAACAAATGAAAGAACGAGATGTGAACAATATCCGGACTTACCGTGATTAAAACTCTTAGAACTGTAAACTACAAACTTATCCCGCTGGATAATGGGACACATGACGAAAGTTTGAGATCCCCGAAGAGTTCTTGGAAAAATTAATTGACTGAGAGTCTGGGAGCCGTTGCAGTTACTTTGTGTCGGTTCTTCGGTTGACGCTCCATGGTTAAATTGTTTGTGGTTGTGGCCTTAAAAAGGGCCGTTTGCCACGACGTTTCGGCGGAGTTTTTTCCGCCATCCTCAGGTGTCGGAGGTCGAATGGGCCTTTTTAGGGCCAAAACCACAAACAAACCATGGAGCGTCACCCGAAGAACAAAGTTCTTGGAAATTCGTATTTTCTGTGAGGATATATTATTCAATACATACTTTGGTTGTCTGTCTTGTTTGCTGACTGCACATATGTCGTACACATCACTGCTAGTACAAATAAGATGACAACACATTTCATGTTGATGCGCAGAAGTTGAAGACAGTGACACGTCAGCACTTCTGAATACGAGGAAGTTAAACTTACAACGTGGATCGAAGTGAGGAAGTAATGAGTATTAATTTTATTTTAATAGTTTTCTTTTGGTATTTAATAATAATGTGATGTCGTTAACTAGTGTTTTTACATGATATGGTATTAAATAATTATTAGTGGCAATCATTACAATGATTTAGTGCCTTATGGACAGAAAGAGGGAGTTTATTGCGGTCTTTACAATAAACCATGTTTTTGCATTACCATACATGTGTTGTTACATTTACCCCATTTGAAAAATAATTGAGAATCTGGATGCCAACTGATTGTTCACGAAGTCTGAAGACAAAAGTGTGGCAATTTTGACACAAATCCATTCTAACGTTCAAGTAGTATTAAAGCACAAAGTCGACTAGCCTGATTTGGTGTCACAATTACCCCCAACCCAACCGACTGAACCGATTGGGCTGAAAACTTGTAAAATAAGAGAAAATGGTAGTCTTAATATTCAGTATACAACTCAATCGGAACATTTTGATTTTTAACCAATCGGAGAATGATAATAGTATCTATGTGTGAAAAATTTCAGCTCAATCGGAAAAAATTGTGGCCTGTGGCGTCGGGCCAAACTAACAAACACAAAAAAATTGAAAGTGTCCAAAAGTACGAAGTGGTGTCGCTTAATAAATTCATAAATATACTCAAAATAAATCCTTGATTTGCTTCGTTCCAATTCATCGAATTTCACGAAGTTCAGATTTTACAGATAATATAAATTAAATAATCATGAAGTCCATCGGCATTTTTAAAACAGTTAATTATCACTAACAATTGATTTTTAATAGTTCATTAATCTATCCGAAGTACAAGTCATTGGTATAGTTTCGGATCCACGGTAGATAGTAATCCGGCTTCATATACCATCCTTCTTCACCACAAACATATCCACCAGCAATTGTCCCTGCCAGAATCCAATGCCCATTCTTAAACACAACCATCGGACCTCCACTGTCTCCCTAGAACACGAAGAACATGGAAGACATTATGAGATGGATGACGCTAATGGGTGTATGTCCAATTCTCAGGGTACGTATACCCTTTTGTCACAAAACGCAACCCCAACACCATAAATGAAGGGTGTACAGTGCAATAGGTAATTTAGTCAATTAATCAGGCTGTACCTCATCGAGACCTAGTCTATAAGAACCTATACCCAAGGGCGTATTTAGGATTAAATTTCGGGGGGGGGGACATTACTAATATTTTGAAAAATGACAGTGGATAACAGGGGGTTCGGGGGCACAGCCCCCGAGAAAATTTTGGATCAAGGTAATTCATTTGCAATTTTGAATCGCAGTGTATAGCTATTTTGGAAAATTATAAATTACAAAATTTCAAAAATTCGATTTTTTTTTTTGATTTTTTACTCAATTTTAACCACTTTGGAACGTTTTTGACATATATATAATATAAAGTGAGTTTTCTAAAGCGAGTTTTTCACATGATCTGTCTATTTATAATTTTTTTTCACATATTATTTTAAATGTGCTTATTTTCTTAGATGAGACCCTGATTTCGGGGGGGGGGGGGGGCATGGCCCCCTCGGCCTCCCCTAAATACGCCCTTGGTGCCTATACCTAACCTCTACCTATACCTATACTGTAAGGTAGTCTATACCTTACAAGAACCCTTGGACTGGTTCAAAGCGTTCTCGCAGAGCATCGGAGCTGGGTTTCTCTTCCTGGTAACTATCAGAGCCTTGCATTCGTCATCGTCCCAGGCCGTGACATTGACTTCCCTCAGAATGCTCACGTCATTTTCAGGATCTGAAATAAATGAGCTCAAGTTAAGAGTCGACAGGACTCGCAGAAAATTTCGATTCCGATGTAAAAAAAATCCTAGAAATGCATGAAAATGCATTAGTTCTAGTTTGTACGTGACATTTGTGACATTTAATCGTGTGTTGCATGTTGCAAATACTGCTGTGAAGTAAGTTATTTTAATTCAAATATTAAAAACCACAAAAAACCATAAAAAGGCGGCCCCTACTTTTTTCTTAACGGCTTGACCGATTGTTTTTAAAATTTAACAGCAAAGAGATAAATAGTAAATGTGATCGAAAGAAATTATAAAAATGAAGGAAGTGCTAACATGGGCAATATATTAGTCTTTTTGGCACCTCTGCCCTGAAATAACATTAAAAAATTGGGGTCACTATAGAGACACAGATTTACTCTTTATCTATAACCTGTGAAAAAGCATTCGGTAATCCGTATAGAAAAAAGTAGCGGCCGCCTTTTTGTGCTTCATAAATTCAGAAAAATTGTTGCATAAGTGGTTGTAACTTTGATAGGATGCTCACATGATCAGTCTGATTGTATATTAGTAGAACTTTTTTGTTTTTGCTTCGTGCCTTGGCAATTAGGCGCCTTTATTCACTAAAACCGCGCAAAACTATCGATTGGAGACAAAACCCGTTTACCAATTGATCTCAAATTTGAATCTTTCGAATTTGAATTTTTCACAAACATTAACTTACTTAACTAATTCGTTAACCCCCCGACGGCTGACACCTTATCGCGGTGGTGGGGTTTGTGTTTGCCAATGATCCATTGCAGCTACGCCGGCGAGCATATGCTCATGTGTAAGGGTTACCCATGCCGGACAGATCAGTGGTGAGGCCCAGACCAAGAGCAGCCAGGGTCGGCCTAACCATGCCCTTCCTTGAATTTGCGGTCCCCTCGGGCCGGCCTCCCCCCTCGAGATGGTGATCCCCCTGAAATCGGGTTCAGCCGGCCCGAATCCTCACACCCCCCGGTCCGTCCCCATTCCGGCCTGGCCTTCCCACCAGTGCTGGACTCCCCCGGATCGGGCCCGTTAGGTCGACCCCCTCCCCTTGCCCTCCATCCCAGCAAACACAAGAGTGCACGCCTTGTATCATTTTTGTACCTTCATGCGGTGTTGTATTAGTGTTGTACTGAAGTTACTGGGCCGGCAAAATCATGTCCCGAAAATATGCACATTTTCCATCATGTACAGCGTGCACCAACCCAGTTGCGGACCAGCATCTTTCTTGCACAAAACCAACTGCCATGAAAAGATACCTCGCCGTTAACTTACTTGCACTAATCTTGCAGCCATGAAAGGCACACTCCCAACACCGGGCGTGCATCGTCCGTGCGGATTGCGTGCACAAATGCGCCAACGAAACGGCATCTTTCTTGCACTTGCTCTTTCGCATGTAAAACGCTAGTTCCAAAATTAGCTACGGGGATCGCTACTAGTTCATGTTGCCGTATTTAAAACAAATATTATAGTATTCAAAATCGAAAAAATTATCTAGTTTTATACAAGGAGGTAGTTTGTACTGTGTGATAGAAGACATTGCAATTAGTACATGAAAGACAATTTTATGAGACATACACTGGATTCGAACTCCGGTCGTCGATTTGGCGCGCTCCCGATGTATCCACTCCTCCACGGTGACGGTGGAGCTTCGAGGGTGAAGTAAGACATTTAACCGGCAAGCGAGCGCGAGCGATCGTACGACACAATTCTGATACAAAACGGGTACCTACTGCTGGGGCACTCCAATACCGCGCAATTCAATTTGTTTAAAAGAATGCATTAAATATCATAGTATTTTCAATTTCCTCATCAATTTTAACATCAAATAATTTTTTTATGTTATTAATTTGTACAGTGCAAAGAAATTAATATAATAAGCATAACAAATAAAATGTGTTCATAATTAAAACATCCCGTTAAAATATTGATACATGAAATTATTATATAGGTACGTCATGAAAGTCCAATTCATACTTATATAATTAATTTTATATTTAAGTAACATTGAAATACTTGATTTCTTGTGGATGACCGTATACAATATTTGTACCACGCCGGCACCATTGCGTGCACTTTTCGTGCACTTTATATTTAAAATGCTCATTTTGAAGACTTATTGCGAGTATTAACTGAAAAAAACACACGGACATGTATTAGGATGTGAAATAATACAACTGATATAGATTAGAATTGATTTCGCATAGATATATTCATGTTTTCCTTATTTATATTTTCGCTTTAAATTATCTAAACACATCCATAGCGTGACTATACAGATTGGGTAGGCAAGAAAGTGGAACGAATAACAGCGTTGTACAACACTGGGCCAGCAATGGTTTTGCATGTTTCCGATAGAGTTGTTTCGCAACGCAAGAAACATGCACTCCTGTTGATACCAGCCCAGCATTGTTGAGTGCACTCCTTGTGTGTATACAAGAAACATGCACGTCGGTAGACACTGGCCCGGTATTGTTGCGCTTGCAGTATTTCTGTATACAAGAAACATACACGTCGGTCAACACTGGCCCGGTGTCGTTGCGCGTGCAGTATTTCTGTATACAAGAAACATGCACGTCGGTCAACACCGGCCCGGTATTGTTGCGCGTGCAGTATTTCTGTATACAAGAAACATACACGTCGGTCAACACTGGCCCGGTGTCGTTGCGCGTGTAGTTTTTCGGTATACAAGAAACATGAACGTCGGTCAACACTGGTCCGGTATTGTTGCGCGTGCAGCTTCTGGTATGCAAGAAACATGCACGTCGGTAGACACTGGCCCGGTATTGTTGCGCGTGCAGCTTCTGGTATGCAAGAAACATACACGTCGGTAGACACTGGCCCGGTATTGTTGCGCGTGCAGCTTCTGGTATGCAAGAAACATCCACGTCGGTAGACACTGGCCCGGTATTGTTGCGCGTGCAGCTTTTGGTATGCAAGAAACATACACGTCGGTAGACACTGGCCCGGTATTGTCGCGCGTGCAAATAAATTGCAGTGTTGTACGCGGGTACAGGCCCAGCATACAAAAGGTACACTCTCTGAAGGTGCAATTTATGTGTGTAGACGAACAGATATCTTTCTTGTATCAACCGTACAACGCCCAACACTTTCCTTGCACATGATGCGTCGGGAAGGCACAATTAATGTACAAAGCGTGCAGTGCTGTGTTTGCTGGGCAATTATGATCAACAAAATTAAATATAACAATTAATGTGCGCAATATAACCTCGTCGTTGACGCGCCATTAAACCCTAATAATCTAATCTAATTCGTTAATTAACAAATTAACGAAGCAAAAAATTTAAAATGTACCAAGTGATAACCCTAAGTTTTTTTTTACTAATCAACATTAAGGTGGTGCAAGCGCAGTTTGTGATGGATACAATTGGAGACGAAATGGGTTGACCAAATGAGTTTAAATTTGAATAGATGCTGCAGTGGGCATTTGAAAAACACTCACATGTGTATCTTTAGTTTCAAATGGATACGACAAAGTTTGGTAGATTGTAGCTGTCCATGAAACACAATTTGACGTCACACGCCGAGTCGGGCCGTATAGATAATGTTAGCCAGAGCCGGTTCTATGCATCCCGTAACACAGGGAACACGGCGCGTGACGTACAGCTTGTTTTTGCAGAGGAGTGAAATGTCGAAAATTGATTGAGCGAGCGAAGCGAGCGTCTCCTTTTGGCTCTTTTGGCACGGACCTCTGTTTTTTTTGTGTGTTTTTTTTTTGAATGAATGGTCACCCATCCAAATAATAACACTTTTCAATATTTATGATTCACTTGATTCAATTATTCACTTTTGATGTGACCAAGAACCGTGGTATCATATCAAATACATATACCAGTCGCAGACCAGTCATTCACAGGTGCGTATGAAGGGGGTGGGGGATTATCCCTCCCCCCCCCCCCCCCACTCGAGCAGGCTGAACCCCCCATCTACACAGAATTAACTTATGTGACCAAAAATCACATACAAATTGTTTGAATTTTAAACACAAGGCCCTGCGGGGCCAAAACAGGGAGTAATTTGTTGTAATTTGAGCAGTTTTGCATCCCAGTATCGATTTTAAAATGTTTATATTCGAAAAAATGCCCTGCGGGGCAACAATTAAAGAGTATTTTTTTATCTCAGTGTGTGCATTTTAGAGCCTAGAATCACTTTTAAATTGATGAAATTCTATAAAACGCCCTGTGGGGCTAAAGCTGGGGGGCTTGGCCCACCAGACCGCCTCTCCATGTGTCACAATCATGATGAAAGAAGTTCCTACGCGCCTGGTTATTCATAGTTTTTGTTCAATTAACATACATGGACCCTGGGTTGGGAACTATTTTAATAATCAATTAATCGAGTACCTACGGTCCTGAAGAGATCCCCATCCTGTGACCCAAGCTTGCATCTTGTTGAAATTGTCGCCAGGGTTTGGAAGACAGATCGGTTGAATGTGAAGATCGAAATCCACTTTCTCCTTCATCTTAAGAAGGGCAACGTCGTTCTGAGTAACGTCGTTCTCGTAGACAAGAGGATGCGGTATTACCTCCACGAATCTTCTCACGTAGGGAAATGGTTCTTCTGCAGATGGATTTGCAATCCGGTTAAACTCGCCCAATCTCACTGTGGTCACAGTGTCCCTGAAAGTGTTGTTGTAATTGAGATGGATCATCAATATGAAGAACTATAAACATGTATCTCAGAAGTTTATTGTCAATGTGCTTGAATGAGGAACCTTAATGTTTCGTCGCAATGAGATTGCATTGGTTTCGATACGTATCCAATGCCTCAATTGAATCGCATATTTAAGCTTTGGCATCAGTCCTTAAGGTAAGTAGTTCTGAGATAAATGAAAAAAGCTATATAAAACTTTCTGGAATTTGTACAAAATGTCATGGTATTGATTCAAATACTAAAGATGTTCGTAAGATTATTTATTAAAAACTTACAACACCTCTATTTGAGGGCTCTTTTCTCTGAACTAGAATACAAGTTCATTTTCCCAGAACTACATATTATAATATTTGGAAATGTCATTGACTTGGCTTCTTTTATGATATCACTCCTTTTAATTGTTGATTTTTTTAAAGTAAAGAGACTTGCCTGCCTATATTATACGGAGTGTTTTTTTTTCTGTTATAAATTAAATTTTTGACAAACACTCCGTGTAAAAAAGGCAGCCAATCTAGTGGAGCGGTCGCTCCACCCAGCCAAGTCGTACTATACACTCACAGTCACTCAACATACCGTAAATGCCTAATAAACTGAGGAGCAGACCAAACACTTTTACTGTAAGCAACAACATGGCATTTTCGGCCTACACGGAAAAAAAAGTATGGTTGGGGCAGCCAGAATTCTTGTTGCGGTAGCAATACAGTTATGCTAGTATTATGACAGTGAGAATTATTGCTGTGACGTCAATACGATTCTTGCTGGAAATTTATTGCTGGCGCAGCCAGAATTATTGTTGCCCCAGCAATCTATAGATTGCTGGGAAAGGGCTGAATTGCTGGCCCAGCAATACTAGTGTTGTTGCAGTTTCCATAATATTGTTGCCCCAACCACTCCAGTATTGCTGGTGTAGCCATATCATATTGCTGGTGTAGCCATCTCATATTGCTGGTGTAGCCATCTCATATGGCTGGTGTAGCCATCTCATATTGCTGGTGTAACTAAATCATATTGCTGGTGTAGCCATATCATATTGCTGGTGTAGCCATCTCATATGGCTGGTGTAGCCATATTATATAGCTGGTGTAGCCATCTCATATTGCTGGCGCAGCTATACCATATTGCTACTGCAGCCTTACTGGAAGGTAATGCAGCAAATGTATATTGCTACCAACACAGAACATTATCCTATGTTCTCAATATTTTCGGTACATTTACTTTTCGATTTACTTAAAGTGATCAAGGAGTAAAAGTACCAAGAACATTGAGTAGATATGACAATGAAAGCATGTTCGCAATAGGAATAGCTTCCCTACCAACACGGCTATACATCACATGATATTACAACACAATACGTTTATACAACTTTGAAGCAATTACCCCCAAAAAGTAAATAAATCCTTTATAAAATTAAAAATATATGTCAGATATAAATGTAATTTACCTAGCTCAGAGATAGAGTTGGGAATGACTGCAATGGTTTGAGGTGCTTGTCAGAGAAGAGACCGTTAAGTAAAATTATACACATTTTATTTAGTAGTTATTTGCAATTATTGTTGAAGTAACTTGCAATACTTTGAATATACAGTGTTATATAAATGATTAACGCCATAAAAATAAAAAACAATTGAAGACAATAATAATTGTTGAATATCTATTATTATAAATATTTGATTTTACATTTGAGTTACGGAATACTTAATCGAAGTTTTATCATTAAAAATTGATTGCATGCCACTGTCAAAAGGTAGTATTAAAATGTTTTTATAACTCATACCGTATGCTTTCATCCACCTTCAATATCCACTGGATTAACACTTAACCGGTCACACACAGCCATCTTGAAACACTGTACAACGACTTGTGATTTCTGTTTCTGATCTTTCCTTTCTTCCTTCCAGTGAAGATACAAGAGAATGGTACAAGCCCTGCAAAAAAATTACAAAAAAATTATAAATGTTGTATTTTCTGGCATATTAATTTTTGTGTGACATTTCAAACTATTTGCTTTCTCCAACTTGGTAGATAACAGAAAACGATAGGTAATATATTTAAAAGATAACAAATCAGATAATTAATAATTTGTAGAAAATCATCTGGATAATAGATAAGATAAAATAAATGTCTAGGCAAATAATTTTACTAGGCACCAAACAGGGCTGTCACTATTTAACAATCCCCACACAATTGTCATATAATGTTCCTTTAAAATGAAGAGTCTTAAAACATCACATACTACAATATTGGGGAAAAAGTATGAAAAGTCAATAAATTCTAATGAATGCCTTGCCTGCCTTGCCATATAAGCAGTGTTGGGTAGGAACGGAACGAAATAGTTCCGTTCCTAGGAACTAGTTCCTTTTCTTAGGAACTATGGAACGTCTTAGTTCCTTTAATCTAGGGAGGAACTATGGAACGGTTTAGTTCCTTTTTTTGAGGAACTGTAACGATTTTTGCTAAGTTCCTTTTTTTAAAACTTGACTGTACTTTTTAACTCCGAAAAAACTGCACTATTTGTTTAATTCTGTCAGAAGTCAGATGTCCCCCTAGCTATTTGGCATCAAATAACGCAAACCAGTCGTCACCTACCCTAACACAATGGACATCTATCTACCTGTAGTCGCGTGGCCAACCCTGCTGACCAAAGAACTCCATTCCTAGTGTAATGACCAATGACTCGTGAACAAGTGCAGTGCGCAGGCACACAGATTTCAGATCGTCGTCTTTTTAGCTTTTACTTTGTTTCCTCCTCACATTTCCTTTCCCGTCACTGTGAAGGACACATCACATCGTCACTGAATTTTTAGTTTTTACGAATCTTCCTAACTGTCCTAGGTATAATCTTTTCGAATCTGCTGTAATACAGTGATTCAATTATTAATTTTCAATTTTTAATTTGCAGATTGCAATTTTTAATGTTCCAATTAAAATTACACCTTTCTTTGAAAAGGAACTAAAAGGAACTAAGTTCCTTTTATAAAGGAACTAGGAACGGAATAGTTCCTTTCATTATTGAAGGAACTGGAACTGGAACTAGTTCCTTTTTTCGGCGAGGAACTTGGAACTGGAACTAGTTCCTTTTCAAAAGGAACTTACCCAACACTGCATATAAGGTAGTATAGCTGATTAGTGATAGCATCTTCTTAGTCTATCCACAGACTGTGCATTGTGTTCGTTAAACACAATAAGTCAAACTAATTATATTTTGGTTCTTTTGATTAAACAGTAGAGAAGGAGAAAATAGTCTTTATAAATAAATTTACAAAAATCTAGAAAAATAGTAGGCTAGTGACCCTGCATGTAATGAAACCGCACTACTAGATTTTAAATCGCTTTTAAAAAGATGATGCAACATCATACCAGATAAATAATAGTGAACAAAACATAAGGTAATTAAAAAATAACACATATCTAATGTTGTTTAAAATAATAACTGTATTAATAAAATAATCATTATGTTTTTACCTCAAGCATCAGAGTTCGCTTTCATGCCGGGGCTATGTGTTGTCCACTTTGCAGGCGAATACTTTCACTTCCCAATTATTCTTGATTTTCGAGTCAGGAGAGGTGCTTCTTGAATAGCGGGGGGGGGGGGGGGGGGGGGAGGTGCGCGACTCCTGTTTCAGGGGCTGATGTCAGGTATCTCGTCCAAGTCGTCGGTATCATCAATCCGATGAGTCTCTTCAAACTAAAAATAAAAACATTTGATTGTGCTAAGAATTTACTGGTGTGGATGTTTCAAGAGAGAGACTGCATCCTGCTGAGAAAACCTCGAAACATCTTGACGAGTTTGACGAGATATTGCCAAAAATATTTTCAAGGTCCCACCAACTTATCTTGCAAAGATTTGCAAGATCTTGTGAGATTATTGCGCTAAATTGATGTAAGAGGATGAACTCGTTTAAAATATATATTTAAAAATAGTATGAAAAAGTATCAATTAATAATTTGCTTGTAAAGTGATCCCCTATGCTAATGCTGTAATAGCCATTCTCAAATTATTGACGCACAAGTAATACAAAATCAAATAATAAAAACGTAATAAAAATTGGGACACAAAATGAAGAGCCTTGAAAATACCTAAAAATATCGGGTGAGAAAAAAATCTCAATAGGTACCTACTAAAAAATAGGAAAAGAAACAAAATATTGTTAATGTATAAAATTATTATAAAAATGAAAATAAATATGTATATTGAGGGTCTACAAAATACAAAATTATATTATTTAAAAATTATGAGAAGTTAACGTTTTAAAATATCAAATACCTATAGCATAATAAAAACAGATTCAAAATAAAAAATGTGATAAATAAACATTAAAATCGTTAAGGTACAGTAATTCAAAAATTAAATAAATATTAAAATATCTACCGTAGATAGGTATACTTTGTCATTACGAATTTGAATTTGTTTGGAAAGGAAAAGGGCATAATTTTCCCCAAATAATGGAGTTTTTTTGTGTGCATTTTTCACGCTTTTTAAATGGGTGTAAGTACTGACCTGTATCGTCGAAGTTTTGAACGTCGACGTTCCAGCATCATTTTGGGCTGTGAGAAATATCCCTCTCTAACTCCGATTTTCGTAACTGGTTCTCTGAGTATGTCGTTTGTTAGAGACGCCAATGGTATCATAAGGTATCATCGATGCCTTCATCAAACATCTAAGTAAAAAAACAAAATCCATAAGAGAACTGAAACGATCAGAAGCGTTGTAAAAATGACGTCACAAACCAATAAGATAATTGGAGCTCGTATTCTGTTTCATAACGCCACGCCAAAATGTTATTCGCATAAGGTATACCTTCTAATTTTCCCACTACATCTATGAATTCCTTATTTTAAGTTCAATATAATTGTATTGTACATTTGCAGTACGTAAATTTTTCCATTATCTAAGACAGTGGTACTCAACCTGGGACTAAATTTTTGTGGCCCCCTAGTTTGTGTTTCAAATACCTAGGTATTTATTCACAAAATGTGTAAAAATGTATTCTAGTTTCATTTGAGAGAAATTCTGATTTAAAGAAGGAAGCCACCAAATTACGTTTTGAACAGTCGCAACCCAACTCAATTCTGTTCTGTTTGGAACAGATTTGGAGACTTCTGGACGTGACTGTACGACACATTCTTATCAGTGCTTTTGCATGCGTTGCATGTGCGTTTCTGTGCGTAGGTTTGAAACAGACGCTACATTACTTAGCATCAACTTCAGTAACAAAATGTTCTTTTATGTAGCAAAAGATATTACTTTATTATTATACCTAAATCTACTAAATAGGTTACAAAAAATATATTTAAATTTTTAAACAATTTTTAAATTGGGTTGCTACTTGCTACTACCATGGGTTGCTACTCAATTTTTATTTATTAATATGATGCGTATGTAATTATGAAATTCTTATCTAAATACATCCAAGGAACTCATCCACAAATTTGAATTACGTGAAGTTTTTTTCTATTACTAACACTACCTGATAACGTGAACATTATTGTACCTACATTTAAAAAAAATGAGGCCCGCCAACAAAATCAAATTCGTATTATTGACCCGCAAGTGAAAAATGTTGAGTACTACTGATCTAACTGATCCCCTCCCCACTTCCCTGTGAACAAAATGGTATCAATTTTATATGATCGAGAAATTATCTAAAACCTACCTATATTCACATTTAAAAATTTTACCAAATGTTCTGGCTGAATGCAGAAATGTAGAGCTGAATGTTCTAGAAGGCAGTGGATGAAGGCAGTGTAGAAGTTGTGGATGTTCTAGAAGGCAGTGGATGAAGGCAGTGTAGAAGTTGTGAATGTTCTAGAAGGCAGTGGATGAAGGCAGTGTAGAAGTTGTGAATGTTCTAGAAGGCAGTGGATGAAGGCAGTGTAGAAGTTGTGGATGTTCTAGAAGGCAGTGGATGAAGGCAGTGTAGAAGTTGTGAATGTTCTAGAAGGCAGTGGATGAAGGCAGTGTAGAAGTTGTGAATGTTCTAGAAGGCAGTGGATGAAGGCAGTGTAGAAGTTGTGAATGTTCTAGAAGGCAGTGGATGAAGGCAGTGTAGAAGTTGTGGATGTTCTAGAAGGCAGTGGATGAAGGCAGTGTAGAAGTTGTGAATGTTCTAGATGAAGGCAGTGTAGAAGTTGTGGATGTTCTAGAAGGCAGTGGATGAAGGCAGTGTAGAAGTTGTGGATGTTCTAGAAGACAGTGGATGAAGGCAGTGTAGAAGTTGTGAATGTTCTAGAAGGCAGTGGATGAAGGCAGTGTAGAAGTTGTGGATGTTCTAGAAGGCAGTGGATGAAGGCAGTGTAGAAGTTGTGAATGTTCTAGAAGGCAGTGGATGAAGGCAGTGTAGAAGTTGTGGATGTTCTAGAAGGCAGTGGATGAAGGCAGTGTAGAAGTTGTGGATGTTCTAGAAGGCAGTGGATGAAGGCAGTGTAGAAGTTGTGGATGTTCTAGAAGGCAGTGGATGAAGGCAGTGTAGAAGTTGTGGATGTTCTAGAAGGCAGTGGATGAAGGCAGTGTAGAAGTTGTGGATGTTCTAGAAGGCAGTGGATGAAGGCAGTGTAGAAGTTGTGGATGTTCTAGAAGGCAGTGGATGAAGGCAGTGTAGAAGTTGTGGATGTTCTAGAAGGCAGTGGATGAAGGCAGTGTAGAAGTTGTGGATGTTCTAGAAGGCAGTGGATGAAGGCAGTGTAGAAGTTGTGGATGTTCTAGAAGACAGTGGATGAAGGCAGTGTAGAAGTTGTGAATGTTCTAGAAGGCAGTGGATGAAGGCAGTGTAGAAGTTGTGAATGTTCTAGAAGGCAGTGGATGAAGGCAGTGTAGAAGTTGTGGATGTTCTAGAAGGCAGTGGATGAAGGCAGTGTAGAAGTTGTGAATGTTCTAGAAGGCAGTGGATGAAGGCAGTGTAGAAGTTGTGGATGTTCTAGAAGGCAGTGGATGAAGGCAGTGTAGAAGTTGTGGATGTTCTAGAAGGCAGTGGATGAAGGCAGTGTAGAAGTTGTGGATGTTCTAGAAGGCAGTGGATGAAGGCAGTGTAGAAGTTGTGGATGTTCTAGAAGGCAGTGGATGAAGGCAGTGTAGAAGTTGTGGATGTTCTAGAAGGCAGTGGATGAAGGCAGTGTAGAAGTTGTGGATGTTCTAGAAGGCAGTGGATGAAGGCAGTGTAGAAGTTGTGGATGTTCTAGAAGGCAGTGGATGAAGGCAGTGTAGAAGTTGTGGATGTTCTAGAAGGCAGTGGATGAAGGCAGTGTAGAAGTTGTGGATGTTCTAGAAGGCAGTGGATGAAGGCAGTGTAGAAGTTGTGGATGTTCTAGAAGGCAGTGGATGAAGGCAGTGTAGAAGTTGTGGATGTTCTAGAAGGCAGTGGATGAAGGCAGTGTAGAAGTTGTGGATGTTCTAGAAGGCAGTGGATGAAGGCAGTGTAGAAGTTGTGGATGTTCTAGAAGGCAGTGGATGAAGGCAGTGTAGAAGTTGTGAATGTTCTAGAAGGCAGTGGATGAAGGCAGTGTAGAAGTTGTGGATGTTCTAGAAGGCAGTGGATGAAGGCAGTGTAGAAGTTGTGGATGTTCTAGAAGGCAGTGGATGAAGGCAGTGTAGAAGTTGTGGATGTTCTAGAAGGCAGTGGATGAAGGCAGTGTAGAAGTTGTGGATGTTCTAGAAGGCAGTGGATGAAGGCAGTGTAGAAGTTGTGGATGTTCTAGAAGGCAGTGGATGAAGGCAGTGTAGAAGTTGTGGATGTTCTAGAAGGCAGTGGATGAAGGCAGTGTAGAAGTTGTGGATGTTCTAGAAGGCAGTGGATGAAGGCAGTGTAGAAGTTGTGGATGTTCTAGAAGGCAGTGGATGAAGGCAGTGTAGAAGTTGTGGATGTTCTAGAAGGCAGTGGATGAAGGCAGTGTAGAAGTTGTGGATGTTCTAGAAGGCAGTGGATGAAGGCAGTGTAGAAGTTGTGGATGTTCTAGAAGGCAGTGGATGAAGGCAGTGTAGAAGTTGTGGATGTTCTAGAAGGCAGTGGATGAAGGCAGTGTAGAAGTTGTGGATGTTCTAGAAGGCAGTGGATGAAGGCAGTGTAGAAGTTGTGAATGTTCTAGAAGGCAGTGGATGAAGGCAGTGTAGAAGTTGTGGATGTTCTAGAAGGCAGTGGATGAAGGCAGTGTAGAAGTTGTGGATGTTCTAGAAGGCAGTGGATGAAGGCAGTGTAGAAGTTGTGAATGTTCTAGAAGGCAGTGGATGAAGGCAGTGTAGAAGTTGTGGATGTTCTAGAAGGCAGTGGATGAAGGCAGTGTAGAAGTTGTGGATGTTCTAGAAGGCAGTGGATGAAGGCAGTGTAGAAGTTGTGGATGTTCTAGAAGGCAGTGGATGAAGGCAGTGTAGAAGTTGTGGATGTTCTAGAAGGCAGTGGATGAAGGCAGTGTAGAAGTTGTGGATGTTCTAGAAGGCACCAATTTTTCTTTTAAAAAGATCGACCCCCCCCCCCCCCCCTTTACATGTCCATTTCAAATGTTCAACTAAAATCTAGAACCCGCCAACTGAATTAGTGATGTCCAAAATAATCTGTGTACCTATGTAATTTCCTATGAAATTGCAATTCCTATAGCAAGACATAATTTTATGTAGGTATTGTACAGCCTGTAATGTAAATGTAATCATTGGCATTTGATTTTTGAAGTGGCACTAGGTACCTACATTAGTAGGTATAATTTATTACCTTCAATCTTTAGACGCTGCAATCCAACATTATCGAGGTTTTATTAACACAATTATTGAGCATTCTTGAAGCACACTGCACTATACAAATACACTGCACTAGATAAACACACTGCAGAAACTGCACGCATTCACTTCGCACCGTTGATAATACGCGTCTCTCTGCGTGGGAATCACTCGTTCACTGAGGCAGCTTGGTGATGCGGCGGGGTGTGGGAAGGGGGGAATGGGCTAGATCACGTCATTCAGCTGACTCATGTGTCTCAACGGTCGCAACGGAATGTGGAGATAACGTGGGAGTTGTTTATGAAATATGAGTATTGCTGTGACAACAATCTTTATTGAAACTGCAGTCAGACATTTTCAGCAATAATACGCTTGTGTTTTCAGCAATACCGTAGTGATTAAGGCAGAAATTCAGATCGCTCCGGTAGCAAGAAATGGGTCAGCAATACGATTATTGCTGCCACAGCCATACCATTTTTTTCCGTGTACTGG
This sequence comes from Leuctra nigra, assembly GCA_934045905.1. NCBI lineage: Eukaryota > Metazoa > Arthropoda > Insecta > Plecoptera > Leuctridae > Leuctra > Leuctra nigra. Next base: position 16,040,194 of record OW203772.1, read on the forward strand.
ATCTCAAAATTGGTAAATCTCACATTGTTGCGAAATATCTTAATTTCGAGCTATGGCCCACCCCACTACATATACCAAATTTGGGAACAATAGGTTATGCCATTTGCGCGCTAGAGGACCGAGAAAACAGTGAAATTACACCACTTTCTGATTCTGAAGATGATGATGATTCTGATATCACGAAACGTCGCTATCACCGCCACAGCCTAAACGGCTGAACCGATCGACCTGAAATTTTTACCACATGTGCACTTTTGGCGTCTGAGGTGCCTTTTTATAAAACCAAACGGAAGCCGCCATTTTGAAACCGGAAGTGACGTCATAACTCAAAAACGTCTGGACCGATTAGAACGAAATTAGCGCCATTCGATTTAGATGGTCATCTATATGAAGTATCAATAAAAAATATATTATTTTCTTATTTTCTTAACCGGAAGTGACGTCATAAATACGCAATATTTAACTTATTTCAACAAATTATACTTAAAATACGTACATAATTAACTTACATTGTAACATAGACAATACAATTTATATATTCAAGGTAGCAGTGTTCTCGGCCGCCATTCCTGAAACCGGAAGTGACGTTATATATCTAAAACGCCTGTACCGATTGCAACTGAACTAGCTCCTGCGTATTCATTCTGCTATTTATTTGAAAAATCAATTGTGAAAAATGAATAAATAAATTAATGGTACCGGAAATGGCGGCAGGAACCACTAAATGAAACCGGAAGTGACGTCATATATTACAAACGGCATGACCGATTTTACGGAAATATAGGGATTAGGAATTCAGATGGTCGTTCATGAAGGTATCAACTAGATAAAACTAGATTGTTTTCTTATTACCTATACCGGAATTCGGCCGCTATTTCAAAACCGGAAGTGACGTCATGTATCGAAAACGGCTGGATCGATTATAACGAAACTTAAGCTATTCTTCTTGGATAATCATTTTCATCTTATACCATACGCAACTTTTCATAGTAACCAAATTGGTTGAGGCGTATTTTTTTTAAGAAATTAGTCCCTGCTCGGACATGTGCTACAAGCTGTATGAATAAACTAACAAAAGAAGTGATATCCCAGAAAAAACACTCCGTGTAAAAATACCAGCCAAGTCTCTTTAACTATAAAAAAAAATAGAAGAAATCTAAAAATTCAGCACTGAAAAGGAGTGATATCAAAAAAGGAGCCAAGTCAACGAATTTTCCAAATTTTAATCGTACCATTGAAATAAAAATATCAACCCCCGAGAAATACTTAAAAAAAGGACTTGGCGCATCGTTTTTTTAAAGACATTTTTCTATTCTTAAGCTTATGCCACTCACATACTACGTAGTTCAGAAATGCCTAGAAAAATTGGGACAAAACTTTCAAATTAAATATTGAACATTCTGTAAAATATTTTAAATTTAAATATAAGTACGCAAAGAAACATAGCATTGTCTTACAAGCAATAAATACAGAACAGTTGTGTTTGTGATTGGTAGGTACCTATAGTTTTGTGGGTACATCAACATACCTACTACAGCATTATACTTTGAACCTTCTCGCCGTGTAATTAATTGCTATTAATTAACATTTTATACCAAAATTTCATAAATTACATAACGTATTACTTTAGATAAAAATCTAGTCAGTAATTATTTGAGCAGCATGGCTCAGTGCACTAGTCACTTATACAAATCTCATTGACGGCCTTCTTGTAATGAGCGCTTTCGCTATTTCCCTCAGTCACGATATTGAGAAGTATGATTGATTAATATGACCCTAGAAATAGTGGCAATAACGAATAGACTAGGCCGCTTCCGTTTATTCGTTATTCGTTTATCCGTTTATTTCCTCTGAATATTGACAAAATACCAAAACTGCCAGTAGGTAAGAGTACTAGTTATATTAAAACGTAGTATGATTCGTCGATAATGAATGTGATATACTCAGGAAAATATACTTGTAGAGTTCTTCCTATACTTTTAGGATAGAAAAGTGTCTTTAAAAAAACGATGCGCCAAGTCCTTTTTTTAAGTATTTCTCGGGGGTTGATATTTTTATTTCAATGGTACGATTAAAATTTGGAAAATTCGTTGACTTGGCTCCTTTTTTGATATCACTCCTTTTCAGTGCTGAATTTTTAGATTTCTTCTATTTTTTTTTATAGTTAAAGAGACTTGGCTGGTATTTTTACACGGAGTGTTTTTTCTGGGATTCTCTTTACTTTAAAACAAACAACATGGGAAAGGAGTGATATCAAAGAAGCAGCCAAGTAAATTACTTTTCCAAATATTAATCGTACACTTATTTGAATTAAAAAAAAATCATCGAGGAATTCTTTAAAAATGGACTTGACGCATTGTTTTTTAAAGACATCAAGAGTTAGCTTATTTATTTCCATTCCGGTAGGTAACGGACTGATGCCCTTTCTTCAGAATATGTGCGTCTATATTCAATAATGCAGTTTCCACAATAAGTTGATTTCCACAATAAGTTGATTTCGTAATTTTGTGGACTATGGTGCCCCTACTTGAATAACAGATTAAATTTAAATGTTCTTACTCAATATAACAATGTCCGGCGGTTATTACAAATAAATTGGTGAGAAGAGCTCCTCCGCATCTGTATTGTGCGTCAATATACACAGCAGCTTGCCACGGCCACTCGCCGAACTGCGCCTCTCGTCCACCCGCGATTTGATAAACCGCACGACTATTCCACCAACTGGTTTTCTTTATTGGTTGCGTGCCACATGCTGAAATATCAATCAGAAGAATGATATGTGATACCAAGCATGTGTTCTCGTAATAGAGTCCCAGTAGGGTCCTCACTAACTGGACGAGGAGTCAATGAAGTAAGCTACGGACGGAACATAAGAGGGCTGAGTAGTGACTTTGACCTTGAAGAGTTTTTTAATCGATTTTTATCAATATCTTTTACCAATGTAATTGTTAACAGAATAGGGCTTTGTACGAGTATTCAGTACAGTTTAAGGAAAATTATTTCATAGTTTGAAATAAGTTATTAGTTTTATTTTGTCCAACAGATGTTAAGTGCCATAATTTTACTAATTTTCGGGCACTAAACGTCTGTAGGACAAAGTAAATCTAATAAACCATTACAAGCTACGGAATTATTTCATTGAACTGTTCTGAATACTCGTACTGGTAAAAGATATTGATAAAAGTCGATTATAAAACTCTTCAAGGTCAAACTCACTACCCAGCCGTCTTAAAGGGCGACAACAGTCAGAATATAAAAAATTACCATCATTTCATCTTGTCATGTTTTTAGATAATTGATAAGTGCAAATGTGCCAACGGTATTGTAATAATTATGAATAATTATGAGATTTGACTTATGGTATCAACATTCTTTGAACAGACTGTAATAGATATTTAATGTGTTGTGTTATGATGATGCATAAAATTGTTTAGTTTATGGCTATTTTATTACTATTTCAAGTGTCAGCAAGCGCTTAGTGTAAACAATTTGGGTCCAGTTACAGAGAGTGGGAGTGAGACTTGCAGGAATGTACCTTCTGTACAAAAAATATGGGACCTTCTTGGTGTATAAAACAGTAGCGATTTGTTTTTATATTTATTTGCAGCTAAACGGTTCAATTCACAGAAAATTTTAAAAGAGATAAAATGAAGAAAACACTCCTATTTATATGTAGCAGAGCTTCTTTTATGTCTATCTATTTTGGTTCTCCTACGTTCCCAATAGACATTTTGCGTCCAGCTTATTCCTTATGGGACTAAAATTCTTTGCATACTTTCGATTAAAATCACGTTTTTCGATTTGCTGCTCTCACTATCACAACCGGATTGGTACATTCTCATATGTCTTACAGATATTAATAGTTTGATGTGTAATTATGGTAAAATTTTAATTTCTGACCGTTGCCGCCCTTTAAGTTGTGAATGTTCCCCAACAAGATCAAAGGTGAACGTTTTTCTTGCTCTGAACTGCTCAAGGTATTCTCTAACTTATACTAGTGATTATTATAGGCATGCTATTGTGTATATCCTAAAAGCTTGATTGCTAATAGTAAATAGGGACTATGCAAAAATGTATTAAAGACTAGGTATATTTCAAAATAACAACATATTTGTTGGTAAAACACACTATTTTTACACTCGTAAGTGTAAATTGTTATTTACAAATATGAAATCCAAAATTAGTAGACATTTTGGCGGGAAAACAGTATTCCTAGCATTTCCTAACGAGTGACGTCATTTTTATCAACCATCAACCATGGTTACAATAAATTATGACATCACTCGTTTGGTAATGTCAGGAATATACTATTTTTCCGCCAAAATATCAACTGAATATAAATTTCATATTTATGAATGAAAATTTACACTTTTGAGTTTGAAAAGAGTGTGTTTTACCAACATCTATGTTGTTAATTTGAAAATTTGTACTTTAACCACTTTAAAAAACTTTTGCAAGTTCACTATTGATTTGTCATCGAATAGATAATTCCATGCCATCTAAAATAAAACAATAGAACCATATAGATCGTTCATAAAATTATCACTTAGGATTTAACCAATATCTTGATCCTCCATGTAGTTGATCACTAACTATAATGGCTGTATGCTGACGAAGACAATCACCTGTTCAAAGCTGCTTCCAGCCTTTCCAAGCATCCCAAGTAATTCTAGTTTTACGTCTCAATTCCTATGATCGGGATTCCGCGACGGCAACGGAAATGATACCTACCTGTCTTCTTCACTGACTGCACACAGACCATACGCATCACTGCTAGAGCAATCAAGATGGCAGCAGCTTGCATGTTGATGTTGAAGACTGCTGACACGAAAGATTTCTGAATGCCGACAGAAGAATTTGCACTATAATGGCTTGAAGTTATGTAATAGTAACGCTTTTTTTAATCAACTTGAATAGTTTTTTAAAATTAGAAAGCAAAAGAGGTACAATCGGGAAAAGTTAATTAACTTCATGATACAGAATGGTTTGCAGTAGATTTATAGGGATACTTAACTGTTATAACTACTGATAAGATTAAAATATTATATTTTGTATTTTCCAGACGAATGCGTACAGACTAAGTTTTTAATGTGAAATATTGATCGTACAAAATTGTAACAAAGTTACTCTGGTGAGAAAAAATTTAAATGTCTTATTATCACAAGAAAATAAAAGTTTCTGAAAACATTAGTAAGTATTGGAACGTTGAAGTTTAGATAACACTTAGGAAGCGGAGAATTCGAAGAAGAGATGGTCAAAGATGTAGGAGATGATGAAATATAGGAGATGCTCCTATACATTGCTAGGAGGAAGAAGGTCATAACTATCAAGAACCACATTGATCCAATTGTTATTGCAGATGTATGAAGAGGAAGGTTTAAAAACTTGACAAAAAGGGGGTAGAGCGTAACTCCTACTTCGATAGAATTCGCTGTAACTTTGCATTCTTATAGACAATTTCATTCTACACCAGAATATGGCCCTCAAAAACTAGCATCGTGAACTAGTTTTTGAGATAAACCCATATTTCTCCCAATGTTAGCTTATGGCAGCCAAGAAAAATCGTGCAATTTTTAAGCTAAAATGAAGATCTAATTTTTTTGTGTCGATAGTTTTCAACAAATAACTTATTTTCTAGTAGACATATGGATATATTATCAGGAAAAAAAATATAAAACGATACCATCCTGAACTATTTTAAAAGTTAGACAGCAAAAACTAAATCATTTTCCTATACCTCCTGTGTTAAAAATTTCCTCATCTTCTGAAGGCATCAAATTGAAAACTCAATATTAAGTCATGTGTTGCAAGTTACATGACATTTTATGAATCCTTCATACTTAAAATAGTTGAAATATTGGAAAAGTTATTAAATATTGCTTATTTCAGAAAAAAATATTTTCGGGGTGTGGCATTCGATGTCCCCACCTTAAATTGAAATTAACTCTTAGCTGTGGAAGGGCATGGATAATGAATATGGGTCAGAGAAAAGGCAACCAAGTTGACAATGACAATGCCTTTTCCATAACACCGCCTCTTAATGTGTTCATTCCTTTCAGAGTACCTAATTAGATAAATCAATTTACAGAGGATTAGTTAAAATAAGAATCATTATTTCAATTGAAACATCATTGGGAAGTAGGTTGCCACTGCCATGGTCCAAGAGGATCTTCTCTTCAAAATAGGCTGACCAGGCCTGACGTTTCATCTTCACCTTATTCTTCATAATATTCTATTCTGGCCCCGCAAGTCTTTCCTCCGAATCAGATTCATTTATTTACAAATTAGTATTTATAATTCGACTATCCGAAGTACACATCCTTGGTATAATTGAGGATCCATGGAATGTATTTACTTGTCTTCATGTAGAATCCGTCTTTACCACATATATGTCCACTTGAGACGGTTGCTGCCAGAATCCAATGTTCGTTCTTAAATACAACCATCGGACCTCCACTGTCTCCCTAGAACACAAGACACATTGACTATCACAATCATCATTGAGACAGTGGAAAGTCGATTGTTTTAATAAGTGTAAGAAATAAGTGTGTTCACACATTTGGTCCGTTGATTCCAGTCGTGGTTAAGAATCCTGGGGACCGCTATGGAAATTGACGGATTGTGTCAAATTTTCCCAAAATACCCAGTCTCCCCAAGACTCATTATTTACTCCACTGTTATGCAAATTTGGGAGGTAGTTTTGATACCCATTTTCTCGTAATACTATTGAAAAATTTTAAGAAATAAGTACTTGAATCAAAACAAGTTTTTTTTCGTATTTTTTCAGGAAATATTTTTTTTTTCTCTCTTTAAATATTTCTTAAATTTTTTCAATAGTGTTACGAGAGAATAGATATCAAAACTACCTCCCAAAGTTGCATAACAGTGGAGTAAATAATAAGCCTTGGGGAGACTGAGGTATTTTGGGAAAATTTGACACAATCCGTCAGTTTCCATAGCGGCCCCCAGGACTCTAAATCATATGGCTAAAATAATATGAACAGTATGGTGTGAATTATTTTCCTTGGTGTGAACTAAACTCACAACACAAGCGCCCTTTGAAAGGTTCATTCCATTCTCACAAAGTCTAGAAGTTGGGTCGTTTAAATCTCTCTTCTGATTCACGAACGTCCTGCACTCTTCGTCGTCCCAAACCATCACGTTGACTCGCCTGAGGACGTTCACGTCTACTTCAGGCGCTGGAAGTTCAATAAGGAGGGGCATAAACTTAGCGCCCCGGCTGTGGTTCTATATTATGTTTAAGGCTAACGTTGTTTCTTATGGCAAAACATAGTACAAAAACAATCAAATAAAAAAGAAAGCAACGAAGATATACAACATTGAGGACCGTTCAATTCATACTAGGTGTGCTTCGTTGGGCAAGAGAGACTGGAGTGTTTGTGGGTTAGCATAACGACCTCCCTCCACCTGATATCAGTCTATCGACGGCACGGGTTGTGAAGGCACAGTGTATATTAAATGTTACACCGTCTTTTGGAAGGGACGTTACGCCGGTGGCCAGCTATGCTACATGTAGGTACCGGGTTTCATCATCCCTTATCTACATAACATCCTTAGTCGTGGGGCCTCGGCTCTGTTGATTATATAGAATGAGTAATAGTTTTATCTTGAACGAATTCCTACCGTCCTTTAGGGAACCCCATCCAGTCACACAAGCCTCCATCTTGTTGAAATCTTCGCTGGGATTCGGAAGGCAAATCGGTTGAATGTGTACGTTGAATTCCACTTTCTCCTTCATCTTCAGAAGGCCAATGTCGTCTTGATAAGTATCATTTTCAAAGTATTGTGGAGGAAATATTACATCAGCTTTTCTCTCCACACTGGGAAACTCTTCAATATTTCGGGTTCCATTGTTTCTGTCGAACTCGCCTAATGTAACTGTGATTCCATAGCCCCTGCAAAAGTGATGTTTTCGGCACAATCTAGTTACAGTGAGGGTAAGGAAACTGTCAATAAAAATTGTCAGAATATATCAAAATGAACTATTTAAATCTAAGTGCTCCCGTACTCCCCGTCCCTAAATGTTGTTGATAGTTTTTATTCTCTTAACAGATTTTTTAAACTCAAAAAATAGCGCAAGGGTAGGGCTGAAAGGCCTTGATCCTCACCTCTCCCTTAACTACTAACGTGGTTGTTCAAAAATCGTTACAAAGGGATTAAAATAAATTCTCCTGGCAGACATATTGGAGTGGCCATATCCCTACAATTAAGTATTCAAGGTTGATAAATATATTGTCAAAAATATTACGAAAAACGTGCATATACCTTTCAAAAATAAGACTTTTATGAAACGTCGTTTTACCTTTAAATAATCTTTGTATTATGCCTCGAAAATGCTCCAATATGTATGTCCAATCACATTAATTCTTAGACCCATTATTATAAAATCTTCTTACGCAGTAAGGCAATGGGCAGCCGTAATGACGTAGTAGTTGTTAATAAGTACTCCGCCACATTTGAACTGGTGATAAACGTACACTGCCGCCTGCCACGGCCACTCGGCAAACTTCGCTTCTGTGCCCCCAGTGATCCGATTGTGATTCCACCAACGTGTCATCATTATTGGTTGCGTGCCACATGCTGAAAAATCTATAGTAGAATAAGGATAACGCAAATTTAATGTTATATATTCCAAGATTTTAACAACAAAAAATTAAACTGATGGACATTCTATACACTCAAAAATAAATGGTATAGAATACCTATCTCACTAAACCGGTGAAAACTGTACTGCTTTAAAGTACTTTAAATGCATTTATATCTACTATAATCTTGATATATCACACCGAATGTTGGCAGTCCAGCTGAGGCAATGATTGAAGTGGTTTTGGTGTAGCAATTTTTAATTATTGTGTGTTGGTATAAGGGAAAAAAGCCAACATGTGTTATTTTAAAAATTAGAAAACGAAATCGATATCAGTTACCTCGAACTAACGGATTAAAGTTAGGTGACGAAGTCTTAAGCACGGATGCAAATTTTTTTTGGATGTACCATAGATCCTAAACATCCTCCCTAAACATTAGTAATTCTATAGTTTTACGGGTCAATTCCGTTGATTAGGGTTTCCGTGACGGCAACGAAAATGATACCTACTCTGATTTTCTGTCTTCTTCACTGACTGCACACAGACCATACACATCACAGCTAGGGCAATCACGATGATAGCAGATTGCATTTTGATTATTGTCACGCAGAAGTTGTAGACAGCTAACACGAAAGACGTATACAGCCTCATGCTCAAAATAATTTCCAGATTTATCGACGCAAGTGGCCAGAGTCTACTGGATTCCGTCCATAAGATTATTAGCTCACGGTCTTGTGGTGTTGAGGACTGACACCCGCAAATATCTACTTGCGGACGCAACTTCTTTTGAGCATGAGGCTGATAAACGACAGAGGTCGTTTGAACTATAAAGGCTAGAAGCTAAAACAATTTTATTTAACATTACTTTGATATATAAATGAATGCAGCTATCGCAATATAATTATTGCTAATAATTAAAATAATAATGGAAAAGAGGCACGATCAAGAAAATTTAATGAAATTCATGATATAGAATTCTTTAGAGGACATTTATAGTGATTACTGATTATACCTAACAGTTATGAAGCGAGCGGAGCCGTCTGTGTGGTGTGTCGTCTGTGTATTATTCGTCTCCTGCCAAACGAAATATCAGGCCAAATTGTTCACAAAACTTAAATTACTATTCTGGTTGGTGTCATACTGATTTTCGGCAAGATCGTTCCATTGGTTTCATCGGAAACTTGATGTGTAGTTTGTTGAGCGAGCGTAGCGAGCGTCACCACGGTACTCTTATGGCACTATCTCTGTATGTTTGTTTTTTTGTTTTTTTTGTGGTCACAGCCCAGGTCAAACCGCTCAAGCAATCGATCTGAAATTTTGTACACATACTGACGTACTCTATGCGGTCCCTGGGAACGTTTTTGAATGGGCTCCCGTGATTGTTTCAAATTTTAAAAAAATTATCTTTTGATTGCTTGCTTCGATCAATTTGAAATTTAGCAAAACATTGCAACCAACATTGTACCTAATGATAAAAAGTTTCAGCCAAATCCTCTTATAGGTTCAAATTTAAACCATTTTTCATGTGATTTTTGACATTTAAACTAGAACAGATTGACCGATCAACTGTAAACTTCGCGTGGTCACTGGTACCAACATTTTAGGTATTTTTGCCAATTTTCAGTCTAATCTGTCGTTATTTTCAAAAGTTTTGTCATTTTAAGGTAATTTTATTCCATAATATTGAAAAATGTATACTTAATCGTCATCCCTGCCTTCTTTAAGCTTCTGTTCCAAGGCAAGGCCTGTAGAGCAGCAAAGCTATCCACAATGTACAGTAAGATGAAAGCATCTTTGAGCTAGAGCATAAAATCGGATGCAGTACGAAGGCCAAATCCTCTAATTGGTTTAAGTTTAAATAATGTCTTCTGATTGATCGACAATAAAAATGTTCACATTAAGTTCAAATTTTGCATGGTGATCAAGACCAACTTAATATTAAATTTGACATATTGTAAGCCCAATCAGTCAAGTATTAATTGTAATTTTACGAGTTTAGTATGGGATGTCACAAGAGATTTCTGGAGAAGGTATGTAGGTAAGACTTCACGACACAATGGATCTGTTATTCATCCAGAGTATTAGGGAGATTGAAAAATTGCAGAGAAAATCGTCTTGTGCCGTGTCGTGCATCGTTACTATGGGGATGTTGCATGTTCTGTGCTCGCTCATCAACGCGTTACACTGAGCGTTTTCCTAGTACTTAGCTTGGCATTGGGATATAAGAAACTCTTGTGCTAATAAAACTGGACTCGTTTGACCGATCATCACCAAATGTTGTGAACATTTATTTGTATTCAAGAAAAGACTATTCAAGGAGTCCATGTAGTCCTTGTATTAAAGGACTAAGAAAGGGCATAAATCCAGAGCAAAATAAGCCTAATATACAGGTGTTGTAGGTTAAAAATAAATAATCTTACGAACAGGATTAAACGCTAATATTTTTTAATATTTGAATCAATATTGTTAGATTTTTTTTAAAATATCTACAAAGTTTTTCATATTTTTTTCACTTATTTTAGAACTACTTACCAAGGATGCCCTTACCGCTCGTTCCACTTCAGCCATCATTCACTGAGCGAATCCCAAGGAGATTCTGTAGACTATAGTCTAATATCCCAGCAATCGTCATATGATATTTCGTGGTTGATTCACTAATTAAAGTAAACGTTTAGCAATGTGGACAATCTATTTGAATAAGTTAATTATTAATTATTTAAATTTGTCTGCAAACATTTTCATTTTCCCGTCAGGTAATAAGGAAGAGCTTCTATCTTCTTAATATTCCTATCGATTCCAGATTTAATGTTACGCCATGATTTAGACCAGTCGACAATATTTGCGTATTCGCTTCCTGGATTATAGTAGTCTTTATTCCCACCCCATAATTCAGACCAGGTATTTACATCTATAATCCCTGCGTCATTATTGCTATCTACCGACATCAGACTGTTCGTTATTTCTTCGTCTTCATTATCTAAATTCTTCTTGGCATTGTTGTTTTTCACCAATGTATGTCTGGTTGTAATTTCTTCGTCTTTATTATCTGAATTCTTCTTGGCATTATTGCTATCCACCGATAAGGGCCTGGTTGTCATTTCTTCGTCTTCAATATCTGAATTCTTCATGGAATTGAAGATTTTCACCAATGTATGCCTGGTTGTAATTTCTTCGTCTTCATTATCTGAATTCTTATTGGAATTGAAGATTTTCACCAATGTATGTCTGGTTGTAATTTCTTCGTCTTCATTATCTGAATTCTTATTGGAATTGAAGATTTTCGCCAATGTATGTCTGGTTGTAATTTCTTCGTCTTCATTATCTGAATTCTTATTGGAATTGAAGATTTTCACCAATGTATGTCTGGTTGTAATTTCTTCGTCTTCATTATCTGAATTCTTATTGGAATTGAAGATTTTCACCAATGTATGTCTGGTTGTAATTTCTTCGTCTTCATTATCTGAATTCTTATTGGAATTGAAGATTTTCACCAATGTATGTCTGGTTGTAATTTCTTCGTCTTCATTATCTGAATTCTTATTGGAATTGAAGATTTTCACCAATGTATGTCTGGTTGTAATTTCTTCGTCTTCATTATCTGAATTCTTATTGGAATTGAAGATTTTCGCCAATGTATGTCTGGTTGTAATTTCTTCGTCTTCATTATCTGAATTTTTCTTGGCATTGTTGATTTTAACCGGTGTATGTCTGCTTGTAATTTCTTCGTCTTCTTTATCTGGTTTGTTCTTGGTATTATTGCTATCTACCGATAAGGGCTTGGTTGGTATTTCATTGTCTTCATTATCTGGTCTGTTCTTGGCATTATTGCTATCTACCGTTAAGGGCCTGGTTGTAGTTTCTTCGTCTTCATTATCTGGTTTGTTCTTGGCATAATTGCTATCTACCAATAAAGGCCTGGTTGTTATTTCATCGTCTTCATTATCTGGATTTTTCTTGGCATTATTGCTATCCACCGATAAGGGCATGGTTGTAATTTCTTCGTCTTTATTATCTGGTCTCTTCTTGGCATTTTTTCTGTTCATCGATAAGGGCATGGTTGTAATTTCTTCGTCTTCATTATCTAGTATGTTCTTGGCACTATTGATATCCACCGATAAGAGCATGGTTGTCATTTCTTCGTCTTCATTATCTGGTCTGTTCTTGCCATTTTTTCTATACACCGATAAGGGCATGGTTGTAATTTCTTCGTCTTCATTATCTGAATTCTTCTTGGCATTATTGCTATCCACCGATAAGGGCCGGGTTGTTATTTCATCATCTTCATTATCTGGTCTGTTCTTGGCATTTTTTCTATTCACCGATAAGGGCATGAATGTAATTTCTTCGTCTTCATTATCTGGTTTGTTCTTGGCATTATTGCTTTCCACCGATAAGGGCCTGGTTGTTATTTCTTCGTCTTCATAATCTGGTTTGTTCTTGGCATTATTGCTATTCACCGATAAGGGCTTGGTTGGGATTTCATTTTCATCACTATCTGGTGTGTTCTTGGCATTATTGCTTTCCACCAATAACGGTCTGGTTGTAATTTCTTCGTCTTCATAATCTGGTTTGTTCTTGGCATTATTGCTATTTACCGTTAAGGGCCTGGTTGCTATTTCTTCGTTTTCATTATCTGGTTTGTTCTTGGCATTATTGCTATCCACCGATAAGGGTCTGGTTGTAATTTCTTCGTCTTCATTATCTGGTCTCTTCTTGGCATTTTTTCTATTCACCGATAAGGGCATAGTTGGGATTTCATCGTCTTCATTAACTTGTTTGTTTTTGGCATTATTTATTTCCACTGGTGTAGGCCTGGTTGTAATTTCTTCGATTTTATTACCAAGATTTTTGTTGGCATTATTGTTACTCCATGATGAAGACCAGGCACTAGTGTTTACGTCTTTATTTTCCGGATTTTTGTTGGCATTATTGTTACTCCATGATGAAGACCAGGCACTAGTGTTTACGTCTTTATTTTCCGGATTTTTGTTGGCATTATTGTTACTCCATGATGAAGACCAGGCATTAGTGTTTACGTCTTTATTTTCCGGATTTATTTTGGCATTATTTCTATTTTCTGAAGGGTGCCTGGTTGTAATTTCTACGTCTTCATTATCTGGTCTCTTCTTGGCATTATTACTTTCCACTGGTGTGTGCCTGGTTTTAATTTGTTCATCTTCATTATCTGGTCTGTTCTTTGCATTATTTCTATTTCCTGAAGGGGACATGGTTGTAATTTCTTCAACTTTATTATCTGGTATCTTCTTGAAATGTGTTATATTTACCGAACTGGGCTCGTTTTTTATATTAACGCTTTTATCTTCTGTATTCATGTTGGTATTATTTCTACCCGATTTAGACCCTGTTTTAATTTTTAAATTAGTTTCATCTATCTTTCGTTTCGCATTAATGTGATGGAAGACAACTTTTTCGTCATTATTTATCATCTTTTCCCCGTTGTCATTGACTAAGTTGAACCAGTCATCTCGAATACTTCCTGTTTTACTCATCTTCTTGTGTATCTCATCGTCAGCTGGCTCGTCGTGCCACACTAATGATCGAGGTGAAATCACGCGGGAGGCTGTGCATGTGATGAGGACCACGAGCCAGATGAATCCGAAGAAGAGCTTCATTTGTGAGGTTTGTTTAGTTAGCATCTTGCCATGTGATGAATACTAGTTGACCTCTCTCCTGGGAACGGAAAAGTGTTTTGGGAATCAGATTTTAAGAGGTTTTCGTTAATTACTACAATACAACAAAGATAAGATTAGATTATTATAGTTTAACGGGCGCGTCAACGACAAGGTTATATTGCGCGCATTAATTTTTACATTTATATTTGTTGATTATAAGTGGAGGACATGGGGAGGGGTCGACCTAACGGGCCCGATCCGGGGGAGTCCAGCACTGGTGGTAAGGCCAGGCTGGAATGGGGACGGATCGGGGGGTGTGAGGATTCGGGCTGGCGGAACCCGATTTCAGGGGGATCACCATCTCGAGGGGGGAGGCCGGCCCGAGGGGACCGCAAATTCAAGGGAGGATATGGGTAGATCGACCCTGGCTGCTCTTTGTCTGGACCTCACCACTGATCTGTCCGGCATGGGTAGCCCTTAAACACATGAGTATATGCTCGCCGGCGTAGATGCAATGGATCATTGCCAACACAAACCCCACCACCGCGATAAGGTGACAGCCGTGGATGGAGTACAATACAACAAAATATACATGAACAGAACACTCTTGATCAGATTAGTTTGTTAAGAAACAAGAGCCCTAAGATAACAGTTTTCAGAAATAACATTTTCAAAAATACAATTAATAATCCATAATTCAGAGACCGAATCGCACTGGCTCTTTTGACACAGACCTCTACATTTGTTGTTGTTGCTCAATTATCATTTTTTTCGATCGATCTGAAATTCTGACTATACAGTTGCGGTCGAAATTCAAAATTCTCTTATAAAGTTTAAATTTGGCATGGTGATGAAGACTATTATCTCATATTTTACACATTTACAACCAAATTTGTCTTGTATTTACAAACTTGTTCCCATTTTACGAGCTTCAAAAGAGTTGTCATAAGAGCTTTTTTGGGGAAGGAGCTTAAGTTATGATCCATGGATCTGTCGGGTATTCATTCGTCCAGAATCAGATTGTCTCTATTCGGAGATTGGAAAGTAAAAGAAACTCGTATCCTGTAGTATCTTGTATCGTGTTTTCCTAGTGATGTTGCACGTATCTGTGCTCGCTCATCAACGCGTTACACTGAGTGGTAGTCTAGTTTAAAGAAAGATACAAAGTTTACAATAAGAATAATGCAAATGTACTTACAAGTTTCATGCCGATATTACTGTGACCTCATGTTAATAGTGAGCTATGTTATTCACATTCACAGTCTGAAGAAACGCTTAGAAAACGCACACAACGCTTACGCTAGATCTTACACAAGAAATTTCTAACACGATCTCTTAACTGCATTAAGAAATGCAATGGCTGGCATTAGAAACGCAATTACATAGGTACTTGATTTTATGACGTATGTACAACGCTTTATTGTGGTCAGTTCTTTAGCATTCAAATAAAATCTAGTCGTTTAAGATTTCATTAGTTTCAATTTAATCCTTGACCTTCCAGGATACTCTATGGGTGTTTCAAGGAGGTCCGTGACCTCAGCACCCCCTTTTTGGAAATTTGGAATTCCGCCAACGGCATTCGTTTGTGCTTCGTTTGTGCTCGTTTGTGCACTAAAAAATTTCGTTTGTGCCTAACTCGAACACATAAATATGGGCCAAGGACGAATGGGGTGCTGAGGTCACGCCAGCACCCCCACTTTGGAAATTTGGAATTCCGCCAACGGCATTCGTTTGTGCTTCGTTTGTGCTCGTTTGTGCACTAAAAAGTTTCGTTTGTGCCTAACCCCTTCAACCCCTAATGAGCAAATCAAAATTTTGTAAAACGTGACCTCAGCACCCCCTTTTTGGAAATTTGGAATTCCGCCAACGGCATTCGTTTGTGCTTCGTTTGTGCTCGTTTGTGCACTAAAAAGTTTCGTTTGTGCCTAACCCCTTCCACCCCTAATGAGCAAATCAAAATTTTGTAAAACGTGACCTCAGCACCCCCTTTTTGGAAATTTGGAATTCCGCCAACGGCATTCGTTTGTGCATCGTTTGTGCTCGTTTGTGCACTAAAAAGTTTCGTTTGTGCCTAACCCCTTCAACCCCTAATTCGCAAATCAAAATCTTGTAAAACGTGAACTCAGCACCCCCACTTTGGAAATTTGGAATTCCGCCAACGGCATTCGTTTGTGCTTCGTTTGTGCTCGTTTGTGCACTAAAACATGTCGTTTGTGCCTAACCCCTTCAACCCCTAATTCGCAAATCAAAATTTTGTAAAATGTGACCTCAGCACCCCCTTTTTGGAAAATTGGAATTCCGCCAACGGCATTCGTTTGTTCTTCGTTTGTGCACGTTTGTGCACTACAAAGTTTCGTTTGTGCCTAACCCCTTCACCCCTAATTATTAAATTCAAGTTTTGGAAAAATGTGATCTCAGCATCCGACTAAGGAAATTTTAAATTTCAATAACGACATACGTTTGTACTTCGTTCGTGCTCGTTTGTGCACTAAAAAGTTTCGTTTGTGCCTAACCCCTTCAACCCTTAATTCGCAAATCAAAATCTTGTAAAACGTGACATCAGCAACCCCACTTTAGAAATTTGGAATTCCGCCAACGGCATTCGTTTGTGCTTCGTTTGTGCTCGTTTGTGCACTAAAAAGTTTCGTTTGTGCCTAATCCCTTCAACCCCTAATTTTTAAATTCAATTTTTTGGAAAACGTGATCTCAACATCCCACTAAGGAAATTTGAATATTCAACAACGGCAATTATTTGTGCTTCGTTTGTGCTCGTTTGTGCACTAAAAAAATGATTCTTAATCTATTCTCTTTCACTAGAATTCAAGTATTTTCCCCCACCAATGGACTGCCACCTTGACGCGGTGGTGGGGCTTAAGGGGCCGCCTCACATAACGAGTGTTGGTCCCAACGAAGTGCAGTCCAGGGTTGACCTAGTCTTACCCATGCCCTCCCAAATTCGCGGGCCCCTCGGGCCGGCCTCCCCTCTCGAGATGGTGATCCCCCTGAAATCGGGTCCCACCGGCCCGAAGTCTCCCCCCCTCCCCCCCCCCCCCCGGTCTGTCCCCATTCCGGCTTGGCCTTCCCACCAGTGAGGGACTCCCCCGGATCGGGCCCGTTAGGTCGACCCTCCCTATGTCCTCCAATTATGTTCAATAAAGTTAAATATAAAATGAATGTGCGCAATATAACCTCGTCGTTGACGCGCCGTTAAACCAAACTAATCAATTAATTAATCAAGTATTTTCCTGCGGGGCTATTTGGGATTTTGTCAAATAACGAAATTTTCATTTTGTCTCTTGTTTCCCCAAGAATATTGCATACACAAATTTTTAATTTCCTTAAAAAAAAGATTGCATAAAAGCGTCGAATTTAATAATTTTTTTATCAAGACATAAAAAATGCCCTGCGGGGCATTGGGGATTCTATAAAAACATTTTTTCTTAAGTTTCCACAGAATAATGCATATCTCACATTTTATATTTCTGTGAAAAGAATGATAAAAAAGCTTAAAATTCGATTATTTTTTTTTATCAAAAATTAAAAAAAGGCTCTGCTGGGCTAACTGGGTGTGAGTCCCCCAGTTCCCTTGTAGCAGCGAACTACCTTTTCCTGACATCGATCGATCCCCTATAATTTTGACCCCCCCTTTCAAAATAAAGTTCCTACGCGCCTGATGTTGCGCGTATCTGTGCTTGCTCATCAACGCGTAACACTGAGCGTTTTCGTAGTTAGTAGACATTCAAGTGTGTGGCAGATAAAACCAAGAACACAACCCCGCCCAAACACAAACGGGACAAAATCTTGATAGAGACCTGATCTCAGTTTAATCAGTAAATTTTTGAACAAATATTATGCCATTCATGTTTCTGTCGACAAAACGCCGTAACGTTGTGGTTTTTCCATGCTCACTCGTAGTCGTATGGATTTCTACCAATTTTGTACCCCGTCAAGCTATGGTCAAGCTTTATAATTTATGCTCACACGACTGCTATGAATATGCTTTGCGTGATATTTTCATCTCACACAATCTTATAGTCTACACAAAGCTGATTTTGCAAATCTTGTCTTACAGCACAAACGAAGCACAAACGAATGCCGTTGGCGGAATTCCAAATTTCTAAAGTGGGGTTGCTGATGTCACGTTTTACAAGATTTTGATTTGCGAATTAAGGGTTGAAGGGGTTAGGCACAAACGAAACTTTTTAGTGCACAAACGAGCACGAACGAAGTACAAACGTATGTCGTTATTGAAATTTAAAATTTCCTTAGTCGGATGCTGAGATCACATTTTTCCAAAAGTTGAATTTAATAATTAGGGGTGAAGGGGTTAGGCACAAACGAAACTTTGTAGTGCACGAACGTGCACAAATGAAGCACAAACGAATGCCTTTGGCGGAATTCCAAATTTCTAAAGTGGGGTTGCTGATGTCACGTTTTACAAGATTTTGATTTTCGAATTAGGGGTTGAAGGGGTTAGGCACAAACGACATGTTTTAGTGCACAAACGAGCACAAACGAAGAACAAACGAATGCCGTTGGTGGAATTCCAAATTTCTAAAGTGGGGTTGCTGATGTCACGTTTTACAAGATTTTGATTTGCGAATTAAGGGTTGAAGGGGTTAGGCACAAACGAAACTTTTTAGTGCACAAACGAGCACGAACGAAGTACAAACGTATGTCGTTATTGAAATTTAAAATTTCCTTAGTCGGATGCTGAGATCACATTTTTCCAAAACTTGAATTTAATAATTAGGGGTGAAGGGGTTAGGCACAAACGAAACTTTGTAGTGCACAAACGTGCACAAACGAAGAACAAACGAATGCCGTTGGCGGAATTCCAATTTTCCAAAAAGGGGGTGCTGAGGTCACATTTTACAAAATTTTGATTTGCGAATTAGGGGTTGAAGGGGTTAGGCACAAACGACATGTTTTAGTGCACAAACGAGCACAAACGAAGCACAAACGAATGCCGTTGGCGGAATTCCAAATTTCCAAAGTGGGGGTGCTGAGTTCACGTTTTACAAGATTTTGATTTGCGAATTAGGGGTTGAAGGGGTTAGGCACAAACGAAACTTTTTAGTGCACAAACGAGCACAAACGATGCACAAACGAATGCCGTTGGCGGAATTCCAAATTTCCAAAAAGGGGGTGCTGAGGTCACGTTTTACAAAATTTTGATTTGCTCATTAGGGGTGGAAGGGGTTAGGCACTAACGAAACTTTTTAGTGCACAAACGAGCACAAACGAAGCACAAACGAATGCCGTTGGCGGAATTCCAAATTTCCAAAAAGGGGGTGCTGAGGTCACGTTTTACAAAATTTTGATTTGCTCATTAGGGGTTGAAGGGGTTAGGCACAAACGAAACTTTTTAGTGCACAAACGAGCACAAACGAAGCACAAACGAATGCCGTTGGCGGAATTCCAAATTTCCAAAGTGGGGGTGCTGAGGTCACGTTTTACAAAATTTTGATTTGCTCATTAGGGGTTGAAGGGGTTAGGCACAAACGAAACTTTTTAGTGCACAAACGAGCACAAACGAAGCACAAACGAATGCCGTTGGCGGAATTCCAAATTTCCAAAGTGGGGGTGCTGGCGTGACCTCAGCACCCCATTCGTCCTTGGCCCATATTTATGTGTTCGAGTTAGGCACAAACGAAATTTTTTAGTGCACAAACGAGCACAAACGAAGCACAAACGAATGCCGTTGGCGGAATTCCAAATTTCCAAAAAGGGGGTGCTGAGGTCACGGACCTGTTTCAAGGTGGTGTGAAATGACAAATGACTGGGTTTAGATTTGACACTATTCGCTAAATCAAGCTTCCGCTCTGCACTCTGGTGGTAGAAATGTGTACTTGAGGAAGGGTGTACGCATTCAATTCTCCATAAGGTACCTGTAGAGTTTAGATACCTCTACTTCATACACTATTTAACATAGAACCATAAAAATTGTAATGAGTATAGAAAAGATTATGCTTTTTCGATCTGTCACCTCAGAAATGTATTATTTGTGTCTAAATAATTATAAAATAACTTTCCGTATGAAGCAAATACGGCTTATACTGTAGCCTGATTGGTCCGTTGGACCATTTCCTGTCCTCTGATTGGCTGATGCATTACATGTTTGAACAATTATTACGCTGCAATTTAACCTCGGAGAAAAATTCTGAGGTGACAGATCGATAAAGCATCATCTTTTCTATACTCGTTACTTTTTTCAGGGTTCTATGTTTAATAGTGTATGAAGTAGAGGTATCCAAACTCTACACGTTCCTTATGGAGAATTGAATGCATACACCCTTCCACTTGTACCACATCTCTACCACTAGAGTGCAGAGCTGATCTTAATTGTGCGAATAAACCAACCGTGCGATTCATACCCCCAGCGCTACTAGCGAGAGAAATCGGCAAAGCTGTACTGACACAAATCTTTAATTTTACTATCTCTCAATGGTCGTGGCCATAGCAACCGATAATAATCAACAGATAACTCAGAATAGCTCAGAATTGGTTAAAGGGAGGAGAAATGTAATATTTATCATCAGTTGAATTGTTGACATTATGCACAGCGAAATATCATTTGGCGTATTATTGGGAACGCATACATATACAATGAATATTGTTTACTAACTGCTGCAACTAAGGGTATGAGGATCCCATCACGAGTTCATTTATATAATTAGACTACCTACCAGCTTTTGGTCACCTTTTCAAAACGTACGCTGAAAACTTATTTTCCCAACTAATATAATTACTTGAAATACAAATGGTTTTCGTGCTGGTTGTCGAACTGATATTTTTTGAAAGACATTGTAAAGTTCTGGATGACCTAATGGAACGTTATCTGGTGATATTTTAGCAATGCGATGACCTCCTCACGGTCAAGTGTAAGTGTGATAGCATATTATGGCACAGTACAGAGATTCTCTGCAGACGTGCAAGACGCTACAAGTACTTGCTCATTCACTTCGAGACACCACTGCATTCACATTCACTCAGGTCAGGCTAATTTTATTCAAGTAATAGTTCGGGTTACTAACATGTTTCTGTGGTGGGTTCTTCATATAGTTTCTGATATAGACATATGTTTTGAAAAATCATGGATCTTAGGTGTACCCTGCAAACTCACTTTTACTGCAAAAACCAACCCTTTTGTAACGTCTTCTTATGAAAGGAACAAGGGCGTATTCAGGGGTGGGCCGGGGGCCATACCCCCCCCCCCCCCCCCGAAATCAAGGTTCATAAAAAAATGCATAGTTAAAATAATGTGTGAAAATAAACTCTTAAAAATAGACAGATCATGTCAAAAACGTTCCAAAACGGTTAGAAGAATTGAGTTAAAATTCCAAAATTTTCCGGTGCTATGTGCCCCAGACTTGCATATCCTAATAAATTCAAGAAATTTACCTATTCCTAAACCTCTTAGACCAATTTTTGAATATTTTGTAATTTTATAATTCCCCAAAATAGCTATACACTGAAATTCAAAATTACACTTAAACGAATGACCCAAAATTTTCTCAGGGGCTGCGCCCCCGAAACCCCTGATTTACGATGTGATTTTCAAAATATAAGTAATGTCCGGCCCCCCCCCCCCCCCCCCCCCCCCCCCCCGAAATTTTATCCTGGATACGCCCTTGGAGGAAATCAGTCAACGGCACTTGTTCATTGACTAGGGGAACTCGCTATATATATGTCAGGTTCGTTTTCCGGCGAAATTACTTAGTTTTCTCATACATCTGTAATTATATTTTATATAAAAAATTCTTGAATTTCGTGAATGAGGCCCCTGGTCGCGTCCAGGGCCGTATTAAGACCTTCGTTGGCCCTAGGCAGTACTTTTTTCGTAGCCCCCCCTCCCCCCCCCCCCCGTCCGAAATGTTTTAATTTTTCCAGTGGTTAGTTTGAAAAATAATAATCGGGGAGACGGATTCTGCCAGGTGGGGGCAACGCAAGGAAAACAAATTTGACTGATCAAGGGGGGTGTGGGGGGCGCGCCCCTCCCCCTGTCTCCCCCCCTACCACCCTGCCCCCCAGGGCGGTTTTTGGTTTTTAAGACACTTTGAAATCAATTTTCTTTAGATTTTCCGAATGCCAACATTGCTTTAAGAATATATCTCTCCATATTTGGGACCAGTGCTGAAGTATAGAGAGAAGCTTCTCAAAATTATACTTAATTAAAAATGATCTTATTTATTGAAGTGGCAGCTTCGTAGGCCCTAGGCAGACTGCCTACGTTGCCTTATGTACAAATTATGACAAAATATCTGGTAATTTGTTAAAAAAAGTGAGGGATAAATCTGCTATCATTCCAATATCATGAGAAAACCAGTTGATAGGATGTAATACGGACACCTTTTATCATGCCAATCTTCTGAGGTAACTAGAAAACAATTGTCAGAGCAGGGACGACGCTAGGATTGTTATACATGGGGGGCCTAGGTAGGGCAATAAACTTTGTATAGGGGGGGAAAACGTATTTGCACATGTATATTTTCATATTGTGGCGTGGGGATAATTAAAAAACCGAAACCTTCAAAAACTTATCCCTACATTAATTTTTATGAACTGTCCTCCCACCATTTTTCGTCCCTTACCATTTCCCAAGACTCTCCTCTTTCTTCCACAGCCACCTTCACTCCTCATCCACTTCGTTCGCGGTCTCCCTGCCTTTCTTTTCCTCCCATTGCTGCTCTATCTGCCTTCCTTCTCGGTATCCTTTCATGCCCCATCCCTTTCAATCGACCAATCTCTCCTTTCATAATTTGAAACTTAGAGTCTCCATTCCAAGATCTTTCCTTATCTTATCCATTTTTGTCAACCCTGCTATACTTCTTAGGAACGTCATTATGTCTGTCTGGCATACTAAAGTCGCCTATTTGCAAAAAAATGTCAGCTAAAGTTTTATTTGATAATTTGAACAGTGAAAAAAATTGAAGAAAAGTATAGCACCACTGCCTTTCAAGATATTTATTTTCCCACATTTGGTTTGGGGGGGGGGGGGCACAAGGGGAGGCCGGGCAGATGTTTGGACCCCCCCCCCCAGCCCCCCCCCCCCCCCCTTAGCGTCGTCTCTGTGTCAGAGTCAACAATTCGCACACCTAATCTATGTTTCTTCTGGTTACAGATGTCGATCTCTCTCCTCTCTGTGCTCCTGTCTCTCTCACTCTCCTGCCTCGCGCAAGCTGATGACGTCAGTGTCCCACGGTGCGATGTCCACAGCTATGACACCGCTCTTCTAGTCACGTGTTCTGACGTCACTCACATCTTCGACGCCATTAAACTTCTTTCGCCAACCGACATGCGAACTGTCCATCTCACCATCCGCAGCAGTCCGCTACTCAACTTCACTAGGGCCGATATGGACAATCCTGTATTCGCTAACTTGAAAGTCTTGGAGTTTAGAGAAATGCCGACTTTTAATTCTGAGCCATTCCGAGGACTCACCAGTTTAAAAGGTCTCATATTTCTACACAGTTATTATCCTGAAATTCCAGCTGATATGTTCTCAGGGTTGGAAAATATCGAATCTCTTTCACTAATCGATAATCAAATAACACACATTGATGCTGATGCTTTCAAAGGATTTCGTAATTTGACATATTTGGATTTATCAGATAACAAATTGACTTTCTTCGATGAGCACATTTCCCAGGGATCAAATTTGATAACTTTGATAATTGTTGGTAATTTGATCACATCAACTGATGCGAATACATTCTCTGGGCTGAGTAAACTGAAACGTCTATACGTATCCCGGAATCAGTTCCAAACATTGGAGCTGGAACTTTTGACTCTCTACCAAGTCTGCAAGTTCTGGATGCGAGTAAATCCAAGCTGGAAAGCTTGGACAGTAGATTGTTTCAAAACACTAATCTATTGGGTTTAATATTAACAGGAACTAATATGGAGCATATTGAAAACTTCCGATTGAATATTTCTACCCTTCAGGTCCTGTTCATTGATGAATGCAACATTCACACAATAACATCGGAATTCTTCGAACACATCCCAGATGTCAAACTCCTTAGCTTGCGCTCCAACAAGATCAGTCACATAGACGACAACCTGCTGACACATTTGCCGTCACTCTTGGGCGTTGCGTTGCATGAAAACAAGTTGACTTCTTTGAGCGTCTCGGGTTTTGCGCAGTTCCATCAGATCCTCCAGCGAACTCCGTCACCTGTACCCATACTGGACTTGGATGTTGAGGAACCGATAGTTGATTTAAAGAAGAATCCCTGGGATTGTCAGTCACAAGATGTAATCGACCTGATGACTTGGATGGAGGTTCATAATATGACCGCCAAGAAGTTCTTTGATAACTGTTTTAATCCACTTCTTTGAAAACTCACATTTGATAGGTTAGTGTTTTGTCGAATAAATCATTATTTTATTATCCTTGGGTGTGGGAATTATTAGTTAAAATTTTATAATTAATTGGAACTTTAACAAACTTTTATCAAACGGCTATTATTTAATACAGGTTTAATACACGTTTAATGACGGCAATAGGTACCTACACAATTTTGTTATATAAGTCATAGAAAAACAGGTACTAAATAAAATATTTGTGTGACTTTAATAAAACCTTAACAAAGGTACAAACTTTCATTAAATGTCTATAATCAATAATATATATAAAATATATGAAATATGGTTTCATATCAGTTAGGTGAATGTTAATAAATACCAACTGCAATAACTTACAGCTGAAAATGAATTAAATATTATACAAATTATAATGATATGTGATTACATTTGATTTATTCATAGCTACAACTGAAAAGGAAACAATATTTTAGGTCTAGCCTTTTTTCGTCTATCGAATAAAGCAATTGTTTTATGTTTATCAACGTCAATGAGATTCTTGTGTCTGGTTTTCTATTCATGAGAGGTTGAAACATAGGTATGTTTGGGGGTTACATTTGACAAAACATTAGTACTTTATATATTATGTATGTAGGTGGCATGGTTAGAATTTGAAGGTCCTGAAATGTTTCCTTGCAACTGGTCATTAGCATGAAATTGGAATTTAGATTCAATTTAAATGATAGAGAACGCCAGTTTGATTTTATTATAATTCGTCGAGCCGTTTTCTGAATTTTAAAAATTAAGCTATTATTTTTCGATTGATTCTATTCCATAACTCATAATTGGATGGAAATATGAGTGGTATACTGATTTGAGTGTGTAAAGGTTTGCAACTTTTTATTCTTAAGATATAACACGAAGAGCTTAATTTTTTGCACGCTTTTTTATAAGATCTTCCCATTTTATTTTTCAGGCAATATGAAATATGAACTCCTATTCTATTCAAGATCTTCATATATAATTGCTCTTATTTTATTATAGACGCTTAATGCATTTTATTATGTAATCAATATTTATCTGCACACGTATGATGGTTTTAATCACTTTAGACCAACCTTCAGAGCACAGACAATCCTTCATCGACCTTTATAAAAAATCTAAGAGAATATTTCATTTTTATTTAACCTCTACTCTACAATAATTCATATCCAATAATTCTGTGGCTGGCAGAAATAACGGCAGTACAAAAAAATAAAAAATTAGATTTTTATATGTAAAATCTTGAAAAAAATCAAGGAATCTAATGGTGAAGTAAGATTTGAAAAATTGTTATTAATAACAAATAAAGATTTGCTTAAGTACAGCGTTTTTGTTATTTTTGAAAAAATAGTTTCTGGAAAAGTGACCTAAGTGCAGTTAAACCACAATCATCATACGCCGTACTTAAGTCCAATACAGCATTACAATTTGCTATTTCAGTGGCAATTCCCAACACATTCCCATTCCCAACACAGTGAACATACACAGATAATTTAAAAAACCGTGCAATTCTGGGCCTGGAAAAACGACTTGAGTACACTAATTAGTTAATTAACGGGATTTAATTAATTTAAAAATTCTGTATATTGCTACCATTTTTATAATAACTTTCTGTCAGTAATATTTCAAAAATAGTCTAATTATGTAGCCATAAGCCAGCCACAGAATGTATTATGTTGATTACTGATTTTGATGCATGACTCCGACTAGCGTCTTTCCTCTCCGGGCTTTTTGGTGACAATAGTTTCATCAGGTTTCTTGGTAACAGCAATAATACTTGCGTTTGCATTAGTAGCATTCGTTTCTAAATTCCTAGCCCCTCCCGAAAACCAGGTTTTAGTTTTATCTCCTATTTTAATAGATGCATTCGATTTGCCATTCTTACTAGACCACGATGCAGCCACAATATTATGCATTCCGCTTTTATTACCAGGAATATTGTTATTGATAGCCGATTCCGAAGACCAGGCATTCGCCCAATTCATGTTACCCATCCATTTGGACCAGTCGTTATTGAATATGTTCCTGTTCAGCTCGCCAGACCACGCGGTGGACCAGTCTATTGTTCGAGGTGAAACCAAGCAGGATGTTGTGCAAGTGATGAACAGAAGAATACAGATGAAACTAGTTGCGGATTGTGTGGAAGACATCTTGGAAGGCGACGAGAGAAAGTCACCTGGAACAGCAGAATAGGGAAGTGAAGTGAAGTTTAGATGTGAGATTAATACATATTTTATGAAAGTTGAGATGTTGTTGAGGACAGATGTGGTATTATTTTTGTTGTGTGATGAATAGTTTTCAAGGAACGAATTTACAAAGTTTGGTAGATTGTAGCTGCAGAAACACAATTGACGGAACAGGTTGGCTGAGTGGTAACGCTCTGAACTTGTATTCCGGAGGCCCGGGTTCGATTCCCGCGGACGTCCTCCCTGACTGGGTTTTTTTTCGTGGTTTTCCCTCAGTCGACAGGCAAATGCTGGGAAGGTACCCTACTAATAGGCCACGACCGTCACCTTTCTACCTTCCATCCTTACCTACTCTTCACCATCATCTCCCAATCATCCTCATAATCATTCATCCGTCGCCATTAGCCTCGCTGCAGAACAGTGCGACGTTAATCCCCAGACAAAAAATAACAAACAAAAAACACAATTTGACGTCACACGCCGAGTCGGGCCGTATAGATAATGTTAGCCAGGGAGCCAATTCTTGAGATTCACGTTTTGAAACCGTTTTACGTTTACATGTTATAAAACTTGAAAGAGTTGATAACTATTGGTAAGCCTTCAACTTTTTTACGTTTTAAACAATGTGAATCGTGAATCTCAAGAATTGACCCCTGCCAGTTCTATGCATCCCGTAACCTTAGAGGAATTATGGGTCGAAAACTAATAAATTAATTATGGGAAATATATTAATTAAAAAAATATAATAAAATTTCACATTGCTCTTTGTAGTAGGGGAGCAAATGTAATTCCGCTCGATTGGAGTGGCGAAATTGATTTTTTCATTATTATCGATTGTTTACATCATTCTTAATATTACCTGACGTGCCTTCAATTTTTTTGGTGGCCATCTTGGAAAATATGGCGGAAAACGAGCGAAAAACATAAATTTTATGAATTATTTAATTGTTGGTAGAGGAAAGATTGAAAAATTATGAAATAATTCATTAAAACTAACTCAAATATAGTGACTTATAAAAAAACGCCGTAAACAAAAAATTTTAAAAAATTTTAAAAAAATTTTAGTTTAAAAAAAAACAGAATTTTTTTTAAAACGCGTATTGTTCAAAATGAAATTGTCTACAAATTTTATTTCTACATATTTTAGTCAAAGTCCACGCGTTTCATAATAAATTGACAGCAAAATAACACAGAAACGTGATTGGTCAATTCCAACAATAAAAAAATAAAATTCGTTCAAGGCGTATTTTTTTTTCAAGTCCTCATATTTGAGTTAGTTTTAGTGAATTATTTCATAATTTTTCAACCTTTTCTCTACCAACAATTAAATAATTTGTAAAATGAATGTTTTCCGCCATATTTTCCAAGATGGCCACCAAAAAAATTGAAGGCACGTCAGGTAATATTGAGAATGATGTAAACAATCGATAATTATGAAAAAATCAATTTCGGCACTCCAATCGAGCGGAAAGCCTTTTTTCTACACTTGAACCTGCACTATTGAGGCTATTCTGTATATAAACAAATATAATCTCGACATTCACCTATTCCCCATTATGTGATTCGCTAAGAAGGTGGAGAGATGCAGTTAACTTCAAGGGATAAGTGATGTTTGAATTCCGACTCGTTATGGATTGGTTTTATGTAAATAAAAAAAACTCTAAATGTGGATGGGAAGAACGATACAGTCCATCTGAAAAGTACCGTCTGAAAAGTGATAGTTTATGCATTGACGGCAATTGAAATGCTTATTTTAAGAAGTTATGTATAAATATTTTCTTCGAAGAGAGATAATTTGTGGAAAGCGCGCGCATAAGTCCATCTTCCACTATAACGAAAAATTTGAAATTCTCTCCAATGAAATATTGTTTTGAGTAAAACTATAAAATCTAGGACTTGTATTGATTCAATTCGTGTACATATGCAGATTTACCGACTTATATTGCAAAATATTCAAGCGATTACCTACTTCTTCTCTTTAAATCTTCTTACTTCTTTGTGTGAGCATCTGCTTGACTCCAGAAACTTCCAATGCAGTCTTCAACTCAACTGGTAAAGGCGTCAAGAATGCAAATTCTTGATCGTTTGTATGAAACTCTGGTTTATTATGATTACTTCATCGGAATTTACGTCAATGTTGGCGATAACAATTTTCATGCATTTATTTAAAATACCTGAGGGTAATGATTATTTCATTAACAATGCTGTTAATAGTTTTTTACCCAGACTGTACACAGTTCAACCAATCGATCTGAAATTTTGCACACCCACTATAATGTCGTTAGAGCGGTCTCATGTATGCATAGTTTTTTTTAAATGTTCCTGTGATCTTAAATTAATTCTTGACCGGTAGTTGGACAGGTCAACTTCAAAATTTGCATGGTCATTGAGACCAACATTTTAGGTGTTGTTGACAATTCTCAGACCGAATTAAATGTTGTACAATATCGCAAGGCATACCACATTTCAATAGCGAATGGCCGAGAAATATTATACGGCGTTCAGCCTCATTGGTCACTCTTTAGTGCTTTTTTGTACGAGAAATATCTTGACACCCATTTTATTGATAAATTGAATAAATATAAGTAGGTACTATGCAAATTGAACACAATAGGGAATAAACTCAAAAGTGTTAATTTTCATTCATAAATATGAAATTTAAATTCAGTTGACATTTTGGCGGGAAAACAGTGTTCCTGACATTACCTAACTATAATGATGTCATATTTTATTGTAACCATGGCAACATCATTGTTGGTTGATAAAAATGATGTCACTCGTTAGAAAATTTAAGAAATACTGTTTTCCCGCCAAAATGTCAACTGATTTTCAATTTCATATTTATAAATGAAAATGTGAAATGTATAAATATTAAAATGAAATGTTTTGAGTGTGAAAATAGCGTGTTTTACCAACAAATATGTTGTTATTTTGGAATATAGTCTTTAATGAATGTATGCATATTCCCTAACCCTCATTTTCAGAGGAGTTATCTGTTGGTGAATGGTGATAAACCAGAAGTGGTAGGTGCAATTCCTAACGACGTGTACGTCCAGATCTCCCATTATGTACCCTGGATAATTCATTATAAAAAAGTAACTTTGAACAATGCACTAAGTTTTTCAATGTATTTTATTATTAAAAATAATAGCGAGATCGTATTGTCAAAATATTTATCATAGAACTAATATGACAAGGAATCTCAGTATTCAAACAAGCTAAGTCACTTCAGCCGTAAGTTGAGTAATCAAGAGTTTAAATGGATTGTGAATAACATTCATCGATTTATTTGTACATTCACTACAATTAGACGAAAATAAATCTGGCCCTAAAGATAAATCCAGGAATTTAAAGTTAAAAATATAATATATCGATTGATTTACGTATGAAGTGATAACATTTTTGGCAACGGACAGGCCCATTTAAAGTATGATAATATAAATTCGAAATGTTAACAAGTTTGAACATAAGAGAGAAGTAAAACATATAATGAATGGGTAAACAATTATGGCTTACTCTAAACGGAATACTTTTAAGACGGCTGGGTAGTGAGTTTGACCTTGAAGAGTTTTTTAATCGATTTTTATCAATATCTTTTTCCAGTGTAATTGTTAACAAAATAGAGCTATGGACTTGAATTCAGAACAGTTCAATGAAACTTATTTCATAGCTTGGAATAAGTTATTAGTTTTATTTTGTCCAGCAGGTTTTTAGAACCCGAAAATTACCCCTCTAATTACCCGAAAACCCCTAAATTTTCGGGTTCTAAACGCCTGCTGGACAAAATAAAACTAATAACTTATTCCAAGCTATGAAATTATTTTCATTGAACTGTTCTGAATTCACGTCCATAGCCCTATTTTGTAAACAATTGCACTGGAAAAAGATATTGATAAAAATCGATTAAAAAACTCTTCAAGGTCAAACTCACTAACGGAAGCGAACGGGAATCGCACGGTTCGTCAGAGCGTTTTCTGAAATTTTGTCTTCCCACTAAATAATTTTAAAAAATCAGATAGTAACGACACATTACAGCCTAATAGACTAAAAAATAATGCCACACTGGAGTTCATTATGACCTCTGGTACGACCTCAAAGTGTTAAATACGATATTTTTAGTAAAACAATAAAAAATAATCGTATTTAACACTTTGAGGTCGCACCAGAGGTCATAAAGTACTCCAGTGTGCGGCATTATTTAGTCTATTAGGCTGTTATGGGTCGTTACTATCTCATTTTTTTAAATTATTTAATGGGAAGACAAAATTTAAAAAAAAACGCTTTGACGAACCGTGCGATTCCCGTTCGCTTCCATTTGCCTCTTAAGAATTCTACTTCTTGTCCACTGGTATGCTGTGAAGAAGACTCTTTATCTAAAACGACACTTTGGTACCTATTATATTCATGCTATTCGTCAAGCGCATCCACTATAATAAACGATTATCGATGTCAACAATATGGTAAAATATACGGACAGAGTGAGTTTATTACAGTTGTTTATGAAAAAAAAACAGTCCTCCAGAATCTTTAGTAAATAACATCATCGTCAGATAGATTCACTCATTGTACAAGTATTTATAGTTCAGTATAAAATATCTAATTTATTGTTACTTTCAATATACACTCTGTTTCTTGTACAGAACAACTGATTTTAAAATATAGAAACACTTGATGAAACAGGGGACACATACTTCAGTAAAATTTCGCACAATTTCTTGACAAAATTGCACTTGACACTTTCAAATCTTCGCTACACCACAATCCATATTCTTCGTGCCGTTGCAAGTTCCATGAGAAACAACAAAAAAGTTTATCCTTAGCACAAATGCAGATGATGTCTGAATGTTAAGGCTATTCCAGTGGTACCACGTGACTAAACTTATAAAACACGAAATTGGCCAAACTATTGCACATAAGAGGAAGATAATGTATTTTCATCATTCTAGTAGTGATTCTTGAACCCACTGGACCTTTTTCGACACCAATATTTTGGTCCCGATTTTTTTTTTACGAAATATTGCTATTTCATTAAAAAAATCGCACAGACCGCAATTTTCACTCTACAGACTTGCAAGTGGGCTCGTTGTCTTCGTTATGAAAATGCGAAGAAAATGTCGACGCTCTTTTTGTTAATAACTTGATATCTTACCTGGCCACAGGCACCAATAAATAGGCAAAATTTCGGGTACATACCGACTTTATTTTAAAAAAATTGCAATTAAAATACCGAAAAAGGACGTCGACATTTCATAGGTATATGTATTATGATTATTCATGCCAAGTTTCAGGTCGCTATGTTCAACGGTTATTTAGTTCCGATTTTTTCTGTGAATCGTCTTTGACCAGTTTGGATCGTCCCGGATATTTTTTTGACTTTCCAAAATGGGCTGATTTCGCTAAATATCGATCTCAGATGACATCTTCTTACAATATTTGCCCTGAAATTAAAATCTCATACCCCCCTAGAATCCCCTTAATTAATATCCATAAAGCCACCCAAATCTTTCATCACATCATCAAGTATGCCACCAAACATTCCGCCCACTTCAACTGCCTCCGAACTGGATGGTTTAGGATCGTTCTTTTCACTAAGCCGTTTGGGCAGAGATTTCTTTCCTTTCATTTTGTCACGGCTTGGTGATGGGGAATGGCTAGAAGATTGATAATTTTCACTTTTACCAGAAGCATCAATGATATCTTTTATTGGGTTAGAAAGAAAGTCGCCTGCTCCGATTAAATCCAAGATTGTGTCAAAGGCATTAGTTTTCTTGGTGGAAACTGATTTTGGTCGAGAGTTATTTATAGCATTATTGTGCTTCTTCTTGATGGAATTATTACTTGACCAAGATGTCGACCATGTTTTAGGTTTTGGATCCTTATTTTCGTTCTTTTTACTGGATTTATTACTTGACCAAGATGTCGACCAAGTTTTAGTTTTTGGATCCTTATTGTCGTTCTTTTTACTGGAATTATTACTTGACCAAGACGTCGACCAAGTTTTAGTTTTTGGATCTTTATTCTCGTTCTTTTTACTGGAATTATTAATTGACCATGATGTCGACCAAGTTTTTGTTTTTAGATCCTTATTATCGTTCTTTTTACTGGAATTGTTACTTGACCATGATGTCGGCCAAGTTTTAGTTTTTGGATCCTTATTATCGTTCTTTTTACTGGAATTATTAATTGACCATGAAGTCGACCATGTTTTAGTAGTTGGATCCTTATTATCGTTATTTTTACTGGAATTATTAATTGACGAAGATGTTAACCAAGTTTTAGTTTTTAGATCCTTATTATCGTTCATTTTACTGGAATTGTTACTTGACCATGATGTCGACCAAGTTTTAGTTTTTGGATCCTTATTATCGTTCTTTTTACTGGAATTATTACTTGACCATGATGTCGACCAAGTTTTAGTTTTGGGATCCTTATTATCGTTCTTTTTACTGGAATTGTTACTTGACCATGATGTCGACCAAGTTTTTGTTTTTAGATCCTTTTTATCGTTCTTTTTACTGGAATTGTTACTTGACCATGATGTCGACCAAGTTTTAGTTTTTGGATCCTTATTATCGTTCTTTTTACTGGAATTATTAATTGACCATGAAGTCGACCATGTTTTAGTAGTTGGATCCCTATTATCGTTATTTTTACTGGAATTATTAATTGACGACGATTTTAACCAAGTTTTAGTTTTTAGATCCTTATTATCGTTCATTTTACTGGAATTGTTACTTGACCATGATGTCGACAAAGTTTTAGTTTTTGGATCCTTATTTTCGTTCTTTTTACTGGAATTATTACTTGACCAAGATGTCGACCAAGTTTTAGTTTTTAGATCCTTATTTTCGTTCTTTTTATTGGAACTATCACTTAACCAAGAATGCGACCAAGTTTTAGTAGTTGGATGCTTATTAACTTTCTTATAGCTGACATTGTTCCACCAGTCTAATGCTCGAGGGGAAAGAAAGCAGGATGATGTGAATGTGATGAAAAACAGAAGCCAGAAGAATCCGATCTTCAGATATGTGGGTTGTTCACACATCTTGAAAGACGAGGAGAATAGTTGACATCTCTCTCCTGAGAAAATAACAAAAAATACATTATTAATACTGTATCCAATAAAGACACTCTAGATCACTTTCTCTTTTAGTGTGTGTATTTGTTTGTTTCTTGTAGGCAATTACCAGTATGACTGATCAACCAATCGATTTGAAATTTGGCTCAGACTCAATAATATCACGTGAGCGGTCAGATAGAAAGGAACCCTTTGACCTATCAACTTTAAACTTAGTGTTGGTCTTTGGATCAACACCTTTTGACTATTTTTAGACAAATCTGTGAAGAACTTTATGAGCTAATGACTTTTTACTGACATTTTATGCATGTGAGACTTTTGTAAAATTTATTGAAACATATTTGAAATAAAAAAAACTGTTCTCTTGATGCATTTGGTTAGATTGATTTTCTTGTTATTTCCAAGGTCTATAGATCAGCAACTTTCACACACATGCTAATTCACATGCAATACGAAGGCTCGCTTGTCAACGCGTTACACAGAGCGTTATCCTACTTACATTATTTCCCTCGGTGTTCTCTTCCTTCCGCCTTCTTGATCCACTGAGTAGGAAGTTTGAATCTGACAGAAGAAACTTGAAACTGAATCCGTTGAGCGCAACGTGATTTTTGTTCTCGTCGAAGTGTATGACGTATGAGAAAGTTACAATCACAATGTGTTACGCCTTGGCATTAAAATGAAGTACTTTAATAATTCATTGCTTTTATAATAACGTCAAGGTTGAGATAAGTTTACAGATTTGCCGATACGACTTAGTTCTTTATATGGAGAGAAAGAGGTAAATTGGAGTTTATTGTATCGATCTTCATATATACCAGGGGTCGGCTACCTATTTTAGTAGTAGTATCCATTTATTTAGCTTTACAGCTATTGTACACGTTACATACATTTTCACACAAATACAATTACAGAAATAGAATAAATTAATTTATATTAGATAACAAACTAAGTTAATAAACAGTAATTTAATTTAATTTAGTTAAATCAGTTCTGTTCTATTTCTAGATAGAAATACTTATATTTCTAGTTAAATATACTTGTTTTGAAATATCATTAACAGGATTACAGAGATTAATATTTGAGATTTTATTAAAAATTATTAGACAATTTGTTTGTTAGCAAATTTTAGTTAAAGGAGCAGGGATAAAAGATAAAAGATGTCATGATTATGGTATATACCAGAAACTATTTATACCAGCAGCATGGTCAACTTTCCATACATTAGGATTACGAATGGATTTTAAGCACTCGCGTCTAAATATTTTAATATTGTCTGAGTTTCTAACATTTATAGGTAATTTATTATAAAGTTTAGCTCCCTTTGAAAATAGCGAGTTATTCCCGAACGAAGAAGATGATCTCTTAACGAGCAGATCATTTACCTGCCTTGTATTGTGAACATGGGAAACATTCAAGAATTTCTCTGTAAGGTACGAAGGTCCAATTCCTCGACTGATTTTGAATATAAATGAAAGGGTGTTGAGCACTATTCTTTGTTTTACTGTGATCCAGCATAAGGTTTCACACATTTTAACAATTGAGGTGCGTCTGTTTACCCATAATATAGATCTCATGATTTTATTTTGAAGTTTCTGTAGTTTATTGATATGGTTTTGATTTAATAGGAATAATATCGAACTGCAATAATCGAAATGTGGCGTTATTATTGCCTGGCAAATGTGTATTTTGCTCATTATCGGCAAATTAGAGCATTTTCTTTGAAACAGGCCAACTTTTTTTGTAACTTTCCTGATAATATATTGACCATGTTTGTTAAAGGTCAGATTCTCATCAAGAATAATTCCTAAATATTTAAATTCAGATACATTTTCAACTAGTGTGTTGTCAATTTTGAATTGGAAATTGGCAAACGTTTTGAATTTAGATCTAATTTTGTTACAGCAAATTACCATACTTTTTGTTTTGGGAACATTAAGTTTGAGTTTATTAGAGATCAGCCATTGCTCAAGAGTCTTGATGTCTTCCGACGTATTTGTGTGGACTAGTTGAGGATCAGTGCCACTGGTAATGAGCAGGGCGTCATCCGCGTATAAATGTATGGTACTATGCTTGAAGATGTGTCCTATGTCATTAATATATAAGATAAATAGTAGTGGTCCTAAAATAGACCCCTGAGGGACACCAAGCAAATTGTCCCGTTGTTCAGACTGCATACCATTAATTGTCACACACTGGGTTCTATCTTCCAAATAAGACATTAACCATGTTAATACAGTGCCACGAAAACCATATTTATGAAGTTTCATAATGAGAATATTACGATCGATGGTATCGAAGGCTCGTTTTAAATCTATAAACATAGCCCTAGTGTATTTCTGGTTTAATATTTTAGTCTTAAGGTCATCTATAATGAATTGAACGGCTGTTTCACATCCATGGAGGCTTCTGAAACCGGATTGTTCCTTAATAAGAATGTCATTTTCTTCAATGAATTTGAGAAGTTGATCCTTAACTACGGTCTCAAAAACCTTGTCAACAATGTGGAGGGTGCTAATTGGCCGAAAGTTTTCACCGTCTATGGCACTCTGGACTTTCGGAATAGGCGTAATAACAGCTGATTTTAATCTATCAGGATATTTGCCGCTTTCAAGAGAACTATTTATCATATCAACGAAGAACATGCTTATCTTAGGTACGGTAAGGACCAACTCCAGTATTTTTTTGGAAATTCCATCTTCTCCAGGTGAACAATTTTTAAGTTTCAATAAAACTGATTCAACTTTTCCGGGAGTGATCAGTTCAAATGTATCTAATGTAGATTGATTCTTATTTAACGTAATATTTAACATAAAATGGTCAATATCTCCTTTTCCATCAATCCCCTTTACAATGTCACTGACACTATTAATAAAGTAGTTGTTAAAATGTTGAGCAATATTCAGATCACCAACAATTTTTCTATTATTGAAGTATAGTTGGTTGACATCACAAGATTGCTTAGTTTTATAAAACGACTTGAGGATTTTCCAAATTTCCTTAGGCTGTCCTCTTTTCTCAAATATTTTATTAGTGTAATAATCCTGCTTTTTATCTCTGGTTAGGCTTACAACTTTGTTACGAGCACTTTTGTAATTTTCCCAGTCAGCACTTAAGTCCGTAATTCGAGCTTTTTTGTAGAGCTTATTTCTATCATATTGAGCCCGTCTAATATCGTTGTCAAACCAGCCATTATTGGAATATTTTTCCTTAATGCATAAATTTCTTTTGACCCCATTCTGTAAGAGTGTGCGGTTAAGGTTTTCGATGAAAGATGCTAGCATAATGTCAGTGTAGTTATTTGTAGTAATTCTGTTATCTATGTCTAGGTCCCAATTGCATTCATAAAGTTCAGAACGGAATAGGTCGCGACTATCTATGGATTCGTAAATACTATTATAGTTCCATATTGTTATATTTTTCTTTCTATTAGTGGTTGTCTTGTGCCATTTTTGGGATTGTCCATTTATGGAGACACCAATCAATCTGTGATCAGAAATGATATTGTCTTGCATTATTATCTCGAATAAATGTTTATCATAGGAATTGCAGATAATGTAGTCGATTAAAGTTCTAGACGTGATAGTTGAATTATTTTTAACATCTTTAGTGACCGCTATTCTTGTGAATTCGTCAACTAGTTGTACCATATTAAGCTCTTTCAACATTTCTTCCAATTTCTTGGTGTAAAAATACTTTTTGCTATAATCGATATTAAAATCACCACCTATTAAGACTTTGTGGTTATTTTCTTGGAGAACATCAATTAGAGAGTTAAGTTTAGTGAGGACATCGTTCTTTTTCATTTTAGGGGAAACGTATGTAACACTAAAAACAGTTCCAGAAAGAATTCCACTAAGGATTTGAATGGCTAACGTCCACCAATTTTTGTTAATAATCTCATTATGTACTATTTTGTAATCTAATCCTATTTTGATGTAAAAAGCCACACCCCCAGTATGCCTACTAGATGAATCAATACGTATGATGTTATAACCTAAAACTGAGACTTCCCAATCTTCAATGTCTTCAGTTAGATGGGTTTCAGATATACCGAATAAGAGTAGATTCATATTTTTTCCAACAATATCTCTAACTTCATCGATGCTACTAGGTAAACTTTGGATGTTGGTGTATAACACTGGACATAGATTATAGCAATCAATTTCATCAAGGGGAGAAGTGTAGATTACCTGACATTCCCGGGGCATGTTCGGTCACAAATTCATAGGCGTTTTTTGTTTCTTAACTCTAGTACTAATTCTAGTGGGTATCACTTGATGATTGTGGGTGGGGTGACATAATTGTTCAATGTTCTGAAACACGACTGGGCACGGCTCCGTCACTGCGACTGGCACTGCGTCTTGCAGCTCGGCTGGGTTCCGCTCCGAAACTACGTCAGGCAGCTCGACTGGGTTCCGCTCCGAAACTGTGTCAGGCAGCTCGACTGGGCACGGCACGGTCATTGCGTCAGGCAGCTCGCCTGGGCTCAGCTCCGTAACTGCGTCTGGCAGCTCGACTGGGCACGGCACGGTCACTGCGTCAGGCAGCTCGACTGGGTTCCGCTCCGAAACTGCGTCAGGCAGCTCGACTGGGCTCAGCTCCGTAACTGCGTCTGGCAGC
This sequence comes from Leuctra nigra, assembly GCA_934045905.1. Lineage (NCBI taxonomy): Eukaryota > Metazoa > Arthropoda > Insecta > Plecoptera > Leuctridae > Leuctra > Leuctra nigra. Next base: position 16,078,667 of record OW203772.1, read on the forward strand.
TCGGCTGGGTTCCGCTCCGAAACTGCGTCAGGCAGCTCGACTGGGCACGGCACGGTCACTGCCTCAGGCAGCTCGACTGGGCTCAGCTCCGTAACTGCGTCTGGCAGCACGACTGGGCACGGCAAGGTCACTGCGTCAGGCAGCTCGACTGGGCTCAGCTCCGTAACTGCGTCTGGGAGGTCGACTGGGCACGGCTCCATCACTGCGTCAGGCAGCTCGGCTGGGTTCCGCTCCGAAACTGCGTCAGGCAGCTCGACTGGGCACGGCACGGTCACTGCCTCAGGCAGCTCGACTGGGCTCAGCTGCGTAACTGCGTCTGGCAGCACGACTGGGCACGGCAAGGTCACTGCGTCAGGCAGCTCGACTGGGCTTAGCTCCGTAAATGCGTCTGGGAGGTCGACTGGGCACGGCTCCATCACTGCGTCTGGCAGCTCGACTGGGCTCAGCTCCGTAACTGCGTCTGGCAGCTCGACTGGGCACGGCACGGTCACTGCGTCAGGCAGCTCGACTGGGCTCAGCTCCGTAACTGCGTCTGGCAGCTCGACTGGGCTCAGATCCGTAACTGCGTCTGGGAGGTCGACTGGGCACGGCTTCATCACTGCGTCTGGCAGCTCGACTGGGCTCAGCTCCGTATCTGCGTCTGGCAGCTCGACTGGGCACGGCTCCTTAACTGCGTCTGGCAGTTCGACTGGGCTCAGCTCCGTAACTGCGTCTGGCAGCTCGACTGGGCACAGAGCCGTCACTGCGTCTGGCTCGACTGGGCACGGCTCCGTAACTGCTACAGGTTGCGTGTAGTTTGTCGTATGTGCCCACGTAGTCGATGGTAGCAGTGGAGGGCATAATCTGCTCAATTCATAAGCTTGTTTCAGAGCCATCATTTTACCAGGCTGTGTGAGAAGGCATTCTTCGCGTTTTTTACCTTTTGAACTAGTAATATTCTTGATGATGATCTGTTTGAAGATGGCTGCGGCAAGTTTCCTCTTCCCGTGTTTGTTGAGGTGGAGACCATGTCTGGTATAGTCTCTTCTAGTGAGGTTGTCAGAAGATACGTAGTGAATTTTTGGATTTTTGTATTCGAGTATAAGTAGTTTTAATTTTTCATTAATACAGTCAATCCATTTGTTCCTTCTTTCAGTTCCTTCAATGTCAAAACGTTTCGGTATATTAACTAATATTATATTGGGAATTGGATTAGTTGCCATAAGTGAGTCAAGAGTGGTTTTGACATTAGTGACAGTATTAGTGGAGAAATTGTTTGTACCACCAATTACAACCAGTGAGTCCAATTCCGTCATATTAGTAAGGTTGTGTTTATGAATCACTTCCTCGAATGGCGCTCCAGGCTTGAAGAGGCTACTGCATTGAATGGAATGTTCACATTTAGATCTTCTGATTTTACTCATTAACACTTCCCTAAGTCCTCGACCATGGCTATCTGCAAAAACATTGATGCGATGTAATGGAGTGGTAGCTTTGGTGGTAGTATGGAAAGAGGACGTAGGCGTACTGCTACTGCCAGTAATACCAGCAAAAGTGACGTCGGCGGCTACGTGGTTCACTCTATCGTCGGTTAAATTGACTAGTACATTTTCGGTCTGCACGGTCGGTAAAGAAGCCAGTGAAATCTCAGTCGGTAAAGCAGTTGATCTGTTGCAACATTTCTTAGTGTTAATAACGTTTTGTTTCTTGTAGTAATCACGACTACCGTGCTGAATCTCAATATTAATATTAATCGGTGTCGGAATGGGATGACTGTGGAAATTGTCACCTCGTCGGTTCAGGTCACGAGACTGACCATTTCGTTCAATGTTCCCGTACGCGGGAACGGTTGGCCCATTCACAAGCGCCGCACACGTGTGGCACAAACTATTTCCATCGTTACCACAGAATGCGTCGGGCACACGGCAACCAAAATGAGACCAATTGCAACACGAATCACAAATGAAACCCTGTCCACCGGCACAGTTACACGAAACACAAACAATTCCTATACTATGATTAAAAATAACTGCGCTACGAAACTGGATAACTTCACTGGGCGCCATCTTGAGAGCCAATTTCACAATAAATAATAAATGATATAATAATGAGGGCCGCAGTAGAAACGATCAAATATAAAACAACGAAAATAAAAATGTGAATTTCTAGTTTATTTTGATATTTTGCCGAAGCCTCACAGTATTTGCCCCGCAGGGCGTTTTTTAAGATTTCAACAATATAAAAGTGATTCTATGACTCTTAAATGAACAAACTGAATCAAATAACCATCCAATTGTTGCCACGCAGGGCGTTTTTTAAGATGTCAATAATATAGAAGTGTTCTGGGACTCTAAAATTAACAAACTGAATCAAATGTCCTTCCAATTGTTGCCCCGTAGGGCGTTTTTTTTTAGAATTTCAACAATTTAAAAGTGTTTTAAGGGCTCTAAAATGGACAAACTGAATCAAATAACCTTCCCATTGTTGGCCCGCAGGGCGTTTTTTTTCTGAATTGTAAAATGTTTCGATTCCAGGTCTTTATTTAAATTATAAAGAGCCATTCAAGAACCATCAAGGAGCCGCAGGGGGGTTACCTAATATCGCGAAATGGTAGGACGGTGCTACCTAGCACGGTGCTACCTATCTAAATAACCCGTAGTAGCACCGACCTTGAACTCAACACCATCGTAGCACCAACATTTCGCGATATTAGGTAAGGGTCCAGGTTGCCGACCCCTGCCCCATCCCTTCATTGTGTCGTCCATGCTGGCGTCTCTCAACAGTGCTTGAAGTTGACCACTTACAAAATACCATTGTTGGCAAACTGCACATTGTCGTATACACATAACCATGGTGAATATGTCTTGATCCCACATTATAAACACTACCAATTCGTCTAAATTCCAGTCAAAATTATCAGTGAACGTAGCACCACTTTATGAACCATGTCTTTGAAACCTCGGCGAGCAACTTCCGAGGAGAGTCTTTCCCAAGGTCAAGGTGCGGTCTTCGCCTTGCAACTCCACAGCTTTACTTCCGAGGAGATTCTGTCCCAAGCGCCGCCCGTAGACTTCTCCTTTCGACAGCTCACGTCATTGGAGAATATGCAGGTGAGTCCCATCGATACTGAAGGGAATTTAGTGTTCAAGCTGTTTGAACTAAATTTGCAGGGGGGGATAATATTTTAAAGAACTTGAGCTGGAGATACTATAGTGTCTAATTGGGGCTCTGGGGGAGGGTCCCATAGCAAAATGCGGGTCCGAGGCGCACAGCCCCGGAAATTTTTTGAATTTCAGGCATGAATTTGGTGCATTTCTACGCGATTTTAATACTTTTAAAGCATATTTTTATCTTGACATATAAATGTATAAGAACCTAGGGAGGGGGAATTGAATCAGATGGGGGTATTTTTCCCCATTCCCCTCCCCCATTCCTACGCGCCTGTAGCTCACTTTCATTGTCATTCGACTTGAAAATTGTTGAGCATAGTTCAAAATCGAAATATTTCAATAAACATAGAACCGAAAGGCAATGGAGGGGATACAGAGACCTGTATTTCAGGTTGGAAAACAAAGTTGGTCTTCGTTTGTTTAAACACTAAGGGAAAAATGTGCTGATTGACATTGCGTTTTGAAACTATGCTTCTCAAATTATGTAACACCTATTCCTTTGCCGCCACCACCACCACGCACACAATTACTTCATCGGCTCCTCATTTACAAAGAATTAGGACAAAAATATACATCGCGTTGGCGTCCGCAGGATTTCTACTAGAGGAGGGGAGGGGGGCAATGGGGGATATATTTGTTGGGCCTCCCAGCATACATAACGCATTGCACAGCCCCATGATTTTTTTAAATTGTATATAAATTCCGAGCATTTCTTGCATTTTGCAACAGAAAAATGTCTAAAAATTATGTCTCAACCGATTTGATCAATACTTTTCTACTTTTTTAGAATCATGAACATACAATCATTCAGAAATGACCAAATATTGAGAGGCGTTTTCCTCCGAAAAGGTTTAAAAATCATTTGCACCACGATATTTTAAATATTGTTACTTTCCAAAGCTGGCCACCATCTGGTAATTAAATTATGTGTTGAAGAGTAGTGGCCTGAAAACCGATCCTTGTGGAACGCTAGTAATTGTAAAAGTGTCCCATTTTACACGCTTATTGAATGATCTGTTACATCATCTGTTACATCTGATCTGATCTGTTCATCTATTCCGAATGATCTGTTGCATTATCGGCAGTGAGGTATTCATAATAGTCCAGTCAAATGAGAGATACCCAAAACAAATTGCAACATTTGTTTTTTTGGTGTCATTCTCTTCAGAAAAATGCCCTCTACAACATATCCGCGCACCTGAAGTACTTTTTAATCACTTTATAAGTTAATTTCCATGCTAATTCCATCTTGCAAAAAAAGTTTTTTTATGTTACTCCGATTTTGACGAAACTTGGCACAAACTGTTCATTATCATTGTTATTTGTGTTAATAAACACAAATAGCTCTCTGAGCGCTTTTCTCTAAATCTTATCCTTTGGGCAATATGGACCATTGAAAAGTCATATTTTACACAGTTTTCGACGATTTCGGTCACTTTATGAGTGTAATTTGACGTTTTGCGAGGTCCATATTTCCCAAACGATAAGATTTATAGAAAAAACGCCCAGAGAGCTTTTAGGATGGTGAACAATTCTGCCAAGTTTCGTCAAAATCGGAGTTACATGAAAAAAGCTTTTTTTGCAAGATGGAATTAGCATGAGAAATTAAGTTATAAAGTGATTAAAATGTACTTCCGGTGCGTGGATTATGGCGGATTTTGGCAATGTTGTAGAGGGCTTTTTTCTGAAGAGAATGACACCATAAAACCAAATGTTGCAATTTGTTTTGGGTTTGGTCATTTTTAAGTCTGATTTGATTGGACAATTTGGACAATTTGATGACACAATGTCATCTCCTCAGTCGATGCGAGCCCGTAGTATCCGGCTCGGCCGCACGCCCCGCCGCGGCGCCACCGAGCGGTACATCTCCCGCTCTCTCTGGATCAGCTACAACCGCCTCAGCAGCTTGGCCGGCATCGACGTCCTCGTGCGCGACGTCATCGAGGCGCCGGACGACGTCGCTTGGATCGACGCCTCGTTCAATGCGTTGAGAGAGATCGACGACGCCGTCACCAGAGTGGCGGGACTCAAAGTGTTGTATCTCCATGGCAATAATATTGCGAATATCAACACGGTTGTCAAGTTGGTGCAGCTGTTGCAACTCAGAACTCTTACGTTACATGGTTAGTAGTTTAGAGGCCTTGGTAAGCGAAAGGGAAATGCACTTTCCTTCAAAGCTTTTTTAAAACCTTGTCTTCCCACTACAGAATAAAAAAAACAGAGAGTAGCGACCCATTTCAGCCTTATAGACTAAATAATGGCATAAACTGGAGTACTTTATGAGCTCTGGTACGACCTCAAAGTGTTAAATAATAATAATAATTTAAGAGTATGTTCAGTGAACTCTAAATCTAAGTTTAATAATAAGTGTCCAGTCGCAGTTGGTGTCAGTCTTTTCAATAAATTGAATTCATCATTAAAATCTAAAATTGACTATGAGAGATTGTACATTTTTAAATCATCGCTGAAAGAATTATTAATTAAGAATTGTTTTTATTCAATTGACGAGTTTCTTAACGCAAAATGTATGTAGTTATTATGTATTATTGTTTTAATTGTTATGTAATTGACTGACGTATCCAATATCATTTTGTAATGATCAAATAGGGATGAATAAAAAAACTTGAAACTTAAATAGATTATTTTCGATAACTAGGAAAACGCTCGGTGTAACGCGTTGATGAGCGAGCACCCGAAAGCGCAACATCTCGAACCGAAATTTTGTAACGTACAAATATATATGTATAAACAAATATAATCATCTTTCTTATCCTTCTTTTATTCCTGATCAGGCAATCCTATCGAGAAGATCCCATTCTACCGCAACCAGGTGATCCAGATGTTGCCACAGCTCCACTGCTTGGACTTTACACCTGTAGTGACGTCAGAGCAACGCTTCATCCCTGTCGGTGCACTTAGGCCCAAAACCCTCAGTCCATCATGTGAGCTTACATCCTCAAACAGTGTCTTATAGATAGGTACTTGACCTATTGTTATGGATCATTTCTAGAGCAACTTTGTTCTAGTTTACCTTATGGCGAAACCCAAGGTCGTCTTTTTTTTAGGACTTGATACGGTTACTTTAGACGGCAATTTCACAGCTCACCAAAATCTAACTAGGAAGAAAGATGTTTTCAGTAAATTATTTAAGTTTTCATTAGCTTCCTTGATATAATATCCATATTTTATTTTCTACCATTTCTGTATTTCACTTTATTATCATCCTTTCACAACGGTATTCCAAATAGATTAATCTATTGATACATTGCTTGTCCCCCAACAAAATGAACAAGATTAATGTTTGTTACCAAGCAACCAGGGCGATGCTACACATGACCCTGATGTATATTACGTTCCAAGGAGATTTCAACAGCGACCTCATTTTAGCTTTGACCTTGTGGCGAAACCCAACGAGTCGATATTTCTTAGGACTTGTTACGTTAACTTCATACAAAATTAAGAGCTATAATATCTCTCATTAATCTTTGAGTATGTTTTCTATTTCTTCCAGGACCTGTGATGCCGATTCCAATGGGCCTGAACGCCGCCTCCACTTGTCTTCTCTGTTACTTCTTGCTGGGCAACCACTTATTCCTCTAAGCTTCTTGTCACATCACATCCTGTGCACTTTTCCCCATCGTCTGATCCAAAATATACGAGTAATGTGAAACTAGTGGAAAATATCATGTTGTTTAGCAGATACATACTTTATTGTAGTATTTTGTTAAGTACATATTAAAATACATACAGGACAGGCTTTAAACAAAATTAAGAATGATACCTTTTGCTTTTAAAATTATCACTCTTAAAAAGCGTGTCATCATTGCAGATTGTAATGAAATATTCCAAGAGCGCCTTTATGATGTCAACAAACAAGTATTCGTAACAAATAGATCAAATAGTACTGAAAACTTAATCCAAATGCAAAGTGCAGGTATTTCCTACCTCATAAACATTGTAATTTAAATACCTAGTAGAAAGCATACTATGGTTATATTGACCATATTGGTTATATTACTATTGGTATAATAGTAATAGTAATAGTAACATTGTAATTAAAATACCTAGTAGGAAGCATACTATGGTTATATTGACCATATTGGTTATATTACTATTGGTATAATTGCGATTTGATTGTCGATAACTTATCTTATACCTTGTTAACTGTCAGGGATGACAAGAGGGAGTTATAGCCCTCCCCCCCCCCACACTCCTTGACCAAATTATCTCCTATTCTTCACTTCTATGAAATTCAATAAAAACACGAAATAATACAGAAAATAGTTATTCTAACGATATTACATCTACTATAGTTGATTATTGAATTAAATTTTGTTCGTTGAATATGTTCTAGGAAATTACTTTGTCCATATCCATTTACTTATACTACATTTGAAATACATGCATGTCGATATTTTTTTAGTATAGGACGATAATTGAGCTCAAAATAAAATAATTTTAATTGTGTGAGTTTGTATTTGGAAGAAAATGGTTCAAAACTTAAGAATGCGCATCAGATTGAGATATAAAATGTAAAATAAATACCAAAGTTTGACTTTTGTTTCCCGAAAACAAGGAGTATAAAACGTTGCAGCAATTTACCAAAACTGTGTAAATTATAACTTTCATAATATTATCATATTATGGATCCCAGACCTGCAGAATGGCCTTACTGACAAACACAGAACAATCCACATACCCCACATAATCCACATAATCCATATCCAATCCACATAATCCACATACCAGGCGGCGTGAAACCGTATGAAATTTGCCTCGAACGATCTCGAAAATAGGGCCCCTGGTCTTCCAAGCATTTCGAAGACCCTATTAACGAGCAAGTCTAAAGCCATGACCCATGTTCACATGCTGTCGTCCTCATGTAGCAGAGAGTTCATGTTGGCGATGTCCCGCGTGCTCCACGCGTCAAGCGGGTCTGGTGGCGAAGTAGGTAGCGCGACGGCCACCAGTGTAGGTGGCGCACTAGCGCGGTGGGACTTGGCAACAGCAGAGGTGACCCGCTTCGCCGGCTCGGCCGACATAGGAGACACTCTGGAACAGGAAGGAGGCGCTCGTGGCTTATTCGCACAACCAAGATCAGTTCTGCACTCTAGTGGTAGAGATGTGGTACTAGAGGAAAGGGTTCAACATTCAATTATCCATAAGGAACCTGTAGAGTTTGGATACCTCTACATCATACACTATTAAACATAGAACCATAAAAATTGTAAGTAGTATAGAAAAGATTATGCTTATTCGATCTGTCACCTCAGAAATGCATTTATTGTGTCTAAATAATTATAAAATAACTTTCGGTATGAAGCTAATACGGCTTATACTGTAGCCTGATTGGTCTGTTGAACCATTTCCTGTACTCTGATTGGCTGCTGCATTTCATGTTTGCATGATTATTACGCTGCAATTTAACCTCGGAGAAAAATTCTGAGGTGACAGATCGATAAAGCATAATCTTTTCTATACTCGTTACTTTTTTCAGGGTTCTATGTTTAATAGTGTATGAAGTAGAGGTATCCAAACTCTACAGGTTCCTTATGGAGAATTGAATGTTGAACCCTTTCCTCTAGTACCACATCTCCACCACTAGAGTGCAGAACTGATCTTGATTGTGCGAATACTGAAGGAAACCACGAACAAGTGTACTTGGGGTGTTGGGCGTGTGACGTCACCATAGGATTTACGGGTAAAATCAAACTTGCCGCGTAAACAAACGAGCTCAAACCAGTACCCATAATGCCCAAGCTCAAGAGGTCGGACTTTCTGATCCAACATGGATGCCTATATTTTCATTCATTAGACTAGATTTGACTCAAGGTCACGTCCAGGTGCTTACGTCACAATGTTAAAAGGATAGGGAAACTGGGCGACCTGATCCAAATTCGGTATGCACCCTTGATGTAGGTACAGTTTTTAACTAGGTTTTTGAAATTGATGTTAAGAATTGTTTGCTATTTTAATGACTAGCTGAGAAGGAAATCTGGATACGCAAAATCGATAAAATTTAATTATGTATTTTACAGAGAACTTATCGCCCACAGATCACTATTCACAGAGGTACCGCAGAAGTAGAAGGGCGGAAGCCCATTTCAGTTATTCTTTATGTGTGCTTTAAACAAGTATTTCCTGTTCAACCAATCATATTTGTAATGATGACTCGAGTCATTGTGTGAGAGAATACTGCAACATAACTTTATTTGTTGACTTAAGAGGCAAACGGAAGCGAACGGGAATCGCACGGTTTGTCAGAGCGTTTTTTTGAAATTGTGTCTTCCCACTTAATAATTTTAAAAAATCAGATAGTAACGACCCATAACAGCTTAATAGACTAAATAATGCCGCACACTGGAGTTCATTATGACCTCTGGTGCAACCTTAAAGTGTTAAATACGATTATTTTCGATTATTTTATAAAAAATATCGTATTTAACACTTTGAGGTCGCACCAGAGGTCATAATGAGCTCCAGTGTGCGTCATTATTTAGTATATTAGGCTGTTATGGGTCGTTACTATCTGATTTTTTAAAATTATTAAGTGGGAAGACACAATTTCAAAAAAACGCTCTGATGAACCGTGCGATTCCCGTTCGCTTCCGTTCGCCTCTTAAGTCAAATAACAATTGATATAGTTTGATTACATCATTCAAAAAGTGTGCAGAGGTACAGAGTGTCCACAGCTGTAAGGGGTGATATTGGGTGATGAAGGGTTGATGGTGGGATGATAAAGGATGATTGCTGGTGATTTAATCACCTGTTCCTCGCTGTCTTGGGTCTCGGCTTGCCACGCGTCTTCACCGCCTCCTTGACGATGTCCCCGTTGCACTGGGTCACGTGACCGTTCATCACCACCGCCTTCTTGGTCTGAAACGCAAACAGAATGATTGGTGTGGAGTTGAAAAAAATGTGACTATATCTAGATGTTTTAATAGGAAAACGCTCTGTGTAACGCGTTGATGAGCGAGCACGGATATGCGCAACACATCGAACCGAAATTCTGTCTATTGAAAATGTCATTAAAAGCCAATAATTCTTTAATTTCGTCACAGACTGGTATGAAAATCTTCAAAAATTCAAAAAATATTGGTCCCAATAAGCATGTAAAGTTTAAAGTTGATCGATTGAACCTGAACCTTTATGATTGAATGGTTCCTTGTTAATTTTCAAAAATCACAGGATCTTGTTCAAAAACTATACCTGGGACCACTCATATGATATAAGTGTGTTTACACAATATCAGATCGATCTGTTGATTATTAGGGCCGGTTTCACCAAGATTCTAAACCCGGGTTAGAGTAAACCTGGTTTAGGGGCCTCTAAACCAGGTTTACCGCCTCTAACCCGGGTTTAGAATCTTGGTTAAATGCAGCCTTAGTGTCATAATTATGCGTTTGAAAGTTTCTGTTCTAACTACCTTGGAACATTGGAACTGAGGCGTCAATGTTGCCGTGATCCATAGCAACAAGCAAAATGTCCGTAAAATGTCAATAACTTTTGGATTTAAACACAGATTTGTCTGAAAATTGTCAAAAACACAGATAATGTTGGTCCCAATGACCATGCAAAGTTTTAAGTTGATCGGTCAAACGGTTCTAGTTTAAATTTCAAAAATCACAGTAAAGATGGTTTTAAATTTTAACCAATGGGAGGATTTGGCTGAAACTTTGTATGATTTGGTAAAATGTTAGTGGTAATGACTTGTCAAAATTTCAAATTGATCAAACAAACCAATCGAAAGATTTTTTTTTTTAAATTTGAACTAATCACGGGATCCCGTTCAAAAACGATCCCAGGGACAACATAAAGTACGTTAGTATGTGTACAAAATTTCAGATTGATTGCTTGAGCGGTTTGACCTGGGGTGTGACGACAAAAAAAAAGTACCGTGGTGACGCTCGCTACGCTCGCTCAATTACTTACTGCTTTTGTTTTATTCCATTATTTTAGTGAATTTAATAGTAAAATTGTAAACATTATTGTTACATATCTTCTCACTTGTATACTTTGTTAGGGATTGAATATTTTACTTTGTTTCATTTCAGCAATGTTTTGGGGAAGTTCGAATCTTCAAACAAATACATTTTGACCCTCCCCCCCCCCCCCCCCCACCCCATCAGGCATAAATCTTGCGTACGTGCAGAAAATTCAACACAAAACTCTCACTGATTTCTTTCAATTTAATTAATACACATTTAGGGTAAAAGGCTTCTTGGTGAAAACAGGTTTCCGACCCCTGCTCTAGGGGGCTCTAAAGGACGTCACGCTTCAGGGTAGGAGGGGTTCTGGAGCCAGAAGGACGTCACGTTTTGATAGATATTTTCAAAATTCAAAATTTCAGTTCTCTACATGTATCAACTGAAATTTTGCAAAAAATTGACAAATTCTGATATATTTTACAGACAGACAAATTATTTTTAGGGGGTAGAGATAGTTTTGTGACTTCCTGTTAGGGGGGGGGGGGTGGTCTCGAAAAGTATGACAAAGCATACGGGGGGGGGGGGGGGGGGTCAAAATAACCAATTTTTAGCGTGATGTCCTTTATGCACAGCCCCTTGAGACTGCAACACCGCGTTGACGCTGCCCTCAACGTCACCTTCTCAGCCTGCACTCCTGCGCGTATCGCGTTGACGTTGACGCCCCCGCACGCCGCCGCCTCCTCGTCGGAGCTGCTGGACATGTGGTTGACGTGCTCGTGGTGGTACACCGAGTACTGGTTGTCGCCGACAGATGGCGTGGCACTGCGCTGGCGGGCAGAGCGGGCGCGGCGCAAGCGCGACCCGCGGCCCAACAGCGGACCGTCTGGACATCAATACACAATCAATTAGTTCCCAAGGACGGTGAATTTAAAGCTCGTCGACAGCGAGGTCATTTTGCGCACTTTAAGTTTTATATTTTTTGATCATGGAGGTTACGGGGAGGGGTCGACCAAAGGGAGCCCTGCCCGGAGGAGTCCAGTACTAGTCGGACGGTCAGGCAGGAATGGTGACGGACCGGGCGGATGGAGGCTTCCGGCCGGGGGGACCCGATTTTAGGGGGATCACCATCTTTAGGGGGGAGGCAGGCCCGAAGGGTCCGCGAATTTGTGGAGGGCATGGGACCAGGTGGACCCTGAACTGCTCTTACTTGGGACCAGCCCGTAATGTGGGTTGGCCCCTTATCCCCCATCACCGCGTCAAGGTGGCAGTCCATCGGGGGGCTTTCTCAGTATTGTGCATATAGTTAAGTCTCAATATTTCTATAACTATTCAGTATAGGCATTAACAAGGAAATTCAATACAATAATATAAAGTCTATATTCTCAACGGAGCCGAGGTCCCACAAGTGAGAATGTAATATAGAGAAGGGAGGAGAGGAAACCCGGTACCGGCATGTAGCCTACTCCTGACGAAAGATACCAAGGGGGCGAGCGGCTTAACGTCCCATCCGAAGGACGGTGTAACATTCACAGCACGGTCCTCCACAACCCCCCCCCTTGGATGTCAGGAAAACGTTAGTGTTATGTCGTGTTTTACGTGTAGTTTCATTTTGTTAACAAAAAACTAAAAAAATCCTTTCATACTGCTAAAAAACCAAAACAATGCCCTGCGGGTAGAGATGTAAAGTTACCGGTAACATTGAAATTGGTAATATTACCGGTAACATTACCGAGCACGGTAATATTGAATTTTCTGCGCAGTTTTAACTATATGGCGTAAGAAAATTAATGAATGTGAATTAATTAACTTTTTCATATTACTTAGTTTACATAGGTATTGTGTATTTACTATTTATTGATTGAGGATCTAGGTATACATCTCAATTTTACAATAGCGATTTTAATTGAGCGAGCGTAAAAAGCGACTCCATTCTGCACTTTTGGACACTTTCTGTTTTTTTGTGTTTGTTTGTTTGGCCCGACGCCAAACATTAAACGAGGTCTCATTCTTTTCCGATCGAACTAAAATTTTTGCATAGTACATACAAATTCATACTAGCTTAATCGTGTATAGTTTTTGTGAGCTTACCTCGATTGGAGTTAAAATGAAAATATCTCACGATTGGTCAAAAATCAAAATGCTGCGATTAAGTTCAAATTTTGCCTGGACATTAAGACTACTACCTGCCATTTTCTCTTATTTTATAAGTTTTCAGCCTAATCGGTAGAGAACGTACTCATTTGATATTTAAATAAAATGCCAGAAGGTATTTTATTGTCATTTAATTTCCTGTGCAACTTACATCTGTTTTTCTTTATGGATCATAGTGATGGCTATTCTCATTTTCAATGAAGTCGTGTAATTTTATTTTGATCGTATTTCAATTCCTATGGATGTATATGTTTTCTTTGCATTACGATATTCCGGTTGGATGGAGATGTTGCGCGTTTGGGTGCTCGCTCATTAGCGCGTTATACACCGAGCGTTTTCCTAGTTATTTCTGCTTAAATAAAGACTTCGAGTCGAGGTAAATTTTCATTAAATGTTGTAATGGGCATGATTAACAATTACGAAATTAAACATCATGCTTTTACAGTCGCAGTGAAATATCCTGCAATCAAAGAGCGAACTCTGAAAGACCCTTCCTTCAAAATAATTAGGTAGTATATTATGTAAAAGAAAGTAAATTTAAAAAAAGTAAGTAGCCAACGTGGAAAATATTACATTTGATAATGTTTAGATGTCGGTACCTACAGTATAGCTTGTTGATTTATAAAAATATAATCAAATCTCTATACATCCTCTTTTTACACTGTGGTGTACTGTGGCAAAATTTGAACACTTCCATTATTTTTTTTTCTCTAAAATTACCGAAAGTTACAATGTTACCAACGATGGGGGTAATATTACCGTAATATTACCGGTGTTCACATCTCTACCTGCGGGGCAATGTATCGGCATGCCCTCACCACCCCAAAGTGTCAAATTTTAAAAAAAATTGAATATTTCAGCTAACTACACCTCATAACTATTCAAAATTGACTTCAAAGTGTCCAAAGTCAAAAAACGCCTTGCGGGGCTGGGTGGGGGCCGCGACCCACACCCCCTTAACCCGGAAAAAACGTTTTCCTTGCTTCCCCCCCCCCCTCCCTGGCAGAAATCCTGCGGAGGCCAATAGTTATTATGGAATTATGTGGTATTCAGAGAATCCCTTAACGTCGCACTGTTCTCCAACTAGGCCAGGGGTCGGCAACCTTTTTTGGTGAAGGAGCCAATTTCCCAAAAATTAATAAATAAGATAATAATGGGAGCCGCAGTAGAGGCAATCAAATATAATACACCGAAAACAATAAATTTAATTACTAGTCTATTTTGACATTTTGACGAAGCACCTCGATTGTTGCCCCGCAGGGCGTTCTTTTAAGAATATCAACAATTTAAGAGTGATTCTGGGACTCTATATAATGAACAAATTGAATCAAATAACCCTACAATTGTTGCCCCGCATGGCGTTTTTTAGCATTTCAAAATTTAAAAGTGATTCTGGGACTCTAAAATGAACAAACTGAATCAAATTACATTCCAATTGTTGGCCCGCAGGGCGTCTTTTTAGAATTTCACCAATTTAAAAGTGATTCTTGGACTTTAAAATTAACAAATTTAATAAAATATTTTTCCCATTGTTGCCCCGCAGGATTTTTTTTTCCGAATTTTTCAATGTTTCGATTCTAGATTTTTATTTAAATTATAAAGAGCCATTTAAGAACCACCGAAGAGCCGCAGGTTGCCGACCCCTGCACGAGGCTAATAGCGCCGCTTAAGTGATTACGATGATGATTGGAAGGATGGACGGTGGGAAGGAGGTGGTCGTGATTTATTTAAGGGAACCTCTTCAGCACTGGCTGAGTGATACATCAGCCAGGAAGGTCGGTTGCGGAGTTCAAACCCAGCCCCCAAGGGAGTCCTGAGTGTTTAAGGAAGTACAGTTTGTTATCGCAAGACGTTCCCTGTTATCTCTCCCTCTTTCCTGCGGTAACAGAAACCTAACAGGGACTATTCTGAATCAACATGGAAAATCATCATGAATCCAAAAGGAAGTAAATTGAAGTACATTGTTTGAATATAACAAGAAATGCTGTGTAACACATTGATAAGTATAATGCTTTAGTATTGCATTGTCTTGTGTCAGTTGAAGCTTTACAGGCATTGGAGAAATATGGAAGCAAGCACATGGCTCCAGGGTGCAGTGATTTTGTTTAAAATCTCTGTGAATACATAAGTTAAAAATATTTCAGTACAAGCATAAAAAGTCAGTACAATACGGAGGTAAATTACTCTTAAAGTTATTGACCAAATTGTATGGAAATTTAAAATTTTATTTAGAAGAAATCAAATGTTGTTACTACCAATGACCATGCAAAACTTTAATTTGATCGGTCAAACGATTTCATTTTCAAATTTAGAGCTCTCGCCCGGTAAGTGAGAGGTCCCGGGTTCGAGCCCCGGTTCGGTCGGATATTTTTCACAACGCACATCCTTTCCTATCAATGTTATCATTGTTCTTAATAATGCTAATTAATCGATTTCTGGCCTAATCCGTAATTCTCAAGTAACAGAAACCTCTCACAAATCAAAATTCAAAATATTCATCCTTCATTCAGAATTTAGGAATAACTTACATAGCGACGCAACACAGCTTATAGATGCAACTTCCGATCACTGGTCTAAGTTCCGTCAAACCGCTTCCTGGCTTTCTGATATCACTCCAGGAACACCTCGGAGATATAAACAGAATCACTGTTCAATATCATCAAGTCGTTGATTCGTTCACATTGTCCGTCAGCAAGCGATAAGTTGATAGAAACGGAGGAAACACCATGGGCTTGGTCACTGACGTTGTGGCTGGAATATCAACATTGATGTGATAGTCGTTTTAACTTGTCAAAGCAGTCAAGTTCGGTGGAACTGTGATCGCCATGGATATCTTAGCGACTTTGTTTCTGTTGCAAATTTTAACTGGATGCATTGGTAAGTTCTTTTTTAGTTTTAATATACCTGTCAGATATAATTGTCATGATTTAATGTAATTCTTATGTTTAATTCATTATTGCATGTTATAATACTGTACTAATATGGAAGAGAAATGCAATCCACACAAACAGGCTCCATTATAAAGGCAGGGAAGCACTAACAAATCAGGTTTTAATCTTACTCATGAGATGACTATTTAACAACACAATTTGAAATAATGAATTTCTACACGATGTTAATCTTTTCTACCATCAATAGACTATATTTCATAACAGCTACAAGCCTAAAAAACAAATAACAAAAACATTGCAATGAAGTACGAATATCTCAGTCCCTTTCGGCCTTTTTTTAGAAATTCGACTTTTTTATGAGTGAATTATTATCTGAAAACATTGCACCACACATCGCATGTTTAGCCGAAAAGTAGCATTCAGAAATCTGTTTCTGTTGGGTTAGAAACTCTATTGAGATGAGATTGTGTTTTCTGCGCAGCATCTCAACTTTCATGTTTTTCATTGACTTTCCGTTTCAACTTTGTATGAATGATATTTGAGTGATGACCCTTGAGTGACCCTTGAGTGAAACAGTAGGGCCGGAAGGAGTCAAATTACTTCTTAACATCATTTGTACGCTCCCCCTCTCCCCTCCCTAAACATTTCATTTGCTGAGCTAATTTTGTATACTTTCAAAAATGATTTGAAAATACATTATGAAGCACAACAGTAAAAGAAGTTTCAAAAATATTATCGACGTAACACTTTTTTATGTAATATCCAGTGGAGTGAGCTAGAGCTCGAGACTGCAAAGTAAGTGGTACCAGGTTCGAGGCCCGTTTAAACCGGATATAACTCGCAATTAGCTCGTACCTTCAAATTATCTTAACAAACAATGTTTTAATATACATTTATTGAGCGAGCGAAGCGAGCGACTCCATTTGGCTCTTTTAGCACGGACCTCTGTTTTTTTTTTTTTTTTTTTTTGTTTTTGTTTTTGTTTTTGTATGCTAAAGGAAGCAATAGAAGTCGCACCGTTTCACCGATCGACCTGAAATTTTGCACACATGTAAAGACAACCTTCTCTGTTTGCAGACCCAATTTTTTTTTTGAAATCCATCCATTGGTTCATTGTTAAAATAAGTATCTCCTGATAGCCTAAAAAATGAAAATGGTCTTCGAGAAATGTGATCAAACTCATATTTAGCATGGTCAGTAAGACCAACAAAGTCACTTATTTTACAAATTTTCAGCCGAATTTGTCAAGAAAGTATGCACTTATTGACATTTTTAATAGTTGTCAGAAATGAAACATTGAAAATGAATGTCTTTCCAATGCAACTGAATCTGATTTGCTTTAGGTACAAGAGTGTTTTGATGGTATGTACACTTTTTTAGTGAAAAGCAGATATTTTTATGTTTATTGAGTTGATCAAATTTAAATAATTCAATTTGGATCATAGTTTCCAACAAATCATTTCGAGTTTTTAAGGACCTTGATTGTCTTTTCGTCAATTCGTAGTTCTGATGGCCGTGCCTCCCGTGTTTCTACTTGGCTAATTTTGCATCCAGGAGGGATTAGAAACATAAGCTCACATTTCAATAATATCATTGAGTGGCGTTTGTTCTCTTCTAGCGTTCACACGTCATTCCAAATCTCTCCTGCATTTTGCTTCTTTTCGTTGATAATTTTGGCAATTTGGTGTACTTTGTGAAGGTATTAGTAAAATTGAATCGCTTTTAAAGCATAGATATTAGGTATCTACAGTTTTTGTCCAGGGGATTGATTATTTCAAATTATTTTCTTCTTGGAAACGTTGGATTTATTCCATTTCTGAGCTTCTGTCTAGCCTGACATTTCCTTGAAGGTTGCTATTTTTTTTTGAAAGTTTTGATTCATTCAGTTCAAAACATTACGTTGTCTTATTTTAATTGTGGAACGTTGGATTCATTCCGTTTCTAAACTAGGTAGTTACTATTTTACCTGATCCGTTTTTTTGTGTGGAACTTTGATTCCTTTCGCTTATTAGTTGAAAGGTGTTTACTTTATTTTCATATTTGCGAAGTTTTGTTCAAGATTCATTTCGTAACATTACGACATTGAATACATTACGTCTTTGAGCACACATTTCGTGCATTTCAAACATTGATCACACAAATATTATTGTACTTTAATTAGGTAGGTACTCTACTTCTTACTTTTTCATTACCTATCTTATCCCTATTTAAACATGCCGAAACATGGAAAGACTTCTGCTAGAATGAAAGCCATAAAGGCGAAAAAGCGTCTGCGTGAAATTGAAGATCAAGAAACTGACGAAGCTAAATCTAAAAGGTTGAAACAAAATGTCGTTAATAATAAAGCATCAAGGAGCAAAGAGACCCCCGACCAGACTGCTGCAAGGAGATACTCAAACAATCAACGCAATACCCGCTCTCGTGCAGCGGGTATTGCCGATTGACCGACCAACTAAAAACTTCGCATGGTAATTGGTAGCAACATTTAAGGTATTTTTGCCAATTTTCAGTCTTATCTGTCGTTATTTTCAAAAGTTTTTGTAATTCTAGCGACATTTTGTGTGTTGGCTGTCAAATTCACGGCGACTTCGAATCTTCAGTTCAAGGCAGGGTAGTTAGAGCAGAAAGTTTCAAACGAAATGAAACTAATAATGACCGTTTAACAGATTGATCTGATATTGTGTACACAGTAATATCATATCATATGAGTGGTCCCAGGTATATTGTTTGAAGGATATCATGTGATTTTTGAAACTTAACAAGGAACCGTTCAATCAAAGGTTTAATCGAACAACTTAAAACTTAGCAAGGTTATTGGGACCAATATTTTTGGAAATTTTGGAGATATTTATACAAGTCTGTGACGAAATTCAAGAATTATTGGCTTTTAATGACATTTTCGATAGACATAATTTCGGTTCGAGGTGTTGCGTGTATCCGTGCTCGCTCATCAACGCGTTACTCAGAGCGTTTTCCTAGTATGTATGGAATAATAATGCGGTACATAAGCGAATCAAGATAGTTTAGCCCCCCTCTCCCTCCCCTTTCACAACTCACATTGTCTATCGTCTCGATCTCCAATCACCCGAATCACCCCCCTTGGATAATATCAACAAATCACGTTTCCCTTACAGCAATCGCCATGGAGACAACCGATTCCTTGACGAAGCCATCGGACTCAGCCCAAACCTCGGGACCACATTCTCAATTCCACACCGAATCTGTCACCGGATTTGAAACCACTCCAGATCACGTGGCGCCACCAAACATCGGGTCCGAATCAAAGACGAGTACAACAGTGGATTCGGGAATGGCAGAAGACGTGATCCCGGATACAACTGTGGGTCCTCCGATGACCCTTGGTATGAAGTCAAGTACAACAGAAGAAGCGAAGAAGACACCAGTGACCTCGGAAGACACCTCGACGTTCTACCCGGAATCCGAGACGCAGCTTGTCTCGGAAGAAACTGAAGATTCGGTGAAGACACAGAATAATATTATAACTACAACAAGTGAACAGTTGGCGACCGATGAAATGTTGTCGAAAACTACCAGGATGATGGACCATGATGCCACGGATATAATCCAAAAGTCTGGAACTAAACCGACGATGCAAATCGTATCGGCAAGGACACCAGAGGACGCAACAGATGCATCGTCTGTTACCCCTGAGTCTGTTACCAGCAACAAGGAATTGACATCGAGTACAGCATTTGGCTCGGATCACTCGACGGCTGTCGTGGAGTCAGGAAATACTTCGCACAGTTCTGACAACAGTACGGAATGGTGCGGGATGGTGGGTGATCCAAATCAGACGGAAAATACGACAGTTGAAAGTTTCCCGGAGTTCACGGAGAGAAATTCCACTCTCGAGAGATATTCACATCAAGGTATATTACTAGATTTGTCGATACCACCAGTGTTCTTATTAGATATTTTTATTTTTATCTAGATAAAGATAAAGATAACCTGCCAAAAGTTTATCTAGATAAGATAATAGATGAATTTCTAGAAAATTGTAATAGATAATAGATTTTTTTTTTTACCAAATACTACTGTTTCCCAATTTTTTTCGAATCCTAAATCTGGAACTCAAGTTTTTACAAAATGTGGCTGTCAAAACAAGCCAACTAATTTGACTAAATTAAGATTATTTTCGTTTTTCATATCATCTGACATTTGAGGTTTGTGCATGTTCATACACACAAATACATTTTGAATTTTATATTTTTGATCTAGATAATTGCCAATAGATCACAATATTTTTATCTAGATAAGTCACAACACTGACGACCACACTCGAAAAAATAATTGTTTTGACTACTATCAAATTAATTTATTAAATGAAGGAACTATTTGCTATCAGTAATTCAAAATACAGAAAAATGCTACATTCCCAACAATTGTATTTCTCATAAAGGGAGAGATACGTTTTTCTCAGAGGCGCATAATTAAAATATGCCACCTCAATGGCATACCTAAAGCATTTACAATGAGACTTTATTTTCATTATTTTTTCTCACTCATTTTATACCACAAGGTGTGCCAGTGTATTATGTGCTTCTTCTTCTACAGAGAAACTGAAAGTATTCTGGATTGTTGCTGGAACAGTCGCTGGAATTCTGTTGATTGTTCTCATCGTGTCCTTCGTAATCTGGCTGAAAACGGTCTCTGGTCGTAAAGGTAATTTCCTTTCAAGTACAGCATCATGCGCTCACTGATTATTTTCAAAAGTTGTCAGACAGCTTTTTGTTGATCTAAGAAAATATACACGAACTTAGAAATACAATATTTGTGACCAAGCTTGACGAAACAGTGAAAATCATTATCACATTTAACCAGGTGCGTGAAGTTGACCCCCCCCCCCCTTACCCCAGCACAAATTCTGGGATGATGCGCAAAAATTTCTAAAACAAATTCTAAAAATTTACAGGGTTGTAGCACAAATTGGGCACAAATTTTTGCGCATGGTCCTAGAATTTGTGTTGGGGGGGGGGGGGGGGGGGGGTCAACTTCACGCACCTCATTTAACCATTTGTTTCGTGCTATTATTTCTGTTCTGTATATTTAAGTAAACGTCAACATTGTGTAACATTGACAATAATTAATAAATTATTATGAAGTTATGATGTTTTGGTGGTCACTGGTCACTCAGTAAGCAGTAACTTTAGTAACCAAGGTTATATTATTTTGAATTATAAATTGCTGTATGTCTCTTAAGGGTGTTTCTTTGGTGTCTCATTGTTGTAAATTAAATAAAAAATCATTGCATTTACAATTTCTAATCTATTAAAAACATTGAATAACAAAATTGAAAAAGTGTTTTGCTTCTGAAAGACCAGATTTAGTACCTAAAAAATGGAATCTCAAGAAATGGCATCGGGGCACTATATTATAGTCGACTCTTAGTATCAAGTGGTTTGAATTTCTTGAGACTTTAGACAAGGATTCATGACAAATTAAGTCTCATGTTGAAATTGTAACATTGCATTTAGGAAATATTAAATATTAAAAATAATGTAAAGCCCCATTTACACGGTGCAATTTCTTGAACAACTTCTGTGTCACATTCCCACTTTTCATACAATTTTGTATTTACACGATGCAACTTTCTGTCACAGAACTTAAAACATGTTCTTATTTCCATTCAAAAAGTGTGACACAGAAGTGTGGTACAGAAGTTGTACAAGAAATTGCACCATGTAAATGGGGCTTAACACTTATTTTGCAACGGCAGTATTCACCATGCCATTAAAACATTGGACGGAAGGGGAAGTCTGGACTCGTTTGGATACTGCACGTGATTGTCATTTGTTTTCAGCGTTCACTCCAGAGGTGATTGAGATGACGTTTGGCTGCACGGCGATGTACGACGATCTCAACATCCTGGAAGCTGGAGGAACACCCACATCTCCCACAAGATCCAACAAAGTGCATCCACAGAACGGTACGTTTTCACAAGAACATTATTATATTAGTTGAGTACTAGTTCATAGGCGTCCACAGGATTTCTCTAGGGGGGTAGGGCAGGCCAAGGAAAACAATTTTTCCCGGGATAAGGGGGAAGGGGCGTACCCCCACCCTGCACCGCAGGACGTTTTTTGGTTTTTGACACACTTCGAAATCAATTTTGAGACGTTTTGAAGTTATTTTGTTGAAATATTCAATACTTTTTAAAATTTGACACTTGGGTGATGGAGGGATTGCTCTCACTTTGCCCCGCATGGCATTTTTTGGATTTTTGACACTTTGAAATGACTATTTTTCAGGCTTTTTGTCTACAAAATGAAACGTAAAAAAACGTAAATAATACGTAAAAAGCCACACAAAAATGTTTTCCTGACATCCAGGGGGGGGGGGGGGGCAAGCGCCCCCCTTGCCTCTCCCCCCTGTGGACTCCCATGCTAGTTTACAACGCCTATGCAAAAATTGTAAAATTGTATTTTTTTCTTTGATGGACTATAGATTGA
Source organism: Leuctra nigra (assembly GCA_934045905.1). Taxonomy (NCBI): domain Eukaryota; kingdom Metazoa; phylum Arthropoda; class Insecta; order Plecoptera; family Leuctridae; genus Leuctra; species Leuctra nigra. Next base: position 16,101,256 of record OW203772.1, read on the forward strand.
TATTCACTTTCTAAAGTGATGCACGTACAATTCAAATTTGACAATGTCAATCAGAAGCCAATAGGATTTCAGAGTTTTACTCAAAACGCTATTTCATTGGCTTGAATTTGAAAATGCCTAATTTGAATTGTATAGTGTGCTAGACATCTCTATGAATGGCGATGTGATGCCAAGGAAACAGTATCTGATAGATGTCAGGAGGGGCAGAAGGACTGAAAAGCTAAACTCACACTTTATAGGGCCTTTTGGACTCGCAACACAACAGATATTAATTTGGGAAGATGAAACGGACACTTTTTGGTAAATATCCGGGGAGAATAACATTTCAAATTGTGTCTAGTTAACATTTTTACAGTTACAATATGGAAATATTAATAGTTATCTTGCTTTCGAAGCGTGGTGTATTAGTTAGCAAAATACGAGAAACAAAATCGTACAAGTATTCTGCTTAGTAAGATGTAAATTTGGCATCTATGAAGGTAATAGATCCCTCCCCTAACCAAGACTGTGTCCTTTCATCTAATACATCTTGATTTCATCCCCAGTTGATGAAGAAGTTGACAGTGGAGTCAGCATGGACCACTTCTCCCTGACCAATTCGACCAATCCCGTGCGTGCCTCCATCGCCACTTTCAAACCGATCAAGAAACAGTCAATATAGACACAAACTAATGCTTCCAGAGATTCTAGAAGCATTCTAAATAAGACGAATTTCTTGGGTTTATATATTTTAAATAATTAAACTTTATTACCAGATATACATACACGAAAAATAATGATAAATATGACAGTTATTTATCCAGTTACGCGATTATGAATAAAGTTCTTATTTTCGAAAGTAGGTAATGAAATGGACGTATTAATTATGGCCTTCAATAATGGTAATTTAAAGCAGGTACGTGTACTATGTATAATAAAATGTTATAGGAAGTTAGGTATGATTATTGATTACGGTCTGATACTGATGATATAATAAAACATGTATATATTCACTTGCATGAACATTTGTTTTTAATCCAACGTGCCAATCCATCCTCTTCAATTCAAACCTTCTTCTTCTCCTTATTTTCACTCTCTCCTGCTCCACAATATTTCCCACTACTTATTCCAGTACCCTCTCTTCCGCTTCTAATCCGATCTATTCTACTCCACTTGCATTATAATACAAGGATTTACTACAAGTATTAATTTATTAATTCTAATGTCACATTAGTTACAACGATTGTGGCGAATACGTAATATTCCTATTCAGTGATTGATTGAGAAGAGCAGCACATCTTCTACCTTTTGGTTGTGACGTTGTGTTTATGTTTATGGTTTTGTGGTTGTGAGTACAGATAACAAAATATTTCAACCACAAAAGGATATTGTCAACAAAAACTCTGTGCCTCAGACGTAAAAGGCCGGAAGTAAATTTCTGTGATTTGTCAGGAGAGATTTAATGGCTGCTTTCGTCCAATTTCATTTGTAATGGTTTGAGGAAACTATTCATTTGATGTGAGTAAGAAGATAGAATTTGTTAAGTCATTGATTATTGAATAATTATTCAATAACGTTTCTTGCATTTTATCAGGTTCAGTGCACTATAAGCCAGAAGCTCCAATAGCTTTCAACTATTATGAGAAATCAATTGTGATGGGTTTATATTCAGTTAATTATTCTGGAAGGTCAAGTGCAAACCATAGAATCTGAAATACTATTTACTTCATGATGCTAAACAATCACCTCTTACAAAAGGTCCCCTCTTACAAAAGGTCACCTCTTCCCCCCCCCCCCCCCCTCGAAAACTGCCGCCTTAGCGCGGTGATGGGGTTTGTGATGTCAAATGATCCAATGCAGCTAAGCCGGCGAGCATATGCTCATGTAAAGGGCTACCCATGCCGAGGTCAGTGGTGAGAGCAGCCAGGGTCGACCTACCCATGCCCTCCCATGAATGTGCAAACCTCTCGGGCCGGCCTTCCACCTCGAGACGGACTTCCCCCCGAATCGGGTCCCACCGGCTCGAACCCTCCCGCCCCCCGATCCGTCCCCATTCTGACCTGGCCTTTCTACCAAAACTGGACTCCCCCGGGCCGGGCCCTTTAGGTCGACCCCTCCCAATACCTTCCTTAATATTCAACTATAAGTAAAAAAAATGTGCGCAAAATGACCCCGCTGTCGACGCGCCATTAAACAACACTAATTTTATTAAAAGCTTCCACTCACCCCCGAGCGTGTCGCTCTCGCTCGGCTCCTGCAACTCCTGCTTCTCCGTCGCCATCTTGAAAGTCGGACAACAGTACTCGTGCTGCTTCCTGGGAGACACCGGCTGCAGCTCGTCGACCATGGTCGCCCGCCTCGCCAGCTCGACCAGTAAAGCAGGTTCCAACAGCGGCGTCTCGGCGGCGAGCACCAGCTGACGGAAGGCGTCTGGATCCTGCCAGTCGTAGACGTGCGCGGTGGAGACCTTGATGGGGGCGACGACGCTGGAGAAGGGGGGCGGCTCCGTGGGGCTGGAGTAGGCTGGAGGGGGGTCGGAGGCTGGAGCGATGTCGGCGGTTAGCTGGGCGAACATGTTGCCACCGCGACCTGAGGGCAGGAGATTCGACACTTATAATCAGGCGCGTTGGAACTTCATTTGCAAGGGGGGGGGGGGGGGAGAGGGGGGGAATAATATTGTAACAGAACTTGAGCTGGAGATACGAGTGTCTACGAAGACAATGGGGGGCCTGGGGGAGAGCTCACCAGCAAAATGCTGGTTCGGGGCGTAAAGCCCCGGAAAATTTAAGAAATTTAGGCATGAAAGTATGCATTTCTACGCGATTTTTAACACTTTTAAGCATATTTTTATCTTGACATATTAATGTATAAGAACGTATGGAGGGGTTGTATGGAGGGGTATTGAATCTGAGGGGGGGGGATTATCCCCCATTCCCCCACCCTACCTACGCGTCTGCTTAGAATCAAGGGAAAGATCACCACCTTTGGACAGCTATCGTCTAGTTATTAGTAAGTAAATTGTGAAGCAAAAGGTTGTAATGCGACATGAAATCGGCTGCCCCGCAGTTGCGAGTTCGAAAATAATATGGATCGAAAGAATGTCATACAAGAAAAAATATCGATAATTAATATCCAAGTACCAACTCATGAAAACTGTAGTAATTTAAAGAATTTTGAAGATCAAATCGACCAAAATGTTTGTTCAAATCGAGTTAAAATGCACTAAATTATACAGAGGAAACCAAACAAATCCGGGCCTGTGCGCCCCGGAGCCCCATATTGTTGTGAGATTAAATAAAGGAGGGAGTGTAAAATAAGTACAAAATTATGACTCCCAAAATATGCCAGTAGCTTTGGGAATTCGTTCAAGGAACTCCTGAAGGTGACTGTACCCGGCATTTTCTCAGCGAGCACACCCACCTATCTCAGCTGGTGGCTTATTCGCCGCCCCAGGCGCTGTCGTCATAGCTGGAGCTCCCGGCACAGCTGGCGCTCCCGGCACAGCTGGCGCTCCCGGCACAGCTGGTGCTCCCGGCACAGCTGGGAGTGCTGGTGCAGATGGGAGTGCCGGTGCAGATGGGAGACCTGGTGCAGATGGTGCAGGTTTAACTCCCGGGGCAGCTGGCGCAGCCGGGGGCAGTCCCGGGGCAGATGGCACTGCGGTGGGCGACGCGGTCGGCAGAGACAGGTCGTTGGTGAACGCCATCGTGTCCAGAGCCGCCGACAAACCTCCGAACCCAAGAGCAACGTCGACGCCGGCGAGAATGTCGGGGCTGCAACATATTGAAACAAGGTCAGGTTCAGGGTCGCCGACAAACCTCCGAACACGAGAGCAGGCGAGGATGTCGGGGCGGCAACATATTGTAACAAGGTCAGGTTCAGGGTCGCCGACAAACCTCCGAACACGAGAGCAGGCGAGGATGTCGGGGCTGCAACATATTGTAACAAGGTCAGGTTCAGGGTCGCCGACAAACCTCCGAACACGACAGCAGGCGAGGATGTCGGGGCTGCAACATATTGTAACAAGGTCAGGTTCAGGGTCGCCGACAAACCTCCGAACACGAGAGCAGGCGAGGATGTCGGGGCTGCAACATATTGTAACAAGGTTAGGTTCAGGGTCGCCGACAAACCTCCGAACACGACAGCAGGCGAGGATGTCGGGGCTGCAACATATTGTAACAAGGGCAGGTTCAGGGTCGCCGACAAACCTCCGAACACGAGAGCAGGCGAGAATGTCGGGGCTGCAACATATTGTAACAAGGTTAGGTTCAGGGTCGCCGACAAACCTCCGACCCAATAGCAGGCGAGGATGTCGGGGCTGCGACATATTGTAACAAGGTCAGGTCCAGGGTCGCCGACAAACCTCCGACTCAATAGCAGGCGAGGATGTCGGGGCGGCAACATATTGTAACAAGGTCAGGCTCAGGGTCGCCGACAAACCTCCGAACACGAGAGCAGCGTCAACGCCGGCGAGGATGTCGGGGCTGTAACATATTGTAACAAGGTCAGGTCCAGGGTCGCCGACAAACCTCCGTACACGAGAGCAGGTGAGGATGTCGGGGCTGTGACATATTGTAACAAGGTCAGGTTCAGGGTCGCCGACAAACCTCCGTACACGAGAGCAGGTGAGGATGTCGGGGCTGTGACATATTGTAACAAGGTCAGGTTCAGGGTCGCCGACAAACCTCCGACTCCAAGACCACGAGGAAGTCGAACCCAATTTCACAAGATAGCTTCAGGGTTGCCGATAAACTTACGAACCTGAGACCAACATGGGCAGGAGCAATAACAGATTGTAAGCGGAGAGCTATCAAATATCTTATCGCTTGAAGGCGGTCAGGATCACGTGATATGACGTCATATCGATCACGTGATGATGACGTCACTCGAACAATCGTGTGACGTCACAGCTACTCAACCTCCGTCCACAACCAATGTTTACAGTCTTTTTCATTGCCTTGGTGGTGATTAACGTCGCACTGTTCTAGAACGTGGCTTTTGGCGACTGATGAATGATGAATGATGTTTGATAGTGAATATAGGTGAGGATGGATTGAGGGAGGCTGTGATGATTTCAGACATTTTCACAGGAGGGGGCACAACAAATTTTGCAAAACGGTTTTAGTTACATGCATCTTCTCGCTGAAAATTAAAAAAAAAATACAAACATTTCCACACACACAAAATACAAGTAAAAACAATAAGTGTGCCGGATTGAGGGACTCTGAAAGCTTATGTCCCGGAAAAATTTTGAATTTCTGATTTGGATTTTCAGGGGTTTAGGTATTTCTGACTATCCATTTTCTCAGTAGAAGGCTTTAATTTGTTGAAAACAATTACATGATCAATGCAAAAAACGACATTTTAAGGAAATATTTCCCCTCAAAATGTGTACAATTTATGTAAATTTATTAACTTTATTTAAAACTCCCACCATTTTGCAATTTATTTGCAATTTATTGAGCTCGATTACTTAATTCCAAAAGTGTGCAACGCAAAATCGAGAAAATGGACATCGGGCCTCCTACCTCTGAGGAATAATCTATTATTGTTTTCTGACTTTTACGAGACATTAACCTACATTGAGACTAATGATATGCAAGCGACATTCCACTGTTATGAGATTTGTTCCAGTAATGACATAACCTGCTCAGTTCTCTAGGATTGCTTGGCGATGATGGCTGTACAGAAAGTCAATATTCTGCCGTGTCTTCTGTGGATATGGATGTTTACTATTGGTATGTAATCATATTGTTTTGTTGAAAATACGTTTTGTTTCTAGCTTAGTTGGTAAAAGTGTTAATTGGCACTTGAGACATTATCAGTATTGTTGTCGGGATCAAATTAAAATGGTTTATTCGTGGTTGGGGGGGGGGGGGGGGGATGAAATGAGTGAATCCTGTTTCGATTCCAGACACCCAATGATTCTGACTGATACTTTTTCCTGTTTTTTTCTCAATCAAAGACAAATACATCGACAGTTTTCTATTCTAATATAAGTAAAATTATTCGAATTATAATCAATTGTGTGTTTACATTCAAGAAGATAACATGGAACACTGTAGAAATTAATGGCTACGTCAAATTTTCACAAATTTGATCATTCCTTCAGGCTCGGTAGTTTTATTCGACTACAGCAAAGAAAATTTAATGAACTTTTGAAGAAAAAGTTTTTTAAAGGCAAATTCCAACTGTGTCAAAAACGAATGTATACACTCATGAACACAAATCCCGGAATGATACTGTCCCTGTGTATTTATATGAATAACTAACGCATTCCTGCTACTTGTGAAGGGATGCTGAGTGCAGTAGCGGCAAGATCCGAGTCGGAATGTTACGTCATCGGCTGCTACACGCTGTTCCAGCAATCAGCGACCATCAAACCGCAGTGCAGTCAAGATGGCTGCGACGAGAAGGGGGCCCAGGCCCTCATGCAAGCAGTCAAATGTGAGTATAGAACACTCGTTTGCATGAACATAGTAAATTTTAATCTTTTGTATTTTATTATTTTAGTCACTGTTTTATTTTTATTACATATTTTTTATTATACATAATTTTTTTATTAGTTTATTACTGATAACTTTTTTATGTATTGATTTTATGTTCACCACGCGATACGTTTGCATGAACATAGTAAATTTTAATCTTTTGTATTTTATTATTTTAGTCACTGTTTTATTTTTATTACATACTTTTTATTATTCATAATTTTTTTATTAGTTTATTACCGATAACTTTTTTATGTATTGATTTTATGTTCACCACGCGATGAAAACATCTCAAGTGTGTGTCTAAGAAAAGAAACTTACTTACCGTGCGTTTACTGCACGGATAATGTATCGACTGAGCCATCGACTGTTCATTTACTTCCATTGTCACGTGGAAGATGGCGCTGACAAGAGTCATTCCAATGAACTCTTTCCTTTTGTTGGTGTGGGGAGAGTGTAGGTCTAGTCTCTTTTAGCCCAGTAATTTAAAGCAAAAAGGGCTTAACCCACCACTAATTGCAACAGAAGGTTTCAATAGATTAATCGATTCAGAAAAATGCCCTCTACAACATATGCAAAATTCGCCAAAATCCGTGCACCAGAAGTACTTTTTTATCACTTTTTAAGTTAATTTCCCCTGTTAATTCCATCTTTTTTAAAAAAAATCATGTTACTCCGATTTTCTAAATCTCATCGTTTGGGAAATGGTCCTCGCAAAACGTCATATTACACTCAAAGTGACCCTCAAAGTTACACTCGTCGAAAACTGACTAAAATAAGACTTTTCAATGGGCCACATTTCCCAAACGATCTAGTCGGGCGCTAGCTCGACGCTGCCAAGCACCGCTCTAATACAACGTGCGAGCTACTACCAGACTTATACTGCAAGCGCTTCGGGCCCGATTTCGGGGTGTCAGTACGCATGCAAGCATTTAGAAATGAAAGTTGAAAACCATGGTTATCGGGTATATTTAGCCACCTGACAACACCTAACCAAATATCAAAGTGCTGCGATCATCCCTTCGGGGTGAATTTTGGGCCTCAAACATGCAAGGATTGACTTTCATGTTAGTTAGTTAGTTAGTTAGTTAGGCACGGTCAATTTGTTTGCCCCTCTCCACAGGTTGAACGGTTTGTCCTAGAGAGTTGAAATTTGGCAGAGACATAGAGTCATATTTATAGCAGTGCCCTTTGAAAGAAAATCTGAAACATTTTGACCGGAAGTGAAGTTATTACAATTTTAAATTTTAAATATTTTAAAAGTCAAACGGGTCCATCGAGAGTTTTGAAATTTGGCAACAATAAAGACAATGTATTGCTAGACACTCCACTTCAAGAAAAATCAATAAATTTAAACCGGAAGTGGGAAAATTATCAATATTTACGTTCCGCCCTTCTTCTTTGATACACTAAACAGCGGCTCTAATTCCCATCGGACTGATAGCTCATGTTAGGAAGGCAGCTGGCTTCGACATCTGCATAACACGTTCGATTCCCTATCCCGGAAAACTTTTTTTTTCATATATTATTTTTTAATTTGTATAAGCGATGATACCTTCATGGATATATATTCAAATGAGAGGTCCAGGGATGCTGTGAAGATCATCAATAGACCGAAACATCGCAATCGCGGCACGCCAGTTGCCATCGTGAACACTGAAGATATCAGGGAATCAGGAATTGCGCACGTCGTTTTACGCTCCACCTTTCTTCTTTGATATACTACACAGGTTTATATTTCAGTGTGGCGAATTGGCTCGGTCACATGAGGCAAGTGACTTCGATCACGGCGTTGCCGGGTTCGATCCCCGTAACAAACGTTTTATTTTTTATCTTTTTATTTACTTAAAAAATGTTTAACCTTCTTGTGTATATATTCAAAATGTTAATCCGAATACATTCAACGATTACATAGCTACTCTTTTTAATATTATACTCATTGGACTCTAGTAATGATTGTCAATGTACACGTTGTACGTAAAGTTGTGCAATAAAACAATTCGTGGTCATGCTAATCAACAGAATCTTGGTGGCTCAGTTACTAAACTAGAAACCACACAAAAAAGGTTCCATTACTGGGTGCATAAGGTTGTCACAGCTTTTAATTTATCCGAATTATTTAATTATGTAAAATTCAGTTAATTAAGTAAATAGTAAAATTCAGTGAAGGCTCCATAACTAATATTCAGAGTATTAGGTGTTTACAATTCTGTTTCGGGATTCGAGTCTTGTTCAAGACGCACAAGAAGGAAGAGAAACTGCTGCACTGCAGCGTCTGTCACCCAAGAGATAACGACATTCTAGCCGACGTTAACGCTCTGCCCGCGTGTAACCAAGCGGATACGTTGTCACGTTGTGATATCACGTACATGGGTCTTCTTGTCATGGGTCTCTGTCACGCCGTGATATCACGTTCATGGGTCTTTTAGTCATGGGTCTCTGTCACGCCGTGAGATCACAATTATATGGGTATTTTAGTGACGGGTCTTTGTCACGTTGTGATGTCACGTTCATGGGTATTTTAGTCATGGGTAACTTTTCATTTGTCACACTTATTTAATTATTTAAAATAGAGTTAATTTGTCAATATTGGTGGCTCAACAAGAAACAAGAACAACACGAAACAAGAAACCACACAAAAAGGCTCCATTACGTGCATCCATTACGTGCATTAGGTTCTAAAATTAATTTAATTATTTTAATTATGCTAATTTGTCAATCTTGATGGCTCAGTTACGAAACAATAAACCACACAAAAAGGCTCCAATACTAGGTATATTAGGTGCTCTTTGCTCCTAATACTCTAAGAGACTAATGCTCTGGTGCTCTGGTACATTTTTAATAAATGAGACTACCAATGGATGCTGTGAAGATCATCAATAGACAGAAACATCGCCATCGCGGCACGCCGGTTGCCATCGTGAACAGTGAAGATATCAGGGAAACAGGAATTGCGCACGTCGTTTTACGCTCTACCTTTCTTCTTTGATATACTACACAGGTTTAATTTCAGTGTGGCGAATTGGCTCGGTCACATGAGGCAAGTGACTTCGATCACGGCGTTGCCGGGTTCGATCCCCGTAACAAATGTTTTATTTTTTTATCTTTTTCTTTACTTAAAAAATGTTTAACCTTCTTGTGTATATATTCAAAATGTTAATCCGAATACATTCAACGATTACATAGCAACTCTTTTTAATATTATACTCATTGGACTCTAATAATGATTGTCAATGTACACGTTGTACGTAAAGTTGTGCAATAAAACAATTCGTGGTCATGCTAATCAACAGAATCTTGGTGGCTCAGTTACTAAACTAGAAACCACACAAAAAAGGCTCCATTACTGGGTGCATAAGGTTGTCACAGCTTTTAATTTATCCGAATTATTTAATTATGTAAAATTCAGGTAATTTAGTAAATAGTAAAATTCAGTAAAGGCTCCATTACTAATATTCAGTGTATTACGTGTTTACAACTTTTCATTTGTCACACTTATATATTATTTAAAATAGAGTTAATTTGTCAATATTGGTGGCTCAACAAGAAACAAGAACAACACGAAACAAGAAACCACACAAAAGGCTCCATTACGTGCATCCATTACGTGATCACAACTTTAAGTTTCTAAAATAAATTTAATTATTTAATTATGCAAATTTGTCGATCTTGATGGTTCAGATACGAAACAAGAAACCACACAAAATGGCTCCATTACTAGGTTTATTAGGTGTTTACAACTTAGTAAAAATTATTTCATTATTTCAGATGTTGTAATCTGTCAATCTTAGAAGCTCGGTTACAATAAACAAGAAACTACACTAAATGGTCCATGATAATTAATGGAAATCTGTGGGTATGAGAGATTTAAATTTCATTTCATCATCCAACAATGCTTACGTTAAAAAGTTAGAATAATAAAACGCTTTTAAATTGTCATGATTTATTTCCAAACTGTGAGTCAAAGTCTCATCAAGTGACATTGTTTAATGGAAATAAATGAAACTGAAACTGATGTTCCTCCTAATCTGACACTAATAAAATAAACATTGGTTTTGATGCGAACGTTATATACGAAAGTGGTCTGGCTTGTTTACATCGGCAATACAATAATATTCTTCAAGTATCTAGGCAATAGCACGAAGTTGTTTCCTGGTTTGAAAATATGAAAATATTATCTTCCACAGCAACATCACAAAACAATATAATAATCACTAAATAAGATCAGTGGACTAATTAAAATGCAAGCTCGATAACTGTTTACAAGTACCTATAGAAGAAGACAACAATACTAAATGGACATCGATCGTATTTGCCATGAACAAACAAATGTAAACATTAAGTTGACCTGACAGGGAGAGGCAGAGAGGTGGAGATGCCAGGTATAGGCCGGCCCATGCTATCCGTGTACATAGGCGAGTAGGGCGGGTAGCGTAAATTTCATCACCCGTCATACTCCTTCCCACCAGCACTATAAACACCAGGTGACTCAGCTAGTTAATCTTAACTAAGTTCCTTTTAATTTACATTGCCTTCCAAAAACCATTCGGATTTTATTTAAAATGTGTTGTAAACATCTGTAAGCCTGCACGCTTTACCAATTGAGTTTATACTTCGGAACTTTGACATAAAAGAGTGAACATGGGAGAATTTAAAAATGAGGAAACGCATTTGCAATCATCTTTCGTGTACCTTTCAGTTTACCTAGTGGCGACAAATACGCGTTTTACGAGATGAACGCACAAATTCCGGTTTACACCGGAACAATACACCTACAATTTACGTTATTCACATGACTCAAAGCTGTGAACTTTTAACAAATTATAATTTGATATAACTCAAATTCAACCAAAAGAAATGGACCCTTTCGTTATACTAACTTCGGAACTATTGAAATAAAAACAGAAAACTTTAGACAAGAAGTGACGTTGTTGGCGTTAACTGTAATGATAGGTAACACTTAATGATCAGTGAAAGCTGCTATAAACTTATACCCCATATGACATGTTGTACAAAAACAAAAACTTGTAAAAAAAACTGCCAAGCACCTTCCCACTTAAAACAATTGAGATCTAAATGAAGGGCCAAGCAATAATATATTGTTTAAACATTTTCGCACTTAAAATTCGTGAAATCATTTCGCCCAGTTACTGCCGCCAAGCACAACACTAAAAACCTAATGTTGTGTCCAAATTTGAAGAATACAATCTAAGTGAACCATCATTGTTAATTTAACAAAATTATAAAAATTAAAAACGACTTCAAAATAAATTTAAAATTGAAATTAAAAAAATTAAAAATAAAGCTTGGCGCATTGAATTTGCACCGACCATATTGTAGACTTCCTCTATCTTCTTCCTACTTTCTCTCTTTCTTCGGCTCCTTTATCGTCATCTTCTTTCTTATGTTGCCTTCTTCTTGACACAATGCGCCTAGCTTTATTTTTAATTTTTTTAATTTCAATTTTAAATTTATTTTGAAGTCGTTTTTAATTTTTATAATTTTGTTAAATTTACAATGATGGTTCACTTAGATTGTATTCTTCAAATTTGGACACAACATTAGGTTTTTAGTGTTGTGCTTGGCGGCAGTAACTGGGCGAAATGATTTCACGAATTTTAAGTGCGAAAATGTTTAAACAATATATTATTGCTTGGCCCTTCATTTAGATCTCAATTGTTTTAAGTGGGAAGGTGCTTGGCAGTTTTTTTTACAAGTTTTTGTTTTTGTACAACATGTTAAGATTTAGAGAAAATCGCTTAAAGAGCTATTTGTGTTCATTTAGGATGGTGAACAATTCTGCCAAGTTTCGTCAAAGTCGGAGTAACATGATTTTTTTTTGAATATGGAATTAACATGGTTAAAAAAGTATCTTCAGGTGCACGGTTTTTGGATATGTTGTATAGGACACTTTTCTCAATCGATTCATGCATTGAAACCTTCTGTTGCAATTAGTAGTGGGTATAATCACAAAATTACTGGACTATTTAGCAAAGACGAAGATGTGAGTTCTCATCATTATCTTACAGATGCGAGCCGCTACCCCGACTACGACGCCTGCATGTCTCATCACTGCTGGCCACAGACCAAAGTGCCGCACTCCACCAATGGCCGACTCACCAGCCAGTACTATGAGTGCGTCAAGAGTGGTTGCTATGGGAGACGCGCTGTCATCACGTGATATTGTCTTACAGATGCGAGCCGCTACCCCGACTACGACGCCTGCATGTCTCATCACTGCTGGCCACAGACCAAAGTGCCGCACTCCACCAATGGCAGACTCACCAGCCAGTACTATGAGTGCGTCAAGAGTGGTTGCTATGGGAGACGAGCTGTCATCACGTGATATTGTCTTTCAGATGCGAGCCGCTACCCCGACTACGACGCCTGCATGTCTCATCACTGCTGGCCACAGACCAAAGTGCCGCACTCCACCAATGGCAGACTCACCAGCCAGTACTATGAGTGCGTCAAGAGTGGTTGCTATGGGAGACGAGCTGTCATCACGTGATATTGTCTTACAGATGCGAGCCGCTACCCCGACTACGACGCCTGCATGTCTCATCACTGCTGGCCACAGACCAAAGTGCCGCACTCCACCAATGGCAGACTCACCAGCCAGTACTATGAGTGCGTCAAGAGTGGTTGCTACGGGAGACGAGCTGTCATCACGTGATATTGTCTTACAGATGCGAGCCGCTACCCCGACTACGACGCCTGCATGTCTCATCACTGCTGGCCACAGACCAAAGTGCCGCACTCCACCAATGGCAGACTCACCAGCCAGTACTATGAGTGCGTCAAGAGTGGTTGCTATGGGAGACGAGCTGTCATCACGTGATATTGTCTTACAGATGCGAGCCGCTACCCCGACTACGACGCCTGCATGTCTCATCACTGCTGGCCACAGACCAAAGTGCCGCACTCCACCAATGGCAGACTCACCAGCCAGTACTATGAGTGCGTCAAGAGTGGTTGCTATGGGAGACGCGCTGTCATCACGTGATATTGTCTTACAGATGCGAGCCGCTACCCCGACTACGACGCCTGCATGTCTCATCACTGCTGGCCACAGACCAAAGTGCCGCACTCCACCAATGGCAGACTCACCAGCCAGTACTATGAGTGCGTCAAGAGTGGTTGCTATGGGAGACGGGCCGTCATGGATGGCAAACATCCCTGATCCTCAACAGAGCGAAGAATAATTTCAGAGACAGCATTTTGATATCATATTACGAATATAGTCAAACACAGCCATGCAATTTTATCTTTCCACCCACAAAATATTTTTTTTTCCTTAATTTGTGTTCAAGTAAACTTTGTACTTTGTAAATCAATTATCATCTGGTAAACCAGTGTAAAACCATAGCAATTAGGTATAGACATATTTTTAAACGCTGTTTATCTCATGATAATCGTTTCAAATATACAAATTATTTGTGTATTTTGGGTTGAAAAGTCCAGAAAAAATATTCTCAATAAAACGAAATCCTAGTGACATAAAGTTTTCGTTTTTGTTCAACATCGGGAGTATCAAGCTGTGTGGCTCTCATGTCAAACCTAAAGTTTTACAACTCGAAGAAAAGAGCACTTGTTGTACTGAGATGTTGATGACGTATTGCGACGTTGCCACATACCTGACCACTCTGACTGGTGTTGCGACGTTGCCACGTGCCTGACCACTCTGACTGGTGTTGCGACGTTGCCACATACCTGACCACTCTGAATGGTGTTGCGACGTTGCCACATACCTGACCACTCTGACTGGTGTTGCGACGTTGCCACATACCTGACCACTCTGACTGGTATTGCGACGTTGCCACATACCTGACCACTCTGACTGGTGTTGCGACGTTGCCACATACCTGACCACTCTGACTGGTGTTGCGACGTTGCCACGTACCTGACCACTCTGACTGGTGTTGCGACGTTGCCACATACCTGACCGCTCTGACTGGTGTTGCGACGTTGCCACATACCTGACCACTCTGACTGGTATTGCGACGTTGCCACATACCTGACCACTCTGACTGGTGTTGCGACGTTGCCACATACCTGACCACTCTGACTGGTGTTGCGACGTTGCCACATACCTGACCACTCTGACTGGTGTTGCGACGTTGCCACGTGCCTGACCACTCTGACTGGTGTTGCGACGTTGCCACATACCTGACCACTCTGAATGGTGTTGCGACGTTGCCACATACCTGACCACTGTGACTGGTGTTGCGACGTTGCCACATACCTGACCACTCTGACTGGTATTGCGACGTTGCCACATACCTGACCACTCTGACTGGTGTTGCGACGTTGCCACATACCTGACCACTCTGACTGGTGTTGCGACGTTGCCACGTACCTGACCACTCTGACTGGTGTTGCGACGTTGCCACATACCTGACCGCTCTGACTGGTGTTGCGACGTTGCCACATACCTGACCACTCTGACTGGTAGTGCGACGTTGCCACATACCTGACCACTCTGACTGGTGTTGCGACGTTGCCACATACCTGACCACTCTGACTGGTGTTGCGACGTTGCCACGCACCTGACCACTCTGACTGGTGTTGCGACGTTGCCACATACCTGACCACTCTGACTGGTGTTGCGACGTTGCCACATACCTGACCACTCTGACTGGTATTGCGACGTTGCCACGTGCCTGACCACTCTGACTGGTGTTGCGACGTTGCCACATACCTGACCACTCTGAATGGTGTTGCGACGTTGCCACATACCTGACCACTCTGACTGGTGTTGCGACGTTGCCACATACCTGACCACTCTGACTGGTGTTGCGACGTTGCCACGTGCCTGACCACTCTGACTGGTATTGCGATGTTGCCACGTACCTGACCACTCTGACTGGTGCTGCGACGTTGCCACATACCTGACCACTCTGACTGGTGTTGCGACGTTGCCACTTCCTGACCACTCTGACTGGTGTTGCGACGTTGCCACTTCCTGACCACTCTGAATGGTGTTGCGACGTTGCCACATACCTGACCACTCTGACTGGTGTTGCGACGTTGCCACATACCTGACCACTCTGACTGGTGTTGCGACGTTGCCACGTGCCTGACCACTCTGACTGGTGTTGCGACGTTGCCACATACCTGACCACTCTGAATGGTGTTGCGACGTTGCCACATACCTGACCACTCTGACTGGTGTTGCGACGTTGCCACATACCTGACCACTCTGACTGGTATTGCGACGTTGCCACATACCTGACCACTCTGACTGGTGTTGCGACGTTGCCACATACCTGACCACTCTGACTGGTGTTGCGACGTTGCCACGTACCTGACCACTCTGACTGGTGTTGCGACGTTGCCACATACCTGACCGCTCTGGCTGGTGTTGCGACGTTGCCACATACCTGACCACTCTGACTGGTATTGCGACGTTGCCACATACCTGACCACTCTGACTGGTGTTGCGACGTTGCCACATACCTGACCACTCTGACTGGTGTTGCGACGTTGCCACGTACCTGACCACTCTGACTGGTGTTGCGACGTTGCCACATACCTGACCACTCTGACTGGTGTTGCGACGTTGCCACGTGCCTGACCACTCTGACTGGTGTTGCGACGTTGCCACGTGCCTGACCACTCTGACTGGTATTGCGATGTTGCCACGTACCTGACCACTCTGACTGGTGCTGCGACGTTGCCACATACCTGACCACTCTGACTGGTGTTGCGACGTTGCCACTTCCTGACCACTCTGACTGGTGTTGCGACGTTGCCACTTACCTGACCACTCGGACTGGTGTTGCGACGTTGCCACATACCTGACCACTCTGACTGGTGTTGCGATGTTGCCACATACCTGACCACTCTGACTGGTGTTGCGACGTTGCCACATACCTGACCACTCTGACTGGTGTTGCGATGTTGCCATGTGCCTGACCACTGTGACTGGTGTTGCGATGTTGCCACATACCTGACCACTCTGACTGGTGTTGCGACGTTGCCACATACCTGACCACTCTGACTGGTGTTGCGATGTTGCCACGTGCCTGACCACTCTTACTGGTATTGCGATGTTGCCACATACCTGACCACTCTGACTGGTGTTGCGACGTTGCCACATACCTGACCACTCTGACTGGTGTTGCGATGTTGCCACATACCTGACCACTCTGACTGGTGTTGCGACGTTGCCACATACCTGACCACTCTGACTGGTGTTGCGACGTTGCCACATACCTGACCACTCTGACTGGTGTTGCGACGTTGCCACGTGCCTGAGCACTCTGACTGGTGTTGCAACGTTGCCACATACCTGACCACTCTGAATGGTGTTGCGACGTTGCCACATACCTGACCACTCTGACTGGTGTTGCGATGTTGCCACATACCTGACCACTCTGACTGGTGTTGCGACGTTGCCACATACCTGACCACTCTGACTGGTGTTGCGACGTTGCCACATACCTGACCACTCTGACTGGTGTTGCGACGTTGCCACATACCTGACCACACTGACTGGTGTTGCGACGTTGCCACATACCTGACCTTTCTGACTGGTGTTGCGACGTTGCCACATACCTGACCACTCTGACTGGTGTTGCGACGTTGCCACATACCTGACCACTCTGACTGGTGTTGCGACGTTGCCACATACCTGACCACTCTGAATGGTGTTGCGACGTTGCCACATACCTGACCACTCTGACTGGTGTTGCGACGTTGCCACATACCTGACCACTCTGACTGGTGTTGCGACGTTGCCACATACCTGACCACTCTGACTGGTGTTGCGACGTTGCCACATACCTGACCACTATGACTGGTGTTGCGATGTTGCCACATACCTGACCACTCTTACTGGTGTAGATATGGAGGCTCGCTCCCACATCAGTCGTCTCAATTGCTCCCCGGTCATATTGCGCTTGTGGAGCTCCCTGATGGTCACTTTCCCCACGCGCTGAAACACAAAGTTCACATTTACAAATAAGTCCTCCTTGGTTCTTCCTGACAAGATGAATTCGTGGCCTCCCTCAGTTCTTAAGGCAGGTTCCCTACTAACATACTTTATTAATATTTAAAAAAAAAAAAAAAAAAAAAAAAAAAGGATTTTCTTTAGGTCACGTTTTTCAATGCTCTATCAACAGTGTTACTGTTCAAAATTTATAGGAGCATTTAAAAACTGGCCCCGAGTAAAATTGATGGAATATGTACCGGAAAAATATTACATGGTAAGATTATTTGGTAAGATATTTACAACAAAGATTAATGAGTCAGATGAGAAGTATAAATTGAAGCTACGATTGCCAGAAGATGGGTTGACTCGGTTCGTCAGAGCGTTTTTTTGAAATTTTGCCTTCCCACTAAATAATTTTAAAAAATCAGATAGTAACGACCCATAACAGCACAATCGAGTTCATTATGACCTCTGGTACGACCACCAAGTGTTAAATACGATATGTGAATCGTATTTCGTTCATTATCGTTCATTATGACCTCTGGTGTGACCTCAAAGTGAATCGTAATTAACACTTTGAGGTCACACCAGAGGTCATGGGTCGTTACTATCTGATTTTTTAAAAATATTTAGTGGGAAGACAAAATTTAAAAAAAAACGCTCTGACGAACCGTGCGATTCTTGTTCGCTTCAGTTTGCCTCTTAAGTCATCACGACATACCTTCCAGTTCATGACAGCTCCCTTCCTCTGCTTCGCTCTGGTCTTGCTCTTGCTCTTGATGACCATCACGCCTCGTTGCTCTGTAGACGGATCGTCTCCTGGACCAAGCTTGATGCTGTACTCCTGTAGGTAGTGGTGACAATCTTCCTTCTTCACAGCGCGCTCCAATGTCACCACGATCTTGGCCCACTGACAACAGACAAATGAGATCAATTATCAAACAACTCAACATAAACAAGCATAGACAAAAACATTATCATAATGTTTAATTTAACTTTATTTGAATCTCTCATCAATTTCGTTTCTGTTTTGTGTAATAGGAGGCCTGACAAAATACACTCAGCGAATAGTATGCATTGGTATGTTAGAAATTATTTTATTCAATAAAGTATTAAGTTTTCAATAAGATTTGTAGTGTAACTACATACTAGGTACAATATTACCCTGACATTGGAAAATCAATCCTGTTTTCTAAATTGTATACACAAATAATTATATGTACAATGTTTCATAGCAAATCATTTTATTAAAATATTCACGTAAACAATTTTGGACAGCTTCAAGTTTCAATAAGAACATCTTCGTTTGTCATCACTTCCTGTTGACCTTGCACGAGCAACAGTTGCCGTCATGCCACCACTCCGTCGCCGCGTTGGAGGCCGACTCCCCTTTCTGCTGGTTGTCCCCGCTCACCCTCCTCCCGTCGACCGTCGGCAACGCCGGGAACTCCATCTCGTCGTAGAGCTCCGTCAACGCGGTCCTCAAGGCGGCGACATGCTCGGCGTTCCTGGTCTCACATACCAGACGGACCTAGGACAGAGACACGTGTCAGACCTCCTTGACGCGGTCCTAGGAGGCGATCAACTCCGTCAACGCGGTCCTCAAGGCGGCGACGTGCTCGGCGTTCCTGGTCTCACAAACCAGACGGACCTAGGACAGAGACACTTGTCAGACCTCCTTGACTCGGTCCTAGGAGGCGATCAACTCCATGACGCGGTCCTCAAGGCGGCGACGAGCGCGGCTTTCCTGGTCTCTAATACCAGATGGACCTAGGACAGAGACACTTGTCAAACCTCTTTGACGTGGTCCTAGGAGGTGATCAACTCCATGACGTGGTCCAAGGAGGCGATCAACTCCATGACGCGCTCCTCAAGGCGGCATGAACATAAAATAATCAAATAATTTTTACTCCAAAAAGTTTTCACGACACCAATTCCATCGCTATCGTGAATGACATTTGAAAACAATTCACTCAAAAAATTTAAAAAATGGCATGAAAAACACATTTTTGTCCTAAAGGTATACAAAGTTTTTGCCAGAAAAGATATTCTCCTCCAGGTACAGGAAAAACCATGTTAGTGAGGAGAGTGAGGTTGTTCTTTCATATCACCTACCTCAACGCTGAACACGTCCGTGGCCAGCCAGGCTCGCTGCTGGGTGAGGTCCTTGATGTTGACACCGTGGTCGGAGAGCACGTTGACGAGGGTGGGGATGCCCTGGGGGTTGTCCGGCACGCGCACCATGAACCTCACCAGACGGCCGTCCACTGCCAGTCCTGTGGATCAAGACATTGAGACCTGGGTGAGGTCCTTGATGTTGACGCCGTTGTCGAAGAGCACGTTGACGAGGGTGGGGATGCCCTGGGGGTTGTCCGGCACGCGCACCATGAACCTAACCAGACGGCCGTCCACTGCCTGTCCTGTGGATCAAGACATTGAGACCTGGGTGAGGTCCTTGATGTTGACGCCGTGGTCGGAGAGCACGTTGACGAGGGTGGGGATGCCCTGGGGGTTGTCCGGCACGCGCACCATGAACCTGACCAGACGGCCGTCCACTGCCAGTCCTGTGGATCAAGACATTGAGACCTGGGTGAGGTCCTTGAGGTTGACGCCGTGGTCGGAGAGCACGTAGACGAGGGTGGGGATGCCCTGGGGGTTGTCGGGGACGCGCGCCATGAACCTGACCAGACGGCCGTCCACTGCCAGTCCTGTGGATCAAGACATTGAGACCTGGGTGAGGTCCTTGATGTTGACGCCGTGGTCGGAGAGCACGTTGACGAGGGTGGGGATGCCCTGGGGGTTGTCCGGCACGCGCACCATGAACCTGACCAGACGGCCGTCCACTGCCAGTCCTGTGGATCAAGACATTGAGACCTGGGTGAGGTCCTTGATGTTGACGCCGTGGTCGGAGAGCACGTTGACGAGGGTGGGGATGCCCTGGGGGTTGTCCGGCACGCGCACCATGAACCTGACCAGACGGCCGTCCACTGCCAGTCCTGTGGATCAAGACATTGAGACCTGGGTGAGGTCCTTGATGTTGACGCCGTGGTCGGAGAGCACGTTGACGAGGGTGGGGATGCCCTGGGGGTTGTCCGGCACGCGCACCATGAACCTGACCAGACGGCCGTCCACTGCCAGTCCTGTGGATCAAGACATTGAGACCTGGGTGAGGTCCTTGAGGTTGACGCCGTGGTCGGAGAGCACGTTGACGAGGGTGGGGATGCCCTGGGGGTTGTCCGGCACGCGCACCATGAACCTGACCAGACGGCCGTCCACTGCCAGTCCTGTGGATCAAGACATTGAGACCTGGGTGAGGTCCTTGAGGTTGACGCCGTGGTCGGAGAGCACGTTGACGAGGGTGGGGATGCCCTGGGGGTTGTCCGGCACGCGCACCATGAACCTGACCAGACGGCCGTCCACTGCCAGTCCTGTGGATCAAGACATTGAGACCTGGGTGAGGTCCTTGAGGTTGACGCCGTGGTCGGAGAGCACGTTGACGAGGGTGGGGATGCCCTGGGGGTTGTCCTGCACGCGCACCATGAACCTGACCAGACGGCCGTCCACTGCCAGTCCTGTGGATCAAGACATTGAGACCTGGGTGAGGTCCTTGATGTTGACGCCGTGGTCGGAGAGCACGTTGACGAGGGTGGGGATGCCCTGGGGGTTGTTCGGCACGCGCACCATGAACCTGACCAGACGGCCGTCCACTGCCAGTCCTGTGGATCAAGACATTGAGACCTGGGTGAGGTCCTTGATGTTGACGCCGTGGTCGGAGAGCACGTTGACGAGGGTGGGGATGCCCTGGGGGTTGTCCGGCACGCGCACCATGAACCTGACCAGACGGCCGTCCACTGCCAGTCCTGTGGATCAAGACATTGAGACCTGGGTGAGGTCCTTGATGTTGACGCCGTGGTCGGAGAGCACGTTGACGAGGGTGGGGATGCCCTGGGGGTTGTCCGGCACGCGCACCATGAACCTGACCAGACGGCCGGCCACTGCCAGTCCTGTGGATCAAGACATTGAGACCTGGGTGAGGTCCTTGATGTTGACGCCGTGGTCGGAGAGCACGTTGACGAGGGTGGGGATGCCCTGGGGGTTGTCCGGCACGCGCACCATGAACCTGACCAGACGGCCGGCCACTGCCAGTCCTGTGGATCAAGACATTGAGACCTGGGTGAGGTCCTTGATGTTGACGCCGTGGTCGGAGAGCACGTTGACGAGGGTGGGGATGCCCTGGGGGTTGTCCGGCACGCGCACCATGAACCTGACCAGACGGCCGTCCACTGCCAGTCCTGTGGATCAAGACATTGAGACCTGGGTGAGTTCCTTGATGTTGACGCCGTGGTCGGAGAGCACGTTGACGAGGGTGGGGATGCCCTGGGGGTTGTCCGGCACGCGCACCATGAACCTGACCAGACGGCCGTCCACTGCCAGTCCTGTGGATCAAGACATTGAGACCTGGGTGAGGTCCTTGAGGTTGACGCCGTGGTCGGAGAGCACGTTGACGAGGGTGGGGATGCCCTGGGGGTTGTCCGGCACGCGCACCATGAACCTGACCAGACGGCCGTCCACTGCCAGTCCTGTGGATCAAGACATTGAGACCTGGGTGAGGTCCTTGATGTTGACGCCGTGGTCGGAGAGCACGTTGACGAGGGTGGGGATGCCCTGGGGGTTGTCCGGCACGCGCACCATGAACCTGACCAGACGGCCGTCCACTGCCAGTCCTGTGGATCAAGATATTGAGACCTGGGTGAGGTCCTTGAGGTTGACGCCGTGGTCGGAGAGCACGTTGACGAGGGTGGGGAAGCCCTGGGGGTTGTCCGGCACACGCACCATGAACCTGACCAGACGGCCGTCCACTGCCAGTCCTGTGGATCAAGACATTGAGACCTGGGTGAGGTCCTTGAGGTTGACGCCGTGGTCGGAGAGCACGTTGACGAGGGTGGGGATGCCCTGGGGGTTGTCCGGCACGCGCACCATGAACCTGACCAGACGGCCGTCCACTGCCAGTCCTGTGGATCAAGACATTGAGACCTGGGTGAGGTCCTTGAGGTTGACGCCGTGGTCGGAGAGCACGTTGACGAGGGTGGGGATGCCCTGGGGGTTGTCCGGCACGCGCACCATGAACCTGACCAGACGGCCGTCCACTGCCAGTCCTGTGGATCAAGATGGTTTGGTCAGGAACTATAGAACATTGCTCGGCATCCTCTTTCACTCAGGCATAAGCAATTTCCATAGCAGAAGAGTTGAATGTTTTACCTTCGTTGTGGAAGGCTGCATTTTTATGCCATAATCTGGCCTTATGAAGACATATTATTTTTTCTGTTTACGAACAGATCATCCAAGTCTTGAAACTTACGCTTTCAGGACGCAAACGCTCTCGGACGTCAAAAGTACCGTTCACTGTAAGAATGACGATCTTGAAACTTCCTGTCAACTGTTTGAATACGGTTCTATGACTGTATTATATCTGTAATAATAATTTTAATGTTAATTAATTGTTTCCAATAGGTTGCTGGATGACAATCAAATAAGTGGCTTGACTTTAAATTTCAATGTCGATCATTCTTACAGTGAACGGTACTTTTGACGTCCGAGAGCGTATGCGTCCTGAAAGCGTAAGTTTCAAGACTTGGCCTCCTGCACCTAAGAGGTAAAAGGCTTCCGGCTTTGACTTCCGTCCTTCTACCTCTGAAGTATTGATAATATTTCAAATGTTGTCTCAGTTTTCCCTGCAATCTGGTACAAAGTCTCAGTCATGACGCAAGGAATTTGATCTTGGTCCATGTGGTTAAGACGAATCGATTTTTATCAATATCTTTTACCAATGTTATTGTTAACAAAATAAGGCTTTGTACGAGTATTCAGAACAGTTCAATGAAAATAATTCCATAGCTGTAATGGTTTATTAGATTTACTTTGTCCTACAGATGTTTTGTGCCCGAAAATTAGTAAAATTATGGCACTAAACATCTGTTGGACAAAATAAAACTAATAACTTATTCCAAACTATGAAATTATTTTCATTAAACTGTTCTGAATACTCGTAAAAAGCCCTATTTTGCTAACAATTACATTGGTAAAAGATATTGATAAAAATCGATTTAAAAATTCGTCAAGGTCACGCTCACTACTCAGCCCTCTTAACAGGCTACGGCGTGCTTTGCTATGAGTTTCGTATCCCTGACAGAGAGTGCTGCGTGAAGTACACACCTCGCTCTATGCAGCGCGCGAGCACGGGGAGGTCGATGTTGCCGCCACTCAGGATCGTCACCACCTTCTTGCCCTTGAGCTCGGGCAGGAGTCCGGACAAGACGGCGGCGACGCCCGCGACGCCGGCGCCCTCCACGATCCCCTTGTCCAGCTCGGCCATGCGCAGTATACTCAGCGCGATCCACTCCTCCTAGACGACATAGAAGACACTTCGCAGGAGGCGGTGGATCATCTCCGTTGGAGAAAAGGCCCGGTTGTACAATGTCCCGAAAGGATTATTCGGTTGGAACCTTCAACCGACTGTAACAGAGCCATCTAGACTTCTGAAGTCCACTTTAGGCTCAAGTGAACTTTGTCTTACTTATCGGGACATTGTGGAACGGGCCCAAGAGGCCTGCGTAAAGTAATAGGACGTGCAAGGTTCTTCAAAGTTTTTTTTTGAGATGTGTCTTCACACTAACAGAATTTTATAAAATAATAAATAATAATAACATATTTATACAGGAAACCATGGTTATAGAACATGTCAGTTTGTCTCTTATACCGTCCTTCGACGGTCCTTTTTCCAGCACTGGTGGGAAGGTCAGGCCGGAATGGAGACAGACTGGGGGGAGATAGGCCTTGGGCCGGTGAGACCCGATTTCAGGGGGATCACCATCTCGAGGGGGGAGGCCCGAGGGGCCCGCGAATTTGAGGAGGGCATGGGACCAGGTCGACCCTCAAGGTGGCAGTCCATCTGGGGGGGGGGGGGGGGGAGGGGGGATGATTCTATAAGTATACGTCACGCACCTTGACCTGCACCATCTTGGTGACGATCGTGCTGCAGGTGGCGAAGGCGTTGAAGCCGACCATCGGCACGGCGAGTCCGTCGCAGAGGGTGCTGGCTATCGGCGTGTACACGGGCGCGCCTAGATAAGCATCATGACATGAGATTGATCCTCTGTGTCTGTCTAAACCATGAAAGAATCCCACTAGTACCGGCATTCGGGACCTATTTTCGAGATCGTTCGAGCGCTCGCATAATCGAGCGTGACGTCAAAGTGACGTCCGTCCGAAGGAAATAGCATCCAATAAGCCAAATCAGTTTATAGTTTTGTTTTGTCTGACGTCATATCAGCTCGTACCCGTATGATATTTTACTCGAACGATCTCGAAAATAGCCCCCCAGGAGGGCTATTCTAAATTCCCTTGTCGTCTCGTTTCACGTGATACGGGTTCACTGCACACTGGAGTGCTATCTATTTAACATGGCAGTGACGCCGTATCAATTGATACGAGACGACAAGGAAATTTAGAATAGCCCCCCAGGGGTCGGCAACCTTTTTTGGTGAAGGAGCCAATTTTCAAAAAATTAACAAACTAGATAATAATGGGAGCCGCAGTGAAGGCAATCAAATATAATACACCGAAAATAATAAATTGAATTACAAGTTATAATTTTGATATTTTGATGAAACCCCCCAGTTGTTACCCCGCAGGGCGTTTTTCTATAATTTGAACAATTTAAAATGTTAAATGACACACCCATTTTTGCCCCGTAGGGCCCTTTTTTAGAATTTCAACAATTTAGAAGTGATTCTGGCACTCTAAAATGTACAAATTGAATCAAATAACATTTTAATTGTTGCCCCGCAGGGCGTTTGTTAGAATTTCAACAATTTAAAAGTGATTCTGGGACTCTAAAATGAACAAAATTTATCAAATAACCTTCCTATTATTGCCCCGCAGGGCATTTTGTTTTCGAATTTTCAAATTTAACGATTCCAGATCTTTATTTAAATTGTACAGAGCCCAAGGAGCCGCAGTTTGCCGACCCCTGCTCTAGGTGCAGGAAACCGTCAAACAATCCGACCGGCAGCCTACCTGCTTTCATCGCGTTCGCCATGCTGGGGCAGGCGTCAGACTCGCAGCCGATGACGTCGACATGCGGCGCCAGACCCTTCATAGCGACGGCGACGCCGGCGAGCAGTCCGCCTCCACCAGTAGGTACCAGCACCTGGAAACACATGGAGGACAATGCTGAGATAGTTCCATCTGACACGTCACAGAAGTGTCAAGCATGATGCCTAGAAGTCTCCTGTCACAGAACTGAAAGCAAAGGCGGATCCGGCCACATTGTTGGTTGGGGGGGGGGGGGGGGGGTCTCTAAAACAAGTATGGTCATTGTATAAGGGTTAAGGTAGTACCTTCATTATACATATACAAAAAAAAACTTGAAATTACAAGTTCAGAAAATGTTTTCCTACATTTCAACTATATTTAAGTATAAAAGAATCATAAAATGTTATTTAACTTGCAACCCCTGTCGTATAGCGAGGTTTCAATTTATTGCCGAGAATGAACAAAACTGTAACACGTGAGGTATAGGGAAATCATTTAGTTTTTGGTTGATAACTTTTAAAATAGCACACGTTGGTATTGTTTTCAATTTTTTTTCCTAATAGAATGTCCAACTATCTATCTAGAAATCAGTTTTTTGAAAAAAACGTTGAAACTCAGTAAAATTCAAAACTCAAAAATAGCATGGAAATCGTCATGATTTTAATGGCCCCCGTAAGACTACATGTTAAAAATAGGAATTTATAACTACAATATCTCAAAATCTAGCCACGAGAAGTTGTTCATATTTCACAGTATCGTGTAAATAGTGATCCCCATAAAAAACACTCCGTGTAAAAATACCAGCCAAGTCTCTTCAACTTAAAAAAAATAATGAAATCTAAAAATTCTGCACTGAAAAGTAGTGATATCAAAAAATTAGCCAAGTCAAAACTTTATTTGAAAATCAAAAAATACTTGGCGCATCGTGTACATAAATAGCTTGGAAGTATAAGCCAATTATAAATTATACATGAAATATACATATACATAGTATACCTATAATGCCCTAAAAAAAACGATGCGCCAAGTATTTTTTGATTTTCAAATAAAGTTTTGACTTGGCTAATTTTTTGATATCACTACTTTTCAGTGCAGAATTTTTAGATTTCATTATTTTTTTTAAGTTGAAGAGACTTGGCTGGTATTTTTACACGGAGTGTTTTTTATGGGGATATCACTACTTTTTTTAGTTTATTCTTACAACTTACGTGTGACACATATCACATGAACAATTACTAAATCCTTTAAAAAAAATTACCCTTTACAATTTGGTTATTCTCATGAAAAAAACAAAGGTTTCATTCCAATCGGTCAACCCAGTTCCGAGATATGGCAACACGTCGGTTTTCAAAATGGCCGCTGAACTTTCTGCACTGCCACATAGAATTTATAACTATAAATGATGTGTATCATTTTAAGCTTTCTGAATATGTATTTATTGTATAGGAGGGGATTATAATGATTTATAAATTTGAATGACGTCATTTCCGGCCTTATAAATAGGAAAATTCTAGTTTGACTGTTCCTATTCCATAGAGATGTCCTTCCGAATCGTTTGGCACTAGTTTCATACCGATCTGTCAACCAGTTTTCGAGATATTACGTCGTTTCTTCCGATTTCAAAATGGCTGCTGAAATCACTGACCTCTTGAATTATAATTTAAACATGATTTCATTTTATTATAAGCAGTCTCAAATAGTATATTTATTGCATCAAAATGTAAATTTGTGCGATTTTTAAAATGTGTGACGTCATTTCCGGTTTCAGTATGGGAAACTGCAAATATTATTGATGATAATACATAAAGTTGACCGTCTAAATTGCTTAGCGTTGGTTTCGTTTAAATCTATTAAGACGTTATTAAGATATGATGTCATTTCTGGTTTCAAAATGGCGGCTTCCGGTTGGTTTTATATCAAGTCAAATAATATCACAAAAGAACATACGTTACATAAATATCAAAATAATTGGATCAAATTTGTTGCCGAAATGCCAATCGATGAATTAAATTTCATGACGTCATTACCGGTTTCGTTAACATAAATTTTAGTCTGTTGCTATTGATTATCCATATAGATGACCGTCCGAATCGTTTGGCGCTATTTTCGTTCCAATCGGTCTAGCCGTTGTTGAGATATGACGTCACTTCCGGTTTCAAAATGGCGGCACAAAAAATTCATGGGGTGAAGGTTAAATCAGACGCCAAAAGTGCACACGTGGTAAAAATGTGAGATCAATCGGTTCAGCCGTTTTGGCTGTGGCCATGTTACCGGATTTGAATTCCAGGAGACTACTACTACTGAGATTATTATTATGAAAACCGCCCTAAAACACTGTTTTCACGGCCCTCTAGCGTGCAAAGGGCGTAACCTATTGTTCCCAAATTTGGTATATGTTGTAGGGTGGGCCATAGCTCGAAATTAAGATATATCGCAACAATGTGAGATTTCCCAATTTTAAGATCCAGTAGGCCGAAAATGCCACTTTGATGCTTACAGTAAAAGTGGGTTTGCTCCAGCCTTTATTTGAGAGTGTGCGCGCCGTACGACTTGGCTGGCGTGGAGCGACCGCTCCACTAGATTATTGATACCTCTGCCAAAAATAGGCTTGTTTGGAAGATATGAGATATCAGTTGTGCTACCTTAATTTGTAAAATATTAAGTGTGCACACACAGTGATTACGAGAAGAAATATTCTTGCTACAAAAACAATTGCGGAAGGGGGTCAGGGGGGTTAAAGCCCCACAAGGCGGTTTTTTAGATACTGAAGAGCTAGCTTATACACTGACTGTTACCCGCAGGGCGGTGAATAATTTGTATGGCGGTTTGTATGTGAATGGAGAATATGTTTTAGGATCTATGATTATTGGGGGGGGGGGGGGGGGGGCGATCTCCCCCATCGCCACCCCCCCCCCCCCCCCCCCTGGATCCACCACTGGCTGACAGGAAGTGATCAAAATGATGGCGCACTAGTCAACAAATTCTATCAAAATCACGGTAAACCACGATCAAGACAGTCCATCACCGGTCTCGAATCTTGAACCTCTGACATTGAGTCAACATCCTCGACGACCGAGCCAGAGAAACTGGTTCTGCGTAACCCCGTGTGAGGGCACTGCGTTCGCCAAAAATCTCGCTTGAAAACTGGTCCTCTCCACGGTGCCGCGAACTAAGAAGAGCTATTCGGAACACCCGTTGCGGGTATGAGGAGCGGTGACGATCGGGAGCGCCGAGTGTGGGATCTTAGTGAGTTTTTGGCCATGTGTCGAGAGCGTTGGCTTCTTTCGGACCAGACAGTTCACTGTTGGATTACCTCGGTGAGAACCTGCACTCAATATGTAACAGCATTGTTTGACGTGCACAGAAGAAAGTTCCCGGTTTAATATGTAAGTATATACAAACAAAAATAGTGTATTATTATGTAATGGGCTCAGGTAGTAACGCCCTTTGACTTGCTCTCCTAGGACCCTATTATATAACTATTCCGCTGGAATCCGATTCGGTTCAATGTTAATCCTTATGACCGTGAATCAGATACGGGCTGAATCGTGAATTTTCAAGTTATAGAATAGGGGCTCTGGAGATCCTGGTTCGATATCCGTGACTGTAATTCCTGTAGGCCCCGTCGCAGTTTAATTCCGTCGAGAAGGAAATGATGGGAAGGTTCCATACTAATAGGCCACGAGCGTCTCCTTCGCATAACGTTTATCTCTCCATCAACATCTTACTTTTTTTATTCAATTGTACACACATTATACACAGTTATTCTACAAAAGACAGACTAGTTAATATCCGCGTTATTAAAACGCTGCTAAAAAAAATCACGAATCTAAAGCCGCTTTCACATAAAGAGCGTTTCGCGTTTTGCGTTTCGCGTCTTTTTCTTTTTTTATAACGCCTAGAAGAGGCCGTCGAAAACAGAATGTTGATATAAATTTATTATTATTATTATACAATGTGGGTGTTATTAGATATTATTAGATGAAATAATATGCACTGGTAAGCAATTATTAACATTATAGTCTTATTTTGCAGTAATTTTATAGTTTATTTTATAGTTTACGTATAGTGATGTCATTTTCGCCACGCGCGGTACTGAAAATACCTCCTGACAATCGAGATAAAGTGGCTTAAAAATAAAACGCGTGCGGCGAAATTTTCGGTGGTTTTGATGGATAAATAAAAAAACGCGAAACGCAAAACGCAAAACGCGCTTTATGTAAAACGGCCTTAAGTCAGGAATAACGGCCACGGGAATAGAACCCGGAATTCGCAGAGTACAAATCCAGAGAGCCAACTTGCTCCAGCTTGCATCGTCCTGCGATCTAAACCATAACTGTTTGAATGATTTACAGAAACCTCCGAGCTGACGTCATGAAGCGCATCGTCTCCACATCCTCCTTTACGCTCCTCATCGTCCTCTACATCTCCTCCATCGTCGTCCTCGTCGTGCACATCCTGCCCCGCCCCGCCGCCCCGCCGCCCCTCGTCCCGGCGCTGCGCCACTTCCACACCCTCCTGACGCCGCCCCCGTGTCCTCGCTCCTCGCTGGTCGCCGTCCTCCTCGTCACCTCGCACGCCGGCAACCTCCTGGCGCGCGACTCCATGCGGCGCGCCTATCCCGCCGAGGAGCTCGTCAACCTCCGCCTCCGTCGCGTGTTCCTCCTCGGCGTCATCGACAACGGGACGGCGCAGGAGGGGTACAACAACGACGTCACTCAAGGTTAGTATTGGAGTGTGACCGAGCACGTTCGCTCGAGCAGTTTTCTGGTTCGATTCCCGCGATCGTCCTTCCTGAACAATGCTTTTTTCTACTTTATACGTACGTAAATGCTTGCAAGGTTCCGCGCAAATTGCAAGGTTTCATTTCATCATCATACCTCCCTATCATCATCATAATCATTCATCCGTCGCCATTAGCATAGTTCCAGATCAGTGCGACGTTCGAGTCTAGAAAGACTTTCTGTCAAATGCATTGACAAACGACCGTCAGCAAAGTTAATCCGTTGTTTGAGCGTTGTTGATCTAAATTTTGATCAAAGTGAGTTGCATAATCTTTATAATGCTCCTCCTAGACGGCGTCGCGACGGAGAGCACGCTGCACGACGACGTCCTCCAGACCGACGTCTCCGAGCACTACAAGAACCTCACCTACAAGAACCTGCTGGGCTTGCAGTGGGCGATCAGCAACTGTGCGCGCGCCGAGTACGTCATCCGCATGGACGACGACGCCGTCGTGGATCTCTATCAGATCCTCCAGTTGCTAGGCAACCTTGACGGCGAGGAGAAGGGGATGATCATCGGGAGGCTGGACGATCTCAAGTTGGATACCATCAGAGACGTTGAGGATCCGCATTACGTGTCATTCGAGGAATATCCCAGGCTCAAGGTCAGTCAAACATAGTATCGACAGTAATTTCAGAACCAGGATAATATCTGGTTTGAACAACTTTCTTGAAGTGTGAGTGGTTTACGTTGTGACTTGTATTCCGGAGGCCCGGGTTCGATTCCCGCGGCCGTCCTTCCTGTCTGGGTTTTTTTCGTGGTTTTCCCTCAGTCGACAGGCAAATGCTGGGAATGTACCATACTAATAGGCCACGACCCTTCCCACCTTCCATCCTTACCTACTCTTCACCATCATCTCCCAATCATCATCATAATCATTCATCCGTCGCCATTAGCCTCGCTGCAGAACAGTGCGACGTTAAACCCCAGACGACAAAAAAACAAGCCAGAATTCAGACCCTACATCGAAACTAAGGCAAACGCAAATTATTGAAGTAGCATTTTTATTTTGTTGAATAACGTACCAGTTCATTTTAATTTCCCTCGTCTTTCCTTTTTTCTCTTTGTTCCCATTTTCTGCCTTCGACGGGAGCATTTTATTGAAATAAGTAACAAAGAACGAGTACACTTGCGGGCAATTAAAACTATAAGTATATGCATGAAACAGATTGGCTGCTGCTCAAGTTCATCGTCAATCCTTGTTAGTAACAATGAAATCAGAGCGTCCACAAGAGTTAGATGACGCTTTATACCCTGTTCACACTGAGAATTCGATCATGATCCAGTTCAATTACAATCGAAATCAAAATGGAGGCAAGATTCATGTTAAACTTTATAATGGTGTTACAAATTAGAGCATGCATTTGTTAGTATATATTTTTAAAATTCGTAATTTCTTTTGTTTGAGATTGATCTTCTTTTGTTTTCTTTTGTTCGATCATGATTCAGATTTCAATCGCGTTCTTACAACTCAATCGAGATTTGAATCATGATCGAGTTCGATTGAGTTCAGTTCACACACATTTTCGATTGCAATCGAGATTTTGGATCATGATCGAATCCTCAGTCTGAACAGGGTATTAGCATAATGCCACAAAATCTAAATCAGCGAATCGTTTTTTTCGAATACCGTTTATAAATACTTTGTCAAAGCTAGGATTACCTAGATAAAAGTGAACATTTGCATACTATTTGCTGGAAGCTTAGGTCAAGAAAGTAGTAGTCGTATAATAGTGTTTAATGGCACGTCGACAGCGAGGTCATTTTGCGCACAATAAGATTTTGTTAACTTCGTTAAATTCAAGGGAGGACAAGGGGGGGTCGACCTAACGGGCCCGATCCGGGGAAGTATGAAACTGGTCGTAAAGCCAGTTCAGAATGGAGACATACCGGTGGTGGGGGGAGGAAGGAGGCTTCGGGCCGGTGGGACCCGATGTCAGGGGGATCACAATCTCGAAGGCCCGAGGGGCCCGCAAATTTGGGAAGGGCATGGGGCTAGGTCGACCCTGGACTGCACTTAGTTGGGACCAAACTCGTAATGTGCCTTAATTTCCTGTCTCGACGTGCGCTTGCAGTATCCGAGCTACGTCTACGGCTGGATGTACATGTTCAGCATGCGCACGGCGAGGATCCTGTTGGACAAGACCGAGGAGGTGGCGTTCCTGTGGAAGGAGGACATCTACATCACAGGGCTCCTGGCTGAGGCGGCGGGGCTTAGCTTCAAGGACATCCGGGTATGTAGAAGGAGTTTCAATCTGGGAGAGGGGACTTTTCTAGTTGTGTTACCGTAATGTGATGAAACTGGTATTTGAACCCTTTCCAACGACAATATTTCGTTCGAACTGACTTGAAAATTACATTAGAGAATCTCAAATGTCATAGATTGTAATGGATCTACAAGAACAGAAACGAACAATTCACAGAAACAAGAAGGCGGAAGACCATTTTCGCAATTTGAGCTACGCGCTTTTGGAAACATATTATCAATCTCTTATTTTTCCTTATCTTCAGCGACATGGTCGGCCACATGCCACAGTCTCTTCCATCGGCTGCGATCCTGATAGTCTCCAAATGACAGGTTGAGTTCCCGCTTTTCTTCCTCTACTTTCTTCTCCAAAGTCTTCAATGGTCTTCCTCTACTTCTCATTTGTTGAAATACATAAGTTCAGTGACATCAGAGTAGGAATCCCACTGGAGCCACTACTGCAATGCTTTTAGCTCTCCTGAAAAATTACCCTTTCTGCTCTAGGCTGCAGAAATGTAACCTGTTTCCAATGAAGAAGTATGAAAAGTAACTCGAAGTTTGTTTCAGTCCAAGTACGCTGAGAACGGTGACATGCGATGTTGCCAGCGCGGCGCCGTCAAGTACCTCTGCGCGAAGTTCATCAGACAGAGGTTCGGACACGGCCAGGGGGGCGACTACAGACTGCAAGCCAGGGTGAAGACACATGCAGCAGGGTGCTACTACACTGCATGTGCCGCGTTGCCAGATCACGCCACAGAGTTGCAGTGTGTCGCGTGACAGTGTTGCCAAGTAGTTCATCAGACAGAGGTTCGGACACGGCCAGGGGGGCGACTACAGACTGCAAGCCAGGGTGAAGACACATGCAGCAGGGTGCTACTACACTGCATGTGCCACGTGGCCAGATCACGCCACAGAGTTGCAGTGTGTCGCGTGACAGTGTTGCCAAGTAGTTCATCAGACAGAGGTTCGGACACGGCCAGGGGGGCGACTACAGACTGCAAGCCAGGGTGAAGACACATGCAGCAGGGTGCTACTACACTGCATGTGCCGCGTTGCCAGATCACGCCACAGAGCTGCAGTGCGTCACCTGACAGTGTTGCCATATCGTGAATTATAGCAGGCATTCGTGTTAAGCGTATTGTTGTGCTGTGTCAGGTTTCCCTGCAATCTATTCAAATGTAAGACGATCTCAGCCGGACGCGTGAAGAATTTGACCTTGGTCTGTACGTAAGACCGGGTCGGTATTCTTTGTCACTAGACATCGACGACAGTCTCGCAAATCCATTGTAGAGCGGAAGTCAATGTTCAAATGCTCTTCA
This sequence comes from Leuctra nigra, assembly GCA_934045905.1. Lineage (NCBI taxonomy): Eukaryota > Metazoa > Arthropoda > Insecta > Plecoptera > Leuctridae > Leuctra > Leuctra nigra. The sequence goes on from OW203772.1 coordinate 16,135,102, forward strand.
TTCCGGAAGTACCGGGTTCGATTCCCCAGCACGTCCTTATTGACTGAGTTATTTCGCGATTTCCCTCCGTCGAGAGATGGTGGCAAGGTTACATACTAATAAGCCACGACCGCCTCATTCACACCGCCCATCCCTATCCAATATTCACTATCATTTTGTATATTAACATAATCATTTATCAGAAGAACAGTGCGACGTCAGACAATAAAGGGAAGAGAAATATGTGATTTGGTTCTGTGATACGACAATTATTTTCATCGAGCATTCCATAAATGTAGGTACCTACTTGTTGTTTCACTGTAGGTTACTTATTTTTTTTGTATGTTCCATTCAAACTGTATTAACACATTTATATTCATATAGGAATCACTAAATACAAATATTTGTTATAATACTCTAAGTCTAATTCTGCTAATCATATCCAGTTAAATGGAAATTGAAACTAGATGTGTGGAAATGGAAATGAGTTACAAATAATTTTAATTTAGTAAGCATTGTTTATCCTAAAAAATAAATGTTCAATCAAATGTACGTGTATCGTTTAGTGTTTTTCTTCGTCAAATGGCGCCATCCTGATATCTAAGATGCATTTTTATACCTAGAGGAAGTATAGACGTTTTAATATCCTAGTAGGCCAAGCAACGAAGGCTAAAAACAGGCCGAACCCGGGACAAATTGCAAGATTTGACTTTTTCATCAGACCTTATTCAGAAAAATTCGTTGATTACAACAAAAAAAAGTTTTACGCAGAGATGTGAAGGGAAAATGCCCAAAATTACGTGTAAAGTTCAAATTTTGAGAACATAAAATAATTTTTTTAAGAATCACAAAACACAATTTGATATTTGTTTTCAATAAAAAGTATGTATTATATAAGGATACAATACTTGAAAAAAAATTGGGTGATAATATTAATTATTTTTGGATTTATTCAATTATTTAATAAAATGACGTCATTTAAATAATTAGTCGTAGTGACGTAACTAAAGGAGCTAGAATAAATGTTTTTACGGGAAAATGTTGGTAATAAAGCCTTATATTTTTGGCATGAATATGATCAAAAGTTCACCACGTATCTACTAATTGTTGTCAAACAAAATTTTAATCAAATGATATGAAAAATTAAACATCAATATAACGCAATTATTGGCATAAAGGCGTAGATCTGCTGCGGATGGGAGATGCACAAGTCGTAGTTGGCAGGCATGGCGAAGGAGCACATTGACGCAGATTAGTTTTATAGCTGAATTAGACCTGTATTCTTGTTTCACTTTTGTATTTATATTATAAATAGCGACTTTTACAATTAAATTCATAAAGATATGCATTTATGTATTTATTTAATGTTCTTGTTGTTAAGGTGCTGCAAGCACGAGCGATTTTGCTGCTTTTGTAGACACTTTTTGCGATACAATTGGAGACGAAATGGGTAGACCAAATTATTTGACATTTTAATCGTGATTAGATAAAAGACAAACTTAGGGTTATCCCTTGGTACATTTTTAATTTTTTGTTTCGTTAATTAGTAATAATAAGTGGATTTTTGGTGAAAAATTATCTATTTTCTTGTCTCCCTGGGCGCCGTATAAAATTAAATTTCAAAAATGTGCTAAGTGATAACCCTTAGTTTGTCTTTCATCAAATCATGATACAAATTTGAGATCAATTGGGTGAAGGGTTTGGTCTCCAATCGTATCGCAAATTTCAGAGTTTTGCGCGGTTTTGTTGAATAACCGGCGCCTAATTAACGATGCAATAAGCAAAAATGAAAAAGTGCTACTAATATACTATCAGACTGATCATGTGAACATCCTGTAAAAGTTTCACTCACTTATGTAACAATTTTTCTCTCTCAATTTTCTAAAACTATGGAGCGCTAGTAACACCTTAAATAGGGGGTTTTAGAAGAATTTTGAATATTTGTGACGTCATTTCCGGTATTTGTTATTGGTAATTTCTGGTTTTACTATTGATCTGTTCTGTCATTATGACCGTTGGAGTCGATTGCCACCAGTTCCGTTATTATCGGTTCAGCCGTTTTCAAGATGATGCCACTTCCGGCTTCAAAATGGCGTCCCAAATCTCTCTTTGGGCTAGGTTTTATCAGGCGCCAAAATTCTATAAGTGACAACATTTTCTGATCAAACAGTTCCGCCGTTATGCCAATAATTGCGTTATATTGATGCTTAATTTTTCATATAATTTGATTAAAATTTTGTTTGACAACAATTAGTAGATGCGTGGTGAACTTTTGATCATATTCATACCAAAAATATTAGGCTTTTTTACCAACATTTTCCCGTAAAAACATTTATTCTAGCTCCTTTAGTTACGTCACTACGACTAATTATTTAAATGACGTCATTTTATTAAATAATTGAATAAATCCAAATATAATTAATATTATCACCCAATTTTTTTTCGAGTATTGTATCCTAATATAATACATACTTTTTATTGAAAACAAATATCAAATTGTGTTCTGTGATTCTTAAAAAAATTATTTTATGTTCTCAAAATTTGAATTTTACACGTAATTTTGGGCAATTTCCCTTCACATCTCTGCGTAAAACTTTTTTTTGTTGTAATCAACGAATTTTTCTGAATAAGGTCTGATGAAAAAGTCAAATCTTGCAATTTGTCCCGGGTTAAATGCTTCGTTGCTTGGCCTATAGGTGCTATTAATAAATCCGAGATTTTTCAAGGAAAATAAGAACCACTTAGCAACACAATTTTCTGTTAGTTTAAAACACGTGAATAGCAACTTTATATTTTCCACCTTAGCTACATTTAAATTGTAGAATCATTAAAAAAAAACTATTGGATGAATCATGTATTTGTAAGTATCTCTTCTCTGCTTCTAATCACAGAAAATTGCGTTGACATTTTTATCATTGTTAGTTAAAAGACTAACTTAGGTTCATCACTTGGTACATTTTAAATTTTTTGCTTCCTTAATTAGTAATAATTAGTTAATAAACTACTTCTTGCCGCTGGGTGCCGCGGCGGTGCCCTATAAGTTTTATTTATCTAATCATTATTCCAATTTGCGATCAATTTGGTTGACGGGTTTGGTCTCCAATCGTATTAAAAATTTCAGAGTTTTGAGCGGTTTTGTTGAGCAAAAATAAAAAAGTGCTACTAATATACCATCAGACAGATCATGTGAACATCCTATCAAAGTGACACCCACTTTTGAAACAATTGTCCTTTTTTAGTTTTTTTGTTCGGACACATCTAAATATGATATACATATTATGTTTCATGTTTTCTGGACTTCAAAAATATGTGTTTTTTTGAGTTTCATTTTGCCTGAAAATGCCTTTTTCTAATTTTTTTATGAATTCAGTCCTTTTCTTGCTATTTTAAGGTATTTTTGTCCTTTTTGAAATTAGTAGGGAAAATAATAAGAAATGCTTGTTGCAATTTACAACAATTTTATGAATTTGGCCTAGACCACAATTCATAAAATTTCCATCCTGCACCATTTGGTTGCGCCATCAACAATTTACACATTCATACAATAATTTAAGTTAATTTTAATATTACTCCAAGTCCAATAAATCGAATAATATCTTGACGAATATTATGTAACATAAAATTTCATTTGTCCTTTTTCTGGATTTTGTGGTCCTTTTTTAATAGTTTTAAGACGGCTGGGTAGTGAGTTTGACCTTGAAAAGTTTTTTAATCGATTTTTATCAATATCTTTTTCCAGTGTAATTGTTAACAAAATAGGGCTATGGACGTGAATTCAGAACAGTTCAATGAAAATAATTTCTTAGTCCATAGCCCTATTTTGTTAACAATTACACTGGAAAAAGATATTGATAAAAATCGATTAAAAAACTCGTCAAGGCCACGCTCACTACCAAGCCCTCTTAATTTGGAAGTTCCAAAAGGTCCTAAACATCCTATAGCCCTGCTGATCAAGTTTGCACCGCTGCAGTGCTAAACACCTTTGCAGCGCCCGCAGCACTACTTGTGTCGCCGACCTTCACGGGATCAACTCATGACGTAGCTAGTGCCAATATTCGGGTGTGTTGACCCCGCGGACCCGTCCTCTCGACTGATTCAGATGCTGGCTGGACCGCGTGCTCAGTCTCTGGCCAGATCTCGAGTCGGTAAGTGACATTTGAATTCAAATGCAGGGAGGAGAACTAGCTTATTATGTGGCATCAAGGGCGTATCCAGGATTAAGTTTCGGGTGGGGGGGGGGGGGGACCGGACATTACTAATATTTTGAAAAATCATAGTGGAAAACAGGGGGTCGGGGGGCACAGCCCCCGAGAAAATTTTTGGTCAAGCTCATTCATTTAGGTGCAATTTTGAATCGCAGAGTATAGCTATTTTGGGAAATTATAAATTACAAAATATCCAAAAATTGGAAATTTTTTTGGAATTTGAACTCAATTATAACCATTTTGAAACGTTTTTAATATGATGTATCTATTTATAAGTTTTTTTTCCACAAATTATTTTAAATGTGCTTATTTTCTTAGATGAAACCCTGATTTCGGGAGGGGGGGGGGGGGCATGGCCCCCTCGGCCCCCCCTGAATACGCCCTTGTGTGGCAAATTCCTGTTGTATGTTCCCGAAATATCGTCATACATTTTATGGCATCAAATTACTTACAGGCAATATAAATCACTTTGAAAACTTTTGATGACAGAATGAAAAAATACATTTCATGGTTCATAAACCCCAAGCGTCGACTTTGGACCCGCTTTGGACAAAATCGTGCTACTAATTTTATAGGAACCTTTACATTTAATTCATAATTTGAATTATTGAATAATTGACGCTGATTTTTTGTAAATTGCATTGCACAATTTTCCTCTATGGGTGCACTATTTACATTTATACCTACACTCTTAGCTTATTGTTAAATTTTTACAACATTGTTTCAAATCTAATTAGTCTAAAACTAATAAGATTATTCTATTCACAAAATTATCTAATATGTCTAATATTATTTCTTGGCCTCGATTGAACAGGTCAACTATTATTCAAGTAGGTACACTCAAACCAATTAAAAACGGTACTTTGCACAAAACGGATTGGCTGCTGGTCAGGTTCCTTGACAATCAATCCTTGTTATTATCAATGAAATCAGAGCACACCTAGAGTTAGATAATGCATTAGCACAGACTTCATGGGATGATACCATCAAACCTTTATCAGACAATCCTTTTCTTTCGGGGGACCGTTTATTAATTGATCCAGTGTATAGGCCTACATGATGTAACGATCACGTTTTATTAGGGATGGAGAAAATATCAATATATCGAAATATTATATCGATATCGAAAAAATATCGAAATATCGTTATCTGAATATATTGAATATCGATATATTGAAATATTGTAATATCAATATATTAAAATATTGAAATATCGATATATTGAAATATTGAAATATTGAAATATAGAAATATCGAAATTTTGATATATTGAAGCCTTACCGCATGATACAAATTATTATGTTCTTCATTGAAGTTTATATACCTACTATGTCAAAAAATTCATATTTTGCAGTTTTTACCAGATTTATGGACAATTTCTAGATTATTCACATTTTCATTATCTGGCCGGTATATTTTAGAACGGATGTGTTATTTCTATTTACATTTTCTTTTGAAATTCCTAGCGGTTTCAGAAGCAATTTATTGCATTCTTGCGATATATCAATATTTCCATACCTACATTGAAATATAATATTTCAATATTTCAATATATCGATATATATCGATAGTCGATATCAAAATCCAAGTTCGCTCCATCCCTACGTTATATCAGGTAATATTCTTCAACCATCGTCCATGGAATGAATACACGCTTCCTTTCCCAGGTCGAGTTTAATGACATGCACCTGCAGTCGAATGCAGATATTAACGACGCACAGTGTCCAACTGATTCACACTGGATCGTGCTATGAAGCGAGAAAGCGCAGACCAAGCAACTGGAAATCATAGTTGCACTGTTGAGTGCCGATGCAGATAGTTCCACGAGGTAAGAGAAATGAAATGATGGATAAATGAGTATATTGTTACACGGATCACTTTTTTATTACGTTGAAAAAAACTAAAACTTGTAAAACACTGCCAAGCCCCCACGCCTAAAATGATTAATATCAAAATGGAGGGCCAAACTAGAATTTGATAAATCTCTTTGTACCAAAAAATCGTGATATAACTTCGCCATGTTTCTGCCGCCAAACGTTGACGTTGGGCCTGAATTTGGCATAAAATGAGCATACAAATTTCAAAATGTCGACTAAAATAAGAACATGTAAAAAAGCTTGGCGCATTGAATTTTCTCCTGCCACATAGGTATAGGGTAGGATATTACACAATCATAATCAACCTCTAAAAGCATGATTTTTTTGTCAACTGACTTAAAAAATATATATCTGAAGGATGCAGGGAAAGAACGCTATAAGTCACATTCGGACGAAACTGAGAAAATCGAATTTTTATGTTAAAACTGATCTTCCATACAAATATTTCAATTGCGTTTATCAAGTCTTAGTGGCAATATTTTCTAAAATCCGAGGGTATATTCTGAAAGCTCATAAAAATCACTGAAAGATTTTTTTTAATTGACTCATAGCGTTCTTTCCCTGTACTCTTCATCACTTAGAAATTTTAGACTAAATGGCTTGCATACAATCATATCCTTGATTGAAATGAACTCTGAACATTGCCTTCAGTTTCACGCTATGTTCACACATCACGGCAAGAAGCGCGTCGTCTACACCTTCCTTCTCGTCATCGGGTGGGGTTCACTGCTTCTACTGGTCACTCTGGTGCCCCTGTATCACCGCCTGGCCCCTGACATCGCCCCCACCCCCGCGCCCCACCGCCTAGCCCCTGACATCGCCCCCACCCTCGCGCCTCACGTCCTCGTCGACAAGAGCACGTTGCCCCCCGTCGCGCCGCCTAATCGCCCTCCCCGGCTTGACAACGTCCGCGTCGTCATCGACAACCCCGGTGTGTGTAACGACCACGACGACAACACAGTAGTACCAGGTGGGTAAATAAGTTAAATAATATATACGATGTTACACTACTTGTTCAATAATTGTCATACAAAGAAATATTCTTAAACGTATTAAACAAACGTTATAAGAATGACGTAGTAGGTACTTGCAGATTTTCTTTTATTATAGATTTACGAGTTTCAATAAAAAAATAAATCATTGATGAAAAAGCGTTTCATGTAATAAATCACTGTAAAATAAACTGTCTTCTTAGCATTGGCCATATTGGACCGGAAATCCAAAAACATGGATTCGGTAAGAAAAAAAATGTATTTCAATCCTCGGTTACCGATTTCCTCTGCATTGTAAAAAAATTTATAAATTCAAGCAATGGGCCGAATACCGTTTTGACTGACTGTCCATGCAAACAAATTATCTTGACGTGCACTACAGTGTACGAGGTCTAATACGTAGACGTCCTTTCAGACTTAGATGTTTTCGTGGTTTCCCTCAGTCGACAGGCAAATGCTGGGAAGGTTCCCTACTAACAGGCCACGACCTCCTCCTCCGCAACAACCACGCGGGTTAATTGAGTTAATTTCTCTCGTCCAGGAGTGAAGACCCTGTTTCTGGTGACGTCCCACGTGGACAACATCGCCGCGAGGAGGGCGATGAGAGACGCTTATTCCGCGCAGGAGCTGGAGGCGTTGGGAGTCCGCAGGGTGTTCGTCGTAGGTGAGTCGACATTCATCGGTTACACTCAGAGGTAGACGTGGACACGCCGCGAGGAGGGCGATGAGAGACGCTTATTCCACGCAGGAGCTGGAGGCGTTGGGAGTCCGCAGGGTGTTCGTCGTAGGTGAGTCGACATTCATCGGTTACACTCAGAGGTAGACGTGGACACGCCGCGAGGAGGGCGATGAGAGACGCTTATTCCACGCAGGAGCTGGAGGCATTGGGAGTCCGCAGGGTGTTCGTCGTAGGTGAGTCGACATTCATCGGTTACACTCAGAGGTAGACGTGGACACGCCGCGAGGAGGGCGATGAGAGACGCTTATTCCGCGCAGAAGCTGGAGGCGTTGGGAGTCCGCAGGGTGTTCGTCGTAGGTGAGTCGACATTCAACACTCAGAGGTAGACGTGGACACGCCGCGAGGAGGGCGATGAGAGACAGCTGGAGGCGTTGGGAGTCCGCAGGGTGTTCGTCGTAGGTGAGTCGACATTCATCGGTTACACTCAGAGGTAGACGTGGACACGCCGCGAGGAGGGCGATGAGAGACGCTTATTCCACGCAGGAGCTGGAGGCATTGGAAGTCCGCAGGGTGTTCGTCGTAGGTGAGTCGACATTCAACACTCAGTGGTAGACGTGGACACGCCGCGAGGAGGGCGATGAGAGACGCTTATTCCACGCAGGAGCTGGAGGCGTTGGGAGTCCGCAGGGTGTTCGTCGTAGGTGAGTCGACATTCAACACTCAGAGGTAGACGTGGACACGCCGCGAGGAGGGCGATGAGAGACGCTTATTCCACGCAGGAGCTGGAGGCATTGGGAGTCCGCAGGGTGTTCGTCGTAGGTGAGTCGACATTCATCGGTTACACTCAGAGGTAGACGTGGACACGCCGCGAGGAGGGCGATGAGAGACGCTTATTCCACGCAGGAGCTGGAGGCATTGGGAGTCCGCAGGGTGTTCGTCGTAGGTGAGTCGACATTCATCGGTTACACTCAGAGGTAGACGTGGACACGCCGCGAGGAGGGCGATGAGAGACGCTTATTCCACGCAGGAGCTGGAGGCATTGGGAGTCCGCAGGGTGTTCGTCGTAGGTGAGTCGACATTCATCGGTTACACTCAGAGGTAGACGTGGACACGCCGCGAGGAGGGCGATGAGAGACGCGTATTCCACGCAGGAGCTGGAGGCATTGGGAGTCCGCAGGGTGTTCGTCGTAGGTGAGTCGACATTCATCGGTTACACTCAGAGGTAGACGTGGACACGCCGCGAGGAGGGCGATGAGAGACGCTTATTCCACGCAGGAGCTGGAGGCATTGGAAGTCCGCAGGGTGTTCGTCGTAGGTGAGTCGACATTCAACACTCAGTGGTAGACGTGGACACGCCGCGAGGAGGGCGATGAGAGACGCTTATTCCACGCAGGAGCTGGAGGCGTTGGGAGTCCGCAGGGTGTTCGTCGTAGGTGAGTCGACATTCAACACTCAGAGGTAGACGTGGACACGCCGCGAGGAGGGCGATGAGAGACGCTTATTCCACGCAGGAGCTGGAGGCATTGGGAGTCCGCAGGGTGTTCGTCGTAGGTGAGTCGACATTCATCGGTTACACTCAGAGGTAGACGTGGACACGCCGCGAGGAGGGCGATGAGAGACGCTTATTCCACGCAGGAGCTGGAGGCATTGGGAGTCCGCAGGGTGTTCGTCGTAGGTGAGTCGACATTCATCGGTTACACTCAGAGGTAGACGTGGACACGCCGCGAGGAGGGCGATGAGAGACGCTTATTCCACGCAGGAGCTGGAGGCATTGGGAGTCCGCAGGGTGTTCGTCGTAGGTGAGTCGACATTCATCGGTTACACTCAGAGGTAGACGTGGACACGCCGCGAGGAGGGCGATGAGAGACGCGTATTCCACGCAGGAGCTGGAGGCATTGGGAGTCCGCAGGGTGTTCGTCGTAGGTGAGTCGACATTCATCGGTTACACTCAGAGGTAGACGTGGACACGCCGCGAGGAGGGCGATGAGAGACGCTTATTCCACGCAGGAGCTGGAGGCATTGGGAGTCCGCAGGGTGTTCGTCGTAGGTGAGTCGACATTCATCGGTTACACTCAGAGGTAGACGTGGACACGCCGCGAGGAGGGCGATGAGAGACGCTTATTCCACGCAGGAGCTGGAGGCGTTGGGAGTCCGCAGGGTGTTCGTCGTAGGTGAGTCGACATTCAACACTCAGAGGTAGACGTGGACACGCCGCGAGGAGGGCGATGAGAGACGCTTATTCCACGCAGGAGCTGGAGGCGTTGGGAGTCCGCAGGGTGTTCGTCGTAGGTGAGTCGACATTCATCGGTTACACTCAGAGGTAGACGTGGACACGCCGCGAGGAGGGCGATGAGAGACAGCTGGAGGCGTTGGGAGTCCGCAGGGTGTTCGTCGTAGGTGAGCAAAATTTCAAAGACAATCACATCGGTTATTTAGAGGTAGAAGGCCGGAAGTCAATTTAAATTATTCTTGATGTGAGCTCAGAAACCAGTAATTTTGCCTGCATCGAATCATATTTGAAATTTTGACATGAGTCATTGCGTAAGAGAATATTTGAATATAACTCTATTTGATGACATCAATCAGTCAAATGGTCTTGATTACATAATTCTAAAAGTGTGCAACGCAAAATCTAGAAACTGGAATTCCGCTTTCTATACTTTTGAGGTACCCGCAGTAGGTATCAGTCACTAGTGTGATTCTCGAACTGAGTTTTTTCGTAGTCTTCCTCCTTCGAGAGGCTAATGATGTGGAGGTTTCCACTAATAGGCCACGACCGCCTCCTTCCTACCTTCCATCCTTATATTACTCTTCACCATCATCATCATAATCATTCATCCGTCGCCATTTTAGCCTAGTTGCAGAACAGTGCGACGTTAAACAAATACGACAGTGTCCTGGAGAATGATCCTGAACGACTTCCTATAGGGTTCGCGTTGAAACCGACTGCCGCCGACCGCCGCCGAGGTCAGCACTGGAAGGCGACGGAGGAGGTCGTGCAAGAGCGTCAACACCACCTCGTACAGGAGGCGGAGCGGAACCACGACCTCGTCCAGCTCAACGTCGAGGAGGACGTCAAGAAGGTGGTGCACAAGACGCTGGCGGCGTTGCGATGGGCCGTGCAACATTGCAGCCAGGTGGGGACTTAAGACTTCATCATCTCGCTTTAGTTCACTTCATTTCAATTTCATCTGTTTTGTTTTAGATACAAAACGTGGTAACCCAAACTTGTAAGCATTTGCAAAATAAATAAACTTGAAACTTAAAACGTCTATTCATTTTTTGTCCATATGAAACCATCGTTTTAAATAAATAATGATGTATCGGTTGTACAATTACCTATCAATATCATTCATCACCGAAACCGCAATGTTGAAATTAACATTGTTTCATTACAAATGTATTCGCTTATTTTATAAGAAACACGCGTAACTAAATATGTTTAATATTTATTTCACATAACGTTGAGATTAATTTAATTTTCAGGTGCCTTGATAGAACTTTTGTTTATTTAAAAAAAAAATCATTTAGCGACTTTCGTCTCTATTTCACGAAGATCCCTTTGTGTAAACTCCCTTGTTTATAGCTCATTACAGTCGTCATTTCTACAGGCACTCTACATCGTAAAGATGGACGACAACGTCCTCCACGACGTCCACCAGATCGCCGACTACATCTCCACCCTCCCCACCGCCCCCACCTCCCACCTCATCGGCTCCCTGGACGACCACCGTGTCCCCGTCAACCGCATCGCCCACAGCCGCGATCGCGTCTCCCTCAACGACTACCCCTCCAGCCACTACTCCAGCTACCTGCTCGGCCTCTTCTACATCCTCCAGCCGGGGGTCGCCGTCAGACTCCTGGACGCCGCCAAGGAGGTGGACCTCCTGTGGATGGACGACGTGTACGTGACGGGGCTCCTGGCGGACCGCGCGGGGCTGCAGAGGGTCGACATCGGGAAGAGGATGACGACGAAGACGGGGATGCAGTGTTGTCAGTACGACGACGGGGAGAGGGTGGAGAGGTTCAGGTGTGTGAAGATGGTGGGGTTAGCGATATCGGCGAAGAGCGAAGAACATTCTCGGCTGCTTCAGAAAGTTAAGGAACATTCAACGAAGTGCTATCAGGAAGAGTGCAAGAAGTTAGGCAACGTTGGATTAATATCATTCTGTGTTATTTAAGGACGATTACCAAACTTAAAACAAATATCACATAAGCATTCTGCATTCATAACTCTATATGTTATTTAAATTAAGTATTGTTTTAGTGCAAGGGAGATTACTTTCCGTGCGAAAAGTATAACATTACACGGTTCAAGTTTCCTTGAAGGGGTTGAATTCAACCCTTGATTTCAAGGAAACATGAAAGTAAATTTAGACGATTTAATGTTAAATTTGCGGTGAAATTAACAATTGGTTGAAGTACTTATTTCAAGACTTGAAGGAAAATAGGACATGTTCAATCGTGTAATTCAGCCTTTAGCAAGATTTTTGGTTACAACTGTCTTCGAACGTCGTTTGTAAATAAATCGTCGGAATTGATGCACCTACTGTTTATGAATAAGTGTGTTAATCTCTTTGCTAGGTTCTAGAAATACGTATGTCAGCGCCAGTGACAGAAACATTGCTAATAAATCGAGATATTTGGTGTACTATTGATGTAACACAAAGTGAAGATGACATCAAGTCTATAATTTGACATAATGACTGAAACATTAAATATAAAGAGTCTGAGAAATATATTACATGCTGTTTTTAATTTTTTACCATGTACCTTTTCTCTACCGGTGATTACTCCTCTACTCATCCCGTTTAAATAAACCACAACCTGCACTATCACTGTCACTGAAACTTGCTAGAACTACCAGAATTTTCTTTTGCGAATCACATTTGAGCTGACAATTATATCTTAGTTTGGAGGAAAACTTTTTTTTAAATTGTGTATTTTTTAATATAGACTGAGAGATACAGATGTATACCTATACAGTGTTTTGAGATACAAATCAAAACACGCAGTATTCTGTTCCAAAAAAATTGGGGAACAATCCTCTAGGCTTGATAAAAAAAAAATTTGGGATACAACAAAATTTACTAGGAAAACGCTCAGTGTAACGCGTTGATGAGCGAGCACGGGTACGTGCAAATTCTCGAACCGGAAATGCGTACACAACGCACAGAAAACATATACAACCATATTGAATTGATTATGATTAGTGCTCGAAGTAGGAATTAAATAGTGGCGGTATGGTAACATAAGAATACCACGTGCGGGGGGGGGGGGGGGGGGGTACGATATTAGATGAGGGTCCAGATTCCAGAATTACACTGACAACCATTGTCATGTCATTAGTTAGATTAGTCTTTTACCTTGATGAAACAACTAAATTAAATAATGAATTTTACTTTATCTTGTAGTGGATGTTCATAGTTCATAGTTATGCTTGAAATATGCAGTCAAAAGATAACCATGAAATACGAGTAAATAAGAAACTAAAATTACGTAAATTTCCAAGAATATCTGATTTTAAGCATTCCGTTTTTTCTGAGAAGTAACGATATGAAATCAAATGTGTAAAGAAGTACCGGTATACCATACCGTGCCATACCGGCCCACTTCGAGCACTGATTATGATATCAACTTAAAAGTAGGTATTATGCTTTTCATCGAAACTTTAAAATAGCATCTAAGCACCTGGTCCATAAAGCAAATCAGAATCAATTCAATTGGCACTGGAAAACATTCATTTCGATACTTCATTACTGACAGATATTAAAAATGTCAATAAGTTCATACGTTCTTAACTGATTGGGATGAAATTTTGTAAAATAAGAGACAATATTGGTCTTAATGATCATGCAAAATATGAGTTTGATCAGAATTATCGAAGACAGTTTTCATTTTTCAGCCTATCAGGAGATATTTATTTAAATTTTAACCAATGAATGGATTTCAAAAAAAATTATGGTGTGCAAACAGAGAAGGTTGGTTTTACATGTGTGCAAAATTTCAGCTCTATCAAAGAAAAACTCTGACCTGTATAGCCAAAATATGATTTTGATCAGATTTATCGAAGACCAGTTTCATTTTTCAACCTACCATCAGGAGATGTTTATTTACATTTTAGCCAATTAATAAATTTCAAAAAAATTTGGGGTCTGCAAACAGAAAAATTTGTCTCTACATGTGTGCAAAATTTCAGCTCGATCGAGGAAAAACTCTAGACATGTATAGCTAAAATATGCGTTTGATCAGATTTGTCGAAGACCATTTTCACTTTTCAACCTATCAGGAGATGTTTATTTAAATTTTAACCAATCAGTAGATTTCAAAAAAATTAGGGTCTGCAACGCCCAGAGAATGTCCAAACACGTGTGCAAAATTTCAGCTCGACCGAAGAAAAACTCTGACCTGTATATCGACAGTAACAGAAAAAAACAAAAACAAAAAAACAAAAAAACAAAAAAACAAAAAAAAACAGAGGTCCGTGCCAAATGAGCCAAAAGGAGACGCTCGCTTCGCTCGCTCAATTAAACTAATTGAAATAAAATTTAGTTTTTCATATTTCGTTGGAGCACCAGCAAGCTGTAAACGAATTTGTTTTTCGATTTCCGCTGAACACTGAAAACGTGTTCATTATATTTGTTGTACAATTCATAATTCCTTTCCATCACTTTCACTCATTCCCATCATCAAGCATCGTCGCCTAGTTGCATAACAGTGCGTCGTTAAACCCATGAAAACAACGAACCCGAATAATCTCGCGCGAAATGCCGACTCCGGACCGCTTTGGTCCGCGCCGGACCAGGCTGACCGGTTCCTCGCAGAGTTCACGGAGGTCAACCTTGACCTCGCGTCAGCCTCCTGCAGTCTTCGGATTCAGTTCAGTTGTGTTTTGATAGTCGACTAAAGCAGTTCTTCACGCGGTCGCTCAATTGAGGCCGGCTGGCCGGAGATTCACTGATATTGTTCTTTATTTTCAAGGTTTTAATTGAATTGTGGAACGATTATTAGTATTTTAGTGTGAATTTGGTGCCAAAATGTGAAGTTTCCGTGAAATATGCGAGGTTATAACCACTTTTTTAATTGCATTTGTGGAACAAAAACTGGGTGTCAAATAATTTTAATTATTCTCGTGCGAATTCTTGTGTCAAAATGATACTGCATGACACATTAAAACATTAAAAACCTTGTAATTAGACGTAAATGCGATATTAATTCAATAACAAGATGAAGTTCAAATACAAAACCCTCTTCATCACCCTCCTCGCCTTTTCCACCATCACTTTCCTCGCCTTCCTCACCACCACCTACAACACCGCCTCCAAAACATCGTCCCCACCGCCCGACCTCGCCTCCGTCGACTACCTCATCAACGCCCCGGCCCTGTGCAACGCGACCACCCTCCTCGGCGTCGTCGTCATCTCGTCCTACGCCGGCAACCACGTGGCTCGCGACGCCATCCGCGACGCCTACCCCGCCGCCGAGCTCGCCACCCTCGGCCTCCGGCGCGTCTTCCTGCTCGCCCAGGTCGACGTCGGACACCACCAGGAGGGCTACTCCAACCTCGTCACCGAGGAGGAGGTCGTCGTGGAGGCGAAGAGGCACGGCGATGTCGTCCAGCTGGGGATGATCGAGGACTACAGGAATCTGACGTTTAAGAATCTGATGGGGTTGAGGTGGGTCGTCGAGCATTGTGCTCATGCCAGGTAAGTTCAAAATACACTTGGAAAAAATAAAACGGTATTCGAAAGAATCTATTGGCTGAAAAAGATTTTTTTCCACTCATTCGTATCATGTTAACAACAGAAGTTATAACAATGGAATTACTTAAAATAAATCAACTTTGTAAAACTATTGAATATAATAAGATCCCATTAAATATGAGAAAATGTAATGATAGTATTTTTAAAGTAGAATGTTTTAGTTACCTATATAAAAGAACAGAGATTGTAAATATTTTTAGTTGTTGTAAATGTAAATGTAGTATTATAGTAGCAAATTGCTAAATAAATATCATATTTAAATTTAATATTGAATTGAATTGAATATAATAAATATTGAGTATTTTATAATCACAAATTAAGTATCAAGTTTTATACGAGTATACATTGAAAATAATACCTTCTTAGCCACTCCCCACATGCATTGGAGCAGAAAATCCGTGACAATTTGATACCAATTTGAAATTGGTACCAATTTGACAATTTGAATAAAATGAAAATTGAGTATTTTATAATCACAAATTAAGTATCAAGTTTTATACGAGTATACATTGAAAATAATACCTTCTTAGCCACTCCCCACATGCATTGGAGCAGAAAATCGGTGACAATTTGATACAAACTGAATCTTTTGACCCAGCTGTGTCTTACATGTTTGTGGCATCAACTGTGTTAACTGGTTCATTGACAGCACCTCGGGCTGGACTCGCTCCAGCACTTTAGTACTAGTTTTTGTACAAGCTGAGATTGCGGTACCTTTCTCTCTTATTTAATTAGTACTAAACATCTTATTTAGTCAGGTTGGGTGAGTGGTTAACGCTCTGAACTTGTATTCCAGAGGCCCGGGTTCGATTCTCGCGGCCGTCCTTCCTGACTAGTGTTTTTTCGTGGGTTTCCCTCAGTCGACAGGCAAATGCTGGGAAGGTACCCTACTAATAGGCCACGACCGCCTCCTTCCCACCTTCCATCCTTACCTACTCTTCACCATCATCTCCCAATCATCCTCATAATCATTCATCCGTCGCCATTAGCCTCGCTGCAGAACAGTGCGACGTTAAGCCCCAGACAAAAAAAAATTGTATTAATTAGGTACTGTTAACACTAATGTCGGTGTCCGGTGACGACTGGCAAAGATGAACATCTTTGCCTGTCACCGACCGTATAATCAAATACAGTAACAATTACCTGACGTGCCTTCAATTTTTTTGGTGACCATCTTGAAAAATATGGCGGAAAACGAGCGAAAAACGTAATTTTACAAATTATTTAATTGTTGGTAGAGGAAAGATTGAAAAATTATGAAATAATTCACTAAAACTAACTCAAATATAGTGACTTAAAAAAATACGCCGTAAACAAAACTTAAAAAAAAAAAAAAAACACATTGTTCAAAATGAAATTGTCTACAAATTTAAATTCCACAAATTTTAGTCTAAGTCCACGCGTTTCATAATAAATTGAGCGCAAAACAACACAGAAACGTGATTGGTCAATTCCAACAATGAAAAAATAAAATTCGTTCACGGCGCATTTTTTTTCAAGTCCCCATATTTGAGTTAGTTTTAGTGAATTATTTCATAATTTTTCAACCTTTAATTAAATAATTTGTAAAATTTACGTTTTCCGCCATATTTTCCAAGATGGCCACCAAAAAAATTGAAGGCACGTCAGCTTATATTAGGAATGATGTAAATAATCGATAATTATGAAAAAATCAATTTCGGCACTCCAATCGAGCGGAAAGCATTTTTTCTACACTTGAACCTGCACTATTAGTATGTGTGCAAAATTTCAGATCGATCAGTTGCAAGGTTTATCTGGGCAGTACAGGCAAAAGCCCGAATAGAGCCATAAGATTCTGGTGAAAAGTGACATTGATGTTGGTGTCCCCAGGTTCCTGATCAAGACTGACGACGACGTGCTCATGGATCTGTACCAGCTGGTCTACCTCATCGCCTCCTTCAACTCCACGCTCGACGACAAGATCATGGGGGCCGTGGACAGTGACCACGTTGTCGTCAACAGAAACAAGTCGGATCCGGACTACGTGGGATACGCCGACTACCCGCTGGCGAAGTACCCGATCTACACGCTGGGCATCCTCTACATGTTCAGTCCGCAAGTAGCAGGTGACACATAAGATCAACATCGCCTTAAGGTGGCTGTATATCACGTGACTTTTTAACCAAAAAGCTACACATTTTCAGTTGGAAGGGTTCAGTTCAGCAAATACTTCTCACTCATCAGATAAGTTAGGACACATCAGTTGGAACTAATCTACGCAGAAAAGAACTGCGAAAATAACATTTTAGATGATTTTACTTCCTTGCACCTAATTATTCTCAAATCAAGACCTGAAGTTGAAGGAAATTCTACGAGTTGCCAAGAACAGCAAACATTACTCTAATAAAAAGGCATATATGCATCACAAACCTGACGCAAGTCAGAATGTATAACATGCGCTCTTTCTTCCTCTTTCCAACGAAATTTTGAGATATTAATTATATCCACTATTATGAATGTAATGTTTAAACGAACAGCAATTGGTTTTGACAGTCTTCACACGCGTACGTATACACGAGATTTGTGTTTTTTTTTTTTTATAAAATACTGCAAATTTAAATAATATTGACTGCAAATATTGATAAGCTCCAGTATGCAGTGAATTTCCTTCATAAATCACCTTGGATTACTCAACATGAACGATCGTATGTACTCATAGGTAACTATTTCTTTTGATCGGATGTAGAGAAATAAAGTCACGTGATATACAGCCACCTTAATCAGGGTGGCCATAAGTATGTACAGTTCGTTTTTCCTATGTTTGAACTCTCTACAGACCGTGCCACCGTCAGTTGTTCTGTAAGGCCGAGAAAGACAACATTGCAAGGTGAGCGCGCAATGAAGTCTTTCTCGGCCTAGCAGAACAACTGACTGTGTCTCCATCACGTGAGAGTTCAAACATAGGAAAAACGAACTGTAACACTCATGATTTTGCGCCGGATTTCATACTAAAATATACAGAATGCCTGCCCACTTTTTAAAATTATAATAAATATATATATATTTAGCGGATTCTCTACAGCTCGGGCCGTTTTCCGCATCCCGCACGCCACACCTCCCGGTTATGGCAATCTTGTTCGAGAAGATTTCTTTTCTCCAAGGCTTCCCCAATGCCATCAAGCCACATTCTTCTTGGACGACCTCTCTTTCTTCTTCTTCTAGGTTTAAACTTCCATATTTTGGCAGGCAATCGTTTTTCTGGCATCCTCCTCATATGGCCATACCAGAGTAGCTGTTTTGCTTCTATGCTTTCTGTAAGTGATGCTTCGACCCCCATTCTGTCTCTTACCTCCTCATTTCTAATGTGGTCAAAAAGAGTAACGCCGCAAGACCTTCTCCAGAACGCCATTTCAACTGCATTCACTCTATGTTGTAACCTTCGGTTTATTGTCCAGACCTCGGATCCGTAGGTAATGCAGCTTTCAACAAGAGACTTAAACATATGGACTTTCGTCTCATTTCTTACCGCCTTACTCCACAGTACCGAATGCAGTTGCCTCGTTATTCCTCTTCCTTGTCCCATCTTGCTCAATATGTCCTTTTCGTCAAGACCGTCATCGGTCAACGTAACTCCTAAATATTTGTACTCTTTAGTTACCTTGATGGTACCAACTGGAGTCTCAATGTCGTTTCCTTGACCACCAACAACCATATATTGAGTCTTCTGAAGATTTATTTCCAAACCCCATTCGTCGTATTCTTCAATCAACTTACGGACCATGTAACTTGCATCTTCCTCATCCTCTGCAAGCACCACCTGATCGTCAGCAAACAACAAGGTATACAAATGTTCATCCTCTAATTTGATCCCCATCATACTACACTTCCTCGACCCATTAGAAAGCACTACATTCATATATATCTTAAACAATGTTGGCGACAAGCAGCACCCTTGTCTAAGACCCTTATTGACGACAAAACTGTCGGAGTATCCTAGTGATGTCTTGACACAGCTTTTAGTATTTTCATAAAATTTCTTTACTAAATTTATGTGATGTTGATCCACTCCGTTCCGTTCCATTGCCTCCCAGAGTCTATTCTGAGACTATATTTATTATAATAAATAATTGATTAAATTAAAATGGTTATCAATTATGGATCTTATCAAATTCATATTTCGCTTGGTTATTATACCAAAATAAATTAGTTACATTTTTAAATTTCGGCAAAATCCTCAAATTGTACAATTTAAAAAATATATGCTTAATTTATTATCTCATATTTTAAAAAGTTTTCATCCCGAAGATATTTTCAGAGTTTAGAAATAGCGTCAATTGAGATTCATAGAAAATAATCAAATTTACGGCACTTTCGATTTGTTATTCAATTGTTCAAGAGTGAATCATGAAGTGTATGGAAATTGGAAAGTGTACATGGGAATCAAGAAATAATTATCTTTGATTGAGAGGACCGTATTCGGTTGGAAGATGGCACGTTAAGGTGTCACAATCCTTATCATCCAGACCCGACTGTAAGTTTCTCTCTAATACTCATTCCCCCACATGTTCCAGGCCGACTGCTGCAGGCGTCCAGGAGCACCTCCTACATCTGGAAGGAGGACGTGCACATCACGGGCATCCTCGCTAACGTCCACGTCAACTAATCGCCCGCATGTTCCAGGCCGACTGCTGCAGGCGTCCAGGAGCACCTCCTACATCTGGAAGGAGGACGTGCACATCACGGGCATCCTCGCTAGCATCCACGTCAACTAATCGCCCACATGTTCCAGGCCGACTGCTGCAGGCGTCCAGGAGCACCTCCTACATCTGGAAGGAGGACGTGCACATCACGGGCATCCTCGCTAGCATCCACGTCAACTAATCGCCCACATGTTCCAGGCCGACTGCTGGAGGCGTCCAGGGGCACCTCCTACATCTGGAAGGAGGACGTGCACATCACGGGCATCCTCGCTAGCATCCACGTCAACTAATCGCCCACATGTTCCAGGCCGACTGCTGGAGGCGTCCAGGGGCACCTCCTACATCTGGAAGGAGGACGTTCACATCACGGGCATCCTCGCTAACGTCCACGTCAACTAATCGCCCGCATGTTCCAGGCCGACTGCTGGAGGCGTCCAGGGGCACCTCCTACATCTGGAAGGAGGACGTGCACATCACGGGCATCCTCGCTAGCATCCACGTCAACTAATCGCCCACATGTTCCAGGCCGACTGCTGGAGGCGTCCAGGAGCACCTCCTACATCTGGAAGGAGGACGTGCACATCACGGGCATCCTCGCTAACGTGTCTCAAGTCAACTAATAGCCCACATGTTCCAGGCCGACTGCTGGAGGCGTCCAGGAGCACCCCCTACATCTGGAAGGAGGACGTGCACATCACGGGCATCCTCGCTAACGTGTCTCAAGTCAACTAATAGCCCACATGTTCCAGGCCGACTGCTGGAGGCGTCCAGGAGCACCTCCTACATCTGGAAGGAGGACGTCCACATCACGGGCATCCTCGCCAGCGTCGCCGGCGTCGGTCACGTCAACATCGGGCGCCACTACAGCCGCCAGGAGAAGAACATCATGTGCTGCACCAGCGACGACCTCAATGAGACGTACAACTGCGAGAAGTTTGTCGGACTCGTCTCGGGACACGGCCAGGGCGGTGACTACTCGCTCATGGGCAGAGTCAAGGAGCATGCGCGCAGGTGTTACGACAGCAAGAAGTGTGGCAGGTTGCCGATGCATGTAGGGGTCAGATGTGTCAAATGAGCCTAGTTTCTTCCACGGATGACGCGATGACGGTATTCGCACAATTAAGATCAGCTCTGCACCCTAGTGGTGGAGATGTGGTACTAGAGGAAGGGTGTACGCATTCAATTCTTCATAAGGAACGTGTAGAGTTTGGATACCTCTACTTCATACACTATTAAACATAGAACCCTGAAAAAAGTAACGAGTATAGAAAAGATGATGCTTTATCGATCTGTCACCTCAGAATTTTTCTCCGAGGTTAAATTGCAGAGTAATAATCGTTCAAACATGTAATGCATCAGCCAATCAGAGGACAGGAAATGGTTCAACAGACCAATCAGGCTACAGTATAAGCCGTATTTGCTTTATACGGAAAGTTATTTTATAATTATTTAGACACAATAAATAAATTTCTGAGTTGACAGATCGAAAAAGCATAATCTTTTCTATACTCCTCACAATTTTTATGGTTCTATGTTAAATAGTGTATGGAGTAGAGGTATCCAAACTCTACAGGTACCTTATGGAAAATTTAATGCTTACACCCTTCCTCAAGTACACATTTCTAACACCAGAGTGCAGAGCGGAAGCTTGATTTAGCGAATAGAGTGAGGCCACGGTGGTTCAACAATGGAGGAATAGACTGTACTTCGTAGTAAAAAGGCACGATTGTAGTTGTATTCGAGAAAATAAGGAACACGACTGACCTCTGGTGGATTCATTGGTACTAAGAATTTTGGTATTCTTTGGTACTTTGGTACTATCCAATATGGAGGATATAAAGGGTTTATTTATGTAAATAAATTATATAAAATTTGCTTTAGTTGTTTGTTATGGCTGAAAAAGTAAGCTTGTAACTAAATCTAAATTTCATGTGTTTCTCCTTTTTCACTGCCTTATGGAAACACGAACATCAAAATAAAAAAGTGCATCTAAAAAGTTTCCTGCCAGAAGTGGCTCCATCACGTATCGCTTATTTGTTCGAATAGGAAGATGGTGGAAAGTGCATTTAATTGGTTGCACATTTGCATTGCAGTGGTCTACACAAAATTTAACACTTTTACGAACTTTAAATTGCCAATATTCATATCATACAATACGTTTAATTAACTGTATTCAATATTGTTCAGTCTTATTACCTTCTTATTTAAGAGAAAAATTGAACAACTCGCCACTGACAGACGACATTGACAAGTAAAATGATTTGATAATGTATCTGTCAAAAGCTACTTTGTTTCTTTGTATCACAGTTCCTGCATATAATGAAACATTCCGAATTTGTATTAAAAATAGAGTACTGTTTAAAGTGATACATTAAACACGTGATAACTATTTCTTTTAATTTATACATTTATTCTGTCTAAAGTTTAATTGTTATTTTCACACCCCGATCTGTCGTCCATTCCTTAGAAACATGTTTAGGGCCGTTATAACCAAAGTTAATCTGAGCCGGATTAACTAAATATTGGACTAAATTGGCGGCACAGCCAATCAGATACCTCAAAATGAGTGAAACAATTGAATTTAATCCAAAAGTTAGTTAATCTAGCACAATTTAACTTTGGTTATTCCGGGCCTTATTCAAATAAACATTTAAACATGTGCTTTATGACGCGTTAAATGGGCTTGTATTGGTTTTTCCGTTTACCCTTCAAGTAATTGTTACATTCAAATTAAACTCATTTCATATTTATTAGGCTCCTTTAGTAGTCTGTTGTACTCTCGAATCCTTCTCTAAAATAAAGTACTTGTATAAAGTAGGTACTCATATTTTCGTCGAAGAGTTTTCACGATTATCACGAAAGAGGTGTAATTCCTGTATTTTCATTTCCATATCCACGCCATTGACAACATCTGTCTAATCTGACATTTATATGATATTAAATTACAACTTCAGTTAAAACTTCTGAAATCTCTCAACATTGTGTCAAACCATAATGGACATTACTTGTGTAACTCTCAGTTATAAGGACGGTGTTACAAATAAAATCGCTCACCCCAACTCTGGTTCAAACTCAGATCCTTCGGGACCATTGGTCAACCTGCATTTTGACGAAGGGAAATCATGATTGCTCATGACCATGATTGAATATGATTGCATGGATATGAATGTGGCTTCCACCACCTTATTAACCTAATAATATCCGCCAGAACACGATCAAAATATCATTATTTTATTACTATTTATGATATTTCTCCACTTTCTTCAGTGATTAAATAATAACGAAACATTAATAACAGAGCATGGAACACAAATTGTGTTACAAGACATCGGAGCCTGTGCAGAAAGGACGTCACGCTTCAGGAGGAATGAGGGAGAGAGGGGGGGGGAGGGCTAGACCAAGGAAGACGTCATGTTTTGATACAGTTAAGGAGGGATGCCCAAGTAGATTTTCCGAAAATATTTTTTCTTGAAATTTACAATTTTTAATAATTTTTTCAACATTCAACTATATTTTAATGTAAAAGATTCATCAAATGTCTTAACTTGCAACTCTTGACTTATATTGAGTTTTCAAATTGATGTTTTCAGAATATGAGGAAATTTTTACACAGGAGGTACCTATGGGAAAATGATTTAGATTTTGATTCCTAACTTTAAAAAACGTACGGGTAGTTGTATATATAAAAATCTTAATTAATACCTTTATGTCTAAAGCATAATATTAGTTTTTGGTTAGAATCTATCGGTGGAAAATAGTTTAAATCTAATATTTACTAGGAAAATCACTGTATATTTTTCGACTTGTCATGTTAAAGATAGGGCTAACTCGAATTTATAAAGTGATATATTGAAAATTAGTTCAACTACCCCACTTTTTCTTGCGTTTATATGGTGCACAAGGAAATTATCTATTAAATAAGCATATTAATTCAAATATCTATCGGAGACCCCTACTTGGACATCCCCCCTTAAAAAGCATTTTAAATTCCAGTTGATATGTCGGGACCTGAAATTTCACTGACGCCAATTAGATAAATTACACAGTTAGACAAATTCTAAGGGTGGGAGGGGGGGAGTCCAAATAACAAATTTTTAGCGTGACACTGACGTCCTTGCCCCCACAGTGGTATGGTAAAAGAGTGCATCATGTAAGAGTGTAAACGAGGTCTGGACTCACCGTGTGGACGTCTGGAACATCCTCCAGGATCTCCAGTGCGACTGTCCCTTGTCCGGCGATCACGTGGGGGTGGTCGAACCCGTTGATGAAGGTCATGCCCTCTCTGTTGGCCTTGCGCAGTGCGAACTCCTTGGACTCGGCCAGATTCGAGCCTGGAGAGAAGAGAAGGTTTGTCGTCGTCGTCGTCTCTCCAAATATCTTTCTTGCTCTCGATGGAAACCGCACATTGCTAACAATCAAATCTTTCCTGGTATATGAAAAATGCTCTAGAATAAACCTAGGACTAGGAGGCACCGGTCCGTGGCAGTCCAACACTGTACGAAATGGGGATATACTGGAGGTCCCGGTTTCAATTCCTGATACAGTTTCTTCTTGTCTGGAGGCCAATTCTTGAGAGTACACGTTTTGGAACCGTGTAAAAGTTAAAAGTTGAAGTAGGACTAGTTGCCAACTTTTTCCAATGAAAGCGTGAAATGTTTCAAAACGTTTATTAAGATTCAAGTTGTGAAACCGTGTTACGTTTGCATTGTATGAATTTGAAAAGTTGAAGGATAAGCCCTTGTTGTCAACATTTTAAAGTTTTAAACAAAGAAAACGTAAACGGTTTCAAAACATGAAAGCTCAATATTGCCTCCTGAGGCTTTCTCATTTTAAGGCAAATAGTGGAAAGTTTCCCTTCTAATGGGAGGAAGGAAGGGAAGGAAAGTTTCTCTTCCGTCACTACCGCCTTCTAATGCCTCTATCGATAACATTGTCAAAGTTATGTCGTGCCTCACCCTCCAGTATGATCTCCATGTTGTACGCTATGATCGTGCCTCACCCTCCAGTATGATCTCCATGTTGTACGCTATGACTCACCCTCCAGTATGATCTCCATGTTGTACGCTATGACTCACCCTCCAGTATGATCTCCATGTTGTACGCTATGATCGTGCCTCACCCTCCAGTATGATCTCCATGTTGTACGCTATGACTCACCCTCCAGTATGATCTCCATATTGTACGCTATGATCGTGCCTCACCCTCCAGTATGATCTCCATGTTGTACGCTATGATCGTGCCTCACCCTCCAGTATGATCTCCATGTTGTACGCTATGACTCACCCTCCAGTATGATCTCCATATTGTACGCTATGATCGTGCCTCACCCTCCAGTATGATCTCCATGTTGTACGCTATGACTCACCCTCCAGTATGATCTCCATGTTGTACGCTATGACTCACCCTCCAGTATGATCTCCATGTTGTACGCTATGATCGTGCCTCACCCTCCAGTATGATCTCCATGTTGTACGCTATGATCGTGCCTCACCCTCCAGTATGATCTCCATGTTGTACGCTATGACTCACCCTCCAGTATGATCTCGGCGCCGTGACGCCTGCACGCCGCGATCTTGGGTATGGCCGCCTGCGTGGGCATCACGATGACCACCCTGATGTCCAGGAGCTTGCCGACGTAGCTGATTGCTTGCCCGTGGTTGCCTAGCGACGAGGATATCACGCCCTTCATCTTCTGCTCGTCGGAGAGCTTTGACATCGCGTATCTGAAGTCAAGAGAAAGTTATTGACAACTTGTGATTGATTAGGACATCTACGGAGATGAGCTCTAGGTAGGAGGACCATAAGGCCGGTCATATATTTTTTCCCGCCATAAAAGTCGTTTTGGAGCGGTTTTAGAGGGAAATACGAAATATAAATTGCCATATTTAGCAACGGTTATGAATATCGAAAAAGCAAGAAAGGCATGACATGTATTGAACCTTTACCTTCATTTACATCGCTTACTGTCATAGCTTTGCTCCTACTATGTGGTTTTTGTTCCCGACAAATGCTGACCACATAGTAGGAGCAAAGTTATGACAGTAAGCGATGAAAATGTAGAAAAAGGTTCAATACATGTCATGCCTTTCTTGCTTTTTCGATATTCGTAACCGTTTGCCAAATATGGCAATTTATATTTTTTATTTCGCTCTAAAACCGCTCCAAAACTACTTTTGGCGGGAAAAAATTGATGACCGCCCGACCGATCAAAACGACAAAGTTTTAATAAGGAATGCAAAATTAATGAATTGTCCACCTGAGGACGGACATTTTGTTGGCACGTTGACAATTCAGATTATAACTTTATTGAGGTAAATCGATGTATTTTTGTAATGTGAGTGATTCCTCTTCATACTAAAGATTTCTCCGAAGCCATACAATTTCCCGCGTGTACCCATAACCATAAAATATCGTCAAAAAAGCAGAGAATCACAGCTATTCTGCGTGCCATCAAGATGGTGTCAGGCAACAATGAGATGACATCAAGTGCAAACTATGATTTTTATATACCAATTCAGAAATAATCTGGAATGCTCAGGATTCTTATGAATTTCACATGCAGTATGAATGATCAAGGAGTTCTAAATAGTACTGGTATGATTTTACAGATGTGCACCTACTCTTGCTGTAAAACACGAGTAGATATCTGGAAAACCAAACTGCATGTGAATTTATTAAGCGAGCGGAGCGAGCGTCTCCACTTGACTCTTGCGGCACTTTCTCTGTGTGTGTGTTTGTTTTTTTTTTTTTTTTTTGCTGGTTCAACCCACGTCGCACCGGTCAACGTATCGATCTGAAATTTTGCACACACCTTCATCTCATACTAACTTAGACCTGTATAGTTTTTGAGAAAGATCCGTCCATAAATAAAAAAAAAATCATGTTTTCCCATATAAATAGCATTGTAGGTTCGAGGAGTCCGTTGCGGCCGCTCGATGCGCCCCATTCAAAACAGCTCGGAAGCAAGCAGCTGCCTATCTATTCTATTGTTAGAATACGTTTTACGGTATGATATATAGTTATAGCAATACCTGCTAGGTTATACTTAGGTTTTATATTATTTTCTTGAAGAAGATGTAATTAATGTAGGTATAGGTTATTATAAGAGTTTTAACATGCAGTCTTACTTTAAATCCTTTTAAAGGTTGAGCTAATTATTTGTAGACCGGCAAGTCTGCTTGATTGTAGAAACAGTTTGGTTCGTTGTTAATTGAAATTAATTTTATAAAATATTTTATTTATTTAGTCGATATGTTTCTTATAGATCCAACGAGTTAGGTTTATGTTAGGTAAGCAATGTGTTAGGTAAGCTCTATTAAACGGAACGGTCTGTTTGGATAATATTTCTTAAATTAGGTTTGCTCATACTAGCACTTAGATAATGGTCTATTTTGTGGATTGAATATATGTATTTTTATTTTGTATTAATCCATAATACCTAAATATTCCAATAAATACACATGAGTGTAGTGTTACTTGCAATGAGAAGCAAATTCATTTTTTTAATATAATTTAATGGATCGTGCTTCTAGATTTCAATTGTTTTACGTATATTATTGATTATGGTTCGAGGTGTTGCACGTATCCGTGCTCGCTTATCAACGCGTTACACAGAGCGTTTTCCTAGTTTAGAAACCAGAGCCACCCAGATACTTTCTGAATTCTCAGTCGAGGACAAAAGCGTCTACCTTGCACCCCGCTCCTTAAAGCAGCCGGTGTACTGCAGGTACTCCTTCTTGAGGTACAAGTCTAGCCCCGCCTGCTCTGACAAGTGGGACCGCATGCACGGCGTGTGCACGACGCCCTCCTTGACCACCAGTCTCGCGGCGTGGACGTCGTCAAGCGTGACCTTCATGGGGAAGTGCGGCAGACATGCCGGGTCCCGCAGCTCGGGGTCGTCGGAAGTGATGCTCCCTTCGCGCGAGGACGTCATTCTACAACATGGCGGACACTGTGACGTCGTTCTACAACATGGCGGACACTGTGACGTCGTTCTACAACATGGCGGACACTGTGACGTCGTTCTACAACATGGCGGAGACTGTGACGTCGTTCTACAACATGGTGGACACTGTGACGTCGTTCTACAACATGGCGGACACTGTGACGTCGTTCTACAGCATGGCGGACACGGTGACGTCGTTCTACAACATGGCGGACACTGTGACGACGTTCTACAGCATGGTGGACACGGTGACGTCATTCTACAACATGGCGGACACGGTGACGTCGTTCTACAACATGGCGGACACTGTGACGTCGTTCTACAACATGGCGGACACTGTGACGTCGTTCTACAACATGGCGGACACTGTGACGTCGTTCTACAACATGGCGGACACTGTGACGTCGTTCAACAAAATGGTGGACACGGTGACGTCGTTCTACAACATGGCGGACACAGTGACGTCATTCTACAACATGGCGGACACGGTGACGTCGTTCTACAACATGGCGGACACTGTGACGTCGTTCTACAACATGGTGGACACGGTGACGTCGTTCTACAACATGGCGGACACTGTGACGTCGTTCTACAGCATGGTGGACACGGTGACGTCGTTCTACAACATGGCGGACACTGTGACGTCGTTCTACAACATGGCGCACACTGTGACGTCATTCTACAACATGGCGGACACGGTGACGTCGTTCTACAACATGGCGGACACTGTGACGACATTCTACGACAAGGTACACTGAAATTCTGAACATTAATGTTATTCTTTAATTTTTAATTTTTAACTTTTACTCTGCATATACCTAGGCCTACTTTTAAATCTAGAAAATTGTTTTGCATACATTCGACGAATTAGTGAACTTTTCTACTAAGTAGTTATATAGATGTCAATAGAATCTTACCTTGGCTGGATGAAACTTTGCTCCTTCACGGATTCTTGGAGGCTGCCGAAGGAATATTTCACTTGAACTGTCACTCAGATGTCAAAACACATAACAGTTGGCGTTGCTCGATCAAGGTCAAATAGATCCGAACAGGCAGCCGTGAGAGTCAAAGTTCTTCGAGGTGCAAATGAAAATCATCATAATCTCTAGGCCGATTCGAACTATGGTCGGTCGGTGACAGGCTAAGTTGAACCCGCTCTAGCATGGGCTGGCCTATACCTGGCAATGCTAAACAGGGTTCAACTTAGCCTGTCACCGACCTTACTTTATTGGTTGTACCCAGAACAAAATTGATCAACCAGAAGTTGCTCATCTGGACTGGGCGTATGAAATTGGAATGTCATGACGGTTTGAATTGGTCTGAAAAGGTAGGTTCTCGCAACTTTCAATCTTCAATTGGCATCATGGTTATCTATCAGAAATTTGCACCAAAACATATTTTAACTTAAGGAGGTTACACATTGCCTTCAGTACTAGTTATGTTCCTTTTACAGGTACACTTGGCCAAACGAAACTTGTACGTTCAATAAATCTGATAGGCTGATTTTCTAGATTTAATGTATAAGATCGCACCATCAGAAGTCAGTCTAAGCGATCTCATTGTCTCACTCTTAGTAGGTGACCTCACATTTCAATGATAATAACAAGCTTTGATTGGTTATGGGACATGACCAGCAGTCATTCAAATTTGGTAAACGTTCAAGTTCTGTTTGGCCGAGCGTATATAATTGAAAGAGCAGAAGATATTAATCTACCGGGTAATCAATTATTTAAAACGCATTAACTCTTCGACACACCGGTATCGTCACAAATTAAAATAATAAAATACATCACAATATTTGGAAGCAATCTTCTTCATCAGGTGCACACTGACGCGAAATCCACCTCGACCGTCAAACCTCAGATAAAAACAGCTGATGTAACAAACCAACCGCCAGCTCAATCACAACACAGATAGCATGCTAACCGGCTAATAAATATATCGTGAGACAACGAAAAACTTTATGTCCTCTCTATCATACAGCAACGACAGCGCGCTATTTATTATTATTTTTATTACACAATTGGGCCTAGATTTACAATGCTTTTCCCCGAGGGTTTTAAAATAAACCCTTTGCTCTCAATGCTTATTTATTAGATACACAAAAGTGGGGTAAATTATTGATAGGGAATTTGCATGAATTTATTAAAAACTGTAATTCAAAATAATAACAACATATTTGTTGGTAAACCACATTATTTTAATACAAAGAAGTGTAAATTTCCATGCATAAATATGAAATAAAAATTAAGTGTACGTTTTGGCGGGAAAACGCCATCCCGGACAGTGATGACATTTATATCAACCAACAATGATGTTGCCATGGTTACAACAAAATATGACATCGCTCGCCGGGATGCGAATATTTTTCTGGCAAAGACTTCGTAAATGGGAGAAAAATTATTTTTATAAAATTCCAGATTTAAAATTTTTGAAGTGAAATAAATGGTAGAGTTAACTAGATTATGTTTTCAAATGTCATTCACGATAGTTCTGGGATGAAATTAGGGTCGTGAAAACACTCAAGAGGAAAAAATGTTCGATTTTTTAATTCGAAATAGAGCATATTTACTGTTAATATATCCTTCATTTTACTGATGTAATAGCTGTCACAACACAGCATGTATAATACGCTTCAAGATCAGAGTTATATTTGTATAAATAAGCAAGTTATTAGAGTTTTTGTCACAGTCAATTTACGTCCCATTTACGAAGTCTTTGCCAGAAAAATTCTCGCCGCCGGCGAGCGAGAATTTTTCTGGCAAAGACTTCGTAAATGGGACGTATATTCATAGTAAATGCTCTATTTTGAATTTAAAAAAATCGAAATATTTTTACTCTAGACCTGGAGGCCAAGTCTTGAAACTTACGCCTTCAGGACGCAAACGCTCTCGGACGTCATAAAGTCCCATTTACTGTAAGAGTGATCGACATTGAAACATGAAGTCAAGCCACTTATTTGATTGTCATCAAGCAATCTATTGGAAACAATTTATTAACATTATAATTATTATTACAGATATTATACAGACATAAAACATTATTCAAAATGAAGCTAAACAGTTAACAGTAGATCTCAAGGTCGTCATTCTTACAGTAAATGGGACTTGTTGACGTCCTAGAGCGTTTGCGTCCTGAAGGCGTAAGTTTCAAGACTTGACCTCCTGTGGTAGTCAACCTTTTTGGCTTGCGGGCCAATAATACAAATTTGATTTTGTTGGCGGGCGGGCCGCACTTTTTTAAAAAAAGCACAATATTTCTCACGTGATCAGGTTGGTTCATTCCAGGCGCTTAGAAACTACTCTTATCATGGGGTGGGGGGAGGGTTGCAACACCTGGAAGGGGAGCTTGCGGGGGGTGGGGGGGGGGAGGAGGGGCGAAGCGTTTTTTTGGGGAAATTTTACAATTTAAAAGTGATTCTGGGGCTCTAAAATACACGAACGAAGCAAACTACCCCCACCCCAATTGTTGCCCCGCTGGCGTTTTTTTTTTTAGATTTTGAAGCAATCTGGGACGCAAAACTTAATTTTGTATGGAGAGTGGGGGGTCACTCAGCTAGCACCCTACTAGCACCCTGCTGTCTGCTTCCTACGTGCCTGCTTCATTCAGTGTCTTGTTTATTAGGAAACGAATCGAAAAATGTTTCACGAGCCAAAACAAAACACTATTTAACAATTTTCGGATTGGTAAAAGGCTTCATTTTCGTTGCAGCAGCAAGGTATGAAGTTACATTTAGCTTTCGTCGCATTTTCAGCCTGATGCATGGAAAATAACAATGTATAATGGAAATAAATAAAACTGAAACTGAAACTAACATGAAGACCCTCAAATTTTTCTCAAATGAAACGAGAAATCATCATTGTTTTAAATATGATTTTCACAGTGTACACATTTTGTGAATGAGTAGGTATTTGAAACATCAACTGGGGGGCAACAAAATTAGTCCCACGGGCCGCAGGTTGAGTACCACTGCTCTAGAGGGTTTTAACGACCCCAAATTCAACTTAGAACTATCGTGAATGACATTTGAAAACATAATCTGGGTTGGATCAACCATTTATTTCATTCAAAAATGTTAAAACTGGAATTTTATAAAAAATAATTTTTTCTCCCATTTACGAAGTCTTTGCCAGAAAAATATTCGCCGCCGGGATAGCGCTTTCCCGCCAAAATTTTCACTGATTTTTAATTTCATATTTATAAATGGAAATTTACACTTATGATTGTGAAAATAGTGTAATTAAGGGGGTTCCAGGGTTACGGCATAGGAATGAGAATTTGCTGTAATTCAAACTAAAGATGAATGAAACCATATTACATTCAACTAGCAAAAAATATTTGCCCCTTACGGTATGATATAATCCCAGAAAAAAACACTCCGTGTAAAAAAGGCAGCCAAGTCACTTTACTTTAAAAAAATTCAACACCGAAAAGGAGTGATATCAAAAAAAGGAGCCAAGTCAATGACATTTCCAAATATTTAATCGTATTTTTGAAATAAAAGAATAAACACCGAGAAATACTTTACAAAAGGACTTGGCGCATCGTTTTTTTAAAGACATCATTCTATCCTAAAAGTGGACAGTAATTTACAAGAAGGTACATTTTCCTCTTTCTATAAGAGCCAGAATCTATGAATATCAATATCAATTTTATTAGTAATGGCTATTTTATAGTTTTGTCAATAGCGATAGAAGAAAGATTTCATGCTTTAATAGATAAGAACTATAAGGGTGGAAGAATTAAATAACAATTGGAAGTGGGCTCATACATGTTCTTGCAGTACTGTTAATATGGTGATTTTAGAAGGGTATCTTTTCATAATTTGATCTTGACTGAAGGAAATCATGAAACATTGTCAAATAATTACTAACTATCTATGGAACACTATTATATATTTTTGAAGTGTCAAGTGTATTAAGATAATTTTTTTAATATAAATTCAATGTGACGTCACTGTGTATTTTGTGAAATGTATTGTTATAAAATGTGGATTAATTGAAATGTATTTCATGATGCGAAGGTATAACGCATGAGACTTAATTATGTTGACCACGAAACAATATTACGAAGATAACTATTGTGTATTTATAGAAAACATAGGCAACAAGTTTCATCGCGTATATATTCAAATAGAAAATATTTTACAGTAGGTATGTATAATATGTAATTGAAAGATGTTTCCCTAAGATGTGTCCCTACGATTGTATATAAATGGCATATGCTTATGAATAGAAAAATGTCTTTAAAAAAACGATGCGCCAAGTCCTTTTGTAAAGTATTTCTCGGTGTTTATTCTTTTATTTCAAAAATACGATTAAATATTTGGAAATGTCATTGACTTGGCTCCTTTTTTGATATCACTCCTTTTCGGTGTTGAATTTTTTTAAAGTAAAGTGACTTGGCTGCCTTTTTTACACGGAGTGTTTTTTTCTGGGATATCACTTCTTTTGTTAGTTTATTCATACTGCTTGTAGCACATGTCAGAGCAAGGACTAATTTCTTTAAAAAAATACGCCTCAAACGATTTGGATAGGTACTAAGAAAAGTTGCGTTAGGTAAAGGATTAAAATGATTATCCAAGAAGAAAAGCTAAGGTTTCGTACCAATCGGTCCGGCCGATTTTGATATATGACGCCACTTCCGGTTTTGAAATAGCGGCCGAAAATAATGTCGTCTTGAATTCATAATTATAAGTCCTACAAAATTACATAATTTGATTGCAATCGGTACAGCCGTTTTCGATATAGAACGTCACTTCCGGGTTTGAAATGGCGGCCGAAAATAATGTCTTCTTGAATTCATAATTATTAGTCCTACATTTTTCCAAAACTTGGTTGCAATTGGTACAGCCGTTTTCGATATATGATGTCACTTCCGGTTTTAAAAATGGCGGCCGAAAATAATGTCGTCTTGAATTCATAATCAATAATCATATATTTTTCCAAAACTTGGTTGCAATTGGTACAGCCGTTTTCGATACATGATGTCACTTCCGGTTTCAAAAATGGCGGCCGAAAATAATGTCGTCTTGAATTCATAATCAATAATCATATGTCCTACATATTTACATAATTTAGTTGCAATCGGTACAGCCGTTTTCGATATATGACGTCACTTCCGGTTTTAACAATGGCAGCCGAAAATAATGTCGTCTTTAATTCATAATTATTAGACCTACACATTTCCTAAATTTGGTTGCAATCAGTACAACCGTTTTCGATATATGACGTCACTTCCGGTTTTAAAAATGGCGGCCGAGAACACTGCAACCTTGAATTTATAATTATTTACAATGTACGTTTACTAATATCTATTTAAAAGTATAAAGTGGTGAATTTAGTGTCATTTAGCATATTTATGACGTAATTTAGCATATTTATGACGTTATTTCCGGTAGGGTAATAAGAAAACAATCTAGTTATATCTAGTTGATACTTCATGAACGACCATCTGAATTCATAATCCCTATATTTCCGTAAAATCGGTCATGCCGTTTGTAATATATGACGTCACTTCCGGTTTCATTTAGTGGTTCCTGCCGCCATTTCCGGTACCATTTTTTTGTTTATTCATTTTTCACAATTGATTTTTCAAATAAATAGCAGAATGAATACGCAGGAGCTAGTTCAGTTGGAATCGGTACAGGCGTTTTAGATATATGACGTCACTTCCGGTTTCAGGAATGGCGGCCGAGAACACTGCAACCTTGAATTTATAAATTATATTGTCTATGTTACAATGTAATTTAATTATGAATGTATTTTAAGTATAATTTGTTGAAATAAGTTAAATATTGCGTATTTATTACGTCACTTCCGGTTTAGAAAATAAGAAAATAATATTAATTTTTTGATACTTCATATAAATGACCATCTTTATCGAATGGCGCTAATTTCGTTATAATCGGCCCAGACGTTTTTGAGATATGACGTCACTTCCGGTTTAAAAATGGCGGCACAAAAAATCACAAGAGGCAAAGTATCATCAGACGCCAAAAGTGCACATGTGGTAAAAGTTTCAGGTTGATCGGTTCAGCCGTTTAGGCTGTGGCGGTGACAGCAACTTTTCCTGATATTATCATCATCATCAGAATCAGAAACAGAAAGTGGTGTAATTTTATGTATTTCACGGCCCTCTAGCTCGCTAATGGCATAACCTATTGTTCCCAAATTTGGTATATGTAGTGGGGTGGGCCATAGCTCGAAATTAAGATATTTCGCAACAATGTGAGTTTTTCCAATTTTAAGATCCAGTAGGCCGAAAATGCCATGTTGTTGCTTACAGTAAAAGTGTTTGGTCTGCTCCTCAGTTAATTAGGCATTTATGGTATGTTGAGTGATTGTGAGAGTACAGTACGACTTGGCTGGGTGGAGCGACCGCTCCACTAGTTTTTTTGTTATTTTTATAATTACCACAGATGTTTGAAATCAAATCATTTTCAATTTGTAGGTGGATTGTGAATCAAGAATATTCCCAATCATTTACAAAATCCAATAAAATTCAAAACGTAGTACAC
Source organism: Leuctra nigra (assembly GCA_934045905.1). Lineage (NCBI taxonomy): Eukaryota > Metazoa > Arthropoda > Insecta > Plecoptera > Leuctridae > Leuctra > Leuctra nigra. Next base: position 16,170,722 of record OW203772.1, read on the forward strand.
TCGGCACAACAAAAACAAAAAACTGATTGGTGAACAAATTTGAATGACTGCTGGGTCATGTCCCATAACATAACCAATCAAAGCTTGTTATTATCAATGAAATGAGAGGTCACCTACTAGAAAGAAACAAGGAGATCGCTTGGGCTGACTTCTGATTGTGCAATCGAACACTTTTAGTCAATCAGATTTATTAAACGATCAATTTTAGTTGTGCCAGTTTACCTTTATGAAAACAAATAAATTAATTATTTCTAAATACGTCCATCTCATTTGGTACATATTGAATGTCTGTGCTCCAAATAGTAATTATGAACTACGTACCTAATATGCAATTTGAAATAAATAATATTTTCAAAAACGAACAAACTTTATTTATAAGACAATCAATTGTACAACAGGACACACCGTGGGAATAAATGTGGCTTTGTTCTTGCGTACAATCTTCTATTCAGCTCTTGATGAAAGCCATAATCTTGTCGCCAGAAGACACCACGTGAGTGGCGAAGGCTCTGGTGAACCTCCAGAGTGTTGTGCTTGGAGCCTCTTCCACGGCCTTGGGCACGACGAAACCCACATTGAAAAGAGGGATGTAGTCTTTGAACATTACTGGATAATCGGATGTCGCGGCGGTTGACGAAACATCTTCATGGACATTCTGCAGAGGGTCCAGTTGGAATTTGACTGGAGACTCGGATATCGCGGCGGTTGACGAAACATCTTCATGGACCGTTGACAAGTCCTCTTCCTTGGCCTTGGGCACGACGAAACCCACTTTCTTCAGAGGGATGTAGTCTTTGAACGTAGCCGGTGGCTTGGATATTGCGGCGGTTGACGTACCATAGTCTTCATGGCGGGTGGAGAAGGTCGCTGGGACCAAGACTGTTGCAACATTGCAGTGAACACTGCTGCAGACCGCGGCGGTTGACAAAACATTTTCTTCTGTACTGGTGGACATGTCCACTTCCTCAGGGCAGTTGGCGACAGCCGGTGAAGACTTTATGAACTGACTCTCACTCTCAGAATTACTGTTGTCGTCTTCAGAAGTACTGGACCCTCGTATCTCCCAACAATCATCCAATACTTCCAGATCCAGAATGCTGGATAATTCACTTTCTGAACTTGAGTCACTAGCATCGCTAGGAGCATTCTGCTCTGGAAGCGATAGGCTCAACGTATTGTCTGGCAAGTCATTTGAGCAAACAGCGCTAGGGACAGCTTGTAACGTCTGTCCGGGAGTCAACGTGCTGGTTTCTAATGACGAGCCAGCTACGCTATGAGCAGAACTAACAATCTGCTCGGGAACTGGCAACGAGCTATGCTCGCGTGCTGAGCTAGAGCTTGCAGCGATCTTGTCTAGTTGTTGTCTTAGAACAAGAATGCTTTTTTTCAGAGTTGGGTGACCTTTCGTTGCATACATTTGTGTATTTCGCCTGCTAACTTCAGGGGCGCTCTTCGTTCTCTTTACAGGTTGAGCTTTAGAGATAAATGGAACGTTTTTTTTCATGGTTCGCTTCTTGGCAGGCGCTCTCTCTTCAGTCTGAATTTCTCGTAGTTTTGCTGCGAGAAGATGGTACTGAGCTTGTCTACACATTTCATTTCTCCACTCGGGAGTCCTCTTTTCCCATGGAGTGGAAGAGTGATCGTAGCTTGCTACTTGGCAGTCTCCGTCGGTGACAGCAACTGACGGGATGCTCTCAACCGAGCCGACAGATGGATCAGCGGATGAGTGATCGTAGCTTGCTACTTGGCGCTGGGTTCCAGCAACTGACGACATGCTCTCAACCGAGCCGACAGATGGATCAGTGGATGTGTGATCGTAGCTTGATGGTTGGCGGTCCTCTGGGGTAACAGCAACTGACATGATGCTCTTTTTATTCTTCACTGGTTGAGCTTTTGTTATAAACGGGACCTTTGGTTTTATCGTTCGCTTTTTGGCAGGAGCTCTCTCTTGATTCTGCAGTTCTCGTAGTTTTTCTGCGAGAAGTTGGTACTGACCTTGACGACACATTTCATTTCTCCACTCGGGAGTCCTCTTTTCCCATGGAGTGGATGAGTGATCGAAGCTTGATGGCTGGCGCTCTCCGTGGGTTCCAGCAACTGACGGCATGCTCTCATATGAGCAGGAAGTCTCGTTGGTTGCGGCGGATGAGTTTTCGGAGGTTGTTGGTTGGCCGACTTCTGGGGTGACAGAACCAGACACGGACGACGGTATGCTGCCCATTGAGCAGACGGTCTCGTATGTAGCGGTGGATGAGTGGTACGTGGATGATGCTGGTTGGCAGTCTCCGTTGGTAGAGACAGCAATAGGAGAGTCGATGTGCAGAGCCTCAACACGTTGTATGATGTTCAATTGCCCAAAAGATGGGGCTACGAGCGGATAACCTGGACATTGGAGCTCAAGGTCCGTGGCAAAGTCGTTCATGTTCTTGGCGTTGAATTTCACGTCATTGTATACATCCTTATAGTTTAGATGATTATTCCAGCGATAACCAAATCGTTTTGCTCTCTTACTTTTATCGAGGTTCAACATCATCTTGACAGTAATCAATTATGCGACTGGACTCTATTCGAATTCTGCGCTTTATGTTTGCTATGGGATTCAGATAATCTTTTCATTATTGTCAACAATTTGTAACCAAGCACCATTTGCTTTGTTCAAACCAATTCAGTGTTAGAAATTATATTTGCATTGATTTTATTTGCGTGCAATAGCCGGCCATATTGTTGCCACATCAGGTCAACTTTACAATGAAGGCAACAGGTTCTGTTGAGTAATAGGTGTGATTCTCATAAACATATCCTACTGAAAGTAATTTTGATACTTATTTCATATTAAAATGGTGACTGTGAAATATTATTGTTCACTAACGAACTATGGCCTAACGATATGCCATCTCTATAATATCTGCTGTGTAAAATAAGCAGGAGCTAAGACCTTAATTACGAAGTATTATAAGCGTGGAAAAGCAAACGCGGTGGCGCTCAACTGAAAAAAGTACTGCATTTGTATTTGTATGTTTATTGGTGTTAACTTCCACAAAACATTTATAATGTCAATTGATATAATACTTCCAATAGGGAAGTGAAGTGAAGTTTAGATTTTAGAATAATATATATTTTATGAAAGAAGAGATGTTGTCGAAGACAGATGGGGTATTGTTTTTGTTGTGTGATGAATAGTTTTTATAGCTTCGAATTTACAAAGTTTGGTAGATTGTAGCTGTCCATGAAACACGATTTGACGTCACACGCCGAGTCGGGCCGTATAGATAATGTTAGCCAGAGCCAGTTCTATGCATCCCAACACAGGGAACACGGCGTGTGACGTACAGCTTGTTTTTGCAGAGGAGTGAAATGTCGAAAAGTAATAAATTAATTATGGGAAATATATGAATTAAAAAAATATAATAAAATTTCACATTGCTCTTTGAGGCTATTCTGTATATAAACAAAATAATAATCTCAACATTCACCTATTCCCCATTATGAAGTAAGTCGAAATGTCAAGGAAGAACGGAACTGAAATATTTCTTATATAATTTAAGAATTAAATGTGTACCTAATATTTAAATACTTAAATTTCTTTCCCGTCCTTAGCTCAAGTCACAATTACCTATAGTGGAGTCAAGATGTCCTATATAATGGCAAATTAGTGCGTTTGTGATGCTATTCGTGAAAATTGGTACCCTTACTAATTTGAGTATGGGGAATCCAAAAATCGATGGCACCAACCTGAGTATTTAATACTTTCTGCGTAATTAGCATAATTAGCATAATTAATAAACATGGATAAAACAATATATAATTTTATAATATGACCTTTATGGGTATCCATCGAAAGCTCGTCATGTCTACAATACCATAAAAAACACTCCGTGTCAAAATACCAGCCAAGTCTCTTTAACTATAAAAAAAATAGAAGAAATCTAAAAATTCAGCACTGAAAAGGAGTGATATCAAAAAAGGAGCCAAGTCAACGAATTTTCCAAATTTTAATCGTACCATTGAAATAAAAATATCAACCCCCGAGAAATACTTAAAAAAAGGACTTGGCGCATCGTTTTTTTAAAGACATTTTTCTATTCTTAAGCTTATACCACTCACATACTACGTAGTTCTGAAATGCCTAGATAAATTGGGACAAAACTTTCAAATTAAATACTGAACATTCTGTAAAATATTTTAAATTTAAATATAAGTACGCAATGAAACATAGCATTGTCTTACAAGCAATAAATACAGAACAGTTGTGTTTGTGATTGGTAGGTACCTATAGTTTTGTGGGTACATCAACATACCTACTACAGCATTATACTTTGAACCTTCTCGCCGTGTAATTAATTGCTATTAATTAACATTTTATACCAAAAAAATTCATAAATTACATAACGTATTACTTTAGATAAAAATCTAGTCAGTAATTATTTGAGCAGCATGGCTCAGTGCACTAGTCACTTATACAAATCTCATTGACGGCCTTCTTGTAATGAGCGCTTTCGCTATTTCCCTCAGTCACGATATTGAGAAGTATGATTGATTAATATGACCCTAGAAATAGTGGCAATAACGAATAGACTAGGCCGCTTCCGTTTATTCGTTATTCGTTTATCCGTTTATTTCCTCTGAATATTGACAAAATACCAAAACTGCCAGTAGGTAAGAGTACTAGTTATATTAAAACGTAGTATGATTCGTCGATAATGAATGTGATATACTCAGGAAAATATACTTGTAGAGTTCTTCCTATACTTTGAGGATAGAAAAGTGTCTTTAAAAAAACGATGCGCCAAGTCCTTTTTTTAAGTATTTCTCGGGGGTTGATATTTTTATTTCAATGGTACGATTAAAATTTGGAAAATTCGTTGACTTGGCTCCTTTTTTGATATCACTCCTTTTCAGTGCTGAATTTTTAGATTTCTTCTATTTTTTTTTATAGTTAAGGAGACTTGGCTGGTATTTTTACACGGAGTGTTTTTTATGGGGATATCACAATTTTTTTTTAGTTTATTTAAACAATTTGTAACACATATCGAAACAACAATGACTAATTCCTTTAAAAAAATAAGCCAGTTCCAATTTGGTTACTAAGAAAAGTTGCGTTTGGTACCAAAATATGCTTAAAGTGATATTCCATGAAGAAAAGCGAAAGATTTGTTCCAATCGGTCCAGCCGTTTTCGAGATATGGCATCACTTCCGGTTATCAAAATGGCGGCTGAAAACACTCCACGTAGAATTTGTTTATATAAATGTTTTGTATCATTATAAACCTTGTGAATAAGTAGTTATTGTAGTAAGAGGTGATTAAAGACTGATTTTTCATTTTTATGACGTCATTTCCGGTTTCAGTAATAGTACATTTCTGTTTAGACTATTGTATTTTCATATATATAACCGTCCGAATAGTTTGACGCTAGTTTCGTTCCGATCGGTTCAGCCGGTTTCGAGATATGATGTCATTTCCGGTTTCAAAATGGCGACTTCCGGTTTGTTTTATAAAAAGGCACCTCAGACGCCAAAAGTGCACATGTGGTAAAAATTTCAGATAGATCGGTTCAGCCGTTTAGGCTGTGGCGGTGATAGCGGTGTTTCCTGATATCTGAATCATCATCATCATCATCATCATCATCTAAAGAAGAAGAAGAAGAAGAAGAAGATGAAAGTGATGTAATTTCACTGATTTCACGGCCCTCTAGCTCGCAAATGGCAAAACCTATTGTTCCCAAATTTGGTATATGTGGTGGGGTGGGCCATAGCTCGAAATTAAGATATTTCACAACAATGTGAGATTTTCCAATTTTATGATCCAGTAGGCCGAAAATGCCATGTTGTTGCTTACAGTAAAAGTGTTTGGTCTGCTCCTCGGTTTATTAGGCATTTACGGTATGTTGAGTGACTGTGAGTGTACAGTACGACTTGGCTGGGTGGAGCGACCGCTCCACTAGATTAATAAATCATAATTTTTTTTTTTTTTGTTCACATAATAATTAACCGTATAATTAATTATTTTATAAAAATCGTCATTCAACAAAAAGCTTAAAATTACCCTCTCAGATTTTGATAAAACTTGGTAGGATTGGTCACAAGCCCAAAGTAACACATAAGTATTTTTTGGTTTGTCCATTTATTGGGTACTTTTGGATTTCCAGGCCCTCAAATAATCAAAATTTTGATTTCCATTCCTTCACTTGAATTGTTCTAACTTTTACACCGTTCAACTCAAAAGCTTCGTCTTTTTCTAATCGTGTGAAACTTATTGCTAGGGACTAAGTAGTAAGTACATTTAAGGGGGGAAAAGTCAAAATTTTGGCTTCCAAATTGCCTATTCACAAAAAAGTATTTTTTGCAATTTATTGAGTAATTAGTGTGTTTGTGAAAATTGGTGAAAATTGGAAAACGTGAAAATTAGTACCCTTACTAATTCGAGTATGAGGAATCCAAAAACCGATGGCACCAACCTGAGTAATTAATACTTTCTGCGTAATTAGCATAATTAGAATAATTAATAAAATCGACATAAAAATTGCATTATTATATAACGTGGTCTTCATGGGTATCTAAAGAAAGCTTGTAATGTCCACAATGCATATTAGTCGCCAAAAGTTAATTATGGTCATTAACATAATAATTAATCCACTAATTAATTCATCTGATTAAAATCGCCATATTCACACAAGGCAACATGATGATATCAAAAACAAGGTTTGTAATTTAAGCTTATAAGTAATATAAACAATTAATCAAAATTTTGTGTTTAGTTCCTAATAAGCATAATTAATTATGCGTAATTAATTATTCTTATCTCACATTTTGATAGAAATGTCACTTGATATTCAACAAAATTGAGGTTTTAATATCACAAATAAGTCACTTGTGTTGAATAACCACCTTTGGTTGCGTATCAATAATATACAGTTTTATATTAATTAATTAATTTTAAATTAATTGCAATTAATTACATAAAATCAAAATTTCTTCGGATACATATCGAGTGACATATCTATCGTTTTAATTATTTATACTTACTACTTTTAAGCTTAAAATTACAAACCTTGTTTTTGATCTCATCATGTTGCCTTGTGAGTTGTGTGAATATGGCGATTTAAATCAAATTAATTATTTAATGGATTAATTATTATGTTAATGACTATAATTAACTTTTGGCGACTAATATGCATTGTGGACATTACAAGCTTTCTTTAGATACCCATGAAGACCACGTTATATAATAATGCAATTTTTATGTCGATTTTATTAATTATTCTAATTATGCTAATTACGCAGAAAGTATTAATTACTCAGGTTGGTGCCATCGGTTTTTGGATTCCTCATACTCGAATTAGTAAGGGTACCAATTTTTACGTTTTCCAATTTTCACCAATTTTCACAAACACACTAATTACTCAATAAATTGCAAAAAATACTTTTTTGTGAATAGGCAATTTGGAAGCCAAAATTTTGACTTTTTCCCCCTTAAATGTACTTACTACTTAGTCCCTAGCAATAAGTTTCACACGATTAGAAAAAGACGAAGCTTTTGAGTTGAACGGTGTAAAAGTTAGAACAATTCAAGTGAAGGAATGGAAATCAAAATTTTGATTATTTGAGGGCCTGGAAATCCAAAAGTACCCAATAAATGGACAAACCAAAAAATACCTATGTGTTACTTTGGGCTTGTGACCAATCCTACCAAGTTTTATCAAAATCTGAGAGGGTAATTTTAAGCTTTTTGTTGAATGACGATTTTTATAAAATAATTAATTATACGGTTAATTATTATGTGAATAAAAAAATTTAATTTTTTATGATTTATTAATATTGAAGACATGACGAGCTTTCGATGGATACCCATAAAGGTCATATTATAAAATTATATATTGTTTTATCCATGTTTATTAATTATGCTAATTATGCTAATTACGCAGAAAGTATTAATTACTCAGGTTGGTGCCATCGATTTTTGGATTCCCCATACTCAAATTAGTAGGGGTACCAATTTTCACGAATAGTATCACAAACGTACTAATTTTAGACATCTTTACTCCACTACTACATCTTCCCTATTCGAAGGCTGAAGTTGTTTATTGTCAATACATATACACTGAAAATCATTACTACGTAATGGGAAAATGCTCAGTGAAAGCGTTGATAATGGAGCATTCAAAAGCCGATGGTTAACACACCCCTGTGCTGTTCAAAATAAAACAATTGTTTCTCTAACTAGCGGAGTAAACTTAAACCATAAAAAACACTCCGTGTAAAAATACCAGCCATGTCTCTTCTATTAAAAAAAAAATAGAAGAAATCTAAAAATTCAGCACTGAAAAGTAGTGATATCAAAAAATTGGCCAAGTCAAAACTTTTCAAAAAATACTTGGCGCATCGTGCATATAAATAGTATAGAAGTAGGCAGGAAATGAAATGTACTCATCTACACATGTCCTAAAAAAAACGATGCGCCAAGTATTTTTTGAAAAGTTTTGACTTGGCCAATTTTTTGATATCACTACTTTTCAGTGCTGAATTTGTGATTTCTTCTATTTTTTTTTTAATTGAAGAGACTTGGCTGGTCTTTTTACACGGAGTGTTTTTTAATGGGGATATCACTCCTTTTTTCAGTTTATTATTACAACTTGTAACATATTGTGGCACCAAAGATTATAATTCTTTTAAAAAATAAGATTTTGTGATTTGGTTGCTAAGAAAAGTTGTGCTTGTTACTGTGTTAATGCTATAAATAATATGTTACAAAGTATAGCAAAAGTTTCGTTCCAATCGGTCCAGCCGTTCTCGAGTTACGGCATCACTTCCGGTTTTCAAAATGGCGGTTGACATCACTGCCACCTAAAATTTGTATCTATAAATGTTATGTAACATTATAAGCCTTCTGAATATGTAGTTATTGATATAAGAGATGATTTTAGTCAGATTTGTCATTTTATGACGTCATTTCCGGTTTAGGTTATAGAACATTTCTTCTTTCACTATTGGTATTCCTTATAGATGACCTTCTTAATCGAATGGCGCTAATTTCGTTCCAATCGGTCCAGCCGTTTTTGATATATGACGTCACTTCCGGTTAAAAATGGCGGCACAAAAAATTAATAAGAACAAAGGTATCATCAGACGCCAAAAGTGCACATGTGGTAAAATTTTCATATCGATCGGTTCAGCCGTTTAGGCTGTGGCGGTGATAGCAACGTTTCCTGATATCTGAATCTGAATCTGAATCTGAATCATCATCATCATCATCAGATAGCTTTTAAAAGGGGTGTCATTTCACTGTTTTCACGGCCCTCTAGCACCCAAACGGCATAACGTATTGTTCCCAAATTTGGTATATGTTGTCAGGTGGGCCATAGCTCGAAATTAAGTTATTTCGCAACAATGTGAGATTTCCCAATATTGAGATCCAGTAGGCCGAAAATGCCATGTTGTTGCTTACAGTAAAAGTGTTTGGTCTGCTCCTCAGTTTATTAGGCATTTACGGTATGTTGAGTGAGTGTGAGTGTATAGTACGACTTGGCTGGGTGGAGCGACCGCTCCACTAGATTAGATATTCTTGATTAAATATCATCTTTTCCCCCATAAGATAACACAGGGAGACATGAAATCGTCCCGGAAAATTGGCATTAAATTGCTCATAAAACCGCAAGAGGAATGACAAATTATTGAAAATAGTCTCAAATTAAAGAAAATAATTTTAAGAATAAGACTGCCGTTTGAAAATATGGGGTCACGGGCCAAATAAGAAAGAAAATGTGTACAATGTGTAAAATTTACCATAAATCTGGCAACATTGCACTACAAATATGAATTATTTTGGGAAAGTTTAATTGGAACTTGAATTAAAAACATATAATTGGAGCACACGGTAAGATATAATGGTTTTATGCTGTTGTTTGAGGTATTATTCCATCCCCATAAAAAACACTCCGTGTAAAAATACCAGCCAAGTCTCTTCAACTTAAAAAAAATAATGAAATCTAAAAATTCTGCACTGAAAAGTAGTGATATCAAAAAATTAGCCAAGTCAAAACTTTATTTGAAAATCAAAAAATACTTGGCGCATCGTGTACATAAATAGCTTGGAAGTATAAGCCAATTATATATTATACATGAAATATACATATACATAGTATACCTATAATGCCCTAAAAAAACGATGCGCCAAGTATTTTTTGATTTTCAAATAAAGTTTTGACTTGGCTAATTTTTTGATATCACTACTTTTCAGTGCAGAATTTTTAGATTTCATTATTTTTTTAAGTTGAAGAGACTTGGCTGGTATTTTACACGGAGTGTTTTTTATGGGGATATCACTACTTTTTTTAGTTTATTCTTACAACTTATGTGTGACACATATCACATGAATAATTACTAAATCCTTTAAAAAAAATTACCCTTTACAATTTGGTTATTCTCATGAAAAAAACAAAGGTTTCATTCCAATCGTTCAACCCAGTTCCGAGATATGGCAACACGTCGGTTTTCAAAATGGCCGCTGAACTTTCTGCACTGCCACATAGAATTTATAACTATAAATGATGTGTATCATTTTTAGCTTTCTGAATATGTATTTATTGTATAGGAGGGGATTATAATGATTTATAAATTTGAATGACGTCATTTCCGGCCTCATAAATAGGAAAATTCTAGTTTGACTGTTCCTATTCCATAGAGATGTCCTTCCGAATCGTTTGGCACTAGTTTCATACCGATCTGTCAACCAGTTTTCGAGATATTACGTCGTTTCTTCCGATTTCAAAATGGCTGCTGAAATCACTGACCTCTTGAATTATAATTTAAACATGATTTCATTTTATTATAAGCAGTCTCAAATAGTATATTTATTGCATCAAAATGTAAATTTGTGCGATTTTTAAAATGTGTGACGTCATTTCCGGTTTCAGTATGGGAAACTGCAAATATTATTGATGATAATACATAAAGTTGACCGTCTAAATTGTTTAGCGTTGGTTTCGTTTAAATCTATTAAGACGTTATTAAGATATGATGTCATTTCTGGTTTCAAAATGGCGGCTTCCGGTTGGTTTTATATCAAGTCAAATAATATCACAAAAGAACATACGTTACATAAATATCAAAATAATTGGATCAAATTTGTTGCCGAAATGCCAATCGATGAATTAAATTTCATGACGTCATTTCCGGTTTCGTTAACATAAATTTTAGTCTGTTGCTATTGATTATCCATATAGATGACCGTCCGAATCGTTTGGCGCTATTTTCGTTCCAATCGGTCTAGCCGTTGTTGAGATATGACGTCACTTCCGGTTTCAAAATGGCGGCACAAAAAATTCATGGGGTGAAGGTTAAATCAGACGCCAAAGTGCACACGTGGTAAAAATGTGAGATCAATCGGTTCAGCCGTTTAGGCTGTGGCCTGTTTACCGGATTTTAGCTCCAGCCTACTACTACTACTACTGAGATTATTACTGATTATTATTATGAAAACCGCCCTAAAACATTGTTTTCACGGCCCTCTAGCGTGCAAAGGGCGTAACTTATTGTTCCCAAATTTGGTATATGTTGTAGGGTGGGCCATAGCTCGAAATTAAGATATATCGCAACAATGTGAGATTTCCCAATTTTAAGATCCAGTAGGCCGAAAATGCCACTTTGATGCTTACAGTAAAAGTGGGTTTGCTCCAGCCTTTATTTGAGAGTGTGCGCGCCGTACGACTTGGCTGGCGTGGAGCGACCGCTCCACTAGATCAGAGATTTGTATGAATTACGGCGAATTCTAAGCACCATGGCTGGAGGAGTGGGACCACTTTAACCAACAAAATTATGTTATTTTTAAATATTGTACTTTATAACCGCATTAAAAAACTTATTCCCCCGGGGAAAAGCTTTGTGGCTCAGTCAAATTGACGGAGTGTGTTGGGTACGCAATGGGTGATAAACACAAGTCAACATGACTATGACTGTACCTGTTTGACCCACTCCTTCTCGCTCTGCTCAATGACGTGGGCGTACGTGTTACCCATCATCGCGATCAGCATGTTCAGCAACAGGATCGGCACCAGTACCATGAAGATGGCGAACACGGTCTTGCTCAGTGTGGGGTACGTCAAGTTGCTCAGCTCGGCGTACTGTGACACAGTGTACAAGCAACATGACATGGTTAGTGTTCGCGATCAACATGTTCAGCAACAGGATCGGCACCATCATGAAGATGGCGAACACGGTCTTGCTCAGTGTGGGGTACGTCAAGTTGCTCAGCTCCGCGTACTGTGACACAGTGTACAAGCAACATGACATGGTTAGTGTTCGCGATCAGCATGTTCAGCAACAGGATCGGCACCAGTACCATGAAGATGGCGAACACGGTCTTGCTCAGTGTGGGGTACGTCAAGTTGCTCAGCTCGGCGTACTGTGACACAGTGTACAAGCAACATGACATGGTTAGTGTTCGCGATCACCATGTTCAGCAACAGGATCGGCACCATCATGAAGATGGCGAACACGGTCTTGCTCAGTGTGGGGTACGTCAAGTTGCTCAGCTCCGCGTACTGTGACACAGTGTACAAGCAACATGACATGGTTAGTGTTCGCGATCAGCATGTTCAGCAACAGGATCGGCACCATCATGAAGATGGCGAACACGGTCTTGCTCAGTGTGGGGTACGTCAAGTTGCTCAGCTCGGCGTACTGTGACACAGTGTACAAGCAACATGACATGGTTAGTGTTCGCGATCAGCATGTTCAGCAACAGGATCGGCACCATCATGAAGATGGCGAACACGGTCTTGCTCAGTGTGGGGTACGTCAAGTTGCTCAGCTCCGCGTACTGTGACACAGTGTACAAGCAACATGACATGGTTAGTGTTCGCGATCAGCATGTTCAGCAACAGGATCGGCACCATCATGAAGATGGCGAACACGGTCTTGCTCAGTGTGGGGTACGTCAAGTTGCTCAGCTCCGCGTACTGTGACACAGTGTACAAGCAACATGACATGGTTAGTGTTCGCGATCAGCATGTTGAGCAACAGGATCGGCACCAGTACCATGAAGATGGCGAACACGGTCTTGCTCAGTGTGGGGTACGTCAAGTTGCTCAGCTCCGCGTACTGTGACACAGTGTACAAGCAACATGACATGGTTAGTGTTCGCGATCAGCATGTTCAGCAACAGGATCGGCACCATCATGAAGATGGCGAACACGGTCTTGCTCAGTGTGGGGTACGTCAAGTTGCTCAGCTCGGCGTACTGTGACACAGTGTACAAGCAACATGACATGGTTAGTGTTCGCGATCAGCATGTTCAGCAACAGGATCGGCACCATCATGAAGATGGCGAACACGGTCTTGCTCAGTGTGGGGTACGTCAAGTTGCTCAGCTCGGCGTACTGTGACACAGTGTACAAGCAACATGACATGGTTAGTGTTCGCGATCAGCATGTTGAGCAACAGGATCGGCACCATCATGAAGATGGCGAACACGGTCTTGCTCAGTGTGGGGTACGTCAAGTTGCTCAGCTCGGCGTACTGTGACACAGTGTACAAGCAACATGACATGGTTAGTGTTCGCGATCAGCATGTTCAGCAACAGGATCGGCACCAGTACCATGAAGATGGCGAACACGGTCTTGCTCAGTGTGGGGTACGTCAAGTTGCTCAGCTCGGCGTACTGTGACACAGTGTACAAGCAACATGACATGGTTAGTGTTCGCGATCAGCATGTTCAGCAACAGGATCGGCACCAGTACCATGAAGATGGCGAACACGGTCTTGCTCAGTGTGGGGTACGTCAAGTTGCTCAGCTCCGCGTACTGTGACACAGTGTACAAGCAACATGACATGGTTAGTGTTCGCGATCAGCATGTTGAGCAACAGGATCGGCACCAGTACCATGAAGATGGCGAACACGGTCTTGCTCAGTGTGGGGTACGTCAAGTTGCTCAGCTCGGCGTACTGTGACACAGTGTACAAGCAACATGACATGGTTAGTGTTCGCGATCAGCATGTTCAGCAACAGGATCGGCACCATCATGAAGATGGCGAACACGGTCTTGCTCAGTGTGGGGTACGTCAAGTTGCTCAGCTCGGCGTACTGTGACACAGTGTACAAGCAACATGACATGGTTAGTGTTCGCGATCAACATGTTCAGCAACAGGATCGGCACCAGTACCATGAAGATGGCGAACACGGTCTTGCTCAGTGTGGGGTACGTCAAGTTGCTCAGCTCCGCGTACTGTGACACAGTGTACAAGCAACATGACATGGTTAGTGTTCGCGATCAGCATGTTAAGCAACAGGATCGGCACCATCATGAAGATGGCGAACACGGTCTTGCTCAGTGTGGGGTACGTCAAGTTGCTCAGCTCCGCGTACTGTGACACAGTGTACAAGCAACATGACATGGTTAGTGTTCGCGATCAGCATGTTCAGCAACAGGATCGGCACCAGTACCATGAAGATGGCGAACACGGTCTTGCTCAGTGTGGGGTACGTCAAGTTGCTCAGCTCCGCGTACTGTGACACAGTGTACAAGCAACATGACATGGTTAGTGTTCGCGATCAACATGTTCAGCAACAGGATCGGCACCATCATGAAGATGGCGAACACGGTCTTGCTCAGTGTGGGGTACGTCAAGTTGCTCAGCTCGGCGTACTGTGACACAGTGTACAAGCAACATGACATGGTTAGTGTTCGCGATCAGCATGTTGAGCAACAGGATCGGCACCAGTACCATGAAGATGGCGAACACGGTCTTGCTCAGTGTGGGGTACGTCAAGTTGCTCAGCTCGGCGTACTGTGACACAGTGTACAAGCAACATGACATGGTTAGTGTTCGCGATCAACATGTTCAGCAACAGGATCGGCACCATCATGAAGATGGCGAACACGGTCTTGCTCAGTGTGGGGTACGTCAAGTTGCTCAGCTCGGCGTACTGTGACACAGTGTACAAGCAACATGACATGGTTAGTGTTCGCGATCAGCATGTTCAGCAACAGGATCGGCACCATCATGAAGATGGCGAACACGGTCTTGCTCAGTGTGGGGTACGTCAAGTTGCTCAGCTCCGCGTACTGTGACACAGTGTACAAGCAACATGACATGGTTAGTGTTCGCGATCAGCATGTTCAGCAACAGGATCGGCACCATCATGAAGATGGCGAACACGGTCTTGCTCAGTGTGGGGTACGTCAAGTTGCTCAGCTCGGCGTACTGTGACACAGTGTACAAGCAACATGACATGGTTAGTGTTCGCGATCAGCATGTTCAGCAACAGGATCGGCACCATCATGAAGATGGCGAACACGGTCTTGCTCAGTGTGGGGTACGTCAAGTTGCTCAGCTCGGCGTACTGTGACACAGTGTACAAGCAACATGACATGGTTAGTGTTCGCGATCAGCATGTTCAGCAACAGGATCGGCACCATCATGAAGATGGCGAACACGGTCTTGCTCAGTGTGGGGTACGTCAAGTTGCTCAGCTCGGCGTACTGTGACACAGTGTACAAGCAACATGTCATGGTTAGTGTTCGCGATCAGCATGTTCAGCAACAGGATCGGCACCATCATGAAGATGGCGAACACGGTCTTGCTCAGTGTGGGGTACGTCAAGTTGCTCAGCTCCGCGTACTGTGACACAGTGTACAAGCAACATGACATGGTTAGTGTTCGCGATCAGCATGTTCAGCAACAGGATCGGCACCATCATGAAGATGGCGAACACGGTCTTGCTCAGTGTGGGGTACGTCAAGTTGCTCAGCTCGGCGTACTGTGACACAGTGTACAAGCAACATGACATGGTTAGTGTTCGCGATCAGCATGTTCAGCAACAGGATCGGCACCATCATGAAGATGGCGAACACGGTCTTGCTCAGTGTGGGGTACGTCAAGTTGCTCAGCTCCGCGTACTGTGACACAGTGTACAAGCAACATGACATGGTTAGTGTTCGCGATCAGCATGTTCAGCAACAGGATCGGCACCAGTACCATGAAGATGGCGAACACGGTCTTGCTCAGTGTGGGGTACGTCAAGTTGCTCAGCTCGGCGTACTGTGACACAGTGTACAAGCAACATGACATGGTTAGTGTTCGCGATCAGCATGTTCAGCAACAGGATCGGCACCAGTACCATGAAGATGGCGAACACGGTCTTGCTCAGTGTGGGGTACGTCAAGTTGCTCAGCTCCGCGTACTGTGACACAGTGTACAAGCAACATGACATGGTTAGTGTTCGCGATCAGCATGTTCAGCAACAGGATCGGCACCATCATGAAGATGGCGAACACGGTCTTGCTCAGTGTGGGGTACGTCAAGTTGCTCAGCTCGGCGTACTGTGACACAGTGTACAAGCAACATGACATGGTTAGTGTTCGCGATCAGCATGTTCAGCAACAGGATCGGCACCAGTACCATGAAGATGGCGAACACGGTCTTGCTCAGTGTGGGGTACGTCAAGTTGCTCAGCTCGGCGTACTGTGACACAGTGTACAAGCAACATGACATGGTTAGTGTTCGCGATCAACATGTTCAGCAACAGGATCGGCACCATCATGAAGATGGCGAACACGGTCTTGCTCAGTGTGGGGTACGTCAAGTTGCTCAGCTCCGCGTACTGTGACACAGTGTACAAGCAACATGACATGGTAAGTGTTCGCGATCAGCATGTTCAGCAACAGGATCGGCACCATCATGAAGATGGCGAACACGGTCTTGCTCAGTGTGGGGTACGTCAAGTTGCTCAGCTCCGCGTACTGTGACACAGTGTACAAGCAACATGACATGGTTAGTGTTCGCGATCAGCATGTTCAGCAACAGGATCGGCACCAGTACCATGAAGATGGCGAACACGGTCTTGCTCAGTGTGGGGTACGTCAAGTTGCTCAGCTCGGCGTACTGTGACACAGTGTACAAGCAACATGACATGGTTAGTGTTCGCGATCAACATGTTCAGCAACAGGATCGGCACCATCATGAAGATGGCGAACACGGTCTTGCTCAGTGTGGGGTACGTCAAGTTGCTCAGCTCGGCGTACTGTGACACAGTGTACAAGCAACATGACATGGTTAGTGTTCGCGATCAGCATGTTGAGCAACAGGATCGGCACCATCATGAAGATGGCGAACACGGTCTTGCTCAGTGTGGGGTACGTCAAGTTGCTCAGCTCGGCGTACTGTGACACAGTGTACAAGCAACATGACATGGTTAGTGTTCGCGATCAGCATGTTCAGCAACAGGATCGGCACCATCATGAAGATGGCGAACACGGTCTTGCTCAGTGTGGGGTACGTCAAGTTGCTCAGCTCGGCGTACTGTGACACAGTGTACAAGCAACATGACATGGTTAGTGTTCGCGATCAGCATGTTGAGCAACAGGATCGGCACCAGTACCATGAAGATGGCGAACACGGTCTTGCTCAGTGTGGGGTACGTCAAGTTGCTCAGCTCCGCGTACTGTGACACAGTGTACAAGCAACATGACATGGTTAGTGTTCGCGATCAGCATGTTGAGCAACAGGATCGGCACCATCATGAAGATGGCGAACACGGTCTTGCTCAGTGTGGGGTACGTCAAGTTGCTCAGCTCGGCGTACTGTGACACAGTGTACAAGCAACATGACATGGTTAGTGTTCGCGATCAACATGTTGAGCAACAGGATCGGCACCAGTACCATGAAGATGGCGAACACGGTCTTGCTCAGTGTGGGGTACGTCAAGTTGCTCAGCTCCGCGTACTGTGACACAGTGTACAAGCAACATGACATGGTTAGTGTTCGCGATCAACATGTTGAGCAACAGGATCGGCACCATCATGAAGATGGCGAACACGGTCTTGCTCAGTGTGGGGTACGTCAAGTTGCTCAGCTCCGCGTACTGTGACACAGTGTACAAGCAACATGACATGGTTAGTGTTCGCGATCAGCATGTTCAGCAACAGGATCGGCACCAGTACCATGAAGATGGCGAACACGGTCTTGCTCAGTGTGGGGTACGTCAAGTTGCTCAGCTCCGCGTACTGTGACACAGTGTACAAGCAACATGACATGGTTAGTGTTCGCGATCAACATGTTCAGCAACAGGATCGGCACCAGTACCATGAAGATGGCGAACACGGTCTTGCTCAGTGTGGGGTACGTCAAGTTGCTCAGCTCGGCGTACTGTGACACAGTGTACAAGCAACATGACATGGTTAGTGTTCGCGATCAGCATGTTCAGCAACAGGATCGGCACCATCATGAAGATGGCGAACACGGTCTTGCTCAGTGTGGGGTACGTCAAGTTGCTCAGCTCCGCGTACTGTGACACAGTGTACAAGCAACATGACATGGTTAGTGTTCGCGATCAGCATGTTCAGCAACAGGATCGGCACCATCATGAAGATGGCGAACACGGTCTTGCTCAGTGTGGGGTACGTCAAGTTGCTCAGCTCGGCGTACTGTGACACAGTGTACAAGCAACATGACATGGTTAGTGTTCGCGATCAACATGTTCAGCAACAGGATCGGCACCATCATGAAGATGGCGAACACTGTCTTGCTCAGTGTGGGGTACGTCAAGTTGCTCAGCTCCGCGTACTGTGACACAGTGTACAAGCAACATGACATGGTTAGTGTTCGCGATCAACATGTTCAGCAACAGGATCGGCACCATCATGAAGATGGCGAACACGGTCTTGCTCAGTGTGGGGTACGTCAAGTTGCTCAGCTCGGCGTACTGTGACACAGTGTACAAGCAACATGACATGGTTAGTGTTCGCGATCAGCATGTTGAGCAACAGGATCGGCACCATCATGAAGATGGCGAACACGGTCTTGCTCAGTGTGGGGTACGTCAAGTTGCTCAGCTCCGCGTACTGTGACACAGTGTACAAGCAACATGACATGGTTAGTGTTCGCGATCAGCATGTTCAGCAACAGGATCGGCACCAGTACCATGAAGATGGCGAACACGGTCTTGCTCAGTGTGGGGTACGTCAAGTTGCTCAGCTCCGCGTACTGTGACACAGTGTACAAGCAACATGACATGGTTAGTGTTCGCGATCAGCATGTTCAGCAACAGGATCGGCACCATCATGAAGATGGCGAACACGGTCTTGCTCAGTGTGGGGTACGTCAAGTTGCTCAGCTCCGCGTACTGTGACACAGTGTACAAGCAACATGACATGGTTAGTGTTCGCGATCAGCATGTTCAGCAACAGGATCGGCACCACCATGAAGATGGCGAACACGGTCTTGCTCAGTGTGGGGTACGTCAAGTTGCTCAGCTCCGCGTACTGTGACACAGTGAACAAGCAACATGACATGGTTAGTGTTCGCGATCAGCATGTTCAGCAACAGGATCGGCACCAGTACCATGAAGATGGCGAACACGGTCTTGCTCAGTGTGGGGTATGTCAAGTTGCTCAGCTCGGCGTACTGTGACACAGTGTACAAGCAACATGACATGGTTAGTGTTCGCGATCAGCATGTTCAGCAACAGGATCGGCACCACCATGAAGATGGCGAACACGGTCTTGCTCAGTGTGGGGTACGTCAAGTTGCTCAGCTCCGCGTACTGTGACACAGTGTACAAGCAACATGACATGGTTAGTGTTCGCGATCAGCATGTTCAGCAACAGGATCGGCACCAGTACCATGAAGATGGCGAACACGGTCTTGCTCAGTGTGGGGTACGTCAAGTTGCTCAGCTCGGCGTACTGTGACACATTGTACAAGCAACATGACATGGTTAGTGTTCGCGATCAACATGTTCAGCAACAGGATCGGCACCAGTACCATGAAGATGGCGAACACGGTCTTGCTCAGTGTGGGGTACGTCAAGTTGCTCAGCTCCGCGTACTGTGACACAGTGTACAAGCAACATGACATGGTTAGTGTTCGCGATCAGCGTGTTCAGCAACAGGATCGGCACCATCATGAAGATGGCGAACACGGTCTTGCTCAGTGTGGGGTACGTCAAGTTGCTCAGCTCGGCGTACTGTGACACAGTGTACAAGCAACATGACATGGTTAGTGTTCGCGATCAACATGTTCAGCAACAGGATCGGCACCACCATGAAGATGGCGAACACGGTCTTGCTCAGTGTGGGGTACGTCAAGTTGCTCAGCTCGGCGTACTGTGACACAGTGTACAAGCAACATGACATGGTTAGTGTTCGCGATCAGCATGTTCAGCAACAGGATCGGCACCAGTACCATGAAGATGGCGAACACGGTCTTGCTCAGTGTGGGGTACGTCAAGTTGCTCAGCTCGGCGTACTGTGACACAGTGTACAAGCAACATGACATGGTTAGTGTTCGCGATCAACATGTTCAGCAACAGGATCGGCACCACCATGAAGATGGCGAACACGGTCTTGCTCAGTGTGGGGTACGTCAAGTTGCTCAGCTCGGCGTACTGTGACACAGTGTACAAGCAACATGACATGGTTAGTGTTCGCGATCAGCATGTTCAGCAACAGGATCGGCACCAGTACCATGAAGATGGCGAACACGGTCTTGCTCAGTGTGGGGTACGTCAAGTTGCTCAGCTCGGCGTACTGTGACACAGTGTACAAGCAACATGACATGGTTAGTGTTCGCGATCAACATGTTCAGCAACAGGATCGGCACCATCATGAAGATGGCGAACACGGTCTTGCTCAGTGTGGGGTACGTCAAGTTGCTCAGCTCGGCGTACTGTGACACAGTGTACAAGCAACATGACATGGTTAGTGTTCGCGATCAACATGTTCAGCAACAGGATCGGCACCAGTACCATGAAGATGGCGAACACGGTCTTGCTCAGTGTGGGGTACGTCAAGTTGCTCAGCTCGGCGTACTGTGACACAGTGTACAAGCAACATGACATGGTTAGTGTTCGCGATCAACATGTTCAGCAACAGGATCGGCACCATCATGAAGATGGCGAACACGGTCTTGCTCAGTGTGGGGTACGTCAAGTTGCTCAGCTCGGCGTACTGTGACACAGTGTACAAGCAACATGACATGGTTAGTGTTCGCGATCAGCATGTTCAGCAACAGGATCGGCACCAGTACCATGAAGATGGCGAACACGGTCTTGCTCAGTGTGGGGTACGTCAAGTTGCTCAGCTCGGCGTACTGTGACACAGTGTACAAGCAACATGACATGGTTAGTGTTCGCGATCAGCATGTTCAGCAACAGGATCGGCACCAGTACCATGAAGATGGCGAACACGGTCTTGCTCAGTGTGGGGTACGTCAAGTTGCTCAGCTCCGCGTACTGTGACACAGTGTACAAGCAACATGACATGGTTAGTGTTCGCGATCAGCATGTTCAGCAACAGGATCGGCACCATCATGAAGATGGCGAACACGGTCTTGCTCAGTGTGGGGTACGTCAAGTTGCTCAGCTCGGCGTACTGTGACACAGTGTACAAGCAACATGACATGGTTAGTGTTCGCGATCAGCATGTTCAGCAACAGGATCGGCACCAGTACCATGAAGATGGCGAACACGGTCTTGCTCAGTGTGGGGTACGTCAAGTTGCTCAGCTCGGCGTACTGTGACACAGTGTA
Source organism: Leuctra nigra (assembly GCA_934045905.1). NCBI lineage: Eukaryota > Metazoa > Arthropoda > Insecta > Plecoptera > Leuctridae > Leuctra > Leuctra nigra. The sequence goes on from OW203772.1 coordinate 16,192,245, forward strand.
CAAGCAACATGACATGGTTAGTGTTCGCGATCAGCATGTTCAGCAACAGGATCGGCACCACCATGAAGATGGCGAACACGGTCTTGCTCAGTGTGGGGTACGTCAAGTTGCTCAGCTCGGCGTACTGTGACACAGTGTACAAGCAACATGACATGGTTAGTGTTCGCGATCAGCATGTTCAGCAACAGGATCGGCACCATCATGAAGATGGCGAACACGGTCTTGCTCAGTGTGGGGTACGTCAAGTTGCTCAGCTCGGCGTACTGTGACACAGTGTACAAGCAACATGACATGGTTAGTGTTCGCGATCAGCATGTTCAGCAACAGGATCGGCACCAGTACCATGAAGATGGCGAACACGGTCTTGCTCAGTGTGGGGTACGTCAAGTTGCTCAGCTCCGCGTACTGTGACACAGTGTACAAGCAACATGACATGGTTAGTGTTCGCGATCAGCATGTTCAGCAACAGGATCGGCACCACCATGAAGATGGCGAACACGGTCTTGCTCAGTGTGGGGTACGTCAAGTTGCTCAGCTCGGCGTACTGTGACACAGTGTACAAGCAACATGACATGGTTAGTGTTCGCGATCAACATGTTCAGCAACAGGATCGGCACCATCATGAAGATGGCGAACACGGTCTTGCTCAGTGTGGGGTACGTCAAGTTGCTCAGCTCGGCGTACTGTGACACAGTGTACAAGCAACATGACATGGTTAGTGTTCGCGATCAGCATGTTCAGCAACAGGATCGGCACCAGTACCATGAAGATGGCGAACACGGTCTTGCTCAGTGTGGGGTACGTCAAGTTGCTCAGCTCGGCGTACTGTGACACAGTGTACAAGCAACATGACATGGTTAGTGTTCGCGATCAACATGTTCAGCAACAGGATCGGCACCATCATGAAGATGGCGAACACGGTCTTGCTCAGTGTGGGGTACGTCAAGTTGCTCAGCTCGGCGTACTGTGACACAGTGTACAAGCAACATGACATGGTAAGTGTTCGCGATCAGCATGTTCAGCAACAGGATCGGCACCATCATGAAGATGGCGAACACGGTCTTGCTCAGTGTGGGGTACGTCAAGTTGCTCAGCTCCGCGTACTGTGACACAGTGTACAAGCAACATGACATGGTTAGTGTTCGCGATCAGCATGTTCAGCAACAGGATCGGCACCATCATGAAGATGGCGAACACGGTCTTGCTCAGTGTGGGGTACGTCAAGTTGCTCAGCTCCGCGTACTGTGACACAGTGTACAAGCAACATGACATGGTTAGTGTTCGCGATCAACATGTTCAGCAACAGGATCGGCACCAGTACCATGAAGATGGCGAACACGGTCTTGCTCAGTGTGGGGTACGTCAAGTTGCTCAGCTCCGCGTACTGTGACACAGTGTACAAGCAACATGACATGGTTAGTGTTCGCGATCAGCATGTTCAGCAACAGGATCGGCACCAGTACCATGAAGATGGCGAACACGGTCTTGCTCAGTGTGGGGTACGTCAAGTTGCTCAGCTCCGCGTACTGTGACACAGTGTACAAGCAACATGACATGGTTAGTGTTCGCGATCAGCATGTTCAGCAACAGGATCGGCACCAGTACCATGAAGATGGCGAACACGGTCTTGCTCAGTGTGGGGTACGTCAAGTTGCTCAGCTCGGCGTACTGTGACACAGTGTACAAGCAACATGACATGGTTAGTGTTCGCGATCAACATGTTCAGCAACAGGATCGGCACCAGTATCATGAAGATGGCGAACACGGTCTTGCTCAGTGTGGGGTACGTCAAGTTGCTCAGCTCCGCGTACTGTGACACAGTGTACAAGCAACATGACATGGTTAGTGTTCGCGATCAGCATGTTCAGCAACAGGATCGGCACCATCATGAAGATGGCGAACACGGTCTTGCTCAGTGTGGGGTACGTCAAGTTGCTCAGCTCGGCGTACTGTGACACAGTGTACAAGCAACATGACATGGTTAGTGTTCGCGATCAGCATGTTCAGCAACAGGATCGGCACCATCATGAAGATGGCGAACACGGTCTTGCTCAGTGTGGGGTACGTCAAGTTGCTCAGCTCCGCGTACTGTGACACAGTGTACAAGCAATATGACATGGTTAGTGTTCGCGATCAGCATGTTCAGCAACAGGATCGGCACCATCATGAAGATGGCGAACACGGTCTTGCTCAGTGTGGGGTACGTCAAGTTGCTCAGCTCCGCGTACTGTGACACAGTGTACAAGCAACATGACATGGTTAGTGTTCGCGATCAGCATGTTCAGCAACAGGATCGGCACCAGTACCATGAAGATGGCGAACACGGTCTTGCTCAGTGTGGGGTACGTCAAGTTGCTCAGCTCCGCGTACTGTGACACAGTGTACAAGCAACATGACATGGTTAGTGTTCGCGATCAGCATGTTGAGCAACAGGATCGGCACCAGTACCATGAAGATGGCGAACACGGTCTTGCTCAGTGTGGGGTACGTCAAGTTGCTCAGCTCGGCGTACTGTGACACAGTGTACAAGCAACATGACATGGTTAGTGTTCGCGATCAGCATGTTCAGCAACAGGATCGGCACCATCATGAAGATGGCGAACACGGTCTTGCTCAGTGTGGGGTACGTCAAGTTGCTCAGCTCGGCGTACTGTGACACAGTGTACAAGCAACATGACATGGTTAGTGTTCGCGATCAGCATGTTCAGCAACAGGATCGGCACCAGTACCATGAAGATGGCGAACACGGTCTTGCTCAGTGTGGGGTACGTCAAGTTGCTCAGCTCGGCGTACTGTGACACAGTGTACAAGCAACATGACATGGTTAGTGTTCGCGATCAGCATGTTCAGCAACAGGATCGGCACCAGTACCATGAAGATGGCGAACACGGTCTTGCTCAGTGTGGGGTACGTCAAGTTGCTCAGCTCCGCGTACTGTGACACAGTGTACAAGCAACATGACATGGTTAGTGTTCGCGATCAGCATGTTCAGCAACAGGATCGGCACCATCATGAAGATGGCGAACACGGTCTTGCTCAGTGTGGGGTACGTCAAGTTGCTCAGCTCCGCGTACTGTGACACAGTGTACAAGCAACATGACATGGTTAGTGTTCGCGATCAGCATGTTCAGCAACAGGATCGGCACCAGTACCATGAAGATGGCGAACACGGTCTTGCTCAGTGTGGGGTACGTCAAGTTGCTCAGCTCCGCGTACTGTGACACAGTGTACAAGCAACATGACATGGTTAGTGTTCGCGATCAGCATGTTCAGCAACAGGATCGGCACCATCATGAAGATGGCGAACACGGTCTTGCTCAGTGTGGGGTACGTCAAGTTGCTCAGCTCCGCGTACTGTGACACAGTGTACAAGCAACATGACATGGTTAGTGTTCGCGATCAGCATGTTCAGCAACAGGATCGGCACCAGTACCATGAAGATGGCGAACACGGTCTTGCTCAGTGTGGGGTACGTCAAGTTGCTCAGCTCCGCGTACTGTGACACAGTGTACAAGCAACATGACATGGTTAGTGTTCGCGATCAGCATGTTCAGCAACAGGATCGGCACCAGTACCATGAAGATGGCGAACACGGTCTTGCTCAGTGTGGGGTACGTCAAGTTGCTCAGCTCGGCGTACTGTGACACAGTGTACAAGCAACATGACATGGTTAGTGTTCGCGATCAGCATGTTCAGCAACAGGATCGGCACCATCATGAAGATGGCGAACACGGTCTTGCTCAGTGTGGGGTACGTCAAGTTGCTCAGCTCGGCGTACTGTGACACAGTGTACAAGCAACATGACATGGTTAGTGTTCGCGATCAGCATGTTCAGCAACAGGATCGGCACCATCATGAAGATGGCGAACACGGTCTTGCTCAGTGTGGGGTACGTCAAGTTGCTCAGCTCGGCGTACTGTGACACAGTGTACAAGCAACATGACATGGTTAGTGTTCGCGATCAGCATGTTCAGCAACAGGATCGGCACCAAAACCATGAAGATGGCGAACACGGTCTTGCTCAGTGTGGGGTACGTCAAGTTGCTCAGCTCGGCGTACTGTGACACAGTGTACAAGCAACATGACATGGTTAGTGTTCGCGATCAACATGTTCAGCAACAGGATCGGCACCATCATGAAGATGGCGAACACGGTCTTGCTCAGTGTGGGGTACGTCAAGTTGCTCAGCTCGGCGTACTGTGACACAGTGTACAAGCAACATGACATGGTTAGTGTTCGCGATCAGCATGTTGAGCAACAGGATCGGCACCAGTACCATGAAGATGGCGAACACGGTCTTGCTCAGTGTGGGGTACGTCAAGTTGCTCAGCTCGGCGTACTGTGACACAGTGTACAAGCAACATGACATGGTTAGTGTTCGCGATCAGCATGTTCAGCAACAGGATCGGCACCAGTACCATGAAGATGGCGAACACGGTCTTGCTCAGTGTGGGGTACGTCAAGTTGCTCAGCTCGGCGTACTGTGACACAGTGTACAAGCAACATGACATGGTTAGTGTTCGCGATCAGCATGTTCAGCAACAGGATCGGCACCAAAACCATGAAGATGGCGAACACGGTCTTGCTCAGTGTGGGGTACGTCAAGTTGCTCAGCTCGGCGTACTGTGACACAGTGTACAAGCAACATGACATGGTTAGTGTTCGCGATCAACATGTTCAGCAACAGGATCGGCACCATCATGAAGATGGCGAACACGGTCTTGCTCAGTGTGGGGTACGTCAAGTTGCTCAGCTCCGCGTACTGTGACACAGTGTACAAGCAACATGACATGGTTAGTGTTCGCGATCACCATGTTCAGCAACAGGATCGGCACCATCATGAAGATGGCGAACACGGTCTTGCTCAGTGTGGGGTACGTCAAGTTGCTCAGCTCGGCGTACTGTGACACAGTGTACAAGCAACATGACATGGTTAGTGTTCGCGATCAACATGTTCAGCAACAGGATCGGCACCAGTACCATGAAGATGGCGAACACGGTCTTGCTCAGTGTGGGGTACGTCAAGTTGCTCAGCTCCGCGTACTGTGACACAGTGTACAAGCAACATGACATGGTTAGTGTTCGCGATCAGCATGTTCAGCAACAGGATCGGCACCAGTACCATGAAGATGGCGAACACGGTCTTGCTCAGTGTGGGGTACGTCAAGTTGCTCAGCTCGGCGTACTGTGACACAGTGTACAAGCAACATGACATGGTTAGTGTTCGCGATCAGCATGTTCAGCAACAGGATCGGCACCATCATGAAGATGGCGAACACGGTCTTGCTCAGTGTGGGGTACGTCAAGTTGCTCAGCTCCGCGTACTGTGACACAGTGTACAAGCAACATGACATGGTTAGTGTTCGCGATCAGCATGTTCAGCAACAGGATCGGCACCATCATGAAGATGGCGAACACGGTCTTGCTCAGTGTGGGGTACGTCAAGTTGCTCAGCTCGGCGTACTGTGACACAGTGTACAAGCAACATGACATGGTTAGTGTTCGCGATCAGCATGTTCAGCAACAGGATCGGCACCAGTACCATGAAGATGGCGAACACGGTCTTGCTCAGTGTGGGGTACGTCAAGTTGCTCAGCTCCGCGTACTGTGACACAGTGTACAAGCAACATGACATGGTTAGTGTTCGCGATCAGCATGTTCAGCAACAGGATCGGCACCATCATGAAGATGGCGAACACGGTCTTGCTCAGTGTGGGGTACGTCAAGTTGCTCAGCTCGGCGTACTGTGACACAGTGTACAAGCAACATGACATGGTTAGTGTTCGCGATCAGCATGTTGAGCAACAGGATCGGCACCAGTACCATGAAGATGGCGAACACGGTCTTGCTCAGTGTGGGGTACGTCAAGTTGCTCAGCTCGGCGTACTGTGACACAGTGTACAAGCAACATGACATGGTTAGTGTTCGCGATCAGCATGTTCAGCAACAGGATCGGCACCAAAACCATGAAGATGGCGAACACGGTCTTGCTCAGTGTGGGGTACGTCAAGTTGCTAAGCTCGGCGTACTGTGACACAGTGTACAAGCAACATGACATGGTTAGTGTTCGCGATCAACATGTTCAGCAACAGGATCGGCACCATCATGAAGATGGCGAACACGGTCTTGCTCAGTGTGGGGTACGTCAAGTTGCTCAGCTCCGCGTACTGTGACACAGTGTACAAGCAACATGACATGGTTAGTGTTCGCGATCAGCATGTTCAGCAACAGGATCGGCACCAGTACCATGAAGATGGCGAACACGGTCTTGCTCAGTGTGGGGTACGTCAAGTTGCTCAGCTCGGCGTACTGTGACACAGTGTACAAGCAACATGACATGGTTAGTGTTCGCGATCAGCATGTTCAGCAACAGGATCGGCACCATCATGAAGATGGCGAACACGGTCTTGCTCAGTGTGGGGTACGTCAAGTTGCTCAGCTCGGCGTACTGTGACACAGTGTACAAGCAACATGACATGGTTAGTGTTCGCGATCAGCATGTTCAGCAACAGGATCGGCACCAGTACCATGAAGATGGCGAACACGGTCTTGCTCAGTGTGGGGTACGTCAAGTTGCTCAGCTCCGCGTACTGTGACACAGTGTACAAGCAACATGACATGGTTAGTGTTCGCGATCAGCATGTTCAGCAACAGGATCGGCACCATCATGAAGATGGCGAACACGGTCTTGCTCAGTGTGGGGTACGTCAAGTTGCTCAGCTCGGCGTACTGTGACACAGTGTACAAGCAACATGACATGGTTAGTGTTCGCGATCAGCATGTTCAGCAACAGGATCGGCACCATCATGAAGATGGCGAACACGGTCTTGCTCAGTGTGGGGTACGTCAAGTTGCTCAGCTCGGCGTACTGTGACACAGTGTACAAGCAACATGACATGGTTAGTGTTCGCGATCAGCATGTTCAGCAACAGGATCGGCACCAGTACCATGAAGATGGCGAACACGGTCTTGCTCAGTGTGGGGTACGTCAAGTTGCTCAGCTCGGCGTACTGTGACACAGTGTACAAGCAACATGACATGGTTAGTGTTCGCGATCAGCATGTTCAGCAACAGGATCGGCACCAGTACCATGAAGATGGCGAACACGGTCTTGCTCAGTGTGGGGTACGTCAAGTTGCTCCGCTCCGCGTACTGTGACACAGTGTACAAGCAACATGACATGGTTAGTGTTCGCGATCAGCATGTTCAGCAACAGGATCGGCACCAGTATCATGAAGATGGCGAACACGGTCTTGCTCAGTGTGGGGTACGTCAAGTTGCTCAGCTCGGCGTACTGTGACACAGTGTACAAGCAACATGACATGGTTAGTGTTCGCGATCAACATGTTCAGCAACAGGATCGGCACCAGTACCATGAAGATGGCGAACACGGTCTTGCTCAGTGTGGGGTACGTCAAGTTGCTCAGCTCGGCGTACTGTGACACAGTGTACAAGCAACATGACATGGTTAGTGTTCGCGATCAGCATGTTCAGCAACAGGATCGGCACCAGTACCATGAAGATGGCGAACACGGTCTTGCTCAGTGTGGGGTACGTCAAGTTGCTCAGCTCGGCGTACTGTGACACAGTGTACAAGCAACATGACATGGTTAGTGTTCGCGATCACCATGTTCAGCAACAGGATCGGCACCAGTACCATGAAGATGGCGAACACGGTCTTGCTCAGTGTGGGGTACGTCAAGTTGCTCAGCTCGGCGTACTGTGACACAGTGTACAAGCAACATGACATGGTTAGTGTTCGCGATCAGCATGTTCAGCAACAGGATCGGCACCAGTACCATGAAGATGGCGAACACGGTCTTGCTCAGTGTGGGGTACGTCAAGTTGCTCAGCTCGGCGTACTGTGACACAGTGTACAAGCAACATGACATGGTTAGTGTTCGCGATCAACATGTTCAGCAACAGGATCGGCACCACCATGAAGATGGCGAACACGGTCTTGCTCAGTGTGGGGTACGTCAAGTTGCTCAGCTCCGCGTACTGTGACACAGTGTACAAGCAACATGACATGGTTAGTGTTCGCGATCAGCATGTTCAGCAACAGGATCGGCACCATCATGAAGATGGCGAACACGGTCTTGCTCAGTGTGGGGTACGTCAAGTTGCTCAGCTCGGCGTACTGTGACACAGTGTACAAGCAACATGACATGGTTAGTGTTCGCGATCAGCATGTTCAGCAACAGGATCGGCACCATCATGAAGATGGCGAACACGGTCTTGCTCAGTGTGGGGTACGTCAAGTTGCTCAGCTCCGCGTACTGTGACACAGTGTACAAGCAACATGACATGGTTAGTGTTCGCGATCAGCATGTTCAGCAACAGGATCGGCACCATCATGAAGATGGCGAACACGGTCTTGCTCAGTGTGGGGTACGTCAAGTTGCTCAGCTCGGCGTACTGTGACACAGTGTACAAGCAACATGACATGGTTAGTGTTCGCGATCAGCATGTTCAGCAACAGGATCGGCACCATCATGAAGATGGCGAACACGGTCTTGCTCAGTGTGGGGTACGTCAAGTTGCTCAGCTCGGCGTACTGTGACACAGTGTACAAGCAACATGACATGGTTAGTGTTCGCGATCAGCATGTTCAGCAACAGGATCGGCACCATCATGAAGATGGCGAACACGGTCTTGCTCAGTGTGGGGTACGTCAAGTTGCTCAGCTCCGCGTACTGTGACACAGTGTACAAGCAACATGACATGGTTAGTGTTCGCGATCACCATGTTCAGCAACAGGATCGGCACCAGTACCATGAAGATGGCGAACACGGTCTTGCTCAGTGTGGGGTACGTCAAGTTGCTCAGCTCGGCGTACTGTGACACAGTGTACAAGCAACATGACATGGTTAGTGTTCGCGATCAACATGTTCAGCAACAGGATCGGCGCCATCATGAAGATGGCTAACACGGTCTTGCTCAGTGTGGGGTACGTCAAGTTGCTCAGCTCCGCGTACTGTGACACAGTGTACAAGCAACATGACATGGTTAGTGTTCGCGATCAGCATGTTCAGCAACAGGATCGGCACCACCATGAAGATGGCGAACACGGTCTTGCTCAGTGTGGGGTACGTCAAGTTGCTCAGCTCGGCGTACTGTGACACAGTGTACAAGCAACATGACATGGTTAGTGTTCGCGATCAACATGTTCAGCAACAGGATCGGCGCCATCATGAAGATGGCTAACACGGTCTTGCTCAGTGTGGGGTACGTCAAGTTGCTCAGCTCCGCGTACTGTGACACAGTGTACAAGCAACATGACATGGTTAGTGTTCGCGATCAACATGTTCAGCAACAGGATCGGCACCATCATGAAGATGGCGAACACGGTCTTGCTCAGTGTGGGGTACGTCAAGTTGCTCAGCTCCGCGTACTGTGACACAGTGTACAAGCAACATGACATGGTTAGTGTTCGCGATCAACATGTTCAGCAACAGGATCGGCACCACCATGAAGATGGCGAACACGGTCTTGCTCAGTGTGGGGTACGTCAAGTTGCTCAGCTCGGCGTACTGTGACACAGTGTACAAGCAACATGACATGGTTAGTGTTCGCGATCAACATGTTCAGCAACAGGATCGGCACCAGTACCATGAAGATGGCGAACACGGTCTTGCTCAGTGTGGGGTACGTCAAGTTGCTCAGCTCCGCGTACTGTGACACAGTGTACAAGCAACATGACATGGTTAGTGTTCGCGATCAGCATGTTCAGCAACAGGATCGGCACCAGTACCATGAAGATGGCGAACACGGTCTTGCTCAGTGTGGGGTACGTCAAGTTGCTCAGCTCGGCGTACTGTGACACAGTGTACAAGCAACATGACATGGTTAGTGTTCGCGATCAGCATGTTCAGCAACAGGATCGGCACCAAAACCATGAAGATGGCGAACACGGTCTTGCTCAGTGTGGGGTACGTCAAGTTGCTCAGCTCGGCGTACTGTGACACAGTGTACAAGCAACATGACATGGTTAGTGTTCGCGATCAACATGTTCAGCAACAGGATCGGCACCATCATGAAGATGGCGAACACGGTCTTGCTCAGTGTGGGGTACGTCAAGTTGCTCAGCTCCGCGTACTGTGACACAGTGTACAAGCAACATGACATGGTTAGTGTTCGCGATCACCATGTTCAGCAACAGGATCGGCACCATCATGAAGATGGCGAACACGGTCTTGCTCAGTGTGGGGTACGTCAAGTTGCTCAGCTCGGCGTACTGTGACACAGTGTACAAGCAACATGACATGGTTAGTGTTCGCGATCAACATGTTCAGCAACAGGATCGGCACCAGTACCATGAAGATGGCGAACACGTTCTTGCTCAGTGTGGGGTACGTCAAGTTGCTCAGCTCGGCGTACTGTGACACAGTGTACAAGCAACATGACATGGTTAGTGTTCGCGATCAGCATGTTCAGCAACAGGATCGGCACCAGTACCATGAAGATGGCGAACACGGTCTTGCTCAGTGTGGGGTACGTCAAGTTGCTCAGCTCGGCGTAATGTGACACAGTGTACAAGCAACATGACATGGTTAGTGTTCGCGATCAGCATGTTCAGCAACAGGATCGGCACCATCATGAAGATGGCGAACACGGTCTTGCTCAGTGTGGGGTACGTCAAGTTGCTCAGCTCGGCGTACTGTGACACAGTGTACAAGCAACATGACATGGTTAGTGTTCGCGATCAACATGTTCAGCAACAGGATCGGCACCATCATGAAGATGGCGAACACGGTCTTGCTCAGTGTGGGGTACGTCAAGTTGCTCAGCTCCGCGTACTGTGACACAGTGTACAAGCAACATGACATGGTTAGTGTTCGCGATCAACATGTTCAGCAACAGGATCGGCACCATCATGAAGATGGCGAACACGGTCTTGCTCAGTGTGGGGTACGTCAAGTTGCTCAGCTCCGCGTACTGTGACACAGTGTACAAGCAACATGACATGGTTAGTGTTCGCGATCAACATGTTCAGCAACAGGATCGGCACCATCATGAAGATGGCGAACACGGTCTTGCTCAGTGTGGGGTACGTCAAGTTGCTCAGCTCCGCGTACTGTGACACAGTGTACAAGCAACATGACATGGTTAGTGTTCGCGATCAGCATGTTCAGCAACAGGATCGGCACCATCATGAAGATGGCGAACACGGTCTTGCTCAGTGTGGGGTACGTCAAGTTGCTCAGCTCGGCGTACTGTGACACAGTGTACAAGCAACATGACATGGTTAGTGTTCGCGATCAGCATGTTCAGCAACAGGATCGGCACCATCATGAAGATGGCGAACACGGTCTTGCTCAGTGTGGGGTACGTCAAGTTGCTCAGCTCCGCGTACTGTGACACAGTGTACAAGCAACATGACATGGTTAGTGTTCGCGATCAACATGTTCAGCAACAGGATCGGCACCAGTACCATGAAGATGGCGAACACGGTCTTGCTCAGTGTGGGGTACGTCAAGTTGCTCAGCTCGGCGTAATGTGACACAGTGTACAAGCAACATGACATGGTTAGTGTTCGCGATCAGCATGTTCAGCAACAGGATCGGCACCAGTACCATGAAGATGGCGAACACGGTCTTGCTCAGTGTGGGGTACGTCAAGTTGCTCAGCTCGGCGTACTGTGACACAGTGTACAAGCAACATGACATGGTTAGTGTTCGCGATCAGCATGTTCAGCAACAGGATCGGCACCATCATGAAGATGGCGAACACGGTCTTGCTCAGTGTGGGGTACGTCAAGTTGCTCAGCTCGGCGTACTGTGACACAGTGTACAAGCAACATGACATGGTTAGTGTTCGCGATCAGCATGTTCAGCAACAGGATCGGCACCATCATGAAGATGGCGAACACGGTCTTGCTCAGTGTGGGGTACGTCAAGTTGCTCAGCTCCGCGTACTGTGACACAGTGTACAAGCAACATGACATGGTTAGTGTTCGCGATCAGCATGTTCAGCAACAGGATCGGCACCATCATGAAGATGGCGAACACGGTCTTGCTCAGTGTGGGGTACGTCAAGTTGCTCAGCTCGGCGTACTGTGACACAGTGTACAAGCAACATGACATGGTTAGTGTTCGCGATCAGCATGTTGAGCAACAGGATCGGCACCAGTACCATGAAGATGGCGAACACGGTCTTGCTCAGTGTGGGGTACGTCAAGTTGCTCAGCTCGGCGTACTGTGACACAGTGTACAAGCAACATGACATGGTTAGTGTTCGCGATCAGCATGTTCAGCAACAGGATCGGCACCAGTACCATGAAGATGGCGAACACGGTCTTGCTCAGTGTGGGGTACGTCAAGTTGCTCAGCTCCGCGTACTGTGACACAGTGTACAAGCAACATGACATGGTTAGTGTTCGCGATCAGCATGTTCAGCAACAGGATCGGCACCAGTACCATGAAGATGGCGAACACGGTCTTGCTCAGTGTGGGGTACGTCAAGTTGCTCAGCTCGGCGTACTGTGACACAGTGTACAAGCAACATGACATGGTTAGTGTTCGCGATCAGCATGTTCAGCAACAGGATCGGCACCATCATGAAGATGGCGAACACGGTCTTGCTCAGTGTGGGGTACGTCAAGTTGCTCAGCTCCGCGTACTGTGACACAGTGTACAAGCAACATGACATGGTTAGTGTTCGCGATCAGCATGTTCAGCAACAGGATCGGCACCAGTACCATGAAGATGGCGAACACGGTCTTGCTCAGTGTGGGGTACGTCAAGTTGCTCAGCTCCGCGTACTGTGACACAGTGTACAAGCAACATGACATGGTTAGTGTTCGCGATCAACATGTTCAGCAACAGGATCGGCACCATCATGAAGATGGCGAACACGGTCTTGCTCAGTGTGGGGTACGTCAAGTTGCTCAGCTCGGCGTACTGTGACACAGTGTACAAGCAACATGACATGGTTAGTGTTCGCGATCAGCATGTTGAGCAACAGGATCGGCACCATCATAAAGATGGCGAACACGGTCTTGCTCAGTGTGGGGTACGTCAAGTTGCTCAGCTCGGCGTACTGTGACACAGTGTACAAGCAACATGACATGGTTAGTGTTCGCGATCAGCATGTTCAGCAACAGGATCGGCACCAGTACCATGAAGATGGCGAACACGGTCTTGCTCAGTGTGGGGTACGTCAAGTTGCTCAGCTCGGCGTACTGTGACACAGTGTACAAGCAACATGACATGGTTAGTGTTCGCGATCAGCATGTTCAGCAACAGGATCGGCACCAGTACCATGAAGATGGCGAACACGGTCTTGCTCAGTGTGGGGTAAGTCAAGTTGCTCAGCTCCGCGTACTGTGACACAGTGTACAAGCAACATGACATGGTTAGTGTTCGCGATCAACATGTTCAGCAACAGGATCGGCACCATCATGAAGATGGCGAACACGGTCTTGCTCAGTGTGGGGTACGTCAAGTTGCTCAGCTCGGCGTACTGTGACACAGTGTACAAGCAACATGACATGGTTAGTGTTCGCGATCAACATGTTCAGCAACAGGATCGGCACCATCATGAAGATGGCGAACACGGTCTTGCTCAGTGTGGGGTACGTCAAGTTGCTCAGCTCGGCGTACTGTGACACAGTGTACAAGCAACATGACATGGTTAGTGTTCGCGATCAACATGTTCAGCAACAGGATCGGCACCATCATGAAGATGGCGAACACGGTCTTGCTCAGTGTGGGGTACGTCAAGTTGCTCAGCTCGGCGTACTGTGACACAGTGTACAAGCAACATGACATGGTTAGTGTTCGCGATCAACATGTTCAGCAACAGGATCGGCACCATCATGAAGATGGCGAACACGGTCTTGCTCAGTGTGGGGTACGTCAAGTTGCTCAGCTCGGCGTACTGTGACACAGTGTACAAGCAACATGACATGGTTAGTGTTCGCGATCAACATGTTCAGCAACAGGATCGGCACCAGTACCATGAAGATGGCGAACACGGTCTTGCTCAGTGTGGGGTACGTCAAGTTGCTCAGCTCGGCGTACTGTGACACAGTGTACAAGCAACATGACATGGTTAGTGTTCGCGATCAGCATGTTCAGCAACAGGATCTTCACCATCATGAAGATGGCGAACACGGTCTTGCTCAGTGTGGGGTACGTCAAGTTGCTCAGCTCCGCGTACTGTGACACAGTGTACAAGCAACATGACATGGTTAGTGTTCGCGATCAACATGTTCAGCAACAGGATCGGCACCATCATGAAGATGGCGAACACGGTCTTGCTCAGTGTGGGGTACGTCAAGTTGCTCAGCTCGGCGTACTGTGACACAGTGTACAAGCAACATGACATGGTTAGTGTTCGCGATCAGCATGTTCAGCAACAGGATCGGCACCAGTACCATGAAGATGGCGAACACGGTCTTGCTCAGTGTGGGGTACGTCAAGTTGCTCAGCTCCGCGTACTGTGACACAGTGTACAAGCAACATGACATGGTTAGTGTTCGCGATCAGCATGTTGAGCAACAGGATCGGCACCATCATGAAGATGGCGAACACGGTCTTGCTCAGTGTGGGGTACGTCAAGTTGCTCAGCTCCGCGTACTGTGACACAGTGTACAAGCAACATGACATGGTTAGTGTTCGCGATCAGCATGTTCAGCAACAGGATCGGCACCAGTACCATGAAGATGGCGAACACGGTCTTGCTCAGTGTGGGGTACGTCAAGTTGCTCAGCTCCGCGTACTGTGACACAGTGTACAAGCAACATGACATGGTTAGTGTTCGCGATCAGCATGTTCAGCAACAGGATCGGCACCACCATGAAGATGGCGAACACGGTCTTGCTCAGTGTGGGGTACGTCAAGTTGCTCAGCTCCGCGTACTGTGACACAGTGTACAAGCAACATGACATGGTTAGTGTTCGCGATCAACATGTTCAGCAACAGGATCGGCACCAGTACCATGAAGATGGCGAACACGGTCTTGCTCAGTGTGGGGTACGTCAAGTTGCTCAGCTCGGCGTACTGTGACACAGTGTACAAGCAACATGACATGGTTAGTGTTCGCGATCAGCATGTTGAGCAACAGGATCGGCACCATCATGAAGATGGCGAACACGGTCTTGCTCAGTGTGGGGTACGTCAAGTTGCTCAGCTCGGCGTACTGTGACACAGTGTACAAGCAACATGACATGGTTAGTGTTCGCGATCAACATGTTCAGCAACAGGATCGGCACCAGTACCATGAAGATGGCGAACACGGTCTTGCTCAGTGTGGGGTACGTCAAGTTGCTCAGCTCCGCGTACTGTGACACAGTGTACAAGCAACATGACATGGTTAGTGTTCGCGATCAGCATGTTCAGCAACAGGATCGGCACCATCATGAAGATGGCGAACACTGTCTTGCTCAGTGTGGGGTACGTCAAGTTGCTCAGCTCCGCGTACTGTGACACAGTGTACAAGCAACATGACATGGTTAGTGTTCGCGATCAGCATGTTCAGCAACAGGATCGGCACCAGTACCATGAAGATGGCGAACACGGTCTTGCTCAGTGTGGGGTACGTCAAGTTGCTCAGCTCGGCGTACTGTGACACAATGTACAAGCAACATGACATGGTTAGTGTTCGCGATCAGCATGTTCAGCAACAGGATCGGCACCAGTACCATGAAGATGGCGAACACGGTCTTGCTCAGTGTGGGGTACGTCAAGTTGCTCAGCTCGGCGTACTGTGACACAGTGTACAAGCAACATGACATGGTTAGTGTTCGCGATCAGCATGTTCAGCAACAGGATCGGCACCAGTACCATGAAGATGGCGAACACGGTCTTGCTCAGTGTGGGGTACGTCAAGTTGCTCAGCTCCGCGTACTGTGACACAGTGTACAAGCAACATGACATGGTTAGTGTTCGCGATCAGCATGTTCAGCAACAGGATCGGCACCATCATGAAGATGGCGAACACTGTCTTGCTCAGTGTGGGGTACGTCAAGTTGCTCAGCTCCGCGTACTGTGACACAGTGTACAAGCAACATGACATGGTTAGTGTTCGCGATCACCATGTTCAGCAACAGGATCGGCACCATCATGAAGATGGCGAACACGGTCTTGCTCAGTGTGGGGTACGTCAAGTTGCTCAGCTCCGCGTACTGTGACACAGTGTACAAGCAACATGACATGGTTAGTGTTCGCGATCAGCATGTTCAGCAACAGGATCGGCACCAGTACCATGAAGATGGCGAACACGGTCTTGCTCAGTGTGGGGTACGTCAAGTTGCTCAGCTCGGCGTACTGTGACACAGTGTACAAGCAACATGACATGGTTAGTGTTCGCGATCAGCATGTTCAGCAACAGGATCGGCACCATCATGAAGATGGCGAACACGGTCTTGCTCAGTGTGGGGTACGTCAAGTTGCTCAGCTCGGCGTACTGTGACACAGTGTACAAGCAACATGACATGGTTAGTGTTCGCGATCAGCATGTTCAGCAACAGGATCGGCACCAGTACCATGAAGATGGCGAACACGGTCTTGCTCAGTGTGGGGTACGTCAAGTTGCTCAGCTCGGCGTACTGTGACACAGTGTACAAGCAACATGACATGGTTAGTGTTCGCGATCAGCATGTTCAGCAACAGGATCGGCACCATCATGAAGATGGCGAACACGGTCTTGCTCAGTGTGGGGTACGTCAAGTTGCTCAGCTCCGCGTACTGTGACACAGTGTACAAGCAACATGACATGGTTAGTGTTCGCGATCAGCATGTTCAGCAACAGGATCGGCACCAGTACCATGAAGATGGCGAACACGGTCTTGCTCAGTGTGGGGTACGTCAAGTTGCTCAGCTCGGCGTACTGTGACACAGTGTACAAGCAACATGACATGGTTAGTGTTCGCGATCAACATGTTCAGCAACAGGATCGGCACCATCATGAAGATGGCGAACACGGTCTTGCTCAGTGTGGGGTACGTCAAGTTGCTCAGCTCCGCGTACTGTGACACAGTGTACAAGCAACATGACATGGTTAGTGTTCGCGATCAGCATGTTGAGCAACAGGATCGGCACCAGTACCATGAAGATGGCGAACACGGTCTTGCTCAGTGTGGGGTACGTCAAGTTGCTCAGCTCCGCGTACTGTGACACAGTGTACAAGCAACATGACATGGTTAGTTTTCGCGATCAACATGTTCAGCAACAGGATCGGCACCAGTACCATGAAGATGGCGAACACGGTCTTGCTCAGTGTGGGGTACGTCAAGTTGCTCAGCTCCGCGTACTGTGACACAGTGTACAAGCAACATGACATGGTTAGTGTTCGCGATCAGCATGTTGAGCAACAGGATCGGCACCATCATGAAGATGGCGAACACGGTCTTGCTCAGTGTGGGGTACGTCAAGTTGCTCAGCTCCGCGTACTGTGACACAGTGTACAAGCAACATGACATGGTTAGTGTTCGCGATCAGCATGTTCAGCAACAGGATCGGCACCAGTACCATGAAGATGGCGAACACGGTCTTGCTCAGTGTGGGGTACGTCAAGTTGCTCAGCTCGGCGTACTGTGACACAGTGTACAAGCAACATGACATGGTTAGTGTTCGCGATCAACATGTTCAGCAACAGGATCGGCACCATCATGAAGATGGCGAACACGGTCTTGCTCAGTGTGGGGTACGTCAAGTTGCTCAGCTCCGCGTACTGTGACACAGTGTACAAGCAACATGACATGGTTAGTGTTCGCGATCAGCATGTTGAGCAACAGGATCGGCACCAGTACCATGAAGATGGCGAACACGGTCTTGCTCAGTGTGGGGTACGTCAAGTTGCTCAGCTCCGCGTACTGTGACACAGTGTACAAGCAACATGACATGGTTAGTGTTCGCGATCAGCATGTTCAGCAACAGGATCGGCACCATCATGAAGATGGCGAACACGGTCTTGCTCAGTGTGGGGTACGTCAAGTTGCTCAGCTCCGCGTACTGTGACACAGTGTACAAGCAACATGACATGGTTAGTGTTCGCGATCAACATGTTCAGCAACAGGATCGGCACCAGTACCATGAAGATGGCGAACACGGTCTTGCTCAGTGTGGGGTACGTCAAGTTGCTCAGCTCGGCGTAATGTGACACAGTGTACAAGCAACATGACATGGTTAGTGTTCGCGATCAGCATGTTCAGCAACAGGATCGGCACCATCATGAAGATGGCGAACACGGTCTTGCTCAGTGTGGGGTACGTCAAGTTGCTCAGCTCGGCGTACTGTGACACAGTGTACAAGCAACATGACATGGTTAGTGTTCGCGATCAGCATGTTCAGCAACAGGATCGGCACCATCATGAAGATGGCGAACACTGTCTTGCTCAGTGTGGGGTACGTCAAGTTGCTCAGCTCCGCGTACTGTGACACAGTGTACAAGCAACATGACATGGTTAGTGTTCGCGATCAACATGTTCAGCAACAGGATCGGCACCATCATGAAGATGGCGAACACGGTCTTGCTCAGTGTGGGGTACGTCAAGTTGCTCAGCTCGGCGTACTGTGACACAGTGTACAAGCAACATGACATGGTTAGTGTTCGCGATCAACATGTTCAGCAACAGGATCGGCACCAAAACCATGAAGATGGCGAACACGGTCTTGCTCAGTGTGGGGTACGTCAAGTTGCTAAGCTCGGCGTACTGTGACACAGTGTACAAGCAACATGACATGGTTAGTGTTCGCGATCAACATGTTCAGCAACAGGATCGGCACCATCATGAAGATGGCGAACACGGTCTTGCTCAGTGTGGGGTACGTCAAGTTGCTCAGCTCGGCGTACTGTGACACAGTGTACAAGCAACATGACATGGTTAGTGTTCGCGATCAACATGTTCAGCAACAGGATCGGCACCAGTACCATGAAGATGGCGAACACGGTCTTGCTCAGTGTGGGGTACGTCAAGTTGCTCAGCTCGGCGTACTGTGACACAGTGTACAAGCAACATGACATGGTTAGTGTTCGCGATCAGCATGTTCAGCAACAGGATCGGCACCATCATGAAGATGGCGAACACGGTCTTGCTCAGTGTGGGGTACGTCAAGTTGCTCAGCTCGGCGTACTGTGACACAGTGTACAAGCAACATGACATGGTTAGTGTTCGCGATCAACATGTTCAGCAACAGGATCGGCACCACCATGAAGATGGCGAACACGGTCTTGCTCAGTGTGGGGTACGTCAAGTTGCTCAGCTCGGCGTACTGTGACACAGTGTACAAGCAACATGACATGGTTAGTGTTCGCGATCAACATGTTCAGCAACAGGATCGGCACCACCATGAAGATGGCGAACACGGTCTTGCTCAGTGTGGGGTACGTCAAGTTGCTCAGCTCGGCGTACTGTGACACAGTGTACAAGCAACATGACATGGTTAGTGTTCGCGATCAACATGTTCAGCAACAGGATCGGCACCAGTACCATGAAGATGGCGAACACGGTCTTGCTCAGTGTGGGGTACGTCAAGTTGCTCAGCTCGGCGTACTGTGACACAGTGTACAAGCAACATGACATGGTTAGTGTTCGCGATCAGCATGTTGAGCAACAGGATCGGCACCATCATGAAGATGGCGAACACGGTCTTGCTCAGTGTGGGGTACGTCAAGTTGCTCAGCTCCGCGTACTGTGACACAGTGTACAAGCAACATGACATGGTTAGTGTTCGCGATCAGCATGTTCAGCAACAGGATCGGCACCAGTACCATGAAGATGGCGAACACGGTCTTGCTCAGTGTGGGGTACGTCAAGTTGCTCAGCTCGGCGTACTGTGACACAGTGTACAAGCAACATGACATGGTTAGTGTTCGCGATCAGCATGTTCAGCAACAGGATCGGCACCAGTACCATGAAGATGGCGAACACGGTCTTGCTCAGTGTGGGGTACGTCAAGTTGCTCCGCTCCGCGTACTGTGACACAGTGTACAAGCAACATGACATGGTTAGTGTTCGCGATCAGCATGTTCAGCAACAGGATCGGCACCAGTATCATGAAGATGGCGAACACGGTCTTGCTCAGTGTGGGGTACGTCAAGTTGCTCAGCTCGGCGTACTGTGACACAGTGTACAAGCAACATGACATGGTTAGTGTTCGCGATCAACATGTTCAGCAACAGGATCGGCACCATCATGAAGATGGCGAACACGGTCTTGCTCAGTGTGGGGTACGTCAAGTTGCTCAGCTCGGCGTACTGTGACACAGTGTACAAGCAACATGACATGGTTAGTGTTCGCGATCAACATGTTCAGCAACAGGATCGGCACCATCATGAAGATGGCGAACACGGTCTTGCTCAGTGTGGGGTACGTCAAGTTGCTCAGCTCGGCGTACTGTGACACAGTGTACAAGCAACATGACATGGTTAGTGTTCGCGATCAGCATGTTCAGCAACAGGATCGGCACCATCATGAAGATGGCGAACACGGTCTTGCTCAGTGTGGGGTACGTCAAGTTGCTCAGCTCGGCGTACTGTGACACAGTGTACAAGCAACATGACATGGTTAGTGTTCGCGATCAGCATGTTCAGCAACAGGATCGGCACCATCATGAAGATGGCGAACACTGTCTTGCTCAGTGTGGGGTACGTCAAGTTGCTCAGCTCGGCGTACTGTGACACAGTGTACAAGCAACATGACATGGTTAGTGTTCGCGATCAACATGTTCAGCAACAGGATCGGCACCATCATGAAGATGGCGAACACGGTCTTGCTCAGTGTGGGGTACGTCAAGTTGCTCAGCTCGGCGTACTGTGACACAGTGTACAAGCAACATGACATGGTTAGTGTTCGCGATCAGCATGTTCAGCAACAGGATCGGCACCATCATGAAGATGGCGAACACGGTCTTGCTCAGTGTGGGGTACGTCAAGTTGCTCAGCTCGGCGTACTGTGACACAGTGTACAAGCAACATGACATGGTTAGTGTTCGCGATCAGCATGTTCAGCAACAGGATCGGCACCATCATGAAGATGGCGAACACGGTCTTGCTCAGTGTGGGGTACGTCAAGTTGCTCAGCTCGGCGTACTGTGACACAGTGTACAAGCAACATGACATGGTTAGTGTTCGCGATCAGCATGTTCAGCAACAGGATCGGCACCATCATGAAGATGGCGAACACTGTCTTGCTCAGTGTGGGGTACGTCAAGTTGCTCAGCTCGGCGTAATGTGACACAGTGTACAAGCAACATGACATGGTTAGTGTTCGCGATCAGCATGTTCAGCAACAGGATCGGCACCATCATGAAGATGGCGAACACGGTCTTGCTCAGTGTGGGGTACGTCAAGTTGCTCAGCTCGGCGTACTGTGACACAGTGTACAAGCAACATGACATGGTTAGTGTTCGCGATCAACATGTTCAGCAACAGGATCGGCACCATCATGAAGATGGCGAACACGGTCTTGCTCAGTGTGGGGTACGTCAAGTTGCTCAGCTCCGCGTACTGTGACACAGTGTACAAGCAACATGACATGGTTAGTGTTCGCGATCAACATGTTCAGCAACAGGATCGGCACCATCATGAAGATGGCGAACACGGTCTTGCTCAGTGTGGGGTACGTCAAGTTGCTCAGCTCCGCGTACTGTGACACAGTGTACAAGCAACATGACATGGTTAGTGTTCGCGATCACCATGTTCAGCAACAGGATCGGCACCATCATGAAGATGGCGAACACGGTCTTGCTCAGTGTGGGGTACGTCAAGTTGCTCAGCTCGGCGTACTGTGACACAGTGTACAAGCAACATGACATGGTTAGTGTTCGCGATCACCATGTTCAGCAACAGGATCGGCACCATCATGAAGATGGCGAACACGGTCTTGCTCAGTGTGGGGTACGTCAAGTTGCTCAGCTCGGCGTACTGTGACACAGTGTACAAGCAACATGACATGGTTAGTGTTCGCGATCAGCATGTTCAGCAACAGGATCGGCACCATCATGAAGATGGCGAACACGGTCTTGCTCAGTGTGGGGTACGTCAAGTTGCTCAGCTCGGCGTACTGTGACACAGTGTACAAGCAACATGACATGGTTAGTGTTCGCGATCAACATGTTCAGCAACAGGATCGGCACCAGTACCATGAAGATGGCGAACACGGTCTTGCTCAGTGTGGGGTACGTCAAGTTGCTCAGCTCCGCGTACTGTGACACAGTGTACAAGCAACATGACATGGTTAGTGTTCGCGATCAGCATGTTCAGCAACAGGATCGGCACCATCATGAAGATGGCGAACACTGTCTTGCTCAGTGTGGGGTACGTCAAGTTGCTCAGCTCCGCGTACTGTGACACAGTGTACAAGCAACATGACATGGTTAGTGTTCGCGATCAGCATGTTCAGCAACAGGATCGGCACCAGTACCATGAAGATGGCGAACACGGTCTTGCTCAGTGTGGGGTACGTCAAGTTGCTCAGCTCGGCGTACTGTGACACAGTGTACAAGCAACATGACATGGTTAGTGTTCGCGATCAACATGTTCAGCAACAGGATCGGCACCATCATGAAGATGGCGAACACGGTCTTGCTCAGTGTGGGGTACGTCAAGTTGCTCAGCTCCGCGTACTGTGACACAGTGTACAAGCAACATGACATGGTTAGTGTTCGCGATCAGCATGTTCAGCAACAGGATCGGCACCAGTACCATGAAGATGGCGAACACGGTCTTGCTCAGTGTGGGGTACGTCAAGTTGCTCAGCTCGGCGTACTGTGACACAGTGTACAAGCAACATGACATGGTTAGTGTTCGCGATCAGCATGTTCAGCAACAGGATCGGCACCATCATGAAGATGGCGAACACGGTCTTGCTCAGTGTGGGGTACGTCAAGTTGCTCAGCTCGGCGTACTGTGACACAGTGTACAAGCAACATGACATGGTTAGTATTCGCGATCAGCATGTTGAGCAACAGGATCGGCACCAGTACCATGAAGATGGCGAACACGGTCTTGCTCAGTGTGGGGTACGTCAAGTTGCTCAGCTCGGCGTACTGTGACACAGTGTACAAGCAACATGACATGGTTAGTGTTCGCGATCAGCATGTTCAGCAACAGGATCGGCACCATCATGAAGATGGCGAACACGGTCTTGCTCAGTGTGGGGTACGTCAAGTTGCTCAGCTCGGCGTACTGTGACACAGTGTACAAGCAACATGACATGGTTAGTGTTCGCGATCAGCATGTTCAGCAACAGGATCGGCACCAGTACCATGAAGATGGCGAACACGGTCTTGCTCAGTGTGGGGTACGTCAAGTTGCTCAGCTCGGCGTACTGTGACACAGTGTACAAGCAACATGACATGGTTAGTGTTCGCGATCAACATGTTCAGCAACAGGATCGGCACCATCATGAAGATGGCGAACACGGTCTTGCTCAGTGTGGGGTACGTCAAGTTGCTCAGCTCGGCGTACTGTGACACAGTGTACAAGCAACATGACATGGTTAGTGTTCGCGATCAGCATGTTCAGCAACAGGATCGGCACCAGTACCATGAAGATGGCGAACACGGTCTTGCTCAGTGTGGGGTACGTCAAGTTGCTCAGCTCCGCGTACTGTGACACAGTGTACAAGCAACATGACATGGTTAGTGTTCGCGATCAGCATGTTCAGCAACAGGATCGGCACCATCATGAAGATGGCGAACACGGTCTTGCTCAGTGTGGGGTACGTCAAGTTGCTCAGCTCGGCGTACTGTGACACAGTGTACAAGCAACATGACATGGTTAGTGTTCGCGATCAGCATGTTCAGCAACAGGATCGGCACCATCATGAAGATGGCGAACACGGTCTTGCTCAGTGTGGGGTACGTCAAGTTGCTCAGCTCGGCGTACTGTGACACAGTGTACAAGCAACATGACATGGTTAGTGTTCGCGATCAGCATGTTCAGCAACAGGATCGGCACCATCATGAAGATGGCGAACACGGTCTTGCTCAGTGTGGGGTACGTCAAGTTGCTCAGCTCGGCGTACTGTGACACAGTGTACAAGCAACATGACATGGTTAGTGTTCGCGATCAGCATGTTCAGCAACAGGATCGGCACCAGTACCATGAAGATGGCGAACACGGTCTTGCTCAGTGTGGGGTACGTCAAGTTGCTCAGCTCGGCGTACTGTGACACAGTGTACAAGCAACATGACATGGTTAGTGTTCGCGATCAGCATGTTCAGCAACAGGATCGGCACCACCATGAAGATGGCGAACACGGTCTTGCTCAGTGTGGGGTACGTCAAGTTGCTCAGCTCGGCGTACTGTGACACAGTGTACAAGCAACATGACATGGTTAGTGTTCGCGATCAGCATGTTCAGCAACAGGATCGGCACCATCATGAAGATGGCGAACACGGTCTTGCTCAGTGTGGGGTACGTCAAGTTGCTCAGCTCGGCGTACTGTGACACAGTGTACAAGCAACATGACATGGTTAGTGTTCGCGATCAGCATGTTGAGCAACAGGATCGGCACCAGTACCATGAAGATGGCGAACACGGTCTTGCTCAGTGTGGGGTACGTCAAGTTGCTCAGCTCGGCGTACTGTGACACAGTGTACAAGCAACATGACATGGTTAGTGTTCGCGATCAGCATGTTCAGCAACAGGATCGGCACCATCATGAAGATGGCGAACACGGTCTTGCTCAGTGTGGGGTACGTCAAGTTGCTCAGCTCGGCGTACTGTGACACAGTGTACAAGCAACATGACATGGTTAGTGTTCGCGATCAGCATGTTCAGCAACAGGATCGGCACCAGTACCATGAAGATGGCGAACACGGTCTTGCTCAGTGTGGGGTACGTCAAGTTGCTCAGCTCCGCGTACTGTGACACAGTGTACAAGCAACATGACATGGTTAGTGTTCGCGATCAGCATGTTGAGCAACAGGATCGGCACCAGTACCATGAAGATGGCGAACACGGTCTTGCTCAGGGTGGGGTACGTCAAGTTGCTCAGCTCGGCGTACTGTGACACAGTGTACAAGCAACATGACATGGTTAGTGTTCGCGATCAGCATGTTCAGCAACAGGATCGGCACCATCATGAAGATGGCGAACACGGTCTTGCTCAGTGTGGGGTACGTCAAGTTGCTCAGCTCGGCGTACTGTGACACAGTGTACAAGCAACATGACATGGTTAGTGTTCGCGATCAGCATGTTCAGCAACAGGATCGGCACCAGTACCATGAAGATGGCGAACACGGTCTTGCTCAGTGTGGGGTACGTCAAGTTGCTCAGCTCCGCGTACTGTGACACAGTGTACAAGCAACATGACATGGTTAGTGTTCGCGATCAGCATGTTCAGCAACAGGATCGGCACCAGTACCATGAAGATGGCGAACACGGTCTTGCTCAGTGTGGGGTACGTCAAGTTGCTCAGCTCGGCGTACTGTGACACAGTGTACAAGCAACATGACATGGTTAGTGTTCGCGATCAACATGTTCAGCAACAGGATCGGCACCATCATGAAGATGGCGAACACGGTCTTGCTCAGTGTGGGGTACGTCAAGTTGCTCAGCTCGGCGTACTGTGACACAGTGTACAAGCAACATGACATGGTTAGTGTTCGCGATCAGCATGTTGAGCAACAGGATCGGCACCATCATGAAGATGGCGAACACGGTCTTGCTCAGTGTGGGGTACGTCAAGTTGCTCAGCTCCGCGTACTGTGACACAGTGTACAAGCAACATGACATGGTTAGTGTTCGCGATCAGCATGTTCAGCAACAGGATCGGCACCATCATGAAGATGGCGAACACGGTCTTGCTCAGTGTGGGGTACGTCAAGTTGCTCAGCTCGGCGTACTGTGACACAGTGTACAAGCAACATGACATGGTTAGTGTTCGCGATCAACATGTTCAGCAACAGGATCGGCACCATCATGAAGATGGCGAACACGGTCTTGCTCAGTGTGGGGTACGTCAAGTTGCTCAGCTCCGCGTACTGTGACACAGTGTACAAGCAACATGACATGGTTAGTGTTCGCGATCAGCATGTTCAGCAACAGGATCGGCACCATCATGAAGATGGCGAACACGGTCTTGCTCAGTGTGGGGTACGTCAAGTTGCTCAGCTCGGCGTACTGTGACACAGTGTACAAGCAACATGACATGGTTAGTGTTCGCGATCATCATGTTCAGCAACAGGATCGGCACCATCATGAAGATGGCGAACACGGTCTTGCTCAGTGTGGGGTACGTCAAGTTGCTCAGCTCCGCGTACTGTGACACAGTGTACAAGCAACATGACATGGTTAGTGTTCGCGATCAGCATGTTCAGCAACAGGATCGGCACCAGTACCATGAAGATGGCGAACACGGTCTTGCTCAGTGTGGGGTACGTCAAGTTGCTCAGCTCGGCGTACTGTGACACAGTGTACAAGCAACATGACATGGTTAGTGTTCGCGATCAGCATGTTCAGCAACAGGATCGGCACCAGTACCATGAAGATGGCGAACACGGTCTTGCTCAGTGTGGGGTACGTCAAGTTGCTCAGCTCGGCGTACTGTGACACAGTGTACAAGCAACATGACATGGTTAGTGTTCGCGATCAGCATGTTCAGCAACAGGATCGGCACCAGTACCATGAAGATGGCGAACACGGTCTTGCTCAGTGTGGGGTACGTCAAGTTGCTCAGCTCGGCGTACTGTGACACAGTGTACAAGCAACATGACATGGTTAGTGTTCGCGATCAGCATGTTCAGCAACAGGATCGGCACCATCATGAAGATGGCGAACACGGTCTTGCTCAGTGTGGGGTACGTCAAGTTGCTCAGCTCCGCGTACTGTGACACAGTGTACAAGCAACATGACATGGTTAGTGTTCGCGATCAGCATGTTCAGCAACAGGATCGGCACCAGTACCATGAAGATGGCGAACACGGTCTTGCTCAGTGTGGGGTACGTCAAATTGCTCAGCTCCGCGTACTGTGACACAGTGTACAAGCAACATGACATGGTTAGTGTTCGCGATCAGCATGTTCAGCAACAGGATCGGCACCAGTATCATGAAGATGGCGAACACGGTCTTGCTCAGTGTGGGGTACGTCAAGTTGCTCAGCTCGGCGTACTGTGACACAGTGTACAAGCAACATGACATGGTTAGTGTTCGCGATCAGCATGTTCAGCAACAGGATCGGCACCAGTACCATGAAGATGGCGAACACGGTCTTGCTCAGTGTGGGGTACGTCAAGTTGCTCAGCTCGGCGTACTGTGACACAGTGTACAAGCAACATGACATGGTTAGTGTTCGCGATCAGCATGTTCAGCAACAGGATC
Organism: Leuctra nigra; assembly: GCA_934045905.1. Lineage (NCBI taxonomy): Eukaryota > Metazoa > Arthropoda > Insecta > Plecoptera > Leuctridae > Leuctra > Leuctra nigra. Next base: position 16,219,519 of record OW203772.1, read on the forward strand.
GGCACCACCATGAAGATGGCGAACACGGTCTTGCTCAGTGTGGGGTACGTCAAGTTGCTCAGCTCGGCGTACTGTGACACAGTGTACAAGCAACATGACATGGTTAGTGTTCGCGATCAGCATGTTCAGCAACAGGATCGGCACCATCATGAAGATGGCGAACACGGTCTTGCTCAGTGTGGGGTACGTCAAGTTGCTCAGCTCGGCGTACTGTGACACAGTGTACAAGCAACATGACATGGTTAGTGTTCGCGATCAACATGTTCAGCAACAGGATCGGCACCACCATGAAGATGGCGAACACGGTCTTGCTCAGTGTGGGGTACGTCAAGTTGCTCAGCTCGGCGTACTGTGACACAGTGTACAAGCAACATGACATGGTTAGTGTTCGCGATCAACATGTTCAGCAACAGGATCGGCACCACCATGAAGATGGCGAACACGGTCTTGCTCAGTGTGGGGTACGTCAAGTTGCTCAGCTCCGCGTACTGTGACACAGTGTACAAGCAACATGACATGGTTAGTGTTCGCGATCAGCATGTTCAGCAACAGGATCGGCACCATCATGAAGATGGCGAACACGGTCTTGCTCAGTGTGGGGTACGTCAAGTTGCTCAGCTCGGCGTACTGTGACACAGTGTACAAGCAACATGACATGGTTAGTGTTCGCGATCAGCATGTTCAGCAACAGGATCGGCACCAGTACCATGAAGATGGCGAACACGGTCTTGCTCAGTGTGGGGTACGTCAAGTTGCTCAGCTCCGCGTACTGTGACACAGTGTACAAGCAACATGACATGGTTAGTGTTCGCGATCAGCATGTTGAGCAACAGGATCGGCACCATCATGAAGATGGCGAACACGGTCTTGCTCAGTGTGGGGTACGTCAAGTTGCTCAGCTCGGCGTACTGTGACACAGTGTACAAGCAACATGACATGGTTAGTGTTCGCGATCAGCATGTTCAGCAACAGGATCGGCACCATCATGAAGATGGCGAACACGGTCTTGCTCAGTGTGGGGTACGTCAAGTTGCTCAGCTCCGCGTACTGTGACACAGTGTACAAGCAACATGACATGGTTAGTGTTCGCGATCAACATGTTCAGCAACAGGATCGGCACCATCATGAAGATGGCGAACACGGTCTTGCTCAGTGTGGGGTACGTCAAGTTGCTCAGCTCCGCGTACTGTGACACAGTGTACAAGCAACATGACATGGTTAGTGTTCGCGATCAGCATGTTGAGCAACAGGATCGGCACCATCATGAAGATGGCGAACACGGTCTTGCTCAGTGTGGGGTACGTCAAGTTGCTCAGCTCCGCGTACTGTGACACAGTGTACAAGCAACATGACATGGTTAGTGTTCGCGATCAGCATGTTGAGCAACAGGATCGGCACCATCATGAAGATGGCGAACACGGTCTTGCTCAGTGTGGGGTACGTCAAGTTGCTCAGCTCGGCGTACTGTGACACAGTGTACAAGCAACATGACATGGTTAGTGTTCGCGATCAGCATGTTCAGCAACAGGATCGGCACCATCATGAAGATGGCGAACACGGTCTTGCTCAGTGTGGGGTACGTCAAGTTGCTCAGCTCCGCGTACTGTGACACAGTGTACAAGCAACATGACATGGTTAGTGTTCGCGATCAGCATGTTCAGCAACAGGATCGGCACCACCATGAAGATGGCGAACACGGTCTTGCTCAGTGTGGGGTACGTCAAGTTGCTCAGCTCGGCGTACTGTGACACAGTGTACAAGCAACATGACATGGTTAGTGTTCGCGATCAACATGTTCAGCAACAGGATCGGCGCCATCATGAAGATGGCGAACACGGTCTTGCTCAGTGTGGGGTACGTCAAGTTGCTCAGCTCCGCGTACTGTGACACAGTGTACAAGCAACATGACATGGTTAGTGTTCGCGATCAACATGTTCAGCAACAGGATCGGCACCATCATGAAGATGGCGAACACGGTCTTGCTCAGTGTGGGGTACGTCAAGTTGCTCAGCTCGGCGTACTGTGACACAGTGTACAAGCAACATGACATGGTTAGTGTTCGCGATCAGCATGTTCAGCAACAGGATCGGCACCAGTACCATGAAGATGGCGAACACGGTCTTGCTCAGTGTGGGGTACGTCAAGTTGCTCAGCTCGGCGTACTGTGACACAGTGTACAAGCAACATGACATGGTTAGTGTTCGCGATCAGCATGTTCAGCAACAGGATCGGCACCAGTACCATGAAGATGGCGAACACGGTCTTGCTCAGTGTGGGGTACGTCAAGTTGCTCAGCTCGGCGTACTGTGACACAGTGTACAAGCAACATGACATGGTTAGTGTTCGCGATCAACATGTTCAGCAACAGGATCGGCACCATCATGAAGATGGCGAACACGGTCTTGCTCAGTGTGGGGTACGTCAAGTTGCTCAGCTCGGCGTACTGTGACACAGTGTACAAGCAACATGACATGGTTAGTGTTCGCGATCAGCATGTTGAGCAACAGGATCGGCACCATCATGAAGATGGCGAACACGGTCTTGCTCAGTGTGGGGTACGTCAAGTTGCTCAGCTCGGCGTACTGTGACACAGTGTACAAGCAACATGACATGGTTAGTGTTCGCGATCAGCATGTTGAGCAACAGGATCGGCACCATCATGAAGATGGCGAACACGGTCTTGCTCAGTGTGGGGTACGTCAAGTTGCTCAGCTCGGCGTACTGTGACACAGTGTACAAGCAACATGACATGGTTAGTGTTCGCGATCAACATGTTGAGCAACAGGATCGGCACCAGTACCATGAAGATGGCGAACACGGTCTTGCTCAGTGTGGGGTACGTCAAGTTGCTCAGCTCCGCGTACTGTGACACAGTGTACAAGCAACATGACATGGTTAGTGTTCGCGATCAACATGTTCAGCAACAGGATCGGCACCATCATGAAGATGGCGAACACGGTCTTGCTCAGTGTGGGGTACGTCAAGTTGCTCAGCTCGGCGTACTGTGACACAGTGTACAAGCAACATGACATGGTTAGTGTTCGCGATCAGCATGTTCAGCAACAGGATCGGCACCATCATGAAGATGGCGAACACGGTCTTGCTCAGTGTGGGGTACGTCAAGTTGCTCAGCTCGGCGTACTGTGACACAGTGTACAAGCAACATGACATGGTTAGTGTTCGCGATCAGCATGTTCAGCAACAGGATCGGCACCATCATGAAGATGGCGAACACGGTCTTGCTCAGTGTGGGGTACGTCAAGTTGCTCAGCTCGGCGTACTGTGACACAGTGTACAAGCAACATGACATGGTTAGTGTTCGCGATCAGCATGTTCAGCAACAGGATCGGCACCAGTACCATGAAGATGGCGAACACGGTCTTGCTCAGTGTGGGGTACGTCAAGTTGCTCAGCTCCGCGTACTGTGACACAGTGTACAAGCAACATGACATGGTTAGTGTTCGCGATCAACATGTTCAGCAACAGGATCGGCACCATCATGAAGATGGCGAACACGGTCTTGCTCAGTGTGGGGTACGTCAAGTTGCTCAGCTCGGCGTACTGTGACACAGTGTACAAGCAACATGACATGGTTAGTGTTCGCGATCAACATGTTCAGCAACAGGATCGGCACCATCATGAAGATGGCGAACACGGTCTTGCTCAGTGTGGGGTACGTCAAGTTGCTCAGCTCGGCGTACTGTGACACAGTGTACAAGCAACATGACATGGTTAGTGTTCGCGATCAACATGTTCAGCAACAGGATCGGCACCATCATGAAGATGGCGAACACGGTCTTGCTCAGTGTGGGGTACGTCAAGTTGCTCAGCTCGGCGTACTGTGACACAGTGTACAAGCAACATGACATGGTTAGTGTTCGCGATCAACATGTTCAGCAACAGGATCGGCACCAGTACCATGAAGATGGCGAACACGGTCTTGCTCAGTGTGGGGTACGTCAAGTTGCTCAGCTCGGCGTACTGTGACACAGTGTACAAGCAACATGACATGGTTAGTGTTCGCGATCAGCATGTTCAGCAACAGGATCGGCACCATCATGAAGATGGCGAACACGGTCTTGCTCAGTGTGGGGTACGTCAAGTTGCTCAGCTCGGCGTACTGTGACACAGTGTACAAGCAACATGACATGGTTAGTGTTCGCGATCAGCATGTTGAGCAACAGGATCGGCACCATCATGAAGATGGCGAACACGGTCTTGCTCAGTGTGGGGTACGTCAAGTTGCTCAGCTCGGCGTACTGTGACACAGTGTACAAGCAACATGACATGGTTAGTGTTCGCGATCAGCATGTTCAGCAACAGGATCGGCACCATCATGAAGATGGCGAACACGGTCTTGCTCAGTGTGGGGTACGTCAAGTTGCTCAGCTCGGCGTACTGTGACACAGTGTACAAGCAACATGACATGGTTAGTGTTCGCGATCAACATGTTCAGCAACAGGATCGGCACCATCATGAAGATGGCGAACACGGTCTTGCTCAGTGTGGGGTACGTCAAGTTGCTCAGCTCCGCGTACTGTGACACAGTGTACAAGCAACATGACATGGTTAGTGTTCGCGATCAGCATGTTCAGCAACAGGATCGGCACCATCATGAAGATGGCGAACACGGTCTTGCTCAGTGTGGGGTACGTCAAGTTGCTCAGCTCCGCGTACTGTGACACAGTGTACAAGCAACATGACATGGTTAGTGTTCGCGATCAACATGTTCAGCAACAGGATCGGCACCAGTACCATGAAGATGGCGAACACGGTCTTGCTCAGTGTGGGGTACGCCAAGTTGCTCAGCTCGGCGTACTGTGACACAGTGAAATCTTCAGTTACATTGCGCAGTGGCTCATTTTCGCATGGCGAACATTTTCAACAAACTCCAGAATAGGGCCAGAGCACCAAAAATGTATTCGTGACGAATTGTAGATTTAAACTTTTGCACAAGGAAAGATGTGACGGTTGTACAAATATGTTCTGTTAACTTTCGATCAATACGATGAAAAGGAATAGTTGGTACAAGGGAAGAACGAAACAGTATTTTTGGGGAAAATGTTGATAGAGGTGACAAATTCTGGTAGCGGTTTCTGATCTTTCAGAATATTTTGTCGATTTGTAGGAAATATTGATACGAATTCTTCAAATAAAAAATGTAAACTGGGGAAGTCACCTTCACTTTTCAGACTCCGTTATCTTTTAATTTGTGTCTGGGGCTTAACGTCGCACTGTTCTGCAGTTAGGCTAATGGCGACGGATGAATGATTATGATGATGATTGGGAGATGATGGTGAAGAGTAGGTAAGGATGGAAGGTGGGAAGGAGGCGGTCTTAGCCTACTAGTAGGGTACCTTCCCAGCATTTGCCTGTCGACTGAGGGAAAACCACGAAAAAACCCCAGTCAGGAAGGATGGCCGCGGGAATCGAACCCGGGCCTCCGGAATACAAGTTCAGAGCGTTACCACTCAGCCAACCTGTCTCTTCATATTGTGTCCCCAACTCCTCGACACTTACGTTATAGTCGCCGAGAGTGATCTGGAAGAGCGCCATCCACGTGGACGGGTATGAGTTGAAGAGCGTCGCCTTCACTCCCGGATATCCCTTGTAGAGGAAGAAGAAGGACTGGGAGAAGCCGAACAACACAACCGTGTAGATGATCCCGAACGTCAACATGTCGCCGGTGATCATGGAGTACACCATGGTGACGAACGGTCCGGTCAGGCGCACAGCTCTGAGGATCACGTCAAGACTATTAATGACGAACACCACCGTGTAGATGATCCCGAACGTCAACATGTCGCCGGTGATCATGGAGTACACCATGGTGACGAACGGTCCGGTCAGGCGCACAGCTCTGAGGATCACGTCAAGACTATTAATGACGAACACCACCGTGTAGATGATCCCGAACGTCAACATGTCGCCGGTGATCATGGCGTACACCATGGTGACGAACGGTCCGGTCAGGCGCACAGCTCTGAGGATCACGTCAAGACTATTAATGACGAACACCACCGTGTAGATGATCCCGAACGTCAACATGTCGCCGGTGATCATGGAGTACACCATGGTGACGAACGGTCCGGTCAGGCGCACAGCTCTGAGGATCACGTCAAGACTATTAATGACGAACACCACCGTGTAGATGATCCCGAACGTCAACATGTCGCCGGTGATCATGGAGTACACCATGGTGACGAACGGTCCGGTCAGGCGCACAGCTCTGAGGATCACGTCAAGACTATTAATGACGAACACCACCGTGTAGATGATCCCGAACGTCAACATGTCGCCGGTGATCATGGAGTACACCATGGTGACGAACGGTCCGGTCAGGCGCACAGCTCTGAGGATCACGTCAAGACTATTAATGACGAACACCACCGTGTAGATGATCCCGAACGTCAACATGTCGCCGGTGATCATGGCGTACACCATGGTGACGAACGGTCCGGTCAGGCGCACAGCTCTGAGGATCACGTCAAGACTATTAATGACGAACACCACCGTGTAGATGATCCCGAACGTCAACATGTCGCCGGTGATCATGGAGTACACCATGGTGACGAACGGTCCGGTCAGGCGCACAGCTTTGAGGATCACGTCAAGACTATTAATGACGAACACCACCGTGTAGATGATCCCGAACGTCAACATGTCGCCGGTGATCATGGAGTACACCATGGTGACGAACGGTCCGGTCAGGCGCACAGCTCTGAGGATCACGTCAAGACTATTAATGACGAACACCACCGTGTAGATGATCCCGAACGTCAACATGTCGCCGGTGATCATGGAGTACACCATGGTGACGAACGGTCCGGTCAGGCGCACAGCTCTGAGGATCACGTCAAGACTATTAATGACGAACACCACCGTGTAGATGATCCCGAACGTCAACATGTCGCCGGTGATCATGGAGTACACCATGGTGACGAACGGTCCGGTCAGGCGTACAGCTCTGAGGATCACGTCAAGACTATTAATGACGAACACTACCGTGTAGATGATCCCGAACGTCAACATGTCGCCGGTGATCATGGAGTACACCATGGTGACGAACGGTCCGGTCAGGCGGACAGCGCTGGGGGAAAATATTAATAATTTAGATTATTAGTTTAACGGCGCGTCAACGACGAGGTTATATTGCGCACATTAATTTTTACTTTGAACTTTGTTGATCATAAGTGGATGATATGGGGAGGGTCGACCTAACGGACCCGATCCGGGGGAGTCTGAAACTGGTGGGAAAGCCAGTTCAGAATGGGGACAGACGGAAGGAGGAGGCTTCGGGCCGGTGGGACCCGATCTCAGGGGGACCATCTCGAGGGGGGCCCGAGGGGCCCGCGAATTTGGGGAGGGCATGGGACTAGGTCGACCCTGAACTACACTTAGTTGGAACCAAATCGTAATGTGAGTTGGCCCCTTAAGCCCCACCACCGCGTCAAGGTACCAGTCCATTGGTGAGGAAAATATTAATGTCCTCCCTTCTCCGTCACTCCTTTTTTTATTAAGCCGAGGATTAGCGTGCAAATACAAATTGTCTGGTTTGCAGAATAGCTTATGAGTAAACTCATACGATGTCTTTAAAAGTAAGGTGAAACGTTCCATTAGATCAACTCGTTTTCCAACATCAGCAACAACACTTTATAATATTTTCCAGCATTCAACAAAATAAGTGTTGGGTTTGACGAGTTATTGGGCATTCAGAAATATCCTATCAATTGTTCTATCGGTAGATAATTGTGCACCGCACTTGATCACTTGAAAGTCTTCGATTTCCAAGATCTATCTAGATCAGCAACTATCACACAGCACAAGTGCATCAACACAAATGCTCTCTTATCAACGCACCCTGCGAAGAACATGAGCAGGAACCAAGAGCCAGGCACGGCGATCAGCAAGATGGCCTCCTCGGTGCGCTTGTCGTTGAGAAGTCTGAATGGAATACAAGCCAGCAGCAGCAAGTTCGACACCAGGAAGATCAACTTGGCAGGAGCGTGGGGCTGCAACAATCAACAAAATCAGTATAGAATGATCATAAAAGGGAAGTCTCGTGAAATTTTATTCCAGTTAATTTGTAATTATCAACATAAATAACAATGATAAACACACTATCGTCAGCGAAATTTAAAATTTTCATTAATAAAAATCAAATTCAAAAGTCATTAGATATTTTGGCGGGAACAACGGCAGGCAACGAGAATCAGAATTGGGATGTCATTTCCAAGCCTCTAACAATGCGGTTTAAAATTTTAAGAAATATATCAATCTTTGTATATTAATTCCTCGAAAACTATTCATCTCACAACAAAAATAATACCAAATCTGTGTTCAGCAACATCTCAACTTTCATAAAATAACTATTATTCTGAAATCTAATTCTAAGAAGACTTCCCTATTGAAAGAAAAGTTTAGTGAAGGCAACTAGTACCCAAGGAAGGACTAGTACCATCCGAGTCGATGCTAACTCGTTATATATCTAGTAGGTGAGCTCTGATTTGATTGATTGATTATAACACAGATTGATCAAGGAAACCGACAAGCAGCCATCCGTTTTGTTAAAATACAGTTTTTCTTTTCTTGTGAGAACTTTTAAAGCAGAAAGCTGATAGTCCATTTCTATGAATATTTGCGAGTGCTCTAAATGAATTTTTGTCTCGCAAAATTAAAAAAGTATAAAACTTGATATTGATAACAATAGCAACCGAGCCATTAAAAGCCAAAATACACATTTTATGATAAACACTTTTTGTATAACATACATTTTCAACAAAAGATCTTTTAATAATTGGGTATATTGACCCCAAGCGCCCAAAAACAAACCAATACAATACTAATGTATGTATTTATAACTGTATTTAATATAAACAGGGACTGGAACCGGAACCGGAACCGTTACCGGAACCGAAAAGAACCGTTATTTATATAGGAACCGGAACCCTTCTCATTTCAAATATTATTTGGGTTCCATAACGGTTCCATAAGGGTTCTTAAAATAATAATTTTCATCGAAGTTTTACTTCATTTTGTTTCAAATCTGAAATCGTTTACTGCCATTTACAGTTTTTCAAATAAATGATCATTGAGTCAAATTAATGTTAGACGTTTCTGAGCATGTCAGTTCCCAAAAGTCGATTTACAAAAAATATATATATTGTTTTCTGAATTTGATGGAACCGATTAGAACCCTTATGGAACCGAAATGGAACCGGAACCGGAATCGGAACCGTTATTTTTAAAAACTTGGAACCGGTACCGGAACCGGAACCGTTATTCATTTGGGTTCCAGTCCCTGAATATAAATAAATAAAAAAAATTGAATTGATATTGAACTTCAGATACGTTGTTCTTCTTCAAGTAATCTAATACCTAATTGTATTTGTGTTCATGTACGCACTTGTACTTCTCGTTATCATTCTATCTTCATCATGAAGGTCGTTTACTCACGAGCTGTTTGATGAAACTGATGAGGCCCTGGTTCTTGATCTCCTCTCCTTGCTGAAACACGACGTAGGACACGACACTCGAGATGGTCCCGATCTCAAAGCCGTAGCGCATCAGCGTCGGCCAGTCGCTGCCTCCGATCAGAGGTTCGTCGGAGTCCTCGGGACGCAGGTACACCGCCATGCTGAGAGTGATCAGGTGCAGGGCGAGTATCAGGAGTCGCTTCAGGAACTGATTCTGTGGGGGGGAAGTACAAGGTCAATCACGACCTCCTGTACGACGAGCACCTCGGGGCGGAGGTTCACCGCATGCTGAGTGTGATCAGGTGCAGAGCGAGGATCAGGAGTCGCTTCAGGAACTGATTATGTGGGGGGGAAGTTCAAGGTCAGTCACGACCTCCTGTACGACGGGCATGTAGTGGCGGAGGTTCACCGCCATGCTGAGTGTGATCAGGTGCAGGGCGAGGATCAGGAGCCGCTTCAAGAACTGATTCTGTGGGGGAAGTTCAAGGTCAGTCACGACCTCCTGTACGACGGGCACCTCGTGGCGGAGGTTCACCGCCATGCTGAGTGTGATCAGGTGCAGGGCGAGGATCAGGAGTCGCTTCAGGAACTGATTCTGTGGGGGGGAAGTACAAGGTCAATCACGACCTCCTGTACGACGGGCACCTCGTGGCGGAGGTTCACCGCCATGCTGAGCGTGATCAGGTGCAGGGCGAGGATCAGGAGTCGCTTCAAGAACTGATTCTGTGGGTCCGAAGTTCAAGGTCAGTCACGACCTCCTGTACGACGGGCACCTCGGGGCGCAGGTACACCGCCATGCTGAGTGTGATCAGATGCAGCGCGAGGATCAGGAGTCGCTTCAAGAACTGATTCTGTGGGGGGGAAAGTACAAGGTCAATCACGACCTCCTGTACGACGAGCACCTCGGGGCGGAGGTTCACCGCATGCAGAGCGAGGATCAGGAGTCGCTTCAGGAACAGATTCTATGGGGGAAGTTCAAGGTCAGTCACGACCTCCTGTACGACGGGCACCTCGGGGCGGAGGTTCACCGCCATGCTGAGCGTGATCAGGTGCAGAGCGAGGATCAGGAGTCGCTTCAGGAACTGATTATGTGGGGGGGAAGTTCAAGGTCAGTCACGACCTCCTGTACGACGGGCATGTAGTGGCGGAGGTTCACCGCCATGCTGAGTGTGATCAGGTGCAGGGCGAGGATCAGGAGCCGCTTCAAGAACTGATTCTGTGGGGGAAGTTCAAGGTCAGTCACGACCTCCTGTACGACGGGCACCTCGTGGCGGAGGTTCACCGCCATGCTGAGTGTGATCAGGTGCAGGGCGAGGATCAGGAGTCGCTTCAGGAACTGATTCTGTGGGGGGGGAAGTTCAAGGTCAGTCACGACCTCCTGTACGACGGGCATGTAGTGGCGGAGGTTCACCGCCATGCTGAGAGTGACAGATGCAGCGCGATGATCAGGAGTCGCTTCAAGAACTGATTA